>CATQJL010000001.1:104473099-105885944 GCA_958299035.1 Cylicocyclus nassatus
AAGCAGTGGTATCAACGCAGAGTACTAAATCAGAATGTTTAGTCTCTAAAAATCTTTTACTTTATAGCATTCAACATCGTAGAACTCACGAGAACGATCACGAAACATGTTACAGACTTTAATTACACAAAAGGTTGTAAAAATTAGTATCTGATGGCCTAGTGATGTTAGGCCAGGTAAACAAGCCACAGTAAGTCAACCAAATTGAGTAGAGACCCAGACTTTGTAGATATTCCGCCCGTACCTTGTTGTATTCTATTGCATGGTTTCAATAACATGAGATTTCTTTGCTGTTTGAAATGATAGCGTGCTATCGAGGATATCATGCTATCTCCGAGGCTGATTAGCATCTCAGCGTGATGAAGTGCGAGAAAACCTCTTGCCAGAGTTCCAAAAGACGTCTTACCATCTGCGCTACATCAACCCCCCCCCTCAGTAACCAGAACAATGCCGACGTTCCACCAATATTACGATACAAGAAAAAAAGGAATTTTCTATTTGGAAAAAATGGATCTGGATATGGAAAAATTCCAAGAATTGTAAGATTACTCCCCCTTAAACACAACAACAACTTTAATTTAACGCATCAAGCCTGAAAATGCTTATACCGGTAAAGGTCACTAACACTTATTGAATCTTCTTTTTTTTACCTCTGCTGCCCATAACCATAATCACATTCTAAGCACAAAAAAAGAAATTATTGTAACAACTGCAATCCTCGATTTGATGTGGCGAGCTCAATAAAGAGCACACATGATTGTATTGTATTGAACAAATCGACTCCTGCTTAGTGATTTGACTTCCTCATCGGCCATTGGGAATTGGTCGCACTGGACGGTCAGATAAATAGTCCGATTCGCCTGAAATCGTCAATTCACCTTACAGCACACATCAAGTTGTACACATGTGCGGTCAGCTCGTACAATCCTATCAATACACACTTGGTGCGTATGCAAAGCTCAATTCATGAATACTCCAAGCTATCGTAATATATGGCAAAAAATAGGGAACTCCGAACAGCGACAAAATAGGGAACTCCGAACAGCGAAGTTGAATTTTGCGTAGCACTGTTGGAAAGTAGCTTTTGTGGAACGTATGCCTTTTCTCTCAAACATGACTTGGACACCATATCACTCAAAATGTTTTCAGTACGCCACAATATTGCCTCGCGTCAGATCCAAGACTGCTTTGACATTCATGTTGGCTTCTACAGTTGAAACTTAGCTCTCTGCAAGCGCGGGATTCGTTCACTCAATGACTAGCCGCACGTAGTTTCATGAATTAACATCATAGCATTGGCACCTACACATCCATAATCGACGTTTACAAAAAGCCTGGCCTCGTCCAGAGACGCTATGCCACTGCGGCAGAGATCAGAGAAGACACGGTTAATAAGAAAACCGGTTATTTGTAACTTAAGGTTCGGTAACGGTAATTGGCCATATATTAGGGTGATCCAAAAGTAATGGGGCACCTGAAGAACAAATGCAGCTTTCTTAAATAGAAAAGCTAATTGAAAGTCCATGTTTCGTCAGATGTTAGTGCATAACAAAACCTTCTGACCGAGGTCTGTAGTTGGGCATTGTCATGTGGCGTTATTTTTATAAGCGCTCAAAATTAAAGCTCATCACTTCAGGTAATTTTGAACTTTGAGCAGCAGCACCGCAGTTGAACAAGTGATCCTACCAAAGATATCTGCGCAGCAATGGGTGAGGGGACTGTCACCAAATCCACGATAGCTCGGTCGTCCCAAGGCTTTAGAACAGAAGATATGGCATTGGGTACCAGGAAACATATTACTTATCCTTTCATCAAGGTAATCATATAAGTTCAACCTTAACAGTTGCTTTCTGATAGCACTTTTTACGCTCTTTCCATACATATGCAAACTAGTTCGACTTTACTCATTTTCAAAAATTAAGGGCCAAAACATGAATTTTAGTCTAAAAATCTGCGCGAAACACCGCACTTTTTCGAATAAAGTGCCTTTTTGTACGAAATAACGGACAATTTTTGATTTTTCAAGTAATCATTGAAAAGAGCTTAGAAAGTTCTTTCGAAAGGTATGCCATATGTCGAGGGACTTTCAGGTGCAGCAGCACAAATTCGCATCGCGTTCAAAAAAGTCTGTTTGACTTCTTGAAGCGCCGCTCGAAGGAATGTTGGTGGGGTGCTGCAAGGCGCTGTCAAGATAATCTGCGAAGGTCACTTTATACAATAGTGTTCAAATTACTGGTCATTCATAGCTAATCAGAAAGAGATCTTGAAGAATGTTTGAAAAATCAAGGTGCCCCATTACTTTTGGATCACCCTAATAAAATGAGTTTTTTGTATATGGAAGTTCTCAATGTTACCCTCGTCACCAATATGATTAACTGCTCCGCGCGATACAATATCGCTCATAATTTCTAAAAAAAAAGACGCATAGTCACCCGATTCATGTGGTATCACGGTGGCATAGCCATATTTCGCCACAGAGTGGAAGAATTCTTAATATAAGGGCACCATTCGACTCAGCTCAGCGCGTCGCATCTTCCCATATATAAAAGCTTCTGTTCTGGACACAGTAGGAGGCCGGATTCTACGAATGGTTTCAGATTTTTGCTTACGGTAGGTTACTTAGTGTGCTCAATTATTTATTGCACTCATGGGTAGCTTACTGTAAGCAAAAACCTGAAACGATTCGTAGATCTGGCCTTCTGCTGTGTCCAAGCGGCACTTCTCTATGCCAGAAGATGCGCCGAGCTGAGTCGAATAGTGTCCTTGGAACAAGAATTTGTCCACTCTGAAGCGAGACATGGCCACGCTATGGTGACATCACATAAATGGGGCCACAGTGTGTCTTTGATTCAAAAATTAAGATCAATATTGTAAGACAGTGGTCGGAAATGCCACAGCCTGGTTTAGGAGTGTGTGTTGCAATTAGTGGTGAGGGTACTAGGCTAGGCTTTTGGATTAGAAAACACAGATAATTATCATCAACTTCTAGATTTTAGATAGAGGCGTAGACGCGGCATCTGAAACAAAAGCCACCCAACTTCCAAAAAGTTTGCCACATCTTTAGTTCACAAACTTTTTTTTGAGTAATTTTCATACATAGTTCCAACTCCCTACTGCGCATGAACACGACAATTTTGGTGTCATATCATTTCCTCTTCGCTTTTTTCAACCTTCTGTTTATTACAGGGCACAATTTTGTACTACCGCGTTTGCAGGGAGACTATGGTGAAGAGGAAAGTTTTTACTTTTGTGAAGAATGGGATCCACTTCCGATTTCTTCGGAAGATGAGGAGGTGGAATAAGGAGAAAACTCTACTCTATAGCTTTGTTTATTTGCATGGTTTTCATTAAACTATGATTTTTACTGTTCAAAATGATATAGATACTGAGGATGTCAAGATGTCTCAGAGGATGCTATAGCCAAAATAACCTCTCAGCAAGAGTTTTCATCTACGATATAATTGCTGTACCATCTGCAGCGGTTTTGCTCGCAGTTTCGGCAGCTGGCTGCGACAGCAGCCGGCTTTTCGGGTCACTAGCTGTGCACACCCTGCCACATGTCGAGAAAAAAAGGATATCTTTTACATCTTGAAAAGTTAACAGAATTTTGACGTCGTATACAGTCAACATGAGTTGATCGGTTTTCAAATAATATTTATCCATCAATTTAACAATACTGGAAGTGAAAACACATCATGTCATACTTTTCTGGCTAAATCAGCATAAAAGAAACGCGTCCATATGTCGAAAAAATGGTGCTTTTTTACATGTTTGAAGTTAACAAAATTATGGAATCGCCTGCTGCCAACATGAGTTTATCGGTTTTTGAACAATATTTGCCCATCAATTTCGCAATACGAAAAAAGTCATGTGCTTTTTTGGCTGCTTAGCATAATAGTGATTTGAATTATTGCTAAATCTATCACGAAGACAGCCGTATAGAATGAATGAAAAATGTCATTGTCCAAAGCCAATATTCTATGACAGCTACTTAAAAATGGGTCCGAATAACGAAAAAGAACCACTTTTTGATGACGAGTTTTTCCGTAATTCTTCAAATTACACTATAAATTCGCAAAATGTTATCGATCCCTTCGTATCCTTTTTTTTCTTGTTTATGCCTGACATCCTCTTTGTGGAAAACGCATAAAGCTTTTCTGCGCAAGAGCAATGTGCATGTCTTACTCGTTAGGCGAGAAACAGGTGCTTTGAGCTGGGCTACTGCCTTTGAGGAAATTCCAGAACATTACATCTTCTGTACATTATGAGGCGATTAGGGGCATTGACAATGTCGCCAACGATAAAAAGACATGGCGAGGTAGATCACAGTTTTTGTGCGCGAGGGAAGGTCTGTGCGCAGTTTCTGTTTTTTTTATTGAACAACAGTCTTCTGAACTTTCAAAACTCATTTTTGTAGTCTAACAATAAGAGGGGGTTATTTATGAACGTTCTTGCATTATTTGGAAAAATTAAATAGTACTTTCAATTTATTCGCTGATTCTTTCGTAATGTTTTCATAAAATGCGTGCTTTGGCATAGAAGTATTTTCCTAGATCATATGTCACCTTGTCTCGTGTGAAAATTAAGATTTTGAACTCAGTTCATGTTCTTTCAAATCATTTTGGTGGTTCACTGGAGCATTTAAAGTGACCAAACTGTTCAGTACTTTTCCTTATGAAAGCGGAACAATCAAAACGCTTATTAGAACATCTCAGTAGCTTTTAACAATGATTCAATTATCTGGTGTTTTCTAAATCAAAAATAGATATATATAGCGATAGCTCACTTCTCAGTTTGAGGCAAATTTACTGTGTTCATTGAAAATAGAGTGTGATTTTGTGACGTTGACGTTTACTTTCGAAAGTGTTCAATAAAAATGGAGTCATTATTAATTTAAAAAACAAATTGATTTTATATCTTTAGGTAGGCTTGGTAAAATCTGTTGAACATATAGATTATGTCAATTTTTTTCGACGCGTGGCAGGATGTTGACACTGCTTCATGTGAAGGTGTGACCTTTGGTATAAACAAGGATTATCTCTTCTCTTCTTGTGAGGAAAAGTGTTGGGACGATACCATGAAGGTTCTAACGAAACTCTTGTGTGTTCTTGTGAGCTTGGAAAAGGCTAACCAAGGCGATTTTTCAGTTTGCTGGAATAAATTATCAGATTATGACTCTCTGTGCTATTAATTCGGCTCGAACGCTAGGAAGCAAAAAAAGCAAAAGAATTTATGAATTAATCACCTTCCCGTCTCTACAAATGCTGGAGTTCCAAGGTATTAAGCAAAAAGATGCACTAGCAAAATTCCCTTGCAACAGAACAGTTAAAGTAAATTCATATCCCACTCTCGCTTTGATTGTTTTGCGCCGCGCTGCGCGACCAAAACGGATTGCACCTGGATTTTTTAGCAGGCTATATTGAAGCGGACATGAATGGATTTGTAACCAATTTGACGCCACATTGTAATACGAAATGCATCGTTACATCGTAACAATGATGTGATTCATGAGAAAAATCAAAAAAAAATTACAAAGAGCCGGGTCCATGTTTATGGAAAGCATTAATCCCGGAAAGCCTCCATTTACTTATTCAGCGGATATTGAATTTGAATGGGCGTTGGCGTGAACAAGAAACTTTGTTGATGTAATGACCTATCAAAGGCGTTTGATAAAGTCAACATGCAAAACTTCAAATAAAATTGAATTATCTCAAGTTAGCATCTGATGCTGCATTTGGTCACTGCCGCTCGAAAGGCATATGTGCAACAGTGGAGACCACAATGAATGTCCCCTCCTCGTTACTTCTGCCTTGAACAATTGATTTGACAATTGTTACCATCACGTCTATATACACCAAAGTCAAATTATAGGCTGATGATATGAAGATCTATGGGATTTATGGGTATGAGAACTCTCTTGAGGTAAGATCCGCACTGGCAGTATCATTACGTAGAGTCGCAGAATGTAACTCTGCTTGGTGCTTACCGACTAATCCTGATGAATACTCTTCTATGAAGCTTGACGGTGGCCAATGCAGTTGTGCAAGTCGAATAATGCGGACTTGAGGCACCGTAGTTCCACTTATGATTTAGGTTTTTGTTTTGGCAAGTCTCTGAGTTTTACCGAGCGTACGAACGAGACATACTAAGGCTCTCTCTTTCTCTGGTACTTCGAAATGTCCACACATATAACCCAACAATTCTATCACCACTTTACAAACCTTTTGTGTTACCTAAACTTGAATACTGCTCAAAGCTGCGAAGTATGAGTAAATCTTAACATATCAAACGTATTGAAGAAGTTCAAGTTTTTAGAAATTCAATAGGAGTGTATGTACAATCGATCGTTTGGCACCGAGTTCTCATAACCGTTTGACTGAGAATTGTTTACAGGAAAATAAATGATCTTTTTTTGCATCAGAATTTTGAAGCAAAAGTCAAGGCGAATCTTAGCATTTACTGGATTTCTGTGGTTTCCTATGACACGGTTTTCAACTTGCACTATCAAGAAGTAGAGGAGAAACATGCAAACTTATTGGGGGTGGCCTGGGAAAAATGCAACTGCCAGCTTTCGACACCTTGGCCTTCTGGATGCGCTGAGCCCAGTGCTGTGCTTGAAATGTCAAAAAAATGTTTTTTACTGCATTTTCCTATCCTGGCGATGACTGGAGGGGATGGGCGAGGATTCTTGCTAACATCGCAATTGGCTTCCTGAGCTGATCAGCCAATTACCGCCAAAATAAGTGGAGTTACAGTCTCCTGCAGCCAGTCGCTGTTCATGGCCGGAATCCCTCGCCCATCCTAGCTATCTCCACGTAGAAAAACGCAGTAAAAATACGTTTTTTGACAATTCGAGCACCTCACTGGACTCAGCGCATCCAGAAGGCCATGTAGGTGTGAAAAGCTTGCAATCGCACTATTCCCGGCCCACTGCCTTTGATCAAATTTTTTGAGAGGCTGGCTGGTGGCGCATACCTCGCGAAATTTTGAGTGCTGTCAAATGAAACGTTTGAATGTTGTAAAAAAATTGACATTTGCGAACTACTGTATATTCTTATGTAACTGGTTTTGGTCTGTTTTCACTGCGGGCCTGCTCTTCCTCTGGTCTTTCTCTCAGCTGAAGACCTATTTGTCAACTACGAGTATTTCCGAGTTCACCACTTCCATGATAATTTATCTTTTGTGGGAGCTTTTATCTCGCCTCACGAACTTGTTAGTCATTTTTATCATGTCACTAACCATGGCTTGGCTGCTTCTCGTCCGCTCTCGGATAAAAAATACTATACTGTTTTTTGTAAATGTAGATAAGCATTCAAAACGATGAAACAGCTGCATCCTAATGATGTCAGGTTGGTATATACTTGGCATAAGCCAATTTTTGGAGTCTTGGGAAAGCCCAGGAAAGTGGCAGTGACTCCCCAGCAGTTAACAGAAATTTATTATTTTTCGACATCTGAGGTAGCAGCTCCTTAATTACCGTTCGTTTCTGCTATGCGGCTAAAGGCATCAGGCTTCTTCTACATTAGGTTGTTTAATCACACGTTCGCGTAATTATGAATATAACAATGAAGATAATATCTGCCTTCCCACAAACTTTTGCCGATCTTGAGAACATCCCGTAAAGTGGTCCAACTAAAATCTACAGCACAGTACGAACCACCAATCGTTATTTAAACTTTAGGATCACGATAGAAACTTTGAGAAGGTTTTGAGTCATTGGGGTCATTTTGCCTCAAAAAGGGACTAAACGAGCTAAATTTCTTGAACTAGGCAATCCGGATCGCTCAATTTGGTCATGAAGTTTGCTCCTTACCATAATCCTTCGTGCGTAAGTTAAGATATACGGCGATAACCGCTTCCTCAATGTTTAAGAATGCGATCACAGTAAAAAATTTCAAAGTCTTAAGAAATTGAATAGTGAAACCAGCACGCGTGGAAACCCTACTACAAAAATTTGTGCTTGAGCGAAATGAATTTTTGAAAAGACAAAAATTACTTCAGTTATTTACAATCGTGAACAGTCACTTGCGCATTTTTTAACTCGCGTAAGTAACTTTGAAAAGTTTCGCGACTCATTCTGAAAATTTGTCGATGTATCTTTGAAGGTTTTTAGTACAAATTTACCTATGTGAGAGCATCGAAACAGCATCGCTATTTTGGAAGCTTGCAGATTTTAGTTTACTCGGTTTTTAGCACAGAAACAAACACAGCAACGGCACACATGAATGTTTTACTTAAGGTGTATATGCGTGGGCACGTTTGGGATGTGGTGAATTCTTTCTGGACGAAAATATAAGAAATTTTCAATTCTTCGGGCATCCGAAAGCTCTCAGTTCTAATTCGTGTTGTGCTGAAGCTGGTGCGAATACTTACTCGCCATCTCACAGAGCTTGCTTTGCGCTATCGAAAGGTCTGCTCTTCTTAGATGAATCATGGAAACTCCCCGAGGACTATGAGGGCATCTTTCCTTGGGTCATCCGGGATAGTCCTCGTAAAGCTGCTCACCGGAAAGACCGCAAGAAATGGGGACCTCCCGAGGACTTATCAGAACTTCCCGAGGGCTTTAGGTGGACTTTGTGCAGCTGTACAAAAGCTTAGTAACAAATACTGCTCTTTCTCTTCGAAACCATCCTTAATTCAGTCGCTACACACTTGAACTCATGTATAATCGTTACTCCTTGATAAAACACAGGGCCCCCATCCAAAGTCAACAACGTCAGATCTATAATTGCCCAGATCTCTTTCCATATCTGTACACATTCTGTTTCCATACTGTTTATCGGAATTATGATTTCCTTCCCCTTCTCCTCAAAAGAAATTGTGATTGCGTGATGAGGAAGAGTCAGCGGATTTTCAAAAAATCAAGCGTTGCAGACTTCTGATAAACAAAATCTCCGTGATTTTGATGAAGCAAAGAACAAGTTCAGAGATGCTTGTGGCTACACAGAATATTTCTTTGTTAGATGGAATTCGACTAGAATAAAGGGGCCAGTGTCAAAATCTTTTGCTTTGAACTAAAAAACGAATGGCCATTATGAGCATACCTTCGATAGTCTAGAGATAGGGCGCCAAAAAGTGAAGGTTGTCTGAACATCTGACGTCATAAATAGTGAAGATTGTTTGAAGAAGATCGAAGAAGAGAAAATGACGTGAAAAAGATATAAAGAGCAAAAGAAACCGCTTTAAACCGGGCAAAAACTCTGCAATAAGGTTTGAAATTTTTCATTTGGCGGCTTTTCAGAGTGCAAGTTTGGCTCCAGGACCAGCGATTCGCAACACGGGGTTTTGATTTTTGATGCGTCCTTTAAATTTTTACCCCCGCATTGACGTTCCTGCTTCCTGGGACGTTGTCTGGATTGTTGCGCTTATTGTTCTGAGCAGCAGTCGCCCAAGCTGGAAGAAAATCGATGCGAAAGCACTGAAACAGAACAAGGCAAAGAAAAACGCAATTTTTACGATTTTCCGCAAAAAATTCCACCATAGTCGAAGAGGTAAGGGCTAGGTGGTTGTCGGCATTATGAACAGACGCAAGATCTATAGAATGCACGAAAAAACCGCGTGAAAAGAGTTAAACTAGGAGAAAAACAATAGATTTTCGAAAACAAGGCTTTATTTAGATTTCTCCATCAAATTAAAAAATGTGGTTCTGGGAGGTTGTCAGCGTGAAAATAGAGATCAAAAGCTTCAAAATGATATATAGCTTGCAAAATATGGGTTCGAAACAGCGAGGAAAAAGGTACCAGAGCCAAATGCCCCGTGTCCCGCGTTTGGGGTAGCGAGGTAGCGCGCAGCGCGCGGAGACGCAGACGAGCAGCGGAGACAGACCAGAGCCGACGGGGCATTTGGCTTTGGTCGTAGATCTCCGCGGAGTCTCAACGAAACAACCTGCAACATTATATATCATTCTGATCGTCATGACACGACGAGGAGAATTGACAACCTCTCAAGCTTTAATCACTCATTAACGAGATAGACCAGCGTATTTGGTGCGCGATTCTCTGCGCAAAAATCAAGCGCAGTTTCTCGTTTTTATTCAATTCCAATAGCTTCCCTAAAGTTCTGAAACTCTGTTTTGGTCAAATGAAGGTTAACTGAGAAATTTTGTCTTAAATTCTGGCCAAAATTCCTCAGTAACCCTCTTTTTAACGCAAAAAAGGCTATGAAAACGCAAATTCTCGGTTTTGCTGAAATAAGCTAGAGATGTTATTCCCTATATTTGCTTCAATAACATACGTTCCGATATAGTCAGGATAATAACATTTAGGGCGAAGCCCAGGATGACTTCTGTTTTTGCAGATGACGGTTGTGTCCCTGTCCCCTCATAGCCCTCAAAGTGAAGGTTACCAGAGTATGTGGCTCTATGTATCCAGGGTATGGCTGCTTTCACTTGATAATGCTTAGTTCGAAAGACCTGTGAGGTCGAAGACGTCACAAGAGCGTTGCTTGGATAAACTGATTAGACTTTGGTGCGAGAGAAGAGGGGTATAAAACAATAACAAGTAAAAATACTACATTCAAATGCTCTAGGGGAAATAGAGACGTGGTAAAACACAAAAACTCTGTAAAGCTTCACACGGGGTAGGAATACTTCCAAAATAAACAAAAAATGTTTGTGTGGGTGTTTACCAATGAGAAACGGATTGAAGGTCTGTTGCGATTCAGTGGTTCTGGCGCTGGCCTTGGTGATTACCGAGAAGGTCAGTTATCCTCAAGAACTTACGAAAAAATGTACGTCAATGTTCTCCCTGAAGCAGCATCAACGCAAAAGCGTTACGGCCTAACTTCACATTTCAGGACGAGGCCGAAAAAAGTGCATAAATAACAGAAAGAGGCTGTTATCTGTATTTATGATGGCTACTTAGACTCATTGAGAGAAATATCCCCATTTTCTTACTGTTCCTGCCAATTGTAGATATTCTCTTGTGCCAGCGATTGAGCGAGCTGCAGTAAGCTGTAGGAATAGGTGCTCAGACAGCGGATAGGACCCCTCCGCCGGAGAAATGGCAGGGTCGCGGCGTATCCCCAGCGGTGGGTCTCCCATTTCTCCGGCGGAGACCTCCCATTTCTGCTCCGGATACCCCCCATTTTCTGCTCCGGAGACCTCCCATCTTCTGCTCCGGATACCCCCCATTTTCTGCTCCGGATACCTCCCATTTTCTGCTCCGGAGGCCTCCCATTTCTGCTCCGGACCCCTCCCATTTTCTCCGGCGCGGCTCTTCCAAATTTGGCGGACACGCGCCGCGCAGATTTCTGCGGCGCGGAGTCCGTCAAATCTGGCAGAGTCGCGCCGGAGAAATGGCGGACCTTTGCAGCAGGGCCGGAGAAGCCTCCCATTTGCCTGCCAGTGATGCCACCGCGATGGACCGCCCATTTGCCCTTCTCTCATTGGTCAACTGGGTCCGGCGCGACTCTGGCAGTTTCCGAGGGTCCGGCGGAGGGGTCCCGTCGATTGTCTGAGTGAATGGTTAGGTATCCACTGTTAAAGCAAGTGAAAGCCGTGGCTCAAAGTAAACGGCTAACTGACATTAAATTCGCACCCAACTGGATAAGGAGGAAGAGATTAAATACACACGAAGTGCACCAGAAAATAAAGGAAATTCAAAAAAAAAGTTCAAACAGCACATGAGACCAGTCATCAGTTCTCAGCCTTAGAAAAATTGAAAAAAAATTTGAGGATAAATAACGAGCGAAGCACCAAATGCTATAACGAAAGATGCACGTGCACTTTGCACTCGTCCAAAGCTCACCGTCTTGAGGAAAATCATTAAAAGAAGAATCTTCGCAGCTTGATTTGTTCATATCAGATGATAACTGAAACTCAAGACATGAAATAAAAAGAATGCAGATAATTCCACCGCACAACCTTTCAAGGAGAAAGCACCGAATTGTGTATCTCACAAAGCATTGTAATTCTCAAAAGCTTTGGCAAACCTAAAAATTGATTTTTGAAAACTAATTTGAATATGACTGAAGTTGAGCCCGCTTATAGACAATCCTGCTATTTGATAACTTTTAACCATGTGGTCTACATAATAGAAGATTTTCACAAGTATTTACGTAAATCACAAGCTCTTCTAAAGAACAGAGAGAACTCTCAAAGTAAGATTTCAAACGAGTAGTAATATTTTGCACTTGAATCAGCAAATAAAGCTAATGAATTATGATAGTTTTTGCAATATTTTGTTGCTGTTGGCATGATTATACTATTTGTCTAACAAACAAAACGTAACAAACTTAATCATATCTTAATGTTCAATCAGCAAGTAAAAGTTTGAGTAATTGAACCTTTTTAATATCAGCAATTACGTAGTCATTTGCTTGCCACCACTTTTCAATTTTGTTCCATGATTTTGCTTTACTTGTTGTATGGAATCAACTGGAAAACATGCATCGATCCCTCTTTTGCTAGATACTCAGATGGATTGCAATCGATCTGCTAAATCACAGCTACATCATCCAACCCAACTCTCGCGAACTTACGACGACAGCTTTGTGGAAACTGCATGCGTTCACATTATTAAGAGAAAACTTTTGTTAAGGTACAACTGTGTCGGAGTAAACATCACATGAGCACTCTTTGTTGGGGATGTAACTCAGAAAACAATGATGTATTTACTGTAAAAGCTCATTGTTCTATCTGAACAACAACTAACAGCGAAACCGTGGTCATCTTTAGTTCACTCCTGCAATCTAAATGGCAATTGACACATGAATACAACAAAAAGTCTTTATATTAGGTCGTTTCAAAAGTAATTTCGCTTTTTTCAAACGGGCACCACATCTGACGGAACAAAGGTTTCTGAGAGACCTTGGAGGCATTCGATGCAGAATTTCATCCTCTTTCTAATGGTTATGAAACTATTGCAAAACAGTTAATGAGCTTTCAGAAAATAACCAAAATTTGCAGCCCATGCTTTTTGAGATGGCCAAGTTTCACGATTTTTTAAAACTTTCATATCAATCCTCAGAAGAAGTCCAAGTAAGGATTCGATAGAGTAAACCTTATAGGATAGAGTACTACTTTTTTCTCTTTTCCATAGCTTGCCATAGATTTTTAACAGAATTTTAACTGATGCTACCGATTTCCGTACTTGGGCAGCTAAATCCTCGTAGAACATCAAAAGAAGAGCAGCTCGCGCACTATTCGATGCAGCATTTTTTCCTCTTTTTGACAGGTGTGTTTTGTTTCCGATTCGCTTAGTTCCCGGAGATAAAATCATCGTAACTCATTTTTTTAGCGAGCCCCGGGCTGTACCCGAAAAACTCGAAATTTGATATTTCGAACCCGTAAACCCTCGCTTGCTTTGTAAAATCAATGCTAACTCATAGTATCATCTCGGTAGGCTCAAATTCCGAAAAATTATGGTGTTTGATGCGATTGTGGCTGAATTGGGCCTGCCAAAATCCGATGGTTCTGTTAAAAAATCTTTTGAAAAATTACGGCGAGCTAAGAGAAAGAGAAAAAAGTAGTACTCTATCCTATAAGGTTTACTCTATCGAATCCTTACTTGAACTTCTTCTGAGGATTGATATGAAAGTTTTAAAAAAATCGTGAAACTTGACCATCTCAAAAAGCATGGGTCGCAGATTTTGGTTATTTTCTGAAAGCTCATTGACTGTTTTGCAACTGTTTTTCATAACCATTAGAAAGGGAATGAAATTCTGCATTTAATGCCTCCAAGATCTCTGAGAAACCTTTGTTCCATCAAATGTGGCGCCCGTTTGAAAAAAGCGAAATTACTTTTGAAACGACCTAATACATTGATCTCCAGGCGAATGTCATGTTGAATGCACAGTTGCACAAAAAAAGTGAAAGAAATGAATGTAGAAATTTTCATAAGCGATGCAAAACAAATTCAAGTTTGGATGAAAGCAATCTATAGTCATCTTTCAGCGGAATGGAAACGTCCGCTTGGTAACATTAGCTTCTAAACCAATCATGGACAAAAAAAAACATAGAGATTCCTATAGTTAGGACGTATACGGAACACTTTTTCTCAACTTCTTAGACTTAAACTCCTTTGTTATCCACTCAGACAGTCGACGGCATACCTCCGGAGCAGAAATGGCAGAGGCGCGGGGCTTGCTCAGCGGGGGTTTGCTATTCTGCTCCGGAGCCCTCCCATTTTGTGCTCCGAGTACCTCCCATTTGTGCTCCGGAGCCCTCCCATTTTGTGCTCCGGAGGTGTCCCAAATCTGGCGTACCTCCGGAGCGCAAATCTGTGCTCCGGAGCTCTACCATTCTGTGCCCCGGAGATCTCCCGTTTTGTGCTCCAAAGACCTCCCATTTGTGCTCCGGAGCCCTCCCATTTTGTCCGAGGCTCTCCCAAATCTGGCGTACCTCCGGAGAGATTTGCAAGCCCGCCGGAGGGGTCCCATCTACCTTCTTGTGACGTCACCGTGAAGTCACAGAAAGGGACCGCCCCCTCGCCCGCTCTCAATGATCAATTGGGTCCTCCGCAGCTCTGCCAGATCGACTGTCCTCCGGAGCTACGGCACCGATTGTCTGAGCATGAACGCATCAAAACAATTACTATTTGTTTACAGTTTGATTTTTGGCAGAACTTTTGAAAGAGAAGCAAAAGGATCAGACTTTATTTTTTCATAAAAATTTTAAATCTGAGATAGAAATTATTAGTAGAAGTATTTCCGTCTCAGATGCGCTGTAGGCTGGAAAGAAAGAGGTGTTTTTTATCCAGGGAACAACATCGCAAGCACTGATAAGAGTAAGAGAGGCAGCACTGACAGATTAAAGCAGTTCCAAGATGACTTTTGAACGTTTACCTAAAATTTGTTGCCAAAATCTAAAGACAGTTCAACAAAAAACCCACGAAGTAGCCAGTTCCTAAAACTATATTGACCATGCAAACATTCGTGATTTTTTTAAAATTTAGAGTTAGGCTCATGGTGCACATGAAAAAGGACAAAAAGTAAGCAGTAAGCATAATACCAGCCTCTCAACTCAGGGAGGTTGTGATATGCACAAAGAAAAACAAACATATAGCAGTTGTTGCACCTTATTCGTGCTAAAATTCAAGAAGATGGAGGTTCATAATATGGCAAACTTCGCTGAGCTTCTAACATGCGCGGCAATGTACTACAAACCTTTAAAATTTCACATGGCCCGAGAAACATCTATTAGGCAGGCAAGATAGAAAAGTGGCGCTGTCTTTTTTATATTCAGAGAAAGAAAGGCTATGAAAAAGGTGGATTTTTTGCTTTGCCATTTTTATCGCATAATCAACAAGAAATTATGCAGTGTTTTGATCAGAGGTAAGGTTCGCAGCTGGCACTTTAGCAATCGACATAGTGAACCTGGCTGCAGATCTCCTATTATCTACAGAAGGACTCTGTAGCAAGGCCTTCAAAGAAAAAGCGGGAAAAACCCCTAACAGGGAAAACCCCTAACACCTCCAAACCCTAACAAGGGAAGCTCGTTTAGTCAAAGTAACTTTTCTAAATCAAATGTATACCTTATTGAAGGGCATAAAACGCTGACTCCAAATCTGTCTGTCTTATCTGCAGAGCGTTCAAGCACGAGAAGCTATGAGCATTTTTCAAAGCCAAAAATTGAACTTGCATTTTGGATGAAATGAGTTGCTAAAATCTTACTAGCCCTCAAATAATGCGACCAAGTGTGGTATATTTTTTATTTGAGAGTATTTTTGAATAAAGTGCTCTGGTGATTATCACTGCTTCATTAAAGAGCTAGGAAATGTATTACGGCTATTTTTGTCCTACTTGTACATTCAAGTTTTTGCCGCCAAAAAGCGCTCATAACTCCTCATAAACGTTCTGCAGATAAGGAACGCAGATTTGGAATTAGCAATTTATGACCTTCAATATCATATAATACGTCCCATCTAAAAAGAGCACTTCGACTAAACATGCATCCATTGTAAGTTTTTTTGCAAAACTAAGCGATGTGATACGTGAATGTTCTAACTTTTGCGTATCAAACCAGATTTATTGAACTCGTTCGAAGCCTTTCCCATCCGTGTCATCTTGCACGCCCTTGCATAGGCGCATTTACGAATCCGACTATTACCCGACGATCATAATGACGTGAAGAATCGGATGCATTAAGCAACAAAAGTCAAACGCACAAACATAGGGAGACACTTCACCAGAATCAAAGCTAGCTTATAAGGGAAGCCTTTTTTAGTCGAAATGGCCTTTCTATATGACACATATGTCACTAGGCTAGTACTTGAACATTAATTTGAGTTTTTCTTTCCTTCAGAGGAACAATTCTTCAAAAGGAGTTTACGATTGCTCGAAAGTCCAAATTCGTCATGCTATAAGTGGCACAAAACTAGCAAAAAGTTGTACAAAGACACCTGAAAGTGGGTGACCATTTTTCTATCAAAAGGCTACAAGGAAGAGACATAGTCAGCGGAAATCCGCAAAGAGATTTTGTAGAGCTTTTCACAGTTTTATGCCACTCAAAGCTTGATTGGACATTCCAGCGCTCACAATTTCTTCGAGTGTTGTTTCGCAGAAAAAAAGCAGATTTGGCAATACTTCAATGCTCTACAAAGTAATGGTCGTGTGCAAAGGCTACTTCGAAAATAGCTTCCCTAATAAGTTATGCGTTCTCTCTCATTATTTTCTTATTCCCATTTCAAAAACGTACTTGGAGATGTAAACATCTTATTAGCATCTGACATCTAACATGAAACTACAGAACTGCGTGCAATTAACGATGATTGTTTCATTTGTGGGGGGCCAAGATTAACTTGAGTCTGATAAGATAATTTGTATGTTGGAAAACACATCTTATAATACCACCCGTAATTTGTGAAAAAAATTGGCGGCGGCACTTAACTCATGCGGCGCCGCCGCAGTTAGATGACAAGCGCCGCGTTGCGCGACAAGGTTAGGCGGAAAAGCGGCACTTGCCGTCTAACTTTGTCGCGCAACGTTTAACTTTTTTATAAAAAAGACCTTATGATTCAAAATTCATGAATTCTATATATGAGAGTACCATTCAACTCAGCTCGGCGAGGTGCATCTTCCAGTATACAGATGTGCCTAATTGTGGGATAAAGGTTTTTTTCTTGGAATTTCAGTGTAAATGGATCATTCAGTGTGCTGATTCCAGAGGCTACCTACACATTCTGTTGAGCACTGCAGAAATAGGGTGGGTATAGTTTAAGAGCTCATTTGCACGGAGATGTGTAAAACTGGGCTTTTCTCGGCGAAGTATGACGATTCCCAAAATGCAGGAAGACAAAGGGGAATTGGTTGGAATCGCATGAGAAGCACATATCGTGGAATGCCGCGCGTGCTGTGCAATGTACAATACCATTCACAGAACGGGAATTTCGCGAAATTCCAGAAATTTCGCGATTCCGGAATAACGAAAATTATGCAGCGCCATAACTTTCTTCGGAATGAATGTATTCTAAGTCCGAAAGCAGCATTGTGTTCAGCTCGTCAAGGCGAATCTTTCGACATACTTAAGTCATCTATATCTCGTTTCTAGTTTTCTCAAATTTTCCTGAGGAGGTCCCTTCGCAAGTATGTAACGCAGCGCCTATCCAACATAAAAGATTCCAGTAAGTACCATTCGATAGTGCTCTTCTAGTACATTATAGTGCGCTAGAAAGCTGCCGCAGACTTCTTTCCAAAAGAGAAAGACGCGATAGTAAATTCTGAAAAAATCACTCGTTTCCAGATTCTACTCGTCGTAACTTTCTTTGGAGTGGAAATTTTCTGAATCCGAAAATAGCATTGTGCTCAGCTCATCGAGGCGATCTTTCGGTCCGCAGAATGTCCTTGATATCTCGATTTCAGTATTCTTGAAACTTTCTGCGGACGTCTCGCAAATTTGTAATGTAGCGCGTATTGCCCCCAATAGATTCACAAAGAAATTTTCGATAGTACTTTTTCTGTAGATTATGGGGCGCTGAGAATTAGCCGCACACTTCTTTCCAAAGGAGATAGAAGGCCTGGTGAATTCTGGAAAAAAATGTCGTTCTAGATTTTTCTCACCGTAACTCTAAAATATGAATAGTAATTTCTCTTGCTAAGCAGATGTGATTTTCGTAATCAGCTGGTCGGATAACCCTTATGAGCAAGTTTTCCGAGATGTTCGGTTAATTTCATTTTTTCTCGTTTTACGCTCTGAAGCTTGCCGATGGATTTGGTCAAAATGTTCATGCTCTTAAATTGTAAGGAAACTTCGCTTATAGAGGTTTTCGGACACACTGTTTACGAAAATCGTGGTCTTTTAGTAATACATGGTCTTTCTGCATAGATATGGTGAGGTAACCGTAACGGAGTCACGAAAGTGCATAACTTTGCCCGCACTTCTCGCGTATCTGTCAGAGAACTTGCCCGCTCGCGTCTAGAGATCAAATTCACTGGGAACTGTGTCATCGAATGGTGCAAGCTTCAGACTCCACTCCACAGAAATCGCCGAGTTACGAACCTACGAAAACACATCCTCATGAATTTTGCCCAAAATGTAAAGATCGCATATTTCGTTGAAATTCCACCGTGAGTGATGACACTCGCTTTGCAGATCTTGTGTTCGCTTCGCCCAAAGACTCTCACTGTATCGAATATGGTGCTTGCGTGTGCGTCAGATATCCACATGGAAGCAGTTCGCGTCAGTTTCTTGTCTATTTTTTGTCACTTCATGTCTCTTTCTTCTTGTGAGGTACTTCTTTGAACGCTAGTGGGTTTTTACGATTGCTTGATACGATATATTGTCTTTATCACATGAAGTATAAGCTCCTGCAAGACGAAGGCGGTTGGTTCGAGGCGCGACGTGGCTGTGACGCGGCTGTGACGCTGCTGTGACGCAGCCATGTCGCAACCGCGTTGCACATGAACCGACCGCCTTCGTCTTGCAGGAGCTTATACTTTATTAAAATGCTATTTCTTATGGATGAAAGCCGAAGTTGCTGCAAGACAAGCCAACTAGCGTTCAAGGAAAGGCCTCACAAGAAGGAGGAGGTTTGAAAGAAGAAGTGACAGAAGAAAAGGAAATTACAAAAAAATAGACAAGAAGTTGACGCGAAATGCTTCCACGTGGATATCTGTGAAAATGCGATGATAGAACTTCTCAGAAAACATCTCTTTAACTTACCCTTTTCTTCTTTATCAGCAACGAGTCAACAAAAAAGCATGAAATAAGC
This sequence comes from Cylicocyclus nassatus, assembly GCA_958299035.1. Lineage (NCBI taxonomy): Eukaryota > Metazoa > Nematoda > Chromadorea > Rhabditida > Strongylidae > Cylicocyclus > Cylicocyclus nassatus. Next base: position 104,492,248 of record CATQJL010000001.1, read on the forward strand.
AAAGAAAACACTGGAAAACACTAGCTTGGGAACTCGCAAGGCATTTATTGACGCCCCAGCGTTGTCGCGTCTGCAGGGACACTATATTGAGCAGGAAATCTACTCGACTGTAGTAATCAAATATGCCTTTACTGATTTTTTCACGAATGGAAAGCCAAAAAAATGACATTCCAAAAATGGCAAACTGCGCCCCCACCCTCTCACATGTGTCACTGTATACTACAACCCTTACTAAGTACAATCTCAGAACTTAACCTTGTATGTGCTTTTAATCGAGAAATACCAAGTTTTGAATCAATAACCCGAAAAAGTGGCATTTTGGCATTTTCGGACCGACTTTGTTTCTCAATTTTGAGCCCCGCAAAAAATTTACCAAATATTAGGTCGTTCCGAATGTAATGTCGCTTTTTTCAAAAACGCCACGTTTCATGGAATCAAGATTCTCAAGAGATCTTTAAAGCATTCGATGCAGCATTTCATCCTCTTTCTAATGATTCTAATTTCACTGCATAATGTTTAGTGAGCTCTCGAAAAATTACCAAAATCTGCGACTCATGTTTGTGCCATGGTCAAGTTCGGCTATTTTTCTAAATTTTTGTACCTATTCTCCGGAGAAGTGCAAGTGACATATAAATAGAGCTTACCCTATAGGATACGAAACAACTTTTTTTCTTTTCCTTAACTCGCCTCCTCGAATTTCTAAAACCAATTCTTTAATGGTATCAAATTCCACGTTTGGTCAACTAAATCCTCACAGAACAACAATCGGCAAGCAACTCGGGTGTCATTCGACGCAGCTTTTTCTCCTCTTTCTACCAGTTGTTTTTTGTTTCCGATTCCTCATGTTTTCCGGGATGAAATCATCATAAATCACGTTTTCCAAGGCGCCCCAGGCTGTACCCTGAAATTTCGAAAGTTGCCAATCTAAAGCGGTGAATGCTCATTCGGTTTGTAAAAATAGTGTCAAACCATAATCCATCTTTGTAAGTTTCAAAATCAGATTTATTGGTATTTGGTGCATTTATGTCTGAGACGAGCCTACTAAAATTTGGTGGTTCCATCGAAGAATCTATACAAAAATTATGGCGAGCTGTGCGAAGTAGAAAAAAATTGTCCTGTTTCTTGTAAGGTGTTCTCTATCCATCCATTACTTGGACTCCTTCCGAGAGTTGTTATAGAGATTTTGAAAAATTGTGAAACTTGGCTTTCTCAAAAAGCATGGGTCGCAGATTTTGATAATTTTTCGAGAGGTTATTAGATTTTGTGCAGCGATCATATAATCATTAGAAAGAGAATAAAATTCTGCATCGAATATACCAAAACCTCTCACATCTTTTTTCCACGAGATGTGGCGTACGTCTGAAAAAAGCGTCATTACTTTCGGAACGACCTAATAGTTTGGCGTTGGAAGGCTGTTGTAAAAGCAGTAATTTTTTCAAAAAAATTTGTTTCTAATTTTGAAATTGAATAAATAAACAACAAAATACTAAATTTTTCAATAAACCATTCTTCGGTGATGTTTTCTTCCTACAGTCGCTTGTGAGCGTTACATTTTTCGTGGCTTTCCCATGTAATTTACTGGCTCTTAAAATACTGAAAATTTCCTAAAAAACAGAAAAAATTTAATTTTCAATGCTTCAAAAATGATAAAGATGTTTTCTCTCTATTGTTTGACACTACTCCGAGCTTTCACGTTTACTATGAAGCTTTCTGGTATTAAGCCAGCCTCGATGACCTCGGTGACTTGTGCTATATCAAGTTTCAAGAAATACTTGGCTGGGTAGTTATAAGTGCTGTAAAAACACTACGGAATCACATACGTGTTCCTGCATCTGGCACAATTCTATGAAAGTACTCCGGCTTTTGTGAAAAGAACATTTTTTTCTTCAGAAAATTCCATCATTATTGCACACAACATATACCGTTATCGAAAAAAGTGATTTCGATTCGAGAACCCTTAAACTTGAGTTTTGGTTTTGTATTGAAATAGAAAGTTAAAAACCTCCAAATCCGAATTTTAATCCTGGTTAAGCATCATCGGTGCTGAACGTCAACTTCGCAACAAACAAATCACACTACTGATAAGAGCAACCTCGAAAACCCATAAACCCGAAAATTGCTCTTGATTAGAGTAAATTCACTTTTGAACTTCGATTTTGAAAGTTTTTAAAATTCCGGTTTCATTATCTGGAGCGAACACTAAATGAGGGGCGGGGCCTGCGATGTCTTGGTCTCCTGAGGAGCTAGTAAGTGTAGCGAGCTCGGATGTGCCTGGCAGGTACATCACTTAGGTGCGAGAATATGGCTCGGATGAGAAACTTCCGCCCCCCATAAAAAATCGCTCGTTTCCATTCATCGGATGTCACTTTGGCCTTGTTCTCGCGGCTGAAGCCAACTTCTGCCTCTTTCCCATTTTGTAATAAGAATGATACCTAAAAATTCTGTGTTGTAAATGGTACCTTTTGATCAATAATGTGTCCTTCCTTCATGAATTTGAAATCTAAAAGGTATTAAGCTGGAGACTAAGTTTTGCAACTGGTTCCATAACTTCACTCTCACTCAACTTTCCGCGTTCAAACTTTGGCATTACGTAGAAGGCAATGTGGGCTACAAGAGAGCACAAATTGTTTAAATTTTGAACAAGAAATAGAAAAGTTTCAGGCGTTTTTCGAAAACTAGTGAAATTTGAGAATTTTTGGGGTTTCAAGCTAAAATGAAGCCTTTGGCAGCTTAGACCACGCGCAGTGATCAAGATTCGTGTATAAATTATTGCTGTAGGTTGACCCCCTTGGCCTATAAGAAAGAAACAAAATTTAGGGGCATGTCGTGATTTGGCGTCCTCATAAACTCGAACGAGTCGATGTACGCAAGAGCTGCTGGGGACGACCGTCAATGACTAAAGAGTCCGGAGCTCAAATTCCGCCGTGACTTTACATAGTAAGGTTATTTGACCTGCCAAACGCGAATAACACTTCATTTGTTGAATCAACGCCTTTTTCCTTGTCTAAGGTGAGACCCCATATCGTACACCTACAGTAATCCTACAAAAAAGCCCTTATCACGCTATTTCACTATCGTTTTCGTGATCAGCATGTCGAATAACACCTCTATGCCAAGATTTAGCCAAATCCGTCAAACTTTGAATTTTTCCCCTTCATACCATGCACCTACCGTAACCCTCACTGCGACGTCAGAATTTGGTAGGACAGCAGCTGCGCTTGTAGCTTACGTAATAACCAACGCAGTGGCAAAATTTGAGTGCGCCATGTTGAGTGAGAAGAAAGTTATGAGACCAGTTGCAAAACTTAGTTTCCAACCTAATAAATAAATAATATAAAAAAGAACTAAACAGTAAGTCTGCCGAGTACCTCTTCTAACCCACTTTTCTAACTCTAAACAGCTTGTACAAACTGATAGTCTCTAAAAAAGTTAGCAGCTATAGAAGCAGAAATTGTAGAGTGAAGCACAAGACGTAAAAGTGACGATTATAATAAAATTTTTCAGGAAGGGGATGGGAAAAAATTTCTTTTTGGTTTATGGGTGCGTAGCCATCCTCCGGAAGATTTTTGAAATGCTTGATTTTTTTGGCTTGCACCCTTCAATTTTTGGAAAAAGAGACAATTTCAAAAATTTTGCCATTATACCCCTCCTCTTTCTTTGATGCTTTCTTTGATATTAATCTACCAGATTATTTCTCTTTCAGTCAGAGATTATTCGAAATTACAAAGGTTGGACCAAAAGTTTTTTTGACCATTTTCGAAAAATCATAACTTCTTCTCTTACGAAATTCTTGCACTACAAAAATAAGATTAGAAATACAGTACCAACACTACCGCCTTGAAATCCTGCGATATAAACGCGTTGTCGCGCCGAAAATGTCGCATTGCGATAGCTCGCTTAATCCTCAACCAATTGAAGTCTAGCTTAGATATTTGAAACCAGCGCCTTCTGGACAATCTAAGAGTGTTTTCAAAAGTACCAAAATCTCCTTCACAAAGATCTTTTTTTAGGACCATCGGCGGTATAAACGCATTGCCGCGTTGGAACCGCCGCGCCCCCATAACTTTCTTCAACCCAAACATATGAAATTCTAGTTCGAATATTTGGAACCAGCATCTCCTAAACTACCTAAGAGCGTTTTTGAAAATTCCAGAATCTTGCTTACAAGTTTTTTTGGCTCCATGCCAGAGGCGATCTAAACGCAATGTCGCGCTGGAAGCGCCGCATTGCTGTAACTCGGCTCAAAACTCTTCAGCTGAAATTTCGCTCAAATATTTGAAATCAGCGTGTTTCTATCTACTTATGGGTCTGCTCAAACTTTGCAAATTCTTTTGTCTTGGTACGATTCTACATTATTGAGCAAAATGTACGACGATATGAACGCCATGTAGCGCCGGAAAAGCCGGATTGGTGTAACTTTCTTCACATTTTCCCCAGCGAGTTCTAATATTGATATTCAGAATATGCGAGTTCCAAGCTGTCTGAGGATATGCTCAAAGTCTGTAAAATCCCAAATTTTTTCCAGGTTTTTTTGGTCCCTCATAGCGCTCTAATTAATCAGGCTGGCTCTGGCCATAGCCGTAGTGACCTCACTGTATCGATTTATTATCGAAGTTATCAGTATGATGCATGATGTTGTTGTTGGAGACATAGAATTTGTAGCCTGGCTCATAATTCTAGAATCATTTACGGCTTCTATGAATTTTTCGATTTGAAAGATCAAATTCAGTTTTTTGAAAAAAAAAACGGGTAATTCGAAAATTTGACTTCGTAACATAAATAAAATAAGCATTGAAATGCTTTATCAATGAATTCCTCTATTAACCATGATTTAGGTTGATTTGGATGTTCGTGGATAGATCATCTCGCAGATGCGAAGTGCGGATTTCAATGACTTATAATTTTTGATGCCACATGCCTAAAGCAAAATGGTTTGGAATTGGTATAGCCCAAGTAGTGCTCTAAACGATTAAATTGAACTGAGAGTATCATATGTAAATTTCCTCAAGATACATGCACTTGAGATGAGGTGCGCATGCTCCATTGACAATGTGGTGCCTCATTTCCAAGACAGTAATACAAAAGATAGATTGATTGAAGAGTCAAAACTTCGGCTATGTTCTGAGTGGTACCTGCTGTTCAATTTTTTCATCTTGGAATCTCCGATTCTGAGAAAAGGAGCGTCTGGTGATCGGTTGAAGTGTGCAAATAAAGACGAAATTTCCGCAAATTTCGACCAAATCTAGTGTTGTCTGAAAGCTGCCAACTTCCACATATTCTGAACCTCAGTGAAAAATGCTACTTGAAAATGTATGAATTGAATATCTTAGCATCAGCTAAATATCCCTCGTTTTTCTTCTATCTTAATTACGGCTGCCATACCCCTAACTGGGTGCTCCTGCACCCAGATCTCTGTACAATTGGATTCGCACCTAGAGGCATGCGTTCGCGGCTTAGCTAATTAGGAAACAGAGAACTCGAATCAATCCGTTCGAGACTTTGCTTTTGTTTGAAGTGCTCCTGGAAGAACCGTTTGGCCCGTTTCATTTCATTTTTCAAACGATCAACAGAAACTTTAGGCACTATAGGCATTAATATTCTGTCATATCTTCAGTATTTTTATACTAGATTGTCCGTCTTCACATAAAGTTCGATACTTGATTTTTTGGGTGGGCCATGGAACTTCCGTTGGAAGCCAAACGGTAACTTCAAAAATATCGAAATTGTTTGAGCTCTCAAATGCGAAATTTCCATGTTTTTAAAAACGTATAATTCAGACAGCTTGGCATCGCGAGATCATGCATTCTTTTTTCATCATGTAAGTATTCTACTGAATGGACATCATGCATTCTTTTTTCATCATGTAAGTATTCTACTGAATGGACATGGTCAGGAATATCTCCACCCAAGTGACACACGCCATGACCGAGCGAAATTATCGACGATGTCATCCAGATATCGATTGATAAGGAGAATATCGCTCAATAGTCGTAAATTATGTAGTGGATTTACGACGAACGCGACCTCATGAAATAATAATGCTGCTCAGATCAAAATATTGCGTTGGTGTTTTAGGAAAAAATTCTAATTTTGAAAAACTCAAAAACAGAAAATTACAAACTCAGCCATTTGACGGATTTGATTTAAATTTTGACTTCTTTCTCGGAAGCCTATCCATTATCTTGCAAGACGCGTTGCCCTTATTGCTGTGAAAATGCCAGTGGAAACGAAGCGGGACAGACAAGCCATCAGCATAATTTCCAAATCTAATGGGTCATGTGCCCCTTTGCTCTGAGCGATCAAATTCGGCACTACAATTTGGAGCTTTCTTGATTGAAGAACAATCTTAGCAGGCTTTCGCTCCAGACCATCGAAAGAAATTGAAAGAGTTCAAAAATCAATGTCAAAGGCACTCCGGGTTTCATGTCAGAATGAGTTGTAATGTAATAGAAAGAGCTTTTTTACAAATTCCATAGTTATTCATGGTTTTTATATAGTAAAAGTCTGAAATTATGATTCACAGCGTTTTTTTCATATGGCAATTTAAATCTTTTGGGAACGTACTATTACTCTTTTAATACCTTGAGAGATTCTAAGCCTGTAAAACTATGTTTGGACAGAATTCCATCTTTGTAATTTTCAGAGAACTTTGTCAAATTTCTTCAATTTTGGGCGACATCTGAAAATTAGGCTGGTTTGCCTTTGTCGAGAAGTGTGCAGGCACCCGACTGCTTCATTGGCCTTCTATCGATCTGTAATTATGGATACTAAGGACTGTGATCTGTGCGGATCATTTTAAAAACCGTGGCAGAATCAAAATTGATTTCTGGCAATGCCGTAACCCTAATTTTGTTACTTTTAGCAAAATTTTGCAATGACTCTTGGCAAATGCTGCAAGGATCGTATTTAGAACTAAACTGCTGAAAAGTTAATTTTCTGGTATCATAAAAGGTTCAAAAGCTCTCTAAAGCTTACAGAAGTAGAATTATGATTTCCAACCTTCAACACTAAGATTTTAAAGCACTCGGAGACTGTGAATTTCATTAATCTTCAACTCGCACTACTGAGAAATCAGAGCAATCGGAGCAAATTATAAATAAGGAGACACCGTAAACTTCGACATCTGTCCGGAATTTTTGTAACTTCGAAGTGAATTGGACCGCGAAGAAAAAGCATTACTAGTCAGGATATCGAAATACGTAAATAATTTTGCTGAAAAAAAAAATAGATTTCAAGATTCGATTTCCAGTCTGAATTGCAGGAAAAATGTTGCGTTGAAGAATGTTTTTAGAATTACCCTGATGAAAAAGATACTCAAATCCAGAATTTTATTCTGGATAAAATGCTCAGAAGTTCTCTGAAACTCATAAAAACGAAATTCTGTCCAAACACAGTTTTACAGGTTTAGAATCTCTTAGGATACATATCAAAAGAGTAGTAGTATGTTCCCGAAAGATTCAAAAGTGCTATTTGAAAAAAAACGCTGTAAGATTCATAATTTCAGACTTTTACCATACAAAAACCATGAAGAACTATGGAAGTTGTAAAAAAGCTCTTTCTATTCCAACTTAATTTTGACATGAAAACCGGAGTGCCTTTGATATTAATTTTTGAACAGGAGTCTGGCAATTCTCTTGATTGTCTGACGAGAGCCTGCTGAGAAGTCAGAACTTTCAATTTTTGCAATGATAAAGAGGAAAAGACTGCAAATTTCTTTGAAATAGGTCATGTCATGAAATGGAATTTTTAACCGCTAGAAAATTATTTTTATGACCTAATTTCTTGTAAGCGTTGCTCAGGGAGAATGATGCTGACCTCATGATTGTTCCCGCCTGGAGCATTTCAGCACTCGGTCTCAAATGGTATCTTAGACTTGTAATCAACACTTCCTTGAAGAAATTTCTCAAAGCACATCCATTTTTTTTCTCTTTTCTTTAAATTTGGGAAGTTTTCAAGCTCTATGACTATTCTGAGAAGGTGGGCGAAATCACCCTTTTTGCTCTCGTACCCCAGAATCACACATTGTGAGTTCCAGATATTATTTAAGTAAATCAGGCTATTCTACAAACTCTTTTCCAGACTTCAGCTACCATTTCTTTACAAGAATTTAGAGTTTTTTACAGTTTTTGGAAAGATCCAGATTCTATTTGCCCCATTCCTTGACTACTAATCAAAGGAAATTTCTGAAACTAGAGGAGTTCATCATTTGTAACCCTGAGAATTTGTTTCTTTGGTAGTCTAGTTTTCAATGTGATCTTCGCAGCTTTGCAATTTCGGGAATCTTCTAAATCCGATCGTCGCATCGATTAGACGCAAATCATAGTCGTTGGTATCCATGATGATAAATCGATATAAGGCCAATGAAGCAGTCGGGTGGTTGCACACTTCTCGACAAAGTCAAACCAGCTTAATTCTCAGATGCTGTCCAAAACTTGAAGAAATTTGACAAAGTTTGTGCAAGTTTTCCATCTTTCAAACTGAAGTTAGCAAATTCAATTTTTAATTTACTGAGAAAAGTGTTCATTCGGATAAGAATAAACTAATTGAAATTTATCCGCTGGTTTCACAGAGTCTTGGAGTATCCAATGACTTAGCCCATTCACAAAATCTTAAAGTATCCAGTCAGACAATTTTCCAAAAATGGGAAGACTCGCGAAACTCAGACATTTCAAGTTCCAAATTGGAATAAATTCTATCAAGGTGTCAAGGTCTTTGTATCCATCTCATTTTCGAATTATTTCATCAAATTGAAGAGATTTTGAAGAAAAATCGATACGGTGAGGTCATCGTGGCGAAACCCAGAGCCAGGCTGGCTAATTAGGGCACTATGAGGGACCAAAAAAATTTAGAAAAAAAATTTGGGATTTTGCAGACTATTGAAACATCTTCGAGTAGCTTAGAAGTTACTGATTCCAAATAACAAATTTTAAATTTGATACGAAAAACAAGGGGAAGGCTACACCAATCCGGCTTTTCCAACGCGACATGCCGTTTGTATCGCCGTTGATAATTCAAAAAAGAACCAAGACAAGAGAAAAAGCAAAGTTCGTATGAATTCATGAGTGGGCGAAAAGATGCCGGTTTCAAATATTCAATCGAGATTTTGGTTGAAGGACTTTGAACCAGGTTACACTAATTCGGCACTTTCAACGCGACATTGCGTTTAGACCGAAGCTGGCATAGAGCCAAAAAAGCCTGAAAGCAAGATTTCAAAATATCTAAAAGCTTATTAAGGTAGCTTAGGAGACGCCAATTCCAAATTTCCAAATAAGAATTTGTAAGATTCAAGCTGAAGAAAGTTATGGCGGTGCGGCGATACCAACGCGGAGATGCGTTTATTTCGCCCAAGGTCCCGAAAAAAGATCTTTGAAAAAGAGATTTGGAAATTTTTGAAAACAGTTTTAGATGGTTCAAAAGGCGCTGGTTCCAGATATCCAAACTAGAATCCGATTGATTGAAGTTTAAGCGAGCTATGGCGATGCGGCACTTACAGCGCGACATTGCGTTTATATCGTAGAATTTCAAGGCGGCAGTGTTGGTACTGTAGCAAAGCGTGTACCTTCTAAGGGCACCTTGCTTGCCTTCTATTGACCTTTGATTACAGAGATAGAATTTCGGGGTTTTGAGGCAAGTCCGCTAAGAATTCCAAAACTGTATAATAAAATCCAAAACAGGCATTATGTTTTTTTGATACCCTGTCTCTAGCTACGTGAAATTCGCGCTGATCGAGCTTTCTTCAAAAAATTATGATTTTTGGGAAAATAATGTCAAAAAATAAATTTTTTTAAGGAACTGATTTTTTTGGCATTCTTTCTCGAAAGTAGTAACTTTTTAAAAGGGTTCGATCAGCGCGAATTTTGCTCCGCTAGCAAGAGGGGAACAAAAAACCTAGGATACTGCCCGTTTTGGATATTATGGCACAGTTTTGGAATTTCAATGGGCTTGCTTAGAATTCGCAAAAATTGAACAAACTTTTTCCCAATTTTATCTCTGCATTAAAGGCCTAATCAAATAGCAGTTAAAGGCACCGTCCACACAGATTTTAAACCTCCCTGTTTCTGTCGTCTCAGGGCCTTCTCATGTCCCTGATTTCGGATACAAAGTTGAGAATGTACGAATACCAAGACAATCCCCGTTCCGGCGAACCCTCAAACCAGTTCTCCGGAACGGTGATTAGATGGGCGCGCACAAATGGGCGGGCATGGATGGGGGAGGGCAGGCATTGATGGGGATCCTCGTGCATCTTCGCTATAACGAAGCGCTTTTCTCGCTCCCGAAGCGGCATTTTGCGCAGCAACTTGGGTATTGGATTGATGGGGACTACTAATATATGCTGCCAAAAGCTCAACACCCTCAACTTGGGGTGGACGGTTGCCTTTAAGTTGCCTTTAGAAAGTATACGCTTTGCTCTACCTAATTCTTTCTTGTCGTACAAGATTATCGTAAGAGAAAAAATTAGGATTTTTTGAAAATGCCGCGAACGAACTTTTGGTTTATCCTAATATCAAAAAAATAATAATTTCAAACTACTTCTGTTATTATTTTGAATTATTAATTTCTCATTTTCACAATATTTGAATTAAAAAGAGAATTTTTTTTGTGAAGTGTGAAGTATTGTGAGAAGAGAGGTCTGTATGAGAAAAAGCATTGAAAAACAGTTAGAGCAGAGAGGATAGAAGAAGAACATGAAAAATAGTAGTAGTGCAACAAACCAATTTCGGGGTGGGGAGAGAGCAAAGAGGAACAAAATTATTTTGAGTTCATGGGCGTTCAGCCACTCCCTCTAAAATAAATTCAAGAATAGTTGAGTTGCGATTCTAATTCTTGTGCCCCTTCGATTTCTTAGCAAAAAGGGTGCGTGGGCTAAAAAGGTTGGATTTTGAAAATTTTCGAGAAGTATTTTTTTTTTCACCAAAAACTTGTACACCATTTGGGGAGATTTCAAGAACAATTATTCTCCATTAGTTTTTTCTTAATATTATTAGGTTGAACCGAAAGTTTTGTGCACCAGTTTCAAGAACTTGTAACATATTCTATGAAAAGCTTGTTTGTTTAAGAGTAATTAATGAGCTAGCTTTACTCCGAAGAGGAAATTGGAAAAGAACATTACCTGAGTTTTGATGGAAACAGGCGTTTAAAAATCGAAAAACTGCGCTATAAAATCGGAAACAATCAGCATCATAAGGTTTTCTAACCGTCTTTTTAAGTGAGCAAAGTTTGTGCTGACTGAGCTTTTAACTAGAATTTTAGGAAAAAATGCCAAGATCACTTAAGATAAATGGTTTTTAGCATTTTTTAGAAAACATAAATTTTCAAGAAAGAGCTTAAGCAGCACAAACTTAGCCCAGTTAAGAACAAGAGGTCAAAAAGCTTATAAAGCTTAAATTTTTCATGTTGCGACAGAACCTTTCATGAGATTTTCAACCTAATATATCAGGTTGTCCCAGAAGTTCTGCCGTTTTATCTTTGAAAATTTGTTATTTTTTGCTGTCTCAACGGATTTCCATCTTTCTGATTTCATTAGAAAAAAGAAGTCTTCCTCTTTGTAATGGTTCCTCGATATGCTTCAATTATACATTCATTGCAGAGATAAAAATGAAAAAAAACCACTTAAGCTCTGACCGTTTTAAGTTAGGTCTAAAAATCAAGAGTCTAAAACGCCGCAGAAAAATCTGGAAATGTTATTGCATAAGTTTTATGTCCTACTCGTTGACTTCTTCTTTCTAATAACAACAAAATGAAACGACAGAACTTTCGGGACAACTAATATATTAGGTTGATTTATAAATAACTACTCAGATAATCGCCGGGGGCAGGCGGCCATGCGAATTTTGAGCAAGCGCGCACCGGAAAAATAGTTCGTTGATTTTTTGCCGCCCGCTTGCAGGAATTTGGAAGAAAAGTGGCGAAATTAAAGACGAATGCTTGAAGAACAATCGCGGTTTCTTTATGGATTAGCTGCGGCGCAGTGGCCGCATTCTCGCGGACTTTCCGCGAGAATATGCAAAAATTTCGGGGGCCGCACGGTCCTTTGTGGAGGACCGCGCAACCCCCAGGTACTTACCGCTGGAAGAAAGTACCTCAAACTTGAGTAATTAAACCAACGGTGACACTTCTGCCACACACAGTCTTACCTGCGCTCACAAAAATGCCTAAAAAGAGTCCGAGCGCTTGCTGAAAGTTTGGCCAGCGCTCGCTGAAAGAAATTATTTGCCGAGCGCTTGCAAAGAATGCTGTATTGCTGCCCGCTGGCAGAATATGCGACCCTAAAGGAAGTGCCGCCCGCTGAAGGTCTAGCCACGCCCCAAAATTCTGCTGACCGCCTGCAGAAAAGCGCGAGTTTGCGGACCGCCTGCCCCCGGCGATTATCTGAGTAGCTGGCTTACCCGGCTCCGCCCGGCCCTGTCAATGCTAATCAAGGTCTTATCCCTTTTTTTTCTGTAAAACCTTTCATTGTGCACACTTCTACATGCAATTCCCTATTCCCCCTGTGTTAGTTAGCATGCCCACCTACCTCCCTCAACAACCCCCAGCCCCGTAGCTCAAACTTTGCAAAAAAAAGCAATAAAATCGGTAAAAGTAAGGATAATTCTGAAAACTGATGGCGCTATTCGGCTATCCGGCCCCAAAATGTTTTTGTGATGGACCTTGCTCAAAGTCGGTAGATGGGGATTATTAAAGCCGCTGATGACGAATATCGTAGTCATTTCGCGCGATATAGCGCCATTTTCTGGGTTTACATTGGGAACACATAAGAAGCAAAAATCATGGATTTCGCAGAAACTTTGAGGGGGCTAATTGACATGCTGATTACGAATATCATACTCCTTCGGCATTTTGAGGCGATTTCACTGAGTTATGGTAGGTATATTGCAGAGGTGCGAAATCTCAGTTTTAGCTGAAACTCGGTCTAGAGAGATTCGACCTTCTGACTACGTTTAAAGACTTTTTCGCAGAGTTACGGGTACATGGTAGCGGGTAAACATGAACCTGCCTGAAACCTTGGCAGGGAATCACCTAAAAAGCTGTTTCAAGAATACCGTGCTTAATCCCCACGACAAAATCAATTCGTGGGTATAAAAGTTTCCCACGACCGTAATGCTTTCCCTTATAGGACCACTGCCGCGCGCGAGACACCCTTCGGCGGCTTTTGCCTAAGCAAAAACAGGGGGAGGGGGATTTGCCGCGTGCGTTACGCGTTGGGACAGGTTATCAGTTTCCTTATAGGACCACTGCCGCGCGCGATACACCCTTTGGCGGCTTTTGCCTAAGCAAGAACAGGGGGAGGGGGATTTGCCGCTTGCGTTACGCGTTGGAACAGGTTATCAGGATGGCGCTAAAGACCGTCATGCAAAACTACCGTTTCCCCATCTCTTGAATATCCGTAGCTCAAACTTTGCAAAAAAAATCGTTTAAATTGATAAAAGTAATAAATAATCCTGAAAACTAATATTGTATTCGGAATCCCCATGTTCGATTACCCCCCTGTGCCAACTCCCAGCCCCGTAGGTGATTTCTGCAAAAAAATCGATAAAAATCGATAAAATCGATACCGATCAATGACGAAAAGTAGCCTATGACACCCGCCGGGGCCCCAACTGTATGTATGCCAAGTTTGGTCCGGATCGGTTCAGATAATCGGAACACACGTACACACATCATACATGCAGACAGACAGACAGATAGACAGACATACAAACATACATTCAGCTTTATATATAAGATTCTCGCAAACAGTACTACATTCGTAATCAGCATGCTCATTTACCCCACTGCGCCAACTCCCAGCCCCGTAGCTCTAACTTTGCCAAAAAAATCGATAAAATCGATAAAATTAATCGATAATTCTGAAAACTAATATTGTATTCGGAATCCCCATGCTCGATTACCCCCTGTGCCAACTCCCAGCCCCGTAGGTGAACTCTGCAAAAAAATCGATAAAATCGATATCGATCGATGACGAAAAGTAGCCCATGACACCCACCGGGCCCGAAGTGTATGTGTGCCAAGTTTAGTCCGGATCGGTTCAGAAATGGAATTTTCTGTTCGGAACATACGTACACACATACATACATACATACAGACAGACAGACACATACAAACAGACATTCAGCTTTATATATAAGACTAGCGACCCTACGGGTCGCTAGTACTCAGATAATCGCCGGGGGCAAGCGGCCATGCGAATTTTGAGCAAGCGGGCACCGGAAAAATAGTTCGCTGATTTTTTGTGGTCCGCTTGCAGAAATTTGGAATAATTTTGGCCAATTTTTAGACGAACGCTCGAAGATCTATCGCGGTTTTTCTATACATAAGTTGCGGCACAGTGGCCGCATTCTCGCGGATTTTCCGCGAGAACATGCAAAATTATTGAGAGCCGCACGGTCCTTTTTGAAGGACCGCACAGCCCTCAGGTACTTTTTGCTGAGAGAAAGTACCCCAAACTTGGGTAATAAAACCATCGATGGCACCTCTGCCACATAGATTCTCATCTTTTCTCGGCGTACGCCCGAAACTGCGTAAAAAGAGTCTGAGCGCCTGCTGAAAGTTTGGCCAGCGCTCGCTGAAAGGGATTGTTTGACGAGCGCTTGCAGAAAATTTTGTATTGATGCCCGCTTGCAGAAAACGCAAATACCGCCCGCTGAAGATTTGGCCACGCCCCGAAATCCTGTTGACCGCCTGCAGAAAAGCGCGAGTTTGCGGACCGCCTGCCCCCGGCGATTATCTGAGTAAGTGGCTAGGGGCAAACACATTCATATCTGCCATCTCATTTTTTAATACAGACTAAAGCTGGCCCAACGCCTTCTTTTGAAGGACAATCTTACCGAAACTGTCCTGTCGCATAAAACCCTAGGTCTTTCCTTCCCTCGACCAGGCTCCTTATGCTTCCGCTTTCAGACAAGTATGGTTGAGAAGAAGAGGCCGTAATTTTTTTTTTCAGCATGTTTCTTTATAATTAAATATTGACACCTAAAATTTTTTAGCGCAACTATCTTGCTGCCTGAGCCCTGAGTCTTTTCTTTCCTCGAGACCAAGCTCCCTGTTTTTTTTGCCTTTAGGGCAAAAGGGTTTAAGCGAAGCTCAAAAGGCTAAAAGTTTCAGAGAAGGTAATTTCCGTCGCAAGAAGCTCATGGGTCTGTCTTTCCCTCGAGACTTTTCTGCCTTCAGAGGCAGAAGTCCGGTTTTTGCAGAGTAGAATGGCCACAAGTGAATTTCAAACAAGTTTCGTAGAATAAACATTGACATCCAGTAATTTTCAGCGAAAGTATGTTGCTGGTTGATGAGTCTCTTCCCCTCGTGACCAAGCTGTCTGTGCTGTTTTGCTCTTAGGGGTAGAAGTATGGGTTTTGCAAAGTAGAGTGGCCACGAATTTCAAACAAGTTTCTGTATAATAAAACATCGATACCCAGAAACTTCTGGCGAAAGTATCTTGCTGCCTGAAGCCATAATTCTTTCTTCCCTCGAGACCAAGCTCCTTGTGCTTCTTGCTTTTAGGGCCAGAAGTGTGGTTTTTGCAAAGTAGAGCAGAAAGTTTTTGTGAAAATGTCCTGTCGCAAGAAGCACAAGTCTGTCCTTCCCTAAAGACTAAATTCCCTAAGCTTTTCTGCTTTTAGGGGCGGAAGTACTGGTTTTTGCGAAGTCTAGGGGGTCAAACGCCTTAGCGAAAATGTTTGTCGCATACACTCATGGTTCTGCCCTTTTCCTCAAAAGCAAGCTATCTGTGCTGTTTTGCTTTTAGAAGAAGAAGTGTGGTTTTTGCAAAGCAGAATGGCCAGAAGTAAATTTTAAGCAAGTTTCTGTATAATCATTGACACCCAGAAACTTCTGGCGAAAATATCTTGCTGCCTGAAGCCATGATTCCTTCTTCCCGGGACCAAGCACCTTGTGCTTGTCTGTTCAGGGCAGAGGTACTGGTTTTTGCGAAGTAGAAGGGGCAGAAAGTTTCTGTGAAAATGTCCTGTCGCAAAAAGCTCATAAGTCTGTCCTTCCCTAGAAACTAAATTCCTTGTGATTTTCTGCTTTTAGGGGCAAAAGTAGTGGTTTTTAAACTTAGAGGTCAAACGTCTTAGCGAAAATGTTCTGTCGGATGAAGCTCATGGGTCTGTCTTTCCGTCGAGACCACTTTTCTGCCTTCAGAGGCAGAAGTCCGGTTTTTGCAGAGTAACAGGCTACAAGTGAATTTCAAACAAGTTTCTGTAGAATGAACATTGACACCCAGAAATTTTCAGCGAAAGTATCTTGCTGGTTGATGAGTCTCTTCACCTCGAGACCAAGCTATCTGTGCTGTTTTGCTTTTAGGGGTAGAAGTATGGGTTTTGCGGAGTAGAATGGCCACGAATTTCAAACAAGTTTCTGTATAATAAAATATCGACACCCAGAAACTTCTGGCGAAAATATCTTGTACTGGTTTTTGCGAATTCTAGGGGTCAAACATCTTAGCGAAAAAGTCCTGTCGGATGAAGCTCATGGGTCTGTCCTTCCCTCGAGAGCACTTTGTGCTTTTTTACTTTTAGGCCCGTATGCACGTACGTCCCCGCGGGGAGGGGACAGATCTGAGAGGGGAAGCGTCATATTTCGCTACTCTGTATATCTTTCGTCTTCCTTCTTTATCTGTGATATGAAGGTTCTCATACCCTAATACCTGCGCATAATGAATGCCAGGTTATTGCCATACAAGATTAGATTTTTACAACTTTGTGTGATCCCCTGGGGATCCCCAGGGGATCACCTCTCATTTTCAAAGTTATTTATCTTCCTACAAATTCAATGAAAATGTCCTAAATTTGTGCTGAAGGTATAATATGGTACTACTAAACATGTGTAAAGTAGAAATAAGAGAAATCTCAGGATATCGAAATTTTCGATGAACCTGCTGCTCGCGAGCCATGGATTATCGAAAAAATTATAATCTTCAGATTCCATTTCTTCTGTCGAAAATATGCTTAGCAGTGCCGTGGTATATCCTCAGTACAACTTTACGGCATTTTCATGGAGTTTTCAGGAAGATAGATGACTTTGAAAATGAGAGGTGATTCTCTGGGGATCCCCAGTGATCACCCAAGCTGGTTAAAATCTAATCCTGTATGGCAGTAATCTGGCATCTATTATGCCTAGATATCAGGGTATGAGAACCTTCATATTACAGGTAAAGAAAGAAGAAGAAAGGTATACAGAGTAGCGAAGTATGACGCTTCCCCTCTCAGATCCCCTCCCCTCCCCGCGGGGATGTACGTGCATACGGGCCTTAGAGGCAGAAGTATGGTTTTTGCAAAGTAGAAGGGTCGGAGGTAAATTTTGAAGCAAGTTCCTGTGTGAATAAACATCGACAACCAGAAATTTTCAGCGAAAGCATCTTGCTGCTTGAAGTCATGATTCTTTCTTCCCTCGAGACCAAGCTCCCTGTCTTTTTTGCTTTTAGGACCAAAAGTGTGGTTTTTGAATTTGTGGTTCTCGGAAGTTTGGGGGCCAAAAGTTTCAGTGAAAATGTCCTATCGGATGAAGCTCATGGGTCTGTCCTTCCGCGGAGACCACTTTTCTGCTTTCAGAGGCAAAAGTATGGTTTTTGCAGGATGGAAGAGACACAAGTAAATTTCAAGAAAATTTCTGTATAATTAGATATTGACTCTTGGAAATTCTTAGCAGAAATATCTTGCCGCCTCAGTTTATAAGCCTTTTCTTCCCTCGAGACCAGGCTCTTTGTGCCTTTCTGATTTTAGGGGCAGAAGTAGGATTTTTAAAAGGTAAAGGCGGGCCAAAGTGAGTCTATAACAACTTTAGGTAAATTTACCGTCTTCGTTAATTCCGAGTGATTATACAGGGTGTCCCAAAAAAATGTATCGAACGTTTGATCGTTAATATCTCTCTTCTGAAGAAGTCTTTTCTCTTGCTTCAGGTACCAATCTGTAGAGCTGGCTTCAACTTAGATTTGCATCATAAAACGAATCACTCATTTCTCTTCATAACTGTAGGATTACGGTAGAAACCTCAAAGAGGGTTTTAAGCAATGAAAGGCCATATTTTGCCTTAGAAAGGAAACAAGACAGCCTGAAAGCTTTTACACTGGGCTAATTAGAGTAGCTGATTATAACTGTAAAGTTCCCAGCATATTATGATGCTTCATTGAAGAGCTATGCCAGGTAAGAGGTAGCGGCCACTTTTTCAATGTTTCTAAAAAGTGCTGTCACACCGTTTAGAAAGCTTCGTAATTTTGTGAATTGTTGACCATTGAACTCAGCGTCCATAAAAACCCTACTACACAAGTTTTCACAATTTTTTGAAAATTTTTAAAACGGCAGCTTTTTCCACATTGACACCATAAGTTCCAAGTTTCTACCGTAATCCTACAGTAATGAAGAGAGGTGGGTGATTCTTCCTATGATGCAAATCTAAGTTGAAGCCAGCTCTACACAACGGTACCTGAAGCAAGGCAAAAGACTTCTTAGGAATAAAGATATTAACGATCAAACGTTCGATACATTTTTTTGGGACACCCTGTATAATTCTCAACATGCTCACTTACCCTCGGACCAGTGCCATCTCAGCCTCGTAGCGCTTTGAATAAAAAATGAAATCAATAAAAGTATTGGGTATTCTCAAAAACGGTTACTATCTTTGCAGTGAGCTGATCACATACAACTTTGTGCCAAATGCCAGCCGTGTAGCTCTAATTTTACAAAGAATAGAAAAATCGACAGAAATAATAGGTACTTTCAAGAACACTTATTACAATCGTCAAGTTCGCTTACCCCTCTTTGCCAACCCCCAGCCCCGTAGTTCAAAATTTGCAAAAAAATCGATAAAATGACAAAAGTAATGGGCATTTTTGAAAATGGTTATCATAATCGTAATCAGCATGTTCGCTACCCCCCTGTGCCAACTCTCAACGCCGTAGCTCGAACTTTGCAAAAAATCGATAAAATGATAAAAGTAATAGATGATTTTTAAAAACTAATACTGTATTCGTAATCAGCGTTCGCTTACTCCCCCCCCCTATGCCAACCCCCAGCCCCGTAGTTCAAAATTTGCAAAAAAATCGATAAAATGACAAAAGTAATGGGCGTTTTTGAAAATGGTTATCATGTTCGTAATCAGCATGTTCGCTAACCCCCCCCCCCCTGTGCCAACTCTCAGCCCCGTAGCTCAAACTTTGCAAAAATTCGATAAAATGATAAAAGCAATCAATAATTCTGAAAACTAATATTGTATTCATTATCAGCATACTCGATTACCCCCCCCCCCTTGCCAACTCCCAGCCCCTTAGTTCAAAATTTGCAAGTAATCGATAAATTTGGTAGAAGCAGTAACAAGTTTCCATAGTGGAAAACGACAGACACGAAAACACCAACGACCAGAAAAACACCATCGAGGACGTACAGACAGCATCCACCAGCGTACAGACAAGTACACCATTCGGTTTTATATATTATATATATATATATATATATATATATATTAGTTCGTTTCAAAATTAATTTCGCTTTTTTCAAAAGGGCACTACATTTGACGGAACAAAGGTTTCTAAGAGATCTTAAAGGCATTCGATGCAGAATTTCATTCCCTTTCTAATGGTCATGAAAAACAGTTGCAAAACAGTCAATGACCTTTCAGAAAATATCCAAAATCTGCGACCCATGCTTTTTGAGATAGTCAAGTTTCACAATTTTTTAAAACTTTCATATAAATCATCAGAAGGAGTTCAAGTAACGATTCGATAGAGTAAACCTTATAGAATATAGCATTGCTATTTTTCTTTTTTCCGAGCTCCCCGTAAATTTTTTAAAAGATTTTTTAACAAAACCATCGGATTTTGGCAGGCCTACGTCAGCCACAATCGCATCAAACAACGGTAATTATTCGGAATTTAAAACTTCCAAGATGGTATATGACTTAATATTCATTTTACAATGCAAGTGAGAGTTTACGGATTCGAAATACCAAATTTCGAGTTTTTCGGGTACAGCCTGGGGCTCGCTAAAAAAATGAATTATGTGATTTCTCCCCGGAAACTAAACGAATCGGAAACAAAAAACACCTATTAGAAAGAGGAGTAAATGCTGAACTGAATAGTGCGCGAGCTGCTCTTCTCTTCAAGTTCTACGAGAATTTAGCTGCCTAAGCATGGAAATCGGTAATATCAGTTAAAATTCTGTTAAAAATGTATGACAAGCTATGGAAAGGAGAAAAAAGTAGTGCTGTAATCTATAAGGTTTACTCTATCGAATCGTTACTTGAACTTCTTCTGATGATTGATATGAAAGTTTTAAAAAATTGTGAAACTTGACCATCTCAAAAAGCATGGGTCGCAGATTTTGGATATTTTTTGAAAGCTCATTAATTGTTTTGCAACACTTTCATAACCATTAGAAAGAGAATGAAATTCTGCATCGAATATTTCCAAGATCTCTTAGAAACCTTTGTTCCGTCAAATGTGGTGCCCGTTTGAAAAAAGCGAAATTACTTTTGAAACGACCTAATATATATATATATATATATATATATATATATATATATATATATATATATATACAGGGTGTCCCAAAAAAATGTATCGAAGGTTTGATCGTTAATATCTCTCTTCCCAAGAAGCCTTTTGCCTTGCTTCAGGTACCGTTTTGCAGAGCTGGCTTCATCTTAGATTTCCATTATAGAACGAATCACCCATTTCTCTTCATTACTGTAAAATTACGGTAGAAACTTGAAACATATGGTGTCAATGTGGAAAAAGCTGCCGTTTCAAAATTTTTCAGAAAATTGTGAAAACTTGTGTAATAGGGTTTTTATAGACGCTGAGTTCAATACTCAACTGTTCACAAGATTACGAAGCTTTCTAAACGGTGTAACCGCACTTTTTAGGAACAGTGAAAAATGGCCGCTACCTGTTACCCAGCATAACTCTTCAATGAAGCATCATAGTAAGTTGGGAACTTTACAGTTAGAATCAGCAACTCTAATTAGCTTAGTGTAAAAGTATTCAGGCTGTTTTGTTTCCTTTCTGAGGCAAAATATGGCCTTTCATGGCTCAAAACCCTCTTTGAAGTTTCTACCGTAATCCTACAGTAATGAACTCAGCGTCTATAAAAACCCTATTACACAAGTTTTCACAATTTTTTGAAAAATTTTGAAACGGCAGCTTTTTCCACATTGACACCATATATTTCAAGTTTCTACCGTAATCCTACAGTAATGAAGAGAGATGGGTGATTCGTTCTATAATGGAAATCTAAGTTGAAGCCAGCTCTACAAAACGGTATCTGAAGCAAGGCAAAAGACTTCTATATCGAGTTATAGTCGAATATCGAGTTTACTATGAAAAACGCCAAAATTAATTAATTTGTCAATTTTCGCGAAAATCATAACTCCTCACAGAGACGTCCAAACAGCACAAACTCTACACAGATGCAAAGGGTAAGCCGAAAAACATATGTACTGACGATTTCAGATTTTTCTGCAGCATTCCAGATTTTTGGTGACCTAACTAAAAATGGTCAAAGCTTATATGGTCTTAGTTTTCCATTTTTATCTCCGCACCAAGTACGAAACAGAAGCTCCTCGGAACAGCAGTTGAAAGCGAAAGACTTATTCTTTCTAATAAAATTACAAGCATGCAAATCCGTTGAAATTTCGCGGAGTTACAAATTTTTGAAAATGAAACGACAGAACTTTTGCAACAACCTAATAGAAGGATGTAGATTTTACTTACGTCTTCTTTACAGCGCTGGTTTTCAAAGCAGACTATTCTCTCAGAAACTTTTCATGACACCTTAAAAAGCGTTTCCTATGTATGCTGTCGTTTTGAATTTTTTTTGTATCTTGAATTTAGAATCTTTGAAGATAAGAGGTCAAATCAAAAAATTCTTCCATTTTGCTCTCTTTGCCCTAGATCCACAAAAAAAGAATTCTTTTCCAAAAATATGCATTGCGTGGTTTCGTACTCCTTGAACTAAAATTTGCGAAAGATCTTGAGCTGAAAAATTTTATTTCGAATTTGAGCAGCTTTTGAAACCCTTTTGAGCCCTGTGAAAATCTTAAGCAAAAGGAGATTGCAAAGCTTTTGCACTATAAACCAGGGATAGACTCAGTAGACTTAGTGGTATAGAAACGGTAGGATTTTTCACTTTCCAGCGGAGTAAGCAATCCTCGCAACTACTGCACTGCTCAAGAATCGGCTGTGCACTGAACATGATCTGCGCCACTCTGGTTCATTTGGAAGTAAATCACGTTTCTTCAAATTAAAGGTTTCCCAAAAAATTTTCTAGCAGTTTTTGGGCTAATCTTCTTTCTTGATTATAGTTATACAAGAGTTTGTGTTATAGCCCAGACCTTACTGTTTGCGACAGTTATTATTGCGTTTAATAAGTCGTTTTAGGGAGAAGTTACTGTGATCAAAACCAAAGTTCAGAGACTTGTATCAATTATAAAACAGCTGACTTCTAATTTACTCAGAAATTATCCGAGAATTATTATTCATACTAGTTTTAAATTATCTAGTACATTCTTTCAAACTATCAGTTTCGAATAAAGCAAAGAGAATGGACATACCTGAACGTCGTGAGCGTCGTGCTTCGATGAAGCCCCTCCTCTAAATCCTTTTCTAGTTTCCAGCAGCTTGGTGTTGACCGATACCTGCAAGAGTACTAATTAAAACATGAATAAGTCCAATCACGCCAGCATTGGAGAAATAGAGGAAGTAAGAGAAAAAAGAAAAGAAACAGACCCAAACGCCGTTAACGTTGGCAAAGATGCGTTCGCTATTTCGCAATCGCAAGTGCAGCGCTCTTAAAATCCTGCGGAAATGCTGGCAGGTCAAAGTGCTGCGGAAACCTTGCGAACCTCATCGCATTTTCGAGGCGTTTTATGAAAAGTGCTGCGGAAGTTCCGGGTCACGATCACTGTGACGCCATTTTTCTGCGGAAACCTCGCATTTTGGAGCGCGCACTTTCCCAATGGTCAAGAAAGCGCTGCGGAAACGCTGCAAGTTCTGTTTGTCCTGCGGAAGTTCCGGTGAATTTTCTGAGAAGTTGTAAGCATAGGACACCCACTCTTCTTCTTACAGACAATGCCTCCATTTTGAATAACGCTCCTGAGGATATCGCAGAAGAAGTTCAGAGCAGCCATGCCAATATTGGATTTGCTCTAACACCAAAAAGTCAAATTTTCCCTCAATGCTTACGTCAAAAAGCACTAGAAAGTAGACGAAAGCCGGTCGCCTCCGACCAAGTAAGAAATTGCAGAATTTCCTACTTGACTCAATTTTCTGCAGCGAAATACATGTGGAAGCATTTTCAAGGCAAAAAAAGCAGTTTTAAGCAAGAAGCACCGGTTCTTTTAAAGGGGTAAAACACAGTTTGACTAAAGTAAATTTTTGTCACTTTGCAGTGTTTTTATCTAAAAAAATTCGGGAGCTAGGAAGCAGTGTTTGACTGGTAAACACACAGCTGTACCAAATTTCTGGGATATTTCATTAACAACAGCATGAGTTATGGCATTTTCAAAGTGGACCTGTGGATTCGTCCAAACTGTACTAAGCAATATTTTCCAGTCTGCGTTTGGAATGCAACGTAAGGTTTACACTAAAATAACCATCAGCTGTTAGAGGTCTCCACATAAGCGAATTATTACCTTGATTACCTGAAAACGAAGCTTACCAGTCATGTCAATTTATGTTAGCGCTCAGTTTTCAAAAGTAGCATCACAACAATTGACGTAGCACTTAACTTTATCAAGTGCTATTTACAATTCGAAACGGTAAAAAGATTTTCCTGAGATACTCAAATAAAGCATTATAAACCGAATGCATTGGTGATGATCAATAATAGTGTAAATTCGACACGCTTCAGTCTTTCAATTCTTCAAATCAACCTTTGAGAGGCATGCAAGCTTGTTCGCTCACTGTCTCATATTCTTTGCTTTATTCTTAGTTTTGGTGTCAGCTAAAATGAACGCGAAGTGCCGGAAATAACTTCGACGTCCTCTCCTATTGTAATGTTTTCCCCAAGATGAAAAGGGTTCATACCGAGATGTTCTGTGAAAGGAAAAAATTGCAATTTAATGAGCCGCAAAGTCTCGATCATGTAGTTTTTTGGCCTTCTGCGTACTGAACAGCCAAATGTTTTCGCAAAAACTGTTAGCAAGATACACTTACCCTTACACAGAAATGAGCAATGTTTATTGCCTTCTTCCAAAGAAATATTGGGTAATAAAATGACTGCAACAACTACATACACAAGTTGAGGCACCGATATCCCAGTCTAGAAACATTCAAGAGTGCGTAATGCAGACAAAACTTCTTCTACATAAAGAAGCTGAACTTTTTGAAACCGCCGTTATATGCTTATATTCTGGCTAGAAAAACGAATGCAATGAAATTCTGATTTGGATGCGTTTTTTTTGAGCTCTGTAACTTTCAACACATGAGGCTGGTAGCCTATTTGGACCGTTTTTCCGTTTTCAAAGAGAGCATGAGACAAGTTTTTCTATGGCATGCTACAGGGCTCCTCAATTACAGAGTCGCTTACACCAGCAGCTCCCGCCGCGCACGGCCACATCGCCTAAACCTTGCGCCGCGTCTGCGATGCGTGACCCGGGCATTTTGCCAGGCCTCAATCGATGGCGCCGGCGCTGGCATTGTATTTTCTCGTCTTTTCGTCTCTTTTTTTTGTTCTTTCGCTCACTTTACCCTCAACTAGCAA
Source organism: Cylicocyclus nassatus (assembly GCA_958299035.1). Classification (NCBI taxonomy): domain Eukaryota; kingdom Metazoa; phylum Nematoda; class Chromadorea; order Rhabditida; family Strongylidae; genus Cylicocyclus; species Cylicocyclus nassatus. Next base: position 104,516,937 of record CATQJL010000001.1, read on the forward strand.
CTGTTTTCTACGTTTTGTAGCACTTGCGTGTTGATGGTTAATGGTTATTTCCTTCGTTTTTTTCGCGCTGTAGTCCCTCAGAAAGTTTTAGCTCGTAGCTCCGTGATGAAGAAATATGCCGAAATTTAGCGCAACAGATTTTTTCTGGATCTATGGTATTTGTAGGATTCCTAGCTCCTCTTCTTCTCGTCATGCAAATGTAGGAGCTGCGTGTTCGTCTCTCCGAGGTAAGTGAACGAGAAAATCCCAACTTTGCCAAGCCAAAATCCTAAAACATCAGCTAGGTCCACAAAAGAACTATGACGCAGACTGTCGGCATGAAATGACATTGCAAAATTATTATGAGGCTAGTTGAGAGCAAAATTAGCGAAAGAACAAAGAAAAGGGACGAAACGGCCGAGAAAATACAATGCCAGCGCCGGTGCTATTGACTGAGGCCCGGCAAACTGCCCGGGTCACGCATCGCAGACGCGGCGCAGGGTTTAGGCGATGCCGCTGTGCGGGGCGGGAGCTGCTGGTGCAAGTGACTCTGTAATTGAGGAGCCATGTACATCTGTTTCAGAAAAGAAAGTTTAATGTAGAAGTATTTTGAAAAAAGGCCTAGAAAAACCGTCGTTATTTTTGCATCAACCTAATATATGCTACTCAAACTTAAACTCAAACAAATCTTGAAGCTATTCGCATCATTTTACTAGCAGATTTTTTCTCAAACTAACTGCAGCCGAGAAAGCACACTTTACAGAGACTACATAAGTTCTAATGTACTGCGGAACGTCCGCGCTTTTTTGTTTCCCTAATGCCCATAATGAGGGTGTGAACTTTACACTTCAAAGCCTTAAAAATTGCTATAAGTCAATAAAACTGACAGTTCTTTTCACTTTTTTGTGAATAATCTTTCAGTTCATCTTAATGAGCTTACATCTTCCAGGACAGCACCTCATCTTTTGGTTTTGCTAGTTTATTATCGTAAATTCAAAGTTAACATTACTAAATGTAATAACTTTTCGTTACGCAATGTGCTTTTATTGTGCTTTCGTCAATATACAGAACTTATCAATTGCAGAGTCGGGTTCACCAGCATCTCCGCTCCCGCGCGACCGCCTCGATTAGAATCTACATCTCTTTCACAAGCAAGCTCTCTTATTACTTCTCCTCCCACCACGAACGTGGGAAAGGCAGAGTTTCAATCACTATTTGAGCGTGCGGAAATGATTAGAGAGCATGCTTGCGATGGAGATGCAGAGTCCAGGTGAGGCGGCTACGCGGGGGAGAGATGCTGGTGCACACGACTTTGCAACTGATAAGCCCTGTATGTTGAGAAACAGGACTGTAACGAACTGGTAACTTCCTCAAGAAACCTAGAATCGGAAAGCTGCCCTTTACTAGTTAACAAGCAGGTTAGGTCGACGTGAAGATAAGCTGATAAAAATTTGAAGAACCTTTTTCGTAGCCCAGCATGTGCGTCAATGTGTACCTCAATGAATCTAACAGTTTGTATCAGCTCAAGATTTTAGAGCAACGTCTGAACAACAACAACAACGTATTTGTTCAGACATGACTATCAGATCCATTTCAATTTTTTTTCTGAAGACAAAAACATCAGCAAATCTGTGATGCCGTTCTTCTCATATTGCAATCAAACATATCTAACACATGGTCGGACCAGCCTCAAAGAAGACTCAGACAGTCGACGGCATACCTCTGGAGGACAAAACGGGTAGCCGCCGGCTCGTTCTCCGGCTCCTACCTATATTTGTGCTCCGGAAGTCCCCCGCGGCATACTGTAACTAGTTCTTAAATAAGCTCCAAGCCCCAATTATGCCCCTAGCCCCACCCAAATTAGCTCTAGACCATATAGTATGGCATACGACCGCCCCCGTTGTCTACTCCCTCTCTCTCACTTCAGCGTTTGTAGATAGCAAGATAGAAGAATGAAGACAAGACGAGACATTTATTTCAAATTAACTGCAAAACAATTTACTGCAAATTGCAAATGCACTTCACTTCGATGTCTAAAAGGCTCATGCTTAAAATGATTATCGCTCTTCACGTTCTGCGAGTACTCTTCTGCAGCAAGCTTTAAGAGAGTTTGAATGGACTGCGCACCTCTCACCGAACCGCCAAAGGGCTGCGCTTTTTCGATATCGTTATCATCCATGCGTTCCTAAAGCCCTGCTCAAACCTCGAAGCCATCTCGTTAGAGCCTAAGAGCAGTTTATTGGGTTGGGTCTGAAAGAAGGTCGGGAGAATCCTGTCTAAAATGTCGCATGAGGTGTTTTTGGTCTTCCTTCAGTGATGCTTTGGCCAATGGTACAAATACAGTTATTGTATCCACCGAATTCCTTCTGAGTCACTTCTTCTTTGGTGACAGCTTTCATAAGATCAGGTCCAGTGATAAACAGGTAACTTGTGTCACGCACTTAAAAATCAATGATGAGCAAAAGTGTAGAAAACATTGAAACTTACCATGAAGGTAAATTTAATGATAGCAAGGAATTACACCGCACCACCGGCACAAGGTCCCATAAGTGACAGCTGAGGATTAGCCCAGATGCAATGGTGTTGTTTTATTAGGTCGTTCCATAAGTTCGTAGCGTTTTTATAAACCAACAAGATCATCAATTCACTTTAAAAATCAATTAAAATTATATTCCTCGTTGTAGCGCACGACCTTTCGGCACATTCTTGTTAGCTTCTCAACCTCAATTTTTTAAATGGCAGCTTGCCGGGTCCCAAGAAATCATCTAACCAGCGCTCAAACTACTCACTGAAATCGAGACAGAAACCATTCATGAGGTTTGCCAAAAAGCGGAGCAAATAATAATCTGATAGTGCGAGATTTGGAGAGTACTTTGGGTACTGAAGTACCCTCCACTCAAGTCGTGCAGGACAGTTTTGACGCGTCATGCAGAAAAGCTCACTAAATCTGTCTGTTAGGCTTTTTCTGCGGTAGGACCTGGTTTAAACGGTGAAGTTGGATTGCTTACGGTATGGTGACCATCGCCTACTTGTACAGCAGTTTTCAGTACAGGACGTCCTGCCCGTCCTTCAAAAAGTCTTGTTCAGGAACACCCTGCTCAGCCCGTGATCTTTTGTAGCAGTCCAATCCTTTTTTGTCTTCTATTGATGTGCAAGCGCCATATTCCATAATCGACACTAAAATTGCAAAAGCGCCTTTTTTCATAAGGAAAAATGCGCAAATGCCGAAATTGCTCTTTTTTGCCTTTTGAAATTTCCATCTTTCGAAGCTGTGAAATATGACATCTTGCCGCAAATCAACCGCTCCTGGGAAATATGAGGACGAAAATGAAAACGCTACGAACTTATGGAACGACCTAATATCATATGAAGCACGATTCAAGTCCATAGGCTTCTTCAAGGCCTACCAAGAAAATGTCAGCATAGCCAGCAGGAGAATCTACTCCTTCTTGGATTCGATCACCGCCGGAGTCATTCAGACCGATGAGTGGCGCTCCCACTGTCGGAGCCTCCTAGAAACTTTTTTCAGATGCGTCTAACCACAAAATCTTAATATACCTTCGTGATCTTATCAACAAGCAACCACCAAAAACTGTGAAATCCTGAGAATACGTACACGTTGCGACAATTGATATGACCGCGTCCAGTAGTGATAGAATCTCCAAAGTACTGCAAAAGGCTTGGTTACGATATCTGTGGTGCTGACAGACAGACATGTCACTATGAATCTTACTCTCTTTTAACGGTCTGTGATGCTGCACGTTTAACTTCTCAGTTCATAGATTCGCGACCTTTCAATCAAAAGTTGCAATCGACGGAACTAATGTTTTTGGGTCTTATCATCAAGCTCAGTCTTCACAGAATGAATGCCGGCATTCACGTATTTCGCAAAAGCAACTCTTTTAACTGTATGTTGCCTCAAAACAAAGGCATTCGCTCTCTTAAAGTTACAAAGAATAACAACTTTTCGCGTTGAGCGAGACTCAGCATCATGTTCAGATACTTTTGAATGGCGTGAGCTGACACGCTGCTAATCCACCTTCTCAACAAATGTGTACTTACTTTCTGTTTCTGCATGTTGAAATCGGTGCAAGTGTGTTCGACAAACATATCGTATTCGCTGAACGAGCCCTTTTCCATGAGTAATTCAATACGCTCACGAGCCGTCGACTTTCCCTAAAAACTGCTAAGAATGTTTGCGCGACCTCAGATATCTAAACTGATTGTACTCGTTTGAGCAGACCCTCAAATCTTTCTTCGTCACCACCGAGAAGTGCTTTCGCACGAGTTTTCTCGATATTATCGGCCACTTGATAGTGTGCGCGAATGTGCTCAGCAAGCGATCTAGAAAGCAGATATGTAGGATCAAGCGAGAAAAGATGCAAGCTCTCTTAATGATGCCACTGACATTGCCATGGAGCGGATAAGCGAACCTCGAGAATCATGATAGGATTACCTGTAACAATCGATCGTTTTTTATCGCTGTGGAAGGACAAATGAAGCAACGATGGGATCCTGAACGGGCACAAAAATAAAGGAAATTTTTGTGCCTGTTCAGGATCCCATCGTTGTTATCATCACCCCGGGTATATCGATTTTCGAGAAGAACTTAAATGCTGCGAAACGACCGCTGCGTATAATTGGAGCGTGTTTTTACCTCGGGACTAAGCGTTGTGCTCCAATTTTGTATCAGGTGTTCTTTTCCTTGCATGAGTCGTAGACCTTTCCCCTTTTCGGCCCGTATGCACGTGCGTCCCCGCTGGGGAGGGGAGGGAAGCTGGATCTTCAGGGGAACGAATACCTCCGCCGAACCCCGCCATGACAGATGGGAGGGGAGCGATCCCCTCCCCTGCACATAAGCGGGGATGATGTGAATGGTTTCAGAGGTATTGATCGAGCGAACCTCAGTGCATACGGGGTTCGAATGAGGGAGGGGATCCCTCCCCCTCCCTCACTCGAACCCCGTATGCGCGAATTTGACTCAACAACGCGGGGGAGGAGATCGACATCCTTTGCCACGGAATAGGGGTTCGATGATGTAGGTTAAGCCAGAGAAGCGAGTGTTCTGATTTCAATCAATTATTACAAAGCAATTCGTTCAAATTGATGAAAGATTTTCTATGGGAGCCGGGTTCCTCTCTCAGCGCGTGTAGCTTGCAGTTTTAACTCTCTCTTCCATAATCGCTCCTTGTAAAGAAATCCGGACATATATCTGCCAGTTTCGAATATCTGTAGAAGTTGGTGACCATTCACGAGAGTTGCGCATTTTCTATTCGACGTGATAGTTTTATCCATTAAGGCTGGTACAACATGTAACTATCACATTATATGATAAATTGTCTCTATCTTGTTATCCTAACGTAAAACTGCTTTGAATACAATGAAATTAGCAGACTCGCGTGTTTCTGAGTAGAGATCCTCGGGGGAGTGATCCCCTCCCCATTATTCCCCTTGTGCATAGCAGGGATGGCCGCTGGGGATCATTCCACTGCGGTAAAGGACGATATGCAGCTGATAGCTACAGCGTTTATGGAGAGCTGGCATGATTTGCAGCTTCAATTATGTGTAGAAATGCTGGTTTGAATGTCCGCGGCCCCCCTTTTATTCGGCAGCATAAGCCTTCTACCTATTCACTGCAAATACACCTTTACTTCTATTATTACACACCTTTACGCTGGAATGGACAGCATGGGCGAAAATGAGCAGCATCCATGAAAACAGCTGGAATACAATGGATGTAGGAAATTTTTTTTTAGTACGCGACCGCAATAACGGCAGACGGCATTCCGCGACGACTAAATATCGCCAAGGCACATTGAAGGCGAGTAGCTATCAAAAGATAAGAAAATAATAATAATTACTGCAAAAAAGAGGAAGCAAAATGAATTCCCCGCTCGATCTCCCCTTCTGCATAAGGGGGCTCCCCTCTCCGCTATTGTCTTCCTGCATACGGGGGTTCGCGTCGGGAAGGGAGGGGAGCTCCAGCGGGGTTCATTTCAATGGTTAAACGCACATCCCCTTCCCGCGGGGATGTACGTGCATACGGGCCTTAGATGTATTTCTGTACTGTTTCGGTTTTGCCTGTTGTTTGTCATTCTGTAAATCTTTCATATTGTTCATTTTCCAGAAAGCAATCCTTGTGGAGCAAAATGTTCGGTGGTGGATGGCCATGTTTTGCCACTTCCCCGACCAAAATGGTCGTTGGAAGCGGCGTCCCTTTGTCGGATAGACTAAATGTGGAAAAAAAGAAGCTGGACGAGAGCATCAAAGACAACTGATACGTTCATCAATTTTTTAGTCGAGGAACTGGAAAGACATGGCCTGCTCTCGGCGCTCTTGCTCAGTCTATCGGGAGTCTGTTGACCATGCTCGTCAAAACATTAGGCTTTGTAAACGTCATAGGGTGTTCACGATGGGTGTGCGATGGGAGGCTCAATCAGGAGTTTGCGTTCTCGACTCACTTTCGATGGATTCATCTAACCATCGTTCTCACCTTGATGATTGCTAGACTTGTTTCATCCTAGCTTTTTGCAAAACAACATTGTTGAAAAAAGAAGTTGAATGTACTCGAAACCGAATTCCGGCTTATCACTGCTGAAACTTGGTTTAATTGACCCTCGATTTGAATTTCTTTTTGTAAGTCATTCTCAAATTTTTTATTCAAAACGTTGTCGTTGTTGTTGGGAGTTTTGCCCAAGTTTCTGGCTTTATTGCTCACAGTAAAGCTATCTAGTCATTCATATTCTAGGACATATCGAATTTCTGTCTATTTCGATTGTTGTCGCTGTTCGGATGGAATAATAGAAATTCAAAGAAAAAATTTTACGATGATCATTCGGTGAAACTTCACAAGGGGATAGGGAACTGCATGACTTATATCCGTGAGAAGTTAGAGTGACTTAAAATCTTAAGACTTCTAAATTTTTACGGCTATAAGTCATGCAGTTCACATTTTCGATAGGGGTCCAAGACACCATTCAATAGAGCAAAGCAAGCCCTACAAGAAGATCTGCAAATGTTTGCCTCAACTTCGACTCACTTTGAGTTTGCATCCAAAAAGTGATCGTACTGAAGGCTCACAAAATCGCGAAAAATTCAATCTTCGTTCAAAAAAATCCTACGAACTTTCAACTTGTTCATAAAAATTGAGCACTACATCAGACACTCATATGTACCGTTTCTGAATTTTTCCCTTATTTTGAAATCGAAAAAAACGAAAATTTCCAAGTTTTCACATAGATATTTCTCGAAAATTAGGGCTAGTGGAAAGCTGAAAAATTTACAATTATACTTCTAAAAAATTGTAGTATACAATTATGTAAGTGGAAACAGAAAAAACGAAGCTAAGCTGTTTCCACTTATACAGTGCTGGCCATAATTATAAAGACACTCTAAAAAATCGTCGTAATTTGCGTTCTTGTCGATAATCTGTCTGAAACTTTGCTGTATTGTGCGCATGTTTGCCTACCATGCCCCATCAAAACGGCTTCCAGTCTTGTTGAGTTTGAACGAAAACGAAAAAAGCTCTTAAGGAAAGCTGGACAAATTTATAATGACACCTGGTTTTTCTTATCACTATCGCATTCGTTGATTCTCACATTTTTCTACAAATACATCCTAAAATAAAAAAAACATTTGAAACACTTACGGCCTGTCATCCTCAAATGGAAGCGGTTACTGTATTTTTTTGCTTTAAAATCAAGAGTCAATCTGCTTTACAAGCAGCTGGTTTAAGTAGTTTTTGAGTTCTTGTTCAAATGCTAGTCATGGAATCCACCGACCCTTCTGGACAAAGAAGGTGGAGGGCGCTTTTGTAAACTCTGCGTAATGGCTGAAATTGACAGACAGATTCCAACCTCACCATAGGGTTGGCGCACTTTGCACCACAAAACTCGATTTTCAAGCAGCAGAAAATACTGTAATGTAGCCCTTACGGCATACAACAGTGAACTTGTGTGCTTGACTAAAAAAATATTTCGGGATTGACCACTCTGGTTCAGCAGCGGTTCTCATCCACTGAATGCTGAGTGAAGCACCCTGCATAATCATAGCTAACTCAGATCACGAAATAGAACAGGAGACCTCCCAGAAATTCAAAATCCTAGCTAATCTCATTTTTTGGGTGGAACTTGACATGAAACAGAGAGGAAAATGGTGAGATATATGATTATCTCGAACCTATTGCTCACAGAGAATTTTCGTGGAAAGTATTTTAGGTCTAAATAACGACCGCATCATTAGGGAAAATTTGGAATTTGTTGCGAAAGTTGCATTACCATATAGGCAATGTAATAGATCAAGTTCAGCACTTTATGGACGTTGCAAACTGAGTTCTGTAGCTTGAAAGCGTGATAAGCCGTTGAGGATGGAGTCTGCGGCCGTTGAAATTGGAGTCTGTACTTCCATATCAGCGACTACGAGTTTACAAAAGCGCTCTTCACTTCTTTTATCCAGGAGGTCAGCGAATTTCATGACTACCATTTGAAATGAACAAGAGCTTGAAAACTGCTCAAACCAGTTTCTTTTAGAGCAGAATGACTTTTGGTGCCTTTGAAAGCAGAAAATGCAGTGATCGCTTCTATTTGAGTAGAATGACAGACCGTAAGTGTTGCAGATGTTTTATAATTTAGTATGTAATTGTATTTGTATAAAAAAAATCTAAAGTTAGGGTACGCGATGGTGTTCAAAAAAAACCAGGTGTCTTTATAATTTTATCCATCTTCGGTAGAGGATTTTTCGAATTTCTCTATTTTTCTCCGTTCGAACTCAACAAAGTGGAAGCCGTTTTGGCATGTTATGATAAATTATCATGCGCACAATACAGCAAAGTTTCAGACAGATTATCGACAGAACGCAAATTATGACGATTTTTAGAGTGTTGGCCAGCATTGTATGAGTGGAAACAGCTTAGCTTCGTTTTTTTCTGTTTCCGCTTACATAATTGTATACTACAATTTTTTAGAAGCATAATCGTAAGCTTTTCAGCTTTCTACTAGCCCTAATTTTCGAGAAATATTGATGTGAAAACTTGAAAATTTTCGTTTTTTCGATCTCAAAATAATGAAGAAATTCAGAAACGGTGCATATGAGTGTCTGATGTAGTGCTCAATTTTTATGAACAAGTTGAAAGTTCGTAGGATTTTTCTGAACGAAGATTGAATTTTTCGCGATTTTCTGAGCCTTCAGTACGATCACATTTTGGATGCAAACTCAAGATGGGGCGAACTTTTGCAGATCTTCTTGTAGGCTTGCTTTGCTCTATTGAATGGTGTCGTGAACCCCTGGTGAAAATGTGAACTGCATAGCTTGTATCCGTAAAAAGTTAGAGTGTCTTAAGATCCTAAGACTTATGTTACAGCTCAGAAAAGCAGTCATCAGACATCTGTTGGTATAGATCTTTGTTCATTCATTGGTGTAAGTATAGGCAAGATAATCGTTTCAGCTGCTCATAGGAGTTCATATAGCAAGCTATGTTACACAAAGACTGATTTTACGATTCTGATGCGGCCGTTCAATAAAATAATACAAAAAGCTTGGCTAGAATGGTCAAAAATTCATCACATAATCCTAGCCTGAATGTTTCGCCTCCCTTTACTTATGGTTGAGGATATTAGGTGAAATCATGTGATTGACTCAAAATATAGCAGCCTTGCTTAATATGTCCAGAAAACAACGCACGTCGGTTTTTCAGCAAAACTTTGTATTCTCAAGAAGTAAAACCGGTACGATGAATCCTCATGATTTCTGTGACAACCAAATAAATGCAAGTTCAACACGGAAGTCCATTGCTGCAAAAAAGAGATTGCTTATTTTTGTTCTGTATTTTGTCGTACAAAGTTGCAGACAGCGCAGAAAGCAACAAAAAAAATTTAGGGTACATTGGCATTTGAATGATAATGCTTGAATGGACAATACCTCAAAAAATTTAGAACGAGATGAGAGCACTTTTGAAAATGATTTGAATGGAAGTAAAAGACGTTCCACTTTACTTAGTGCAAAAAACACATTTGTTCTATATTCATTCTGAAACCACTGGTCATGAGTACATTATAAAAAAAATTGGCAGGACAGAAGTTTCACCCTAATGTAAGTTGCGTATTGTATTGCGACCAAGCACACATTCATAACGCTTTGATCGTTTGTATATCTCTCTTTGGAGCTAATGGAAGGCCGATATTATCCGAAATTAAGTCCATCAATAATATTAACCGAGAACTTGATCTTGGAGCAGCAGCAAACTAATTAGATCTAAGCAGTGAATAATCAGATTAACCCAACCATACCGGACATGCTACGTATATATAATAATAATCGCCTTGAGACGCTGATCACAAATATATGTTTATTATGCCAAGCGGCTGTCTGGAAGGAGTTATGAGAGTTTAAATTTGCGAGCCAAGTGTTTGCGGTGCATGTTCCATGAAATACGTTTCAAAAACATTTATTCGGAATTATAAAGAATGTGCTTCTTTCCTGTAATTGAATTAACATAACCATTGTAAATTCGCGCCACGTCGAAACTCGATAAACCTTTCATAATTGGACGCTCATAACTCCTTCCAAATAGTCGCTTGGCAGATAATAAACCTTTTTCAAATCAACGTTCTAAGACGAGTCCGATGGTGTTCAGCTTGTTTGAAGTGGCCGGGTTGAGTTCTGATCATTTTCTGTAAGCTTTGCAAAACAAGAGCATTGCTCTCTCTTCGGAATCATCTGGACAAGGTTATCTGTTACTCTAATGACCAAGCCCTACTTTGCTTATTTTACTACTTTAAGAGCATTTTGCTAGCAAACGAGTAGGCGTGAACACCACCTCCATAGCTTACAACAGCTTGTTGATCTTCTCGATCGCATATGATTCATTACAACCCTTCATATTAGTCAAGTTTAGTCTTGAGTCATTACACTAATTACTAATCAGACTAGTCATTGGACTTCCTGCTAGCCTCATGTGGTGAGAGTATATCCACCATGCAAACCTAGATTAGACAGAATATCTCAGGAACGTTTTGCTGGCAATAATGGGGGCTTAGGTACCATCTCCATGATCACATTTTTGAACTCTGACAATTTCTAGAGCAGTCACATACAAGCTCAATCAACTCGTAGTCCTTGATCAACGTAAAAGTTTGTACCCAAACTTTATGATGAACTTTGGTTGCGGTTGTATGAGTAACTGTGTCTTCTTTTTTGCTCTTTTTGTAAGGAACGCCGAGAGCATATTGAATAAATAAATAAATATTGAGACATTATAGCTTCGATCCTTTTCTATAATTATATTAGAACGATTTCGCATGAACTCATTGCAAGCGGCTGTATACGATTGTCCAATTAATAGAGATTATTTTATTTGCGCGTTCCATCTTTACTACTTTTTCATTGTTCTTTTGCCTGAAAAGAATGGCAATTATATTGGTCATGCCAAAAAAAATGAAAGCGCCAGAAGCATTCAAAGTTGCTTGAAATGCATATGTATTGTACCTCGTTGACCTAAGACATGACAGTTAAGATCGGTGGCAAACTCTTGCTTATGTTCAAGTTAAGTTGCCTGGTGTTGTTCAAAACTTACCATCATTTCAATCTCCGAATATTTTTGGTTGCCCGATAAACGACCTACCTTTTAAATTATTGGGTAGGGAATATCTGCCTTCGAAGAGCGTCTGCCGAGAAAATGTACCTTTCAATTTCCTGGTGCGTATAAGGCTGATGTACGTTTTGGACTGTTCAGGCTGGTAATTTCCAAGCGTTATGCGTATGTCCCTATTGAGAGTTATTGTTATTTGACAATGAGAATACAAAAAATTGAATACATTTTAAAACTAAACAAAGCGCACCTTTCACAATCAACATCAGGAAATTGCTTCGCCACATTGTAATGACTCTAAATGCCAAAGGTTATATGTCAAGATGAACGATAGCTAATACCAGTGGCGCGCGGGGTCATGAACTGGCAATAACGTGTTCGCTCGAAGCTCCGCCCTACTGCGACGGACGAGTTTCTCGGACGATACCGTCAAGTAAAAATAACTTTTGATAGTGAGATATAAGCTTGTTGCAAGCTGGGATGAAGCTTAACTATTTACAAAATCTTGTTTTGATTTTTTGTTTCTTTTTTTGGCAATCAATGAACAGCTGATGTGTTAGTCTTGAAATTCGAGAGATTTGCTGATTTACCTATAATTGACCGAGTGACTCCCGAATATCCAACTTTGAAGTGTGAAATCAATCTAGAACACCTCAGGCATGATTGTCTGAGTGACCTCACATCTTAGACTAGTTCACACGTGATTTCGATTGAGTTACAGATCGGTTTATATTGAGGATAGCAGTTTTTGGAAGCAAAATAAAAGAATTTGGTTATTTAAAGCAGATTCGAAAATATATAAGTGCAGCATGATTTTCCCAAAATCTGAGAAAATTTATGTGGTATGACCGCATATTTGCAAAACAAGTTAGTTTGCTTGAAACAAAATTCGCCTATAGGTATTGCTCGATAAGCTGACTTCTTTTTGAACTAAACTTAAGAGTGCACAACAAAGCATATCCAATATGGTAACAGATGTGAATAGAGAAAAACACTTTTCCAAACATTTTCGAAACACTTTCCTCATACCTGCAATGAAAAATCATTTTGGGTAAGCCTATCAGGAACAAATAATTGAAATACTTGGAAAGAGCCTGCGAACTAATTTTATAATGAAAAATGATCCGAAAACTGATTTTCAATTTTAAATGAAATTTTGAAATCTACTGTTGTCCAAATTGCAACCAACTGAAGAAGCTTGAACGAAGTATTAGAGAGTTTTTCAATATCTGCAACGCATTCCTAGGCTAATTAAGAAGGGGGCGGAGCGATCAGCGCACCGTGTACAATACTCAGCTGGCGGCTGGCACATGGTACCGTTCATTTTGACCGCCACCCAATGCCAAATTCTTCAAATACTAAATGTCAGAAAGTTAATGAACTCAAAATCTGTGGACTCATTGCGTAGAATAGGTTATTATCTGCATTTAGCGTAAAGAAAAGCAAGGAAGAAACATTTTTACCGTATCATTTTTTACGTGCCACCAAAAAGCATACGAATATTCTGTTGGTAGATAGCACTATGGGTACGTCACAAATAACGCGATCATAATGTTAATTCATATTTAAATTGGCAATTTTCCGCGAAAATGGTGAGCGTGACAAAATCAGGTAGATAGAAATCTTTTATTTAATAGCTTGCCTTTGAATTGCCTCTTGATGTGTGTTAGCGGGCAATAAATCAAACCTGAATGTTAGAAGGGGTATACGCATTTAGGGATCACCTGAGCAGCAAGAAATCTGGCCAAAAAGGCAAAATTTCGCGAGTAGAGCCAAAGCAAGTTTTGTCTGGGATTCTTACAAACGACAAAAAAGGTAAAGGGTCACCACGTTGAGAGTGTAAATTTCTGAATTATTACGGATTAACAACTCGCATGCGATAATGATGACCGAAAGTGTAAATTCGACAAAACGTCATTCTTCCAAGTCTTAAATCAGCGGCTGAGGCCTGTGCAAACATAAACTTTTTCTCGTGTTACGTTTCATTTTTTTTATGTTGTCTTTGATTCCGATATCATCCACTGAAATCATACTGCTGATATTTCAATCACAGACTCGAAAGCCATGCAATGCAACTCATAGTAAGCTGTGTTAGGGTTGACTTCGATGTTCTCCCCTATTTGGGTCCCTATCTAATGCGAATGATGCATGAAAGGGTAAGAAATTAATATCAATGTTGTCGCTGAGCCGATTGCCACCATGCTTTATGTTGCTGCCCGAAAAAAGCCAAAAACATTTTATTACATTCTAATTCTATTACATCAGGGCCAGTAGTAATCCCCCGACCTGGCAGCATCGCCGTCAGGTCGCCGTCAACTTCAAATGAAATCGGCGGGAACACCGACCTCAAGTCTGTACCCTCCAAACCGTTTTCACCACGGTCTTTCTGGTCGGGGAGGTCATTGTGACCCTAGAGACTCACTTGGCAATTAGAGATTTTAACCCCCCTAAACAAAATCATTGAGGTAGATGGGAAATGCTGGTGGCAAATTGCGAGCTGACCTGGCGGCATCTCGTCGAAATTGTACGCTGAGGGATGCCGCCAGGTCAGAGAGCACGAGAAATAGCGTGCTCATTTTAGAGATCAATGTGTCACCACCCCGGCATGCGCCTACCGCGTCGAGGTAGCGGCACCTTGCTGGCGGCGTCTGCAAGTTTGCGTCGCGCGGCAATATCACACAATTTACGTCCAGAAAGAATCAAAAAGTTCATTTTTCATCGAAAAACTATCATTTTTGCCATTACATGGGTTTTTCTCCTCCATATTGATGATATGTATGCACAAGAAACGGTACTGATATTATAATACCATAAAGAACGCCATTTTCATTTTGCAAATGCTTCAAATCTCATTTGCAACAGTTTCGTCTCTCGCTCGTTCTTATCAATCAGCTGTTTTTTTTTCAGGTCAACGTCCATCGCGCATTGTTTTGATCATGCTACATACAAACGCTCACTGCTTTGGCAGCGTTTCTATAGTTGCTGCCGCAAATAGCAGATATTGAACGAGTGGTCGAAGGGTTAGTGCAGCGACGCTTGAGGTTGACGCACGCAGGTTCGAACCCGCGCGATGTCGCTGTTTTGCGGCTATTAGCGGCATCAAATTTTCATGAGCGTTAGACTGCGGAGTAAGACTATTTAAGATTTTAGATTATTCCGCGAGTTCACGCCGGAGTTGGCAACTTTCGTGATGTGTGCCAACTTGGCGGCATCTTTGATGCCGCCAAGTAGTGTAGATAGTTGTCTTATTACGTCAAACGTCTTTAACAGCGATCAGGTACTTGCTACACACTTTTTTGAAGTCTTTTTGACTTTTTTGTTGCATAACGAAGTCAGGATTTTGCAAGTTGCTTTTGACCATCCAGAGCGTCCCCTTGATTGATGGGTTTGAGCTGGCATTGACCACAACTTTCGGAAACTAGAACTTCATTACAAATGAATTGTTTAGGAGAAAGGATTTCATCCGGTTACAATACTGTTCTCTGGTATTCATAGAGTTCAAAATATTGTACTCCACCAAAAATCCGATCATAGCAAAATCCGATTAGAAAAAGTAGGCGTAGTAGTAGGCGTTGTACATCCATGAGTGCTTACGAACTATTCATCTGTTGGCTGTAACACGTGATTGTGATGCGATGATGCACTCAGAGACAGCTCCGCTGTTATTTGCTTCATACTGAGTGTGATGGATTAGAGCATGCTCCTATTCTGTAGAAAAAATGAGATATTGACATTGAAATCTTTGAGGAGATAGCGCGCAGTAAAGTTAGAAGTGTATTTTTCTTTTCCGAAGATGGAAATGTCGCAGTTCTAGCAGTAAACTTCTTGGGAAATGTCGACTAATTTATATTTGGTGTTTGTATCAATGTTTGGTTTAAACTGGTAATTTGGTAGAAGGTTCTGTTTCCGCAAAATTTGAATTTTTTACAGAAATCGTAATCAAATACTTCAATTAAGCGAAACTTGTTTGCGCGGCAATATTATTATAGTTCATTTAATCGGTTAACTTCCAACTATTCTACGATGGCGATGATCCACAGGACTGCTGCAACTGCACACTTTTACTTTTCTTGTCTTTTTTGAAAGCACATGAGACAAGTCTGCAGTTTTGTGGAGCAAAACGACAGGCTGACGAGGAAAAAATTGAAAAAACTTGAAAAAAAGACAGCAGAATATTGGCGTAGGCTGCCAACAAAACACTGTGAGTGTAACTTCTTTTCAACCATCAATAAAATGCGCACTATTTTCTCACGAGTTCAGTTTGCTAACTATGACGCGGTAACCGTGCATATGTCTCTTATAAGGAATAGATCCTTCTAGTCTATTCAGAGTATGAATTGTAAAGTATGGATGCATTAGAGCCATACAGACTCATCACGCAGAAAGGTCATTATGCTATGGACATTATGCTATTGACTGTAAATTCAAAGCATTGAAAGCTCCAGAGGAACAACATTCATGTATGTGTCAGAAGAATTCATTACAAAGAGTTTCCAGTAGTTACACAACATATTAAAAGCTTCTCTATTTTTTCAATCTCCATACAGACTGACACGACTTCTGCCATTATATCACAGCATTCATGCATAGTGAGTTTATTCAAACCTATAAAAATGCTGCATTCGATTTAACACCAAAAACACCTTAAAAATAAAACATTTATCGCAGAGCAACTACTGTGGATAATTTTTGAGAGTGAAAATACATATTATAAAAACAAACTACGTATTTATACTTTTGTCTTTATTACAGTGGGCTACAAAAAAAGTATTATATACCCCGATAGCGAACATCTACAATACCATCGGTGCCGCCTTTAAAATTTCCGAAATAAACGCGATGTCGCGTTTAAAGCGCCGCAACCTCGTAACTCCCTTCAAAATCATTTTTGAGCAGAGAGGAACCAGATTCGGAATCAGCGTGCTACAATCTATCTAAATCCATAATTTCTTTCTCGCAAACTCAAATTTTTCACTGTACTGGTGACATCACGGTAAACGTCCACTGTCCTAGGCTTATTAGCTCTCAAGTCGCTGTATGGCCGTAATCAATGGGATTGGCTGGTATAAATCATCAAATACATTGAAAGGATTCTGCCCCTCGTTTTTCATGAAGTTTTGATAGTCTAGAACTTTTTTATTTCAGGTCAAAAAAATTTACCTCAGGGCGCGAAGTTCAAACTTCGAAGCTTCGCAAATTTATGAATTTCTATTCTTAGGTGAACTGTTCTATGCTAGCAAATAGTACAGAAAATTCCCTATAAGACTTAGTAAAACTCACCTAATTGTTCGGGTTTTTACGCGAGATATCTGAGCCCGAAAGAGGGTGCTCGTGCTCCGATTGCCATGTGGGACCATTTTTGAAATACCGTATCTCAAGGATGGGCGAGGTGAGGTGCCAGCGTTTTTGCATAATGATAAATTAGGCTTCGCTAATTAAGATCTGCATGTGTGTGCATGAGTGCTCGTCGGGGGAACTAACCGCACTGAGATGAACGGAAAAATGCAGAATTAGAGAATTACGGCTTGATTTTCACCACTTTCTGGGATCTCACCAATCATCACAATTTTCGAATATTCGGACTTTATATGCGATAAGCTTTGAAAAAATATATAATTTACTTCCTCTATCAGTACAGGAAAAGGAGTTGATTTATTATATGCGTCAACTTGATTCACTAAGGGAGCTCGGGTGCACCTGCACCCAGCTGTGGCACAGGCATGTTCGCACCTCGCAGTAGCAAAGCTGCGAACCCTGTCTTATGGATAACTAGACTATCGATCGAGTTCATAGAAAATACCATCACTAGTAATTGAGTTAATGACAGATGTACAGAATTTCAGGTCTGGTGGCCATAGTTTAACAAACATAAATTTTCAAACTTGTGAAAGATTTGCGTGGAACCAGCAAAAGGACAAACAATACATTCCTAACATGAATCTTCTACTCAACTATCAACCTCACTGCTGCTCAAAAGTCCAGCTATGGAAATCATGCATCAGTAGATGGAACCAAGGCGTGATGCAGACTGCACAATAATTTCTTGGTACTCTGCATCTATGCTAGCATTTAAATAAAGTTTATTTTGAATTTCTTCGCCAAAAATACAGAATCTCTAGATTAAGAAGGGGTGAACTTATTAGGTACTCGAAGAGAAAAAATTTGACTCTATTTTATTCTCTTTTGAGGTTGATGTTAACAAAACACGCACAGGGTACTTGTCAAGCAGTAAATCTACCACAACTACTACGCCGTTTCTCAAAAGCTGGATCATAAGCTAAATTTTAAAATCACCCGAACATATTTTTAGAGGAAGTAGGAAATAACTGAGACAGTGCTTAGGCGGCAGCGCAGGTAAATCATCCGTTGAATAGAGAACTGGACAGATACCTGAAAGCTGCCTTTAAGCCGTGCTCCAATTTGCTCATTCCCCTTTCTCTTTCAGACAAAACTCTGCGATATGTAAACTATACACTCTACAAAATAACGTTAGACTTTCATAGTGAGACAGCTATCTACAGCTTCTTTCCAAACGATTATCTACTCTCCAACCGGGCAATACACCAACTGCTTACAGTTTCTCATTTGTTAAGTTACAGAATATTGTTCATTCCACAAAATCGTATCCCAACACACACGACAACGCGACCCGCTTGTGCGTCGAATGGTTTTTAAAGCTCTAATTTGCTAGTTCATGTGACACTTTGTGATATGTCAGCATATAACTTGCAGCTGAATGCAAGGCCTGGATGCATACTCACCGCCGAGGAGGAGAAAAAAGCTATGAAGAATTTTTTTTATCTCACTAGGGAAGGATCCCAGAACGCAGTGCCGATCTCGAGCGAAATAACATGAGGTGTCTCTTGTTTGGTTTCAGCCTTCCTCAAATGCTGCGCTTTTCTCTGAAAAAAGTTATGAAAATCAAAACATTGCTAACGTTCGGTGACACCTCTCCAAGGCTCTGTTCAAAAGCAATCATCATGTTTTCGGTTGATGTGCGCATTCCTTGTGTTCAGCACACTAAACATTTTGGCAATAATGCACTCCCTCTGCTTGATTTCATTGCTCAATATGTATTAAAACCCCAAAAACTTCATACATTTGACCGCTCATAACTTCCAGAGAAACCCGCAGCAGATACGGAAGGTAGGTTTGGAATTAGCTCATCAAAACGCATCTGACTATATGCATTTCATTTCAGTTCCTCGCTCTGATTCGGGATCATTCCCTTAATTATCTAAATCTATCTTTCCAAACTTGTCGCGTCTTGAGATGACACAAAGTTTTTCACTTTGAGTTGTAGCAGTAGCTTTTTTTCCAAAATACACTGTTTTTGTTGGGAAAGCCGGTTGCGTAAACTACAGCTGCAGAATTTGTCAGAATTTCAACTGAATATGCAAATCGTTAGGAAATTTTAGTAATTGCTATGTGATAACCAGTGCCAAGTTTGTAGATGGAATTATTAGACTTAAGTTTCGACAAATTCGTCATCGTCGGAGACCTTCATTCACTGTGGTATTAGTGAGTACTCAAGCTACCATAAGCTACCACAATACCATACTATTTATACTAGCATCAATTATTATCACAAAGCACCTTCCGCCTTTTCTTTCGTTTTAAAAGTCAACTTTTCAAAACAAGTTTTTTGCAAAATGACAAATAGCTGGTTCTTCACTTATTATTTACTTAGAATTTCTTGAGTTTTCAAAATTTCATTCTAGAACTACAGAGAAGAATATGTACTAAACACAAGAGTGAATCTTTGGTGCTACAAAGCTCTGCTTTTCGATTCTTTCGATCTGCTGTTTGAAGTTTCAAAACAAAGAAGGCCTGAAATTTTGGGTAAATTATGAAAACGACTGCAGCAAATTGAAAGCTTTCAAGATTTTTGCCAGTTGTACTTGTCATAATCAGCATTTATCCAAGATGATCAGGCTTGGCTTGCTTCAAGAAGTATTTCGCAGTTTCCCAAAAATCTTGCTGTCATTGTTTTTCTCAATTTGCCAAAACAACATTTTTCAAAAAATATTGGAATTTATGACATTTGTAATATCGATTGCATGAATCAGGAGGAGAGGATAGGTAGTGAAAAGAGGATGTTATACCGGTCAAAAAAAGGACAACAATCGGGGCAATTAATATTGGGTCGGTGCGAAAGTTTATGCAGTCACTGGACTTTTCAAAAAAACAAGCGAAATAAAAGTAGGCGAACTCTGATTTTATTTGTTGCAGCTTTTTTTCCTCTTTTTAGCAATCACGTTTCTCAATTGAAAACTGGCTTGCACTAAAAAGTCAACGAGATTTCGAACAAGGTTCTTACCTTTCAATTTTAGCAAAAATTCTTCTACTTTTAGTTCATACTTTTGAAAGCTGTTCAAAACTGGTGGATCCAGTAAACGAAGTGCAGTGCGTGTATTTTAGCTGGCTTATGCTAGGTCAGTGTGCAAGCGGTAATGAGCTTTTCTTATCTTGTGCGGCAGAGAAGATACAAAAGTACAAAACATATCATTCCGAAGATCAAAGCATTCTCGATAGCAACCGTTCAAAAATTTGAAAAGTGATATCTTTGAAGTTTGAAGAAAAATCCAATTAATTTCAATTACTCAAAAATCGGGCTTTTGTCAAGAAAAATTCTGCAAACCAACGTGCTCAAAAAAGTTTTCTGTGGCATCATATTCATTTGTACACAGATGTATTTATTCCATCTAGAAGTCAAAAAGAAAACTGACATGCTTTAGCAAACGCAAACTACAAAACTTTAGAAGTATGACAGTGAATTTTCAGCATTCCATGCGTGATAGTTTTCGAAAAATACTAGATCAGCAGTAGAAAATCTGAAAAATGAGAGACTTTCGCATTTTGAAAACACCAGATGCAATAAAAACCCTAAAAATGCTACACTTATGCGCTTTTGGCCTATTATTTTTTGACTTCGTAAAAAAATTAGGAATAAATGCACATATGAAATTCTGGCATGGATATGTAGTATTATGCCTGACAAATTTGGAGCTTCCCCGGCCTCTCTTAAGACGGAGTTTTGCTTTTTGAGCATTCCGAAATTTTTTGGATTATTTTTCCAAATCACGATCCGAATTCTATGTGATCGCTAGAATGCCGAGAATGAAGCCTTTGCTCTGTCGAATGATATATTGTACATTTTCATTTCAGCTCTGCCCATAAGGAACGCTTAGCAATTTTGCAACCCCTAGTATAAGTAGCTGACCTTTCAAATTATTCGAATTATTGGCGCTAAATTTTTAAACTGTAAACGTTTATTTGCTTCGTAGATCTAGTTTGCGTGATTAGTTTTTTGGGATCTCCAAACTCTAAAATTTCATTTGGCGCGTTCGTTTATGACACAATTAAAAGAAAACTACGAATTTCAAAAAGGCTAAATACAAAAAAGAATTGCATTGCACTTTGTTTTCTTTATATAGACCTTATAGTTTCTGTTCTCGGAAATTGTCAGTGGTTTTTGTCTATTTATCTGATCCCGTTTTTCAGATATTGATATCGCCTTTACGAAAACTATGGGCCAACCTTTTTTTTGAAGGAAAGAGTCATCCTGCATCAAATTCTTCACTACCTTGATACATGCGAAACCATTCACTTAATCTGTCTCACCTCAAAACACTTCAGTTAAGCCTAAATGAGGCAGTGTATCCGTTCTCAACAGCTGATCCAAGTTTCGATGCGCACACTGAACTCTACATGTAACTAATTTTACTTTTCAGAATATACCAGCAATTACCCATGTATAAATGCAGTAAACCTTTCGCTAAACAATATCTCGGTCCCCCATATTCCTAGTTACAGCTTTTCACGTGCATTGTAAAACTCGTGAAAGCTTGTATCAAATAGATGTCAGGCCGCTTGCACTTATGAATAGAAGCCGATGGATCAAACTCCACGTTCCGAATTTCAATTTTCTAACATGAAGATCCTTTACTAGTGTTTGTCCTATCGACGCATCCATTGTTCGTGCTCTTAAATTAATGGAGTGCTCTGCACGTTCGTCAGATCATGAACATATTTTCGCAGCTTAAGGTATCTGAAAATTGTCGGCTGTTTAGACCTCTGCTTTGTTGAAATATAGAACAAGAAAGACGTGCATTAAGGTAGGAACGCAGAAACACATTGAAGATTGGGTAAAAGCAGCAATAAGTAATTTTTTGTCGATATCTGCCCTTTTCTCGGTCCAAACACCTGTTCAAAATTGGAGAAAAGAAAAAGCTTATTTCTCTTGCATGTCTAAAGCTAATTACGATACAATGCAACCATTGCTAAGCAGAAGATAAGCAGCAAAGATCAATGAAAGGTTTTGCTTTCCATAGTAGAAGTTCTAGCCAGATCGAGCCAGTCCTTGTTGTCATTTTAGTTCTCGACTTCGTCAACGTTGTCAGCTCATCATTCTAATAATCCTCCAGACATGATTAAATAAAGTTCACTCTACTCAATTCAAATTCGCTTTGAAAAACCCTGGAAAAACGGAATCTACGAACAGATTGGAGGCAGGATGGAAGGGGCAGGACTCTCATAAACAGGCCAACTTTTTGGTCAAAAAAAATAGCCTGTCAAGTTGTCAGTGTGAGTCATGCTTCAAAAGCAATGAATGATATATGAACGATCATATCATTTGAAACAAGAGATGAGATATATCAAAGTCAAATGCCCGTAAAAGCCGTGAAGAGTAGCGAGGCAGCGTACGAGAAGTGGAGTCGCAGGCGACCAAAGAAGCTCTTTGCGCAGGTTATGGGCAGTTTCTGATCTTTATTAGTTTGGAAAATAATGTCACATCATCGAATATCATTCAATATCGCGACATGATAAACACAGATCTTCTATATTTCCCTTTTGTTTGTTTCCTCGTTGTTGTCTGAATTGCTCTCGTTTTGTCAAATTTCTACCACCGGTTGGTCTCTTGTCTTTCAAGATGATTCTTGTTATTTTTTATTTACTCATATCTGTTTACCATATTTCAATAAAGATAAAGGTTAAGGGCTGAGAAGCAAGTTCGTTTTGACATGCAACCCTTTATGAAGTTTTGGATTGTTGTTTTTTGCCCATGATTTTTTTTTGCGTCAAATTAGTTCAAAGCTATTAGTTGTGTGGAAATTAATGTATATTTTTGTAAGCGCATTCTCAAAAGCTTCCTGTTAGCGAACTTTTGACAACATCGCACGCTGCCTGAAAGCGTATTCGTTCTTTTTGATGTTTTGCCTTGATTGCTACCTTTACCTGTTCAAATTTCCAGGGCGCCATAGAAGAAAGAATTATTTATGGAAGAATTATTTGTAGGAAGAATTATTTCTTCGTTGTTTTGATTACGACCCAATCGGAAGTTTTATAATAGGCTCTCTCCAAATGAACGGGGGAGCAGAGCTGTGGAAGTCTAGACATGCTCAAATGTCGAAGCCAATGGGATATAAATTTTTTTGAATAAAAGCATTAAAGGCTTATCTTTGCAATAAAAGTAAGACAAGAGCTGTAAGTAGCACCGAATATTAGTTTAATACTTCCATAACGTAAAATAAAATTTTTACTGATGAGACTTTTCTATCAAAGTGATGGGAGACACTTTGCTAAGAACTTGTCACTCAATATCGCGGCATGATTAACACAGATAAAAGTGAAAGGGATAGCTACATAAAAAGAGTTAGGGACCCTTAACTTGCTCACGCACACACTCTCCATAGATGCGATGCAGAGTTTCGTAGTTTCACTATAGCTTGACAATGGAAAAACTCAAAAACATGAAAAGACATAAAGAAATGGTGATTCGCTATGCTGTAGAATATGTTGAATCCAGTTCTCGAAATGGTAGGTAAGTTTGTCCAAGACTTCGTTACAAAAGAGTTATCAACAATCGACAAGTAGCCACATTTGGGACACCCTGTACAGCATTTGGTGAGGTTGCCAGTAACATCCCGGTCCATACCCATTACGAGCATAATTTTGATACATAGAGTCAGGTACTGTCAGGTACTCTGGTGGACGACAAAAGAAAGTGGAATTTTTACCTAGAAGAGAACAGAAGAAATCTTGCCGAAGCTTTTGCGAACCCAATAGCCGATCTATAACACAATGAAATTGAGAAGCTACCTTGAAGAATCTTTTGAATTGAATAGGATTAAAGTCTTGTCCGTTTTTTCAAACCAGTATAAAACCATGCACAATAAAAATCTGAATGATCTTCGACGTGCCTTCGATGCAGCTTTTCCTTCTCTTTCTTATGGATACGTTTTTGTGCAAAATCTTGTATGCTCATTTTGATAACTGCCAAAATTCTCCACCCGTCAATTTCATCTCCTCCAAGTTAGGCCAGTTTTCGAAAATTCATTTCAAGTTTCGGAAAGAATTAAGTATGGATCAAATAGAGCAAGACTACAAGGTAATATTTTTAGAATTTCCTGATCTGCTGTTTTTAGTTTCAAAAAATCATTTCTTCAGAGGTCTCCATTTTTGGAAAATCATGAGACACAACTGCAGCAAATACACGAGAGCATTTGAAGTATCTGCGAATTGAGAGATGATTCTAATTAAGCATTATCTATCAACAAAACCAAGTCTGATTAGCTTTGAAAAAGCACCTTTTTAGAATTTTCGATACTTTTATGCGGTAAACGTAATCAAGAAGCCGTTGTTTTCATTGAATAAGTAATTGTAACGGACTTGGTAAACATGGTCCGTGTAATCTAAAATGACTGCAATGTAGCCAAAGGTTTGCTCTACAAACGTCGAGGTGAAAATTTTAGAATTCAGGAAACCTTTGGCGTTACTGCTTAGCTGCTCAAAAAGCCATGGCGATAACTTTGCAAAGATAGGGTAGATCACAAAGCAAGTATAGATATAAGAAAGAGTATAAAAATCTGGATCAAGTGGTACCTAGGTCGTCCATGGATTGTTGTTCCATGAGTTTTAGTGAGCGATGGAAGAAACGGACAAAGCTTTCGGGACAACCTACTAGACTTAGAGTAAAGTGGCAAATCATTGCAGAACTCTTAATGCCAAAAAAGTTTATTTCTGTTGGAACTCTCTTGATAATGGCAACAATGTTTCTTTGACAACCGGATCGTGGAACAGGCACGATTTTCAAAAGTTTCAAAAGACTGAAAAAGTTCAATATGGTTGTGGAAAATAATACTATCGCTGCAGAGTAGTCATGAAAAAAGTGAATAGGGTATTATTTGATGAAGCACAAAGACTTCAATATCCGCAAATTGTACCTCCGTTCATAGAATTCTTAGGGGTTTCCAGTTTGCACAGGCATTTATACTCCACACTGCAGACACTCACCTGCTCAGTTTATGGGTTTTTCCATGGCTAGAATAATTAATATAGGTCAAAAGTGAGATTTTTTGCGACATTTTTAATAAACTAGTGAACCAGTAATCTCAAAGGCAGGCGCGTTCGCTTCGGAACCCGCTCGGTTTCTCGCTATCTGATGAGTTTTGAATGCACATTGTGATTCTTTATATATTAGATTATTGTTATCTTTGGAAAAGGAACTCAAGATCACTTAACAGAAGCATGCAAACTTTCGTTTTTCCATTGTCAAGCTATAGTGAAACTACGAAACTCTGCATCGCATGTATGGAGAGTGTGTGCATGAGCAGTTGGGGGTTCCTAATGCTTTTGTTATAGCTATCTCCTTCACTTTTATCTGCGTTAACCAAGCCGCGATATTGAGATATTCGGTGCTACTTACAGCTCTTGTCTTGCTCTCATAGCAAAGATAAGCCCTTTATGATTTTATTCAAAAATTTTATAACCCATTGGTTTCGACATTTGAGCATGTTTAGACTTCCACATCTCTCATCAGTCTCATATAAAAGTTCTGAAGATTAGCGAAAGTTGGACATGGCGAAAGCGCAGGATTGTAATCAATCTCCAGCGATTATCTCAGCACCCTTTCAGTGGATCACACTTTTGTAGCTGGAAGAAAGGAAGAAATTCTACATCGGATACAGCTTGAAGTGATTATCTTCACTGTACGGTCATTTCAAAAAGCTGACAAAGCTTTCCCCCACAATGGTCGGTCGCCTCACCGTGGCGTGGGAGTGACACTGGGTGTCGAACTGCGATGCACAGCCGAGTGTACACTCTGGTAGGGCCTCCCAAGCTGTGAAGGAGTTCGACGTTTCCGGTTTCGGCCGGATGCCTAGCTAAGAACCGGCCACGCCAGATCCCCCGCCGTCTGGCTTCTTTTGGTCGCTAGGCGGTCTCTCCCCGCTCCAAGCCCGGGGTCAGCGATCGCCCCGTGGAAATCAAGACTAGTCCTAGTAAGCCACCTCTTGTAGGGGAAAATTCATATTACTCCTCCAGTTAGAAGATTAGAAAGAAACCCTGCGCATCGTATCCCGCCTACGGCGCCGGGTGGTAGCAAGAACGATGTCAGGGTACTCAGGGCGCCTTTCGGATTTGACAAAAACGACACGTCTGCCCGGACGACACGCCATGGAGACTGCCTCATGCTCTGCACCTACAACGCGAGGACAGTCTCCACAAACGCCGGCCTCCACGCTCTTCTCGACGCTGCAGAGCACATCAACTACCACATCATCGCACTGCAGGAAACGAAGTCCAGGAAGAAGGACGTGCGACAGATGAGTGATGGGACCCTCATCACTCGTGGTGAAAAGGTTCCATCACAAAACGTGGGAGGCGTCGGCTTTGTCGTCCATCCATCTGTCGTCCATCTTGTCGATTCGCATGAGATCCTATCACCTCGACTAGGCATCCTACGACTACGCCCTCCACGTCAGAAGACCATCAGCATCATCAACTGCTACTCACCAACATCAGCAGCTGACGACTCAGAACTAGATGCTTCTACGAAGACGTGGAGGAGGTCGTCCGCAACGAAAAGTCCTTTTACAAGTATGTTGTGGGCGACTTCAACGCGAAAATCGGGATGCCACTAGAAAAGGAATATAGGATCGGGAAGTTTAGATATGGGCTCCGAAACGAAAACGGCAACCGTCTTGGGCTTCTCTCCGCCTCACGACTTTTCCGCGGAAATTCCATCTTCATGAGAAAAGAACATTGTCGGTGGACTTGAGAATCGCCCAACGAAACGACTCACGCGGAGGTTGACCAAATTTTCACCAACCGAAGGTGGAGCTTGCTCGATGTCTCAGCGGTTCCATCCTTCTGCAGTGGCTCCGATTACCACCGCGTCCTTCGAGCGAAGTTACGACTCAGCCGAAGGCTGGAAAAGAAAGTCTGTCATAGTCCGCAAGAAGGAAGGAAATCGTTCATGACGGTAACAGGCTGGAAGAGCTCATATCAAGTTGCGACTGGCCCATCGATGAGGACCCAACGTACGACTACGACCGGCTTCTGAAAGGATTGCGAGCCTGCGGAGAATGCGCCTCAGTGACTTTTGAGAAGAACTTGGAACGCATTTCGAAGACCACCAAGGAATTGCTCGAAAGAAGAAGATTTTTGAGGCAGGATCCGAATGTAACCCATCTCGAGCGACTGGTAGCCAACGCCAGTTGCAGAACAGCTTTGCAAGAGGATCTCAGGAAGTACAGGCAAGCCAAGATACTCCAAGCAACCGAAGGAAGATGATGTCTTAAGAAGTGCCGAAGGAACCTCTGCATCACGTACCGCTGGCTGCACTACTGAACGAAGACGGGACTCCGACTTCTTCGCGATAGAAGATGGAATCTATTGCGAAGAACTTCTATACCAACCTCTTCCGCTCATCAACACCCGTGCAGATGCCCGTTGTTCCCACTGGAGAAGTACCACTACGAATTCTACCTGCTGAAGTGCGTATCGCGATACAGACCATGAAGACATCCACGGCTCCAGGAACTTCTGCGAGCCGGAGGACACCGTCTACACGAGATTCTAGCGTCGCATTTGACATCTTACCATTTGATTCAACTGGCTTGGCATCGGCAAAGGCGGGGCTTTGTGACCTAATTAAGGCTAGGTAATGATCAGAGAGCACTCGCGCGAGAGAGACGCAGGTGCGTCGCGGGCGCGAGCGGCCTCAATTAGATCGAAAAACCCCGCCCTAATGGTGCCAAGCCAGTTGAATCAAATGTTACCTTCAGAAGGAAAAGATTCCCGACCAGTGGAGAACGTCAAGAACCGTCCTTCTCTTCAAGAAGGGTGAACGGGAGGATCTTCAGAACTATCGTCCAATATGCCTGCTGAGTGTGATGTACAGGCTTTTTACGAAGATTATCCTCGCTCGCATATCAAGGACGCTGAATGAAGCCCAACCCCAAGAACAAGCTGGATTTCGCAAAGGATTCAGCTGCATGGACCACATCCAGACCGTTTCGAGGGTCATAGAAGTCTGCCGGGAGTACCGACTGCCTCTCGTCCTAACCTTCGTCGACTACGAGAAAGCCTTCGACAGCGTCGAAACCAACGCCATCCTCTCAGCGCTAGTCGATCAAGGAGTGGACCCAGCCTACGTGAGGACACTAGCCAACTGCTACAAGGACTGTACAACAACGATGCAGCTGTTCCATCGCCCCCTGACCATACCAATCGGGAAGGGGGTCCGACAAGGCGACACAATCTCGCCGAAGCTGTTCACCGCGGCCTTGCAGTGGGTGATGAAGTCACTGGACTGGGACGAGAGAGGCATACGAGTTGATGGGAGATTCCTGTCCAACTTTCGTTTTGCGGACAACATCGTTCTCTTCTCGAGCAGTACTACCGAAGCAGAGTAAATGTTGAAGGAACTGAACGAAGTAGGGAAGAAGATCGGACTGCGAATAAATTGGAAGAAGACTCAGTTCATGAGGAACGCCCTTTGCAAAGATGCAGTAATGGAATTGGAAGACATCCCTATTATGGAGACGTCTTCTTACGTATATCTCGGACGTTCGATGAACATGGAGAACGACTTGAGGGAAGAACTTAACAGGAAAAGAAGAGCAGCCTGGGCCGCCTTCCGGCCTCTGAAGGAAGCCACCGACCAACTGACGGACCCGGAGCTTCGTGCCCACCTGTTCGACTCAACCGTTCTCCCGGCGCTCTGTTACGCAGCTGAGACTTAGGCCAACACTGTAGCCACGTCGAAAGCTTTACGGACCACCCACAGAGCGCTCGAGCGCAGTCTTCTGAAGATGACCCGACGCAAGCAATATCTAGTCGGACTTCGCAGCACGGATATGAGAAGAATGTCCCGTTTTGTGACCCAGCGGAATATATTGCGAAAGCCAAACACCGATGGGCCGGTCACATAATGAGAAGAACAGACGACAGATGGACACTAAGAGCATCTGAGTGGATTCCTCGTGAAGCCAAACGTCCTCGAGGAAGACCACCGACTAGATGGGCAGACGTGTTCGTGGAAAGGAAAAATCGTATCCAGCTGAGAAATCAGCTGGATACGATTTTCGTCCCTGGAACTCGTGGACGCAGCCACCGACGACGGCCAAGAAGATCGTGGATGTCTGAAGCGAGGAGCAGGGAAAAATGGCAATTTCTGTACTGGGGCCCGCACGTCACGTGAGGACGGGCCATCTAAGTATCTAAGTAAGCAAGTAAGGCAAAGCTTTCGGACCAACCTAATACTTTGAAGGCAGTATCTGGGCAAAACTCGATTTTGAGATTTTGTGCTTATCCGGACCTATTCACTATGCTGAATCCGAAAATCTACACTGGAAAGCCTGAAAACGGCGAAAAAAGGTTCTAACGCAGGAGGGGAATCAGAAGTGGGTGGGGTCTTTCCCATTGTGGATTCACGCTCCTAGATTTCGGAGCGGCCTTCTTGATTTCACTAGCCGTCGTAACATCGCTACCGGCTAAGTGCGAATAAGTGACTTGAAGCCAGAAGCGAGATAGATACGGAAGCTAGGAGCGTGTATTAGCAGTGGGGAGAACCCCGCCCATTTGCTAATTTCGCTCCTGTGTTAGAGCCGTTTTTCGCCGTTTTCGCTCTTTCTAATGTGCATTTTCGGATTCAACGTAGCGTTTTCTTGCATCCATACGCCTGGTCGCATGTATGTGTGCATGCATCCACGCAATAAATATAAAATGTGCAAGCCCCGCCCCATGTGGCAAGCCCCGCTCACTCGGCCAAAAATGTCGAAAATTGCCCAAATTTTAAGAATTCATGGGAATTCTGCCACTTTTGAAAAAGGGGCGGAGCTTGCCACTTAGGGGCGAAGTTTTCCTGACGGTGGGCGGGCCTGGTTAAAAGTTGCTTGAGGTCTTTGCGTTTATCTACGGCCTCATCTATTCTTTTTACGAACAAAAAGGGTCCTTGTGAAAGGCATAGGAGTGGGCGGAGTTTGCCAAAAGGGACGGGATCAATACATGAAGTACATCTAAGCCTATGTTGATTTTATGAACAGAAACTGAAAGGATTGGACAGATAGTATCGAAATTAAGGACGCCGCGCACCATTATGCGGCGTCGTCCACAGGGACAGACTACCTGCCGCGCACCATTGCGCGGCACTGTCGTCAAGTGTTAAGCAGGAACTAGATCAGACTGTGTTCCAGATGTTCTACCGGTCACCTTCCCGTAACATTACGCCAGCTAACTTTTCCTTTGAGCACTCACAACTCAGACACTGGGAGCGGCCAAGCCGCGGACCTTTTCTGGCTGGAATTTCGCAGCGTCCGCGGCCCGGCCGGAGATGGGCCGCGGCTCAGCCGATTGTGGGCCTCGGCTCAGCCGGAGCTGGTTGTCGGGCCGTCTAGTTCATTCTAGCTCGGATACAGTAGAATGTTTTTTTATTCACTGGCACACAAAATATACACAGCAAAAAAAACAAAAATTTAAGCCACCGATATAGCGGCTTCGGAAAACAAGTCCGACTTCAACATTGGACAAAACAAGTTGCTATCCAAGGTTCTGCAACATATTGATCTTGTTCCCGCCTTGGAGACTGGGAAGACAACGAAGGTTATGGACATTGAGGGCAGCCTGACCATGCGTCGTACATCACGCAAGTATTCTTTACTCAGGTACTGGAAGCGGCCGCGCCGCGGACCATATCTGACATGGGCCGCGGCTCGGCCGGAGTTTCATTATAGAGATTTTGGTCCGCGGCTCAGCCGTTGCAATGCTCCACCCCCACTGAAGCGAAGAAGACCCTAAGATTAAGGCCGCGGCTGAGCCGGTAAGCCATATTCAGTCCGCGGCTCGGCCGGTGCAATAATACCACATGAATTAAGGTCCGTGGCTCGGCCGCACTTCGGCCACGCCCACAAATTAAAGCCGCGGACGGGCCGGAAAGCCTTTTGAGGCCGCGGCTCGTCCGGTCCCAGTGTCTGAGAAGCAAGTTAATTTTTCTTTACGTCTTCTTTGTCTGTGTAAACCAGGCTACGGCGACGGATTCCGGTAGGCAGCCCATATTATTGCTGAGCTGACTGGCCACTTTACTGCCAGTTCACCATGCAATCTTATAGCACTGAAGCGAAGAAGACCCTAAGATTAGCCTTTGGATTTCATCTGAGCGGGTCAGCCCAGGTCATCTGAGCGGAATCGAATTTACCGTAAACCACTATAAAGCTAGGTGCTTTTTGTTATTCAGAGTATAATTTAAAGGCAGCGTCCGGGCAAGAAGTCGCTTTGAGATTTTGAATCGCGGGTCGCGATCAAGAGAAACCAGCAGACATTGCTGTATTTCCGTTATCCGGACCCATTTTCTCAAGAGGCTCTTATAAAATGCGTTCTGTAATTTTAGAACAATTTTTATAGATTCTACAAAAACTGCCTCTCTTTCACGTGTCAGGAAAAAATTGACACGTTCTAGTCCATTTTGACATGTTTTTTCGAAATCATTTCCGGTGAGATGAAAGAGCATTTGTAATCACCTAGAAGCTGTTCAGTTGATTCTATAAGAGCAAAACAATCTAGAACCGTTATCAAACTATCTTAATTGCTTCAAGCAATAATGTAAGAATGTACTTCTTTTCAAACTTCCCGCCTTGCGAGTTTAGCCAGCAAAGTCTATAAATGATGGCTTGAAGTAGTACTCAGTGCTGGTTGTTCCCCCGCTTATTGCTAGATGATGGAACCTTAGGCACCTCTCTATTCTGGCCCTGTCTCGTTTGTTCATTGATAACAGGCTGACGTTATTATTATAACAAAAGTTCATTTTCAAAAGTTCGCTCGCAAATGTTGTCATTATTGAGTAAAAAGCAGGTTGAACTTGTATCGTTGATTAGGGTAATACAAACTCTTGTAGAACTTGTCGAACATGTAGATGGCATGTCAACTTTTTTACACGTGGCAGAAAAATGGCACTCCTTCTTATGAAATTGGGACCAAATATGGTGCAAGGATAAAAGCATTATCATTTTTTGAAAAAATGGGTTCGAATAACGGAAAAGTAAATGTATGTAATGCAATGTAGTTTATGTAGTTTCAATGTTTTTTACGTATGCTTTACTCATTGCCCTTTTTGGGTAATAATTAATCTTCCTGTGAATTCGCTTCCCATAAATTAGTTATCATCGCTAGTGTTTGGAGTTTGGACGGCAAAAGCAGGATAATCGGCACTAAAACACCACTTTATGGTGTTTCAGTGCCGATTATCGGCTGTCGTCAAAGAAAAGGACCAGGACGAGGACCAGTTGCCATATACCTATACCAGCATGGGTTTTTCTTACTTTGATCATTTCACACAAGACATCGGAGAAAGAAGGTCGATCACGGAATAGGATCTTAAGATCAAGCACATAGTCAGGAACACGGGAACAAGAAGTCACCGTATCTAGGTAAACAAATGGTTGGACGTACAGGATTAGCAGTAGCGAAAGCGCTACTGACGCGGCCTTGCCGCAAACTCAAGGTTTTAGCAGAAGAATGTGAGGCAGCAAAGGAGAGCCTTAACGATGAAGTGGAAGATGGCATCCAAAGCAAAGCGATAGAATTGGAAGAAATGACAAAGTAAATTTTGATAGGCCTGTCGAAATTTGCGGAGGTTGTGGATTCTACGAGCGAGGTGACTGAGGAGCAAGATCAGAAGATGTAAGATTATCTGGAGAAAGCTCGGCAGTGACTGACCATGCCGAAACTGTCACAATTCAACTGGAATTTTTAAGGACGAGTCTTGAACGCAAAAACGCAAGAACGTTCAACACAACAGCTCTCAGCATGGGAAACGGCATGGGAAACGTGGAAATAACATGGCCAAAATCACCAGCCGTTCCAGATTCCACGTTTGCGGGTGAATCAAGGGAGTTTGAGAACTTTTGGAAATTGTTTCAAGCCAACGTAGACAAACAACCGTTCAGCAAACTACAAAAGCAACTATCTTATAAACTCTCTACAAGACGATGCGCGCGAGCTTACTCGTCGCTTCATTGTTGCCGAGGATAATCATGACGAAGCGGTTGCGATGCTACATCGCAAATACGGAGACAAAAAAGACTTATTGAAAAGCTTCAGCTTCGTCTCTAACAAGTTCGTGCTGATTATACGAGAAAGGAGTCTCAACGTTGGCTATTGAAAAATATCATACCTCTGGTGTCCCAGCTTGAAGCGCATGGAGTTTATCTGGGGGGTTCATACGCTTCGCAGAAGCTTCTGCTCAAGTTAAATGTTGTCCAGCAGTGGTTGGACACAAAAGTTTGGACGGCAGAACCAGGATAATCGGCACTGAACCACCACTTTATTTTGTGCTTACCTGCCTTGTCGCTATGCTGAGTCAGAAAAGTAAGAAGAGCCAAAAACGCGAAAAATAGCTCTAATGCGGCAGGGAATTAGGAGAAGGGCGCCTTTCACTCTGTTAAGTCACTCTCCCAGCTACAGGAGCGATCTTCCGTTGGCCGCCCTAACCTCGTTACGGGCCAAGTTCAAATGCGTGACTCTAACTTGGAAAGTCGCTGGAGAGTGACTTTGCAGAGTGGGCCCACTTGCTCATTCCCTCCTGCGTTAACACGTTTCGGACCGGTGCTGCACATGGTGCAGCACGCTGCTTTGAGGAATCTTTCTGGCGTTTGCAGGAGGTTTCCTTTTAGTCTAAAGTTGTTATGTTGAAGGTCTAACCTCCTACTTTTCAAATGACTCTGTAGAGTTGTGCCGCCAATATTTGTTTAGGAGATATAAGCACAAATCGAACAACAGTTGCAACGAAGTGCGGCGACGCGAACGACGCGTGCGACGTCGCAACTTTCTTTTGCTTCGATAGCAAAGAGAAAAACCGTAGTTTCAATACTGATGTGTGCCGTGTACAACATAGATACTTTTGAATACTATTAGAATCTGAGTTCTTGTCCCTATATTTCAAGAAAGCACAAAAGTCCCTCTCAAACGACAAAATTCAAACACTTCGAATTCACTCAGAACTTCGGATATGGAGCTTATCTGACATGCTGATTACAAATGTGGCCTAAGGCTGCGAAATAAGGTCCCTTTGTAGGCTAACGGCTGAAAGTACACTCTTTTTCGCCGCGCGCGATTTCGCGGTCCGAAAGGGGTTAAAGGCTTTTTGCGCTTTCTTTCCACTTTCCGTCTGTTTCGAATTGAGCATAGCGAATAGCCCAAGTAAGCACAAAGCCTCAAAATCGAGCTCTGAACGGATACCGCCTCTAAACGCAATAAAAATGGTGTCACATTGTTGGAATTAGAAGGAAGTAAGCGTATTTTCCGGTGCCCGCCTGCCCCCGGCATTGTCTGAGTACTTGTCACGCCAGCATTGTCGACATGGCAAACGCTCACATGAGAGAGACCTCTTTCGTTGGTTTTTATAGAAGTACATCCAAAGCATCATAAGGCCAAACAAGAGCGAACGAGCCCAACAAATGAGAGAGAACTTGATGACTGTTTGTTGTGGTCAACTGGTAATTTACCACTCATTTGATCATTCAGGGGTTCCATATGTATTCCAGACGGGCAAATGAAGCTGCCAACTTGGATGATGAAGGACCGATGTTTGGAAAATTGAACTTCAAATATAAGGCAAGCATTAGTGGATAGCTTTCTTCAGTTTGGCCGAACTTTGAGTAAATAATGATTTTGTGTGAATTCGGCAGTCATTGAGGAAGATTATGGTTCAAAAATGTTACTTCAGAAAGAAAAGCGAAAGCTGTGTAGAATGCATGAACGCAATCAGATCTCTAATGACGAGGTTTGTAGTTCTTTGAAAAAATCAACGAAAATGCTGTGACAACCTGATAGATGAGATTAAGTGCCAAGATTTGCAATTACAGAATTTTAGGGAGGGGAGGGGGGAATTGGGATGCACCCTCCTCAAAGTTCCATCTCGCGCACAGGTGCGATAAGGTGAGAATGACCCATCCAGGGTGAAGGGGGTCACAGCGGTCGCAGCCCCTCCGGGCGAAGGGTGTTTCAGTTGATCGAGAAATCATAACACGTTGGCCGGGGGGGGGGGGGAGGGGGGAGAGAAGGGAGAAAGGTGATGGTGTTTCCTTATTTTTCCAGATCAAAGTTTATCATATTAAGATTCATCAGTGGTTGTCTTTTTACCAAGTATGCGGAGACTGAAGTAGGATTGGAACCACCCTGTATGTTTTCTTATTATAGAAAATGTGTATGCGAGAACATCTCTTTCGGAAAGAGGTAGACAATTTTCAAGCATTTACGAATTTTAAAAAGGAAAAAATCTGTAACTTCTGTAGATGAACAGCAACATCAGCAAGAAAGTTGTTTTCAAAACCATCCTTCCTTTAGCTTTCATGAAATATATAGTTTGCTAAGGTCCTTTCAAAAAGTATAAGGGTTCTAAATTTTCGGGTATTTACGAACTTTTAGCTAAAAAAAACATAACTTCTGAAGATGAACATCTTGTGCGACGAGATAATTACCATCGGAACCGTCTCGTCTTCCGCTTTCAGAAAATATATACCTTGCCTGGGATCCGTCAGAAAAAGTGTCTGGGTAGAGTATGTCTTAGTGATTTCTAGAGATTTCGTTTTTAACATACAAAATTTCTAGCTTTTGTAGATGAACATATTTTACGCCGCGATGGTCACCATTGAAACCGCCCTTGCCCTCCGCTTTCAGAAAATATATACTTTGCCTGGGATCTATTAGAAAAAATGCCGGTGGAGGGTGGGTGAGACTTTTATAATGGGCATTTTTCTCCCACCCCTTTTCAAATTTAATCGCCTGTTTGTGTTTCATTTTTGAGGTGGTGCACCTTTACGATGTATTTAATAAATAAATAAATAAATAAATAAATAAATAAATAAATAAATAATAAATAAATAAATAAGATGTTCACTTTCAGAAGTGATGGATTTTTTTTATATTGAAAATTCGAAAATGTCCAGAAATTACTACTCACACCCGTCACCAAGCACTTTCTTCAACAGACTCCTCCTTTCCTATACATAAACAATTCACGTACAAATATCTCCTTTGCTTAACCTTACTTCATTGTTGATTTTTTTCTCGGCTTTGGGTGAAGGGGGTCACCTTGGTCCAGGCTCAGGGGTGAAGTGGGGGTGAGAAAATTCTCAGACTATCGCACCTATGATCTCGGGTGAACGCTTTATGCTTTTTTCATGTTTTATATCTTAAAAGCCTCTGAGCTGTTGCAAGTATTAGCTTAAGTCTTTGCGCTTTCAAGTAACATTTTACATATAAGTTTGTCGTTTAGATGTTCAATGATCCCAAAAGACTTAAACTTTTGCGTCATGCATCGCTTTTGATTCATTATCGATTAAGATCAGGGCCCTGCACGAGCTGGAAAACCCTAAAAAGAATGAAACGTTGACTAAAAAAGTCGCCCATCTTTTCGGCCACAAAAACGATATCCCCTTTGCTTTTTGTTCCTTAAAAGATATCCAACTTGCCCGGTGCCAACTGGTCCCAGGCGCTGATTAAGATACAAATTTACAAAGTAGTAAATTGTACTATTAACTTTTCTGAGACGCTGCTATTCATAAGGCCTGCTTTTCTAACAAAACGTGCTCGAAAGTTGACCGGATACACCATTATCTTTTCTTGATGTCTTCAAAGAATGAGTGCAACATCCTGACAAATTTCAAAATCTTAGAAATTTAGTTTTTGCGCTGTATTAATCTAATCGCCGCTAAGGTCCTTAACTTTTCTTTTTTTTCGAAAACTAATTTCTAAGCTTTGGCAGAACCAGGAAGCAGAATTTCGGCTATCTCTTACCAGAAATTGGATGGTCTGGAGTGCGTGCTTTAAAAGCAGTGTCCAGGCAAACTTGGACACATGGGTTTTCTGCCTGGAGACTGATAAGCAGGCCATAACCAAGGCACTCTCCAAACGGCAGCGCAAAGGATTCACCTGCGCCGTGACCACAACCAGGAAATGACTTCGCTTACTTCAACACTACGCTAGCGCTGGGACCCATCCTAACTTACTTGTGATTTGCGGTCACGGCGCAGGTGCGAAGTGTTTAAGGAGATGGCTTTCTCACCATGAATGAATAATTTGCGCTGCCGTTTGAGCAGTGCCTTAGCTAGACCCCTCTTCAGTTTCCAGGCAAAAACCGCATGTGCCCAGGTTTGCCTGGGCTCTGCTTCTAAGAAGTGAGGCAATCGTGAGGCAATCTGTAAACCTGCTAAGATGTGCTATAGTGTCAAAGCAGAGCAGATGATATCGCTCTAAATGCCGTTTGTCAAAATTTCAAAAGCGGATTTGTAATAACTTCTGGCAAGTGCCATCCTGGCCATGATGCATTCAAACCACGTATAGAAAAGGTGGCTCTCGCAAAAGAAGTTGATTGCGCACCGACGTGTTTGTTTTCTCTCCAGACATTCCTTTATTAATCACCAGTTTTTCTAATTCCTAGGTGCCTATCAAATAATGAGAGGGCTCAATGAAAGTTAGCTAGTCAAAAACGCCTTCTTAGGCTTTATTGATTCCCCTGAAATTATTTCGCAGGAAAAAAACGCACTACGAAAGTGTTGCCAGAGGTTTTCTGAACACTGTGAAATTTATTTGGTGGAAAAAGGTTGAATTTTAAGAAGTTGTGCTCGTTCAAACGGATGGTGCGAAAACGAAAAGAATTTCCGAATGACCTGATATTATAAAATGAGAGATGAAAATGAAGGGGAAGAAAGAGTAAAAATTGCGTGGTTCGATTCAAAAGAAACGCCTTTCACAGATGGAATCCCACAGAGGAAGCCTCTAACTTTCTTCGAATTATATGTGTTGTCCTCCTCGAATACGACCTGAAATCCTCCCTACTCTCCATGCAGATAATTCAAAATGTGCATCATCGCTTTCATAAAGCGCCCCCAATGCAGGAATAGGCACGAGCTACATTCAGAAAAAGAGAGGTCTAAAAGTGCATGTAATCCACCTGCCATTGGCCCAACCCTGCAACTCGCAGAGATATAAGGGCGCAAACTTGCCTTATTGACAGATTTCCCAAGTTCGGTCAGTTAAGCACTTTTATTAGAGATTTGTTCCTCTAAGACCTTTACTTTGAAAATCGTATTTTTAGAGATCTGTCGAATAAAACAAACCTAAACCCCATATTTCTAATATTCGCAGAGTTATTGACCCTCCAACATGCATGCTCAATGCCTCGTAATTCCTCGAAAAATCACGTTACACATCTCCCTCGCCCTAAACCCGCCGTATTTTTTGTGGCCTCCCATATGCAATTTGAAGTACGCATCGATCGCACCGCCGAGACTAACAAATTGGTAAAACAATAATTTTCTCTCTGCTGTTAGCAGCCGCTACAAATCTTGTGTAGATTTTTTCATCCAAGTCTTTATGCTGAAGTAATCTATAAGCTTTTCTACAATCATGACAATGCCGATTATGATAGTGGGATATGAAAATTTTCAACGAATTCGGCAATGTCGGCGAATTTGGCAAAATCGTTTTTTGTAGGCGGACGAGCTCGCATACTTTCAAACTTGTAAATGCTACTTTTAAAAAATAACATATTCAGATCAAAATGTCCATAACCTCCAATAAATTTTAAGTTGGTGCATAAAAATATACGTTCCTTATCCCAGCGCTGCAAAAAAAAGATAAAAATGTAAGAAACATACCATTTGTAAAGCAAAGCAACTTCAACAAGGTGACACCTGAACATAGCGAAAGCTGCGATTCATGTGAATTTTGTGAGGAAAATCTCAAAAAAACTGCATGCCAAAAATTTAAATCTCCTTCCAAAATAATGCGAATATTAGGCTCAATCACTCATATACTGTTCTCATCAGACATTCATGTGCACAGTTATGAAATTTTCATAGCTGATGAAATAAATGAAGGGGCCAAAAATGCTAAAGTGTTAACTCCTTCTGGATTTTTCATGTAAAACATGATGTTCATGTTGTTTTTGTTCAAGTACATTATAGGAAATTAGCGCTTGTGGAAGCTGAATATATGATGCTTGAAATGTTTGTGGTATACAACTACTTATGTGGGAACAGCTTAAGACGCTTCTGTTAGAGCATGTCAATTTGATTTGTAGCCATAGAAGCAGCAAAATTCAGTATGTTCATATGAGAAGCTGACACAATTGATTAATTCTTTGATCAAGTTGGATTTTTGAACAAAACCATTTTCTGGATGTTTGAAGTTTTATACAACTTTATTCTACAGTTTACGTGAATCAAATTATCTGCTATTGCTCAAATATTATTTAGCTCTTGCGTTGCTCTGTTGAATGATGTGTTTTTCCCTGCAATGGAAATAAGGAACATTTTGCATCAACCTAATACACACTTGCGTAGGTGTGACAACAATCCCATAGCGCTACTTCTTTTCGCTGTTATCGGTTTCTCCTTTAATTACGCACAGGTTAGAGCAATGTGACGAAAGATTTTGAGTCTCGATCCTACAGTAAGTCAAGGAAGTCTCGCGCTACCAATCGATCGAATCCAACGATGCGAGCTATACTTTGAACTCATGATTGTATTTTGCTTCGAAAACAAAAACGCTCAAAAAATTGCAGTTTTTCCGATACATTTGCATAAGATGTGTGTAAGTACAAAATGAAACCAAAAAGAAAATACTCTGAGCTGCTCAATACGATAGCACACTTTTGCTAGCGGATTCCTGATGCCATCACAAAACAAGGGCAAACTATAAAGGATGCCTGTACGACATTGTCAATATGAATATAAACAGTCTATTACTTTGCTATCTCCTTGCCGGCAAAAGCAGATTTCTAAGGTACGAAGAGAAAAAGTACATTAAAGGTCATCGTGTTTCCAGCAGATCATTAGTGTAGCTCCCGACAAAAATAATGCTATTGTTCAGAGAACTCTGCTCCCAGTATAAATTCGGACGTGACATATTATTGGCTCATCAGTGCAGAATGCAGTACAGCTGTGTCATTTTCGCGGTAATGCATATGCAATCAAGAACACCTACGTTTGATGAGAGACAAATTTCAGTGCCTGCTGACTATCGTGTTTGCTGTGGGTATCGAGTATGAGTATCGACGATGGATATTAACACAAGATTGTTGGAATGACTTGCCTTGGAGAAGGCCGACAAAGAAGGGATTCGATAATGCTCGCATAAGATTCGTCGACTATCTCGGCAAATTCAATTATGGAGCTTCAACGTGCACGTTGGTCAGTTGCACTTAGACCTTGTACATTTCCACTTCTTAAGATGCTTGTGCCTTTCTGACAAGAAAAGGT
The DNA here is from genome assembly GCA_958299035.1 of Cylicocyclus nassatus. Lineage (NCBI taxonomy): Eukaryota > Metazoa > Nematoda > Chromadorea > Rhabditida > Strongylidae > Cylicocyclus > Cylicocyclus nassatus. The sequence continues at coordinate 104,557,044 of CATQJL010000001.1, forward strand.
AAAGAGCAAGAAGTATAATATTATACTATTGCAGGTGCTGTTTTTTTTTTCAGATTTACAGCTGTGATACCAATGAGGTAACCGTCCGCAAAGCCAAGCACAGATTCTATCTGAAATTTCGCTATAAGTATGCTTGTGTTATTTCTTTCCTGCACAAAATGTCACTTTGATTCTGATTCTAGCGAAACGGACCAAATCTCTCAAAAAGCTGAAAAAAGCCTATACCGTCGTTTGCAAAAGGTCAGTCTCTTACCATTTGCATCCATTTACTCTAGCTGTGAACAATTTTATTCGACGACAAAGTGTGTCAGTTGGCTTGCTTACAAAAAAAAACCTTTTGTGTCAAAGTGGCTGCTGCTGCATAGATTGCATACTACCAGGATTTCATTTACAAAACGTTTCGAATCTGCTAAATGGTCTTCTGGACCAACTTATGAAGGACCGATTTTCCCCAATCAAGCTCAACATCGAATACTTGCCTGGCACCTGCCACCGTGGAACGTAGTGGTGTGCGGTGGTGGCAAGCGGTTGACCTCGTAATCTTTGACATCTAAGCTTGGGTTTAAACATTACTCTTCTAATTCGTCTTTTTGTTGACCATGCGACGTCCCAAACACTAGCATTAATATCTATTGCAAATTTGGCTGTAGTCTTCTCGTATATAAAACAATCCTATGAAAGGATAAAAAAAGACAAAGGAGGAGGAGATGTCAAAATAAGAAGATAATTCAATAGAAGATGGAGCAGGAATTGAACAGGAGCAGTTTTGTTCACATTAAGCAAGCACCGATATCTAAATCATTACGACAAAATTCTAAGCGACTATCAAAATGAAGTATATAATATTTTTATAGCTGAGCAAAGTTTGTGTTGGTGGGAGATGCTATGGAAAGTGATTAATTTGAGAAAAACCTCAAAAAATATTTTGCAGGTCTTTACTTTAACATATAGGGTGTCTTAAAAAATGTGCCTACTGTTTGAGTGTTAACTCTCTTGTAAGGAGGTCTTTCGATAAGTAGGTACCATTATGTAGATCTGGCTTCAGCCTAAATTTACAGTATAGAGCGAATTCTCGATCGCTCACTCTCTTTACAGGATTACGGTATAAAACTTTCGCATAGATTTTTAGCACTTTTTGCTCTACAAAAGAGGCCATTTACAAAAAAATTCTGAAAGAATTGGAAAATTATTAGCAGGGTTCTTGAGCATGATGTTTTCATTACACAACTTTTACAAGTCTTTTGAGCTTCAGTGTGATATCATATTTTTGAAAAACATTGCAAAAGCAGCTGTTACGGTTTACTGGGGATAATTGAAAAAGGCATGTCTGTGTGTGCGAATTTCATGTTCAAAATCAGCGATCTCATTAGCATTAGCTTGGTGTGAGAGCTTTTTGTCTATTGCCTTCCTTCCTGTGCAAAATGCGGCGATGGCTCCAAACTCTCTTTCAAATTTTTACCACAGTCCTACGTAGGAATGTGGACGGCGATTCCCTCTTGTAAACATAGTTGGAAGCCAGCTTTAATGGCTTAAAGCTTTCCTAAAAACTTTATAACAAGAGAGTTTTTAACAAACAAACAGTAGGCACAATTTTGGGACGGAAAGCATACAAGTGCAACCCAAACAGCAGCCTGCTGGCGCAGCCAGCCAAGAGCTGGTGTCGCCGCCATAGATGGTATCAATTACGCTGGTCCGAAACCTCCTGGGGAGAGATCTACTCGCATCTAGTCGCGCTGAGGTGCGCTATCAGTCTCAGCGACAGCGTGACATCCTCAATATTCATATCATTTTGCACAGTAAAAAAATTTTTGCAGTTAGTTAGTTTATTGAAAAACCCTATTTATATGTATAGCATAGTGGCATATTTCCATCTTTTATCAGTGAGTGACCTACTCAATTTTTGACTTACTTTGGTTCATTTATTCAACCTACTTTGGCTTATTAACTCGCTCGACATCCCTGAGTCATAGAACAGTGGCTCTATCACATTTTTCTTATTACATCCAAAAGATTTTTCTCTCATTTTTTCTCGTCCGTTCTTCTCCGATTTTGAGTCTCAGAAGAAAATTCCAACAATCAAGCACTTTTCGAATCTTGAGTCTTCTGGTTACGAGAGGCATCGATTTTTTACCATTTTTCTTTAGGAAAAATCTGCTAGGACAGAATGTTCATTCTTGATATTACTAAATTATAGAATTTTTGCTGCTCAAAATGATATAATAGGTTTTGAGGATATCACGTTGTCTCTGAGGCTGATATCGCACATCAGCGCGAGGTGGGAGGAAATTTCTCGGCAAGAAATTCAAGACGGCTAGTGTGGTTACTGTACCGTTTGCCGCGACGCTGACGCCAGTTCTGGCGGCTGGCCGCGGCAGCAGTCGGCTGCCGCTTGCTGCGCACTTGCTAGCACCCCTTTTGGGACACTCTATACCCTTGAAAAACACAACATAAGGAAAAGCTCGTTCAATGTAAATTTTGCTCCGTTTACGAGCAAAAGGCTAATAGCTTCTCAGCGTTCAAATATGTATATGTCAGAAAAGTAATTGATACCTTACTTTTCTGAATCATGCGCTCCTCCGTTATTGAAATAATTTAGTTCAAAATTTTTTAAAATCAAATTAACCTTGTAAGATTTTTTTCGAAGGGTGGGGGGGGGGGGACTACAGCCATGCCTTTTTCTGTTTAGGCTCACAAAAATTTTGGGAGCTTTCCAAAAAAAAGTGCGTGTGGTTAGCCATTCACTCACCTTCTTCAAAAAAATGTTTGTTGTCCTCCTCCCTCCCCCCTTCCCTCCCACCCTTCCCGAACGAACTCCTGCGTACGCCACTGATGATCAAGTAGAACACAACTTTCGTTGTTTGCTAGACAACGAAAGTTGTGTATGTGGGGCGTGTGGTCTAACAAAAATCCAAGGTATATGCGAGAGCAAATCAGACTGATCTTATCCATAATCTTGTGTGTATCACGGCCCAAACTAACGATTTCAGATGAATGAAAGTGTTCTATTGCAAGTCCAATGCGAACATTTTCCGAAAGGTACTCGGCCTAGGAGAAAATCTAATGAAGACACAGTCAAGTGTACTTTCTATTGAGCTCTCTGTATCAAGACGATGTCAGAAATGATTTTGTTTGTCTATGTGGTGTGGCATGATAGGCTGCAGAGCAGAGGAAAAAAAAAGAAATAACAGTGCCGAAAATTTCTATCTTGTACCGCTTTCAACAACAACAGTAATTACATGTTGATAAAGCTAAAGCCAATAATTTCATGCTTGCTTCTATTAATTTTTCGTCTTCCTGTAGTTGCTTATCGGTTATTGTATTCTAAGGTGTGCCTCATGGTATCTTTATAATGCCCAACATGTAGTTGCTTTTCTTTTAGTGCGCTTATGCTCTAATTTGCTTTGCTTGTTGTGTCATTTCAAGGTAAGAGTGTGGTAATATTAGGTCGGTGCAAAATTCTTGCCGTTTTCCGAGTACCTGCATATTTTATAGAGTAAAGATAACAAACATTGCAAGCAGTATCCGTTGTAGAATTCTTTCCCTTCCCATAATCGCCAAACTTATGGTCTTTCCTTTTACCAAGTTTAACCTTCACCATTTTTTAGTATATTTGTTCGAGACTACTGAAGAAGTTTTGGCAGCGAACAGATCCTTCAAGCCTTTGCAACTTAATGCATTTTGTTTGCCTTAACCTTTCAAAAATTTTGCTGCACGATATTGCAGAAGTGCCAAATTGGAAAAAAATTATGACAAGTCTGCAAACTGCAGAATCTTCAAAACATTGATTTTACCTTACATGAAGTACTACCATTCTATTTTACAAAGTAAATGAGCGTATTGCTATAAAATGTGAAGGTCTCGAAATTTAGAGTCGACAGTGCGCACTCGTAAAAATGAGAAATATCGTTTTATTATATTCAAATGTTTTGCTTGCAAATTTCGCATGTATAGCAATGAAAAGGTAGTTGTTAGAAGTGGCTGACAGATTGCATTGAATGGTACTTGAACTGTCTATCATTTCATGTTCATGCGATGGAAAATACTTCTTAGTATTTCTAAACAACAAGCCAGTGAAACCCGAGAAAAATTCTGTTATTTGGTGAAAGTTGTGCAGTGAAAACGAAGTTTGGCAATTATCTCAGCCGTGAAAAAAGCCGCATAGGAACGTAGTTGTTGGCAAGAGGAAGAAGTTCTGCTTCAGATACTGCTTGAAGCTTTTTTTAACCAATCCTCTATGGGATTTGGGTGCAGGTTCGAAAAACCAGAAAAAACTTCTTCACCAACCTGTTACTTCTTGAGCACTCACAAAAAATTAGAAAAATCGGTTTGAAAGAGAGCGTGCACAAACATGAGCACAATTCCCTGCATCGCAGTCTATGAGTTCGCAAAATTTCTGTTATTCAAGGGCTTTCTGTGACTATTTCTTTTTGAGAAGAAATGTTTTATGCAGTTCTGAACGCTGCAATACTTATTGAAGAAACGATTGTTGATCAGTTACCAACAATTACAGACCTCCAGTGATACGCATCGATTGCGCGGTGATGTAGTAAACAATATCGCAGAAATAGATCGCAGAAGTAGTAAACTCATCAACAGCGTTCCGAGGGTTTCCGAAGCAACGCCCTCCGAAAATATTCTTTTAATGCTTCCTATTTTTTAGCGGCTACAAAAATTTTTCAAAAACTAGTGTGACTTTGAAAACTTGAAATTTTTTGAAATTATTTATAACTAAACAAAACGCTTGCACAATTTTATAATCCATGCAGGTAAGTTTTGAAATTCGCGACAAATTTCCATTACGCCCCTAGTATTTGTATGTTTTGAACCAACAAAAGAGAGACTGAGGTTCAGGCGCAGTAACCGAGAAAGAAAGAAATGTTGAGGGATTCTAATGATTATTCTCTAGCAATACACTATCATGTTGATTGATAGAATAAGCATTTCTAGCCAGGCGATCAGGTAAGACGATAATCAAAATCCGTGTTGCTTCTGCTGCTGACAAAAGAAAGCTGTTTTTAGTGTGGAGTTCCCAAAAGAGTTCTATGACATGTTGAAGAACTTTGTTTCTAATTCTTAATCTGTTTTCAGTATCTGCAGAGCTGCTCAACAGATGTTGAAAGGCAGTACCCTTAGGTTAAAGCAAAAAATGCACGCTTAACTTTGAAAATCATTTGTTACGGTCTTCTGAGCACTGGAATAAAGCAGTGTAAGTATCATTACCTATGTAATGTGTGGATAAGCACTTTTTTATGACCGCTCTGAAATGGTACAACATTCAAGCAATTTGGATGAACTTTGCACACATATATATAGAAATCGCGAATATCACAGATATGGAGCTGGGGTTTGTTTTGTTAGACACATCTCCGAAATTGTAATTTTTAGAGAGAAGGTCTTAGGCCCCGGGCAGACTTCACGCGAATTGATCGTCGCGACTGAATCGCGACGAAACAACTGTTACAACATCATTCCATGTCGATCAACTTGCATTCGGTTGTGATACTTTTCCAGCCCGAAAATTTTTGAATGTGAAATGAAAATGAATGGAAATCTTGGCGATTTGGTCGCGACGATTGAGTCGCGTGAAGTCTGACCGGGGCCTTAGGCAACAAGTTTCCAATAAAAGTGCCTAATTTACAGTCAAAGTTGGGAAATCTGTCAAGAGTTTGCGCCCTTAAATCTCTGCAAGTTGTAGGGTTGGGGTAATCTCATGTGGTCAATGACATGTAGTTTTGATAGTTCTATTTTTTCAGGGGTAGCTTTTGCCTACAAATTCCCTGTATAAGGCGCTATATAACGGCGATGATGCATATTTTGGATTTTTTCTCCGTGGAGAGTAGGGATGACGGGCTGGGATAGCCATTATACTTGGGTCCGAATCGAATAGAAATTCGATTATTCGAATAAAACATTCGAATATATTCGTATTCGAAATTCGATATTCGGAGTTCTTCCATTTGAATAATTGAGAAAACGGGATTTCGAATATAATTCGAAACTCGAATAATCAAAAAACGAGTTTTCGAATATTATTCGTAAACTCGATTAATCTAAAAATAGGGTTTCGAATAGATTATTCGAATGTTTTATTCGAATGTTTATTCGAATTCGTATTCGAATGTACTCCGTATTCAGATTATTCGACTTTGTTGCAGAGACAAATGCTGAGTATCAAGCTCACTTCGTCCGCGTTTTTTTGGCAAAACTCGGTAATGCATCTTTTGCAACCGGTATACCTTTGAACAGTATGGAGAGTCGCATTCTTCCGATTGCTTGCTGCAGTAAAACTAATCATATGTGGATTCTAATTGATGTTTTTTCGATCAATGAGGATGTTCGCACTGCTATTGGCACCAAATCAGCAAAGAAGATATCAAATTCAAGCTCATATTCTGAGTTTATACTGAATTGAAATGGCTGTTCTTCTTTTTTTGCATTGCTCATGCTTGCGGTATGCAAAGCCCATACTAGTGAGCATTCTTGCTCGCATAAATCATTTCAAAACTGCCTATTCGTTACCTTGGAGTTTTTTGCGAATTGGTGTATCTTGAGTAAAAGACATCGCAGTTGTAGTGGAGGATTAGACGGTTTAAATTGCCGTACGCGATTTGCCAGTTACGAGATGTCTTCAAATGTAATGCCAGCTTACCACAAAAAATTAGCGTGTACAACTTACTAAAATGATAAATGCCCTGCATTCTGTACTTTTACAAGTTTTGAAGAATTTGAGTATTGCCAAACCACGTCGCCACTGAAATGTCTGCCGTATGCCCGGGGTTATAGGGGCATTCGTCTCGCTTCGCGGAGGAAACCACATGCCTTCGTCCACAATTAGCTTATACCACACAAGACGAAAGTCTCCGATGAACAGGCGTATCGTAGCATTTGTGGAATTTAAGTACATATGTGGCCACCTTATTGCTTCAAAAGATCGCACACCTAGCGCTATGAATCCGAACAGCTCGTTAGGTGCTTAACCAAGTTGCAATGTTTCTCATTTTTAGATTTTAGCTCCAGCCAATTTTATCTTTACCCTGCTAAACGTCTTTGGAATCCAGTGTAAGCCTGACAAATAAGGTCTACTGTCGAACAAAGCCGCAGGATCAAGGTGTATAAATGCGGTTCTTACCCGTGCGGTGCATAACGCGCAAGGATCACGAAGTGCAGCCGCTTACACGACGCGCGCGACCGCTCAAAGCTGGCTGATGCAGCTTCAAAATTATGGATAAAAATTTACTTTATCGATTTTATCGACTTTTGGAGAAGTTTGAGCTGCGGGGCTGGGAGTTGATAGAGGGGTAAATGACCGCGCTGATTAAAAATAAAATTTACCATCGATTTCACCGATTTTTGAAAAATCGAGCTAGGAGTTGGTATAGGGGATACTAGGGGGCTGATTATGAATGGATCGGCTTTAGCCAGATATGTCAGCAAGTTTGAGATGTGATTGCTTTAGTTATTCGATAAATCATTCGAATATTTATTCGAAATTCGACTTCCAATGTTCGAATATATTCGATATTCATTCATTCGATATTTTTGATTTTCCGAATTTATTCGAAATTCATTCATTCGATATTTTTGATTTTCCGAATTTATTCGAAATTCATTCATTCGATATTTTCAATTTTCCGAATTTATTCGATATTCGTTTAATCGAGATTTTTTATTTTCGAATTTACTCGATATTCATTCATTCGATGAAAAATTATCGAATTACCCAAGTATAATAGCCATACTTCAGTTTGTATTCGAGGAAGACTCCACATATAATTCAAAAAGAATGCATGGACTCTCTCTGTGAAAACCCATCTATAGAATTTCCCGGACTTTGTTGTAGCCACGCAATTTTTCCTCTTTCTCCCTCCTCACTTTTCCCTCTCTCTTTAGTACTGCAACGCGTGTAATAGCTACCCGACGGCCATGTGGACCTAATTAGAGGGCTGAAAACGGCTAGAAAGGGGGTAAATAGGGTTAGAAAAACACGATCCTCGCTTAAATTTTCTTATTTTTGCTATTTTCCTCAATTTTGATTGTGGTATGGGATAGAAAGTGGGCAGAGCTAACTTGGAGGAGTTATGGTTGTATGATAGCACTGGAAGTGAGCTTCTATTGCACTAATAATAGATTAAAATGAAATAATAATAATAGGGTAATAAAACCATCGATGACATCTCTGTCACATAGAGTCTCACCTTTTCTCGGCGTACGCCCGAAACTGCGTAAAAAGAGTCCGAGCGCTTGCTGAAAGTTTGGCCAACGCTCGCTGAAAGAAATCATTTGCCGAGCGCTTGCAAAAAAATGCTGTATTGCTGCCCGCTGGCGGGATATGCGACCGTAAAGGAAGTGCCGCTCTCTAAAGGTTTTTCACGCCCCAAAATTCTGCTGATCGCCTACAGAAAAGCGCGAGTATCTGAGTGGTATGAGCGTATTGGAAAAAGGTAATCATTGCCTAAGTCTCCTTGTATTCACAGCACCATTAGAAGAGTACCGGATCATTTGTTTTAATATTTCGCAACATTTTCAACAACGAGAATTGCTCATCTTGGCGCCAGAAGGCACTCGGCTATATCAAAAAAAGCTTTTTAAACTTTCAAAGTTCTACAAATTGGTACAGGATTCATTTGGGGGCAGTTCGACCAAAAACGCTTTCCCTGTAAGCAATATATTCCTAAAAACTTTTGATAAAGAAGCGATATAACTTAAGTTGAGCGTAAGCTTAGGCACACGTCTTTAACCCATTGACAACGACGCCTAATTTTGCAAGGCGGCGCTGCCTAGGTGGTTTTGCAAATGTATAATGCTCCTTTTCAAGATCGAAAGAATTAACATAATGCTATCTAACATATTAGCGCTTTTTTCGAGCAGATTCTAATCTACAAGCCGTCTTATGACATTTAGAAATTTGGTAATTACTCACAAAAGCAAGCACTTAACTCGCTTCGGAATAAGCTAACCTGCCAGAGACAGCATATTCGGAATCAGCGTTCAAAGCTGATTCCAAATGCATGTGTCTTATCTCAAAAGGAATCTAACTTAGTATCCTTTCCTTGAGAGCATTCTCTCAATAAACACATTGACGACCGCTTGACACACCATGACTTTTATTGAGATGGCTACTAAAATGTGTCAAACCAACTCAGGGAGTTTTCTTTCATGCTGGATTTAGATACAACCTTTAGTGTTTTTGCCAGAATTTCAGCGCTACTGTAGGTCTACTGTAGATGGAATTGTGCGTGATTTTATTTGAAAAATGTTGGCCAACAAAGGTTTCGGTCGTCATGTGTTAACAACAAGTTTCTCCCCAACCTGAGTGAGTCAGCTCCATTGGAGAAGACCGATCACTAAGATCGTTAGCGTGGGTTCGGTAGTTGAATCAGCAAAAGCAGCTTGATTTTGAGAAGAAGAGACAGTTTTTCTTAGATAGACGTGTTGATATAGTAGGATGGAGTGCGAAAGGGTTGTTGCTTGGTCCATATCGTTTGCGCTTTTTTGACTGCATATGTAATACTGGTTTGCGGCTACATTTCTATTGATTACTTTGACGAAGGATTTTCCTAAGCATATATCTTGTGATTTATTTCATTTTTATTATTCTAGTACACTCATTTCGTAAATGAAAAAAGGGCAAAGAATAGTAACCCTGAAAATGCAGGCAATCAATCAATAAAGGTCGAAATAGAACTTCGTAAACTCAGAATGAGCGGAAAGCAGTGGCGTATCGAGAGGGGGGGGGAGAGAGGAGGGGAGGCGCTATTTACTTACATGGGCTATAAAAATTTGCAAATTACTTGTTTACATCTATAAATAATTAGAATAATTTTTCGAATTTTCTAAAAATTCAATTTAGCATTACAAGAATCTTTTTTCCGGAGGCGTGGATAACAAAACGCCCACTTCTTACAAAATTTCGAGGCTATGGACCTGCAAAAATTTTAGGGAATTTACGAGAAGTTTTTTCGGAGTGCGTGGGTCACCCTACGCACCTTCACTAAGGAAAACTTTTGTCGGAACGGAAATCCTGGGTACGCCACTAGTGGAAAGACATGGTAAAAAAGTAGGATGAACAGTGATCACGGTTAGAGGGAAGTTGCGAAAATCAGGGTGGTACATTACAAATGACCAGCTGCTGCGATGTGCTTTTTGAATTTACTTTTGAAATGTTACTCTTACGTTTTACTGCCATAATTGAAATGCTACTCTTACGTTTTACTGCCATGACAAAAGAAATTTCAAGAGCCAGAAATTTCTTTTGTGTACGTTGTCACGTGCAAACAAAAAGGGAATTTGTTTTTGCTCGTTATATAAAAATGTGCAAAGGAAAAATTGCTCCTCCCGCAGTTAAGTTTGAACACCCAGCGCGCCCTTTGATCTGAAAGCGAGAATAATGCCATAAAAAGTAAGAGGTATGAGAGGCTCTTCATTTTCAGTACTCTCCGGCGTTTCATATGTAGGATGTAAGCGGGGTTAAGCTAAATTAAATGAGCATTGAAGAAACAAAACTAAACACCTTTCAAGCACTTTCTAGGCTTCGTTTGTGCTTTCTTAATAAGCGACACCATACAATACCGATCGTATTTTGTGAAAAAAAAGTCGGCAGCGGTCGTTGAAACTAGATGGACAAGTTGATGGTCGCCGCAGGCCGCCGTCGAAGTCAAATTCAAGGCATCATCATATCTCGGTTCAGAGTTAACGGATTATGAATCGAAGGTAGCAAGCACTCAGCTCGGTAAGGCGCATCTTCTGATACATACGGGCGGCATTGTTGGCAAATGGTAGATATACAGTAGGTAGTTGGTCCTTTAGATTTCTAGTTTAAATGGATTTCTCAATGTACTGATAAAACTTACGTTAATTCGCTGTAGGAAGCACTTTCTATAGGTACTGTAGGGATATGCTAGAAAGTCACTTTGCACGAATATGCTCAAAAACCTGCTCGACTATTGGCTATATGATGCGCGGAGTGCATAATTATGCGCAAGTCGTTTGTAACTCAATTTGTGGCCCTGCACATTGCGCGCGGCAAGCAACGAGACCTTATTGGTGACTGCCACTAAGAACTCTTGTAGCGGAACAAACTGTGGAAATGTGTTGCACTATATAACACATCAAGATAAAAGAGACTAGAAAACAGGGCGTAATTTCAGGGACGAATGATAGGTTCCGATCTTGAATGTCGTGAAGTAGCTTGCTTGATATGGAGGACGATGTGTGACGATTTACTCGAGTTTGTCTAAATCGTTGCTTCCTTGGCTCAGAGAGACTTTTTTTTCAAGGTGTCATCTATAGGAAATCAGCTATTTTCGATACATGGCACATTACGTGAAACAGCTGTGCTTAATAAACATAATATTTTTTGTGGACGTGTTTTCGCGATGATATACCGCAGCATATTGTACACAAAAAACTCTATCAAATATTTCACAGTAGAATTGTGTCCATACATCATCTTCGGAGAAAGTCATCTGGATGCTCCTCTTTAAAACTAAGAGAGTGACTGGTGAATTCTACGGTTTTGCAAGGTCTACATATATTTTATTTCAACCAAGTCTACAGCACCACTTAGAAAACCGATTTGGCACTGATACTTTGATCAGCATGCTATTTTGAGTACCCAATTTGAGTTTCGAGTTGATCTGGAATCTTCAATCATGTCCCGCGGACGGATATTTGTAAGAATGCAACTCAATGCTTTCTACATACGAAGGTCTCCCATAGGCAACGTTTGATAGTGCAGCTTCTCGAGTATCTAAAAGCTATGTAAACAAAAAACTTCGTAATATAAAGGCGAAAATGACACTCAAATCCTGGAGAAATTCATATTTACTCAATATATACACCATAGTTAGTGCTACTGTAAGGAGCTATCTTGAGAATCAAATGTGAAACTTGTAATCAGCAGGTTGGATAAGCTCTTTGGACGAGTTTTTCAGAGAGATAGGGCCACTTGATTTTTTCGCGTTCCTCGCTCTCGACCTCGTTGCAGGTTTTGGCTGAAATATTTAGTTCTTGGATAGGAAAGCTTCACTTACATTGGCTTTCCGACCCGCCGTTTACAAAAAGCTTAGTTTAAAAAGAAAGACATAACTAACACAAGATCACAAATTCGCCTACACTTTTCGCGATCTTTTAATAAACTTGCTTGCATATCCTCGCATGTTAGAGACTCCATGAACAACACTATTGGCACATTCTTAATACAGGCCCTTATCTGCTCTTTTTGCAAGCCTATAAGGTTTCAAGCTTATGTCCTCATGCATTTTGTCCCAAGTTTCAAGGTCGCGTAATTTGGAAAATTTCAAGCAAAAGCGAACGTGCAGATGGCAAGAATGATACCGGGATACTTGCTACGAATTTCCTGTTTTTCCAATCTCCTCAGCAGTAACAGTGATTTCTTTTTTAGATGTAGGAAGTCTTCCGACAAAGGAAAAAGATAATGAAGATATACGAGCGAGAGATTGTTAGCTGTTGCGGCTCGGTGGGCTCTGCGCCCCCTCACCTAGTGCTCGACTGCCTTGCGGCCAGCTCCTGTCCCCGAAGGACTTCCGCAGCTGCGGGTGGGCCCAGCCCACAACGGCGCGTTACGCCTACACGAACACGAAACAAACAACATACATAAAATTTACTAAATAAATATGCACGACAAAAATATACGATATAAACAGACGTAAATATACATACCACGGGGAGAGTTAAGCTCTACCCCGCGCTACCGATGGGGACTCTAGCTTACTCACTCTCACACGCTAACACACACTCACTCTCTCCCGACATCCAAGGGAGCTACCCACAGGCCGGCCGCGCGCCGCCAAGGCAGCAGCTACGGCACGGCAACACCGACCCCGTGATGTTAACCCGCTACGTCGAACAAAGCTCCTAATGAATCCTGCGCGACCAAGGCGCTTCGTGATGTTCATCATCCTGGAACTCTATCCTCGCGCGTACATCCAAACAATCCATCAACAGTCCATCCAATCGCGCGAGGCACGGGGACGTAGACACGACGGCGATATCGTGGAAACCCAACCAATCAATAATAAAGGCGGCACGACGATGATAGTAAGATGACAAGACAGGAGAGGCCGCACTGGCGCGCGTACGCGCTATTTATAGCGGTGGCTGGGGGCGTGCCTACATGGTGTGGTCTCGGAGCGAACAAGGTAGCCGCCGTAAAGCGCGGCGACCGTGCTCACGACCGAGACGCGCGGCAGCACGGTGCTCCCGGCCACATGCTGTGAGGAGCGGTCGATCGCGAGCCGCGACATTAGCTCTGTAGCACGTTGTCCAAATATGGATAAGTGGTAGTCCATGGTAGTCCATCGAAAGTCTCAAAGCTGCGCGCTTGGTCTCCTGAGCAAACGGTGTTTAAGGCATGATATTGGGAGCTGGGCACATGTGCTACAGAATAATGTCAAGAGTTGCTGTCTTGGAAGTGATTGCTGGAAATGCGCTTGCAAAGAGTTCACCTAACGCCTGCGCTTTGCATTCATCGATCAAATGTTATGTGCATTACTCAACATATCTTTGAGAGCTCCCTGGTAAAGGTCTTACTTTAAGTAAAGCTACATTGTAACCAAGCTTCTGCGTCCATCAAAACTGTGGAAAGAACTAGAAGTAAATGTTCCTTCCTCTATCTTAGTAAGCACCTCAACAAACATAAGTATAGATTTGATGGAGTCGAGATGAGTGTTTGTCAAGATGTGAAAGATCTGAAAATTATTATCGATTGTATTTTGAAATGCATTGAAAACCTATCAAGCCAACCAGACTGGAAAATTTAAGTATTTGTTCTTCCACTGCGCAAGATGGCTTCAGCTCTTACCCGATGTCAGCGGTGAAACCCTTGAGAAAAAATTGAAAAAGGCTAATTTGTCCAAACTTTTGAGTAGTAATACTTTTTCTTGATTGCGTTGCGCTTTTATTATGTTGGGTTAGGTTTTAGGTCAGTGGAGACGAATTTATATTTGAAATGTCACGAAAACAATGGCACTTCGGTTTTCAAGCAAAACTTAAAATTTTTGAGAAGTGGAGCTGCTACCAATGCGTAATTCAGTGTCACATTACTCAAGTGACATAGAGGGGAAGCATGGTTGCTTGAGGTGTACTTTGCCAAATTTCAACTATTTTTTTCTTGACTTTCAGCAATAAAAATACAACTTGAGTACATATGAATGTTTCTGTCTATTTTCGATGTTTCTATAAAAGTAGGACAATGAGGGTTTCTTGGGCTTCATATGGCTAATACAGTTTGGATGACTTCCTATTTTTTAGGTCTCGGTTTCGAACATTTAAATCGATTTCTACGAACTTCCATCGGCCGTTTGTAGAGCTTATCTTGCTCTATCAAACAAAGCCCCTCAAAAATTTTTTGGTGTGTATCCTGTTGCGGTGGCATGTGAAACATCATCAATGTCGTGACAATCTAATACAATGCGAGTTTATCGCGAAAGTCCGTTGCTGCAAAAAAGGAGATTCTTTATTTTTGTTCTGCGCTTTACTCTGTCTGCAATACAGTTGTAGACAGAGCACAAACACACAAAAGAATTTCATGGTACATTGATATTCGAATTATATGTTTGAATACAATCATCTCATGAAAATTAGGACGAGATAAATGTGGGCACTTTCAAAAAGTGGTTTGAATAAAAGCAATCTTTGATCAACGTAATCAAGCAATCGTCTAGCATGCTCGTACCGCTCGAACTCAGTAGCAGCGATGACTTACAAATAAAGAAATCGCAAAACAGAGACAGTTTGGAGAAATCTGACAGTAAAAATCAACCAACACGAATACAACCGCCTCAAAAGGCAAAAAAGCAGGTTACTTATGCAAAGTTTTCAAAAATAATTCCTTTAAGCATGTCCTTAGCTACTTCATAATTTGCATATTGGGCGCTGTAACGTTTCACGCAGTGAATGCAGGAAAGCGAACACCAAAAAATATGCAAGTTAATTGCATACAGGGCTGTAAAGAATGTGTCACCAGGCTCAGATTTGCAGGCGTCGTTTTTCTTTTATAGTTTATTAAGTAAACGGTTCGATTACCCAAGTTTGAGTTGAGGTACGCTTCAACACGAATAAGCCCATGTGGCAATTTATCAAATATTTGGCGTCTCTTGGTATACGAGAGTTATTGTTTTAAAAATATATCACGTCACCTCAACACATAAATGATCTGTTGGGGGATAACCACTTTAGAACAGCGTCTGCCAAGAAAATGTACCTTATTTCCTGGCGCGTATTGACACAGATGTAAGTTTTAAATTTTCAACCTTGCTAATTTCAAATGCTACGCGTATATCCTTACTGGGAGTCCTGTTGTTATTCAACAATGACAAGAATACGAAGAATTGAATACATCTTAAAACTAAACAAAGCGGACTTTCACAATCAACATCGGGAAGATTGTTTCGCCACATTGTAATTACTCTAATGTCAAATTTTTCAAATTCTAAATGTCAAAAAGCTAATGAACTCAAAATCTGTGGATTCATCGCATTCTAGAAATAGGCTTTTATTAGCATTTTTGATGTCGTAGAAAAGCAATAAAGAGACATTAGTACAATATCAGTTTTTAAATGCCATCAAAGTGCAGACAAATTTCTATTGGTAGACAGCACTCTAAATAAGTCACGGATCACGCGATCACAATGTTCGTTCATATTTAGATCGGCAATTTTCCGAGAAAATGGCGTGTGTGACTAAATCAGGTGCGTAAGTTGATGCTGGCATTGAGAGGACTTTGGAGTAGAGCTATTAAAAGGGATATTTGCATTTAGGGGTTACCTGAGCGCTAAAAATCTGGCCAAAAAGGCAGAATTTTGTGAGTACAACCAAAACAAGACTTATATGAGATTTTGTGAAATTAAGCATAGTGGTCGAAATATTGGAAGTGTTCGAAAATTTCTGAACCACTAGGATGAACAACTTGCCATGTTGATGATTGTGAATTCGACCAAACGTTTGTTTCCAAGTCTTTGACTTAGATGCTGGAAGCCACGCAGTCTGAATCATTTGATTTTTTGATGCCGTCGTTAACTGTAAGTCTATTTGTTTCTAAAGACTAGAGGTGCACTAGAAAAGAAGAAATCGAAAAGAAAATTCAAATAGCACACGAGCCGGCCAGTCCCCAGATTCAGGCGATAAAGGAAGTTGAGGACGGATAACAATACACTATAGACTCATGATAGCAAAGTAAAAAGAATATGCACTTTGTTATTCAAAGGTCATAGATGAGGACATCCATCACAACAGAAAGATTGGACTTGATTTGCTATCAGATAGACCGCTAAACTGCTCAAGTAAAAATTGAAAAGAATAGGATGCAGAGAATTCTACCGCGCACCCTTCTAAGAAGAAACGCTAAAACAATGTAGCTCAGACGAATTAAGAGAGCCTTCAACAAAATTGATTCTTGAGAACCTGCTCGAACCTTATTGTTGAGCTCGATAGACAAATCTGCCATAATTTCGGATATTTTCAGCTTTTGAATTTATGTGGTCCACATAAATCACATGATGTTCGCAAGTGTTTACAATAATCAACAAGATGTCATAAGCTGTTTTGAAGAACAGGGACTCAAAGTAAGATTTCAAACGAGTAATAATATTTTGCAGTTAAATCGGCAGATAAAGCTAATGAATTATGGTAGTTTTTGCAATATTTTGTTGCTGTTGGCATGATCATGCTAATTATCTGACAAACAAAATGTAACAAATTTGCTTGAAGCTTAAGTGTTCTTTAAATGAGTGAAACTTTGCGTAATATCAAACGCCCTTAACGTAAGTAATTACGTATCATTTGCTTGTTGTCACTTGTCAGATTTACTCCACAATTTTGTTTTTCCTGTCATGAGAAAATTAACGAAGATAACCTTTCTTCGCCAAACACTCAAATAAAACTACACATTGATCTGCTAAGCCTCAGCTACAACATCCAACACAATCCCTGCAAACTAACACTTTCGACGACAGCTTTGTAAAAATTGCATGCGTTCTTATTATTAAGAGAAAACTTTTGTTAGAGTACAACTGAGTAGGAGTAAAAATCACATGACTACTCTTTGTTGGGGATGTAACGCAGGGAACGATGATGTACGGACGACAATACTGTGAAAGTTCATTGTTCTATCTGCAAACAACTAACAGCGAAACCGTGGCCATATGCTCTTTAGTTCATTCCTGCAATTTTGAATGGCATTTAACACATGAAAACAACAAAAAGTCTCTATACATTGAGGTAGTTATGTTGAATGCACAGTTGCTCAAACAAAGTGAAAAAAATGAATGTAGGAATTTCTTTAAGCGTTGCAAAACAAATTCAAGTTTAGTTGAAAGCAATCTACAGTTATAAATATCAGCGGAATGACATGTTTGCTTGGTAAGAGTAGGACTTCTGAACCAATCATGGACAACCTAAAGATTCGTCTACATAGTTTATGCGCAGATATGGAACACTGTTTTCCAACACTTCCAAACTCTCCTTGCTATCCATGAAGCGTCAAAACAACTACTTGTCTAGGTTTGATTTCTAGCAAGGACTTTCAAAAGAAAGAAGCAAATGGATTAGACTTTACCTTTTTTACCTAAGATTTTATATCTGAGGCGACATCGCAAGCACTGACAAGAGCAAGAGAGGCAGCACGGTCAGATTTAAGCAACGTCAAGATGACATTTGAACGTCCGTTTACCTAAAATTTGTTGCCAATTTTGAATCAGCTCGACCAAAAACCCACAAAATACCCAGTTCAACATATAGCAGACACATGCAAACATTCGTAATTATTTTTTTATTTAGAATTAAACTTATGGTGCTCTCTGAAAAAGGACAAAAAGTAAGCATAAAGAGCCACACTAGCCTCTCAACTCCAAGAGGTTGTGATGTGTAAAAAAGGAAAACGAACATATAGCAGTCGCTGCACCTTGTCGTGGTAAATCGAGAAGATGGAAGTTCATAAAATGGCATACTCCGCTCACTACCTTAAGTTTCTAACATACATGCAGCAATGTACTATGAACCCTTTTGAATTTCACATGGCCCCGAGAAATACCTATTTTAGGCAAGAAAGGTAAAAAAAGTGATGCTGTCTTCTTGCAGCAAGACCTATTTTAGGCAAGAAAGGTAAAAAAGTGATGCTGTCTTCTTGCGGCAAGACACTATACAGTGTTTTGATCAGGGGTAAGATGGCAGCTGGCGTTTTAGTAGTTGACGTAGTGAACCTGGCTGCAGATCTTCTGTTATTTACAGAAGAATTCTGCAGCATTTAAACCTTTGCAGATGAGAATTAATGCTCATTGCTGACTGCATGAAATGATAATGATCGAGAGGAACACACATGCGATAAAGCATAAAAGAAAAATTAACTGCTGACAGGCACGCAAGCTAATGTCTCCTTGTTTCAGTATTTCATTTCAGTATTACTGCATGACGAAGGCGCATTAGCAGCATTAGTTGAGTGGGCGCAAATGCGGCGCGCTTGTATCTCAAGGTCAATAATCCTGCACCTCAAACGCTCTACAGCTAATTAATTCGCGTTCGCGCCCAAAGATATTGCGCCTTCGTCATGCAGCAGCGCATAACGTGCCTGCTCGCGCCAGTTATGCGAGAATTTTCAAACAGCTCGTTCCAATAGAACACATTGATACGATTTGGAGTGTTGCAAAAAATACGCTCATTCTGCAAAGCTCTAGCCCTCCAGGCTTACAATTACAGTTGCATCGACAGCTCGTTCGTAGATATTGATCGGTGCATAAGCTATGACTACCCTAAAATCCTATAGATAAGAGCGGTTTAATTTAATGGTGAAAAATGAATTGAAATGAAATTGAAATTGAATGCAGTTACCCCTCCAACTTGATGGATGGATAAATAAAAATCGGAGAAGAAGTTTAGAAGAAGCTCCGCCCCTCAACTCTAAACCCCACCCACTTAATAAACAATTCATATAGAAAAATAGCGAGTTTAACGGAATTTCGGAATTTCTATATGAATTGTTTATTATGTGGGCGGGAGTTTAGAGTTGAGGGTCGGGGCTTCTTCTAAACTTCTTATCCGATTTTTATTTATCCATCCATCAAGTTAGAGGGGTGACTGCATTCAATTTCAATTTCATTTCAATTCATTTTTCACCGGTAAATTAAACCGCTCTTATCTATGGGATTTTAGGGTAGTTGTCGCTAGTTTATGAATTAGGCTCGCTTATGCTTTTTGGAATTCTTTTGTAAAGTAATGAGGTTGACATTACAAATCCTTTTAGAATTTCCTCTGCTATCGAATCTTTAGAACTTTCACCATCTTCATAACTCCTAGCATGAAGCATGAAACTGATTGTTATAACCAAGAAAATGGGCATATGGAAGTTATTTGTAAAATCGCCATTCTACCTCAGTGAAGAGTGATCAATGTTATGGCCTTTACTGTGAGTTCAAGTTGGAGGCAGCTCTATATACCCATTAAAGTATGCACGAGACATATGGAGTCGATGCAACATTGGCGCACTCAAATGCATAAGGCTAATAGCAGAGTCGGTGTACCAGCATCTCCGCTCCGCGTGGCCGCCTTGTCTGCTGCATTTCTTGCGAAAATGCCTTTCATTCATTTTCGCACGCTTATTTAGCGACTAAAAGTTTGCCTTATCCACGCTCATGGTGGGAAAGTCATGTTCGCGAAGAGGTACAGAGTGCGGGCGAGACGGCCGCGCGGGAGCGGAGATGCTGGTGCACCCGGCTCTGCAATTGATAAGCTCTTTACAGAGGATCCCTAAAGTATGTGCCCACTGTTTGAAAACTAATAGTGCTCGCTTTGAGGTCCTGGATTCTGAGTACGACTAGGAGTCAACTTCGTAGACTTGGCTTCGATTAGTTTTGTAAAAGAAAGCGAATTACAACGAATTACCAGGAGTTTTATATCACTGTACATTTACGATAATCAAAAGTTTCCAGCTATGAAGAACGATTATTTCCCCTTCCAAGGAAGCCAAAGAACTTGAAATCACTTATACAAGCAATAGACTCTCAAACTATCTGAAGAATTAACCATTGCAAAGAGGTTGTTCTTCTAAGGGGTTCTAACGGCAGACCCTCTTGCTTTTCCAGCCTCTTGTTGATTATTACCCGTTCACCCACCGCACTCTAAACTGCGAAAAGACTTAGTGCAACATGCATTAACATCCGGGAAGGAGCTGCTTAAAAAGCAATATATCCTAAAGCTCTATATGTCAGGATTTCACGCTGTCCATCCATCCACAAGTATTCCTCCTATCCTTCGCTATTAGCAGAGTGAAAGGTGCGCATTGCTGTGAAAGCCACGTTTTTCAGCCTTTTGTATGATCCCTTAGTGATCCCAACTGCCTCTACTTCAGCTGTTTTGATAAGAAACGTGCTTCGCATTTTTGGGTTAAATAATCTACACAACTTCGAGATGTTTTCAACAAAAACAGACGCAGCTCAAAAACAATGTTTTCCTTCCGATGTGCTTTTAGCGAAGAGTAGTAAGAATACTTGTGGATAGATGGACAGCGTGAATCCAAATCTGGAGCTCCGTAATATAAAGTTTTCTGTCAATATGCTTCTCCTCACGGGCAGGGAGTTTAATGCATGCTAATGGACTGTCTAGTTATAAGAATTCAGGGTTTTATTAATTGATAGGATAGCAACAATTTTGATAAACAATTGAAAGAGCGAAAGATTTCTGAAACATGTTGAACTAACATATCCTACTTCCTCTTTCAGTTTCATAGAAGCATATTCGATTACTGTCACTCTTAAAGGAAAGGAAGGTTGGTCGAAGTGGCTTTTAAGAATGAGATATACACTGTTTCGTAGAGCTCGAACGCTGGTTCCAAATCTACTATTGCTATCTGCTACGAGCTTCTGGGCGAGGAATTATGAGGTTTTGTGAGTAAGCACATTTGAAACTTTTTGAAGATTCAAATCACACGTGTAAAAATTGGAAGCCTGACTACATCATGCCCCTTTTTCTAAAATCTTGGGTGTAGGCCGCAGAAACTCTTGGGCTTAACATGTTCAGGAAATAGCGCTAGTGGAGTTGTAGTCCCGTAAAATAGGAAATTTTATCGTTTAGGCCAGGATTTGGACTCGGGGGATTACTTTGACCATCGAAAATGTTGTAATTTCAAGGGTTTTTTCAAAAATTGCTAAGAAAATTTGTTTTGTAATCAGAATTCTTACATTGTTGTGCTCTAACATATCTAGGAAAATATTTTTTTCTACTGTGCAAAAATAACATGGAAGTAAACTCATGTATATGAAATTTATGTTATTTCAATGAGTTTGAAGAATCCATCTCTGGAACACGTCATAATAACCCAAGTTTTATGAGTTTATACGAGGCAACCTAATGTATCAGATCAGCTGAAACGTCTACCACATAAAAAAACAACGATAACCTTTATTCTGTCGCAATAGTTTTGCATTGCATTGAAATTATCAAAAAGAGCACATCATGTAGATACTTTCCAATAATATCTTGCGTACTCTCTAATGGAGAGATGGAAATGGGAAAAAAGATCATGTGTGGTTTAGTACTTTGAGCAGGCCTGTTAAAATTTTTAGAACTGTGCAATACTAGTTCAAAAAGTTTTCTGATCTCTTCTTTCTGATCGAGCAATACTGAGTAGAGTTTATGCTGACAAGGCTTTTCATCGTAATTGGACTCTCGAGAAAGTACCAAGGAACCGTCTTTGCTAATTTCTCAAAAACCGCTTTCCAAAGAAGAGCTCGATCAGTACAAACTTCGCTCAGTTAGAAAAGAAGTCAAAAATTCATTTTACTGATTGTTTTAAATTTTATTGCATTTTCTGGTTTTAAACGTGCTCGGTTGAAATCACCGAAAAACTGTTGATCTTTTCCATTTTTATCTCTGCAATCAAAGCTTCTAGAGAGTAAACCAAGCAACCAAGTAACTATGGACATGATTACACTTTCTGATTATGCTATTGCTATGCAACACCTGTGAGAGGAAAAAACGTTTGAGAGAAAAAGAAAGAAAGACAAGAATTTTCTTTGAGAAAAATGACTTTCGGTTTAACTCAATATTTGTTCCTGCATGGAGAGCAAACGTATCCATTTCTATTCCAAAACCTATGTTCTGCATGATATCCGCAAGGTTTTCCTGATTAAGAAAGAAAAGATAATAATGCTACGCTATAAAGATGCTTCGCTTCACAGTTTTGGAGAAGAAAAGGAGAATGCGTAATGCTTGAGACTTATCAACTCTACCGAGTTAAAAGATGCGCATCAGCTCACTATGACCACCCCCTCACTTCCATCATCTCCCCCTCCACCCCAATTCCAAACCCCTTGTGCAATGCAGAAAAATGACGGTACAAGAATGTAAATAGAGTGATTGGGAGATATTGAAATGGAGATTGTAAGCGACCTGTTCCTTCACTAGCAGAAACGCACGCAAAGAAGCCGTACGTGAAGAATCGTTGGTCAGATGCTGCAGCCAACGTTCCTGAGGCGTGCAAATCGGTTCTTCTAAGATATATTTTTGATTTATTTAATAGATTAAGCTTACAGTATAAAAAAATCAATGGTGCAAGCGCGATAGAGTTGATACTGTGCAGACAATATCGGGTAAGATTATATAATGTTATTTTCTTCTAACAAGAATGGCAGAATTTGTATCTGGAACTACAATGATGATTTTGTTCAATACCGTCAAATTTAGATAAGACTTTATTTAATCAGGATTTTTTTGAAAGCCTTGTAAGAGTTGAATGAGGAAGCTGAATACGAATGTACATAGAATGTTACTGTTATTGACTCTTTCATCCCGATACAAAGATTTTATATAGCACTGCAAGAAATGATCGCTGATCTTTTTTGTTGCACATTACACCCTGTGAGCCAATACCACAGCATAATTCAACGGGAGACTGTGACTGTAATAAACGACGAAAAAAAATAATTTCGGTTGATTTATTGAGTTTGGATGAGGAAAGCTAATAGTGGAAGAGGGAGCGTGTTTAGCGTAGATATGTGTTTATAGATATGTAATTTGTTTAATTGAATGCAAGCGGAGCGGTGAGCAGCTAGTGTGCAACCTGTCAGATGATCTACTATACAGGGTTCGGCATAAGGTGGTTTTTCGATTTCAAAAACAAAGTTCCCGTAGAATTCGTCACAAAAATACGACACCTATGACGCGATTATGAACGGATCAAGACGAATAACCAAAAATGGAACAGAACATAAAAAAACTGAGCTGACGAAAACGAACTAAACACGGATTTTCGGATTCAGCGTTGCGGATAACCCCAGGTAAGCGAATTTGCTAAAATTGGAGTTTCTGCCCGAACACTGGCTTTAAGCGGAAACCCCATCCGCCACACACCACACAATCGCCTGCTCTCTTTACGTCACCTTTCATCTCATGCAGAGGACGCAAATTCTCATTCCTGCCTTTATCGACCCCCCCCCCATTCTGCAAAAATCAAAAATTTCCTTTTCAACAGGTCCCATTCTGCAAAAATCAAAAATTTCCTTTTTAACAGGTTCGCAGGCTAAGCGATTAAACTGCCCCAAAATAAACAAAAGACTTGTTTACAGCGAATTGATTATGAACTGAACCAAAATTGATGTGTAGATGGGCAGGGCAATAAGGAATCAGGACTACGCACGAAACTTGTGAAAAAATTGTGTGAACTGAAGTCGTGGCAAACTTTTTTCGGAGGTGGCTTTCCGACAGCTGGAAGCCACCTGAGCGCTGTAAAAAGTCATAAATTTCTCTATCTTCACATAATTTTCTCACATTTCAACATAGCTTTGTTCTACATCAAAAATCCTACAATAAGGTTTTCGGATCTTCTCAAACCCCTCCTTCCTCGCCTAGTTACAGCCCTCAAATATCTTCAGTTAAGTGGCTTTAGAATGTGTAGATGGTGAGTTCGAATTTGCTTTCTCACCTGCACATGACTTAACTTTCACTATCCCCAGGAGACTGATGACTGCTCTTAAATTTTGCAATGTCAGTTCACATGGTGCTCGATCACAACGACCTTTGTACAAGCGATATGATTGTAAATAATGACAATCACATGATGGAAAGTGCATTTAGATATTGGGATATTGAAAATACATGTGAACATCCGGTACATCTGAGCAAAGATCGCACGCTGACACAAATGGAGAAATCGGAAATAGCCGAAACACTCTTCTGACCCTTCTTCTGTGTACATGCTAATCCATCATAATACACCAGTACAGAAAAGCTGACTTGTTTGCTTGCCACTTTTTTCACTATGGCAATATCCAAAATTCGAACAGGTTCTAGTTCTCCAGTTTCTTCAAATCCTGTTCATTTTAAGTGAAACAACCTCGAAATAATTCAAGTAAGATACCTATTGCTTTTGGCTACAGCCTACACATATTGAAGCTTATGAAGCGCAACTGCAGCGTGCTCGCGTGTATCAATGCTTTCTGAGTCATTCGGAAAACTTTTTCGTTGCACCATTAAATTTAAATGCTCACAACTTTTTCCAAATTGGTTTTCCTACCAAATAAATCTCAGTGTGTTTAGCATATTTCTGGCAACAACTCCTGTAGTGCTACTATTATTATTTGCGAACTATCTCAGAAGAATCAGTAAAGCCTAATAAAGGCGTTCTTGAGGGGAGGTAATTGTGGGCTTTGGAATTCATATTTTGCTTACTTGTTTTGCACATTTCGAAAGATCAAATTATCTGAATTGGCTCGCGTCTCAAAGATTTGTCATTTTTAGTTTGAAAAGGGTGGCTACCTAGA
The DNA here is from genome assembly GCA_958299035.1 of Cylicocyclus nassatus. Classification (NCBI taxonomy): domain Eukaryota; kingdom Metazoa; phylum Nematoda; class Chromadorea; order Rhabditida; family Strongylidae; genus Cylicocyclus; species Cylicocyclus nassatus. The sequence continues at coordinate 104,581,811 of CATQJL010000001.1, forward strand.
AGACTTCAATATTGGGTGTTCCAAAATTCCAGTTCTTTGCTACAGAAAGCACACGAGAAAGGCAAACTGTCTGACACTGTTCAATGCAGCTGCCCTCTTTTTAGCAGCCTTGCATCGAAGTGGTTATTCACTAAAATGTTTGTTGAAGATCCGAACTCAGGACTTCGGGCAAGCGATATGACTGTGAAAAGACGATCATAAGCTCAATACAAGGTGCTCAATGTTGAGTCAATGGAAATTAAGTAACAGCTGACTGAGTAAAGCAAAGGCCATACGTTAAACCACTAAGCAGGGGTCGGCGAAGCAACCGAAGTTTCTTAGCAGCGGTTCAAGAAATGCCGTTGGGGGGGGGGGGGTTACATAGTGCACTTCTTTTTTTAGTGAGTTTATATCCCAAAATTCTCAAGAGGGGGCACCAACAACAGCTACGCCCCCAAAATTTTTTTTGATCAAGAGTGTTGAAAATCTTTTGATTAACCAGTAAATAAGTACAATTTCACACCTCAAGCGGGTAAATTTCTCATTTTGCAACCCATTTTCGGGAGATGAGCCTTCGGTCTGCCACTGGCTTACATTTTACTACCATATTTTAATGGAAATGCCTCAAAGCTGACCTACTTGCCACTTTTCAGTACGTTCATTTTTAGATTGGTAATTTCGTGCGAGACATGCATGGCAAAATTAGATACACAATTATTGAGCTTGGGAAAGGTTTGTAGGATCTGAACGAATGGATACTGCTGACAACAATTTGCTAAGTATCTGTTGTTGTTTGCAGTTGACAAGCCGTAACGTCCGGCCCTAGATAAGACCATTGAAGGGGTAAATGCAGTCTACTTGCTCCAAGGCATTGCAGATCTCTTGGTATCGTGTAGAGCTGGCATCAGCTCCGGCTTGCAGATAGAGCGAATCACCAATCGCTTTCCATCACTGTAGCAATATGGTAAGAGCCCTGAAGGAAGTTTTGAGCCATTAAACCAAATTTTGCGACAAATTCATTGCACTAAAATTAGAGTCGCTGACTCTAAATATGAGACCCGCACTTTAACGTATTTTTTTTACATGGATCATATCAAGTAAACAATGGTAAGTGCCCCTTCATTGTTTTAAAAGGGTGATTGCACCATAAAAAAAAACTATAAAAACTCGTCAGAATATGTGTAGTGATATCAAAATGCCTGCTACACCATTTCTCACATTTTTTTGGGAGCTTTATTTTTAACGTCTGTTCAATAGTGGCGCTGTATGTCGGAAGTGGCTACCTTATTCTACAGTATGAAATGATTAACTAGACCGTAACTCTAACTGAAGTCAGCTCTACAAGACAGTGCGTTAAGAGACAAAAGAGCGAAAGAAATTAGAGCAAGAAAATTATCAACGATCAAATTATCAACACGTCCAAGTCTTGGGACATCATGTAGTTAATTGATTCCTTTTTGAATCAGACTAAGCGAGCTCGAGGGCTTCTCAGCATACTAGCAAGAGCATTGTTCCAGTTAACCGAAGTACTTTATACAAATGTACACAGGTGTTATCGCTAGCTGAATAAGCTCTTCCCAAAAGTGGATCACATGAGAAGCAAAAATGTTATTCGGAATAAAAAAAACTCGCAAGAATTCTACAAATTTGATCACATGCATCGAATTCTTTGGCAGATGAACCACCACGCATTATTAGCTTTACGCCATGATGATTTTCAGCAGTGGTGGGATTTCGAAAAGTATTCGCTTTTCCAATCTTCAAGTTAGAGAGAAGCGATAAGGAATGGTTTTTCTTGTTTTGATTATTTTATGTTGTCATTCCATCTCCTGATGGTGATCCATTTTGAAAACTGCACTGCAAACAAACTGATCGCATCGATGCACTTAATTTGATTCCTTTTTAAATCAGACTAAGCGAGCTCGAGGGCTTCTCAGCATACTAGCAAGAGCATTGTTCCAGTTAACCGAAGTACTTTATACAAATGTACACAGGTGTTATCGCTAGCTGAATAAGCTCTTCCCAAAAGTGGATCACATGAGAAGCAAAAATGTTATTCGGAATAAAAAAAACTCGCAAGAATTCTACAAATTTGATCACATGCATCGAATTCTTTGGCAGATGAACCACCACGCATTATTAGCTTTACGCCATGATGATTTTCAGCAGTGGTGGGATTTCGAAAAGTATTCGCTTTTCCAATCTTCAAGTTAGAGAGAAGCGATAAGGAATGGTTTTTCTTGTTTTGATTATTTTATGTTGTCATTCCATCTCCTGATGGTGATCCATTTTGAAAACTGCACTGCAAACAAACTGATCGCATCGATGCACTTAATTTGATTCCTTTTTAAATCAGACTAAGCGAGCTCGAGGGCTTCTCAGCATACTAGCAAGAGCATTGTTCCAGTTAACCGAAGTACTTTATACAAATGTACACAGGTTATCGCTAGCTGAATAAGCTCTTCCCAAAAGTGGATCACATGAGAAGCAAAAATGTTACAGAAATGAAAAGAAATAAATACCACGATAATTCATTATGTAATATTTTAACATTTACAAAAATGTTAAAATATTACATAATGAATTATCGTGGTATTAGAGTATGAGCAACTATGTATTTTTGTCTTTTTAAGGAACGCCTAGAGCGTATGTAATGAATGAATGAATGAATTTGTTCTTTTGCAGAATGAGGGCTATTGTTCTCTGTTTTCTTTCTTATTCAAGTCTCCATTCTCCTTTGGTAATGGATTTGCTCCATTCACGAAATGCTTATGATCAAATTTCTCAAAGCTCTATTTGAGAAAACCTCAACTTCTACCCAAGCACTATTGATGGAGCCAAAAGAAGGCTCATTTATGATCATTTCTTAGCAATCTAGAAACTTCATCAATTGCTTACTGATATAACTTCGTTTTTCAATTTGAGACTGAATTGTCGCTGTGACTATCACCTTTCCACAGCCATAACTTTAAAAAAGGAAGCTTCAACTCGAACAAATGCTGACGAGTATGCACAATGGCTCTCCCGTGCTTGCTTGTGCAATAAGCATAAAGTCTGGTATGCGAAATCATTATAAGTGGTGAATCAACATTAGTATTATGATTTCACAAATGCTTTCTGTGAAGCGGCAACCGACAGCCAATTACTGACTGATGTTTCCATATGAGACTAGTGAACCAGCAGTCTAAAGATGCTATTTGCAAGAGCGTTTGCTTCACTGCCACGCGGTTTCCCGCTATCTGCAGATTTTTAAAATGAGTCAACGATTCTCTATATATTAGATACGATGATGTCTAAAAGTATAATATTTCTATTTTTGCTTAAGAAACATCTAAAGCATGCGTGGAGTTTGCAGTTCCAAGCCTCACAGCTAATAGTCAATTAGATTCGGTGCTGCCGGTCAATTCTTTTGACATAGACCTAGGGTTCCCTTCGTAGCTGTATCTTGCAGCCAATTATATCAAATTTTCATTCATATATTAGAGCAAACGTACATCTAACAGTTCACCGAGTGTAAGAACACAGTGATCTGCTCGAGTGGTTGACTTACGGTATAAACGATGTGTTAGAAGACGATCTATCGGCATATTTGAAGAGATGATTAGGTGTGCCAGTTACAAAATAATATCCCGTTGTTGCGATTGCGTTGTTTTGTGGTATGGTATCAAAAATATGAAGTGATTCTACATAGGATCTCTAAATAAAGCAATTTCGATGATTGCGACAGATATTATAGGCGTAACAAAAGGTTCAATCTTCTCGCAGGCCGTGTATTGTACTTCTCGTGATTATCGCAATAACTATGGGATCTGAGCATTTTAACACATATTACATGATTTTATTGAGTCTTTTGGTATTGCTTGACTTATCTTTGTAAAGTACCTTGCGCGAAAACTAGGTAATAGTTGCGAAGCCAAAAGTTTATGGTGACTTATATACCACGCATTTATGGTGAATGGGGGAAAACGTAATTTTTCTATAATATGTGTTTTCGTTGCTGCATAAAGTAATGCATGCTCCCACCTCGGCCAAGCTGCGTTCGTAGGTCAAGCTGCCTATCTTTCCTCATATCCGACTTACGAAAATTCTTTAATCAGTATGGTAATGCACAAAATGTTTGGAAAGTAAGTGGCAGTTTATCTTTGTTAAACTCTCATTTCAAAAAATCTTCTGTTTATCCTCAAGTACCATTGAAGCAGCTTCAACCTAGATTTACGGTATGGAGCGGAACACCCATCGCTCTTCATTAGTGCAAGACTGTATGAACTTTGAAGAGGATTTTGGGCCACAAATTGCTAGTTTTGCTTCACAATGGATATTCAAAGCTGATATGAAGAAATCGCATCTTATGCCAGGTTTTTTTTATAAGTTCCAGTAGACCGCAACAACGTTTTTTGAGTTTTTTTTTTCAAAATGTGATCAAACCGAAGCGCTCACGTGAAAAGTCGTCCAATAAAATCACGATGAGAATACTTCTATGCTTTTCAGATATCTTGATACTGCTTTTCCAACTGCTGTCTCACAGCGGCCCTGTATGCTGGAAATTTCTACTTAAATACAAAGTAAAGTGATTCTTGACTTGCTTACAATTTAGTTATAAACCCAGCTAAGGATGTACGTGATGCTAAGCAAGAGACTTTGTGGGGAGAGATAATTATCAAAAAGTGTACATACTTGGAAAAGGGTAGTTCCAGCAGTCCTGCGAAGTGCTAAAGTGTCGATTAAAAGCACAACAAATCTCGAAAAAATAAGTACTCTTCGACAAGCTCTAGCCATTTAAATGAGCTTCATGGGTACTTTCGAATGATGTAAGAAATGTTTGTCATCTTGCGGTCGTGCAGAGACTACAAAATCCAAGCCTTATCTAAAGCAGCCCTATTTGTGAGATTTTAAGTGCGTGCCAGCGGTTGTCCCAGGATTTCCGTTCGAGGGGGGGGGGGGGTAGCCACCGCACTACAAAATTTCTTGAAGTGCTTCCCAATCTTTGCGTCCATGACCCGCCCACAAAAAAATTTTATAAGACTAATTTGGACTTCCAAAAAATTTTCAAGTTTTATTTGATTATTTGAAAGTATAAACAAGACACTTACGCATTTTTATAGCTCATGATACTATAGTAGATTTGTGATGGTTGCTCACTTGTTGCAGTTGGTTTGATTGTCAAAATAATATATATTCAATCAACAAAATGTAACAAGCCGATTTTTAGGGTCTTACGTTTGATGGAGTGAAAATTTGCGTGATAGTAAGAGTTTCCAAAAACGTAAACAATTACGGAGCTACTCGCTTGCTATCACTCTTTGCTCTTCCCTCCAAAAGGTGTTTAAAAATTAACAAGAAAATGTTTGGAGTCCCTTTTTGGCTAGGCGCTCAAACACATCTCTTTGCCAATCCACACATGCAGCATCAATCAACACAGTATTACAAAACTCAATTCACGAAAACTTTTCTGCTGTGGATGTTGCATTCATCTTAATATTGAGGGAAAGCTTTTGTTAGAGTACAGCTGAGTACGAACAAACAGCGTCATCAAATGATCGGTTACATTTAGTTGAGGATAGCGCAGGAACGAATGTGTTGGACGACTATACCGAAAATTCATTTGCATCTGCACTAGCAAGACAATCGTTATCCTAGGTGTTCTGTATTCATTACCTCATTTTTGAAAGGCTTTAGTGCATGAGTGCAACAAAAAAATCTTTTTACGTGTCATATCAATATTCAACAGTGTTGTTCCAGAAAAGAGTGAATGTAGAAATTTTTAAAAGATGCAGTCAATCTTGTTTGAATAAATGCGTTTTAGTCAGCAAACATCAACTGGATGGCGGTTGCTTTGGTAACAAAACGTAGTCTGCACCGTGATTCAAAGATTATTCTGAAGTTCTCCCAAACTCTCCTTCCTCCGTGAGTGCAGCACAACTATTGCAGTTTGCATGACAACAGCTTGAATATCGGAATTTTTTTGAGAAAACAACTTGGATCATATGCTGCTGCGTATCTCAGCTCAGAAACTAGCAATCAAGTAAGATGTACATAGACATCGCAAGAGGCTAGTACATCCATATTCAAATGACTCCGACCCGCCGACAATGCTACAGCTTTAGAATCACTTTGCTCAACTTCCTCCTCAAAACTTTATGTGCCTATCATGAAGTCATAGTCTGTCAACGATTAGAAAGCTTCACACCTGTCATGCAAGACCTACATTTAGCTTTTATCTCGATGACATTTTGGTCTTGTGAAAACACCAAAGGAAGTACTGTTTTAGATGTGTCTCGTAAAATAGGAAAGTCATGTCAAAATGCTTTTAAAAATTTTTGCTGTCGAAGGTGAAAGCAATGAAATAAGTAGGTTGGAGGGAAAAAATATCGTTGCTTAGTCAGCGGTAATGCAAACAATGAGAAAAGCACGCGGACTTGATAGCAGATTAGCAAAGCAGCAAAGAGATCTTCAAGCAAATGAAACATATTTTACTTTAAATTTGCTCCAAAATCTGAAGATTTCTCATACAGCCACATACCCACCAAGGTTTTAATTGCTCAAATAACAGACACATGCAGTCAAATCGAAAATGGAAATCACGAGGTAAATGTTCGCCTCTATCCCCGCGCTTCTACAGAGCTTTTAATTTGAGTGTCACGGTCGGCGCGGCTCGGTCCTCGCGAACCGCCCCACGTGGGGCACTCAACGCGTTCGCGAACGTTTGGGGCATTTCTCTGAGCTCGTCAGCCAAATATTGCCTAAGGATAACGTTTCACAAATCTCAAAAGTGGGGGAAAACCGAATCCGTTGAGCACGGACTAACAAGGGAATGATACTCGGTGTCCGAGGCCTTTTGAGATAAAATTTATACCATTATACTCGTCTTGGAGCGCTGTTTCCGAACCTGACTTCGTTCTTGCTAATCGTTTTTCTAAAAAAAATAATGAAGAATTTTTGCGCAAAAAGAATTATTGTCGGAATGCCAAAACTGCCGCTACGATGTGGTGTAGTGACTGGTGCGATGGAATCACAAGTTAATGCAGGTTTAGGTCCGAGTCCTTTTGTTCTTCAGTTTTTTGCCTCAACCAAGCTTCGTTTCAAAAGTTAGACATCCTCGATCGTATTTCTCTTGGGCGACCATTGGAAATCCTTCATAATTTCTTTTAGAGAAACGATTAGCAAGGAAGAGAGATTCGGAAACAGCGTTCAAAGACGAATATGGTGACATACGTTTCATAAAAGGCACAAAGAGTATCGCTCTAGGCCCTTTTGAACCCTTCGCGCGCGCGATGCCCATTTCGCCGCGTGCGGCGCCGCTGGCAAAGCCAACAAGTCGCATTCACAGTCAACGGGGAAAATTCTTACAAGAACCGTGTCGAGTCGAAGTGGCCTTTCCAGACGAGACCCATACCGCTTTGAAGAGTATTAAACGATGATTCCAAATCTGCCTTCCAAATCTGCCAAGCGCCTCTGGACGCCGAGTTATGACCGTTCCTCAGAGCGAAAAATGAATGCAGAATTTAGGTAAAATTGATTGTTACAATCTTTCCAGCGCTCAGATAAAGCAATGTTAAGTATTAGCATATTAAATAGAATATATCCAGTGCATAAACAGCTCTGATACCTGACACTAGAGCATTTGAGCAAATTTGGGCGATTTCGCTTCAGTTTTGCGTTCAATTTTTTGACCAGAATAACGAGCATAACTCGGCGTCCAGAGGCGCTTGGCAGATTTGGAAAGCAGATTTGGGATCAACGATTAATGCTCTTCAAAGCAGTATGGGTCTCATTTGGAAAGGCCACTTCGACTCGACACGGTTCCCTTGTTAGTTTGAAGCATGTAATGTACCTGTGCCAAAATCTATCATCATGTTGGACAGGAAGATGTAGAAAAATGATGCTTCGTCCTACTCATAACCTTGTCAAGAGTACATAGTGGACATGTTGACCAATCAGAGGCGCGCCGTGATAGCGTGCGATTCAAAAGGGCCGTTTCCCATCGCTTCCTTGTAAGCGAGAGACTAAACGAGGCGGCTTGTGAGACCGGAGATTAGCCGACCGCGACACTCAGGAAAGTCACTGTGCCGTACATACAACCTTCCATCTTATATACATAGCTAAATGCCTGTTTGTCTGTCTGTGTGTACGTGTATTCCAAATAGAAAATTCTATTTCTGAACCGATCCGGTCCAAACTTGGCACACATACACTTCGGGCCCCAGCGGGGTCTTTGGCTACTTCTCGTTATCGACCGATACCGATTTTATCGATCTTTATCGATTTTTTGCAAAGTTTGAGCTACGGGGCTGGGAATTGGCACAGAGGGGTAATCGAACATGCTGATTACGAATACAATATTAGTTTTTGAAGTTGTCCATTACTTCTACCGACTTTATTGATTTTTTTGGAAAATTTAGGCTGCGGGATTGGGAGGCACAGGGGTTAAGTGGGCATTCTGATTACTAACACAGCGAGAATAGGGAATTGCACCTAGAAGTGGGCACAAGGAAAGGTTCTATAGGGGAGGGAATGGAACTTTAATGTAGTGTTTGATAGGGCCATGCGGAGCCGTAAGCCAGCTAGTAGGCTTCTAAAACTTTCACTGCGAAAGCAGCTAGCTTTGCACGTTCTTAAATCTTCGCTATATGTTTTGGTTTAAGCCAAACAAGTTATTTTCATCAATCTACTAAATGCATCAATCTGACTCCTACAATGGAGCGAATGCCGCTCGAAATTATTATGATCAGTGTTGATTTCAAGTTTCTGTCTAGATTCAGTGTTTTTTCTTTTTTTACTGAATCCTATTTAGACTTTTTGGTGTTTTGTAATACGTGCACTCTTCGTGCACATAATAAGTAAGTAGATAATAAGGAACAATGAGTCAGGTGAGATGCAGAAGTCAGCGTTGGCGTATGTACTATTCGACAGTCGACAAATGAGAACCTTGGTCATCACTTCCTGTTGCGTGAGAGTGTTTGCATTTCACTGTGAAACTTAATGCATAGGATAAGTTTATTGCAAAAAAAAGCAGTGTAAAAAACGAATTCAATGGTGGAATGGCGTGCGGAATTTGCATGGGTGTTCTTTGATCTGACAAAACGTAAGATTGCTGATACCGTCCTTCATTGTTGAAAGGTGTTGTCCAGACTAAGGGGCAGAAACGACAGTTCTACGCATGCTGCATATACTGCCACGAACAAAACAGAACCACATTCCATCTGCTGCCATTTTCCAGATTACGCTGGTTAAGAGGCATAATCACTAGAGAAATTTAGGAAACAATGGTATCGTTTTGATATATGTAAGTCGCAGAGGTGCCAATGATTATTCTTATCATTGCTGCCTGTCATTCCACGTTTCCGCGAACATTTGAACATTGCAGCAGCTGAACCTAATGTAACACAGAACTGACATAAAGTGGAAGTGTTTTAAATAGTATTCGATGTTTTAACTCTTTTCAAAAGAGCATGTGTAGACCATCGTTTTAGTTTAAGATTTGACCTCAAAGATGAATGTTTTAAATGTAAAGTTCTTCTAATTTCACAACGCGTAATTGCTTGATTCATGGTCAACCATGTATCTACAATGGAAGCACTAACCTTTTACACAGTTTTTGATGTACTAGCTGTTATAGGAATGCTTCCTCTAACTTCGGTGTATTGTAGAATTCGGTTAACCATTGACCGAGATTTACTTAACTTTGACCGTTTAGATCTCAATACTCACCCTGCACAAATTTAGCTTGCCGTCAAAGTATGCAAATGCTTGCAGGCGAGTATCCCTCATAATGTGCATGCACCAATTTAATACCCAATTTTGATGTTAGCTTTGAGAGACAAACTGCAATAGGCACATTCGTTGCTATTTTTGTATTCAATGTGTTCATTCGTGGCCCTCAAGTAGTGAATATTGAAATCCTTCTATATATATAAAACCGAATGGGATTTTGTCTGTACACTGGTGGCTTGTCTGTACGCTGGTGGATAAGCATGCTTGTTGATGCTGTCTGTAGGTCCTCGATGGTGTTTCCGTGTTTGTCATTTTCCAGCATGGAAGCTTGTTATTACTTCTACCAAATTTATCGATTATTTGTAAATTTTGAACTACGGGGCTGGGAGTTGGCACAGGGGGGTAATCGAACATGCTGATTACGAATATGATAACCATTTTCAAAAATGCCCATTACCTTTATCATTTTATCGATTTTTTGGCAAAGTTCAAGCTACGGGGCTGGAAGTTGGCACACGGGGGTAATCGAGCTTGCTGATTACGGATTTGATAACCATTATCAAAAATGCCCATTACTTTTATCATTTTATCGATTTTCTGGCAAAGTTCAAGCTAGGGGCTGGGAGTTGGCACACGGGGGTAATCGAGCATGCTGATTACGAATATGATAACTATTTTCAAAAATGCCCATTACTTTTATCATTTTATCGATTTGTTTGCAAATTTTGGACTACGGGTTTGGGAGTTGGCACGCGAGGGTAAGCGAACATGCTGATTACGAATACAATACTGGTTTTTAGAATTATCAGTTATTTTTATCATTTTATCGATTTTTTTGCAAAGTTCAAGCTACGGAGCTAGGAGTTGGCACACGGGGGTAATCGAGCATGCTTATTACGAATATGATAACTATTTTCAAAAATGCCCATTACTTTTATCATTTTATCAATTTTCTGGCAAAGTTCAAGCTAGGGGCTGGGAGTTGGCACGAGAGGGTAAGCGAACATGCTGATTACGAATACAATACTGGTTTTTAGAATTATCAGTTATTTTTATCACTTTATCGATTTTTTTGCAAAGTTCAAGCTACGGAGCTAGGAGTTGGCACACGGGGGTAATCGAACATGCTGATTACGAATATGATAACCATTTTCAAAAATGCCCATTACCTTTATCATTTTATCGATTTTTTGGCAAAGTTCAAGCTACGGGGCTGGAAGTTGGCACACGGGGGTAATCGAGCTTGCTGATTACGGATTTGATAACCATTATCAAAAATGCCCATTACTTTTATCATTTTATCGATTTTCTGGCAAAGTTCAAGCTAAGGGCTGGGAGTTGGCACACGGGGGTAATCGAGCATGCTGATTACGAATATGATAACTATTTTCAAAAATGCCCATTACTTTTATCATTTTATCGATTTGTTTGCAAATTTTGGACTACGGGTTTGGGAGTTGGCACGCGAGGGTAAGCGAACATGCTGATTACGAATACAATACTGGTTTTTAGAATTATCAGTTATTTTTATCATTTTATCGATTTTTTTGCAAAGTTCAAGCTACGGAGCTAGGAGTTGGCACACGGGGGTAATCGAGCATGCTTATTACGAATATGATAACTATTTTCAAAAATGCCCATTACTTTTATCATTTTATCAATTTTCTGGCAAAGTTCAAGCTAGGGGCTGGGAGTTGGCACGAGAGGGTAAGCGAACATGCTGATTACGAATACAATACTGGTTTTTAGAATTACCAGTTATTTTTATCATTTTATCGATTTTTTTGCAAAGTTCAAGCTACGGAGCTAGGAGTTGGCACACGGGGGTAATCGAGCATGCTGATTACGAATACAGTATTAGTTTTTAGAATTATCAGTTATTTCTATCATTTTATCGATTTTTTGGCAAAGTTCAGGCTACGGGGCTGGGAGTTGGCATACGGGGGTAATCGAGCATGCTTATTACGAATATGATAACCATTTTCATAAATACCCATTACTTTTATCATTCTATCGATTTTTCTGCAGATTTTGAACTACGTGACTGGGAGTTGGCATACGGGGGTAAGGGAACATGCTGATTACGAATATCATAACATTTCAGAAAATACCCCTTACTTCTATTGGTTTAATTGATTTTTTGCAATGTTTGAACTATGGGGGTGGAGGACTATATGTCGCCGAATTTGGAAGAGTCCCGCGCGGATTCCCTGCAGGAACGCATGTCCGCGCATGTATAAGGGTGCGTATTTGTCGCAAATGACCGCGGGGACCGCCCTTTTTCGGCGACATATAGTCCTCCACCCGAACTATGGCGTTGGGGATTGGTGCAGGCAGGTAATTGAGCATGCTGCTCACGAGCACATTCTTATTTTACAACTTGTCACTTACCTTCACTGGCTTTATCGATTTTTTGCAAAGTTTAAGCCAGGAACTGGGATTTGGCACATGGGAGAAAGCGAGCATGCCGATTACGATTGTAATAAGTGTTCTTAGAAGAACCTATTATTTTTGTCGATTTTTCTATTCTTTGTAAAATTAGAGCTACACGGCTGACATTGCACAAAGTTGTATGTGAGCACGCTCACTGCAAAGATAGTTTTTGAGAATTTCCATTACTTTTATTGATTTCATCTTTTTTTCAAAGCTGAAGCTACGAGGCTCAGATGGCACTAATCCGAGGGTAAGTGAGCATGCTGAGAATTCTATAATCACACTCGGAAATGACGAAGGCGGTAAATCTACCTAAAGTTGTTATAAATTCACTTTGGCCCGCCTTTACCTTTTTGAATCCTACTTCTGCCCTTAAAATCAGAAAAGCACATAGAGCCTGGTTTCGAGGGAAGAAAATGCTTATAAACTGAGGCGGCAAGCAGTGGCGGACCGAGGGGGGCGCGTCCCCCCCCCCCCCCGAGAATGGGTCGCGAAATTTTTGAAACTTACCTATATGGGTTATAAAAATGTGCAAACGACTTGTTTATTTATGTAAATAATTGAAATAATTTTTAAAATTTTTTAAAATTCAAATTAGCTTTATAAAAAAATTTTTTCGGGAGCGTGGCACCACGCCCCCTTTTTTTAGATTTTAGGGGTTGGGGACCCGCAAAAATTTGGAGAAGCACCCCAAAAAATTTTTCGGAGTGCGTGGCAAACGCCACGCACCTTCATTTGAAAAAATTTTTGTCGCACCCCCCTCGGTCCGAAATCCAGCGACCGCCACTGGCGGCAAGATATTTCGGTACTTTTCCGTTATCTGGACCCATTTTTTCAAAGAAGAGTATTGCTTCCATCCTTGTACCATATTTGGTCTCAGCTTTACAGGGAGGAGTGCCAACCTTCTGCCACGTGCCAAAAAAATTTAAAATGTCATTTAGATGCTTAACAGGTTTTACTAAGAGTTTTCGTTCAATCTGTTTTGTAGTCAATTTCAACCTCATTTCGATCAAGCATTTCAAAGTGAACATTGTCATAATAATAACGACATACTCTTATCGATGAACAGACTAGACTTGCTCGGAATAGAAAAGTGCGTGAGATGAAATCATTTAAGAGGCAAAATAAGCGGCAGCAAGGGACTTCAAGCTTCATTTATAGTCTTTTCTGGCTAAAATCGCATGGCCAAAAGGGTTTGAAGAGAAAAGTATTAAATCACCACTGAAAGCAAGCAAGATGATCTAAAACAAATTCATGATTGTTTTGCTTTTATGTAAAACAATTAAACAGCTCAGAAGTGACTATAATCTCTTTTTCCTCCCCGGAAATAGTTTCGAAAAAAAATCATATCAGAATGAACCGAAAAGTGTCAATTTTTTTGTGACACTTGGCAAGGAGGCAGTCCTCGTAGAAACTATAAAAAATTATTCTTAGACTAAAGAAAGTATCACATGGGAGCCTTTCGAAGAAATGGGTCCGGATAACGGAAAAGTACCGATATTTTCGCTAAGAATTTCTACGAGTCAATATCTAATTATACAGAAATTTCCTTAAATTCACTTCTGTCCCTTCCACTCTGCAAAAACCATACTTCTGCCTCTGAAAGCAGAAAAGTGGTCTCTGGGGAAGGACAGACCCATGAGCTTCATCCGGCACGGCATTTTCACTGAAACTTTAGGCTCTCAAACTGCAAAAACCACAAAACTCAAAAACCACATATCTGACCCTAAAAGCAGAAAGACAGGGCTTGGTCTCGATGGAAGAAAGAATTATGGCCTCAGGCAGCAAGAGACTTTCGCCAGAAGTTTTTGGGTGTCAATGATTATACAGAACTTGCTTGAAATTTACTTCTGGCCCTTTTGGTCTCGAGGAGAAAACACTAATAAGCTCAGCCAGCAAGATACTCTCGCTGAAACTTTCTGGGTGTCAATGTTTACTCATACTGAAACTTGCTTCAAAAATTTACTTCTGGCCCTTCTACTTTGCAAAAAAACCATACTTCTGCCTCTAAAAGTAAAAAATCACAAAGTGCTCTCGAGGGAAGGACAGACCCATGAGCTTCATCCGACAGGACAGTCTCGCTAAGACGTTTGACCCCCTAGACTTCGCAAAAACCAGTACTTCTGCCCCTAAACGCAAAAAAGCACAGAAAATCCAGTCTCGGGGGAAGAAAGAATCATGGCTTCAGGCAACAAGGTATTCTCGCCAGAAGTTTATGGGTGTCAATAATCATACAGAAACTTGCTTGCAATTTACTTCTGGCCATTCTACTGTGCAAAAACCACACTTCTTCCTCTAAAAGCAAAACAGTACAGAAAGCTTGGTCTCGAGAAAATGGCAGAACCATGAGGCTTCATGCGACAAACATTTTCGCTAGGACGTCTGACCTCCTAGACTTCGCAAAAACCAGTGCTTCTGCCCCTAAAAGCAGAAAAGCACGGGGAATTTAGTCTCTAAGGAAGGACAGACCCATGAGCTTCTTGCAACAGGACATTTTCACAGAAACTTTCGGCCCCTTCTACTTCGCAAAAACCAGTACTTCTGCCCTGAAAGCAGAAAAGCACAGGGATTTAGTCTCTAGGGAGAGACAGACCCATGAGTTTCATCCGACAGGACATTTTCTAAGACTTTTGACTCCCAAACTTCGCAAAAAACCATAAAACTCAAAAACCACACTTCTGGCCCAAAAAACAAAAAAACACAAGGAGCTTGGTCTCGAGGGAAGTAAGGATTATGGCCTCAGGCAACAAGATGTTTTCGCCAGAAGTTTCTGGTTGTCCATGTTTCATTATACAGAAACTTGTTTGAAATTCGTGGCCATTCTACTCTGCAAAATCCATACTTCTACCCCGAAAAGCAAAACAGCACAGATAGCTTGGTTTCGAGGAAAAGAGACTCATAAGCTCAGCCAGCAAGATATTTTCGCTGAAAACTTCTGGGTGTCAATGTGTATTCTACAGAAACTTGTTTAAAATTCACTTGTGGCCATTCCATTCTGCAAAAACCAGACTTCTGCCTGTGAAAACAGAAGAGTGGTCTCGAGGGAAAGACCCGGGAGACGGTCAAGAGGCGAGATTTTCTGGCTGTCACCAACTTAAAACTTCAGTTTCTCGCTATGGGAGTGTTCAAAAAGTGTCGGACAAAGTCCATCGGCTTACTAGCTGTTTGAAGTAACCATTTGATAAGTTCGACGACTTTTGCTAGAAAACTGACCGTAATAGTTACAAAATTGCTATAAACTGCATTTTCATGGGTTTTTGACCTTCAACAATTTTGTTTTGAATCGCTTTCAAAATGATAAGATCGAAGAATTCCTGCAATTCTCTAATGTACTTCTTTTGAAATTTCAAATAATCCTGGAACTTCATAAAACACTAAGTATGTGCTATATACTGCCCATCTGGTGATAAGAATCGCGCCTCTTGACATACATCCAAACAGACCCATGAGCTTCTTGCGACAGGAAATCATCTTTGCTGAAAATTCTGGCCTTCTGAACTTTGCAAAAACCACACTTTTGTCCCTAGAAGCAAAAAACAGGGAGCTTGGTCTCGAGGGAAGAAAAGACTCAGGGCTCAGGCAGCAAGATATTTGCGCTAAAAGTTTTTAGGTGTCAATATTTGATTATACAGAAACTTGCTGGAAAAATTACCCTTCTTCTCAATTATACTTCTGCTAAAAGCGGAAGCATAAGGAGCTTGGTTTCGAGGGAAGGAAAGAACTAGGGTTTTATACGACAGGACAATTTCGGTAAGATTATCCTTCAAAAGAAGGCGCTGGGCCAGCTTCTGTTCAAGAAATGAGCCCGTTCACTGGCAAGACATCATCGAAGAAAATGCTGCTTCGTTTTTACCGACATATCTGAGCTTTTGGCTGCTGGAAGACATAAACTTCCTTTAACATGGCACTTTCCTGGAAATCAATTTGAGTTTTGGGATGAATCAGCTGCTCTAAACAGGTGCTTCGAGGTAGCTTCCTTGTTTAAGAGCTGTGGTATCAGGGCAAAGGTATGTGCAAGAAAACAGCAAAGATGCTTTGCGCATAGTCAGTGGTAGTAGCTTCTTTTCCTAAGAGCATAGTGTTTTGTTTCTACTACTCACAACATGCGAAAGGTCGCTGGGAAGATGAAAATTCTCTTTCTTGGGATTTTAGTTAATTAATGGCAGATATCAATGTATCTGCCCCCACCCACCTACTAGCGACCCGTAGGGTCGCTAGTCTTATATATAAAGCTGAATGTCTGTTTGTATGTATGTCTGTCTGTCTGTCTGTCTGTACGTATGTTCCGAATAGAAAATTCCATTTCTGAACCGATCCGGACCAAACTTGGCACACATACACTACGGGCCCCGGCGGGTGTCAGAGGCTACTTTTCGTCATCGATCGATATCGATTTTATCGATTTTTATCGATTTTTTGCTGAGTTCACCTACGGGGCTGGGAGTTGGTACAGGGGGGTAATCGAGCATGGGGATTCCGAATACAATATTGGTTTTCAGGATTATCGATTACTTTTATCGATTTTATCGATTTTTTTGCAAAGTTTGAGCTACGGGGCTGGGAGTTGGCACAGGGGGGTAATCGAGCATGGGAATTCCGAATACAATATTGGTTTTCAGGATTATCGATTACTTTTATCGATTTTATCGATTTTTTGCAAAGTTTGAGCTACGGGGCTGGGAGTTCGCACAGGGGGGTAATCGAGCATGGGGATTCCGAATACAATATTGGTTTTCGGGATTATCGATTACTTTTATCGATTTTATTGTTTTTTTTTGCAAAGTTTGAGCTAGGGGGCTGGGAGTTGGCACAGGGGGGTAATCGAGCATGCTGATCATCCCCAAGGGGGGTGATCAGCATGCTCGATTACAACCCTGTGCCAAATTCCAGCCCCCCAGCTCAAATTTTCAAAAAATCGATAAAATCGATAAAAGTAGTGGACGATCTTGAAAACTAATATCGTATTCGTAATCAGCATGCTCGATTACCCCCCTGTGCAAAATCCCAGCCTCGCATGTCAAAATTTACAAAAAATCGATAAAATCAATAAAAGTAATTGATAATTCTGAAAACTAATATTGTATTCGGAATCCTCATGCTCACTTCCCCCCTGTGCCAATTCCTAGCCCTGTAGGTGAACTCTGCAAAAAAATCGATAAAAATCGGTAAAATCGACATCGATAGATAACGAAAAGTGGACTGTGACACCCGCCGGGGCCCGAAGTGTATGTGTGCCAAGTTTGGTCCGGATAAGGCGGAGCCGGGTAAGCCAGCTAGTTCATTTATAAACAAAACAAGTTTTAAGGCCTTCCGTCGCCATACTTGTGAGCAATATTGCTTGCTAAAACAGGAAATGCTTCGTAACACTGAAATAAGCACCAGCTATGAAGAATGTTTTCGCATAAGTGAACGATTAGCTGGACAACAAGCCATCTTACTAGTAATGCTAAATGATTTCCTGGCCGTAAAAACTGACCATTATAAAAATGCCAAGGAAGCGCAGGAGCTTCCACAAATGATTATCATTCAATGTGAAACGTGAGAGGGCTTTTCTAGAATTTCCTCAATATTTGTCTATATATGTATACTAGTTGACTTACCCGGCTCCGCCCGGCCCTGTCATTATTATTCGTAATCAGCATGCTCGATTACCCCCCTGTGCCAACTCCCACCCGTAGCTCAAATTTTGCAAAAAATCGATAAAATCGATATCGATCGATGACGAAAAGTAGCCTATGACACCCGCCGGGGCCCGAAGTGTATGTGTGCCAAGTTTGGTCCGGATCGGTTCAGAAATGGAATTTTCTATTTTCTATTTAAACATACGTACACACATATATACATACATACAGACAGACAGACAAACAGACGTTCAGCTTCATATATAAGATATACCGTCAAGCCCCGAACCTTTCCCTGTGCGCCAAACACACTAATAGCTGCAACCGTCGATGATGGGTACAAGGACCACGCATTTGCGCTTCGAAATCTCTAATTATCGTTGAAGCTTGCAAGCTTGAAATATCTCTTGCTTTAGTTTCTTGACGTCGCCATTACGCTTGAATTTCAATGGTAGCAGGATTTTTCGGAAGATTGTTCTGCTGACTTAATTCGACTAGATTGAGCAGTGCTACGACTAACTTCACTGTTCTTTTCCCTCCTTATTTGTAATCTCATGTATAGTGTGGACCCCGGCCAGCTTCCCATAGGTACCGCCGCATACGCGCGCTCGGCGTTACGTTTCTCGTTTCACCTATCAATAAAAAGCATATCTACTTGAGGTAGGATCGAAATAAGCAGTGGAAGCCACTAATCACAACTCGAGAAAGACCTAAGCAAAAGGGAAACGTTCGCAACTCTTACTAGCGCCCAGATATCAGTCAGTCTCCTGCATTGCTAATATGAAGATACCGGTGATTGAAAAAGAAAGAAAAAGCAGAGGATCACTTTCGAGACTTCGAGAGTTTCCAAGGTCATAAAAATTAAACCGTAACTCAGATAATCGCTGGGGGCAGGCGGTCCGCAAACTCGCGCTTTTCTGCAGGCGGTCAGCAGAATTTTGGGGCGTGGCCAAACCTTCAGCGGGCGGTACTTTCGCGTTCTGCCAGCGGGCAGCAATACAGAATTTTCTGCGAGCGCTCGTCAAATAATATCTTCCAGCGAGCGCTGGCCAAACTTTCAGCAAGCGCTCCGACTCTTTTTAGGTATTTTCGGGCGTACGTCGAGCACAGGTAAGACTCTGTGTGGTAGAGGTGTCACCGTTGGTTTAATTACTCAAGTTTGAGGTACTTTCTCTCAGCGGAAAGTACCTGGGGGTTGCGCGGTCCTCCACAAAGGAACGTGCGGCCCTCGAAATCTTGGCATATTCTCGCGGAAAGTCCGCGAGAATGCGGCCACTGCGCCGCAGCTAATACATAAAGAAACCGCGATTGTTCTTCAAGCAATCGTCTTTAATTTTGCCAACTTTCTTCCAAATTTCTGCAAGCGGGCCGCAAAAAATCAACGAACTATTTTTCCTGTGCGCGCTTGCTCAAAATTCGCATGGCCGCCTGCCCCCGGCGGTTATCTGAGAAGTTAGAGAGCACATTTGTACAAGCACAGTCTAGTGACGCATTAGAAAAGAACTAGAAGCAGTTATACTTTACAAATTAACACGATAGGCACGTTTACTCTGTAATCAAAACCTTTGGAAAAGTATTTCACTGCAACATGCTAGAGCCTTCGCTATTGAGAAAAGAACGTGGAATTTGTGAAACAAAGGCTCTCAAGCCTGTTGAGGCTCGTAATAATCCATTATCGCAGTTGTCGTGAGTTGCCTTCACCTAAAATAGAGCGTTTATAAACAGAACAACGTCAATTTAGAAAGAAAAGCATAAAAATTTCCATCAGAAGCAGAAACGAAAGCGCACTAAAGGCATGCGCTGCGGGCGCGTCGCGGAGGTACCTATGAGAAGCTGGCCGGGGTCCACACTATAGATGCCATGGTTTGCCTTTCCAATTTTTAGATAATTACTAGAAGCCCGTGATTCGTAGTGTTGTTAGAGCCTTGCCGCGTTTTACTCAAACCGTCGAGACGATAGCTTGGTTCAAATGACTTCCATGAGGCGGGTGCTGATTTTTGGGGAGCCAAAGACAGAAGAAATGATGAAACAAAAATTCTGGATACTGTTATTTGAAAAGTTTCAATCAAATGTTGCGAAAGAAAGATAGCAGCAAAAATGATATATGCTCAAGACTCAATAAAAGTTGAATTGTTAACTTGTTGGTTCTATTTTTGGAGGCACGTGCAGCAATTTTTAAAAAGTTTACACAAAAAAAAAATTGTCCCTCAAAAGATTCGTGGAGCGATATAGTGAACATTGCGGCAAATTCCCATAACTCAAAATCAATCCTAAATGCAGTGTCGTTTCAAGAACACAATCACTAATGGAAAAGTTCGGCTAACATTGAATACATGCCATGATGTCATGATCTCTCTGTAGCATTAGAAACCATATGAATGAGAGTAGATTTCAAAACTTTTGGGGTTTTTTTTTGTTTCTTTCATCACCTGCTTTTTGGATGTCGATACTCTGGTCACCTTATATCAGACACGGGGCGCCATGGTTTCATCAAGATTTTTCTTCAACTTGGTGTTATTTAGGCTCAAAGAATTGTCGATGAAATCGGAATTTTTCAGCATTCAATTACCCTATTTTCCGGAATATAAGGCGCATTTTTGTGCACCACGCGCGAACACTTTAGTGACGACGCGGGCGATGTACGACGCTGCAAAGGCAGCGGTACTAACCTTTTGTAACAGTTTTGCGCATTCTTTCTCTGTTGAATTTCTTGTGCTCATGTGTTGTTTGAAAATCAGTCTGCTCTATCTTTAGTTCATCATATTCCGCTAAACAAAAATTTTATGCTTAAACACTCGTACTGTTGTCATTCGAAACTCGTCTAATATTTGTCACTGAGCTTGTTTAGTCTACATCTAGTCAAATTTTCGCTAAACCTTTCCGAAAATTGAAAGCACTGACATACTGACTTTGAACCGCCCATTCAGCAGTCTCAAGGTAAAGTATAGACAAGTAGACCATTGAAGTAAGCTCAACTCGAACCCAAACCTAGGGTGCAACTTCCGCGCTAAGGTTTGCGCGGCAGGTGCGCCTTATAAATGATTAGGGCTGAGCATTACACTCCGGAAAATAGGGTACTCAGACAAATGACCGGAACTTCCGCAGAGCGCTTGCGGAAGTTCCGTAAACCTGCTGCTTGCCGGGTCACCTGTCGAAGCTCCGAAATGAGGTCCTGCGGAAGTTCCGAAGAATGCCAACCACAACAGCAAAAGAAAACACCAAAGCGAGATTTGAACCCCGCTCTATTGAGTGTGAGACCACTTACTATCCTCTACGCTACGGCTGACATGTTCGATAATGCACTCTAGTTGCTGGCGAGGCAACATCACGAGACAACACATTAGAAGTCCTGCGGTATTCTGGCAGACCAAAGTGCTGCGGACTTCTGACATGTTTCGAAATTTCCGCAGAATTTTGAAGAAGGTTCTGCGGAAGTGTCGGTGATTTGTCTGAGCATTTATTTTCGTGTCTTCAATCTTAACCAGATGCTGAGGATTTAAGGCACAGCAGTCAACGCAAGAGCTCCAATTACTCCTTCCAGCAAGTTTCCAGCAATATTGATTGTTTTGATGATTGCTACGCATGAAAGCTGAAACTGCTAAACCTGCTATAAAAAGTTGTAAATATTACAGCTACAAAATTTCTGGCTGACTGTACATACTAGCCAATGAAAATTAATATTTTTCACTCAATCTCACCATAAACACGTTTGGGTTAATGGAGTAGCATCGTTCACTGTTACGCTCCGGGCGTTAGGCATCCAGCCGAGGTGCGAAGACTTTGCATCTGTCAATCAATGGTATACACTGAGCCACCCCCTCATTTGCTTCAGCAACGGCTAGCTAACGATACAATCATTCGTCAGCTGCTAGAACAGCTCAAGCAGGTTTATGGGCTGTCGCATGCGGTCTTCGAGAGAGAGCAAAGCAAAAACTCAAATCCCTCAAAAACTGCTCGTTTGCTAGTTTATCAATCATCGATGCCTCATGCCAGTCGTCGGTAGTAATCAGGTCAAAACTCCGAGTTTAAAGCTCCGCGTCAACTCAGAGATAACTCTGAATGGTTTTTTAAACTCAGAGTTATGCCTATTGAAACTTTGAATTTCGCTTTCAAGGTTCCGAGTTCCAACTCACAAGCTTGGAGTTTGCTGTTTGAGGAGCTATTACGCACTTTGCTGCAAAGCGACATCAAAGTTGGTACTCGAACCTGTTCGTCTAACGCAAAGACCCCATCACAAGACCGCTAGGCCATGACACACCCTTCAAACTCAAGGTTGTTTTTGATAATGTGCTCATTGCTTTAACACAAAGCAAGTCAGAACATGTTATATCAAAGCCTCACTCATTTTCATTTCTGTCGAGAAGTGATGGTTTATCGCACGAATTGACCTCTTGCGCGGCTGAAAGCTTCAAACAATAAAGAGAGTGGATGGCATATGCAATGATAAGATTGGGCTATTAGAGTTTGCGTGCAGATTAAACGCTCCAGGCAAAGTTTGCCCTCATTCTATGAGTTGACCCACTTACAGTATACCTACCGTAATCGCTCAGAATGACATCAGTGTACGGAGCATACAGAGTCTGTGATCAGCGCCCCGAATAACATCAACGGTCGAAGTTTCGATCAGTATCGCGGTTTTCTCGATTTTACAGTACCGTTACCGTAACTCCGCTATATGAACCCACAGCCAGAAATGCATACCATATTTGTGGCCAGCGCCCCAAATAATCCCAGTGCATCAAGTTTCGATCAGTTTCGTGATTTCCTTCCATCTACCGTAAACCTACCGTAACCTTGTCAGATGTCACCGCAGTATAAATTGTATGCCAAATTCGTGACCAGCGCCCTGAATAACTCAGTCGCCCTTAGTTTTAGAAAATTCAATGATTTTCTCCTGTCTATCGTAAACCTACCGTAAGCTGGCTATGTGAACCCAAAGTGAGAAATGAGTATCATATTCGTGATCAGCGCACCGGATGACTCCCTGGACCAAGATTTTACCACATTTTGAAATTTTATAAACTCGCACCGTGACAACTTCAATCACGCCTGTCGAAACTACGAGCAAAATATACTGCAGAGGACTTTTTAACTGCCCTCTTCTTTTGTACATCATTTCGCAAACGAGCATTTGGCACAAAAAGGGGAAGAACGTAGTGAGTCCGCTAGGAAAGCATAGAAAGATAGATCATGACGGTACCGATTTCGACATTAAGTGCATAATCTTGGCCTACGAAAACCATATCTCCTCTAGAAAGCTTCGAGGCATCCAACATTTTTGTCCGTGACCCCAAGATCAACAACAAGAATGAACAGTTACCTATAACTGGAGATCTAATGTTGTATCTGACATATTGCAAACTATTAGGTTGTCCCGTAAGTTTTGTCGGTTTTTTTCATTACTCAATTCAGATTTTTATCCTCTTTTTTACAGCTATATTAGCCTTCTGATCTACCCTGTCTTTGCGATGTTATCGCCATGGCTTTTTGAGCTGCTCAATAGTAACGCCAAATCTTTCCTGACTTTTGAGAAATTTCTTCCTGCTATTTTTAGGGCGCAATTAACGTTATAGAACAGTTCTTTGGCTACATTGTATTCATTTTAGATCACATGGGTCACGTTTATCGAGCCCTAAATAACTGTTTTTTTAAAGAAAAACCACGGCTTTTGATTCGTCTACCACGTAAAGTGACCGAAAATTCCAAAAAGCTGATTTTTCAAGGCAAATTAACCCTAAATACGTTGCATAACTAATATTCGTTAGCAATGTTTTAATTCGCAGAAAAAAAAACTTTCGTGTATTTGCTGCAGATGCGAGTTTCATGACCTTACCAAAAATCGAGACCTCTGAAGAAATACTTTTGAAGCTAAAAACAGCAGGTAGGAGAATCTAAAATTATTACCGCATAATCCGAAAACTGTTCTATTTGTGCCGTACTTAACTCTTTTCGGAACTTTGGATGAATTTTTAAAAATCAGCCCAACTTTGAGCAGATAAAAACGATGAGTATAGAATTGTGGCAATCTTATATATTAGGTCGTTCCAAAAGTAATGTCGCTTTTTTCAAATGAACGCCACATTTCATGGAATCAAGATTTTCAAGAGATCTTAGGAACATTCGATGCAGCATTTCATCCTCTTTCTAATGGTCGTGATTTCATTGCATAATTTTCATTGAGCTTTCGAAAAATTAACAAAATCTGCGACTCATGCTTTTTGCCATGGTCAAGTTCGGCTATTTTTCTAAATTTTTGTACTTATTCTCCGAAGAAGTACAAGTGGCAGTTAAATAGAGCAATTCCTATAGGACACAGAGTAATTTTTTTCTTTTCTTTAGCTTGCTTCTTAGAGTTTCTGAAATCAGTTTTAGAATGCCATTAAATTCACTATTTGGTCAACTCAAACCTCATAGAGCAACAACCGGCAAGCAACTCGGGTGTCATTCAACGCAGCTTTTTCTTCTCTTTTTACCAGTTGTTTTTGGTTTCCGATTCATCAAGTTTACCGAGATAAAATCATCATAATTCAGGTTTTCCAGAGCGCCTCCGGCTGTACCTGGAATTTTAGAAAGTTGCTAATCTGAAGCGGTAAACGCTCATTTGCTTTGTAAAATTAGTGTAAAACCATAATCCATCTTTGTAAGTTTCGAAATCCGGAGATTTATTGGTGTTTGATGCATTTGTGTCTGAGACGAGCCTGCTAAGATTCGATGTTTCCATTAAAAAATCTATACAGAAATTATGACGAACTCTGAAAAGTAGAAAAAAGTTGTGCTGTTTCCCGTAGGGTTTCCTCTATCCATACATAACTTAAACCTTTCGGGGGTTGTTATGAAAATTTAGAAAAATTGTGAAACTTGACCTTCTCAAAAAGCATGGGTCGCAGATTCCGATTCTTTTTCCAGTTACTTAATTTTGTGCGGTAATTATATAACCATTAGAAAGAGAATAAATTGCTGCATCAAATGCTACCAGAATCTCTTCCATATCTTTGTTCCACGAGATGTGGCGTACGTTTGAAAAAAGCGACATTACTTTCGGAACGACCTAAAGCTGAATGTGTGTCTGTCTATCTGTCTGTCTGTGTGTACGTATGTGCAGAATAGAAATTTTTATTTCTACCGATTTGGACCAAACTTAGCACAAATATACTTCGGGGCCGGAAGCGTGTCATAGGCTACTTTTCGTCGTCGGTCAATATCGATTTTATCGATTTTTATTGATTTTTTGCAGAGTTTACCTACGGAGCTGGGAGTTGGCACGGGGGGATAAGTGGGCATGGCGATTCTGGATACAATATCAGTTTTTAGAATTATCGATTACTTTTATCGATTTCATCGATTTTTTGGAAAGTTTGAGCTACAGGGCTGGGAGTTGGCACAGGGGGAAGGGAGAGACTCTTTAAGACGACACACCAAGGGTTGTGAAAGAGGAGCGGTAGCCGTACCAGAATGATAGGCGAAGGACGCTTATGTAAGTGCTGTTTGGGTTGCAGCCTGTTTTTGCTGACCGACACAAAAATCTCACACTGTAGAAATAAATCAAGCTGTCCCATTACTTTCCGATCACCCTTACAGATTTGTAACTTAGCAATCAACTCGAAAGCGTTATGAAAGTGCTATCACAAAGCACGAATGATACCGTGTTTTAGGTCGTCATGATTATCGTAGGCGTTGTATTTTTTTGTCGAAACAAAGATTACAAATACTGATCAGATATCCACACATTACTTCATGATTTTCGAAGTTTACTTGACTTACTTGACAAAATTTTTGTCAAGTAAGTCAAGTACCATAAGGCAAAATACTCTGAACCTTCTTCTATGCACTAATTAATATGTGAGCCTTTTATCCAAAGTATTGGTTTCCCTCTACAAAGCTATCTTGATAATTCATCTCACATCAATCTATGAACATAAAGCGTCCGCCAACAACATGCGACTATTGAGAAAGGAAAGACGCACGTACAATGAAACATTTCTAAAACACAACGTTCATGGATGGCAAAAGTGAAGGAGTCAGGAGGCAGTTCTCAAAGATGAAAAGTAGTATGGGCGGAAGGAGTGGAAGATGACACGAAGTCAGGCAAACCTCGGTACTCGAGATATCCAGATGAAAGGAAGCAACAGGGGATTATGTGATGCATATGTGATTCTTGAATGATTCAAAGCATTATATAACATTCTATACAGTATTTCTTAGAAAGGTTTTGTGACTTCTATGGGCCTCTCTTTAATTTTAACCTACTTTGCAATAATTTGACTTCAATCTCTGCTGGTTTTTTCCATTCCAGTTCCAATGGTGAACACTATCCATAAGAGAGAGTTGGTTTTCGTCGTCGATTCCAGCGCACATAATTACTGCTTCTGGTTATGGCTGCACAATTCATGGTATTTGAATTTTTTGTCGCCTAATTTTGCACTGCACTGCAAGCACTTTGTTAGCAAGCAGTGAAGTAATAGAGCAGGAGTTGTGCAAGGCTGTGTCCATATTGATTCCGAAGTTCCGGACCAGTTCCAACGCAGTTCTCGCACTGTGCTGGAGCTGTGTCGGAACAGTGCTGCATGCGTTGCAGCTGCCCGCATGCGGTTTCGAGCGGAGGAAATGACAATTCTTGACTTTCTTCAACGGTTTTTATACTATTCAAATAATACTCTTTTTCACCTCATTTGTCTCGCTTGCTCTCGCGACTGAAATAGTTCCAAACTTGGAGAAGGGTACAAGAATGAGTGTGCGATTTCGTTTTGTGCATTAGCTGAAGACTGTCACAAGCTGATGCCGCTTTTATTCGTGCGCATTTTTTTGAGGTCGAAGTTTCTTTCATGAGAAGCGAAACAGTAATCAAGAACGAAAGAGCAAGCAGTAAAAGTTGTGAAAAGATATATCATGAAGACACAAAGAAAAGTGGTGAGTAGTTAGTATGCCGCCAGTCGATCAAGTATCTCCAACGGTGCAGGACGTCCGACACGGTGCCGAAATTCATTTCAAACAAGAAGCTGGGAGCACTATGCAGCCTCGAAGAGAATGACTCGAAGATAAAGATGATCTATCGCACGATTCTAACAGTCATTATCAAAGAAAAGCAGCATGCATTGTACTCGTCCTTGTTGAAATGTACTCGTAAAGAAGATGCGTGCCGACGTCTCGTACCTGCTCGATCTTGGAGGAGGATTGAGAACGGCTCGAGATCGATTTGTGCTTCTATTCGATCTGAAGCCAAATCCAGACTCTGCGCTAAGTACGAAAAACTCCGGAGTGCTACTCTCAAAAATCCGAGTAACGTTGAAAGCAGCTTACCGTTCATCCACCGCTTTATCGAGTCTTCAACTCAAGATGAAAATCTAACCAAATTGGCTAAAGTCACGGTGATTGGCGATACTCCTATCATTACTTATAATAACGGGCTTAGGATGTTTACGTGACTTTGTGTGTCTGTCTGTGTGAGAGTGTGTCTGTTACGAAATTCGTAGAGCGTGTTCCAGCCAACCTCCTGCGCTCAAATTTTGCACAGTGCATGCTACCCGCATGAAACTCCAACATGCAAAAGAACGAGCAGATTCGTTGAGTGGATCCCTCAGAAACTGCGTGTCAAACGGATCCACTTTGCGTTTGGGCCGCAAAATTGGGTCCGTAATTCCACTTTTTTCAAAGTCGTGGATGTTTGTGCCAAGTAAATGTGCAAGCCATGAACTTAGGCTCAAAAAAGTGATCAAAAGTCCATTACTTTACAAAAACGGCGCCAAAAAGTATTGGTTGCGTAAATGGTCAATTTGCCAAGGTTTTACCAGACCATTTGACGAAAATTTTGCACAAAGTTGTAGCTCACGGTGACTGCTGTTCTTATTGCAACTGTAAAGGCCATGAGAAAATCAAGAACCTATAAAAATTTGCATTTGTTTTCCTGCAAAAAGTCTCATCCACGCGAAATCACCGATTTCCCATACAAAAGCTTTCGGAATGAGTAGTTGTTTACATTTTGTTCGTGATAGTCGGCAATGCTCGGTGAGTTCCAATGTCATCATTATACGAGAATGAGTAGGGCCTAGATAGCAGAGCCAGTGCGAGCCTCTGCGAAGCAGAGGTGACGCACTGGTTTCTGATGACGCGCTTGGGTTTCTTAATCTAGGCCCTTCATTTTCTATCGTTCAAAAAGTTGACGGGTCTGTTTTTCGGAAAGTTGTCGGTGGTTGACACAGACTCCGAGAATTTGCGAATAGATTGCGAATAAGGACTAGACTTAGTGATTGACCAAAATCCACAGAATGCTCAAAATTCACAGTCAAGACGAAAAATTCCACCCATTCCTTTCCCGAGTTTGTTTTATAAAGAACCTCAGCCATCGGCTGAAGCTGATGTCAAGTTTAAGATTCTATCTACTGGTGTGCTAGATGCTTATACTCATCAAGCTAAGCACCCACAACCGATCAACTTGACTCATTCGCAACGACTTGGCTATAAGGAAATACGTGATTTAGTCTCTAGTAAAGCTATACGTATCTCGGTAAGCGACAAGGGAGGAGAATTTGTGGTTCTTCCACAAATCTTGGACAGGAAAATCACAGAACTCCACCTTAGCGATACGACCATCTATCGCCGTGTAACTGAGAAAGACTTTCAAGCACAATACAAGCGACTGAACCATGTTTGGGTGGAAGTAGGAAGAGCAGCTGGCCTTCCCGAGAGCTTTCTCAGCAGATTGAAATTGGAAACACCAGAATGCCCAGTCTTTTATAGTGTTGTTAAAACCCATAAACTAACCGCTACTGATGACGCGCGCATTTTGACGGTAGAACAGTTGAAAATAAGACTGATCATAAGTTGTGTAGGAGGACCAACCGACCGAATTTCCTGGTTCTTGAATAAGATTGTTAATCAGCTTCTGGACAAAGTTCCGTCTCATTTGACCAATACGAATCATTTCTTGAAACGCCTTCGCGACACTACTTTGCAAACGCAATGTATAGCAGAATCTTTTGATGTCGTGTCTCTGTACACGAATGTTCAAAATGATGATGCTCTGCAGGCAGTTTCGGAAATGTTGAACAGCTTTGGTAGCAACATCCAAACCTTCGGGCTGAGTACAAGTTCGGTTATGCTCCTGATCCAAGAATGCCTTTCTTGTCATCTTTTGGTGGTCAGGAACATACTATACTCACCTAAGAGGTCTTGCAATGGGACAGAGACTAGCTCCAGTACTGGCGATCTGCTTTATGAGCAGAATAGAAGAACCAGTGCTATCACGTACTATGCCTCTTATGTATTGTCGTTACATCGATGACTGTTGCGTCATAACATCAACACAATCCGAAATGGATGAGTGTTTTCGACTACTTAATCAACAGTCACAGCACATAAAGCTTCGGCAGCAACCGAAAAATGGTTGGCTCCCCTTTCTCAACGTACAAATCAAACTGTTCAACGGCGCTGCGAGTGTGAAATGGTATCGTAAAGAGAGTTCCAAGAATATCTTGATCAATGCTCGTTCTGCACATCCGATCGCTGTTAAAAGAGCTGTCATTCGTAACGTGCTCAAAACGGCAACGAACGTATGCACAGGAGAAGAAGAACGGAAGGAATCAAAGAGTAGGGCGCTGGAGATTGCTCGAATGAATGGTTACGCGCCCCAAAAAGGACGCAGAAGACCATTCATTTCCACTCATAGCAATCAGCACCAAAAGAAAGTACCTCTTTGCCTTCCTTTCGTTTCTGACGAAACTAGTGCTGCAGTGCGGCGATGGATTGATCGTGCGAACTTGAAAGACGATGTCATTTTAGTTGATATTCCTAGTGATAACATCAGAAAGCGGCTAGTTCGTAACAGATTATACGACAACTACTGCAGAGTCCAAGAATGCGTAGTTTGTCCATCCGGTAAAGTTGGTGACTGCGGTAAAACGGGTGTTATATATGAGACTAGCTGGCTTACCCGGCTCCGCCGTATCCGGACCAAACTTAGCACACATACACTTCGGGCCCCGGCGGGTGTCACAGTCCACTATTCGTTATCGATCGATGTCGATTTTACCGATTTTTATCGATTTTTTGGCAGAGTTCACCTTCAGGGCTAGGAGTTGGCACAGGGGGAAGTGAGCATGGGGATTCCGAATACAATATTAGTTTTCAGAATTATCGATTGCTTTTATTGATTTTATCGATTTTTTGGTAGAGCTCACCTACAGGGCTAGGAGTTGGCACAGGGGGGAAGTGAGCATGGGGATTCCGAATACAATATTAGTTTTCAGGATCGTCCATTACTTTTATCGATTTTATCGATCTTTTTGCAAAGTTTGACCTGCGGGGCTGGGAGTTTGCACAGAGGGTAATCGAGCATGCAGATTACGAATACAATATTAGTTTTCAAGATCGTCCATTACTTTTATCGATTTTATCGATTTTTTGAAAATTTGAGCTAGGGGGCTGGAATTTGGCACAGGGGTGTTCGAGCATGCTGATCACCCCCCTTGGGGATGATCAGCATGCTCGATTACCCCCCTGTGCCAACTCCCAGCCCCCTAGCTCAAACTTTGCAAAAAAATCGATAAAATCGATAAAAGTAATCGATAATCCTGAAAACCAATATTGTATTCGGAATCCCCATGCTCGATTACCCCCCTGTGCGAACTCCCAGCCCCGTAGCTCAAACTTTGCAAAAAAATCGATAAAATCGATAAAAGTAATCGATAATCCTGAAAACCAATATTGTATTCGGAATCCCCATGCTCGATTACCCCCCTGTGCCAACTCCCAGCCCCGTAGGTGAACTCAGCAAAAAAATCGATAAAAATCGATAAAATCGATATCGATCGATGACGAAAAGTAGCCTATGACACCCGCCGGGGCCCGTAGTGTATGTGTGCCAAGTTTGGTCCGGATCGGTTCAGAAATGGAATTTTCTATTCGGAACATACGTACACACAGACAGACATACAGACAGACATACAGACAGACAGACAAACAGACATTCAGCTTTATATATAAGATTGAATGTGTCGAGTGCAGCGCCACTTATATCGGAGAGACTGGGAGACCGCTTTGGGTAAGAATAAAGGAACATCTTGCCAGCAAGAGACGGGGAAGTCTTACCACACCGCTTGGTAAACATGGGGTTGACATTGTGGTAAAGACTTCGGAATTACGTGCACTATACTTGCATACGAGTCTGATACTGCTAGTAGAAAAGCTTTCGAGGCATTCTGGATTTTTGCAAGAAATCCATGCATGAACAACCGAAGTGAGTGCGCGTCAATCACGAATGACTTTATGCCTTTTATGGCACTATGTGAGTTGAAGAATGCCACTGATTAATATCAATATGGTATACACTGTATTCCATACTAGTGGCACTCGAGGACGGCCGCATTCAACATCCACCTGAGCGGCAGCGGCGGAGGAGGTCAGTTCGTCTTTTGCGTACTTGCGTATTTTTCTTTGTAACATTCGGGGGTGGAATCGAGGCTGGCCAGGGGTGGAGGAGGTTTGTGGTGGGGTAGAGCATAAGATCTAAATCTCCTACCACTTTAGGCCTCTGAAGAAGGCGAAATCGTCGAAACGTTAGGCCGCCACTATTAACAATAAATAACCTCGTGCTGGCACTAACTACTCACCACATTACAACTAACTATGCCGAGGTTAAGAAAGGAGGAAACATGGAAGTTACAAAGAAAAGTTTGCGCCTTCCGTAATCGTGATGGTTGAGTCCTTTCTGAAGCCAGCTGAAGACATCGAGGATGCAGCAACTCTCTGAAATACAGAAAGAGCGCTTAAGAAAGATACGAAGAAGAAGGGGCGCAGAAAGGAAAATATATAACTTACGCAAGACATGACATGAAAAGTTTCATTCTCAACCACTTTGAGTACGCAATGCTTTACATCACAGGAAGAAGCAAGATGCGATAATGAGACAAAAATGGTCGAGTTCACAATTAAAACAGTTTTCAGCTGATGCACAAAACGAACGCGCGCTCATTCTACCCTTCTCCATGTTTGGAACTTTTCAGTCACAAATGCAAGCGAGATAAAGGAATGAGGTGAAGAGCAAACTTTACTATGAAAACTGTTGAAGAAAGTCAAAAATTGTCATTTCGTTTGAAACGCGGGCAGCTGCAGCGCATTCAGCACAGTTCCAGCATAGGCGAGAACTGGCTGAAACTTCCGAAACTCCGAGATCAGCATGAACCCAGTCCATGAACTCAAGGATTTGCTGTGGGACCCTATGACTTGAACTGCGATAACATGCGCACTATCTCGCAGGAATACATAGGTGGGCGCGTCTTTTCTTCAAGGCCTTATTTTTCGAACTTTCCGAGCGGATCTCTCGTTCCTAGTCTAACTTGATGGCATCTTTACGCGATGGCTTATCTGTGGGCATCTGACTTCAAACGGCATCAAAGTCTTGCGACCCTCAACCTTGCATCGAGCACTGCTTTCGAACTCTTTCCTCAGTACTAGCATTCACGCCTGCGTATCATCTGATTTTGTCATGCATGCACTTTACTCCCAACACTGCCGCTTCAAATGGAAGTACGCTTAAATTGCGGGTTGCTTAACAATCTAGAGTGTTGCCTATCTACACAATACTTGCAAGCACTTCGTTAGCGTGAAAGTGATAGATTACAATGTAAGATAAAATTTGAGCACCAAGAAACGAGTGATCCTGCTTAGTAGCCGTAATCACGTGCGCAATTGCAAAAATCCGCTGCTTTCCATAAGCAATGCTTACGATTAAAACCCGAATGGAGAGAAACACAAGTAAAACGTTCTATCAGACGAATTACTTGAACAGAATTATTGAAACGTCTAATCGACTGAAAAGAAGCCAACAGAAGTCACAGAAACTGACTGGAAGATGCTACAATGGTACCTTTAGATTATTCGGCAATTACATGAACATCACCTAAATCCTTTGTCATTTCATTTCTTTTTTTTTCTTTCCAGCTCAAGTTTAGGTCGGTCTGGTGTCCTCTTGTCAGATCATCTTTTGCTTTCGCCTTTTTTAAGTACTTACAAGGGAAGGCACCAACTTTGCTTGGCGTTTTGGAGAGGGACATATATTCTGAATCAGCTTTAAGCGCTGATTCCAATTGTGCTACTCTTAGCTGCGGCAGATCAATATGGAGCGAGTTATTGACTTTTCCTGTGCAGAATTTGCATTTATATCTCTTGCTAACACCACGAATCATCTAAGTGCTAGTACATTTGCGCTGAGTTCCTTGTCACTGAGAATAGATTCAAAAAAGATGTTGATTAGATATCCAAGCATAGCGATATCCCTTTCGGCCAGGTTTCTACCTACTGGCATCTTTTCTTGTTGGGTAACATGCCAATTTCGCCTGGTAAAGAGCTCATAACTCTAGGGTAGTATATTAGAAATCAGCTCTCAAATGATTCAGGCATGTCTCTTTCCAAAACCGAGCGAAGTTTAGCGCCTTCTCTAACAGAATAAGAAGATACAGATCTGCTTATGAGGCAATCATTGAACTTTAGTCGACATTACAGATGCGATAAGGTGAGAATGACTCACCTTATCGCACCTGCTCCAG
The DNA here is from genome assembly GCA_958299035.1 of Cylicocyclus nassatus. NCBI lineage: Eukaryota > Metazoa > Nematoda > Chromadorea > Rhabditida > Strongylidae > Cylicocyclus > Cylicocyclus nassatus. Next base: position 104,615,094 of record CATQJL010000001.1, read on the forward strand.
GGTGAAGGGGTTCACAGTGGTCGCAGCCCCTCCAGGGTAAAGGGTGTTTCACTTGGTAGAGAAATTATAAAATGTCGACGGGGGGGGGGGGGGAGCCATGATGTTTTCTCATCATTTTTCCTAGTCAAAATTTATAATTTATTGCTTACCATCACTGGTTAACTTTTTCATGAAATGTGAACCGATGTGCTGCTAGATTAGCACGCAATTACATTTCTGACCAGCGCCTTGTATTTTTTAAACATTTCCTTTTCCTTTTTTACATTACCTTGCCTGCTTTACCATACAAGATGTGCATGCGAGAACGTTTGTTTCGGAAAGAGATAGACAATTTTTAAACATTTACGAACTTTTTTGAAAAGAAATTCGTAATTTCTGTAGATGAACAGCAACGTCAGCAAGGGAAGTGCTTTTAAAATCACATTGCCTTCCGCTTTTAGAAATATAGTTTGTTTGGAGTCTGTTGAAAAAGTGCCTGGTGAAGAGTGTGGGTAGTGATTTCTGGATATTTACGAGTTTTTAGGATAGAAAAATCCCTAACTTATGGAGATGAATATCTTGTATGCGCGATGGTCACCATTGAAACCGTCTCGTCCTCCGCTTTCAGAAAATGTATACTTTGTTTGGGGTTCGTGAGAAAAAGTGCCGGGTGAAGGGTGGGTGAGACTTTTATAATGGGAGTGCTCAAGTACAGGCTTTTTTACCATTGTAAAAAGACGTCTAGTTGAGCACTCCCATTATAAATGTCTCACCCACCCTTCACCCGGAATTTTTTGTAGCGAACCCTAAGCAAAGTGAATATTTTCTGAAAACAGAAGACGAAACAGCTTCAGTGATGACCATCCCGGCGTATAAGAAGTTCATCTACAAAAGTTATGAATTTTTTTGTGTTAAAAACTCGAAAAACTGAAATCACTAGGACACCCTTCACCCAGGCATTTTTTTTTTGAAGGGCTTTGGGCAAAGTATATATTAGGTCATTCCAAAAGTAATTTCGCTTTTTTTTGAACGGGCGCCACATCTGATGGGACAAAGTTTTCTAAGAGATCTTAGAGGCATTCGATGCAGAGTTTCATTCTCTTTCTAATGGTTATGAAATTGTTGCAAAACAGTCAATGAGCTTTCAGAAAATAACCAAAATCTGCGACCTATGCTTTTTGAGGTAGTCAAGTTTCACAACTTTTTAAAACTTTCATATCAATCCTCAGAAGAGATTCAAGTGACGGTTCGATAGAGCAAACCTCATACAATACAGTGCAACTTTTTTCTCTTTTCGATAGCTTGTCATACATTTTTAACAGAAATTTAACTGATGCTACCGATTTCCATACTTGGACAGCTAAATTCTCGTAGAACTCAAACCTTGAGCAGCTCGGGTGTCATTCAATGCAGCTTTTCCTACTCTTTCTAATAGGTGTTTTTTATTTCCGATTCGTTTAGTTTCCAGGGATAAAATCATCGTAACTCATTTTTAGCGAGCCCCGGGCTGTACCCGATATGCTCAAAATCTGATATTTTGAACCCGTAAACCCTCACTTGCTTTGTAAAATTAATGCGAGCTCATAGTACCATCTAGGTAGTCTCAAATTCCGAAAAATTGTAATATTTGATGCGATTGTGGTTGAGGTGGGCCTGCCAAAATCCGATGGTTCTGTTAAAAAATCTTTTAAAAAATTACAGCGAGCTATAAGAAAGGGAAAAAAGCAGTACTGTATTCTATGAGGTTTACTCTATCGAATCGTTAGTTGAACTCCTTCTGAGGATTGATATGAAAGGTTTAAAAAATCGTGAAAATTGACTATCTCAAAAAGCATAGGTCGCAGATTTTGGTTATTTTCTGAAAGCTCATTGACTGTTTTGCAACAATTTCATAACCTTTGGAAAGAGAATGAAATTCTGCATCGAATGCCTCCAAGATCTCCAAGATCACTTTGTTCCATCAGATGTGGCGCCCGTTTAAAAAAAGCGAAATTACTTTCGGAATGACCTAATATTTTCTGAAAGCGAAGGACGAGACGGTTTCAATGGTGACCATCGCGGCGTACAAGATGTTCATCTACAAAATTTATTGACTTTTTACGCTAAAAGCTCAAAAATTCCCAAAAATCACTAGGCACACCCTTCACCGCACTTTCTTGAATGGATCTCGGATATGCTATGTGCATTCTGAAAGCGGAGGACGATACGGATCCAACGGTGACCATCTCGCCGTAAAATATGTTCATCTACAAAAGTTATGGATTATTTTATGTTACTTCAAAACGTCCAGAAATCACTACTCACACCCGTCACCAAGCATTTTTTTCAACAGACTCCTCCATTCCTGTACGTAAACAATTCACGTACAGATATCTGCTTTGCTTAACCTTACCTCTTTCTTCTCGGCTTTTGGTGAAAGGAATCACCTCGGTTCTGGCTCAAGGGTGAAGAAGGGGTGAGAAAATTCTCACACTATGGCACCTATGGTGACATTATGATTTGGTCAGGTGAACTTCCAAATGGTATTGAACAAGAGTAAAAATTTTTTTCATTAAGAAAACATTTGACTGGCCGCGCCTGAGATAATCATGACGACGATCACGGCATTATTCGTGCTATATTAAAGTACAATACCACCCGTAATTTGTGAAAAAAAATGGCGGCGGCACTTAACTTACGCGGCGCCGCCGAAGTTAGGTGACTTTTGCCGCGTCGCGCGGCAAAAGTCGGCGGAAAAGCGGCCAAAGTCACCTAACTTTGTCGCGCAACGCCTAACTTTTTATAAAAAAAGACCTTATCTTGCTTCAAAATTTATGAATTCTATATATAAGAGTACCATTCAACTCAGCTCGGCGAGGCGCATCTTCCAATATACGGATGTGCCTAGTTGTGGGATATAAGTTTCTTTCCTGGAATTTAAATGTAAATGGACCATTCAGTGTGCTTATTCCAGAGGCTACGTACACATTCTATTGAGCACAGCAGAAATAGGGCAGGTATAGTTTAAGAGCTCATTCTGCATGGATATATGTGAAACTGGGCAGCTCATTCTGCATGGATATGTGTGAAAGTGGGCTTTTCTCGGCGAAGTATGACGGGTCCCAAAATGCAGGAAGACAAAGGGAAATGGTTGGAAATCGCATGAGAAGCACATATCGCGGAATGCCGCGCGTGCTGTGCAATGTACAATACCACTCACAGAACGGGAATTGCGCGAAATTCCAGAAATTTCGCGATTCCGGATTATCGCAAATTATGCAGCGCCATAACTTCCTTCGGAATTAATATATTCTAAATTCGAAAGCAGCACTGTGTTCATCTCGTGAAGGCGAATCTTTCTACGTACATCAAGTCATCTATATCTTGTTTTCAGTTTTCTCAAATTGTTCTGAGGAGGTCCCTTTGCAAGTATGTAACGCAGCGCCTATCCAACTTGAAAGCTTCCAGTAAGCACCATTCGATAGTGCTCTTCTTGTGCATTATAGTGCGCTAGTAAGCTGCCGCAGACTTCTTTTCAAAAGAGAAAAAAGCGTTGGTAAATTCTGGAAAAATCACTCGTTTCCAGATTCTACTTGCCGTAACTTTCTTTGGAGTGGATATTTTCTGAATCCGAAAAATGCATTGTGCTCAGCTCATCAAGGCAAATCTTTCGGTATGCAGAATGTCCTTGATATCTCGATTTCAGTATTCTCAAAACTTTCTGCGGACGTCTCTTCGCAAAGGTGTGAAGCAGCGCGTATTGCCCCCAGTACATTCAGAAAGAAATTTTCAATAGTACTTCTTTTGTAGATTATGGAGCGCTAGAAAGTAGCCGCACACTCCTTTTCAAAGGAGTTAGAAGGGCTGGTGAATTCTGGAAAAATCATGTCGTTCTAAATTTTTCTCAACGTAACTCTAAAATATAAAGCTCTCTTGCTAAGCAGATGTGATTTTCGTAATCAGCAGGTCGGATAACCCTTACAGGCAAGTTTTCCAAGATGTTCGAGTAATTTCATTTTTTCTCGTTTTACGCTCTGAAGCTGCCCGATGGATTTTGGTCAAAATGTTCATGCTCTTAAATTGTAAGGAAACTTCGCTTATAGAGGTTTTCGAACACGCTCTTTACGAAAATCGTGGTCTTTGAGGATTGCAGGGTCTTTTTGGTGAGATACGGTGAGGTGACTGTAACTGCATCACGAAAGTGCGTAAATTGGCCCGCACTTCTCGTGTATCTGTCAGCAACCTTGCCTGCTTGCTTTTCTCAGCCAAAGTTACTAGGAACTGCGCTACCGAATGGTGCATGAATCAGGCTCTAGTCTGTAAAAATCACCGAGTTACGAGCCTATGAAAACACGTTCTCATGAATTTTGCCCAAAATCTAAAGATCGCAAATCTCGTCGAAATTCCACCGTGAGCGCTTGTATGACACTCGCATTGCGGATATTGTGTTCGCTTCGCCCAAAAACTCCCACTGTATTGAATATGGTACTTGCATATGCTTCAGCTGCTCAGTTGAATATCAGAGCTATTTCAGTGGCTAGAACTCAAACTACTAAATCTAACACAATAGGATCCATTAAGGACGCGAAAGATTTTGATCAGCGTGTTGTACAAGCGCTCACGGTGGAATTTCGACGAGATTTGCGATCTTTAGATTTTGGGCAAAATTCATGAGAACGTGTTTTCATAGGCTCGTAACTCGGTGATTTTTACAGACTAGAGCCTGATTCATGCACCATTCGGTAGCGCAGTTCCTAGTAACTTTGGCTGAGAAAAGCAAGCAAGCAAGGTTGCTGACAGATACACGAGAAGTGCGGGCCAATTTACGCACTTTCGTGATGCAGTTACAGTCACCTCACCGTATCTCACCAAAAAGACCCTGCAATCCTCAAAGACCACGATTTTCGTAAAGAGCGTGTTCGAAAACCTCTATAAGCGAAGTTTCCTTACAATTTAAGAGCATGAACATTTTGACCAAAATCCATCGGGCAGCTTCAGAGCGTAAAACGAGAAAAAATGAAATTACTCGAACATCTTGGAAAACTTGCCTGTAAGGGTTATCCGACCTGCTGATTACGAAAATCACATCTGCTTAGCAAGAGAGCTTCATATTTTAGAGTTACGTTGAGAAAAATTTAGAACGACATGATTTTTCCAGAATTCACCAGCCCTTCTAACTCCTTTGAAAAGGAGTGTGCGGCTACTTTCTAGCGCTCCATAATCTACAAAAGAAGTACTATTGAAAATTTCTTTCTGAATGTACTGGGGGCAATACGCGCTGCTTCACACCTTTGCGAAGAGACGTCCGCAGAAAGTTTTGAGAATACTGAAATCGAGATATCAAGGACATTCTGCATACCGAAAGATTTGCCTTGATGAGCTGAGCACAATGCATTTTTCGGATTCAGAAAATATCCACTCCAAAGAAAGTTACGGCAAGTAGAATCTGGAAACGAGTGATTTTTCCAGAATTTACCAACGCTTTTTTCTCTTTTGAAAAGAAGTCTGCGGCAGCTTACTAGCGCACTATAATGCACAAGAAGAGCACTATCGAATGGTGCTTACTGGAAGCTTTCAAGTTGGATAGGCGCTGCGTTACATACTTGCAAAGGGACCTCCTCAGAACAATTTGAGAAAACTGAAAACAAGATATAGATGACTTGATGTACGTAGAAAGATTCGCCTTCACGAGATGAACACAGTGCTGCTTTCGAATTTAGAATATATTAATTCCGAAGGAAGTTATGGCGCTGCATAATTTGCGATAATCCGGAATCGCGAAATTTCTGGAATTTCGCGCAATTCCCGTTCTGTGAGTGGTATTGTACATTGCACAGCACGCGCGGCATTCCGCGATATGTGCTTCTCATGCGATTTCCAACCATTTCCCTTTGTCTTCCTGCATTTTGGGACCCGTCATACTTCGCCGAGAAAAGCCCACTTTCACACATATCCATGCAGAATGAGCTGCCCAGTTTCACATATATCCATGCAGAATGAGCTCTTAAACTATACCTGCCCTATTTCTGCTGTGCTCAATAGAATGTGTACGTAGCCTCTGGAATAAGCACACTGAATGGTCCATTTACATTTAAATTCCAGGAAAGAAACTTATATCCCACAACTAGGCACATCCGTATATTGGAAGATGCGCCTCGCCGAGCTGAGTTGAATGGTACTCTTATATATAGAATTCATAAATTTTGAAGCAAGATAAGGTCTTTTTTTATAAAAAGTTAGGCGTTGCGCGACAAAGTTAGGTGACTTTGGCCGCTTTTCCGCCGACTTTTGCCGCGCGACGCGGCAAAAGTCACCTAACTTCGGCGGCGCCGCGTAAGTTAAGTGCCGCCGCCATTTTTTTTCACAAATTACGGGTGGTATTGTATATTTTACAATGCTTCCGAGTTAATTGCTAAGTTTACAATCCTATTATGTTGTCTCGTAAGTTTTTTTTTTTCAATTTTGAATTTTTATTGCGATAAGTCATACTATTCTAAGTGCTAATTAAAATGTAGGGTACCCTTCGATAGAACAAAGTAAGCTTTATAAATGGTATGTAACTGGTTACACAACTTTTAGTACATCGAGTCAGAAGCTGAAATTAGAAGATTTGTATGCCAGCAAAATTGAAAACGAATTATATCTTTATGCAAAACAATTTTAACGGATCTCCCACACGCCATATACTCTTCAAAGCAGAAATTCGTATGTATATGCCGCTCTGTATTTCTTTCCGGGCTAAAACCGAAAGAACTAAGATTGTTTTTGAAAAGCGATGCTGTACTGTTCCCACATAACTAGATTCAAACCACATGCCTTGAGTTCAGCTTCCTTCAAGCGCTAGTTCTCAAGAAAAACTGAATTCACAGCACGCATTAACATCCCCCCCCCCCCGAAGGAGGGGATCGCAGCTTACAGAGAAAGCTTCATATCTTGAAGCTATGAACTCCTGGATTTAAGCTGTCTACCCATCCGTATGTAGATGATCCCTGGCGGCGACTGTCATTTTCAAAGTCATTTTTCGTCCTTTAAAATTAGCGAGAACGTTTCAAAGTTGTTTTGTTCATTTAGTCCAACAGTGCTAAGACGTTGCTAATAAGAACAAATGAAGTATTAGAGTCATGAAATTTGCGATGAACCACAAGTCGTAAGTTGGAGTTTATCGAAAAAATCGATATTCCAAAAACTCATTTTCTAACGTATATTTGTTTCAGCAACATAATTAGCACCGTTGTGTTAGATGTTCAGTACAACTTTGAAAGATTTTCGTTGACTTCGAGGAAGGAAAAGTGACTTTGAGGAAAAAACTGTCGGCCGCCGGGGATCATCAGGGAATCAAACGAAATGCTGGAAAATGCGGCTTGTACAGCTGTTTGCCCCTGTTCAATATGTTTATACTGAAGGAGAGTAGAAATACCTACGGATAGGTAGACAACGTGAAATCCAGATATCTGGAGCTTTGGGATATGAAGCTTTTCTTTTAAGCTACGATCCCTTCCCCTGCGGGAATGTTGATGCATGCCCTAAGCAAGGTATAGATACCGGTGGATGGGGGGAGGGGTTAAGGGGAGCGCGAAGCAGCGCTCTCAAAGAGCCGTCGAAAAAAGGTGCACCTCTCCCATTAGGTAAAGAAAGCTGGGAACCCTGCCGAGAGAGCATACCTTCGATAGTCTAGAGACAGGGCGCCAAAAGTGAAGGTTGTTTGAACATTTGACGTCATAAAGAGTGAAGGTTGCTTAAAGAAGATCAGAGAAGAGAAAATGATTAAAACAGATACAGAAAGCCAAAGAAACTGCTGTAAACCGGATACAAACGCTGCAATAAGGCTTGTAATTTTTCATTTGGCGGCTTTTCAGGGTGCAAGTTTTCGCTCCAGGACCAGCAATTCGCAACGCGGGGTTTTGATTTTTGATGCGTCCTTTGAATTTTTACCCCCGCCTTGACGTTCCTGTTTCATGGGACATTGTCTAGATTGTTGCGCTTATTGTTCTGAGCAGCAATCGCCCAAGCTGGAAAAAAATCGATGCGAAAGCACTGAAAGCGAACAAGGTAAATGAAAACGCATTTTTTACGATTTTTCGCAAAAAATTCTACCATGATCGAAGAGTTAAGGGCTGGGTGGTTGTCTGCATTATGAACAGAAGCAAGTTCGAAAGAATGCACGAAAAAACCGCGTGAAAAGAGTTAAACTAGGAAAAAAAACAAGAGATTTTTAAAAACAAGGTTTTTGCCGGATTTCTCGTTCAAATCAAATAATGTGGTTTTGGGACGTTGTCAGGGTGAATGTAGAGATCAGGAGCTTCAATTTGATATATAGCTTGCTAAAATTGGGTTTGAAACAACGAAGAAAAGGCTACCAGAGCCAAATGCCCCGCGCCCCGCGTTTGGGGTAGCGAGGTAGCGCACAGCGCGCGGAGACGCAGACGAGCAGCGGAGACAGACCAGAGCCGACGGGGCATTTGGCTCTGGTAGCATATCTCCGCAGGGTCTCAGCGAAATCCTACAACATTATATATCATTCTGATCGTCATGACACGACGAGGAGAACTGACAACGTCCCAGGCTTTGAAAATCACTCATTAACAAGATAGGCCAGCGTTTTCGTGCGCGATTCCCTGCGCAAGAATTACGCGCAGTCTCTCGTTTTTATTTAACTCCAATAGCTTTTCTAAACTTCTGAAACTCTATTTTGGTCAATTGAGAGGTTAAATGAAAAATTTTGTCCTGAATTCTGGCGAAAATTTCACAGAAACCTTCTTTTTAACGTAAAAAAGGCTATGAAAACGTTGATTTTCGGTTTTGCTGGAATAAGCTAAAGTTATTATTTCCTATATTTGCTTCATAAACATACGTTCCGATATAGTCAGGACAATAACATCCAGGGCGAAGCCCCGGATAACTTCTGTTTTTTCCAGGTGAAGGTTGTGTCCCCTCATAGCCCTAAAAATGAAGGTTACCAGAGTATGTGGCTCTATGTATCGAGGGTATGCGAGAGAGTCAAATCGTTTGAGAGAGCGTTGTTGTGCATAACGATACCCGTTGTTTATTGTTCTTGTGCTTATTAGTTTTGTGCCATTAGGATAGAATCTTGTACACAAACCCGCGTTTCTGCATCGATCAGGTTATACTGGGACTTACCACTAGCCACCCTCCGTTACAAAAATCAATAAAACTCGTTACTCAGAGCGTGTAAGAAATTGCAATTCTGCTATTGTGTTTCTACGGACTTGTAGGTATATGTGGAAGCGACACGGCATTGCTTTTATCTTAGGCATTTCAGTTCTCTCGATTTCCAGCATAAAAGGAAATAAGCAGTGGTATATTTGAATATCTAATATGGAGTGTCTATGAGCGTGTGAGAAATCCGGTAAGTTTGTGTTGAACGAAGATATAAACCTTTTCTAGTTTTTCAGTCATCCGAAACTTAGCAAATTTTGGCTTCTAACTCGAATACCGAAGCTGGTGCGCATACTTAAATGACATCTTGTAGAGCTTGCTTTACTCGATCTAACGGCACCCTGCACGATTGATGGATTGTAATGACTTATTGCGGTAGAAAGTCAAAATTGAGAAAACTTGTACCCTATTTTCAGGTGTACAAGCCGCGAGGTGGTCCTAGCTTACATCGATCAGCCCGAACACATCAAAGGACTTCGCAACGAAAGGACCCTATACGTGCTGCGTATTACCTGAAATAATCGTGCGGCAGAAGGTCGCTTCTCGAAACACAATAAAGCAGAGCAGCCCGGGCGAAAATTTGAAAAAGTGCGGCTTATACACCTGAAAATAGGGTAAATCAACATAATACATTTGTAACTGGAATTATCTGCAAATGATCAACCTACGCAGTCGTAGAAAGACAAATAACATTTGGCGATGGGCATATTAAAATGACCACATTTGTCATACAAGGAAAGGTTCCCAAATCGCTTTTGCGATTTAGAACCAAGTGCATATCAATGGATTTGTCTTGTTGAGCTGATTGCGAATCCAACTCCCATAGCTGCTGCGCGATTCTCTAGGAAAAGTTATGGGCATCAATGTTCATATAGTTATAAAGGCTCAAATGCAAAATGTGCTTCAATAAGCTTGTATTGTTGATTAGCAACGCCATGGCGTAACTGTATGAAAGGAATGCGCACACATATCGGCAACATGGATTAATGTTTCTAAACGAATACTTTTCTAAAGTTTGACACTAAAAGTTTGCCATGGACTTCAAGCGCTCATAACTTCTTCTAAGAACAAAACAGCAGATAAGGAAGATAGATTGGAATTAGCTCAACAAAATGCATCAAACGAAATGCATTTCGTTCAAATTTACCACGACGACCTAGTACATTTCCCTTCCCTAATCCCCGTAAAGAATCACTAAAGCTTTCACTATGCGCGTGTTTGACTTACATTATTGAATTCTTGTGGTTCTTCATATAGTGTGACCATTGCATAACAATTGCATTCGCTAGTAACGATAACATCGCTTAATTCTCATTAAAAATATACTGTGGGTATTCTCAAATATGCTGTTTCAAGCTAATGTTGATATAAATAAGGTCTACGAGAGGTTGTGAAAATGCAGGAAACTTGCGTCAAGCGTTGGTCTTAGCTTGTCTGTCTATGCCAAACTAGGGAAAGCCCCTAAAGCCTCTAAAATCCTGGGGTTGCTAAAGATAATAGGTCAAAACCGTAGACTTCATATGCTTGAGTTGCGATTCGAGCCAGAATGGAGGGTTATAGCTAGCCTCAAAAAGTCTGCGAATCACTCAGTGACAGTAATCCATACGTAACTGTGGCAAGATTCAATCTTGCATGGAAATGCACAAGCAAACCCTTATTACTGCACTCGTTCTGCAAAAACACTGATTACGCCCACAATTTTGAATTTTGAACTGTGTTTTTACGGAGAACGGCAGCTATAAGACTTATCCTGTAAAATGACACTTCTTCAGCGAGTCCTTTTCTTTGCATGTACAGTCGTCCCCCCCCCCCCCACTGGACACCTAGTGGACGAATTCAAATTCGAATTTGAGCTCGTCGACTGCGGCAGAGCGCGGCACCGTCAAATTTCCATTCCAAGCTCACGCAGAAGTCTTTTGTGTTTTTTCGCCGTTGAGTGGTGTTTTTGTTTTTGTTTTGATGACGTTTTTGATCAGATTTAACGAGTTTGTTGTTGCTAAGCGATGTTTCAAACCTCTATGCTCGTTGCTTCAGCTCTAATCTCAGTTAAGCTTGAAAAAGCAATGCACTTGGGGAGTTTCCGACGTGAGTCACAATGAAGCAACATTTCTAGACATATTTTACATAACGAAAAAAGATTTCACGAGAAAAATAGTCGTTAATAGTCTTCAATAGTCGTTCTTCCAAGTTTAACCTATTAGAGTTGAAGAAACCAGCATTGCAACACGAAATACGCTCAAAAGCAACAAAATTTCCAATCCCATTTTGAATGTTAACAGCAGACTATTAACATTCAAAACACTGAATGAGACGTCGGAAAAACAGAAATCTGTTTGAGTTCCTGAGGGCTTCAGGTGCCGCACTCTGCCGCAACCGGCGCGCTCCACTAATGTTTAGTGAAGGGAGGACAACAGTTGTAGCGGTAGAATTTGAAACGGGATTGTCGGGATTCGCGGGATTCGCGACTTCAAGGGATTTGCGGAGTTCGCGGGATTTGCGGTATATGCGGGATCTAGCTATAACTTCTTTCAAAACCACTTCAATTGCAATCTGCGTGAAGATTTGGCTTCAGCTTGATGAGACGAATCTTTTGATATACAGTATGTCCGTAATTCGTGGTGACGGGGCAGACATACAATGATACCTTGTTGTTTTCTATGTTAAAGCTTTTGTGAACATTTATCACAGCGTAAATCGCAAAGCAGGTTCTGGTACGAAGTTCTCATTATCAAAACTATCGCAAAAAATTGGGCAGTTTTTATTTACCCTTATCACTGATATAAGCATTTTATCATTTATCACTGATAATATCACATTTTTGGATCATATTTGCATATGGTAAGGAAAGTACTGTAGGAAAAGCTGTGTGAATTTCTATCGCTCTTTCTCTCATTATAAGTGATCTACAGGCTTTTCTAGTTCTATTGCTCGGTGCAGGTAGATCCCTCGCTGCAGCAATCGATCGATTTTTCATCGGCACATGCCATTGCTGCCAATTCTTACCTAGAATGGCATTTTTGCTTCAACTCGCTTCACGCCGAAGCCTGGGCTGAATTTCTGCATCTATATGGAAGATGAACGTGGAAATCGACCGCATGAATTTAAGCCATTCTTAACTGTCTTTGTCATTGATATCACCATTTTATCATTTTTTACTGATGATATCACAAAATTGGATCATTTTTGACATACAGTAAGAAATGTACTTTAGCAACTGCTGTGCGAGTTTTTATCGCTGTATCTATTATAGTATGTGATTAACAGGCTTTTTCGGTTCAAATGCGCATTCGGTGCAGTAGATAGACTCCTCACTGCAGCAATCGATTGATTGCTCATCATGCGCATGACACCGTCTCCTTGCAGACGTTGCTCTTTCGGAAAAATTCATCGCTCTATAAATTGCGAATGAACCGAGTCGCCTGCCAAGTTGGAGTTGCAACGATGAGTTGAACACTTCTGTTTTCTGCGTATGGACATACAGATCCAGATCCACGAAGGCGATCGGTCTAGGGTGCGAAACGGCGCAAACGACGTGTTCGAGCATCTTTCCGTCAGAATCCACACGCTTGCGAACGATGCGCGTACATGGGCGGTTGCCTCCGTATCTAAGTTTTTTGAATTCTCCTACGCTCTCCTCTATTTCTTGCTATCTACAATAGCTCACAAAAAGTGCAGATTTTTTTTGTATGTCGTGAAATTCCGGGAGTTTTGCGAAAGTCCGAAATTTCCGAGGAATCATGCGAATCACGCAAACTACGCAGCGCCATAACTTCCTTAGGAATAAATATATTCTAAATCCGAAAAAAGCGTTGTGTTTAGCTCGTCAAGTCAAATCTTTTGATTTACAGCATATCTTCGATGTTCCGTTTTTAGTTTTCTCCAATTTGTCTGCGGACGCCTATTTGCAAGGATACAACGCAATGCACATCACACATAAAAGATTACATAAGCACTATTCGCTGGTGCTGTTTCCGTGTATTATCGCGCTTTAGAAATTAGCCGGAGACTGTTTTTTCACAAAAGATAGAAGAGCTGGTGAATTTTGGAAAAAACATGTTGTCCCAAATTCTACTCACCTAACCCTAAAATATAAAACTTTCCTGCTAAGCAGAAGCTATTTTGTAATCAGCAGGCCGGATAACCTCTATGAGCAGGTTTTAAGAAGTTCGGGTTATTTGAGTTTCTCGTTTTACGCTCCGACGCTTGCCGATGGTTTTGCCTAAAATAGTAATGATTTTGGATTGGAACGAAATTTTGCACATGGAGTTTTTCGGACAGGCTGTCTACGAAAACCGTGGTCTTTACGGAAGACAAGGTTTTTTAGCAGAGGTATGGTGAGGGAGCTGTAGCTAAGACATAAAAGTTTGTAACATCCCCCTGTACTTTTCGCGTATTCGTTAGAGCAATTGCCTGCTAACCTTTATACAGGTCAAAATCAATGGTAGCTTTGCTATCGAATTTTGCACGTCTTAGGTCCAGTCTATAAAAATCGCCGAGTTCCAGCTTACAAGATCACGTTCTCCTGACCATTGCCCCAAATGTAAAAATCGCATACTTTGTCGAAATTCCATCGTAACTGGTCGTTTGATACGCTTTTTGCAAATCTTATGCTCACTTCGCTCATGGGATCCTACTGCTTTGGATACTAGCCGCAAAGTCGCTTCGATATCTAACAAGGTAGCTGAAGCCCGCACAATTACCATATCTAAAACAGTAGGATCCCGTGAGCGAAGTGAGCGTAAGATTTGCAAAAAGACATACGACCAATTACGATGGAATTTCGACAAAGTATGCGATTTTTACATTTGGGGCAATGGTCATGAGAACGTGATCTTGTAAGCTGGAACTCGGTGATTTTTGTAGACTGGACCTGAAACGTGCACCATTCGCTAGCAAGGTTACCACTGATTTTGACCTGTAAAGGTTAGCGCAATTCCTCTAACTAATACGCGAAAAGTACAGGGGATGTTACAAACTTTCATGTCTTAGCTACAGCTCCCTCACTATATCTCTGCTAGAAGACCTTGATTCCGTAAAGACCACGGTTTTCGTATACAGCCTGTCCGAAAAACTCCATGTGCAAAATTTCGTTCCAATCCAAGATCATTTTTATTTTAGGCAAAACCCATCGGCAAGCGTCGGAGCGTAAAACGAGAAACTCAAATAACCCGAACTTCTTGGAAAACCTGCTCATAGAGGTTATCCGGCCTGCTGATTACAAAATAACTTCTGCTTAGCAGGAAAGTTTTATATTTTAGAGTTAGGTGAGTAGAATTGGGACAACATGTTTTTTCCAAAATTCACCAGATTTTCCATCTTTTGTGAAAAAACAGTCTCCGGCTAATTTCTAAAGCGCGATAATATACGGAAACAGCACCGGCGAATAGTGCTTACTGTAATCTTTTATGTGTGATGGCACTGCGTTGCATACTTGCAAATAGGCGTCCGCAGACAAATTGGAGAAAACTGAAAACGGAACACCGAAGATATGCTGTAAATCAAACGATTTGACTTGATGAACTAAACACAACGCTTCTTTCGGATTTATAATATATTCATATCTAAGGCCCCGGGCAGACTTCACGCACTTTGATCGTCGCGACTGAATCGCGACGAGACAACAGTTACAACATCATTCCATGCCGATCAACTTGCATTCGGTTGTGATACTTTTCCAGACCGAAATTTTTGAATGTGAAATGAAAATGAATGGAAATCTTGGCGATTAGATCACGACGATTAAGTCGCGTGAAGTCTGACCGGGGCCTAGGGAAGTCATGGCGCTGCGTAGTTTGCGTGATTCGCATGATTTCGCGGAAATTCCGGACTTTCGCAAAACTCCCGGAATTTCACGACATACAAAGAAAATCTGCATTTTTTCTAAGCTATTGTAGATAGCAAGAAATAGAGGAGAACATAGGAGAATTCAAAAAACTTCGATACGGAGGCAACCGCCCATGTACAATACCGCTCACAGAATGTGCAAAATTTTCGCGAATGTCGCAGAATTCCAGGAATTCTGCGAAGATTCGCGAAATTTCGGGAATTTCGCGAAATTCCTGAAATTTCGCGAAATTCATGTGAATCACGCAAATTACGCAGGGCCATAACTTCTTTCCAAATGAGTATATTCGAAATCCGAAAACAGCATTGTATTCAGCTCGTCAAGGCGAATCTTTTGGTATACAGGTTGTGTCCAGTACCTTGTTTTCAATAACCTTGAATTTGCACGCGGACGCCTCTTCGGATGGTGGTAACGCAACGAGCATCACACATAGGAGACTGCCGTGGGCACCACTCGATAGTACTCCTTCACTAGATTATCGTGCGCTAAACAGCAGCCGAAGACTCTCTTTCAAAAAAGATAGAAGAGCTGATAAACTCTGGAAAAATTAAGCTGTTCCAAGTTCTACTAGCCGTAACTTTCTTTAGAATGAACATTTTCGAAATCAGAAGGCAGATTTGTGTTCATCTTGTCAAGTCGAATCTTACTTTATACAGCATGCCCTTGAAATTCCGTTTCCAATTTTACCAAAATTTTCTGCGCGCGTTTATTCACAAGGTCGCAACGCAGCGCACACCAAAAATAAAAGACTACAGTAAGCACTGCTGGATTGCAGTAGAGCTTCTCATTTTAGGTTCACGGTGGGCAAAATTTGAGACAACGCTATTTTTCCAGAATTCACCAGCTCTTCTATCTTTTTTCAAGAAGATTCTCGGGTTGCTTTTTAGCGCTCGATAATCTGCGAAAGCAGCACACCCACCGTGAACTTAAAATGAGAAGCTCTACTGCAATCCAGCAGTGCTTACTGTAGTCTTTTATGTTTGATGTGCGCTGCGTTGCGACCTTGTGAATATACGCGCGCAAAAAATTCTGAAAAAATTGGAAACGGAATTTCAAGGGTATGCTGTATGAAGTAAGATTTGACTTGACGAGATGAACACAATGCTGCTTTCGGATTTCGAAAATGTTTATTCTTAAGGAAGTTACGGCTAGTAGAACTTGGAACAGCTTAATTTTTCCAGAGTTTATCAGCTCTTCTATCTCTTTTGAAAGAGAGTCTTTGGCTGCTGTTTAGCGCACGATAATCTAGTGAAGGAGTACTATCGAGTGGTGCCCACGGCAGTCTCCTATGTGTGAAGTTCCTTGCGTTACCACCATCCGAAGAGGCGTCCGTGTGCAAATTCAAGGTTATTGAAAACAAGATACTGGACACAACCTGTATACCAAAAGATTCGCCTTGACGAGCTGAATACAATGCTGTTTTCGGATTTCGAATATACTCATTTGTAAAGAAGTTATGGCCCTGCGTAATTTGCGTGATTGACATGAATTTCGCGAAATTTCAGGAATTTCGCGAATCTTCGCAGAATTCCTGGAATTCTGCGACATTCGCGAAAATTTTGCACATTCTGTGAGCGGTATTGTACGCGCATCGTTCGCAAGCGTGTGGATTCTGACGGAAAGATGCTCGAACACGCCGTTTGCGCCGTTTCGCACCCTAGACCGATCGCCTTCGTGGATCTGGATCTGTATGTCCAAACGCAGAAAACAGAAGTGTTCAGCTCATCGATGCAACTCCTGTTGGCAGGCGACTCGGTTCATTCGCAATTTATAGAGTGGTGAATTTTTCCGAAAGAGCAACGTCTGCAAGGAGACCGTGTCATGCGCATGATGAGCAATCAATCGATTGCTGCAGTGAGGAGTCTATCTACTGCACCGAATGCGCATTTGAACCGAAAAAGCCTGTTAATCACATACTATTAGGTCGTTTCAAAAGTAATTTCGCTTTTTTCAAACGGGCGCCACATCTGATGGAATAAAGGTTCCTGAGAGATCTTGGAAGCATTCGAAGCAGCATTTCATTCTCTTTCTAATGGTTATGAAATCTTTGCAAAACAGTCAATGAGCTTTCAGAAAATAACCAAAATCTGCGACCCATGCTTTTTGAGATGGTCAAGTTTCACGATTTTTCAAAATTTTCATATCAATCCTCAGAAGGAGTTCAAGTAACGATTCGATAGAGTAAACCTCATAGAATACAGTACTACATTTTCTCTTCCTTGTAACTCGCCGTAATTTTTTAAAAGATTTTTTAACAGAACCATCGGATTTTGGCAGACCCACTTCAGCCACATTCACATCAAACATCATAATTTTTCGGAATTTGAGACTACCAAGATGGTACTATGAGTTAGCACAAAGTTTACAAAGCAAGTGAGGGCTTACTGGCTCGAAATATCAAATTTCGAGTTTTTCGGGTACAGCCTGAGGCTCGCCAAAAAAATGAGTTATGATGATTTCTCCCCGGAAATTAAACGAATCGGAAACAAAAAACACCTGTTAGAAATAGGAGAAAATGCTGCATCGCAAAGTGCGCGAGCTGCTCTTCCTTTGATGTTCTACGAGGATTTAGCTGCCTAGCTATGGAAATCGGTAGCATCAGCTAAAATTCTGTCAAAAATGTATGACAAGCTATGGAAAAGAGAAAAAAGTAGTACTGTATTTTATAGGGTTTGCTCTATCGAATCGTTGCTTGAACTTCTTCTGAGGATTGATATGAAAGTTTTAAAAAATCGTGAAACTTGACCATCTCAAAAAGCATGGGTCGCAGATTTTGGTTATTTTCTGAAAGCTCATTGACTGATTTGCAACAGCTTCATGACCTTTAGAAAGAGAATAAAATTCTGCATCGAATGCCTCCAAAATCTCTTACAAGGGAACGATACTCAATGTCCGTGGCCTTTTGAGACGAGATGTATACCATTACACTCGTCTTCGAACGCTGATTCCGAATCTGACTTCCGTTTCTGCTAATCATTTCTCTGAAGGAAGTTATGGAGGAATTTCGAGCCAACTTTATCCGCCCAAGGGTATGGTCACCAGAACGGCCTCTACCGGCGCCATGTTCTTGTTAGTGGTTAGTGTGATAGCCTCATAACTTGATATAGGTGTAGGTTCAAATCCTTTTGTGTTTTTGTTTTGCACTACCTCAATTGAAATTGTTCGAAATTCACTCGAATTATGGTCATTGGATACATTTTAACGCAAATAGTAAATTTTTTCCAAATTTCCATGTTTTTTGAAGAGTAAGGGCGTCCAGTTAGCTCGAAGATGCGAAAGAAGGTTTATTGAGGCAACGCAAAACTGAAAAACACAAAAGGATTCGAACCTACAACTGCATCAACTCATGAGCCTATCGCGCTAACCACTAGACCACACCGCACCGGCACTGTTTCCGCTTCGAACTTATTTCAGTGGAAAGCCGAAGCCTGCACAATCCTTTACAACATCTTTGAAGCGATTAGCAGTAACCGAAGTCAGATTCGGAATCAGCGTTCCAAGACGAGTGTAATGGTATACAACTCATCTCAAAAAGCCACGGACACCGAGTATCGTTTCCTTGTTAGAACTATTTGTTGCGTCAAATGTGGTGCCCGTTTGAAAAAAGCGAAATTACTTTTGAAACGACCTAATATAATAGATACAGCGATAAAAACTCGCACAACAGTTGCTAAAGTACATTTCTTACTGTATGTCAAAAATGATCCAATTTTGTGATATCATAAGTAAAAATGATAAAATGATGATATCAATGACAAAGACAGTCAAGAATGGTTTTAAATTCATGCGGTCGATTTCCACGTTCATCTTCGTTCATTCATGTAGCTGCAGAATTCCAGTCCAGGCTATGGCGTGAGGCGAGTTGAAGCAAAAATGCCATTTTAGGTAAGATTGGCAGCAATGGCATGTGCCGATGAGAAACCGATCGATTGCTGCAGCGAGGTATCTACCAATTGCACCGAGCAGTAGAACTGGAAAAGTCTGTAGATCACTTATAATGAGAGAAAGAGCGATAGAAATTCACTCAGCGTTTCCAGTAGGTTTCTTACCATAAGCCAAAAATGATCTAAAAATGTGATATTATCAGTGATAAATGATAAAATGCTCATATTAGTGATAAGAGTAAATAGAAACTGCTCAATTTTTCGCAATAGTTTTCGACAATGAGAACTTCGTACCAGAACCTGCTTTGCGATTTACGTTGTGATAAATGTTCACAAAAGCCTTAACATAGAAAACAACAGGGTACCATTGTATGCAGGTCAAACAAGGGGTGTGGCACACAATGGTTACGACCCCTCCCCCTGATTGCTGTCTTAATAAGACCCCCCCCCTAAATTATCTGCCTAAGATAGCATTACCTGAAGGCCCTGTCACATGACGGGCAACATAATGAGCATGTCAATTAACCCCTGTAGACAAAGTTTGAGCGAATTCTAAAGATTCAAGATACTAGGCTACCTGAAGGAAATGGTCATTTTCCAACATGGTTAGCTTTGTTTCAAAGGTGAATTAGCTATCCGTTTTTGCACTCATAACAAAGCACTACTCCTTCTTTGTTCGGCTCGAAATCACGCTTCAAAAGACCTCCAAGTGTGAAATTAGAGGCCATCCAAAAGCAAGTTTTTCCCATTTTCCGCTTTTGATGGCTGTGCTTTCACCAACTATTACTCAGAGCAAAGAAAACGAATCAGACTCAAATCACTCCTGTAAAAACTAGGAGATCTAGGCTATCGATCCATATAAATAGGTTTGCTAAAAATGTTTTATGACATAGTTAATGGGGTGTGGCACTCCCCATTATAAGCTGTGGCTGTTACAGCTTAACTATATCAAAAAACATTTTTAGCGAGCAGTATTTATGTGAATCGCTAGCCTAAACTTCGTAGGTTCCATAGGAATGTTTTAACCCTGATTCTTCTTAGCTCTGAGTAATATGTCGTGAAAGCACAGCCATTAAAAGCGAAAAATGAGAAAAATGAGATTTTGGTTGGCCTTTAATTCCACAGTTGGAGGTCTTTTAAAGCGGGATTTCTGCGATGGACAAAGAAGGAGTAGTGCTTTGTTTTAAGTGCAAAAACGGGTAGCTAATTCACCTCTGAAACAAGGTTAACCATGTTGGAATATAACCATTTCACTTAGGTAGCCTAATATCTTGAATCTTCAAAATTCGCTCAAACTTTGTCTACAGGGTTAATGACATGCTAATTATGGATATGATACGAATATCATGTCATCACTTTTATCAGATTACCCCACTACGACCACTCCCATTTTGACTCCTCAATACGACCCCCAGGTGTGGCGTGCCAAACCCCACGCTTGACCCTGATTGTATAGCTACCCCGCCACCACGAATTGCGGACATACTGTATATAAGATTCGTCTCATCAAGCTGAAGCCAAATTTTCACGCAGATTGCAAATAAAGTGGTTTTGAAAGAAGTTATAGCTAGCCGCTTATACCGCAAATCCCGTGAAGTCGCAAATCCCGCGAATCCCTACAATCCCGCAATTTGACAAATTCTACCGCTACAAGTGAACACTAGGCTGTTTCAAAGTTCTGTCCGATTTTTAGTTGCCTTCTTTCAACGCAGCTATTTTCCTAGGGTTTTGCACTGGCAGTGTCATCTAGAAGCACTTCTCCTGTTTTTTATGCTTACTGAAGCTTAATGAATCAGCTTTTCATAGACGAAATTTTAAATAATTTTGCCCCAAAGCAAAGTTGCAAAATGCAGTCACGCCCCAAAACGTTTTCATAATGAGAATTTCTGCGGTATTTGTAGAACTAAATTTGTAATATTTTTTGGTGGATAAGGGCGTGGCTAATATAAATACAATTTTCCTGCGACGCAGAAAATGTCATACGTTTTCAATTTCCTTCAAAGAAAGGAAACAAACCCAGTTTTTCAACAAGCGAACAATCTACATAGTGCATATGAAAGAGTGAAGCGAAAGCAAGCAGAGACCATCGGCCAATTGGCTTTCGTCGTTTGCGATAGCAGAAAAAAATCAAGTATTAAAGAGTCGGCATATTTTTGAGCGCGGGGCAGGGTTCAAATAATGGGTTTTGTTAATTTGCTCGAAAAAACTTCTATGGGCAAAGATAACTCGGATTCTCTTCAGCTGCCAAAGAATTTCTAGAGTATAAGCTACTCAATGATGTCAGTCAAGTATGTCTGTACATCCTCATGTGGAACCAATAGTACGTCAAACTGAACAGTTTTAGAACAAACCTTGCAGAATTCTAAAAATTTTCTCTTCTCTCTCGCTTGCCTTCCTTACATGGTATACTGTGCTTGTAACAACCAAAAACTTGCTTAATCCAGCAAAAACTGTAATAATTTGTTCAAAATTGTTCATGTTGAAAAAACAGTTGTAAAATTTTAGATCAAAACACCGTAAATCGGACAGAACTTTTGAAACAAGCTAGTACAGTCAGTTTCATTTCGGACTAGGCGGAACATTCTACATGTGAGCATCGCTGGAGGCTTCCCGAGCACATAGCGTGGCATCTTCCCAAGCAAATATTAAAAAGGATGAAGAGACGCAGATGGGGCTCTCAGCACGACATGATATAAATACTGTAGCTGCAAAACGACGCGAGCCACTGCGAAGCCTACTCCCGCCGATCCAATTTCTGCCTAAAGCGGGTTGAAACTTACTGTACGTGGAGAGCAGACCTGACACAACAATGGACAACTGTTATGTAGGAAAATTTCACAAATTTTTTGGATTTGTCTGGCGGTTCTCCGCAGTTTACACTACACCCAGAATCGTAGAATTCGAAACGTACATATTGATAGCTTCACTCTCAGTGGCTATATAAAGTAGTAAGCTTGAACATCTATTCTTAAGCCTATACTTTCTACTGTGAGAAAACGATTTCAAGATGAAGATTTCAGAAACACCTGTTAACGAATCCTTCACGCAAGAATTTCCCTGCCAGCCCAAATGCTGATAGCACTTTCACTTTTAAGTTCAAATTAATTTATTTATTTATCTGTTTATTTATTTATTTATTTATTGAGTGCATCTAATGATGCTCCAAATCCTATTCGAGTATCTGTGATATTTCAAGTCAGCTATTGTTTTGTTCAATAAAAGGTTTGCGGAAGCGTGAAGCACAGAGCCCGGCAAGACCGAAACCGATTGAAGCTGGATATTACCTGGGCAAGAAAGAGCAAAGCAGATATTGTTTTTGTACAATCGGGGCAGAGCCCCTTGACAAACCTGATAGCTTAAGGACCGCTTCAAAGGCTGTCAATCTAAATACCATCACCGGTTCGAACAATTACCCTATTTTCAGGTGTACAAGCCGCACCCTTTTCACTCTAAAGGCGAACGCGCCAAAAGACTGACTGTCATCATGGAGCGCGTTAAGTGAGAGCAGTATGCGATGAGGCGACCGCTTCGCGAGACATATGCGCGGCGGTGCGCCTGGGTCTGCTCGCGTTTAGAGCAAAAAGGGTGCGGCTTATACACCTGAAAATAGGGTAACTACAGAGCCGTTACGTACATATTCTAATACGATGTTGCACAGCGCAGCAGCTCAAAATCATGCCTCCAAGCCTTTATGGCACCTAATTTGACGTGCACATTTGTGTGAGTAAGCTTAATCATAGTCAGAAGAAATATGGCGTGAATGTAAGTGCCCAATTTCTCTTCAATATAGCTAGGATTCTTTCAGCTGGGTACTCTGAGCTAAGCCCGATCGCAAGACAATAAACCCATAAGACCTGTAAACACTTCAACAAACCGAATTCATTCATGTTCAACGATGTTCATTCTCGCTTGCGGAAGAGGGAAGACTGAGGGTGCTAAGTTACTGAATTCGCAACGTTTCTTCCTCAATTTTCTCAATACTACAATACCGCTCACATTTTTTGAAAAATAAACGCGAATGTATGGTAATGTATAAACATGTCCATACAACAGCGTCGCGTGGCCATATCTCTCTTCAGAGTGGACGAATTCTGAATCCAAAGCCACCATTCGATTCAGCTCGGCGCGGAGAATCTTCTGATATATTGGAAATGGGGGTACGATGTCTTCGATAATCCGTTTCCAGTTTTTCAACTTGTTCTGCGGAGGTCCTTTCACGAATATGTGAAGCAACGCCTACCCAATAGAAGACTTTACTGAGCACTACTCGATAATACTGTTCTTGTAAATTATTGTGCGCTGGAAAATAGGCTCAGACTTCTTTCCAAAGGAGGTGAAAGAGTTGGTGAATTTTGGAAAAATCACGCGTTTCTAAATTCTACTCGCCATAACTTCCTTCGGAATAAGTATATTTTGAATCCGAAAACTGCGACTTGCTCAGCTCATCAAGTCGAATCTTCCTATGTACAGCATGTCCTTGGTATTTCGATTTCAGTATTCTTGAATCTTTCTGAGGACGTCTTTTCGCGAAGGTGTAATGCAGCGAACATTGTCCCGAGTACATTCAGCAAGGATCTTTCGATAGCACTTTTTCTGTAGATTATGATGTGCTAAATAATAGCCGCAGGTTTCTTTTCAAAGGAAATGGAACGGCTGGTGAATAGTGGAAAAATCTTGTCGTCCCAACTTCTACTCGCCATATCAGCAGGATACGAAGCTATCTTGCTAAGCAGATGTGAGTTTCGAAATCAGCAGGTCGCATAACCTCTACGAGCAAGTTTTCCGATATGTTCGGGTCATTTCATTTTTCTCGCTTTACGCGGAAGCGCGCCGATGGATTTTGGTCAAAATGTTGATGCTCTTGAATTGTAAGGAAACTTCGCTTATAGAGGTTTTCGAACACGCTCTTTACGAAAATCGTGGTCTTTGAGGATTACAGGGTCTTTTTGGAGAGATACGGTGAGGTGACTGTAACTTCATCACGAAAGTACGTAACTTTGGCCGCAATTCTCGCGTATCTGTCAGAAACCTTGCCTGCTTGCTTTTCTCAGTCAAAGTTACTAGGAAGTGTGCTATCGAATGGTGTATTACTCAGGCTTCAGTCTGTGAAATTCGCCGAGTTACGAGCCTACAAATACACGTCCTCATGAATTTTGCCCAAAATGTAAAGATCGCATATTTCGTCGAAATTCCTCCGTGAGCGCTTGTATGACGCTCGTTGCAGATATTATGTTCGCTTCGTTGAACGTCTCCCACTGCACTGAATATGGTGCTTGCGTCTGCTTCAGCTGCTCAACTGAATATCAAAGCTATTTCGTGGCTAGAGCTCAAAGCACCAAATCTAACACAATAAGATCCATTAAAAATATGGAAGGATTTGATCAGCGCATTGTATTAGGTCATTCGGATAGTTTTTTCCTTTTTGCGCCTTTGATGTTGATACCATATTTTAAGAGGGTGTCAGGAGGCTGTTAAGGGTTGCCATATATGGATCTGTAGAAGAAGTCTTCTAGTTTCTGGGATCCCACCGAAATTGCAGAAGACGCTTTGTAGGGGAGTTTACGCGGCTCTAAATTCGACATACGAAAACGCGATTATCGAATAATTGTATTCTCTAAGCTTAAATTTGAGCGTAAGACCGTTGAGGAAACCATCATTGTGCGCAATGCATTTGCCAAGACCACGTCTTTTTTGAGGTAAGTTCAAGTTTACTTCAGAAAGTTCAGATCTAGAGAAGTGAAAGCTAATATTTTGCAGTGTCCTGGAAGATGTTTCTGCCATATAAACGAGCATCTCATAGGTTCCTTTAAATCGCAATTATAGTTGCGTAAAATTATCAGCAGGCCCTGAAGTGTCATATAACCTTATTAGGAGCCACCTTCGCTAAAGCTGCAATACCGAAAAATTTCAGCGACATGTACCCACAAATTGTCGCAATCGCAGTTTGAGGGCGCGTTGACTCTGCTTTCGTCGCTCATAATTTTATGTAGCAATCCTTTTCCAGCCTGAGTTATTAATTACAGCAAAAAATTGACTAAGTGCGGCAATGAGAAGCGACAATGTGGTAAATCATTTAGAATAAGCATTGAAAGCATGACCAGAACAATCTGTCATTCCAAAAGGGTGATGCACTCAAATTAATGTAATCCTGCTAGTCTTGTGCGCTATAAACTTGCTAAAATGCTATTGTACTGTAAGAGCAGAGTAGTGTGATGTCGCTCTGAAGACTGTTTGTCAAAATTTCAAAACTGAGCAGACTTGCACGTATAAGCTATGAGAGTTGCCATCCACGCTCATGACTCCGCCAAACCACATGTAAGAAAAGTGGCTCTCACAAAAGGGGTTGACTGCGCACCGAGGTTCCTTTCTATTTTTCAAACTCTTTAGACCTTCCTTTACCAGTCACCGAATTTTCCAATTCCTCGGTGCCTATTAAAACATAATAGGACCTAATAGAGATTGACTAATCAAAAACGCCTTTTCAGGCTTTAGTGATTCCTCTGAGATCATTCCGCAAGAAAAAAGCACAAGAGCACTATAAGAGTGTAATCAGAAATTTGCTGAACACAATGCAGTTTATTTGATGGAAAAAGGCTGAATCAGGGAAAAATTGTGCTCGTTTGAATTTGGAGGTGCAAAAACGAAAAAATTTTCCGAATGACCTAATACAAGCGCTCACGTAGAAATTTCGACGGAATATGCGATCTTTACATTTTGGGCAAAATTCATGAGGACGTGTTTTCGTAGGCTCGCAACTCGGCGAATTTCACAGACTGGAGCCTAATTCATGCATTTCGATAGCACAATTCCTAGTAATCTTGAGTGAGAAAAGCAAGCAAGCAAGGTCTCTAACAGATACGCGAGAAGTGCGGCCATTACGCACTATCGTGATGAAGTTACAGTCACCTCACCGTATCTCTCCAAAAAGACCCTGTAATCCTCAAAGACCACGATTATCGTAAAGAGCGTGTTCAAAAACCTCTATAAGCGAAGTTTCCTTACAATTCAAGAGCATCAACATTTTGATCAAAATTCATCGGCGAGCTTCTAGAGCGTAAAACGAGAAAAAATGGAATAACCCGAACATATCGGAAAACTTGCTCACAGAGGTTATCCAACCTGCTGATTTCGAAACTCACATCTGCTTAGCAAGATAGCTTCGTATCCTGCTGATATGGCGAGTAGAAGTTGGGACGACAAGATTTTTCCACTATTCACCAGCCGTTCCATTTCCTTTGAAAAGAAACCTGCGGCTATTATTTAGCACATCATAATCTACAGAAAAAGTGCTATCGAAAGATCCTTGCTGAATGTACTCGGGACAATGCTCGCTGCTTTACACCTTCGCGAAAAGACGTCCTCAGGAAGATTTAAGATTACTGAAATCGAAATATCAAGGACATGCTGTATATAGAAAGATTCGCCTTGATGAGCTGAGCAAGATGCTGCTTTCGGATTCAAAATATACTTATTCCGAAGGAAGTTATGGCGAGTAGAATTTGAAAATGCGTGATTTTTCCAAAATTCACCAACGCTTCTACCTCCTTTAGAAAGAAGTCTGAGCCTATTTTTTAGCGCATAATAATCTACAAGAACAGTATCATCGAGTAGTGCTCAGTAAAGTCTTCTATGTTGGGTAGGCGTTGCTTCACATATTCGCGAAAGGACCTCCGCAGAAAAAATTGAAAAAACTGGAAACGGAATATCGAAGACATCGTACCCCCACTTCCAATATATCAGAAGATTCTCCGCGCCGAGCTGAATCGAATGGTGGCTTTGGATTCAGAATTCGTCCACTCTGAAGAGAGATATGGCCACGCAACGCTGATATATGGACATGTCCATACATGTCCATACATGTCCATACATTCGCGTCTATTTTTCAAAAAATGTAAGCGGTATTGTAGTCGTACCTTTTTTCTGAGGTATAGTAATAATAATAAACAGACTTGATATCAAGATGTTGACTGCTTTCTTAGAAAATATAATTCTATTGAAGAAATTATTGTCCACTAGCTGGCTTACCCGGCTCCGCCGTATCCGGACCAAACTTGGCACACATACACTTCGGGCCCCGGCGGGTGTCACAGTCCACTTTTCGTTATCTATCGATGTCGATTTTACCGATTTTTATCGATTTTTTTGCAGAGTTCACCTACAGGGCTAGGAATTGGCACAGGGGGGAAGTGAGCATGAGGATTCCGAACACAATATTAGTTTTCAGAATTATCAATTACTTTTATTGATTTTATCGATTTTTTGTAAATTTTGACATGCGAGGCTGGGATTTTGCACAGGGGGGTAATCGAGCATGCTGATTACGAATACGATATTAGTTTTCAAGATCGTCCACTACTTTTATCGATTTTATCGATTTTTTGAAAATTTGAGCTGGGGGGCTGGAATTTGGCACAGGGTTGTAATCGAGCATGCTGATCACCCCCCTTGGGGATGATCAGCATGCTCGATTACCCCCCTGTGCCAACTCCCAGCCCCCTAGCTCAAACTTTGCAAAAAAAAACAATAAAATCGATAAAAGTAATCGATAATCCCGAAAACCAATATTGTATTCGGAATCCCCATGCTCGATTACCCCCCTGTGCGAACTCCCAGCCCCGTAGCTCAAACTTTGCAAAAAAATCGATAAAATCGATAAAAGTAATCGATAATCCTGAAAACCAATATTGTATTCGGAATCCCCATGCTCGATTACCCCCCTGTGCCAACTCCCAGCCCCGTAGCTCAAACTTTGCAAAAAAATCGATAAAATCGATAAAAGTAATCGATAATCCTGAAAACCAATATTGTATTCGGAATCCCCATGCTCGATTACCCCCCTGTGCCAACTCCCAGCCCCGTAGGTGAACTCAGCAAAAAAATCGATAAAAATCGATAAAATCGATATCGATCGAT
Source organism: Cylicocyclus nassatus (assembly GCA_958299035.1). Classification (NCBI taxonomy): domain Eukaryota; kingdom Metazoa; phylum Nematoda; class Chromadorea; order Rhabditida; family Strongylidae; genus Cylicocyclus; species Cylicocyclus nassatus. The sequence continues at coordinate 104,642,871 of CATQJL010000001.1, forward strand.
GACGAAAAGTAGCCTATGACACCCGCCGGGGCCCGTAGTGTATGTGTGCCAAGTTTGGTCCGGATCGGTTCAGAAATGGAATTTTCTATTCGGAACATACGTACACACAGACATACAGACAGACAGACATACAGACAGACATACAGACAAACAGACATTCAGCTTTATATATAAGATAGATGAATGATGTCCTCATGCATGGATTAAAAAAACCCGAATTTAATCCCAGCTTTCCTATTTCCTCAAGCTGCTATTTTCTACATATAATACCTAGCATGTAATTTTTGTAGCATACACAACTTTCGACGAGTTGTCTCTAGCCAAACTCACACTGATACTAAAAATTTAGTTTTCAATCGGCTTAATAAGAGCATTCTTCAAGTCAACATTGGCTTTCGTGTACTAAAAATACTTTGAATGTACTTCATTCCTGCAACACAACGTATGTTTGTGTAAAGCAGCAAAAGAATTATTATTGTATCCACTTTCCGTATAAAAGCGGTAAATCTTTCACAAAATTTCAGTTACACGGAATGCTCACCAGCGCTGTTCTAGAGGTTAGCAAATTGAACCACAACAGTGTTTGTCGATCATTACTCATTGTCATGGTTTCAGATTTTGTTCTTGACTGTTGTCTCCTCAGAAGACTGTATAAAGAGCCAAGGTGGCTGGCGAGAAAAGACGGTAAATGGCTTTGAGCAAACTTTGGAGGGAAAAGAAGTGTTTTTGGTTGGTTGTAGAGTCTAATTAACACTTATATTAGCAGGGTCAAGAATGCCGTCGTTGATTCGGTGGTTATATCCAACGGAAGAAAAATAAGTTTTTTGGAAAATAGGTACGCTGTAGTGTCACTTGGTTAGAAGAGCCTCAATCTTCGTGCTTTTGGGAGCTGGATATCATTCTTCGAGTTACCTCAAAACTAAGCAATCAAGATCAAGTAACTTAACTTGTCATGTGCAAAAATACCATCTTTTCTAAGCATTTGCACAGACAATAGTTTGAAATCCCATGGGCCGCATGCATGATTATCTCCATGGGGGAGAGGAGAAAGCTAGAAAAGAAGCTCCATATTCTAAAGTTAATAACTCCTAGAATTTACACTATCCATCCTCAATGTCTCCACTACCCCTTTGTGTAAACATATTGATAAAAAGCGCATTCTCAAATTACAGTTTTACCGGCGGCTGGCCGTCCCTTTTCCCAAAAGAGGGCGCGCAGGAGTTCCTAGCACCTTTCCTTGCACCAACTTCGCACCACCACTGTAATAGGCTCGCACGCATACAATTGCCTCTTCGACCATGAAGTTAGTGTGTGCGTTCGGCGCATGCCCTCAGAGGGTATTGAAGACGCCGAATCCTTTATCCTTTATTTTATAGCTTCGCACCAGCATTTACACCCAGGAGGGTTCTAGCACCTCCGCCTCAGAGGTCAGGCCCCGTGGGGAGCAGCCAACATGAACCATAGTGCCAGCCATGTGCGTTGCGTAGATCAAGTATATTTCAAATTTTACATCGACGCTATGGCGACATTTAAGAATTTGGAAAAAAACGCTAGGAGCTCGGTATGCCCCAATTTTTACGGTTCGACACCATTTTCAATCAATTGAAGAGCGCTTCGCTTTGAAAAATAACACTTCATACGCGGCATATTGACAACCGCAGGGGTACAGCATGCTTACTTCCAGCTATCGTTCATCTTGGCATACACCCGGCCCCGCCCATTGCTTCACCAGTTTACTGGTCTCATTGTAAGATGTGCAAGCAGCGAGAACATAGATTCAGGTATTAAGGTAATAAGAGAGAAAAATGGGGAAAAAAGAAAAACATAGTTATAATTTCTCAAGTTGGCGGCTTGGAAACTTCAGCTGTGCCATCCTTTTAGAAAATAGCATCTAAACATTCTTTTAGAGGAGAAGAATTGCAATTTTTCAAATCGATCCCGGAATCGAAATTAGAGGATCTAGTTGATCAATTGTACATTACTGGTTCTCTGATCGAGATAATTTAGCATCAAGAGTTTGAGGGCCCAATTACCTTCTCAACATTAGAAAGATCTATTCTGAAAAAATTATATCAAAGTTTCCGTTTTCGAAAAAAAATTTAATCCATGAGATATTCCTTAATGCGACTACTTACTTGTTAGTAAAAACTCCCATCCGTTCTCTATTTCTCTACAAAATATCTGCACAGGATTGAGTGTTAGTAAAAACTCCCATCCGTTCTCTATTTCCAGTTTACAACTCAGCGCTTTGTTCAACAGTTAGGATAGCTGAACACCTACACTTTTTTACTTTCGTTTGCCATCACATATTCGAATGTGTTTTTCATTCCAGCCACTCTAATGATCAAAAGAAACCCAAAATATCAAAAAGAATTTTTCAAGCGTAGGATTTCCAACCAATGCACTAGAATACCAAACTTTGCCACATGTTCGAAGAGTTGGCTAAGGGTTCCAACTTTAGAACTTGCGTGAAATTGACTAAGTTCTCTGTTATGTACTGTGATTGTCAGACTCATAACTTCTGCTTGATTCATATCAATACGATATGGTTCACAAACTTACTTAAATGCGAGCACTTACAATTCAAGGAAGCATCATTTCATCCGAAAACATGTGTAACATAACTCGAAATGCTGAAATTCAGCTGCAGTCATTTACAGATTTCAAACCCTTATAGAAACCTAGAATTTTTTTGCTTCTCGATTTCAGTCTATTCTCCTCATATATAATGAAGCACGTCTTACAGTACGTGTACACAATTCGAATGAGGGCACCTAGAGGGAAAAATGATGGGCGGAGCCGCCCTCTGGCTTCGTGAAGTGCGATGTCCTTCAAGGAATTTCTGGAGGTCCAAGTACCCCTGCGAGGAAAAGAGACTAAGGCCCGTATGCACTAACATTTCTGCGGCGAGGGGAGCGGCGTCCCCCGTTATGGAGGGACCGCGTGCGGACGCCGCTGCGGCTTTTTCATCATTGGGGACGCCGCTCCCCTCGCCGCAGGGATGTTAGTGCATGCGGCCCTAAGTTTTGGGACTCCTGCCACGCCGGCTTTCCACGTCACTTATCTTTCTTTGTATCACTGAAACGTCCCCTAGTTGCGTTGATTACCTAACAATGCTGAGCATGTTTCTAATAAGAAGAAATGGTGTATCAAAGTAATGTAAATCTCGATAAGTCAAAGTCGAATCTTGCGCTCCATGGAAATCTTCAAGTATTCCAACATCCAATTCCAGTTAGAAGCAGTGATGTTGAGTTTTCGAGATTAGCATGACTTTGGGATGTTTCCTCTAACTTCAAAAAAGGGAGAGTGTTTTGAAGAAAAAAGGACCACCGGAATCATTTGATGATTATCAAGAAGCTGAAAAATGGGCTTATACAATAATATGGTCCAGACGTTTACAATGAAGGGAAACACCTAAGAATAGACAGACAGTTGAAACGAAACTTCAAACCTTCGCTGTATGAAGCTTTCCGTTTTGCCGCAGCGTTCCCCTCCTCGCAAGGATGTTTGTGCATAGACCCTCAAAACCCAGTATTGGGCATTTTTCATCCTAGTACTCTCAATCCTGTGCAGATATTTTGTAGAGAAATAGAGAACGGATGGGAGTTTTTACTAACAAGTAAGTAGTCGCATTAAGGAATATCTCATGGATTAAATTTTTTTTCAAAAACGACCTCACTCCTTGCACAGCCCGAAATCCTTGCTACTTTTCTTTAATCACCTTTAGGACCTCAGGATGTGACGGCGGAGATATAGCGCGTTTGCAAAAATTGCTTTTCAAAACCATACGCTCCATACTCTGCCTTGCACTTCTATATAAATGCAGTACGAAACTATGAAATTTGGATGATGTTTGAAATTGATACGCACGAGTGCAGTGTTTGGTACCCTCTTAATGACGAAAACAGGTTTTAGCAAGCGTGTCATCCCAAATATGGACCAAACTCTGAAGGCAACAGCGTCTAGCCAAATCTGTGGGCGTATTCATCAGCGAACTAACCGCGTTAGCTACCCTTTCGATAAGCTTACCTAGTGGGCTTATTAAAGAGTAGAACTGACCGACTCCCACAGTCGTATTCAAAAACGCCTTTCCTGCTGGGTTAGCTTAGAAAGCAGCAGGATTATTGACTACTACTAAAAGCGTGCTTTAGGTTCATGTGCATCCTTTACTGTGATTTTGTTCAAGTTTTTCACAATCAGTAACTGGTATGACGAAGGCGGTCACCAAGATAACCGCATGCGAGAGTGGCGCGCAAGGGAACCGCCAACCATGGACAACGCGCATGCGCGAAAAACGAGAAATACAGGAGAATGCATGCGAACAATAAAGGAAAAAAAAGAGAAAAGAAGGGTGACGATGCAACAACTAATACAAGCCTATTTATGCCTGATGAGCGATGGTTGTAGTTATGCATACAAAAATGATGGCAAGACATGTATGGCGGATGAAGCTTGTGAACAGTAGCTTATCTCAGAGTGAAGACATTGAGGAGAGTTCGAATATACAATACCGCTTACAGAATGTGCAAAATTTCCGTGAATGTCGCAGAATTCCAGGAATTCCGCGAAGTTTCGCGAAATTTCGGGAATTTCGCGAAATTTCTGGAATTCCGCGATATTCCAGAAATTTCGCGAAATTCATGTGAATCACGCAAATTACGCAGGGCCATAACTTCTTTCCGAATGAGTGTATTCGAAATCCGAAAGCAGCATTGTGTTCATCTCGTCAAGTCGAATCTTACTTTGTACAGCAGGCCCTTGAAATTCCGTTTCCAATTTTTTCAAAATTTTCTGCGCGCGTATATTCACAAGGTCGCAACGCAGCGCACAACAAACATAAAAGACTACAGTAAGCACTGCTGGATTGCAGTAGAGCTTCTCATTTTAAGTTCACGGTGGGTGTGCTGCTTTCGCAGATTATCGAGCGCTAAAAAGCAACCGGAGAATCTTCTTGAAAAAAGATAGAAAAGCTGGTGAATTCTGGAAAAATCGCGTTGTCTCAAATTTTGCCCACCGTGACCCTAAAATGAGAAGCTCTAATGCTAAGCAGATGTGATTTTCGTAATCAGCAGGTCAGAAACCTCTATGAGCAAGTTTTCAAAGAAATTCGGGTGATTTGATTTTTTCTCGTTCTACGCCCTGAAGCTCGCCGGTGGGTTTTGGTCAAAATGTCGATGGTCTCGGATTGTAAGGAAACTTCGCTCAGAGAGGTTTTCGAACACGCTGTTTACGATAATCGTCTTTTGCGCGGAGTACAGAGTTTTCTAGCAGAGATATGGTGAGGCAACTTTAGCTGACACGAAAGTTCGTAGATTCGCCTGCATTTTTCAAGCACCTCTTTGAAAATCTGCTTGATTGCCTCTGCAGATAAAATTCACTAGAAAGCGAGCTATTTAACGATGCATGCATCCGGCTTCAATCTGTAGCAATCGCCGAGTTAGGGGCCTACGAATTCACGTCCTCATGAGTTTTGCCCATAATGTAAAGATCGCCTGTTTCGTAGAAATTCCACCTAAGTGACTGTAAGATACTGTGGTCGGGAATTTTATGTTCAACTCGAAAGATCCTTGAGATCTTATTGTATTGGATCTGGTGGTTGTGTGTGCCTGAGCCCTTAGGTGAATATCAAAGCAGATTCGTGGCTAGAGCTCAGATCTATTAAATTACTTTCAGTACAGCATTCCTTAAGCGAAGTAAACACAAAATTGGTGAACAAAAAATTCTTACAGTCACTTAGGTGGAATTTCTACGAAACAGGCGATCTTTACATTTTGGGCAAAACTCATGAGGACGTGATTTCGTAGGCCCCTAACTCGGCGATTGCTACAGATTGAAGCCGGATGCATGCATCGTTAAATAGCTCGCTTTCTAGTGAATTTCATTTGCAGAGGCAATCAAGCAGATTTTCTAAGAGGTGCTCGAAAAATGCAGGCGAATCTACGAACTTTCGTGTCAGCTAAAGTTGCCTCACCATATCTCTGCTAGAAAACTCTGTACTCCGCGCAAAAGACGATTATCGTAAACAGCGTGTTCGAAAACCTCTCTGAGCGAAGTTTCCTTACAATCCGAGACCATCGACATTTTGACCAAAACCCACCGGCGAGCTTCAGGGCGTAGAACGAGAAAAAATCAAATCACCCGAATTTCTTTGAAAACTTGCTCATAGAGGTTTCTGACCTGCTGATTACGAAAATCACATCTGCTTAGCATTAGAGCTTCTCATTTTAGGGTCACGGTGGGCAAAATTTGAGACAACGCGATTTTTCCAGAATTCACCAGCTTTTCTATCTTTTTTCAAGAAGATTCTCCGGTTGCTTTTTAGCGCTCGATAATCTGCGAAAGCAGCACAGTCCAACAATGCTTACCGTAGTCTTTTATGTTTGATGTGCGCTGCGTTGCGACCTTGTGAATATACGCGCGCAGAAAATTTTGAAAAAATTGGAAACGGAATTTCAAGGGCCTGCTGTACAAAGTAAGATTCGACTTGACGAGATGAACACAATGCTGCTTTCGGATTTCGAAAATGTTTATTCTGAAGCAAGTTACGGCTAGTAGAACTTGGAACAGCTTGATTTTTCCAGAGTTTATCAGCTCTTCTATCTCTTTCGAAAGAGAGTCTTCGGCTGCTGTTTAGCGCACGATAATCTAGTGAAGGAGTACTATCGAGTGGTGCCCACGGCAGTCTCCTATGTGTGAAGTTCCTTGCGTTACCACCATCCGAAGAGGCGTCCGCGTGCAAATTCAAGGTTATTGAAAACAAGGTACTGGACACAACCTGTATACCAAAAGATTCGCCTTGACGAGCTGAATACAATGCTGTTTTCGGATTTCGAATACACTCATTCGGAAAGAAGTTATGGCCCTGCGTAATTTGCGTGATTCACATGAATTTCGCGAAATTTCCGGAATATCGCGGAATTCCAGAAATTTCGCGAAATTCCCGAAATTTCGCGAACCTTCGCGAAATTCCTGGAATTCTGCGACATTCACAGAAATTTTGCGCATTCTGTGAGCGGTATTGTAGGAGAATACGGTCTCGAATGCAAAAAAAGCAATGTTTGGACTCTCAGGCGACTGGCTAGCTATTGCTCACCTTATTTAAGTGACCGCTCTTGTCACGGGTCGGATATTCATTATGTGCAGCATCTCAACTACGTATCCACGGAGGCCACTGGTCTATTTAATCAAAAAAGCGCTTGATGCCATCAAAACTCTTAACGCTTCGCGTTTACTAACTGAGTGACTATAGCATGGGTCAAGAACTTTCATTTCCAATATTCGACATGCTTTGGTTTGGGATAAACATTGGATTGCGCGATTTTTGTGCATCCCTCGCACTCGCAAGAATTGGATGGGAACGTCTTGGCTGTTTTGAATATGCTGCCTATCACCGACCTTTTAGTGTGTTGGGATGGGCAGAGCGGTAATGTACAATGATGATCCTGCTGCTGGGTGCGATGCAACTTAGTTTTGTATGAGCCACGGCATACATGTATCTGCACATTAAGAAAGGCTAATCAGTTGTCAGAGGTGTCTCCCGAGTGAACCTTATGTTGGGAGACTGCCTGTTGAGAAGATTGTAGCAGATGTCCATTTCTTGTTGTTGGCATACAATGCAACAATCATCTATGTAGCGACAGTATACCAGCGGCCTTCGCGCGAGTACAGAACTTTCAATTTTAGACATGAAGGCTATGGCCACATGGGTGCCAAGCGCCATGGCTAACCCCCTTACCTGCTGAAAATACTGCCCCGACCACCGGCAAATGTTACAGCTTAGGCATTCCCCCAGGAGTGTCATGATCTGCCTGATGTTGAGTCTGCGCATTTATAAAGAGTCCTGATGCCCCTAAAAAACTTCAATTACAGCCTGCATAGCGGCTTTATTTGAAACGTTGGTGTACAAAGAGGTGACATTAAGGGACTCAATGACACAATCCCTATACTCAGATAATCGCCGGGGGCAGGCGGTCTGCAAACTCGCGCTTTTCTGCAGGCGGTCAGCAGAATTTTGGGGCGTGTCCAAACCTTCAGCGGGCGGCACTTCCTTTACGGTCGCATATTCTGCCAGAGGGCAGCAATACAGCATTTTTTGCAAGCGCTCGGCAAATAATTTCTTTCAGCGAGCGCTGGCCAAACTTTCAGCAAGCGCTCGGACTCTTTTAAGGCATTTTCGGGCGTACGTCGAGCGCAGGTAAGACTCTATGTGACAGAGGTGTCACCGTTGGTTTAATTACTCAAGTTTGAGGTACTTTCTTTCAGCGGAAAGTACCTGGGGGTTGCGCGGTCCTCCACAAAAGACCGTGGCCCTCGAAATTTTTGCATATTCTCGCGGAAAGTCCGCGAGAATGCGGCCACTGCGCCGCAGCTAGTCCATAAAGAAACCGCGATTGTTCTTCAAGCATTCGTCTTTGATTTCGCCAACTTTCTTCCAATTTTCTGCAAGCGGGCCGCAAAAAATCAACGAACTATTTTTCCGGTGCGCGCTTGCTCAAAATTCGCATGGCCGCCTGCCCCCGGCGGTTATCTGAGTAGCTGCGTCCTACTTAGGGGTCTAAGAACATTTTGGTGTTTGTGATATGTGCAGGCACTTGCGGTAGCAGCTGCACGAGAATCACGTTACCCAGCAACGATATTCTATCATTAGGGGCCCCAAGCTACCTATTATGAACCTTACTTTGAAGTCGGCAGGGTTTGTAAAGAGTAGTGTAGACGCGGAAACTTTGTGTGTTTTTACTAGTACACAGAGCACTGAGCACTTGAGAAGATCGAAACGTGATATCAAAGACTTGTAAGCCTGCGGAATTGGCAACATTAGCCCAAATTCTGTTCATGCGTCGGTACTTTTTCATGAACCTTTCGGTATTTTCGTGCACGATAGAAGCCTTCTGCAATGATGTTCGATTAATGTTAAATGAAAACATCTGTAAAATTTTAAGGGATAGCTTGCCACAAATTTTGAGGCCGCTTTCGTAGTTTTATTTTTGACTAACTGGCATACCCGGCTTCGCTCGGCAATGCCATTCACAATGATAAGAGTCACTACCCTATGTTTTCGTGAGTAGCATCTTCCCCCTGTGCACCCATCTCCGTAACCTGTAGTGTGCAAAAAATCGATAAAACCATTTGATATTTCTGGAAAATATTGTTTAAGTGATCAGCATGCTCAATTACCCTCCGTGCCAACGGCTCCATAGCTCAATCTTTGCATAAATCGATTGACGAAAGTAGAGCACAACACCCGTCCCGCCCCGAAGCGTGTGCGCAAGGTTTGATCCGGATCGCCTGGAAGGAATTTTCCATTTGGAACATGCGTACACACATTAGAGAGACAAAGTTGCGTGTGGACGATGAACAGATACCGCTCCATATGTAAGAAAGCTAGCTGTAAGGCAGTTATCGTCCTTTTTGTAAAAGTTAGGTCTACGATTAGAAAAGTAAATGTTTATCTGAATTACGTAGCAATTTTAGTGCCAAAATCATATATGAGATTGTATAGAAATACAACTGTGATGAGGAAAAGAGGCAAAACGAGACGGCTGCAAATGAAAAACCGATCGATGAAAAGTATGCGCCTCTCTTGGAGGGTGGCGAGGAAAAGCAAGATTCGCTTCCTTCATCTCTAACTGATGCAGCTGGGGATGAAAAAAATAACGGAAAGGAAGTCCAGCAACCTGAGGATTATGTCGAAGATCCAGATGCTGTCGATTTTTTTTATAGGTAGGTGCTGAAATTTTTCATTTTGAAATCAACGCATTACATTCAGCAGTGATGATGATGTCCAGAAGGAAGCTGCTGACGCATTGAAAGTAAATCTCCCTTCGGTAAGTTGCAGTCACAGTCTCAAACTTTTCTTCTCTTGAATAAACACGGTGACAGTATCCTGGTAGTTTTGGAAGTCGAGTTGGCAGGCGGTGCATAACAGATTCTCCATAACTATCACTCACGCAAAGATTGCTCTCCCGTCCAAGTAATTCTAAGCTTATATCGATCGTTGGCAGATTTACCTCTCGACCGAAATTTTCTGCGCGTTGTTACAATGCAACATTTCACAGGAGCGATAGTTGAGGGAGAACATAAAAGGTTTGCTGCTTCCGATGGAAATAGTTATAGTACGTTAACGTGAGAATTCGCGGAACGGCCATTTTTGCATCAACCTAGTACACAAGGTGCGGCAAAAGTCTGAGCCTGATTTTGCAGTACTGCAATTACAAAGATACTGATGGTTTTGAATTTAATTTTATGCCACACTAGCTGGCTTACCCGGCTCCGCCGTATGTTCCGAATAGAAAATTCCATTTCTTAACCTATCCGAATCAAACTTGGCACACATACACTTCGGGCCCCGGCGGGTGTCATAGGCTACTTTTTGTCATCGATCGATATCGATTTTATCGATTTTTTGCAAAATTTGAGCTACGGGGCTGGGAGTTGGCACAGGGGGGTAAGTGAGCATGGGGATTCCGAATACAATATTAGTTTTCGAAACCGTGCATTACTTTTATCGATTTTATCGATTTTTTGCAAAATTTGAGCTAGGGGGCTGGGATTTGGCACAGGGGGTAATCGAGCATGCTGATTACGAATACAATATTAGTCTTCGAAACCGTGCATTACTTTTATCGATTTTATTGATTTTTTGCAAAATTTGATCTAGGGGGCTGGAATTTGGCAGAGGGGTGTAATCGAGCATGCTGATCACCCCCACGGGGGTGATCAGCATGCTCGATTACCCCCCTGTGCCAAATCCCAGCCCCGTAGCTCAAACTATGTGTGCCAAGTTTGGTCCGGATCGGTTCAGAAATGGAATTTTCTATTCGGAACAACGTACAGACAGACATACATACAGACAGACATACATACAGACAGACAAACAGACATTCAGCTTTATATATAAGATGATGCCGCGGTCATCCTCTACAGAATACACTTTATTTGGCTGGGAATGGCTGCCATATGTTTTTGTAAGAATGGAAATTACCAAGCTAGTACTTCTGCAAAGCGAAAAACCAGAATTTTGAGTATTTACAATTTTTGCTGTAGCTAGAGATGCTGTTGATATTTTACAAAACTTCGATGCACACAACATAGAAGAGGTTTTGCGATATTGTATCCTAGTTTTGCTTTTGCCAGGAGCTGTTCTTGCATGAACGAAAAATAAAAGTTTGCGAATGTTACCTACGTGTCAGTGGAAATCCGTCTTCAGAACAAATTTAAAAGCTATAGAATACTCAATAGGCAGTGGAACCAAGGCTGTATTTTTTGCATACGTCCTCTAAATTAGAATGTATTGAAATTCGGCCATGGGAACACTTTTTTTACCTTTTAAACGAAAATTTTAAGTTTTTATTCGCGCAATTGTAGCCAAATTCCGGTATGCGACGTACACTCAGATAATCGCCGGGGGCAGGCGGTCCGCAAACTCGCGCTTTTCTGCAGGCGGTCAGCAGAATTTTGGGGCGTGGCCAAACCTTCAGCGGACGGCACTTCCTTTACGGTCGCGTATTCTGCCAGCGGGCAGCAATACAGCATTTTTGCAAGCGCTCGGCAAATAATTTCTTTCAGCGAGCGCTGGCCAAACTTTCAGCAAGCGCTCGGACTCTTTTTAAGCATTTTCGGGCGTACGTCGAGCGAAGGTAAGACTCTGTGTGGCAGAGGTGTCACCGTTGGTTTAATTACTCAAGTTTGAGGTACTTTCTCCCAGCGGAAAGTACCTGGGGGTTGCGCGGTCCTCCATAAAGGACCGCGCGGCCCCCGAAATTTTTGCATATTCTCGCGGAAAGTCCGCGAGAATGCGGCCACTGCGCCGCAGCTAATCCATAAAGAAACCGCGATTGTTCTTCAAGCATTCGTCTTTAATTTCGCCAACTTTCTTCCAAATTTCTGCAAGCGGGCGGCAAAAAATCAACGAACTATTTTTCCGGTGCGCGCTTGCTCAAAATTCGCATGGCCGCCTGCCCCCGGCGGTTATCTGAGCACATGCTTCTAATTGAAAATCCAATGTTTTTATTCTTAAGCAATGCAAAAAATTCTTTTGGAAGCATGTTCTAGATAAAAGCTTGCTCTATCGTGCTGCACATTTGCCAAGGTAAAAGAAGCAGTTATTGTGAAGACGTGAGGCGAATTCCATTACGACTACCTGCGTGCCATGACAGGTGGACTTGCCAAGATTTTGTAGGGCTGCGTGGAAGCCAAAAGAGGCACTTTTGCAATTCAAAAACTGGACTGTATCTGCAATGGTTCGAGTTATGTGTGCGTCAAATTTTTCGTTTCTAGGTACTTCCCTTCTCGTTTTGTACGAAAAAATACTAGGCTCCCAGACTTTTGCCGCACTCTGTATATGTACATTAACTGCTAATATTGATTTGTGGCTTTAAGCTAAGCTCATAATACTATAAATGCTATAAGCTAACCTTGCGCTAATCAATGAGCGATTCTCAAAAAGGTAATTAGTGAACTGAGACATCAATAGATAGGAGGCAGATAGGTATCGACACTGAACTGGTCACCTATCCTCTAAACGGCGATGGATAGAAATGAAGCGCTTTGAGCTTTAGAGCTTATCAAACTTTATGCTCATCATTATGGTGCTCTCAGATAGGTTGCTTGCAAACTTGGAAAACAGCTCCGCCGAAGTTCCCTCAAATTTAAGTCCTCGGGAAGTTCTGCATTTTAACTTTCCGAGGACTTCCTCGGGAAGTTCCTAACTTGTTGCTTTTGACGTCAATGCTTTCGGGAAGTTCTCATTTTTACGGCTCCATTCACCTACGTGCTAGATGCAGCCCTCGGGAAGTTTGGCAAATTAGCTTGCCCCTCGGGAAACTCCCGTGATTTGTCTGACAAGATATCTGTTTGCGCTGCATTTGCATTCAAAAGCTTTGACAGCGCGGCAAACGGAAACGTAATTTGTCTTGAAATGGCTTTAGTGTACGCCAAACTCGTGAAATCTAAACAGCTTTTTTCGACCTCCATTATAAAGCTCCATTGTAGAATCAATTTTGTCGCTGTTTTCATGGAATTTTCATAAGATGTGACGCAGAAACATTTGCCCTTCTTCTCCCTGCTTATCTTACTAACACGGCGCTTAAACGTCCTTGTATGAGCAAATCTTCTCTTGCTCCGGTTTTACTGTCGCTAGAGTAGTTTGCCGTTCTTTTTGATTTAAGATTGCATTATTTGTAAAGGGTGTGATTTCGCACTAGTAAACCATAGGTGAACTGCGAAGTGATGTCATTGAATAGACACTATGCGATTTACAGGTTCTTCAAGTGAGTGGGACTTACTACGTCTACTGCAGCAGGTATAGCATCTCCAACTTCCAAGTGAATGGCGAAGGTGAAGAACATGAGGACTTCGTTGGTTACGGAGTCAACTGCAAGTTTGCGCAGGTGCTTTAGTGAGCTAGTCATACGATATAAACAGTTGGCTGCAAGTCTGCTTGTAATTCGGCCCTTAGACAAAACTTTTTGGATTTTCTCACCTTTCATTTTCTTGAAAGTAAAAGTTTACAGGGGACTCAAAATAACGTCAACTTATTTAATCCTTGAATGCGATGACCAAAACATAAGGATGTTGTAAGAAGTTCATTACATTTATTGTTTGTCACTGAGGCCGACGAGCGCATTTGAAGGCGACAGTAGAATGTATTGCGGTATATAGGAGAGAGAGAGTTCTTAACTTTTTTCAACTACCTCTAGATAGTCACTTTGGCAAGGATACGCACGTTTTTAGAGAGGAACATGTTAACACACTGACGACAACGGGACCCACATGGTGGGTCATGCAATAAATGCAATCTGGGACAATGTGACCCACATGGTTGGTCATGGCTTAAATTTTATTAAAAAGACCATGTGTCATCTAGGCAGGGTTTAGCAGAGGTGGTGTTTACACGCTGGATGTCGTTTTCGGAGAAGCAAAAGGGAAATCGTAAGGTACTCTGGGAAGATTTGCGGAATGGATAGGATAGGAAGCATTATTCTTACATATAATATCTGCTGCATGACGAAGGCGGTTGCCCAAATAGGTTGAAGGTTGTCGCGCACTCGGCGCGCGGGCAATTGTCAGCCACGGGGCACGCGCACGCTACAGTGGATGACCGCTGACCGAGCGTGCGCGCGCCCGGTGGTTGACAGTTGCCCGCGCGCCGAGTGCGCGACAACCTTCAACCTATTTGGGCAACCGCCTTTGTCATGCAGCAGATATTAGTAAGCCCGAATTTGAGGCTTCAACGTCCTACACCACTAACACGTCAATCCAGTCAACATGTTACAAACAAGAAGTGACCAACTTATGTTCATACGATTCCCAACGTGTTAGAACATGATCTTCATGCACAAAAATATAAACAATTAGTGTTTACTCGACTAGCAATATTGGGCCATCAAATTTGGTATATAGCTTCGCGACGATGAAGAAAAGACAAATATGAAAAATTATGAAAAAGTTATGTGAATGAAGGACATTGTAAGTATATTCCAAATTTAGGTTGCTCCCGCGCAACCTGGGAGCACCCTGAGATTGCGCAAGACCAAACAAAGTCATAATTAACCCATTTCGTCGCATAAATTTTCGGAAGTTTTTCTATAAAGTTATTTTTCAGATTAGACTCTATCTACAGGCACTCGCTTTAACTAAAGTTTCTACCCCTCTGCTTTTCTACGGAGCTTGACAACATAAAAACCTTCTTCTTTTTCGTCTTCTCTAATTTTATCCCTAATTTTCTGTTTTTTTTTCTCACTTTTATCCATTCATCGCCGCAGATCATAAGCCGTACTTCCACAAATTCACAAAAGGTTACTCGTAAACTTCTGCAGTGTCAAAGGGGACTTCGTTTCCAAGATTCCCAAATGCCACCTCGTGCTGGGCCCTGCACCTAAGACAATGTGACCCACATGGGGATCATGGCTTAAATTTTGTTGAAAAGACTGCTAATTTGGAACACATTCATTTTAAAAGTTCTGTTACGCTCTAACCCTAGGAATTGCTCTCGTGTTTCTCGCCTGCTTCAAAGAACTGTAGGCATACTGTAATTGACGATCTGCATGATTTAGCCAAGAAATTTTCGATCTATCCGTGGAATGCATTGTCCCAAGAGGCAGACAGCTTGAACTCACAATCGTAAACGTGTTGAAAATTGAACTCATTCAGCCGGGTACTCACACGAATGACAAATGGAAGACAAAATTGAAAAAGAAAATAAAGAGAAAATTTTAGCCTGTGGCGAAGTCTCAAAAAATTTTGAGATCGCAAGAGGGTTTTGCATGAGTGAAAGCAGACTTGAGAGAACTTGAGTTAGATGAAAGACAAGTCTTAGAACGAAAAGAATGGAAGAGACTGACAAGAGCGGCAGAACCCGTATAGGGACAGATGCAAGGATAAAAAAAAGAGGGTTTTGCATGAGGCAGAATTTTTTCGCGTTAAGCTTAAACTGAAAGTAAGTGTTTGCTTTTGAGTTTACTTCGTTTTCACCATGCGTTAAGGTAACCAAACTCGGTTGATACTATTACGTACCTTACACAGAACATGCTTCACATTACGAAGGTTTTGGACTTTTTTTGATGATAGATTTTTTGCAAATTATTTCCCAGAAAGAGTAATGTGTCAAATGTGGATCTTCGCATCTTTATCTCTGCTTTCCATCCGAATATGAGCGATGACAGAGGGCGGCTTGTTCTCATGGTTACTGTGTATATGCCGAGGTAATCGGATAGGAGAGGCTCCGAAATATTACTGAAGGTCAGTGGCGGACCGAGGGGGGGGGGGGCGCCCCCTTCCCGCTTCCCCGGGAATGGGTCTCGAAATTTTCGTATTTTACTTACGTGGGTTTCGTATTTTACTTACGTGGGTTATAAAAATGTGCAAGTGACTTGTTTATTTTTGTAAGTAATTAAAATAATCTTAAAAATTTTTCAAAATCTCAAATTAGCCTTGTAAAAAAAATTTTTCGAAGGCGTGGCGTCAGCCACGCCCCCATCTTTCCGGATTTTAGGGGTTGGGGACCAGCAAAAATTTTGGGAAGCACTCCAAAAAGTTTTTCGGAGTGTGTGGCTAACGCCATGCACCTTCATTTGCAAAAATTTTGTCGCCCTCCCCCCCCCCCAGTCCGAAATCCTGGGAGCGCCACTGGTGAAGGGGTATGGTTGTTAGAACAACGAGTCATGAGGCTCTCCCTCAGAGTTGCCCTTTTCTCCCGCTGAGAGGGTCATTGATATGCGATCGTCAAAACATGCTAAGCACAGCCATAATAGATCCCTCAGAGCACCAGAAAATTTTTTATTAAGTTCAAAGAAAGGCAAATGACTCTAAAAAGACGATAATCTGAGGATCCTTTGAGAATCATAAAAAGCGATAAATAGTCTTATATTCTAATACGCTTTATCTATCACGCTATAATGCTAGGGTAGTGAATTCTCTGAGAGATGATTAGAAAGTGAAGGATATAGTTTTTTCATGAAACATCGAGATATAGGTCGTTCCAACACTGTCTCCTCCATTTCCCAACGGGATATACCTACGTCATACGGGCTATAGGTCTTCTGGTAAAAAAAGCCTCTCAAAACTATTTTCTTTTATCATGTTTATTAAATGTACTGCTCAGCCGGATCCAGCCGTGTTTGGACCCTGTGCTTTACACTTCCGCGGGGTTTTCTTTTGACACTACAACAGCCGACTACAGAAAATGTTACAGATATTTGAACACAAAAAGTTGATTTGAGCATTAAAAAAACCAAAGTGTTTGATAACTCATTTAGCTGAGAGGAATGTTCTTACGTGAAGGATTCGCTAACAAACTCGTTAAAAAAACAGCATGTAAAACCCTCAGGTTGTATTCATCGTCGTATTACAAGAAATAGTAAAGAATTCTCCAAGATAAATCTCTAAACTTGTTCCTCTGTAGGCTAGCCATAGAGAACGAACCTTTCAAAATTAGTTTCGAATTGTAGGATTTTGAGTTAGGTACTCCTTTGCGGAATGCCACTAGCCAAACTCAATAAAATTTCTTACATAGCAGTAGCACATATACTAGGTCGTTCCGAAAGTTCTTTCCGTTTTTTCAACATGTCATAAAAACAGGTGGAATTAAGAAAGGGGAACGCTTCAGGCACTGTCCGACGCAGCTTTTCTTCCTCTTTTTAACTTTCATATTACTGTGCCGCTTGCTCGTGTGGTCAATGAGAGAATGGCCGAAACTTCGGACCCATGGTTTTTAGCATGTCCAATTTTGGCGATTTTTCATTATCTTCTTCTTTGACTTTTGGAAAAGCTTCAATAGCAGTCGGATAGAGTAAACAAAGTGCAATGCAATTCAATTTTTTGGCAATTTCAGCTGGCTTCTCATTATTTTTTTAGATAACTTTTTCAGAAGTCTTCACTTTTCCGAAGTCACAAAACACACAAACGCTCTGAACATCATCAAATCTTCGGTTTTCGAAACTTTCAAAAATCGCCTATGATTGTACACTATTATTACAAAGTAACTGAGTGTTTACCGCTTCGAAGTATAAGATTTAGCATTTCACGGGTACGTCATGAGGCGGGTTTAAAATCAAGATTTATGGAAATTTTATCGCCAAAGACCCCACAAATTATGAAGAAAAAGCACTCATCAGGAAGAGGAGAAGAAGCTGCGTCGAATGACACCTTAGTTGTGCGCCGTTTTATGTTCTATGGCTTTTGGCATTTCCAAAAGTGGAATTTGATAGCATCAGAAAAATAATTCTAAAATTGTTTTGAGGCTAGCTGTAGATGCCGAAAAATTGCTTAAAATTGCACTTTGTTTACTCTATCCGACTGTTATCAAAGCTTTTCCAAAAGTTAAAAAAGAAGATAGTGAAAAACTGCCAAAGTTGGACATGGTAAAAACCATGGGTTCAAAATTTCGGCCATTATCTCACTGACCACAAGAGCGAACGGCACAGGGATATAACAGTTGAAAAGAGGAAGGAAAGCTGCGTCGGACAGTGCCTGAAGCGTTCTTCTTTCTTGGTTCCACCTGTTTTTATGACATGTTGAAAAAACGGAAAGAACTTTCGGAACGACCTAATATTATGTGGCACCTTTGGTTGTAAATGCAAAATGAAAGAATATGTCTAAATGATGATTTTAAAAAATTTTCTCATGTTAGTTCCTTTATAAAAACACACTTCGTGGTCAAAAATTTGACCTAGTGCTTACTAAGACACAGTAACGTCTTTTGGGCTTAAACCGGTGATTTTGCGGTAGGAGTGTAGTGATAAGGGAAATTTTTATGTAAAGTAACATTTTTGACGATTTTTGGTTTTGCATTCCCATGCAAGATTGAATCTAGCGGCAGTAAAGATCACTTACATGGCTACGGTCATGTAAGTGATCTTCAAAGACTTTTTTCTACCTAGCGACCACCCGCAATATTCTGGCAACAAACTCAGAATTGCTAATTTGTAACACAAAATTTGGAAGCTTAAAATAATGGTTACACCATTTGAAATGCTCCAGAGTTTCGTAAAAAGCTGAGTAGTGAGATCAGCTTGCCCTGATTTACAACTTTACAGGTATATTAGATTTTTTTCTGAAATGCGGCTAATCCATAATGAAGCTGTAAGCTAAAAGTTTCCATCACAGTCCTGAGTATTGAAGAGCGACCGGTGGTTTCAATATTTTTAATCCAGGTTGAAGCCAGCAGCTTTATAAGATAGTGTTCAATAAAAAGCAAAATCTTTTTAGATAAGAGGTTATCAAATATCAAACTTCCGCTGCATATTAGGTTGGCATAAAAGTTATGTTGCACCATAAAACTCATGAAAATTGATTAATTGAATTACTTCAGTAATGAAGAGAGAGTGATGATTCGCTCCATACTGTGAATCTAAGTTGAAACTTTCTCCAGAAAATGGTACCTAAAGCTCTACGAAAGACTTCGTGACAAAAGAGTTATTAACAATCAAGCAATAAGCATATTTTTTCGGGTCATTCTGTATATTGGTGATTTCATGAACTGTAGCGTTTTCACCTTGTTGTCGCTTTCTGCTGAAGAGGTTGGTTTACGTCAAAGAATCGTATTGTTCGAAAGAATCAGTCTTGCTTTACAAGGCCGCTCTTCACTTACAAAGCTTGATGCCCTTTCTCCGACTTCTTCCGAGAATTTTGAGAAACAAAACTTCGGCGATTTTCTCATTTGCACTTCTCCCATTGAGCCCGCAGTGCACAAAATTTTTTGCACAAATAAGCGAAACACCTAGTTGCAAAGAATGTTGTATCGGTGGTTCGATGGCTTCGTAGTAGCCTGAGGCGAAATAGCGCATTTTGAAGTGTGCTATATAGAACAGGAAAGTATAATAGCATTTCTGAGACAGGCGACCTGCACATGTCGGTGCTGTGGTAGAGTGCTGACGATAACAGGCGTGGTAGAGTAACATAACAGACTATCACAGCAGGTCACGCTTATAGCATGACCTACGTACTTTGGCGAAAGTGAAGATACGGTTGTCAGGAGGGTGCCGACAATGGCGGCACGAATCGGGCATCCTGAATATTGAGAACAGTGAAATGGATAATAAGTACACTATATATCTGTGCAATAAAGATACCTGTATGTCAGCAGATGCTAATACATGCCCTTACGCTACTCAAGCAACGGAAGGTAGTACAAAAGGAAGGGTGCCGATTGTATCAGCATGCTTCGGCCGGACATGAGAATTAGAGCAAAGAAAGAGTATGGCGGAACAAATAAGCAAGTACTTGTTGTGTGTTCTTTTTGTGCCGTACAGTCTGCCCCAATCCTAACCAGGCCAAAATTGGCATGGCGGGAATCCGCGTCGCTAGGGTTTCGCTGTCACGTCCACGGTCTGCTTCCCTGCCCTCTCTTCAGTCCTTTGGCTCTCTCCAACAGCGCGCATATGCAGCGCAGATCGCTAGCGCTGCAAGCGCGCAAATTTACGCCGACGCTTCGGCCTGATCCCGATTGGGGTAGAACAGGTTTATAGGTGGTCCTTTATTAGTCAGTATCAACGGCCTTACGTTTCAACGCTTTCGTCTTCGTCAGAGGCCTAGAATGGTTCTGAACTTCATCAGTGAGTCCAGCCCACCAAATGTCTCCCCTAGTTCTGCCAGTTTTCGGCCTGCACCTAATCTAGTTGCCACAAAATTGCGAAAGCAATGACATACCAGGGAACCATCGCTTCGTCATCAGATGTCCGTACCGGAAGGAGACAGTCGCGACGGACGAATGAGTTATACTGTATTGCATGGTAAATGATCTACAGTCATAACTCACATAATGATATAAACGGGAGAAATTCAGCGGTTATTGATAGACATTCGTTTTTGTTATTCATTTCTGGATTCTTTGCAGAAATCCAGAAGGCTTCCATAGCTTTCCTAGCCGAGATCTCCTCTTTAAATGTGAGAATCGTGACTTTAATGTCACAACCTTCATCACCATGCGCCTCGCGCCTATGTCTGCCAAGCGTTGAAGCCATGTTCTTTCACCTTTTATCTGCAAGATGTTCTTTTACGCGAATGCTAAGCATTCTTCCTGTTTCCCCAATGTAAGAGAACGAGCATCATACCGGAATTCATCAGAGTAAAGAAGATTGGATACACTTGTGGCCTCAACGAGAATGATAAGAAGATTACTAATGTCACAACCTTACTAATGTATACCTTTCTATTTTGATCATTATCATTCGTGAATAACAGAGGTTATTGTATTCTACTTTGTTAAAATGTGATGCTAAAGAAAAGGCTTGTGAGCGCCTCTTGCCTACTCGGGGTTGGAGGAAAATTAAGGATGGTTCTAAGTCAATTTGTGATTCGATCCGATCTAATGTCAAGTCTAAGCTTCTCGCAAAGTACGACCGACTCTCGGTCGAATCCCATAAAAATTGCTCTTCTGACAAAGCCGGCAACTGCTCTGAATGTCTATCATCATGCAATGAGAAAACGACGAAAGTCACGGTTGTTGGTGACATTCAAATCTGTTCATAGAGCTTCTTAGCTTAGGTCCCTCCTTCTCCCCTGCGCAGAATATCAACGCCAGTACTTACCAAAAGGTACTTGGAGATTTGCACAAGCTCAGAGATCTTCTCAGAATAAAAGCCAGTCGCGCGATCATTCAAGCTAACGCTGCCGCCAGTCATGGCCTAATACCGACGATTCCTTTCCCACAGTCTTTCTATAGACAGCCTGAACCAAATCTGAACGTGGATATGAAGTTCCGTCTTTTTTGTTCTGGTGTCTTAGAAGTTTTCACTAAGTCCAAATGGAAGCATCACTGCAACCTTTCTCGAACACAGTGGGAAGGTTTTAAAGAAATACGTGAACTCATGGCAAATGGTTCTGTGCGTCTATCATTAAGTGATAAAGGTGGTGAATTTGTGGTTATTCCACAGGAATTGAATCGTCGGATAACACCTGCTTATCTCGCAGACGCTACAACGTATAGAGTAGTCTCTGAGGAAGAATATCAAGCCCAATGTAAAAGACTTAACGACGTGTGGAGTGCAATAGGAAGATCTGTAGGGTATCCTGACAGATTCATTAGCAGATTGAAAGTAACAAATCCATGTTGCCCGGACTTTTACAGCTTTTTCAAAACGCACAAGCTTTCCTTGCGCAAACTACATTCAATGTCACCGGAGACTTATAAGATTAGGCCGATTGTTAGTTGCGTGGGCGGTCCTGCTGATCGACTATCGTGGTATCTGAACAAAATTGTGAGCCAACTGTTAACGAAAGTACCAGCGCATTTAACCAACTCACGTACTTTCATGCAACAGCTCCGCAATGCTAAGTTTGATTCGAGCACAGTAATAGAGTCGTTTGACGTAACGTCTCTTTACACTAATTTGCAGAACGACCAAGCTTTGCAAGCGCTATCGGAAATGTTGGATGAGTATGCTGGCACGATAAATATGTTTGGACTCAGCAAGGCAAACGCGATGGCCCTAGTAAGCGGTCTGAGTTGTAACATCTTCAGATGGTCTGGGACTTACTACTCCCAAATACGTGAATTAGCTATGGGCCAAAGACCAGCACCAGTTCTTGCCATATGCTTCATGAGGAAGATCGAAGAGCCGGTGCTAGCGCGAATGCCACTGCTGTGTCGTCGTTACGTCGATGATTGCTGTGTTGTGACATCCACACAGTTTGAAATGGACAAGTGTTACGAGATTTTGAATCAGCAATCACGATATATCAGGTTCACACGTGAGACACCGCACGACGGATGGCTGCCTTATCTGAATGCACAAATAAAGTTGACCGATGGCATTGTAAGCACCAAGTGGTACCGCAAGGAAAGCTCTAAAAACATCCTCATTAACGTCAAATCCGCCACCCTCCATCTGTCAAACGTGCTGTCCTTAGGAATGTGTTCAGAACGGCAATGCAGACGTGTAGCTGAGACGATGAACGGCGTGAATCACGAAAGTTGGCTATCCAAATTGCTTGCAGCAATGGCTACTCCCTTACCACATATTCATCATCCAAAAAGGGGTGAGCACCGAGCTGAAAACAGACTTCCACTTCGCCTGCCTTTCATCTCTGATAATAGCAGCGCGGCCATTCAAAAATGCATCATTCGTGCGCAGCTGCAAGATGATGTTATGTTAGTCAACATCCCAAACGACAACATCAAAAAACAGCTGGTGCGAAATAGCCTCTACGATCGTTACTGTATATCTGAACAATGCGCTGTTTGTCCGCACGGGAAACTGGGAGACTGCGTAAAGATGGGAGTTGTGAACCAACTCGGGGGTTTAAGCTGCACTGCGCAAAAATGGGAGTTGTGTATCAACTCGAGTGTGCTGCAACGCACGTTACATTGGGGAAACAGGAAGAATGCTTAGCATTCGCGTAAATGAACATCTTGCAGATAAAAGGCGAAAGAACATGGCTTCAGCGCTTGGCAGACGTAGGCGCGAGGCGCATAGTGATGAAGGTTGTGACATTAAAGTCACGATTCTCACATTTAAAGAGGAGATCTCGGCTAAGAAAGCTATGGAAGCCTTCTGGATTTCTGCAAAGAATCCAGAAATGAATAACAAAAACGAATGTCTATCAATAACCGCTGAATTTCTCCCGTTTATATCATTATGTGAGTTATGACTGTAGATCATTTACCATGCAGTACAGTATAACTCATTCGTCCGTCGCGACTGTCTCCTTCCGGTACGGACATCTGATGACGAAGCGATGGTTCCCTGGTATGTCATTGCTTTCGCAATTTTGTGGCAACTAGATTAGGTGCAGGCCGAAAACTGGCAGAACTAGGGGAGACATTTGGTGGGCTGGACTCACTGATGAAGTTCAGAACCATTCTAGGCATCTGACGAAGACGAAAGCGTTGAAACGTAAGGCCGTTGATACTGACTAATAAAGGACCACCTATCAACCTGTGCGATAGAAGATAAGCAACTGTAAAATGTAATCGTGACACTGTTTTCGAAAATCCTTCTCCAGCGGCGTGTAGTATGCAGAATTTTGAACAGTGTTTCGTTTGTCGTCGTCCTTGCATTCGAGGTGCTGCTTCAAAGAAAAACCATTAATTAGATCATTGCACTCGTCAGCCTGCGGCAATCTCGGTATCATAACCTCCATCCTCGGATGTTCATTTGCAACAGTTGGTAAGGTGCTATCAATATCTTCTTTACTGTGAATTTCTTTGTTAATGTCATCTTTATCTTTCGTCGTTGTCGTAGCCGTAGATTATTCTATCATTGCCCAGTCCTTTGGGTGAAACATCCAGCTCTGCATTTATCGTCATTGATTTTGCAAAATGCTCTGAGAGCAAAGATTCACTGTTGTTGTTCTCATCGTTTCCTTTGAGCAAAATTTGTCTGTTTGAATTTTCTCTGCAATTTATAAGCCTTGCGTTGGAAAACCTCCTTCCGCTCCCTACTAACATATCATCTGCTATGCGTTCTTGCAAAAGGTATAGAACCTTTCAGGTCAAAAATGGTTTCAAAAAATCTTATCTCTTCTTCCAGCGCATCCCATTCCTCGCCATTGATTTCTTGGCAGCTTCGGATTCAAATTCTTCACGTCTTTCCATCACTATGTCGTAGTCCATTCGTAGCGATTCAGTGGCATCTTCAACTTCCATTTTGCACCTCGCTAGCGAATCCAGGCGTTGGCGCATAAATCTTGCCGCTCTTAATTACCATCTGGAATAATAATTTTCTCACCATGGCACGCGTACTTCTGCAGTAGTTCCGCGAGTTCCCTGGTGGATATTCTGAATACATCTGTGAGGAAAGGCAAAATCTTCATCGCTGTTGTAGTCGTGCTGCTTCTTTGAGCAAGTGCGTATTCAGTCTTATTTGGTCGATGCACCAAGTGTATCGGTGGTTCTAGGCTTTGCCGTAGCCTGAGGCGAAACAGCGCCTTTTGGAGTGTTATATACGTATTAGCTAATAAGCTTTATGAACAGACGACGTGTACGTATTAGTGCAGTGGTAAAATGCTGACTATAATAAGCGAGGTAGAGTAACATGACAGACCATCACAGCAGGTCATGCTTATGGCATGACCTGTACGGTAATTCGGCGAGAGCAAAGATACGGTTGTTAGGATGGTGGCGAAATGGCGCATAAATGTTGGCTTGATGAAAATTGCCAGTACGCCAATATGCTAAGAATCATCCAAACGAGATTTAGACGTTAGCGTTTTCGCCGCTGTCACTTGAGTTTTGTGCATCAAAAGAATGTTCCGGTCCCTATCGGACGCTGACATGGACGTTCGCTTGTGTGGGCAGATCCTTGAATACAAGCTCCGACCAACTATCGAAAATTCTGGCCAAAAGAATTCTCTAAAAGTCCTAACAAACGCAAAACATTTACAAATGTGTAAAAGTGGGTCTTTTGAAGCGAAGTTTACCATTATATGAAGTAAATTTTTGATTGTTTCTTATCACACGATTCCGGGAGGGATCCCACTTGTGTTCATCATGTATGGAGCGAAAGATGCCAGTGTCAAAATCGCCGATTTTGCCTTTTACTCAGAAAATTCCGCAGAACGTTTGTGAGCGCCCCGCCGGGTTACTTGCGGAAGTTCTCAAAAGAGGTGGATGTCACAACAGCGAAAGAGAACATTTAAGCGAGATTTCGTTGCACGACTGAGTGAGACTCATATCCTCTGCACTACGAATGACACGTCCGACAGTGCACTCCAGCTGGAGGCAACATCGTGAGAAACAACACATTCAAAAAACTGAGGAAGTACTGGCAAGTCAAGGTGTGCTGCGGAATCGCTGGCATCGCAGGGGCTTTACCGTATCAACCGCTTCATAGACCAAGTCGTTTCGATGGTCACCTTGTGAATGCAGTAGGACTCCTTTGTATAAGAATAAAGATTCACAAACGATTCCGGTGCCATTCGATTCGTTTTTCATTCTTCCTAAATCTTTGTGCTTTAGCTGCAGCTCATCCAAGGAGTTTGAAAGCTAACCCTGCAATCATTTTTGCAGTATTTTGCCAGTTCTGTGAATTTTCATGTCCCCGAAGGAGTGCAGGTGAGAGATGGGAGCAGAGCCCATAGGAAAAATCCTTTGGAGTTTTATATCAGCTCGCAGCAATTTTGCGAATTTTTTATTAAAATTATTGATATTTCGCGATGATGAAACAGTAGATGACTGCACTTCAGTCTCAGAAGTTTCACTTTCAAAACGTTCAATGCTTGATTAATGGTAAACTATGTATGTACAATATTGTAGAGCTTACCGATGACTTGGTACAAAACAAAGTTCCTCTTGAATAAAAGAACATTTTGAAAGATGGAAAATGATTGGCCGAAAGTCTTTAGCAAATAAAAAAAGAAAAAAAATTATCAAAGCAAAATTCTATGCAAAATAATTGAGTATAGGTATAGTAGCAGTAGCAGGTCAGAATCTCAACGCGCCTGGAGTAAGCCTATCTACTATAATAACGCGCTAAGGGTGTTTACGTTTTTTTGTGTGTCTTTCTGTGTGAATGTCTGTCTGTCACGAATTTCGTAGAGCGTGTTCCAGCCAACGTCCTGAGCTGAAATTTGGGTCATAGCGCCCCATCAAAGTGTAGGTAAAGCATGCAAAAGCAAGAGCCGATCCATTGAGTGGAACCATCGAAAACTGCGCGTCAAACGGATCCACGCAACTTTTGGCCAGCCAAAATGGGTCGCTAATTGGACTTCTCGCTAATTCGTGGATTTGTTCAACAAGCAAATCTGAAAAACATTGACTCCAGCCCAAAAGTAAGCAAAAAATCTATTCTTACACGGAATTGGCGCCAAAATGGTGTAACTGAGCAAATTGTCCACTCGCCAAGCTTTTGTTTCAAAAATTGTAAGGATTTTTGAATAGAGATGTAGCCCAAAATGATTGTTATCCTTATGGCGACTTTGAAACCAAAACAATTTCAATAACCCATTTGAAATCGCATTTGTTCTTCTGCGGAAAAATTATTCTCCCATTATTACCAATCTCACATGTAAAAGCTCCAAAGATGAACAGTTAGTTACAATTCATGCGTGATGATCGGCATCGCGCGATGAGTTTCAAAGTCATTATTATGCGATTACGATGAAGGCATACGGATAGCAGAGCCAGTGCGAACCTATGCGAAGCAGAGGGGACGCACTGGGTTAATCAATAACATGAAGGTGAACTAACGTACAATTATCAAAGTCATCATAACTTATAATAACGAGCTAAGGGTTGTTTACGTGTGTGTGTGTGTGTGTGTGTGTGTGGTGTGTGTGTGTGTGTGTGTGTGTGTGTGTGTGTGTGTGTGTGTGTGTGTGTGTGTGTGTGTGTGTGTGTGTGTGTGTGTGTGTGTGTGTGTGTGTGTGTGTGTGTGTGTGTGTGTGTGTGTGTGTGTGTGTGTGTGTGTGTGTGTGTGTGTGTGTGTGTGTGTGTGTGTGTGTGTGTGTGTGTGTGTGTGTGTGTGTGTGTGTGTGTGTGTGTGTGTGTGTGTGTGTGTGTGTGTGTGTGTGTGTGTGTGTGTGTGTGTGTGTGTGTGTGTGTGTGTGTGTGTGTGTGTGTGTGTGTGTGTGTGTGTGTGTGTGTGTGTGTGTGTGTGTGTGTGTGTGTGTGTGTGTGTGTGTGTGTGTGTGTGTGTGTGTGTGTGTGTGTGTGTGTGTGTGTGTGTGTGTGTGTGTGTGTGTGTGTGTGTGTGTGTGTGTGTGTGTGTGTGTGTGTGTGTGTGTGTGTGTGTGTGTGTGTGTGTGTGTGTGAATTTCGGTCTTTCACGAAATTCGTAGAGCTAGTTCCAGCAAAGGTCTTGAGCTAGAATTTTGGTAGTAGCACCCTGTCAGCATGTAGGTAAAATGTGCAAAAGCACAAGCCGATTCGATGACTGGAACTTGTGAAATTCTGCGCCAAACGGATCCACGCGACATTTCGCGCGCCAAAGTGGGCCTGGAATTACACTTTTTCCTAAGTCATGGTTTCGTTTAGCAAGTAAAACCACAAATCATAAACTCCAGCCCGCAAAGTGAGCAAAAAGTTTACTTTTATGCAAGATTGGCGCCAAAAAGGAATAATTGCGTAGATGATCAATTTGTCAAAATTTTACTTGGGAATGTGAATTTTTGCTCAGAAATGTAACTCACGGTTGTCATCATCTTTATGGCGACTATCAAGCCATTATAAATCCAGCAACAGATTCAATCGCGTTTAATTTTTGGGAGAATACTTTGTCTTCTCAAAATCACCAATCTTATATGAAAAAACTTTTGGAATGACTGGTTGTTTACATTTCATTCGTTGATCGGCATCGCGAGGTTAGTTTCAAAGCCATCATTTTGTGACTACGAGGAAGGCATGTGGATAGTAGAGCCAGTGCGAGCCTCTGCGAAGCAGAGGTGACGCACTGGTGTTATATGAACGAGTTCAAAGAACCCACCACAGGAACAAGTCGTAATAACCTATCTAAAGCGGCAAAAAAGAGTCATCATAAAGCTACAAGCCATGTTATCTCCAAATGCTCGCGCCTAGCTTTGAACATGGACGACGGAACTGCGGGAGACGCTGATTCCCGAAACGCAATAAGGCTGGGTTCATACTGATTCCCATGTTCTGGAACTGTTCCCGCACAGTTCTCGCACTGTGCTGGAACTGTGCGGGAACTGTACGGGAACATTTCCAGAACTGTGCTGCATGCGCTGCAGCCGCCGCGCACCGTTTTGAACGGCGGGAGTTGGAGAATTTTGACCGTTCTCAACGGTTTTTCTTTCGAATTTCTCTTATTTTGGCCTTATTCCTCCATCCGCTTCCATTTTTGATAAGCCAAACTTCGAAACTCGAAGCGGGGTAGAAGAATGAGCGCATTTCTGCTCTGCTCTGCGACAAAATGAGTGTTCTTGTGTTCGTCCATTCTCTCTTGATTTTGGTTTTGATTTTTGCTCGTGATTTTTGCTCAAGACAACTTCAATTTTTTCCAGGAAGCGGCTGCTAGTTTCCATAGCCATCTGCCACGAATTAGGGAGTAGGAGCAATTCTGAAATTGCATGAATTGGAACTTGTCTCTTGCTTTTGATGATTTTGGACGTTCTCAG
Organism: Cylicocyclus nassatus; assembly: GCA_958299035.1. Taxonomy (NCBI): domain Eukaryota; kingdom Metazoa; phylum Nematoda; class Chromadorea; order Rhabditida; family Strongylidae; genus Cylicocyclus; species Cylicocyclus nassatus. The sequence goes on from CATQJL010000001.1 coordinate 104,671,383, forward strand.
CCTCTTTCGTCTTTCCATATCGTTGGTTCTTCGTTCTTTCATCTACCCCGCTTCTAATAGTGATGAGAAAAGCCGCGAACTCAAAGCGGGGTTGAGGACTGGACGCTGTTATGCTTCATGTATCCGGGAAGATGGACCTTCGTGCGCTCGTCCATCTTCTCTGCCATTTTTGTTCAGGCCTACTTCATGTGTTCTAAAGACTTGTCTATGTCAATTTCAATACAGATGCGAGACCACGTAACGACTTGCTAGAACACATGAAGAGCCTGAACAAAAATGGCAGAGATAGACGAGCGTGAGAAGGTCTATCTTCCCGGACACAAAAAAATTGAACAGCGTTCAATCCTCAACCCCGCTTCAAATTCGCAGCTTTTCTCATCACAAGGAGGAGCGGGATAGAAGAAAGAAAGGAGAAGCAACGATATGGAAAAAGGAAAGGGGCTGAAAAAGCCCAAAAACGAAACTTATCAGAAAATGAAAGAAAACTTCCAATTGCATTTTCATAATTAATGGAATACACTAATCAGACTAGCTGTGGAAACTACGCGGCGGCTTTCTGGAAAAATGAAGTAGTTTTGAGCAAAAATCGAAGAGAAAATGGACAAACGCACGACAGCCCATCTATCCGGATACATGGAGCAGAACAGCGTTTAATCCTCAACCCCGCCTCAAATTCACAGCTTTTCTCATCACTAGGAGAAGCGGGGTAGAAGAAAGAACGAAGAAGCAACGATATGGAAAGACGAAAGAGGCTGAGAACGTCCAAAATCATCAAAAGCAAGAGACAAGTTCCAATTCATGCAATTTCAGAATTGCTCCTACTCCCTAATTCGTGGCAGATGGCTATGGAAACTAGCAGCCGCTTCCTGGAAAAAATTGAAGTTGTCTTGAGCAAAAATTAAAACCAAAATCAAGAGAGAATGGACGAACACAAGAACACTCATTTTGTCGCAGAGCAGAGCAGAAATGCGCTCATTCTTTCAAGTTTCGAAGTTTGGCTTATCAAAAATGGAAGCGGATGGAGGAATAAGGCCAAAATAAGAGAAATTCGAAAGAAAAACCGTTGAGAACGGTCAAAATTCTCCAACTCCCGCCGTTCAAAACGGTGCGCAGCGGCTGCAGCGCATGCAGCACAGTTTTGGAACTGTTCCCGCACAGTTCCCGCACAGTTCCAGCACAGTGCGAGAACTGTGCGGGAACAGTTCCAGAACATGGGAATCAGTATGAACCCAGCCTAATAAGAGACACATTGTTCGCTCAGCTCTATTTGATTCTATTATAACTAGCCGTATTTATGTATTTCTTCTCCACTTTCCGAATTGACGATTTCTTTCGCTTGTACTTAGCCGGCTTTGGATAAATCGATATCGATATTGGCTATGGCGATCACAAGATCAAACTTTCTCCCAACAACTCGCGTCTCGATGAAATGGGAAAGTGATCGCAAGAGCATGCAAGCCACCAGTAGTCATGAAGCAGATGGCGATTTTTCTAGTCTCCCTGCCGAGCTCATAGAGGCTATTTTAGCTAGGAACAAGGGCCCCCCTTATCCAAAAAATGGTTTTGGCTTTAAAGGGCATGATTTTGGATGAGTTTGAATTTGAGAAAAAGGGTCGCAGTATCGTCATAGCTGGAATACCCGAGGCCCCTTCGAACCTTTTTCTTTTAGAAAGAAAGGCTGATTTAGAGCGTAAGGTTGCAGATGTGTTAGACGAATTGCGAGTCGCTGTTTTCCCTCTTATCTTCATAGAATAAGAGAAATCAATGAAAACCGTTGCAGGCTTGTCAAAATGGTTTTCCCGTGGCGTACGTGCTGGACTCATGCGCCAGCCAATGCACATCGTCTACGTCATTCTAGTATGAGTAATGTATTCGTGCGCAGAAGTGTGACGCCATCTGAGCGTGCTCTAGATTTTGATCTTCGTCGGCAAGCATGCGATTCGAACCAAAGAAAACCCATCAAAGAATGGGTTGTGTACAAATTGTGTTAAAGCGTACTTCAGAGTTACCTAGGAGATCAGCGCAGGGAAACTGATAAGTAGGCCCGGTCATAACGTATTTGCGAGATCTTTTATGTTCAACTCTCGTTAATTTGATTTAGTTTAGTTTGGTAAATAAACTTCATCTGCTTCATGCCTTTATGTGGCTCACCAGATATTGTCTTCATTACCGAAACATGGCTAAAATCGCGGATATCTAGCTCTGAAATTTTCTCTGATCTCCCTTATTCGATACACCTTTCCGACCGTACCGGCAATAGAGGAGAAGGCGTGTGTTGCCTTTTAAACCTTTTTGCCGAGTGTGTTTCCTTCAACAGTGAAATGACTTCCTACCTGTTGTGCATGGATATCTACTCACTTTTTTGAAGTTCTTCTTTTCGATTTATTCTAGTAGATCGTCCACCCTCCTCTAGTGCTGGTGATCACAGAATATTGGCTGGTGCTATTTATGACTTGAGTTCTAGGCCCCTGCCCACGATCATACTGGGCAATTTCAATGTAGACTTTTGCACAGTCAAAAGGGGAGACGACGCTTCTGAACCGCTAGCATTAGCAGCCTAATTACTGCGCGCCTCTGATTGGTCAGCGCTGCCGCGACGCTTGGACAGGCGAGAGCTATGCTGTCGTTAGAGACGTCTGAATTGGACTGCAAAGGCATTCTCAGGTAAAAACAATTGAACGAGATTTCGAGTTTCCCATGGAACTCAAAAATGTTATACGTTGGCGGCTAGATAAATTCTTCAGCTTACACGTGTAGACTTCATGGTGTTTTGAAAAGTGAAAAGGGCGAAGAAATCACGAAAGGTCAGTAAGAAAACATGCAATTTCCAGACTTCCAACTTTTTTGTCTTCATAATTCAAACATCGTCACTATCGTTATTCGTGTGCCTCGTTTACTTTGGAATGCTCAGAAATATTTGAAAACTTTGATAGATTATAAGAAAGGTGGAGTAATCAACGCCGCCCGGGCAGAGTAATTAGCGCTAGGAAGAAGCGGTTCAGAAGGGCATACACCCAGTCAAAAGCACTCGTGATAAAAAGAACTTTTGTCGTCTTTGAGTTATTGCGCTCCAAAGCAAAACGTTAAGAATGCTACAAGAGAAAATTCCATTCTTGACTGAATCTTTTCAACCGATGACATCATTAAAGATGTTCGCATTGACCCTCCGGCAGTTCGGATAACAAAGCGATCACATTTCAAGTCCACTTCAATGTTTACAAATCAATATTTCTCCCTACCCTGACTATTCCAGTGCGAATTATGCGGACATGGACAGGAGTATTTCTTTTATTGATTGACCAGCAATCTTTTATGATTGTGAAACGAATGATGATTTGTAAAACGTTTTTGTAAGCAGATATACAACATTACAGCGAACTTTGTACCTTTTCGCTACAGTACCTCACACATTCACCACTATCCCAAATATATTACCAATTTACTGCAACAAAAATGCAGGCTTTTTGTTACCATGCATGATCCTCTCACAAGTAATCTGTATAGAAGAGTTTGTTCAGATATAAGTCATCACATCAAGAGATTTCTGGCCAGTCGGGAAAGGCTTTTGCTAGATCTGATTTAAAATTTTACCCATATTTCAAACTAAATAGCAAACGCCAGCAAAAGCTCCCATCCTTATTGGATGAGAATAACAGAGGAGCTTTCTATTCGTCTCTTTTTATAAGAGACGATTAGAAAGCGGAAGCGTTGGGACGATCTTGCCTCTGTCTTTGCAAATGGAGGCGAAGGTGATGATAATGCGGAGGTTACTTGGTTTGCATCTTCATTATTTCCACGAATCTCCACTAGATGCAGTGACATAGTAATCTATCCCATCTTTTTGAGATTATATTGAGGCTAAAACCATTAGTCCACAAGAACAATATGGATTTCTGCCTGGGGGATCAACCACTGCGCTACTTTGCGATTCTGTTTTTGATTGGACGAAAACGCTGCACCACCAGAAGTGTGTGGACATCATCTACTTTAGCTTATCAAGAGCCTTTGACAAAGTTAATCACAAAAAACTTCTGCTGAAACTAGCACGCAGGTATTTGTGGTCAGCTGCTCAAATGGCTCGAATCCTACCTCAGTGAACGTAGAATGACAGTGCGTGTCAAAAACATGTATTCAGAAAAGTATTTGTGCAGCAGTGATGTTGCACAGGGAGGAATCCTCTCACCCCTTTTGTTTTTACTCTATATAGCCGAACTACCTTCGTCCATCAAAACCGACCCGAAAATCCATGTGCAGATTTTTGCGGATGATCTTAAGATATACGCTTGCTATGGAAAAGAGGGAAGAGAAGAAGCCTGCGAAGCCTTTCTTCTTCCATGGAAAGTGTGAATTTGTGGTTTGAGATGTGGGATCTGCTCTTTCAAAATCTTTCAAAATGCGTTATGCACTTAGGCGAGACCAGTACTCACCTCAAGTCATATATCTGTTGATGGTACTGAGCTTGAGTATCGAAACGTTGTGAAAGATTTAGGCGTTTCAATTGATGATGCTCTCAAATTCACTGCACACTATGATTCAGTCGTCACAAGTCGTTGGCATCGCTGTTTATGCTTCTACGTAGCATCCATAGTAATGATCTGGGCTTTTTGTGCATACAAAACATATGTCTGCATCTAGAATGCTTCAACTGTTTGGAATCCTTATTTAAAAAAACATGTGGTGAAGCTCGAAGAAGTTCAAAAGATTTTTACTAGGATAGTCCTTTGCAGATGCTTTACTGACCGTGAATACCCTCGTACATTACCGTCCTACGGTGCTCGACTTGCAATTTAAAAACTGCATAGTTTGAAGTATAAACGTGTTGTTAGCGACTTGGTGTTCTGCTTTCGTATCCTAAAATTAGAAACGAAATTACGAGGCAGTAAGTACTAGATCTCTAGGTCCAGTGGAGAGCGTACAGGTAAGCTTAATTTGCATTACAGGAAGCTAGGTAAAAAGTGTTTTTTGCAAACCTTCAATTCATATTTCTGCCGAACCACAAGATGGATAAGCCTTTCACCTCAGGAAATTATTTCTAGTAAAATCGCATCCTTTTTTCGTAAGAAATTAAGACCCATAAATGTACTGGAAGATTTGCATATAGCTGATGTTTAGGTTGGGTCTTTTGATCCTTCTATTCTCCTTCTACCATTGATTCTTGCCAGCTGTGCTACTAACATTGGCGACAACGGTTCATCGAGTCATTGTTCTTCGACCTCCGCGGATCAAAATTCTCAATCGCCGCATCTTTTTTCATACCGAGACTACCGAATGCCTTTTCATGTTTTCTCTTTTTTTAATCGCTTTGATGTCATACTAACTTCATTTACGTGTTATGTTGGTGCTTGCTAACAAAGGGCACACTATACTTTGGACCGAATGATTATTCGATTATTCGAATAAATCATTCGAATGCGAATGATTCGAAAATTCGAATATTCGAAAATCTGAGATTTCGAATAATATTCGACAGTCGAATATTCGAAAATTTTCATTTTCGAATATTATTCGAAAGTCGAATATTCGAAATTCTCAACTTTCGAATATTATTCGATAGTCGAATATTCGATGGTCATTAATTCGATCATTCGATGTCCATGGAATATTCGAATATTCGATGAGCACCGAATATTCGAAAATTCGATAAGAATTGACTATTCGAAAATTCGAAGCAACGAATATTCGGAAATTCGATATCCACGACATATATGTGTCCCAAGGGTAAGTACAAGCTGTTCGATCGCTAATACCTCTCACGAAGTCTTTTGCCAACCTTTAAGTAACATCCTAAAGGGATGGCTTCAGCTTACAAATACAGCAGAAAGCAAATCACCTATGTTTTTCTTGTTGTGTTATCACGGTATGAACTTAGCATATAGAGCAAGTGCGAAGTGAGACATCCAAAAGAGTTTCCCCACAAAAAAGAAATTTCAAATCTATGTAGCAGGATTTTACGTATGTTTAACTACGCGCGGCCTTTCAAGCATTTTAAATGTGCATTCCTTTTTTGAAAAGCGTTGGAAAACATCTGTTATGGTGTACCTGGCTCTCAATGAGGATAAATAATCTTTTTGATTTTTGAAATTCTTTTATATCACGTACATTAGGTTCTTAAAGGCAGCGTCCCAAAAGATGGGTCCGGGAATTTGTGGCGATGTTAAATTGGACCCCCTACCTAAGCGGTGACGAAGTTCGGAGCGAAAAAGAGGGTCTGGTAAGCTTGAAAATTGCTCTCAAAGTGGCCCGTCTTACGGCAGGCCCGAATGCCGCCCGTACAGCGAATTCGAACTGCAAGGCCAGGAACGCATAGCGCACACAGTCATGACTGCAGGGTCCCGCAACGACTCTCCGTCTCTATCCATCTCGTGCACACGAGCCTACCGTAAGATGGCCACTTACGGGGCATTTAGGCCTGGTAGCCCCCTTTTTCGCTCCGAACATCAGTCATCACTTAGGTGGGACTACTTTAACATCGCCACAATCGGCACCCATCTTCTTGCCGGGGCTGCAACTGAACCGTTTTCTTCATTGTACATTGAAACATAAAAAAATGTCTATACCTGAAAAAATTTATTCTGAGATGTTTTGGTCTCTCACAGGTAGTCTCACTGGCATAACTTATACGCACAGTATTCGAAAATCGAATGATATTCGAAAATCGAATATAATTCGAGAACCGAATAATATTCGAAATCCGAATATTGAATGGTATTCGATATTCGAATATTATTCGATTCGAAAACTTCGATTTTCGAATAAAATTCGATAGTCGAATATTCGAAGTTTTTAATTTTCGAATAATATTCGATAGTCGAACATTCGAGAATTTCGATTTTCGAATATTATTCGATATTCGAATACTCGAAAAAAATTTCGAATTTCCCAAAGTATAGGGCACACCTATGAGCGTATTATATAAATATAAATAAATCTTATATAAAAGCCAAATGTCTGTTTGTATGTCTGTCTGTCTGTCTGTCTGTCTGTCTGTATGTATGTATGTATGTATGTATGTATGTATGTATGTGTGTACGTATGTTCCGAATAGAAAATTCCATTTCTGAACCGATCCGGACCAAACTTGGCACACATACACTTCGTGGCAGGGAGCGTGTCATAAGCTACTTTTCGTCATCGATCGATATCGATTTTATCGATTTTTTGCAGAGTTTACCTACGGGGCTGGGAGTTGGCACAGGGGGTAATCGAGCATGGGGATTTTCCGAACACAATATTAGTTTTTAGGATTATCGATTACTTTTATCGATTTTATCGATTATTTTGCAAAGTTTGAACTGCGGGGCTGGGAGTTTGCACAGAGGGGTAATCGAGCATGGGGATTCCGAATACAATGTTAGTTTTTGAAATCGTCCTTTATTTTTATCGATTTTATCGATTTTTCTGCAAAGTTTGAGCTACGGGGCTGGGAGTTTGCACACGGGGGGGGGGTAATCGAGCATGCTGGTCACGAGTATATTATTAGTTTGGCGCTATTCGGCTAACCGTGGCCCCAAAAATTTTTTGTCGTAGAGCTTGCTCAGATTCGTGTATAAGAGTTATCTCACATGCTGATTACAGATATCACACTTTCGTCGCAGAAAGTCTCCCCATGTGGTTACGATAGGTATATGGTAGGAAGTCAAAATCATAAATTCGGCTGGAGTTCGGTCCAGAGAACTTTTTCGACATGCTGATTACGAATTTCATACTCCTGCATATTGGGACCTCTTCATAGAGTTAGGGTGGTTACATAGATTTGCTTCAAACTTCGTCTAGGGTGGTCATTTAGCGCGCTGAACATAAATGTCATGTTGATTTTGCAGGATGGTGCATTTTCTTGAATTACGGTGGGTGTAGATGGGTCGAAGTTCCAGATTTGCTCAAAACCTTACCTGTAACGGTTCACAAGTATACTGCTTATGAATATGAAACTTCTCGCTGTCATAACGCATTAGTGAAGTTATGGTGAGTTGCAGGATTTGAATGGACAGGGCCAATTTAGATCCCAGATATTCATGAAATGGGGAAACGGTTGTTTTGCATGGCGGTCTCCAGCGCCATCCTGATAAGCTGTCCCAACGTGTAACGCACGCGGCAAATCTCCCTCCCCTGATTTGCTTAAGCAAAAGTCGCCGAAGGGTGCATCGCACGCGGCAAATGTCTCTCCTGTTATTTCTGCTTAGGCAAAAGCCGCCGAAGTGTGTATCGCACGCGACAAATCCCCTCCTCCTATTTCTGCTTAGGCAAAAGCCGCCGAAGAGTGTATTGCACGCGGCAAATCTCCCTCTCCCTATTTCTGCTTAGGCAAAAGCCGCCGAAGGATGTGTCGCGCGGCAGTGGTCCTACAAGGAAAGCATTATGGTCGTGGGAAACTTTTATACCACACGAATTGCCTTTATCACGGGGATTGAGCAGATATTCTTTAAACAGCACTTTAGGTAATTCCCTGCCAAGGTTTCAGGCAGATTTATGATTTTTACCCGCTGCCACGCGATGACTATGATATTGTCATCAGCGGCTCAAATAACCCCCATATACCGAGTTTGAGCAAGATCCGTCACAAAAACATTTTGGGGCCCGAATAGCCCAATAACGCCATCAGTTTTTAGAATTATCCTTACTTTCATCGATTTTATTGTTTTTTTTTGTGCAAAGTTTGAGCTACGGGGCTGGGGGTTGGTGAGGAAGGTAGGTGAGCATACTGATTACTCACGCAGCGGGAATAGGAAATGTAGAAGTGGGCACAGGTAAAGGTGTACAGGGATAGAAATGGAACCTTTATCGTTTTTGACAGGGCCAGGCGGAGCCGGGTAAGCCAGCTAGTATAAATATAATATTGAAAAATCGAACATAAGACTGCTGTAAGTTTTTTGAGATTCTAATATTACAGCAAAGATGTAAGTTACTCTAGCCCATTGTACGTACATGCTGCAAACTTCTAAACTGACTTTTTGGCAAATAAGCCTCCACCGTCGCGAAGTCGTGTCACTGCAATCTCAAATGTTACGCAACGTTTAGAAATGGTAATGATGGAGTAGTAGCATTCGTGCATAAGACATATTTATCGCCATCTTAGCAGGGCTCGGCACAAGTGGCTTACAAACAAGCTGGATATCGTTTTTTGGGACAAAAAGCAAAGGGAGTCGTTTTTGTGGCCGAAAAGAGACGAAATTTGCGACGTTTTTTTAGTCGACGTTTCGTTTTTTGGGGATTGTTTTAGGGATTATAGTATGCGGTCAAAGGGGACTTTGAAAAATTCGCAAAAGTCAAGGGAGACTTCGCTTTTTGCATTTTCAACCAGCCACCTCGTGCCGAGTCCTGCATCTTAGGTCAAAATTGAATTTAAAGAGAACCCGATCATTTCAATATAATAAGCGGCTTAATCTGAAGTTGTGTGGAGTTTGTCCGTTACGAAATTACAGTGAGGAATGATTTACGATACTAAACATCATGTGAGGTTAAGATAGCGAGTATGGTTCACTTTTAACTACGGCTCACTTTGCAATAAACCGAACAATGATTTGAGAGACAAGCTCTCAGAAAGTGAGTTTAGCACGGTTCACGATGCCAGTGCGAACCTCTGCAAAGCAGAGGTGAAGCACTGGTATCAATATAGCTTTGTTGTTGCAGCCATAATATAAAGGTGAATTAATGACAATTATCAAGATGATGTTGTTTCGAAGAAAGAACATGATTAATTCGCCGTCACTGGAACAAGTCATAACAGTCCAATCGAGAAGCTTTGGCGAAAAGAGTCAACATGAGGTAACCTGATGCATTTAGTTGAACCGAAAGTTCTGCCGCATTTCAAAAAGAGTAACTTCTTTCTTAACAATAGTCTTGCATGCCACTAGAATTATCAGAAATAAATCATGTATTTTCCCATGACACCTTACTTATCCTCTGATGACCTCCTATTGCAGAGATGGAAACGAAAAAAGAGATTATCCTGAGGTTCAGTAATTTCAAGCAGGCCCGTAAACCCTAAAATCCATGCAATAAAATCCAAAACAATCAGTGCCATAATTTTTCAGACCTCCTCTTCATAAAAAAGCAACCTAACTGAGCAAAATTTGTGCTGGTCGGACTTCTCTACGAAAAGTTATGGCTTCCGAGAAAGTTCCATAAGATCGTTTTCCGCTGATTTATCAAAAATCATAAGTCTTCAAAGAAGAGCTCGATCAGCACAAACCTTGCTCAGTTAGAATAGATCAAAAATCCATGTTATCGTTGTTTTCGTATTGAGTTCTTACATTGCCAACGGGTTGGTTGTGTCGAGACGCAGACTAGTCTGCGTCTCAACAGTTGAAAGCACTAAATCTTAACTGCTCTTGTTTTCCATTTTTATTATATTTCTGCAACGGTTACACCGTTCAGAAAGCTTCGTAATCCTGTATTTAGTTGAGTATTGAACTCAGCGTCCATAAAAACCCTAGTACACAAGTTTTCACATTTTTTTTGAAACCTTCTGAAACGGCAGCTTTTTCCACAGTGACACCATATGTTTCAAGTTTCTACCGTAATCCTACAGTAATGAAGAGCGTTCGATGATTCGCTCTCTACTGTAATCCAAGCTGAAGCCAGCTCTAAAAATTGGTACCTAAAGCTTCTCGGAAGACTCCATTACAAGAAAGTTATTAACAATCAAACATTGAGTACATTATGTTCAGTGTAGGTTAGTTCTCAGTAGGTTAGTAAGCGTTCCAAGATTGTTCCGTTTATCAATATAATGTCAATACAGTGAACAGGTCGACGTTTCGGCAGGGTCGCCTTTTTCAAGACCTGGAAAGTGAGTCAGTAAATTCGACGCTCCAAGGGTAGACATTATACTTTGGGAAATTCGAAATTTTTTTCGAATATTCGAATATCGAATAATATTCGAATATCGAATAATATTCGAAAATCGAAATTCTCGAACGTTCGACTATCGAATACTATTCGAAAATTGAAAACTTCGAATACTCGACTATCGAATTTTATTCGAAAATCGAAGTTTTCGAATATTCGACTATCGAATATTATTCGAAAATGGAAGTTTTCGAATCGAATAATATTCGAATATCGAATACCATTCGATAATAATATTCGGAATTCGAATATTATTCGGTTCTCGAATTATATTCGATTTTCGAATATCATTCGATTTTCGAATACTATGCGTATAAATTATGCCAGTGAGACTACCTGTGAGAGACCAAAACATCTCAGAATAAATTTTTTCAGGTATAGACATTTTTTTATGTTTCAATTTACAACGAAGAAAACGGTTCAGTTGCAGCCCCGGCAAGAAGATGGGTGCCGATTGTGGCGATGTTAAAGTAGTCCCACCTAAGCGATGACTGATGTTCGGAGCGAAAAAGGGGGCTACCAGGCCTAAATGCCCCGTAAGTGGCTATCTTACGGTAGGCTCGTGAGTATGAGATGCATGCAGGATAGAGACGCAGAGTCGTTGCGGGACCCTGCAGTCATGACTGTGTGCGCTATGCGTTCCTGGCCTTGCAGTTCGAATTCGCTGTACGGGCGGCATTCGGGCCTGCCGTAAGACGGGCCACTTTGAGAGCAATTTTCAAGCTTACCAGACCCTCTTTTTCGCTCCGAACTTCGTCACCGCTTAGGTAGGGGGTCCAATTTAACATCGCCACAAATTCCCGGACCCATCTTTTGGGACGCTGCCTTAAAGAACCTAAAAGCGTACGTGATGTAAAAGAATTTCAAAAATCAAAAAGATTATTTATCCTCATTGAGAGCCAGGTACACCATAACAGATGTTTTCCAACGCTTTTCAAAAAAAAAAGAATGCACATTTAAAAGGCTTGAAAGGCCGCGCGTACTTAAACATACGTAAAATCCTGCTGCATAGATTTGAAATCTCTTTTTTGTTGGGGAAACTCTTTTGGATGTCTCATTTCGCACTTGCTCTATATGCTAAGTTCATACCGTGATAACACAACAAGAAAAACATAGGTGATTTGCTTTCTGCTGTATTTGTAAGCTGAAGCCATCCCTTTAGGATGTTACTTAAAGGTTGGCAAAAGACTTCGTGATAGGTATTAGCGATCGAACAGTTTGTACCTACCCTTGGGACACCCGTATATGTTGTGGATATCGAATTTCCGAATATTCGATGCTTCGAATTTTCGAATAGTCAATTCTTATCGAATTTTCGAATACTCGGTGCTCATCGAATATTCGAATATTCCATGGACATCGAATGATCGAATTAATGACCATCGAATATTCGACTGTCGAATAATATTCGAAAGTTGAGAATTTCGAATATTCGACTGTCGAAAATTATTCGAAATCTCAGATTTTCGAATATTCGAATTTTCGAATCATTCGCATTCGAATGATTTATTCGAATAATCGATCATTCGATTCGGTCCAAAGTATAGTAGACATACCTTTAGCGATACACTTCAAGTGGCTGTCCACCACTCTGACACTTAGTCAGGCCACTATATGCTAACTCTTGTGATGGAATGAGGTTCCCTTTTAAGGTCAGACTCAAATCCACACAATGATAAGAATGGGATGAGCTCACTACTGATAGCCATTTTCTCTTCCTTTCTGTTCAGTTTGGGACATTTGGACGTGATCCAACAAGCCTCTATGGTCTTTCGTGCTGCAATGTCGGTTGCTTTCGAAAGGATAGCAACGTTAATTTGAAACTCTATGTTCTGATGGCAAAGCACACGGTGTGCGCCAAGAGGCGTGGATACTCGCGATTTTCTCATTCCGTCCAAATGTTCGTTAATTCGTACATACAGCGGTCTTCCTGTTTCTCCAATATATTCGTCCCCACACAGTTTACAAGATATCAAGTACACAGCGCCACGACACATGCAATCTCCCGGTTTGTTAGAATTGCATATATTACAGTCTGTTTTTGAACAGGCTGGATCGTAACCTCTGATACGCACCAGGCGCTGCTTGAGGTTTGGGGGTGGGACTTCGACAACTCTAAGCATATTTTGCAGGCCGGCTTTATGAACGCAGTTTCTAATCGCAGCGCTTAACTTATCCGATATGAATGGCATAAGAAACACCTTTTCGCAAATGACATCATTGAAAACTGTAGCATTATCCTTGTGACGAACGTTTGTGTTTTCGTTTTTCGACAGCAGGTAACCATTTGCGTGTGCAATTTGGATAGCCTGTTTGGTCGATGCGGATTCTAGAGTGCTATTTGAAGACACTCTTTTTGACGTTCGCAGCATGTTTCTGATAATGCTAAGTTTCATTTGAATTGGGTGTGCAAAGGAGTAATGTACAAGTATGTTCTTATTGGTTGGTTTTCTATACCAGCGTGTTCTGTACTCTCCTCTGCATAAGCAGATCTGGACATTGAGGAATGGCAACCATCCCTGCTTAGGCGTTTCCCTTGTGAATTTGATGTCAGTTGATTGAGCATTGAGTATGTCAAAGCATAGATCCATTTCCGCTTGTGTTGGACACACCATGATAGTATCATCAATGTATCTGTAGTAAAGAACAGGTCGGCGGTTGAGAATTGGTTCTTCTATCTTTGACATAAATGCTATTGCTAAGATAGGTGCCGAACGCTGGCCCATTGCGAGTCCCCTACTTTGTTTATAATACTGTCCCGCCCATTGGAAAACCGAACATTCTAAACATTCTCTCAACAATGCCATAACTTGCTGTATGTTAAAGCCATAGAAATTGATACTGTTACTCTTTTCGGACAGTAATTCGAAAACGGCTTCTAACGCATTGGAATTCGAGACATTTGTAAATAGAGAGGTGACGTCAAAGGATTCTATGACGTCATTTTCACTGAATCGCGCAGTTTTCAAATGATTAAGTAAGGCATTCGTATTGGGCAAGTGTGCGGGGACATGTTTTAGTAACTGTGTCAATATCAGATTGAGTAATCAGGATATCCTGTGTGTCGGACCACCGACGTTACTGATGATAGGGCGAACTTTGTAATCCGAAGGATTTTCTGAATTGAGTAAGTCGGATGGTAATTTGTGTGTTTTAATGAGTACGTATAGTACAGGAAAGACTGGTACATCAATCTTGAGACGGGATACAGTTCGCTTTGCGAGGCCTGCTGTTCGCGCTATTTCAGTCCAGACCTTGTTCAACTTTTTATATTGTTTTGTGAATTCTCGCTCAGAAGATACGCCATATGTTGCGTCGTCTTGGAGATGCTGTTGTATTATGGCGATCTCCAACTGTTTTGGTAAAACTATGAATTCACCTCCCTTATCAGTGATCCCGATTTTGATATTCGTAGCTGAGAGTTCTCGAAGTTCTCTCAAACCTCTTCTTTACGCTGGCGTAAGATTAGGGATTCGACTTGTGCGGTTATATCGTTTGAGAACAGTGAAGACCGAAGTGGCAAATACTTGCAAAGCAGAGTCATGGAAGGTATTGGCTCTTGCAGCTTATAGAACATGGGCGGGAATGGTATCGCAGGCAATGCCACGGTCATTCTCGGTTTGGATTGTTGTTCTATCTTTGCTTTGTATCGTAAGCGATCTTGAACTTGCTGTAAATTGCATACAATTTTACGCATGACACCAGGACATAATGATTGCGCGGGTGAGAAGCTTGGCCCCAAACTGAGTAAGGATGAGGCATCCTTTGATATTGTTGCACCGCCAACAATAGTGAGTCTGACTGAATGAATTCATTGTGGTCAGTATGAGTAGCATTTTGGTGGTCTGACAAACAGAGGTTGGTGGACGCTACTGTTTTGGCTGATTGTCTACTTTCTAACAACTTGTCGAACTTTCGTTGTAATCGCACTTTGGCATTGGAGCGAATCGAGTAGCAAATGCTCTTAGACTCACTCACCACTCTATTCCAGAAGTTCACAATACAATTCTTTAGCTACACATTTCTCAATCAAACTATACATAAAGTTCTTCTTCTCCCTTAGAGCCATTCTCAAAAGTTGCAACTCGATTTTGTGTATCTGCCAGTCACCTTTCGGGAGCCCACATGTCTGGTGTAAACTTTTTTTCTTATGAAGTTTGGAATTAAACGATTGTCCATACATCGATGGAGAAAATGAGTGGTCTGCCTCGTAGCGACGATGTTTTGCCTCATTGACAACACTTCTCTAACTAGTCGAAAATATTTCGCTGGTATATGCGGCATGATTTTCCAGCTCGACCATCCTTGAATCTTGGCATCTTATGTTTAGTGTAGGTTAGTTCTCAGTAGGTTAGTAAGCATTCCAAGAGTGTTATCCGTTTATCAAATAATGTCAATACAGTGAACAGGTCGACGTTTCGGCAGGGTCGCCTTTTTCAAGACCTGGAAAGTGAGTCAGTAATTTCGACGCTCCAAGCGTAGACATACCTTCAGCGATACACTTCAAATGGCTGTCCACCACTCTGACACTTAGTCAGGCCACTATATGCTAACTCTTGTGATGGAATGAGGTTCCCTTTTAAGGTCAGACTCAAATCCACACAATGATAAGAATGGGATGAGCTCACTACTGATAGCCATTTTCTCTTCCTTTCTGTTCAGTTTGGGACATTTGGACGTGATCCAACAAGCCTCTATGGTCTTTCGTGCTGCAATGTCGGTTTCTTTCGAAAGGATACAACGTTAATTTGAAACTCTATGTCCTGATGGCAAAGCACACGATGTGCGCCAAGAGGCGTGGACACTCGCGATTTTCTCATTCCGTCCAAATGTTCGTTAATTCGTACATACAGCGGTCTTCATGTTTCTCCAATATATTCTCCAATATTATTATAAGTGTATCGCTGAAGGTATGTCTACCCTTGGAGCGTCGAATTTACTGACTCACTTTCCAGGTCTTGAAAAAGGCGACCCTGCCGAAACGTCGACCTGTTCACTGTATTGACATTATACTTATAAACGGATAACAATCTTGGAACGCTCACTAACCTACTGAGAACTAACCTACACTGAACATAAGATGCCAAGATTCAAGGATGGTCGAGCACGAAAATTGAGTACATTATTTTTGAGACACCCTGTATATAAGCAAGTTCCTTATTCCTTTACTCGGCGAAAACGCACGCAAAGAAGCCGTACGTGAAGACTTCGCTGGTGCAGATGCTGCAGCCGACTTTCCTGAGGCGTGCGAATCGGTTCTTCTGAAAAATCTTTTGATTTGCTGCAACAAATATAAAGGCTGCTGCATGACGAAGACGCAATGGCGATATTAGTTGAGCGTGCGCGAACGCGACGCGCGCGTATCCTTACTGTTGTAGATCCCGCACCTCATGCGCTCTGCGGCTAATAAAGCCGCGTTCGCGCCCGAAGATATTGCACCTTCGTCATGCAGCAGCCTATAGCTCACAGATTGCAATACGTGCAAAGCGATAGATTTGATACTGTACTACAAACAAAACTAGTTGATTGAGATTCTAGACTGTATTGTTTTTGAGCAAAAAAGCTAGCTTCTATCTAAGTGTATAACGATGATTCAATCGCCAAATCATTGACTTTTTGGAGACTTCAGGTTACTCGGTTTTGAAGTAAGGATAAATGTGCAAGGCTGATACGATTATAACAGTGGCGTACCCAAAATTTCGGCTCGAGGGGGGGGGGGGGGCTCGACAAAAAAATTTTTCTAATGAAGGTGCGTGGCGTTAGCCACGCATTCTGAAAGAATTTTTGGGGTGCTTCTCAAAATTTTTGCGGGTCGTCAGCCACGCCCCGAAAAAAAATTTTTTACAAGGCTAATTTGTATTTTTTAAAGTTTTAAAAGTTATTTTAATTAGTTACAAGTAAAGACAAGTCCTTTGCAGATTTTTATAACACATTTAAGTAACTTTAAAAAGTTTCGCGACCCATTCTCGGGGGGGGGGGGCCCTGTCCCCCCCCCTCATACGCCACTGGACTATAATAACATAAAATATTACAATTGACTTTTTCACTTCGATTTGAAGATTTTATAGCACTGTGAAAGATGATCTCAAATTTCTTTATGTTGCACACACCTTGGGAACCAAAACCATAGGGATAACTCAACGGGAGATTGCAATTGTAACAGACTTTCGAAAGAAAATTAGATTTGATCGATTTACTGGGTGTAAATGAGAACGCTATATTGGAAGGGGAGGTGCTTAGCATAGAGCGGTAGCCAGCTAGTGACCATTCTACCAGAAAATCTATTGGGATGTTACACAAGTCTTCCTACACTTTGACTTTCAACCGCATTAGTCACATATTTTGTTTTTAATGAGGACAGGGTACCAGTTATGCGATAGAGCAAGGGAAACTCTACGGGAAGGTAGATATGTGAAAATGCGCACTAGCTGTGCATCACAAGTTTGAAGCTCAAATCTATGGACTTTCGGATCCTTAGAAAATTTGATAAATTCCACACCTTCTTCCAAAAAAATCCTATGGACCTCTCACGCTTTGGTAAAAGCATGAAATTTTTCGCTATATCGATTTATGTTGAAGACAAAATGCAGGATATATATATAAGTGGAATACGAAAGTGTGAAATATTTTAAATGTATTTGCATGAGTGAGTAGGAAAGCTGTAAGGGTTTTTCAAGATTTTCTGAGCATCCGAAATT
This sequence comes from Cylicocyclus nassatus, assembly GCA_958299035.1. Classification (NCBI taxonomy): domain Eukaryota; kingdom Metazoa; phylum Nematoda; class Chromadorea; order Rhabditida; family Strongylidae; genus Cylicocyclus; species Cylicocyclus nassatus. Next base: position 104,688,926 of record CATQJL010000001.1, read on the forward strand.
TCTCGGATTTGCTTCAAACTTGAAAAGGGTAAAAGCTGATGCCTCTTGTAGAGCTTACTTTGCACTACTTTTGCACTACGGTACCTCAACGATGTTTCGGAAGGAGTGTATGACTTACTGCAGTAAAATTCAAAGTATAGCAAAACTTATGTAAAAAACTTGATCTAACATCATCTCTCTATAATAAAGCGCTAGAGATAACTCATGCATGTAAGATACCCCCCCCCCCCTCCCTTCCGCAGGCGAGATGAGGACGTAAACAACTTTGTCGTTATGTGCCGGTGCACATGCACCGAGCCGTGGCTTATGATGGCAGTGGCGCCTGTCTTAGATGATGTTGATCGAGAAGCCTAACCAGCAAAGTGGCTTGCTAGACAAGCTAAACTGGGAAGGGGGAAGGTTACCCAGCTGTTTTCGTTATGCATTAGATTACAATATCGCAATAGCGAGCAGGAACGCGAGCCCGGATAGCTTCCGCTAGCAAGGTTTCGCAGTTTTGACATCAGTCAAAATACAGAAAGCATGTTGGATGAGGTACAAAAATCATTGTGAGCTGAAGGAAAGCAAGATGGAGTCTCCAATGCTGCAAATACGAAAAATGTGGTTTGAAATGCCACAAAATTGAGATGTTAGGGTAGCGTAGAGAAACTTGATGCGAAAGGAGGGGGGGGGGGGAGAGTGGGATAACTTAGGGAGATTTGCACTTTGACTCCAGCAAAGGCAAAGATATACGCACGTTTCCAAGCAAATCAGAGATCAAAGCTTTGAGCGGTCCTGACGTGGAAAGCTCAAGAGTAGTCTTTGATATGTAGTCTAAAGGTAAACGAAACTAACAAAATATGGCGCAAACCTTTGATATTGCTAAATTTACGTATCGATAAATTTAGGACATTCAGACATTTTCAATGGAAGGAATGAGTGTCAGATTTTTCCCTGATCTCAAGGGGGCCGGAGCCGGAGACGTTTGCGCACGGTTTTTCGAAAAACATTCATTTGGGGGAAAATAAGTAATAGAAGAGCGGAAAGTGGCTTGAAAGGTTGAGATTACTCTCGCTGGGTATGCATAGATTTTGACAAAAATCTAATCTGAAAACCTCTAGAATATGGTTAGTGTGGCACATTTTAAAGAGATAAGGAACTAGGAAAACGTGGAGATTTTTTGAAGGAAACTTTTCGGAAAGAAAGCAAAATATGCTTATGCTGATAAGCCTTCAGGGCAGGGAAGATTGAAAACAGGGGGGGGGGGTTGCAGCGCAGTGTGACAGAAAAGCTTTCAATCTCTTCCAAAAAGTTTTCCAGATGACTTGGATGGCATACTTTTAGTTCAAGTTGCACAATCTCAGCAGATTTGGTTATTTTAAACCCAGCAAGCTAATGTTTGCAAAAGCTGTAAATCTTCCATATGACAAACATTTGGGTAGATAAGAAGAGCTCTGCTGTATATTTCATTCACATCAACATGGAAAATCTATAGAAATTTTACTTACTTCCCGATTTCGCTATTAGCAGATGTTTGCAGACACCCATTTTTGACTAACTGTAAGAAGAGACGATGTGCCAAACTTCCACGCACATCCCGCTTCACACACGGCCAGACCGAAGTGCCGCGAAGCGGCACTTCGGTCTGGTAACTTATAATAACGGGCTAAGGGTTGTTTACGTTTGTCTGTGTGTGTGAATCTCTGTCTGTCACGAAATTCGTAGAGCGTGTTCCAGCCAACGTCCTGAGCCCAAATTTTGCATAACGCACGCTTAAAGCATGAAAGCTCACTATACAAAAGCATGAGCGGACCCGTTGAGTGGATCCGTTGAAAATTGCTCGTCAAACGGATCCACTTGGCTTCTGGCCAGCAAATTTGGGTCCGTAGTACTACTTTTTGCAGAGCTAAGGATATATTTGACAAGCTAATATGCAAGCCATAAACCTTAGCCTAAAAAAATAATGAAAAGTTTACTACTTTACGAAAACAGCGCCAAAAAACATTCGCTGTGTAAACGGTCAATTTTTCAAGATTTTACCTGATCATTTGAGAAGATTTTTGTATAGAGATGTAGCCCACTATGTTTATTGTCCTTACGGAAACTACCAAGCCATAAAAATCCCAAGAACCTATTCGAATATGCATCTGTGCTTCTGGGAAAGATTTTATCCACGCGAAAATACCGATCTCACATGGAAAACCTCTACGAATGAGTAGTTGTTTACGAATTATTCGTGATAGCCTACATAGCTCGGTGAGTTTCAATGTCATTATTATGCGAGAATGAGTAAGGCATACAGAAAATAGGGCCAGCGCGAGCCTCTGCGAAGCAGAGGTGACGCACTGGTTAGTAATAACGAGCGCTCCCCATTTCAAGAGCAACATGAGCGTAAAAGTGACAATTTAATGTATCTTTCTATATTTCCCAAATCAAAATCAAGCCAAATTGCGCAACTGATAGTTTTCTGAAGACCCGCCGCTATTCGCAGATCCTACTTTTTTATCTCTACAGGGTGTCCCAAAAAAATGTGCCTACTGTTTGATTGTCAATAACTCTTTTGTAATGAAGTGTTTCGAGAAGCTTTAGGTACCGTTTTGTAGAGCGAGCTTAAACTTAGATTTACAGTATGGGAGCGAATCATCTGTCGCCCTTTATTACTGTAGGATTACGGTACGAACTTCGACAAGAATTTTAGGTCATTGGAGGCTATATTTTGCCTCGGAACAAGACCAAACAAGCCGGGAACTCTTACACTACGGTAATGGGAGCCGCTGGTTTCGAATTTGATATTCTCATTTTACTATGATGCTTTTTTCCTACGTTATTCCCGGTAAATCGTAGTAAATCAATTCCCGGCATTTGTCAGAAAGGTAATTACACCCTCAAAAAAGCTGAAAACACTCGTAAAAAGTTGTTAAGTGGAATCAGCATGCGCGAAAACCCTAGTACACGATTTTTCAGATTTTTTGAAAAAAAAATTGTTTGGTGGTATAATTCACAATGGTTCCATATGCTGGAAGTTCTTATCGTAGCCCTACAGTAATGAAAGCGATCGATGATTCGCTCCATACGTAAATCTAAGTTCAGCCTCGCTCTACAATACGGTACCTGAAGCTTCTCGAAGCACTTCATTACAAGAGAGTTATTTACAATCAAACAGTAGGCACATTTTTTGGGACACCCTGTATATATATAAAACTCAAAGTGTGTTTGTCTGTTAATAAGTATGTTTTTTATACAAATCTTTCTGAGTGGACCAAATGAGTTAAAACTTTGCACGCTTATATTTTGGAGCCCGGCGCGGAACATAGGCTACTTTTCGCGGCGATTTACTAGACCCTTCTATTGATTTGTTGATTTGTTTACTTACATCTGGGAAAATGAGGCTTGACATGCTCAAACCAATCATTTTGCTATGATCATGTAGTCAGGGGATGGTAAAGCTCCTTTTAATCTCAATGTCGGGAAAAGCGGGTAATTCGTTTCAGCCTTTTTGCGCAGAATAAGCTTAAAAGCATAAGTATAAGTAACTTCTTTCTAGCTAAACTGGAGTCCCGAGTGAAACCGGGATCGCCGGCTAGTAATATATATTAGTCTTTTCGCTTGCACTACAACCTATCGTTATCAACATACAAATGGTCAATAGTTTTCCTTATTCATTAGCTGATTGATCTTAGAACTTACCTTATTCTTTCTCTTCTTCCAGAGTTTGATCTCGTATTCTTTGCGGAATCGGTAAAGGATCTCCAATTTGCTGCTCTCATTGTTCCTGTGTCGAGATATAAGAGTTCATTTGTGTTATAAACCATTACAAAACTTACTTGAACTCGATCCATAAATCTTTGTGGCCGGATTTTGGTGCTTGCAAATTTGCAGTGACCTTCACCGCCTCTCTCATCAGACTGGGTTGATACACCTGCAATAATCGTTGTCAGATCTACAGTATCTCTCAAAAATGAATGCTCTCCGACAGGCATTCTAAAATTCATTCATAGCGTTGCGTACTCTCTGCTTTATATTTAAAAAAATGCCAAAATCTGCAAATCGAAGTATCATTTCTATGACTAGGAGACGCGAGCGCAAAACCCACATTGTCTAAACAAGCCTAATCGTGTACTTAGCAGGTTTATGCTTGTCCTTTATCTCGTCCAGTTTATTCACTCTTCGGAAACAGAGAAAAACAAACTCAAACTTGTTAAGACCACGTCTGCAATGCGGTCTCGCGTCTCCTAGTCATAGAGTAGATGATAGTAAGCCGTTCACTGCTTCGTTGATCATAGAGCACATCGTCAGTTTGTTTTGAACATGTTAGTAAATGGTTTCACCCAAGCTCCCTCTTCGTGAATGTCAAATGCGCAATGTCGATTTTTTCTGAATGCAACGCTTCTTCAACCGCAAGTGTTCCGATTGATAGGATGATGTATAGGCTGCTGCATGACGAAGACGCAATATCCTTGTGCGCGATCGCGGCTTTATTAGCCGCATAGCGCATGAGGCGCAGCATTTACCGCGGTAAAGATACGCACGCGCCGCGTTCGAGTCCGCTCAACTGATACTGCTTCTGCGCCTTCGTCATGCAGTAGACTTTAGTATCCACGACATAAACGGCCATTTTAGCATAAGTGATAATCAAAACATCTACATTCCTTTCAAAAAGTAATTTACGTCATGGACATGGTCAAAACTTCGACAGTAGCGTTTCAAGAACTCAATATGTCAACTAAAAACCAGTGGAAAAACTATAGGCTATACTTTTGGGTCGAATAGTGCAGGTTTAGGTTATTGACATTGGAAGATTTGGAATACAATACTAATTATCGCTCATAACACTTGTACATAGCAAGCTATAATTTCAAAGCAGCCACCCTTGCAGAAATAGTTAGAAAAGCAGGGGCTACCAACAACTCCCTGAAATTAAAGTAATTTTTTACATGTTTACAAACAATCCCTTCACCCCGCTAGTAAAGATTGCTATTTTTACTGGAGATAATTGCTTGTGAAGCTAGTCAGAACTCACCAATCGTTTTCCGTTAGCATAACTGAGATACTTTAGCAACTGCTTCTTCCAACTCCAATACATCGGCAAACATTGATGCTTAGCTTCTGGAGGTAATTCACCGCCTTTGGAACAAAAGACCATGGATATGAACTAGACAAAAAACATGAATAGGGAGGAATAAGTAAAAATAAAAGGAACAACGACATACCGCAAAAGCTACCAAATATCCAAGCATGATCGTCAATAGTGATGCCTTCATAGTGAACATCGAACTTTATATCAATAGTTTATTCGAGGTAGTGTTACATACAGCAAGCGATCTCGTTTTCGAAAAGGATGAAAATGGTTCGCATTACATCACATTCGAACTCTATCCTGTTCTGTCGCCTATGTCGTTCATGCAATCGCATATAATCCAGAAGATTTTGTGAAGTGCGCAATAAGATGATTCCATGAGCTAGTATGGTGATTTTTTATAAATTTTGTCCTACATAAGTACCATGCCATCGAAAAACGAGTTTTACAAGACGCAGAAAAAAGACTACTCCCGCATCATTGCAATCTTTAAAGGGTATTCTGAGAAGAACGTTGGTATGATTTAAAGGCAGCGTCCACCCAGAATTTGGCCCCCCATGTTTTCGTCATTCTGGGGCCTTTCCGTGGCCCTGATTACAGTTCCGAACTTCAAACTCTCTAAAATTCACAAAAAACCCGATTCTTGGGGACCCAGTCTTGAAGGCGCGGACGAGTTTCGAATTGCTCGTCCCCGTCGGCAGGCCAGCGGGAATCAGCTGCAACTGCATGGGTGCAGTTGCATTGCAGTGTGCAGTGTGCAGCTTCTGCTCACTACCTTGTCAATACGTGTCGAGAGGCACGTATTGACAAGGTAGTGAGCAGTCCCTGGTGGGCGGAGTCTGATATCAGACTCCGCCTAGCCAGGGACTTTCAGGCCTTTATCTCCATTCAGAGACAACGTTAGAAGACCGGACCAACGCAGATGCCCCTTTTCTGGGGCCTACATTCAGGAGCGACACTAATCGGAGGGGGTTAGGTTTAGCCTGGACACTGCCTTTAAGACGGATTTGCTGCACCAGCACATGTTACGTGAAGAATAGCGGCACTGTTCGTGACATCAGTTCACGCAAAAACTTATAAGTCAACAAAATACAATCTGCAAAAAAATCTTACGATTTCCAAGCCAGAGGATGCAGTGGTTAGTCCCGTACTGCGCCTTTGATTCTAATCCTAGCCTTTTCCAGAAATAGGACAATTAAGCTGCTGTTTAACTCCATGCAAAGCTCCTACAGTTTTAATGATTTTACAAAAACCGCAAAATTCAATTTTATATGAGTGACAGTGCTTCAAGCTTGCGCTCTTGCTCTCAGCGAACGGCCAAGGGTATTCTGCACATTTAGATCGATTAGGACACTGGCCTACTCGTAGTATGGCTTCGACAGCAGAAACAAATGCTTCTAAAGATCTTCGCCAATTTTTATAATTTTGGTTCTTGGTAAAGAGTTATTCTTCTGTATACAGCTTCCACAGCCACCAGTTTTTCGTTGTTACGAAATCGTAGCTCAAATATAATTACAGCACCCCTGAATCCAGTTTACGAATGAAATAACACCTTTTTGCATCCACTCAGGCAATTCGCCAGAACTTCCGTAAGACAAACAAAATTTACAGCAGACCCGCAGGATTTTGTTTACTGCTACAAAAGTGGAAACGTTGAAAAGCGAACTCCCGCAGGATTTTCATGTCATACTGGTTGAAAAAGGAAACTTCGGCAAGGGTTTTTACAAAATGCTGTGACACCGAAAAATCGACTCCGCGGCACTTTGACTTGCCAGTACTTCCGCAGGACTCTAAATGTGTTGGCTCTTACGAGGAGAAAGGCCAGCAGTCAGAGTGCATTGTCGAACATGTCATCCTTAGTGCAGAAGATAGTGAGTGAGTGTTACAGTAAGAGCAACATTGAATCTCGCTAAGGTATTCTGTTTTGCTGTCTTTGCTGTCGAGGTTCGTGACCCGGCGAAACTTTCCTAAGCGTTCTGCGAAAGTTCCGGTCAGTTGTTTGAGCACAGCCAAGCTCAGGTACGTGTGGAAATTCAATATACTCCGTACTATCACGAATCAGCGTAACAGCACGCCAACTAAGGCTTCATATCACATGTACTCTGTGGTTGTATAGGCGAGCTCACAACACATGACTGGTTTTAAAAACGTAAACATACTCTAAATTGAGGGGCAAACCAGTGTGTAATCAATATGCAGTAGCAGTACTGCAAATGACATCAATCAGCAGTGCTTTGCTTCTTGTAAGTTACATTGCCGTCTTTATTTATTATTTTTATTTATCTATATAATACACAAAGAGCACCGCAAAAAAAACAAAAAAAAGAACGCAAAGTTGGGATTGGACCACTCGTCCTTGCTGGATGAAAATCGCTCTCCATCGTCTGTCGAGAACATCAAACTCGACAAAAAATAGCCTACATCTTTCTAACAAGGAAAGGATACTTGGTGGTGACCGTGGCCTTTTGTAATGAGACGTACACCATTGAATGCGTTTTAAAGCGCTAATTCCAAATCTGTTTTCATTATCTGCTGTGCGCTCTTCCGAAAGAAGTTATGAACATTTCTTGCCACCAAAATTTGCACTGTTTTTGATGCAGGATTCACCAATATCGTTAGAATATTTGCTTACGCACTACAAAAGAGCGTACAGATAAAGTAAAGCTTCACGTCAAGCTCAGGAAAATTGTTGTCGATACATCAGAGCCTAAAAAGGCTGGATACTGACGATTTTGATGGCCTAAATCTCACAAAACCGATACGGAAAAAATCCATAACTTCGTTCAGGGAGTCGCACAGCAGATAATAAACATAGATTCAGAATCAGCGTTCCAAGACGCATCTAGGTATACAACTTTTTGCAAAAGGCCATGGCCACCAAGTATCCTTCCCTCGTAAGAATTGTCTCGAACATGGCTTAACCTCCATATTTGAGCATATAGATCTGGCAGGATCAATCAAGTATCTGCTTGTACTTGAGACCACATTCAATAAACCCCGACATCAGAAGGTTCCTTCTCCCAAACGGTACTACCTACCACTGCTCATTTGAAAATTTGCAAAAAAAAACTCAAAAGCCACCAAACGCTACAATCATTCACCCGTTTATTTATTATTCACTTTTGCAATACGTAATCGAAATTCTTTTAGAGCTATGCTCTCGACAAAATTTGCTATAGAGAAATTGTGCTTCTCGAAAAAGGATTTCACTGCATTGATTTTAGATATATTTAAAGTCTACCTCTTCTAAAAAAAAGCACAAAAGCTCAACACGGTATGCTCTCGGAACTAGAGTATTTATAATGGCGCCCAAAATAGACAGATGACATGCTTACAAAGAACACATCATCATTTGACGCCAAAATGTTTTCGCGCGCAATGGGAGTTGAAATAATTCGAGAAAAACTATTTGAATAAAAAGCGTGTATACCATTCTTAGCTGAGTAGTAAATTAACAAGCCACCCGTAGCTGGAGAAAACAAAGTCATGTTTTTTCTCCATTTCCTCGAATTTTGTACTTTTTTGCATGACAAGCCTTCGGCGTCTCATATTCCAGCTCAGAGCTCGGCACGAGGTGGCTAGTTGAACTTGCAAAAAACGAAGTCTCCTTGACTTTTGCGAATTTTTACAAAGTCCACTCTGACCCTAGACCACAATTTTTGAAAATCTCCCAAAACGAAACGTCGACTCAGAAAAAAAGTCGCAAATTTTTGTCTTTTCGGCCACAAAAACGCCCCCTTTGCTTTTTGTCCAAGAAACGATATCCAGTTTGCTTATAAGTCACCTGTGCCGAGCCCTGCTCAGGGCCCGGCACGAGCTTGTCAAAAGGGGTTTTCGAAAACGAATTCTTTGACCCAAAATTTGTTTACGATTTCCCCTTTGACCCCAAAATTGGTCCCAGTGATTCTGCTGTGAACACTTTACCCAAAAAAGAACATTTATTGAAGAAAAAATCAACAAAACAGAAAAAAAGAGATCAGATGAGAGATCTTGAGTGATATCAATGATTTGCATCGGCAGCTAGGAAGGGTGGGGGGCGGGGTGAGGGGGAGGGGGGGGGGGGGAGAGATTCGTATCATCCAAAAATGTTTCCGTTCACGAAATCGGCGAGTACGGCTGCTTTAGGTGCTTTTTTCTTCTCATCGTTAGCCTTTACGCGGTTCAAGAAGTCTTGTCTGCAGGTGGAGGGCTTGACATGTTCCACTCGGATGTTGATGCACTTGGGGATGATTCGTCCTCTGTAAAAACAACACTTCAACAAAATTAAACGTTTTGGAAACCGTATGGACTACAACATCTCCATTTTTAGTAGTGTAAGGGAAACAAGCAATGCGTAGTCTATGAATTTAGCTTTCAGCATTCGTGGCTGTCTGGAGAGATTTAGTCTCTTCTATCATCACATAATCTTGACTGACTTGTATTGACAATCTTGAAATCAAAATCGGTATGATCGAAGCACCTTGTGACCTTTTCAAAAAAAAACAAGGTGCAGTGAAGCCTCAGCAGTAGACAGCGTAGAGAAATCTCATAGAGACAGACGAAAGAAAGCCAAAGATGACGAAAGTAAGTAAATGAGGAATTGTGGAATATTTGATTGATAAGTTGGATAGGCAAAAGCAGACAGTGGAAAGCAACGCCTGCCGCCAGCAGTGCCTTCTACGGTAGGATAGGACTTCAAATTTATGAAGCTAAGTGGACGAACAGATAGAGCCGTCACCGCCTTTGCGAACTACTCTTTTGGCACATGCTATTGCATGCTGTATGAGGACCATTAGTCAGCGAAAATGGGGCCGAGCTGCGGCAATTTTTCTACGCGTAAAATGAAAGCTGAGATTACCACAAAAATCAAAATTTGAAGAGGACGAGATCAAGGATTTTATAGGATTGCAGAAAGCTCTCAAGTTTATTAGCACGATAGGATGATGGAAATCGCGCATTAGATTCTGATGAAAAAATGAAAAAAATTGTGAGGTAAACTGGTGCAGCTTCATAATTGGATACCCATCAAACGATGAAAGGCGACAATTTCAGCTAAATGATTTGAAGTAATTTAGTATACATATTCAAAATGTCGCTTTCAAAGCCAACAACATACTCCAAGATAACAAAGAATTTGGCTATGAGTATGATTGTTCCATAATCGTGCCTCTGCCAAAAGCCAGTTTAACGCCTCGGACAGAGTTCACACGATTTGATCGCCGCGATTCGAGACACTAGACTAGACAAGTGTTACGAATTCATTGCAGGCCGATCTTCTTATATTTCGGTTGTTATAATTAGTCAGATTAGTCGTGTTGAAAAACTATCACAACCGAATACAAGAAGATCGGCATGCAATGAATTCGTAACACTTGTTTTGTAGCGATTGAATCGCGATGATCGGATCGCGTGACTCTGTCCGAGGCCTAACGCACAAAAATGAATGTTTTCGCATATTCGCGGGTCGTCAACGCTACAGGGCGAAGCCGGATTAGAAACAGCCCAGAAATATAATTAAAAGATGAAGAATGAAACAAAAACAAACACAGCAAGAATGGGTAAGAAATGAGCTAAAGTGTCCAAAATCCAAAAGAAGAAGAAAAACAAGTACTGACCGTACATGCTTGTTGACAATGACTCCAACGGCGCTCTTCGTGATGTTAAAAACGGTTCCAGTCGGTTCGGCGGCAACGCTCAAAGGCTGGGTTCATACTGATGTTTAAGTTCCGAAACAGTTCCAACACAGCGCCCAAAATGTGCGCTGTGCTAGAACTATTCCGGAACTTACGGATCAGTATCAGTATGAACCTAGCCAAAGCTGCCCGAATGTTTTGGTAGGGCAGCTAAGCTTAACAATGCTAAAGAGAAAAAACGGCAAATCATTCCTACATGGCAAAAACGAGAAAGTGCGAATACCTGGAATCTTCGATAGAGCTCTTTGGCTAAATCCCTCGATCCACGCGAGAGAATGGTTGTTTTGAGACTTTCACCGATTTTTGACCACATCATCTTCATAGTCAAAGGTTCCATGGATGTCCAAAGCCAACATCTAGATATGAAGAGCTTAGCACACCACCTTCAGACTAAAAAAATGGATCACCTCCGTCCACAGCTTTCGATGATATCCCATGTAAGGTTGTAGGCCGAAAATTGAAATAAAAGAACAAGGATGGTGATCATTTCTATCAGTTCTGAAAGGGAAATACTCCTTGGACATTTCTCGATACACCAACCAGCCTGAGTGAGCTAAATTCGCGTACTAGATTTTACTAAAGAAGCAAAAACGGTACTTTCTATCCTTCGTTTCGCATATGGTGAGACCAAAATCTGCCAAAAATAGTGAACGGTAAGATTTTTAAAGGGTTGACCTTGACAGAGCCAAACTGACATTGTTTGCTTGCTCGTCGGAAGTAGTTAAACCATTTTTCTGAACACAAGATTTCAGTGAGACATTTGCAACGACTTGTAAATACCAAGTATGGAGGCTAAGTGATTGCAGTAAGGACGGCTTGTAAACGAAGAACTTTAAAGACGAGGGGAAATGTCCATAGCATCCCAATCGCTGGCTTAGAAAAAATAAACATGGGGTTGCGATATCTCTATATGGTGATCGTGAAAGCAACATTTGCACGGCACGACCCACCTTGAGAAATCACTGTAAGGAAGTGAAGGGTAATAATGTTGCAGTCGCGACGATCAAATCGCTTGAAGTATGCCCGAGGCCTAATGCGGTCAGTGCGGCAGTATAAACAACCCAATGAGAGCCTTCAAACCGCGCCGGTTGCCGCTTTTACGCAGAAGCACCATTGTAAAACGCGAAAAACCGGGTACCACATCAGACAAACAATGTGCAAAGAAATTCTTTACCATAGAAGAGAATCTTCAGAGCGGCAAGTTAACGACAAAACAAAAAATCGTGCAAGTATCCTGCGAACAAACACTTACGCGCCCCACAGACAAAACTGACCTCAGGCTACGGCGCAAAAGCGCCAACCGGCCGCACAAGCCGCAACCGAGCGGTCTGGAGACTTCTTTAAGCCTTGGCATACCTCACGCGATCACAGTGTGACGCGATTTGGCAATACTCCAAGTGTTTATAACTCATCCTAGGCGCATTCTGGATAAACAGAACATAAGGCTCGATCTGCGTACGTCTCCTCTTTACATTTAGAATGCGCTCAAAATTTGTTATGGATAGTAAAAATTTGCCAAATCGTGTCCCAGCTGAAATCGCGTAATGTGTGGCCAACGCCTTATGCCAACGAGCATGCTGCTCTCAACGAAGTGCTACCCACATGGGAGTGGTCAATTTACTGACCAAACAAGAAATATAGAAATACTTTTAGAAAAAATACATGAAAATCTTGAAATAACGAAGAAAATCTCAAAACGAAAAACACTGTTGTTTACCTAACGTTCTGCAAAAGCCAGCACATTGTCGAATCCCGCATTGCTACACTGCGTCGTTATTTTTCCGGTCCAAAACTTCTGAAGGCATAGCGGACTGGCGATCTGCCACCAAAGGCGAAGTACCCTTCGCATCATTACCTAAAATCATAAATGAAAAGAAGTAACATCAAAACGTAAGACAAGTAGCTTGGGCGCCGATTACAAACGAGTGCGGAAGAAAGTAGTCCTAACTAGCATATGATCAATGTTTGCAACTTCAAATCCACTTTCAACAGCACTGCTCGTTCCTAGTGAATGAAGCATTGAAAGCTGCGAAACGAAGTGAAATGGAGAAGAAGAGAAAGTTGGAAACGACACGCGAACAAGGAAAAAGTAAACAGCAGCTAGCTTAGCACAAATTAGATATGAAAAAAAGCCGAAACAAGCCAGAGTCTCCTCAATACTAATTGAGAAACGACGACCACCAAGTAAAAAAACGAACAATGCCGAACAGATTGTAGTAAATATATCTTATAAGCAGCTTATAAGCAAACTCAAAAGTAAATGTCAAAGCAAAGCAAGGAAGAACAGATTGCGAAGAACTGCACCTAAATTCAAAGGCAAAACAGTTTAAAACTAGTATAAATGAAGAAAGGAACAAGAGAGAAGAAAACAGCAAGAGAATGTTACAGCAATGCGATTATAGGACTCAGCGACGCCATTATCGATTGGAGCGCGCTTTTTTCCTTAGGAAATGGGGCTGCTGAGACTATTTTTGCCTGTAGCAATGAGGAGAGGAGGAGGTTTGGAACCAAATTCTCACTATGTACTAATCTTTAGGCGTAGAGTAGATTTTTGTAAATATTTTGGAAAAATTATGTGAATTGAGAGTTTTGCCAAGCTCAGCTTGACATTAGCTTGTCAAATGACAAGCTAATTTGGAAATAAGTTGGGGAAACTCTTCATTCACATAAGTTTTTCATAATTTTTCATACTTTGTTACGTAGTCCTACTGCGCATATACACACCGAATCCCGCGCGATTTCGTCGCCTCTGCGTTGCAAACGAGCCATTTTTCCATTTCTTTGGTAGCGGGAAATTTTCAGAAAAAACTTTGCCACAACCTTCAGTCACATAATTTTTCAATGAAACTCCTAAGTCAGCTCCTACAGGCTTGTGTCCACGTGCGTACCAAGTTTCATACCATATCGTCATCTGCGCGTTGCAAACGAGCCATTTGAATTTACAACTTCATTTACCAATTTTGCAAAATCTTTGGAAAAAATGCTTATTACTCGTCCCGTTCACATAAGTTTTTCATAATTTTTCATACTTTGTTTCCACTAACCTCTCTCCGTTCGCCTACAAAATCTGGTGTCATACCGTGACGCGTACATTGAGAACTAGTCATGTATGCCGTTACAAATAGCTCGTTTGAGCGACGTCGCGCGTGCGGCAATTAGCGACGACGCGGTTTGACGCGCGCGAACTCCAGTCTTCGCATGTTGAGGCACATAACATGTTAAAATAAGCAGAGAACGTGCACTACCAATTTTTTTTCCGGGGCTACGCCCCGGACCCCGCAAAAACGATTTCCCCTTTGCTTTTTTTGCCGAAAACGATTTCCAGCTTGTCATTTGACAAGCTCGTGCCGGACCCTGGCCCTGCTCCAGTATATGAAAACGTCAGCCTCCTTGATCTGCGCTTAGCTAAAATTCTGAATTGTGGCATAATTCTGCTCTGAGAGCGCTTCAGTGCGCGCCGAGTTTAACATGCCACTGAAGCAGCAGATACAACAATACTGATTTTTTTCAACGAATATTTAGCGTTTTTTGCTGTACTGCTCCATTTTATTTTTACTTTGCTCAAATAAGCACCTCATATATCATGTCGTAAATCTTTAGCGAAGCTACGATCCATGTGCTTTTTTGAATCATACTGATGCGGCAGCATGAGAAAACTTCATTATTGTATAAAACCATATTTTCCTCTGTACCCGTGATCAGGGCTCGGCACGAGGTGGCTTACAAGCAAGCTGGATATCGTTTTTGGGACGAAAAGCAAAGGGGGTTTCGTTTTTGTGACCGAAGAGACACGGAAAATTGGCGACGGCAACCTTTTTTTTTAGTCGACGTTTCGTTTTTTGGGGGATTTTGGGGAATTATTCAGGTTTTTAGAGGAAATTTGGTTGAGGGTCAAAGGGGACTTCGTAAAAATTCGCAAAAGTCAAGGGGGACTTCGTTTTTTCCATTTTCATCTAGCCACCTCGTGCCGAGCCCTGCCCGTGATCCAGTATGGGATCATTATTTTTCAAAGTATCTTCGACGTCGAAAGAGTGAAGCTAATTGATGTGACCTTATCAACAAATATCAACTTTTATGCAAAGTTTTTCCAATTCCTAAACAAATGCTATTATCACATATTTCAAAATCCCGCATTGGCAAACAAAATCGAGTAACATCATGGACTAGATATATAGCCATAAAATCAATGAAACAGGAATGAAAGTTTCGGACTTCTCAGAAAAATATTAAGTGAAAAAAAGAGTTAGGTGGATTATGAGCTTTGTGAATAAAGCATCATTTCCAAAGCAAGAAAAAATTAGAAGACAAAGACCATAAGGACAGAATAAAAGAATACAATGCGATTATGCTCCGCTCATTATTATTCAGATGATAGCTGTGGAAATTTGCAAAGCAAACTTCGTTGTAGCTCCAAAAAAGCTTAAATGAGGTTTTAAAATATGTTTCAATGACTCAACAAAAGATACCGAAAGGTAGAGAAGAATTGAAGAGAGCAACCCAAAAATGCTTAGAAAAGGATTACCTAAATACGCCTCGTGGCTTTTAACTCCATCTGAAGACAATGATTAGCCCCCTAGGCTTTCTTAACTTCAAATGTCAACCTAATCATCAACAACAATCATAAGGGGGCGATCCCAAGATACTTGGCCACAAACACCCGAATAACCGAAGTTATATGATAGATAGTTGGATAATGGAGAATATTCTCGTTGTCACCATCAGTATGCCACACACTTGGAAATGGTACTGATATCAAGTGAAGGATAGGAATTCCTAAAAACCATTCGAAATTGGACTCGTCCAGAAGAAACAGAGCTTACCTCTTATCATGAATGGAACGTGATCGTCTTCGATGGATTGGTAGGACAGCTGAGGGTAGAAAACGTTGCGCACTTGACCAAGACAACCAAGTTTTCGCAATTCATTCTCTGAAAAATTAACAATTAAATCAAATTTCTTCAAGCCGAACAATTTCTTGGATTCTCTATTCTCCGCCACCAATAAGCACATTAAGAACGTAAGTCTACAGTACTACATCTGTACCAAGCAACAGCAAGATCGCTTCTATGCACATCGACAGAAAATAGTTTTTTGTAGTCTAGATAATAAATAGTCTTTTCTATGCAAAATACACTATATAAACTAAAGTTACGTACCTATATCTGGAAGATACTCAAACAGCCGGTTGGCACCCAAGCCAGCAGTGTTGTGAAATCCAGGATTAGCAGCTCCAATAAGATCCAAAAGCATCATAACATCCTAATATTCAAATGTGAAGTGAACACAGTCTTGTACGTTTTCAGCGAAAATCATCAAGACACTCAAGAGGATACGAAGACGTAGGGGCAAAATTAAGGTATTTGCTAATCAGTGATACGTAAACTTCGAAAAAAAATCTAAACTTACGATTCGATCAATTTCTCGACTCAACTCAAAGTTTGTGCCGGTAGTCGTTGGATACCATTTTGTTTCCCATTTCCTCGCCAAATGCCTAGATCCATAAAGGGAATCAGTGGGTGTCCATTCCACAAATGCCTCTTCTCCATCGAAGAATATGAGTTGAAGGGCGACATCCTGGAAATAAAAAGTATGTTTGAAATAAATAGTGTAAATTTATTTTGAAGGAATTCGTTGTAGTGAATGCATAATCACGTTCGACCGAATTTGAGAAAAAAGAGGGTAATTAAGCGGGACCTGTCACGCCTAAAATTTCACAGATATACATTTTTTGCGCAGGAAAGAAAAATTCTGCACACACTCGTTCCCTTTTTGATTATAACTAATGTGTAAGACGGTCTCTCCTCCCAAGAAAACCGTAAGCCAACTCTTCCAGCCAACCGAAAGATGTCATAAAAATTTGCTATGTGATTTTTTCTATCTGAAAGCTGGTCTTTAACAATTATACAGCCTTGACTACTATGGGAAAAACACATAAAAAGCACATTACCACAATGAAGAAACTCATGAGAGAAAACCTACGGCGGCTACTCTTTTGTACATATAAGGAGTAAGAGTTCTGGCGATATCCATCATCATGGCGCAAGGTACGGCTGAATCGGTTGCAGCTATCATAACCTTTCTGAAAGTAATATATAGTAAAGATGTCCTAGTTCAATAGCAAGTCTTACCCAGGTAAGATCTTTGAATCATAGTGACAAGCCAGTACCAGACGTCGTGGCGCATTCACACCATTCGTCACTATGAGATTTCTAAAGGTTTTGCGACCATACGGAGTATTTTCCTGCAGTAGTATTTATGAGAAAGAGACAGACGAATGGTCCAAAACAAACCTGGAACTGATCCCATTCTGTGTGCCAGCCCAGCTTTGTGAAATAATTGTGTATGTACTGAAAAAAAAACTTTTATTCACGATCCACATAACCAGCAGAACTAACCTCGCCTACTTGCCGATGCTGCGGGGTATCTACGATTCTAGGCACCAGAAATGGTTTCAGAATTTTTTGAAATCTACTCGGGTTCATGAAATCTCTGCATAATCGCATTGTGGAGTTCTTCGGCAACAACGAAAGTTGGTGAACTCGCTGAAAAGCTATTTTTAGGCGAAGTGGATGATAAAGGATAACTGAAAAGCGAGTATAGTATTTGCAATGCATTTCGATTAGAGCCCTGTAAGCTAGCTTCGTTAGTTTTTATGGGACCTGTCGGCCGAAGTACCCCACACGGACGCGGATTGGTGGACGGTGTGGACGGAAATGTTTCCGAAGAGGCATCTAAAGGGGAGAAGAGTGCATGCTGGGAAGAGCTATCATTCCAACTAAGAATGGAGAGAGAAACAGAAGTAAAAATATAACCAAGCAGATATTCAAAAAAAGGGACTAAACTACAGTCATGCAACTGAAGATTGAAAAAAACAGTAATTGAACCACGAGAGGACTTCAATGATTTAGTTTGTTGGATAATATGAGGTACATACAGTAATTTCTCCTTTCTACCCTTTTACTCCATAAGTCCACATAAAAAATTACCAAAGTCTACAAGGGCTTGAGATCAATTTTTGGATCAAGGGCCTCGATCTGGGATGGTGTAGATACGCTGCTCTCAGAATACTGTATTACAGCAATAAAAAATTACCTGATAGGTTCTCCATTGACCCCATGCCGTCGCTGTGATCGACAGCGATATCAGCACCAAGAGAAAAGTCTGCATCTCAATGACAGACCACTGAAAATGATTAGATGAACACTATTTTAAATCTCTCAAAAATATAAGCATGAGCTACTACCAAAAGATCTGGTGACTATTTTGAAAACAGGACAATAGGACCGTTGATATTTGGAGCACGAAGAAAATGTAAAGATCAAGCAGCAAAACATTTTAGGCAATGCTGTACAAAGAGTACATGAACAACACCAGAGATCGAAAAATAGAATCTAGACAAGATTTTGGAAAAACTGGAAAGTTGAAGATGTGTCGACTACGAGTTTGCCAAATTACTGTATAGTACTTGGGAAAAAAATTCTAACTAATATCTAGTGTTGAAACATGTCCCATTACTGTAGCCTTTGAAAAAGTGTACTGCAAAATCTCTCACGATCATCATGAAATTAGTCAAGTATTAAAGGAAGTAAAAATGTCTGTAACTATAGATTAGTTTCCAACAAACCATGCAAAAGACAACTGACCGACACCTCTGATCGTGTGAGGCAACCCTCATCAAGCAAAAGATAGAAAGAAAATCTAGCAACTGAAGCTCAAATGACCTAGCAAAGAAAATAAGCAAAAGAAGGTTCCAAACCATATATAACCGAAAGAGCTGCTCCCAGCCTTTTTTTTGTACTCAGCCACTTAGCTTAGACGCGAAAAAAACTGAAGCTTGATTGCAGAATGTTTCAAATCATCCTGGATCCGGATTGACTTTTAGCGACGGCGAAAAACGATCGGCATTCTCGTTTCAGTCAGCGAAAGGACATCAAAAGGGTCTTTTTGAACGTCTTACAGCTCGAAAAAACTAGAATTCACAGCCTCAAGCTTGGCCGATACGAAGCGATTACAGAATGCATGGTAGGTGGCAATTAGTGCAAATGAAAAAGATACATGAAAAAAGGCAAAAGCTAGAATTTGTTTTCGAAACTGTTGCAGATCTGCTACGAAGTGTAATTATGGCATAATTCAACTTCACTGCAGGTCACTAGCGCAAACCATTTATAGCATCCCATAATAACAATCTAGGTTGCATAAGATTACATCGCTGTATGCAGTGAAGATGCGAATCAAACTGTAAACATTTGTCGAAACATCTGCCCCTATTGCCCGAAAATACGAACATAAATAACCTTAATGGCATGTTATTGAACACATTATGTGCCCCACATACAGACTGTTATAAAATCTCACAAAACGCATCTGCGAGATACAACTCTATTTGGTAAAAAAGACCTTGCTTTTCCTGACAAGCACTTGGATATTTTGATTAGGCACCATAGATAAAAACGATAGTAAATCTGATTCATGCTCTGTCGCAAAGAACCTGAAGCTTGCAATACAAATGGAAGTAGTCATTTTTTGCTTCATGAACTATTCTTTCTAACTGAGCAACAACTGTATAGAATAAAATCTATGTAAAGCTATGATTTTTGAGCAACCAATATATAACTGCATATTTGACTTTTCTAACGTTTTTCTCGAAAAATCATATTTCTTCATAAAAAGTTTCAATCAGCAACAACTCGGCCAAACCAAGAGGAATTTTAGACTAGTTTATAGCATTTACCATAACCGTGCAATATGTGAGTGACAAAAACCTGCTAAAAAAGTTTTATCAGGAGAACGATTTGCTCTTCCAAACAAAATGGTAATGCTGTCGAAAAACCACAAATTGCGAAGCCTTGAAAATGGTTAAAAATGGCAAAATAATCTTAACCAGGGCTCGATACGAGATGGCTTTTGGAAAAAAACTAAGCCCCCATTGACTCGCCATTTTCGACGAAGTCTCTTTGTCTCTAAACCCTAAACGTTAATAAAAACCCTCAAAAAACGAAACGAATTTCGGCCTTTAAAACGATTCCAGAAGTATAGTGAACAAGATAGACCACCTCCACACCTTTTTGTGCCGACAAAAACCTGATCTATGTTTCATTACTGAAACTTGGTTATCACCCAAAATACTTGATTCGGAAATTTTGTTTGATTTGCCATATACGATACATCGTACCGACAGGAAGAAACGAGTGGGAGGAGGTGTGTGCTGTTTGATTAAAGGTGATATTTGCATAAAAAGAGTTGATCATTTTACAGTTTCAAAGATTGACGTAATATCGATCGAACTTTTCTGTTCCTCTGGCTTCGGTCTACTCAAGTTTATCAATATATATCGTCCACCTAATTCAACGCAGTGCGATGACGAGCAGCTTTTTGAACTTTT
Organism: Cylicocyclus nassatus; assembly: GCA_958299035.1. Classification (NCBI taxonomy): domain Eukaryota; kingdom Metazoa; phylum Nematoda; class Chromadorea; order Rhabditida; family Strongylidae; genus Cylicocyclus; species Cylicocyclus nassatus. Next base: position 104,709,036 of record CATQJL010000001.1, read on the forward strand.
AGTCAATTTGACATCTTCTCATTCCAGTGCTGTCATTATTCTTGGTGATTTGAATCTCAACATTGATTGGGAAAATCTCAAATCGCTTGATCACAGTTCTAATTACCTTCTCAAATTTTTTGTTGACTGTGGTTTTCAGCAGTTTGTGCGTAAACCAACATATGGAAATCGTGTACTTGATCTGATTTTTTCTACCACACAGAATGTAAGTAATGTTAAGATATATCCACCTATAGCTTCTGCCGACCACAACGTCGTCGGATTTCACGTTGAAGAGGCTTGTTCAGTCCAACCTATGCTTCCTATTCCTGACTTCTACAACTTTGATTACTCCAACCTCAACGAATTCTTCTATAATGTTAACTGGACGCTCATTTTCGAAAATTGTTCATCTATGGAGAAGCTTTATCGGAGTTTTTGCGCCAAAGTCTATGAAGGTCTGGGTAGATTTGGACGTTTGAAAAATCGTAGCTTTCTCGGTTTCCGATACCCGCAACATATTTGTGCGCTAATTAGCCAAAAACGTAACCTCTTTGAAACACTCAAAAATCCTTTATCCGATTACCTTTACAAAAAGGTTTGCTCTGATTTAGATTTTCATTTAAAGAAATTTCTGTCGAATTATGAACGTCGATTGTCTAGCAAAACTCCAAGGAATTTGTTTGGATATATACGGCGTAAATTGCAAACAAAGACTAATCTTCCCATTCTTCGTGGTCCAAGTGGTAATATTTGTGGGACTGATGCAGAGAAAGCGGAAGCTTTAGGTGGATATTTCGCCGATGTATTTTTAAAGAAAGAAGATTTTGATGATCGTCTTACGTACGGCTCCTGCAACCACAATCGAATTAGTTTGATTAATTTTAATCCTGCTGATGTGAAAGCTATCTTGAAATCTCTTAAAATGTCTTGCACAGAACCTTACGATGGCATTCCTCCCATAGTATACCGAAACTGTGCGGACACTCTTTCGCAACCTCTTTCAAATCTATTCAATTTATCCATTGCTTTTGGTGATATGCCTAGTTTGTGGAAGGAGGCCATAGTGACTGCAATCCCAAAAACTACTTCTGCTACAACTGTCTGTGATTTTCGACCCATAAGTCTAACACCCACTCCCATCAAAGTTATGGAAAAGATTATCAGAAGGAAGTTGCTCCGTGTGCTGCAAAAATTCTATGTAATTCCTCATGAACTGCATGGTTTTGTTCCCGGAAGGTCTACTACGACCAACTTAGTGAAGAGTGTTTTTGACTGGAGAAAAGCCCTCAATGCCGGTACGTCGGTGGATATTATCTATGCCGATCTATCTAAAGCGTTTGATAAGATTCCGCATTGTATACTTTTGTCGAAACTTCAAAATTATGGGATTACTGGCAATCTTTTAAAATGGTTCGAATCCTATCTTGAGAACAGATATATGACAGTCAGAGTAGGGCAGTCATTCTCCAAGAGATACAAATGTACTAGTGGGGTCCCCCAAGGTGGGGTACTCTCCCCATTACTGTTTCTGATCTTCACTATTGAATTACCTGCCCTATTGAATGTGAATGGAGTGTCTCCACTATCCCAGATTGAACAAAAAATTCTACTCCGGTCTTTTTAATTCGTTGTTTTGTCGATGTGCCCGTTGGTTAAATCGATTACCTACTGAACTTTTGTCATCAAAAAATGGGTGGGTATTCAAAAAGGGTCTCCAAAAGATGGAAATCTCTGAGGTTCTGAACTGTAATTCTTATCTTTGTTGATTTTCACCCAGTTTGATTCAGGTCATGAAGGTGGACAAGTAATCTCGATATTCGCAAGTTGCCTTATCTTAGTCTTTCTTCATTTTTGTTTTAGTGTTCTGTTTATCTCGATATTGTTTTTTTTTCAGGTCGTCGTGCTAGTTCTGGCGTGATTTCGAGCTTTGTGTTACTACAAAATTTTATATCGTTTTTCAAACTGAGTTTACGGACTATGAAGCTTATCTTTTCTGCCATTTATCCTCAATTTTTCTGCCTCTTATTAGAATGAGTGTACATCTATGGTACCATTCATCTCTGTAGTAGTTGTTTTGACCATGTTTATATTTGCTGACCGTGAACCAACCAGTCTTATCAACAAGGGGTTTTCTGATGGCGTTGTATCACAGCTACCTAGCCCCATGCCCTGCCACTTCTCCTTGAAAAGTTTATCTAGATGTTCAATAGATCTTGCTCCCCTCTAAAATAGATCTTTACTGGGGGCCAGTCAGCTAGCTTTACCCGCAGGCTCGCTGACACTCAAATGACGGGGTGGGCCACAATAATTTTAAAGGGAGCAAGATTTGGATTCTATACAGTCTATAAAGATCGTTCGCAGCTTGACTTTTTTGATTGATTGAACGTCTTGGTAGGCCTGGGGAATGGGTTCTTTCATCCTTCTTCTATTTCTCTATTTTTTTTAACTCCTGCGATTGAGACTGGTTGGATTCGCGTTTTGTTCATAGTTGCTTTGTCTATTTCTTCTTTTTCTCATTTAGGCGCACCATGAGTGTATTGAAATAAATAAATAAATAAATAAATAAAGTTAGTTTAGGAAAGAACACGGGCTGAACTGATAATGGAAGCTGAGAGGATGTTCCAGATCAGTTTCTATACTGTGGAAGTGACAATGCTCGTACAGAAAAACAGTCACCTTACTCACGCACCAACATCAAGAAAAACGATTTTGACTTAAATGTAGATGTTGTACCAAATGACAATGGAAATGAATTGGAAAAAAAGCAATTACATGCTATTCCGAAAGAATGAAGAAAGAATGTAAATCAAACTCCGCCAAGCAAGCATAAAGTCTAACTTGCTGAAAGTATTAAGGAAATACGAGTCTGAACACCTCGTTAAAAGCATTCAGGTGAATAGAAAAGTAGACTGTGCTGGGCTTGAAACAACTACACAATCCAAAGATTTGTTTGCTTCGTATTTGTTCTCTGCTTCAAGGGTAAGCTGCGCACATGAATTGCATGCAAGCTCGATACTTAAGCAAATTCACATATTTTCAGCGATTAAACTGATTATAAGCAGTGTTTATGTGCCGAGAAAAGATTGGACCAGTCCCGACTGCAATCATCTCACCACCCTACGAAGTCAATTTTTTTTTGTCAGAACATCAGCCTATGAAAAAAGGTATCAAACATACACTATGTGCAGAATTTATAGTTTTCAAGAAGAATGGGGGGCATCAGAGCTTTAGCTTGTAAATGAAATAAGCTAACATTGACTTCCAATCATTCGTAAAGGATGCGGGAGGCGCAAGAATGTGAAAAACTAGCCGTGCAAAATTACGCGATCTCATCTAAAGCACATGTAGGTGGCTGCAAACACTAGCATCTATTTTTCGAAGTTTTGCATCGGTTACAACAGCCAAAACACGTGATTACGTGATTTTATATGTACGAGTGTATTCCGACAGATATGAAGAACTTTTCAGGATCAAAAGAGACAAGCTTCAAAAAAATTTGGAAAAAAAAGACCGAAGTTAATTACATCTCTTGAAGCCGCCGCAAGTAAAGAAAAGAGAGCTGAAGCAAAGTGAGAAGGAGAACTAGGCAAATTCAAAAAATATCAGTTGTTCAGTCGGACTGTAGCCTCTGGCGTTACAAAGGACTTCGCGTCAGGATTACTGCAGCTTTGCTCGTCAAACCCGTTGTAAAGCATTATACAGAGATTTTTCAAAGCCGTTCCAGCGTTGTTACATCGCAAAACGAGCGAAAAGCTGCAGGACATTGTGATAGATAACAAGCAGTCATAAAAAATTGATTTCAAAAATAGCGGAAAAAGGTTGTTATAACTAGCGTCGGTAGATGTAGTTTAAATTCTGATCTTATTTGAACAATAAATCCAAAAATAAGGACAAAATTTCAAATAACGGAAGAAATATAACTAGCGCCGGAAATGGATGTAGTCGTTATAAATTCTATAAGTATTAATTGAACGACAAATTCAGAAATATTGATAAAATCTTAAATATAACGAAAAAAAGAATGTGCTGACTAGCACCGTACATTGATGTAGCCATGATAAATTCTGTACAGAAATAAGGACAAAATCTGCAATAAAACTTTTGTCGGATATGGAGATCAAATTCTACACATGGTACTACATGGTGGGGCTTTCTACCCCTCAAACTACTGATGCTGGCACTTCTGCACAGTAGCGGTTCGAAAAGGGCAGAGAAAGGGAGTAATTTTTCAAACTTTTGAAAAAACCGAAATCTGTGCATTTCGAATTTTTCGCAGGCCCATGTTAAACTCCAAGAAGGAGAATGTGGCGGCAGTCACACTCTCAAAAGAGATTTTTTTACAGATTCAGTTATTTTGAAAATTTTTCAAGTTACACAATTGATTACGATTAAGACAAGCCATTTGCACAATTACATAACCCAAGTATGCTATACTGGCTTCTGTGCAGAAAATATAGACTAAAATATAAACATTCAACCTAACAAAAGTTTTCGAGATTAGGGAGCATTGCCAAAAGTGCGAGATCTTTAGATAGACAAGAAAAAAAGAGTGAGACCACACATCAAACCTAATGGAACTAAAATGCATGAAGTGGACAGAAAAAAGTCTGCAAAGAGAGGCAAAGACAAGAAGATAACATCTTTGCAAAGATCACAGTCTGTAGCGGAAGCGATATGGAAATTAATCACCTTCACATCAAAGGATAAGACCACGCCATTATACGATTTTTACTAAAAATGGCATAGGTGTAGTCAAAATGCTAGCACGACTTAACATTTCCTATGAAAAAGTGGCTACTGTGAACAATTTGATATTTACAGCATGCACTTTCTTAGGAAAATATGAAGAGCGCACAAAGTCGACTGACATCATGCTCTCTCACAAAGCGTTTGAATGTCATCAACGCGAGATTGCATTTCAGCCATGGCTGATCTCTCTCCACTAAAACACATAGCAAAGCAGATGTACAAATCTGGACTCCTTATTAATTTCCCCAATGAAAAAAGTAGAGGACTGACGAAAATAATACAGACAAAATTGGGCCAACTCTTTGACAACTCTTTGACAACGTTGTCGCGCACAGCTGTAAAACGGCTCTTCTAACAACTACCAGTTTTTGACAGCCCATAGTAAACAGAGCAATTTTTGGCAAACATGTTACACAATTTATTTTTGCTCACCAGCCCACTAATATTGCAGACAGATCGGAGAGTACTGTGGTTCAAAAAAAAACCACCAAGAATTCTCGAAGCTAAAGCAAATCTTTACGTATTTACTCTACTGTTTGGAAGCTAGTAAAAAAAACTGAAGATCTGCAAAGGTATTTTTTCGATTCGCGCTGCAGCCAAGAAGTAGACAAACGGCAAATGTCTGCCAAACTCTCTGCATCCCGCTGTGAAGATTGACGACATCACTCGGAGACGTTGCAAGAGAATAAAAGATCAAAGGAATCGCCAAATTCCGCAGAAATAGACATGCGCAAACAACTTTTTTCAATATGAGATATTACTAAGTCTTCAACTTGAGAAAAAATTGGAGAAATGGATTATTGATAAAATATGATAATTCATGATATTCATGATATTTCAGAGATGCAAATGCTTTCCACATAAACTTCCAGCCATGTATTGCGAGGTCATTGATACCAAAAAAAATTCTTTTTTTATTAAGCAAATAAGAAACAACACATTGAAGAGAATACACAGAAGCGTAGTGCGTATGTATGAATCTGTCCCAAGAACTTCATAACGGGAGTAGGCGTCAGATAATGAAATGACCTTTCGGCATTCCTTGAAAAAGCCTCACATTCCAATAAGGCAATCTCATGACGTGAAAAAAAGTACTTAGCACGTAAACTCAAGAATATTTATGAATTTGCAAATGCATGTACAATGTTAATGATCTGCTAACATTCATTACCGAAGTTCATGAGTGGCAGAAGGGGGAAGGGTGGGGAGACTTGAAAGAATAAAAACTTGAATGGAACAGAAGCAAGCCCATGCAAAGGTGATTCGGTGTGTACAAAGCCTCTCAATGTTCAGGAACAGTATGATCAATGATTATGCAAACATTTGATAGTCAAGTACAACCTCCCTTTTCTTTCTTAGCACTTAGAACATATTCGGTCGAAGAATAATCAAGATATTGACAAAGTTTGTTTCTGATCGTGAAATTTTGAACAATGAAGTAACAAAACGTTCATAGCCAGGTCAAAAACGATTAAATCAGGAAAGCGGCATCAGTGAGTGAATGCTGAGCAAATAGAACATCGGCTCGGAATCCAATTTCTACGCAAACCGGCGCTTTGTTGCTGACAAAGCGGAGGGGGCAGCTGTGATAATTTGCATGCAAGCTTATCATGAATCAACAATGATGTGACATATGCTCTCATGTCTGTGTTCTACATATATTACATGACTGTTATCGCGAAAATCAAGTGATTAGCTATGCAAAAAAATAGATCTACTTCGACAGCAAAAAATGATGTAACAAAATGATTCAAAAAAACCTTGAATATCAAAGGATTAGATAGGGCTGCTGGCGGATCGACTTTTTCAGGATTCTTCTGTCCGCTCCCAATTTGATTACGCTAAATTGCGCGACAACCGGAGCGAAAAAAATATAAAGCGTGTGGCACCAAAGCAATCTTATGTTAGAAAAAAACCTGCTGGCCTTTTGCTGCGATTGGACAGACGTTCAGAGCAACTCCCATTCGAAAAAATTTTTCTGGTCTAGTGACAGGTACTTTTAGTCAAAAAACAAAATTTGGAATAACTGGCTAATTGACAAAACCGATCTACGGTCATAATCCATCGTCCCGCACCTCATGCTTCAAGAGATACTGGAATGTCAAAAGGAGAGAGAAAGCTGATTCGTTCAGCCCCAAATCGCCTAGGCGATGCAAAAGTGAATCATCTTTGGTTTGAACAAAAAGCTTTGGGACAAGTCAGTCGTGGTCAAATGCAATTTGTTCGGATGAGCTGTCCATTCGAAAAGGATCCGACGCGAAACCGGCCGTGATCATAAGATTTTACTTATCAGCGCAGTTAGGTGAATTCAAGCATCAAAATTAACTTTGAAGTAGAATGTGTTTGGCCTAAATTCGAATAGGGTAACATGCAGCGGTCGGACTAGAGCAAGTATTACTCTTAACCTTTCTTGCTATATGAATGGTTGAGTGGATCCTCGAATGATCAATATTGGAATAAATCATATGCGCATGCACAATTTTTATTTTTGCCGAATTTTGGATGTATGGACAGGGAAATCGGGAACTATTTTACGAGTTCGAATGATAACTAAAAAAGCTCTTTATTCGAAGTCTGATGACTTTATGACTCGTCACTATATGCATGCCAATGAAAAGCTTCACTCACGAAATTATAATATGAACTTCAAACACCATAGAGAGAAAGACCCAAAATACTCAAGATTTCTTTTGAAAAATTACAGAGAAAGCTCGCCAAAGAGGTTTGTAATGGTGACACACAGTGCAGTGTTTGCATTATTTGTTTGCTAACTTTTTCAGAGAACTACAGCACGAACTTTGAGAATGAACGGAATAAGAACGATTCAAAAACGATGGATTGGAAAACGATGCTCATTTGTACGTCATTCAAGTTAGGATCGTAGCTGCTAGAAATGGAGAAAAAAACCTGCATCGACTTCTCTGCTCATTAGCCACTTTTGCGTGAAATGTGTCGGTTGAAAAAAACGATGTAAAACCTGCGGGAAACTTCATGGGCTTCACAGTGGGGTTAAAGTTCCACGATGATCAAAGACAACTCTAGCTTTCATAGTATCGTTGAGGTGCATTTAAGCGAAAGAGTATTGGGCAAAGCGCGATCAAATCCCGGGAAAATGATAGCAAACAAAACGTCATCCACCTCCGCAATTTGGTAATCGAATCCAGAAAGCAATGACGCATACGCAGCACTGAAGCAATGGAATATGGCGATAAAAAACCTAATGAAAAGACGTAATTTGTTTGGAATTTTGGGCGAAATTTGCCAAAAAAAAATGCACATGACTCAGATGAAAAAAAGCTAGGGCATTCTTGGCATTCAATACACGGATTGCTTCACACTAGCTTTGTGTGCACTAGATAGAAAGTTAATGTAATCAAAACAATCCTATCCGATAATAACTCCTGATACATACAACGCGACAGAAAAAGAAAAGCTTGAGATTCCACAGCCTTCGCTACTGTGATGGAAAATCGGAGTGGGTGGTCGTCATCATATTTATAACATCTTGAAAGTGTCAGTGAAAACATTATGTCTATTTTTACAACAAAAAGACATAAAACCTACGTCTGAATCAAAAGGTGACATAAATTAGCACAGAAGCCATAATTATATGGAAGTGACAACGCACATATGGATTATTTTATGACCGCTAATTTTGCGGGCGATGACATTAAACGAGCTCGCAAACACTATTGGCGCTATAAGTGGTCTTTTTCGAGGGTATGATAGCAACCATACACTATAATGTCAATTGTCAAGTGGCGTAGATAGATTTAATTACTAGCCAAAAAGCGTTGGAGAGGTTAAAAATGCCAAAAGCAGTTCGCTATATTTGTAAGCTATCGATAGCTTAAGAATGAAGTTGATTGTAGCAACAAGGAGTAGGCTGATATCTTCGAGTAACATAAACAACAAGACAACAAAAAAAAATTTATTTAATCGTAAGATAAAGGGCTCTGTGTTCAACAGTCTCTATGTCCACTTGCGATAAGGGTAGCTTCAAGACAGTCACAGGCATTTACGATCAGTTTTATTTCTACTTCCAAAAAATGCTTCTGATAGAAGAACAAGCATTTACTCTTAAAATGTGAAGAAGACGACGAAGTCCAAGGGAGAAGCAATCATAAAGGCTTTTCTTATGGAGCTCATAACGCTCAAAGGTTAAAAATACGTGGCATAGCAATCACTACTATGTTAGAAGCCTTAAACGGAAAAAGAGTTTTCGATCTTACAGGAGTGTAGTAAGATGAAAATGAAACAAAGCTAATCTAGTATGCAGTAACCCCGAGAGGAAATGAGGAGTTATCGAAAAACCAATGAACTAGAAATCATGCAAAAAAATAGAGAAAATACTGAAATCTTAATGAAGAATTCTTATGACCATGACGAAAATCGTGCACCATTAAGAGCTGAGCTTGTTATAGCATTTTTATGTCCAGGCGAATTTATAATGCTCTTAGCGCAACAGATAAAAGGTGATCGTGCATATGATTTACAACAACAAGTATGCTTCAGCGACTAGGCAAACAACTCAAGTGGTTGTTCGGTAAATTTAGAATTGGAAAGGTATAACCTAACAAAATCACGGGATACGCATCTGGAATGAGTAATACTCAAAGTACTCAAAACCTGTTATGCGTTTAATTATCAGTTACATCAAAAAGTGTTTTTACGTACTAACAATGCATCAGGTTTTGGCTAAGAATATCTGAAGGAAGAATAGCTAGACCAGATGTGGACAAAGCTGCGCAGGTCCAGGCCACATCCAAACCTCAGAGAAATGAGAATGGGCACAAAACTAGTTGGTGGCATATATTATTCCCGTATAGTATACACCTCGAGTGTGGACAAAAGCGGAGATGGACGATGTGGAAAAAAATTTGCTATGGCTGAGGCTTTCCGAGAGAACTGGTAGAAATTCGATATTGGACTAATGCTATCTACGTCTGGAATGCAAATGAATTTCAAACAGATGCTATGCAAACAGCAATGGAAGCAGCTGTATCAAACCCTCGAATATTTGTCAAAGGGGAAAAATTTTGACGGCATAGTCGTATTCAAAAAAATTTAGTTGTTTAAGAGAAGGCACTTTCAAGTGCAAAACAAGCAACTGAGCGAACAAGGGTAACCGATGGATAACGAGATGGGCTAAGGCGCTAAATCAACAAGACGAAGGATGGATGGTACGGAAGCAAACATCAGAGAATTGCTAGCCTGTAAGCTACACATTCGAGGAACATTTTCAAAATGTAGCATGGCTAGTTTCACCCTATGGATTGATTAATGGACATCTCCAAAAGGAGATGACTAGAAGGCAGAGATTTTCTGATAAAGTTGCTTCCCCTCCCTTATCCAATCTAAGAAAATTCAACATCTGGCATAAGCTTAGTAAGCTAATCTTCGCCCAAAAACTTTGAAAAATCTAGCAATTTGACATCAAGATCTCTAGGCAATTTTGTAGTAAAACTGATGTCGCGTATGATATAGGAATATATGTATAATGTGTGTTTATTATAATATAATGATGCTATAAAAACTTAGTGTCATTCCTATGCTTAATTTGATGACAATTTTAGTACCGCAAGTCTGATGCTTTGAGTAAGTTGTTTTAATAGTTACGATGATGGATGTCTTATGGGATTGTAAAAATAAAGGAAAATAAATGCGTCAAATAGATAGTAGAGAATTGGGTAGCTCCAGAAAAAAAGATGCCGGTCAGATTTCACAAAATTTCTCATGTAAAAAATTGAAAACAGTTTTTGACAAAATGAAATAGACTGATACTTGATTAGCAGAATAAAAGATGATGCTAGGGTTGACAGTCTTTGGCCAGGTTTTTCTAGATTATGAGGAAGCGGAGAGCACTCATTTGATTAGGACTGACGTCACTGGAGGGAAATTCATAGACAAATTGCAGAAAACAGAACGACAAGCACCATTCAAGCTTTGCAAGGTGGCAGAATTATCAAATGCTCAAAATGAAATTCTCATATTTCTGATTAGCGTACTAGTCAATGATATGCAAACAATAATCACGTAGTAAGCCCAAGTTGTAACAGTTGGAGGTTAGATATATGAAAATGATGCGATAAGGTGTTTCAAAGGGCGAAATAGCCACCGGAGGACAAATGAAAGGTCAATACGACTGTCGCATGACGAAAACGAGGTCAACGATCGGTAGAAGAATAGGAAACGAGCGAAATTTCGGTAACACTCACCATTGCGCTGTGATTTGATTGTCCTTTGCTGCACACACCAGATAAGAAGCGTAATGAGGTTAAACGGGTAGTGACGGGACCAGTCAGAGGCGATAATCCATGCGCCGGCGAACAAATATTCTTGTTACCACCGACGGGAGTAGATTGAACGCGCCGGATGCGACCGCTGCTGCTGAAAACGCACAATGGTTGTACCTGATGTATGACCAATGTAGGAAGGAAGCTGATGCGAAAGAAATCGCGTAGTAATACAATAAAGATCGTAAATCTTTTTTATCTTCGCACCGATTCATGGCTGTCTGGAATAGGTCAAAATGGCGCGATTATCAAATCATTTGCAACCTAATTTGCGCCTGCACAATACGCGCGGCAACTGACGACATCCTAGCCAACAACTCTTTAGTAAAATATTTTTAAGCGTAACAAACAGTAGAAATTTGTACTACTTACATAATATATAATACAGATTCAACCAAGCCAAAAGAGATAAGAAAACAAGGAGCAGTCACTAAACAAGCAGGTACTAATTTTACAAGTCGTCAAGTTGCGCGCATGATGTGCAACAAGCAAACTAAGTTAAAAATGACTGGATAAGTGAGAAAAACACGCTAAATATATCCATGGAACCGCAAAAACGTTCAGTGTTGCTTAAAACCTGGATGCTTTAGCTGTAACATTTGTGCAACAGAAGTCAATTTGTGTACTTTTAATACTGCATATAAATCAACAAATGAACAATGGGCAGGGTCGACACCGATTGCGCCATTCTGTGCTATCAGCGCTTTCAAACTTGAATAGAATCACGGCTTGAAGGAAGTTTGAAATAATGCACTCCAAAGGATACGCAAAGTGTAATGTAAACGCCACCGAAACTAGAGAAGTTTTGCAGGAACGTTAAACAACAATAATGTGACTTCTCTCTTTCCATTTCATGTCAGGCCGCATTGATATGCAAAAAACTCTGCGTAATCGTTCGCCAAAGGAATTTTGCGAACAATCACAAAACTATGTATTTTCGTTGCTTGGAGGGGAACATTCTTTTATTTCCTAAGGTAAAATGAAGGGATAAACTTGAACAACCATTAGGAAAAATATCAACATTTGCAGGAATTCCTCTGCCTATAGGTAAGATATTTTAGCGCGAAACTCGCTTTTTCATAGGGTAGGGTTTTTCATAGGAGTTTTTTACTCTTAAAAAAATTTGGCTAGTCTTCTGAAATGCATCATTCTCGACGCGGATAATAAATGTAAACTAATTATGAGAAATAGGTGCAATACGTGCAGCAGAAAGACCAAAATAAGTATGAGTGAGTGTTTCCAAAGCAATCCGCAATATTTTATTTTGCCCCATATGCGCAATGGATCAATTTGGTCAAGAAAGTTCAACTTCCTGCCAAATCAAGTGATCATCTGCTAATTTCACATAAAAGATGAGAACAATTACACCCACAGTGCAAACTTTTCTTTTCCTCACGAAAATGTCTCGAGTGACCATGACGGAGATGCCGCTGCACAAACTCGTATCGAAAGTATGCAAAACATGCGCGCAACTTTCGGTGACCTTCATTTCCGCTTGATAAGGGAAACGTAAAAGGGAGTGACAAGTACAGTAAAGCAACGCACAACTTGAGGACTGACACACATGACATCCAACTTGCTTCGTAATGATTTTATCAATTTCAACAATAACAATAACCTATAGAGTACACGTCTATGTGAAACTTTGCAAGAATTTCAACAAACAAAAAGGAATTGGTAAGTAAAAGTAAAAAATGAAGAACAACTGCGCTATAACAATTCAAGAAGAAACGGCAGATTTGAAATACAAGCCGTATCTGCAAAGCGTAACAACTGCAAAAATTCTTCGCTAACTATCCTAAATTATTGAAAGTCCAAAAACGTTGGTATACACTACCAAAGAGATTCAAATGCTGAATACAAATGATTCATCAATTGATCCATTGGTAGTGGCACTCCACGGAAGGCAAATGGAATAGAAAGCTTCGGGCGAGAGAAAATCAGCAAAGATGAGCATTTGAAATGAAAATAGAGATGATCGGGTCATCACTTTTTGCGTCAAATTTAGCAAATGGGAATGCGCACGAATTCAGAGTAGTTTCATAGATAAGCGCATCCAATTTATCCACCCAAACAAAACTAACAGATCGAAGATATATCTTTCCCTTCAAAATGATTCTATTAAAACACCGATTCAACGTAATTTGAGTATGGTAAGATTCAGCGATAATCAGAAAATGTATTTTGGAGTGGACATTCAAACAAAAAGAAGCAATGACATACCCATTCGCTAAACTAATGACACCAAAATCGATTTCCATGTTTGATAGCATCAAAGGATGTAAATAAGAAGAATCGTTCGTATAAACAATGATACTTCAGGGTCGATATGAGATGATAAAAAGCTGCACTGTTGAGATTAAGCACCGAGACGCTATAACTACGACTAAGACTAGATAAAGATACATGCAAGTATGAACTGTGCAACAACTTTACGTAGGAGCATGTCGCCTGTAGCCAAAAAGTCGCCCAGAATACTTTTTGAGCAAAGAATGGCTGCTTTCTTCCATCTGATGTTTCTTTTGTTCCTCCTTAAAAAACTTTGATCAAATTTACAACATAAAACCTCATGAACGACAATGTCTCTGACAAATGATTGAAAACATAACTTGCACGATATAGGTAATTATAAGAGGGGTAAAATGGTTGAGGTTCCGTACCTGCTCTGCCAAATAGATAGCCCTCCGCCGAAATTCTTTGGCCGGATCTGGGAACTGGGAATAATATTGCAGTGTTGGCCGTACATCTTCTACATCGGATAAGTGAATAGCTGGAATATGAGAGGATGAGAAATAAAAGCAACACACTTACAAGTTTAACAAAAAGTATGGAGTACACCATTTCATACGAGCTAATCCACTGTGTTTGCAAGTTTTTTGAACTCTAAAGGTCCCACGAAAAGAAGCATAAGAAGGTAAGTGCACAGTTATTTGGTGCGTCAATCTATTAATCTCCGAGGTAAGAGTTCACGGAAAATTGCGACAAAACAAGGATGTCCCAGAAAATAAAGCAGAAGCTCATAAATCCTTGATGACGAACTCACTTTTGAGCAACTCTGCGAGATCCACTAGTGAGGTATCATCCATATTACCCTTCCACTCTGGGACAAGGAGCACGTTTTCAGGGTTGAGCTGAGCCGCTTTTGGATCCACTTCAATGAAAATTACCTTTGAGAGATCACGGTTCAGCTTTGACAGGTCCTGGAAAGCGGACAATCATTGCAATAATCAGATATTCAATTGCTAAATAGTGTGAAAGCTGAGTGTCGCAGTTAACGACAGTGCCCACTTATAAAGTTGCATTTCTGACAAAATAATGAAAACAAAGGACAATTCAAAGAGTCAGACTGATATACACAAATGCGAAAAATACCATTTTATCAGTGGCGTACCGAGGGGGGGAGCGGGGGGGGGGGCGCGCGCTATACTTGGGTAATTCGATAATTTTTCATCGAATGAATGAATATCGAATAAATTCAAAAAGGAAAAATTTCGAATAAACGAATATCGAATAAATTCGGAAAATCAAAAATATCGAATGAATGAAATTCGAATAAATTCGGAAAATCAAAAATATCGAATGAATGAATTTCGAATAAATTCGGAAAATCAAAAATATCGAATGAATGAATAGCGAATATATTCGAACATTGGAAGTCGAATTTCGAATAAATATTCGAATGATTTATCGAACAACTAAAGCAATCACATCTCAAACTTGCCGACATATCTGGCTAAAGCCGATCCAATCATAATCAGCCCCATAGTATCCCCTATACCAACTCCTAGCTCAAAATTTTCCAAAAATTGCTGAATTCAATAAAATAGATTTCGGTTCTAATCAGCACGCTCACTTACCCCCCCCCCCCTTGTACCAATTCCCAACCTCGTAGCTCAAGATTTTCCAAAAATCGATAAAATCGACAAAGTAAATTTTTATCCATAATCAGCACCCTCACTCACCCCCTTGTACCAACTCCCAGCCCCGCAGCTTAAACTTCTCCAAAAATCGATTTCTAATATTCGCGAAGCGAGCACGAATCCCCCTGTAGCCCCGGGCATACTGTAGGCATTTCAGTGGCGACGTGGTATGGCAATACTCAAATTGTCCAAAACCTATTCTGAAAGTACAGAATGCAGGGCATTTATCTTTTTAGTATGTTGTACACGCTAAACATTTGTGGTAAGCTGCCATTACATCTGAAGACATCTCGTATAGTGTGGACCCCGGCCAGCTTCCCATAGGTACCTGCGCGACGCACCCGCAACGCACGCCTTCAGTGCGTCTCCTGTCCTAGCTTCCGATGGAAATCCTCCTTTCTCTCTCTTTTTTTTTTTGTTTTTGGTGTACTGTATTCTCTCTATTTCAGGTATAAACAATTCGCGATGAGCGGTGACGAGATTTCACGTGCTCTATTAGTTCTAGGACCTTCAGTGTTGTTTAGCAGTCTTGTCTTTCCCCTTTTTTCTCTGAAAAATTGAAATTTGATTGGATATTAAGATAATACCCCTTCAGAAGTTTCTTGTATAAAATGAGAGTCTCTTTTGGTTTGATGTGTAAGGTATAGACAGTGTCTCAAGTCAAAATTGAGCCTTCCGAGAAGCCAATAGGCATTTGTTTACTTAAATGTCCACTTTTTCTGAAATCTTTGATCACCTAGTTTCTACGTCTACGAAGGGAAATGCTTCAAAGATGCTGCTGTTCTTTAATTTCTCTACGTTTGATTATTACAACCTATCCATCAGTGCAAGTTCGGAATATGCATCCATTGATTGAATTTGAGGTGCTCATGGAGGTTGCCTGCGTTTCATTCTTGCATACGTCTCTTTCGTAGCGAATCTAGAGGCTTCCACTTTACACTTTTCTCCTTTGTGAGCATAAATGTGCTCTACTGCTCATGAGTGAGGCGAGAAGCATTGAGAAGGGCGCGCGCTGCGTGCGCGCCGCGGAAGTACCTATGGGAACCTGGTCGGGGTCCACACTATAACTGGCAAATCGCGTACGGCGATCTAAACCGATCAATCCTGCACTACAGCTGCGATGTCTTTTACTCAATATAAACCAATTCGCAAAAAACTCCAAGGTAACGAATAGGCTTTTGCAATAATTTATGCGAGCAAGAGTGCTCACTAGTGTGGGCTTTGCGTACCGCAAGCATGAGCAATGCAAAGAAAGAAGAACAGCCATTTCAATTCAGTATGAATCCAGAACATGAGCTTGAATTTGATATCTTCTTTGCTGATTGGTGCCAATAGCAGTGCGAACAGTCTCATTGATCGAAAAAACATCAAATAAAATCCACATATGATTTTTTTACTGTCGCAAGCAGTCGGAAGAATGCGACTCTCCATACAGTTCAAAGGTCTACCGGTTGCAAAAGATGCATTACCGAGTTTTGCGAAAAAAAAACGCGGACGAAATGAGCTTGATACTCAGCAGTTGGCTCTGCAACAAAGTCGAATAATCTGAATACGGAGTACATTCGAATACGAATTCGAATAAACATTCGAATAAAACATTCGAATAAAATCTATTCGAAAGCCCGTTTTTTGATTATTCGAGTTTTCGAACAATATTCGAAACCCTGTTTTTTGATTATTCGAGTTTCGAATATTATTCGAAACCCCGTTTTCTCAATTATTCGAGTTTCGGATATTATTCGAAAATGGAAGAACTCCGAATATCGAATTTCGAATGCGAATATATTCGAATGTTTTATTCGAATGAACGAATTTCTATTCGATTCGGACCCAAGTATAGCGCGCGCCCCCCCCCCCGAGAACGGGTCGCGAAATTTTTGAAAATTACTTACATGCGTTATAAAAATGTGCAAATGACTTGTTTATTTTTGTAAACAATTAAAATAATTTTTAAAATTTTTTAAAAATTCAAATTAGCCTTATAAAAAAATTTTTTTCGGGGGCGTGGCTGATGCCACGCCCCCTTTTTCCAGATTTTATGGGTTTGGGGCCCGCAAAATTGTTGAGAAGCCCGCCTAAAATTTTTTCGGAGTGCGTGGCTAACGCCACGCACCTTCATTTGAAAATTTTTTTTGCCGCGCCCCCCCCGAGCCGAAATCCTGGGTACGCCACTGCATTTTATATAGGACGTTCATGCACTAACCTTCACATGTTGTCCATGCATATATTTGGTGCAGTCCCTATACAATCTATACATAATTCGTTGTTTAGGATCAAAACTGTCGACCACCGGATGAGCAGTCATCATAGCTTCACTCGTGTAGATTACAACCTCAAGTCCCAATTTTGTGAAGATTTACTGATATGAACAGTCCGAGTTTACCTCAAAGTTCGGATAACCAACAACATCAAGGAAATACTCAAGAGCTGGTCGCTTTGCAAATCTGTACAAAGGGTATTCAGATACGGTGCGGACTACAGAAAATGCAAATAAAGCAAGCAAAAAATATTGAGACAATAACTAATGCTGAAGGAAAGGATGTACAAGCATACTTACCTATAGCCTGTTTTGTAGGTCCAGTCAGGATGTACCAGAACATTCTTCATCTCAATTACCAGAGTATACCTTGGTTGAATGTAAGGATGGGGAAGAGGGTCAGGAAGAAGCTGTTCCCTAGCTGGCTCAACCACAAACTAAGATAATAAAGGTTACCTACTCTTCAGATCAGATCAATTTATCTCAACCCACATCTCTCCATAACCTAAAGCTATGAGCAATGCGGTAGAAAGGTGCGAAAAATGAGCCGGTAAACTCGTCTGGAATGACATTTCCTGCCTGGTCCCGTTTACTGCGACCTGAAGGCAGTTGCTGAAGAAAAGGAAAAAAAAACAAGTCGTTAAAAGCACTTACCATAGTATAAGCAGAACGCAACAAGGCCAGCAACGCTGCTTCCAAATAATATGATTCCGCCTATTCGAGTGTTGCGCTCTAGACGTTTACGACGCTTCTCCTTTTCGGCATCCTCGTCGAATGTATGCTAAAATAGTAATATGGTTGAGTTCAGCACAGAAGGAAGGAATGAGGAGTAAAGAAGAAACGCCAAAAGGCTATAATATGACTTTTTTTTATCACATCACAAAAACCAACATAACCCTCACTTTACCGTGCCGGTACTTCACGGTGTGGACAAATCAGTGGCCAATTAGGAAAAGATTGCTGACCTTACAACACTCACATTCAAAGACTGACTTGATTGTGCACAAAACGTTCAAACGATCACGTTCCAAATCTGGACGGAAACAACAGCTCAATACTGGCCAAGTTACGAAGATGCGCATAGCTCCGGACAGTTGCGCAGGTGACAGTAACGAGTCACTACTTTATTACTACAAGCAAGCTTTTTTTACAAATAGCCGAAATTCGATGGAAAATCCAGATTACGTGCCCTAGTGTATCAAGATGAGTATCAGCATGAAGACGATGAGATAGTACAAAAAAAGAAATACCTTGATATATGGAAAAACGGGAAAGACGGTTCTAGACTCACTTCGTCGCTAGCTCCCTTGGGTCCTTCAGAGCCAGAACCACTCTTGCTTTCTTCTGCTAAAGCTTCCTTCAGCAACCGCAATTCTTCAATAGCTGAGAGCCTCTCAGCCTCCTGCTGATCTTTGCTTGGCTAAAAGAAGATTCGTACGAATCCATTATTTGTATAGAATCGGCTAACAGAAAAAAAAAATAACAAGAGATCGAGAAAAACACAAATTACACGGATATAAAAAATGTTTTGAAGGGAATTTGCCATACATGGCATTTAACCCCACCTCAGGCTTGACTTCTTCCACAGACTTTGACGTGCTTGTCGGAGAAGATTCGGATTTTGCCTTTTTGAGTGCATCCTCTTTACCCTTTGATGGATCTTCTTGTGCAACAGAGAAATACTTTAAACTATCCGCAGCTAAGGGCCTCGTTTTCTGAAAAACGTTCTCCTCATTGATCACGAAAGAAGGTGGAAGAAAACGCATAAGGGTAACTCACCGTCCTTGCTGGATCTGCAAACGGACTGGCTACGCGATGATCGGCTAGGAGTGATTTGAATGGCTTTTCGTTAGAATATGTTCGTATGATTGCAGCGTTACACCATCGTCTCGATACTTGTTTAGGAAGAGTATCCAAGATGAGCCGCAACGCCATGATATGAACAACGGCGGCTAAAATATACAAGATTCGTGATAGTCAACGCGCGAGAGCGCAAAACGAGAAAGGTAAATGTGTGATGAGTCACAAGCACAGATCGACTAATCAAAAAAAAACCAAACACAAACTTGCAATTAAGTGGAGAACGAAAATTGGTGAAAACTTTGAAAAATTCTAAGCACACGAACAGTAACATTAGGATAGTCTTATCATTCATACTGCTTGGTCGTGAGTGAAAGAAGAAAACAAGCATATAGAATTGGAAATAATAAATGAAGTAAACGACCGATCACTGCCCGAAAATGACCGAGAGCATAAGAACTCGAATAACTATCATAATATGCGTTTAAAAAAGCGGATAATTCAAATAGCATGCCCGGGCAAACTTTTTGTGTCTCCTCAGCACTTCCACAGCTGCAAAAATCTGAAGCTTTCGCTAATACCAAGAGCGCAATGGAACCTTAATTATAATTTTTTTTTCTATCACTGCAGCCGTGTCTGTATCGTGGACGACTGCTTTCTCATGCATACGAATTTTTTTTCAATCAGTCCTATAGGACTGATTGAAAAAAAATTCGTATGCATGAGAAAGCAGTCGTCCACGATACAGACACGGCTGCAGTGATAGAAAATTAAAAAAAATAAAAGAAGCATGTTAAATGTGCGCCCTCTTTAACATCTCATAAGGAACATTATAGATCCTCTGTGAACAGGATGTGGTCAAAAAACTACTTGGCAGTGGTAATTGATAATATACCTTTCTCGCGTTAACAGCGTTTGCGCGTAAACAACAACATCATGTGCAATATGGACATTTGTTACGCACAAGCGGCAAGCAAATTGTCTAGAAAAGGTTGTACTTGCTTCCGCGCAAACGTCGTTGCAGCAGGAGCATTACATTCCAAATTTACTAGACAGCAAAATCGAGAGAAAAATTAAATGAACGACCACAAAGGCAGCAACAATAGAAAAATGACAGTGACAAGTGGAAAGCTGATAAGAGCTTATAAAAACGAACCACAAAGCGAGATTAACCTCATTTGAAATGCTGAGCTCGCCGATTACGACCACTGCCACAAATCTCCACGAACCGTCCTCCAACTCGGAATTTGCCACACCAGCGGCAGGAAGCGGCAAGAAAATTCTGGCCTCCAGCGAAAGCAGGCCATCTGCGAGCACTGATGGGAGAGTGCTGTGCAGAATCTGCCTGGATGACAGCCAAGAGCAGTCGAAGTTGATTTGCCCGTGCAATTGCAAGGGAACAGTAGCTCGAACTCACTCAGCATGTTTGGAGAAGTGGGTTGAAGTCACACACAATACAAACTGTCAGATCTGTGGCGCAGACTACGAGCTGGAATCCTATGGATGGAAGAGAATCACAGAATGGAGCTACCCACGCCCTCTGTCCAATGACTGGGAAGATGTTCTCGATTTTCGTTGCTGTATAGCTTGGATCATTTACTTCAGCAGATATCTTTATATGAACGCTGCCTATGGTACTCAGGAGACTAATCGGCAGATAGCAGAAGCAATTGGTGATGGAGTATTTGCAAAATGTTGGTGGTTTGCATTTTGGATGAATATGATTTATTATGGATCGATCACTGTTCTACTGGCGGATCAATGGATCACTGAAAATCGCGTTTATAGATTCCGTGACCGACGTCCAAAAAAGACATGAACTACATTCGATTGCAAACATCAAAGCTACGTTTAACCATAAACATTGCTTCAATTCTGTCTAATGTAAACAGAGACAATTCAACACCACATAAGTTTCAGATTTCAAAGAACAATACATATCAAAAATTTACATTGGCCATTAATATCTAGAAGTGAAACTGGGAGTTTCTTTAATAATCTTTAATAACAGGAAGAATGCAATCCTAATGAACAAAGAGTGAACAATGGGTTCTTCAGAATCCGACTCAGAGTAACACTCAACCTCACTTCCACACCCACATTGCAAAAAAAGAGAATTTCCTCTATACTGAGTTTATAGTCTTACTATTCATATAACCTAGGCAGTACAACCAAAATGCAAAGAGCTTTCCAAAAAAAAATCAGTCGAGATTGTTAATCTAGGCGTCGAATAGTGCGTTGTGCAATTACGAAGTAGTCAATTTTTCGCGGACTTCCCCTCCACAAGCTGGGCTCCATGTCAGGAGTCACGCCGCGCGCCGCGCCGCTTCGCCGCGCACGTCGCGTCTAAATTTTGTACCCCATAAAACTGCCCGGAGCTAAAGTGGCATGGCGCCAGTCTAGGGGGGTGGGGGGTGGGGGCAGATACGAGGGACCGTAGATTCGCCCGCAGGAACGATTACTTTTGGATTGGAGCAGGAATCCTCCGTAGAGCACCTTATCCTTCCAACGCTGATTTTGCGGATGCGCTTGCCAAATAACTCAATGTTGCGTCTTGCAACTCTACTACCGCAACTCTAATCTCCATATCAAGCTTGCCGAGCCACTTTCTTTGAAAGCGGCGTGCAGGCAAATCTGGACAAATGGGTATCGCCAGCGGAAACTGATTTTGGGAAACCGCGCAGAGTTACAGCATAAGATGAGTTACTCAAGCACTAGGTTTCCATTACTATCAGCATCAAGTACAAAATTCCTTACTAATGCGGTTCGAATTTGTACATAAAAGTTTGATTTGCTTTTTCCTTTTTTCAGTAGATATCACTTTTTCGATCTGGACAACCGTCTCCTTTCAGCTTCATTGAATGCCTTGACTATCGGGGAGTCTGCCTATAAGCGAAATTCTTGCGAAAAAGGTGACACTAGGAAACTATGATTGTACCAGCTTCTTAACATCGTAGTTTGTCTCTGATTGTGAATGTTGCGCCCTAATCAGCGGTTGATCGTCGTCTTCTTGCTGTGACTTCTCGAGAGCGGGCAAGATTTGTTCTTTTGTGCTTTTGTCAAAGTCTTTCAGCGCCGTAAAATTTGTATATACAGCCCTCTTCAAGAAGACATGAAGGCAAGAGAGTTATTAACGATCATACAGTGTGCACATTATTTTGGGATGTGCTGTAGATTTTTGTCACCATACATCATACTGCTTGAATCTGAAAGGCTAATTCAAGTATCAGATGCACAGAACTTTCTCCTTTTCACTGAAAAATTTTTACTTTTTGCATCATCCAGGCGAATTTGCCTTATACAAATATACATACAAATATACTTGAGAAAAGTCAGACTTGAAAAAGTCAGACTTATGGTAATCTTGGCGATTTTCTGCTACGGTACGGTCACAGAAATGTAAGCGGGGAAAAAGGCCACTGAACTTCATTTTTCAAAGCTCGCCAAGAATATAAGTTTGCAAAAGAATTTGAAATGCCGATGCTTCGGTTTTACGACTTAGTTTGTCGAAAATGTACGCACCATTAATCGAAACCGTTTGCAATAAGAATTGCAAATGTCACCTTCAAAAAACTTGAACTATGAATCCAGTTTTCATGTCAACCCTTGCAGTGTGTCAGATTTACAAGAACAAGATAAAACGTCAATAGACTCAATCATACCTGATTTTTGGTACTTGGCACAAAATTGTTTCCTGAATCAATGCTCTTCTCAAATCTGGAAATCTGCATTGTAAATTATTGGGTGACTTGAAATATGAGGATTGGGGCCATAATGCAAGTTTGTTGTATCAAATGTGCCTTACACCAAAAGGAGAAAACTTGATTCTACAACAGGCCTGAATGGTTCAAGTAAATCTGAAATACTACAAAGCAAATCATGGCAGAGCTTGACTGTGAGATGTCCTCCTTTTCGGAGCAATAAAGCGCTGCGATGTATTTTCTATTCTTCATGCTCTAGTGTTTATGCATTGAATTGCGATGCCCTCATGAAATCAGTCTTTGTTCCACGTTTATCTGACAGAGAGTTGATAATGCACACAACTTGCACAAATTTGTTGCCGATTCAAATATTCTCGGATAGACTTCTGTTGCCAAGCATGGCATTTGAAGAAGTCCGCTCAAATGACAGACGCTGCAAGAGCGTCTGCAAAATAAGTGTTAGCCGTAAAGTGGCAAACATTTCGATGTTTGTGTAGAACATCCGAGCGCAAAAACTTCACTGATAAAAGTCAGTGCATATCACGATTAAAGAAAGTCGCTCGGCAAGCTTGATACGGGGATTAGAGTTGCGGTAGTAGAGTTGCAAGACGTAACATTGAGTTATTTGGCAAGCGCATCCTCAAAATCAGCGTTGGAAGGATAGGGTGCTCTACGGAGGATTCCTGCTCCAATCCAAAAGTAATCGTTCCTGCGGGCGAATCTACGGTCCCTCGGCAGATACATGACTCGTGCCATAAGTAAGACTGCGCCAGGAGTGCTGGCTTTTGTTTTGCTGACATCGATTGCGGCATCGCTTCGCGAAAAATTCGCGCCGACCGTGACTCCTGACCGTTCCCCCACAAGCTGTCGCCGGACTCTCGTGAAGGAATTCTCTTCGTTGCAAGATCCTACAATTCCTAAACAAGCTGTACTGTAGCGGCCGCGAGAGAGCAAGCCACGCATAGTCAATCCGCAATCTTCTTGGTTAATGTGGGTGGCTGTGTTCGCGATCCTGGTGCGGGAAGTCGATTCCGAAGTCTTTAGTGTCCATGTATCGTCTGTTCTTCTCATAATGTGACCGGCCCATCGATGCTTCGCTTTCGCAAGGTATTCAGCTAAGTCGCGAGGACGGGGCTTTTCATATCCTTACTGCGAAGAGTCCGACAGGATGTTGGGTCGTCTTCAGACGACTAGGCTCGAGCGCTCAGTGGATAGTCCGTAAAGTTTTCGACGTGGTTACAGTGTTGGCCAAGTCTCAACTGCGCAACGGAGCGGCGGGAGAACGGTTAAGTCGAATAGGTGACCCAAAGTTCTGGGTCTCTCAGTTGGTCGGTGGCTTCTTTACAGGCTTGAGGAAGGCTCGGGCTGCTCTTCTTCTCCCAATATATGTTTCCTTCAAATTGTTCTCTACGTTCATGGAACTCTAATATACAAGCGAAAAGAAGTCTCCGTGATGTTGGTTCCTTCCGGTTCCACTTCCTCATCTTCGCAAAGGGTTTCCTCATGAAATGAATCTCCTTCCAATCTAATCGCAAGCCGGTCTCCTTTCCTAATTCACTTTGTTCCCTGAGCAGTATCAGTTCCTGCTCTTTTGATATACTGCTTGAAAATATATTGATGTCGTCTTCCCAAAGCGATTGTTTGAGAGAATCTCCCATCATCTTGTAGCCTCCCTCGTCCCTGCAACTCACCCAATGCAAGGCCGCGATGAACATCTTCGGGGAGTTTGTGTCGCCATATCGGTCCCCCTCCCAATTGCGATGGTTGGAGAGGGTGATGGAATAAGGCATCGTCGTGTGCATTCCCTGTTACAATCGGTTTGTGTCCTCATATAATCGGAGTTTATCCCTTAATCGAGTACTGACAGGATGCCGTCGGTTTCGGTATTGTTCAAAGCTGTCTCGTAATCTGCGAAGGTTAGGGACGAGAGGCAGCCTGTGTTCCCTGCAGATTTCCACGGCCCTCGGAACCGTCTGGATTGGTCTTTGCAGCTGAAGCTTTTGGCGAGCCAGCTTGTTCTTGGAGTGTGCTCCATCCACCTTTCTTGATACGCGAGCAATCTTGTTGAAAGGATGCACACCACACTTCATACTGGGCGATAGTTTTTGCGATACTCCCGTTTGCCCCCTTATTAAAAAGACGGTCCTTGAGATTCTCCACTGGTCGGGGGTCCTTCCCTTCTGAAGCAAAGACTTTAGATGAATCTCGTGTGAACGGTCTTCTGTGGTGCATGAATCTCGTGTGAACGGTCTTCTGTGCAAAAGTTCCACAGAAGCATGATCTGTTGCTGTTGCCGTGACTGCTTTCGAGGTCTAGTCGCGTGTGCACCTCAGCATCAGCGATACTTGCTATTCGCAAAGGTCCTCTTATAGTCGCCCTCACCCCACTAGTCGGTCGGTGGACGAATTCAAATTTGAATTGGAGCAGGCCTGTCACGGCAGAGCGCGGCAGGAGACAACGCTCAGCAATTACAAAGACTCAATATAGATCAAAAATGTTGTAACAATACAAAAACTGCCAAGCAATGGCGAAGAAATACGCGAAGTGAATGCGTGAATTTGAACGGAGAGCTAAGATGCCGTGCTCTGCCGCGACCTGCCTGCTCCAGTTGGAATTCGAATTCGTCCACCGACCGACTAGTGGGGTGAGGACGACTATAGGCACTTGTTACGCTTCAGTCGAGGCCTGGAGGTAAGGCCTGTCATAGTGCTGCAAAGAGAACTTTTATGCTGTTTACAGGTTGGAGGAACTCATATCAGATTATGACTGACAATCCAGGATGACCCAACATACGACTTCAACCGGCTTTTGAAATTATTGCGACCTTGCGGAGAGTGCGCCTCGATGGCTTTGGCGAAGAAGTTGGAACGCATTCCGAAGACACCAAGGAATTGTTTGGAAGACGAGGAGCCTTGTACCATGAAAATGCAACTCATCCCGACTGGTAGCGAAAGACAGCAGCAGCACAGCTTTACAGGAGCTTCGAAAACACAAGCAGGCAAGCAAGATACTCTAAGGACTATGAAGAAGGCGGTGACTGGAGCCACTGCAGGAGTTGGAACAACTGAGACATCGAGAAAAAGCTCCACTTCGGTTGCTGAGAATATGGTGGATTTTTGTGTGGTTAGTTCCGCCGAGTCATTCCCCTTCTTGGGTTGTTCTTTCTTCACGAAGATGAAATTTCCGTAAAAAATTCGTGCGACTGGAGAATCTCAATAAGACGATTGTTGTTCTAAAACCCAAACTACCCAATCCTACATTCCTCTTTTAGTGACATCCCGAGTTCGCGCCGAAGGCCCCAGCAACTTGTATCAGGCTGCTGCATAAGTTCTGCCCAAATTGTATTTTTGAATTCAAAATATATAACTTCTTTCAAATCAACTTTTTTCCATGATCTTAGTTTTCGTGTATGGAACAATTCTTTAGCTATCAGAGAAATACTAGTTAGTGCGAAACACTCCGTTACGGAAGAAGCAAGAACTCAAAAACTTCGCAACGTTTTTCTTCAAACCATCTCTCATGGCAATGTTCCCTTATGAGAACTGATAGGCGCATTAATTAGCTACCAGTGCGTCACCTCTGCTTCGCAGAGGCTCGCACTGGCTCCACTATCTAGGCCCTACTCATTCTCGCACAATGATGGCATTGGAACTCACCGAGCAATGCCGACTATCAGGAACAAAATGTAAACAACTACTCATTCCGAAAGCTTTTTTATGTAAAATCGGTGACTTCGCGTGGATGAGACTTTTGCAGGAAAACAAACGCAAATTTTTATAGGTTCTTGATTTTCCCGTGGTCTTGACAGTTGCAATAAGAATAGCAGTCACCGTGAGCTACATCTTTGTGCAAAAATCTCGTCAAAAGCTCTGGTAAAACCTTAGAAAATTGACCATTTAAATTGACCAATACTTTTTGGCGCCGTTTTTGTAAAGTAATGGACATTTAATCATTTTTTTGGGCCTAAGTTAACGGCTTGCACATTTATTTGGCATAAACATTCACGACTCTACAAAAAGTGGAATTACGGACCCAATTTGGCGGCCCAAATGCAAAGTGGATCCGTTTGACACGCAGTTTCTGAGGGATCCACTAAACGAATCTGCTCGTGCTTTTGCATGTTGGACTTCCATGCGGATAGCATACACTATGCAAAATTTGAGCCCAGGAGGTTGGCTGGAACACGCTCTACGAATTTCATAACAGACACGCTCACACACACACACAAAGTCACGTAAACAACCTTAGCCCGTTATTATTAGCTATAGGTAGACAGAGAATCTTCGAAGGTTATTTTACAGCCTGAAAGTGCCTACGAGATCTTCGATGCCGAGAAATTTTTTTGAATGAATGAAAAGCCGTCTTTCAATCTTTCAACCTCGTTTTAGTACATGTTTGAATGTCAACTTTCAAATTATAAAAATTTCATACCTGCCGCGAGGGGCGAAAAGTAACTGGTGGTTGGCCTTTCTTTACTCTATCACCTCAAACTTTAGACTCATCGATTGCCTCTGTTCGCGGAAAGTTATTGGTTTGTAGAACTTTTGTATGAATAATTCCTCTTCAGCAACAAATTTTAATAGCAAGACATTACGTGAAAGTTTGTGCGTATACTGAACTGTTTTACTCTTAAGATTAGTCCGTAACCGGTATAGAGGCCTGCAGGATCACGAGAGTCGGCCATTGCGCAGCGCACGTCAGATGTGCGTTCGACTACTCGGGTAGGTGCCAGACTTATCCTGTCGAACAGGTTCATTCGTTCACCACCTTTGCTGTTGGACAGTGTAGTGATTTGACCGGGTGTATGTCGAAAGGCGCGCATTGCGGCCTCCATTGCCGGACTAGACTCAAACTCCATAAAAGCAAAGTTTTTTTGGGCGCGGAAAGTTTGTCAACAAGTCAGAAAGTGTAGTGAAGGATCTCATAGTTTGAATCGAAAGGAAAGAAATCGATTTGCACCTTTTTTCCTGCATGCTTAGAGCCGATCAATACGCGTCTTTCGACCGTCTCCCGATTTGACCTATGAACCGAACGAATTGGTTGAAGCGGATAAGTCTGGCACCTGCCTTAGTGACATCGGACGTGCGCGGCGCAGTGGCCGTACGCACGTCCGACTCTCGCGATCCTGCAGACCCCTATTCAAGGACTTGACTTGAAGAGGACATTGTGGAGATTTTCTTGCAAGAACATTTTCTTAGCTGAGAGCGTGTCTCAACCATCTGGGGATCATTAGCCTGCAATCTCGTCAAGCTGGGAACTTTCATTAAAATATGATTTGTCTTAGAAAGAGCAAGAAAAGCGCTTTTTAATGGTATAAATGACATCGCATTATGAGTGGAAATTTATAGAACGGCTGCTTCAAACACAAGACAAAAAAAATTGGACAAAATTTATCAGTAGCCTAGTAGAAGAGCTTCTTGCGGGCGACCTCTTTCAAGTTTTTGTAGGAAGCTTCTAGTGTTTCATCAGCTGGATGTCGGAGAGAAGCACTGACGACAGTTAGTGATGATTCCTGTGCTGGGGTTCAGTGGATTTTTAATCTTACGGTGCTTCTGCTGAACACAGATGGATTAACTGCTTTATTTCCGAGCCGGGTTCTCCGGCAAACTGTAACAAACACCACGAAAATGCCGGGTTCTCTGGCTTCTGAGTGCATCGCAAACAAGACGAAAACACTGATTTGCGAACGTTTCGCAAGCACGTACAAAACATCAGTACATGTTCATCGAATAACAATTACGGCAGCGTCGACTACGACAATTCCGATGTGGAGGTCGTATACATAGGATGGCTAGTCGAGGTGATGGGTCACGCGAATCGACAACATGTACAATAACGGATGGACGACCCCAGCGCCTTAGTGTTTCGTGGTGGAACATTCTCACAATGCAATGATGTGGTTCCATCACTCGAAATTCTCACGTCCTTCTTCTTAGACGTCGTTTCCTTTTCGTTTCGGACATATCGATGAACTCTTTTGCATGTTACTCTATCTATCAAATGCGCAACTAATCATTTATCAGATGCCCAAAAAAGCCCAAAAAAGCACAGAAAAGCCCGAAAAAGCCCAAAGGCGCCAGAATGCACACTTCACGAGCGCGACTTTTGGCGCTGGAGTGCCACATTAGTTTCGGACACATGTTGGATGTCAGAACAACTAAGTTCATTTACATTTATCATGACAAGTATTCCGATCACACTCAATGTCGCTTGTCCAACGCGTCTCAAAGCTATTTGCATGCACCCTTTCATTCTTTTCCTCAATCTTTCTACCGCTAGTAGGATACGTGTACAAGTTATCTACTTAGGCATCTATTCGTTGCTCGCACTCAAAAACCTTGCGCCTAGCGGTTAGCTGAGATAACTTGATTGATAAAACTGTGGTTGTTGTCATCATCATGTTTCTTAATCTACGTTTTCAAGAGAGAAGGAGTTCTTATTAGACTCATCGGTGGCTGAAGTGTTGATATCATTGATCTCATGAGGAAGAAGAATGAGCGCGATTACGACCAAAACACCTTGTGTGACGCTTAGTAAAATCGTAATTTCTGATTTTGCTCACAATAATCTATTTTTGTGTATTTTTCTTGCTCCTCTCTATTCTGATTTTTCGTTTCGCAACCTGAATGTTCTTCTTCGTCTCTTTAAAGGCAGTGGCTCGGCAAATTTCAACCTAGTCAAATTTTCGCTTACCTGGGGTCAATCACGAAAATCCACTTTAGAAGGCTCGAAAACGGCGAAAACGAGCGTTTTTCAACCCCCTTCCCTTCAAAATTGGACGAGTGGACCTGATGACGCTGAATGATTATAGCATTGCGGCGGGCAGCCTCCAATGGTGAGAAGGAAGTTCGTCAACTTGTCCGGGTGCGTGTAAGATTGGCTTGCGCATGTAAATTTGAGAGCGATTTTCTCGACAGGGAAGGGCATGCTGTGCAACCGGGATTGCACTGTTTTCATACTTGGACGATAAGGAACCTACTGCGTTAAGATCCTGGGTTGTGTTTTGCCGATCCACTGCCTTTAATCGATGGATGACCTCTGCTGCTACAGAGGCTACATCAGCGCAGATCTAATGTCGCATGGAAGTGCGCTAGCGTTTTCTGACATAGTGTTATGCTGGAATGGTGTTTCCCTACTGCTCTTCCTTCAAAGTAAGCTTTTTGCTATTTGACATTTCACTATTCATTGCGCATTTTACTGTACATTTATTCTTCTTTTATAATTTTTTTCTTTCAAAGAGTAAGACGAGAAAACACCGCTGGTGGGTTGATTGGATTTTACTTTTGGAATATTTTTGTCTTTTGTTTTCTAGCTTTTTCGGGTGACGGTTGGACAAAGTTGTCAATCGTTTTTGTGTCTACACCGTCTTTTTCTTTGATGATCGCATTGCTTCTCTCAGTCTCACTCCTCGCTTCGTATTCTACGTTTGCTTTTCCACTGCTAAACCGTTTCTACATACGTTATGGATATGTGAACCTCTTGGTGTGCAGAAGGAGAAGCTACATATGTGAAGCAGCACAACTTTCAACTTTTCACCCCTTTTCAACCCGTTTTTCTTTTCAATCCACATTCTTCCATTGCTACGTTTCTATCCAGCTTTGATGCAATCTTCGTGTCGCATCTTCGTTTTCGCCCTTGCATTCTTTTTCTCCATTCCGTGGACTTCTTCCTTCTAGTTCACTATGGGTATCTACCCCCGCTTCTCGCGAGGCTCCTTCCGATGCAAGACAGTTTGCTGAAGCCGCAGTCATTGATTTTGATCTACGTCGTTTCAGTCGTCCAGTTTGGGCGTCTCCAACCAAGACCTTAGTGTTATAGAATGAGTTTCTGACAACAACAACAACTCTCTAATCTGCTGGAAAGCCTGGGGTTTCTTGCTGTTTTGAGCGTGTCCACCCCTGAACGAAGGCTTCAGTATGTGCGGCAAGAGCATGCCTTGTTTTTGGAAACGCGATTCCGGATTTTCGATGAATATTTGGTGACGCGCAGGCCCGAGGGGTTTCTTGATTTCATTAGGCTTTTGCCGGATGAGTTTGAGATTTGAACGAAAGGATAGGAAGGAACTAGAGCATGCCCACACACACGCGGGACCCATGAGCGGTCGCCACAGACTCATGGTCTATTTGAGGTAAAGGCGTTGCGAATAAACTGCTAACTTTACGGTATCGGCTCTGTATGCCAACACAAATTTGTGACACAGAGAAAAACCTTGACCGGTTACGCTTTAGATAGAGGAATGGGGAGGTCGACGGTATCGAAAGTGGTTGAAGAAGTCACAGAGGCGATAATGAGGGGTACAAGCCTCTCCTGTTCAAAGCTTAATCAATTGCATCAATTCAGTCTTGCACAGTGCTGCCTTTCCGCGCTTGACGCGGGAGAGCCTGGAGCAAGTAGCTAGGAGAGCGCAAGAAATTTTTGACTATCCCAGGGCCGTAGGATTTATGGATGGGAAGCATACAAGTCTTCAGGTTAATTTGATCAGATATCATGAATTACATTTTCAAGCGGTAATAGTTCAGAAGCCTGCTCGCTCGGGCAACGCTTATTGGAACTATAAGCACTACCACTCCATTATCCTCTTAGCCATATGTGACTGTGATAATCGCATCATGGCTTACGATATAGATGCTTCTGGCCATGCTGCTGATGCAGGGGTTTTCCGCTCATCTGTCGTCAAGGTCTGTTACTTCACAAAAATGGCAGAGTCAAGTTTGGAGATGTTCAGAGATACCTGGATTGTACGATGACTCCCTCTTACTGCCGACCTTGGCGAAGTAGGCCCCGTCCAGTTTCATTTCCTCGTGAACGGCGGATTCGCACAGAGTCATAGGTTGATTCGACCAAACAAGCAGAGGGAGGCCAACACACGAGATGGGAAGCGGTTCAATAAGAAATTGAGCGAGTAAGGTTGGATTGTTCACGTCGCACTTTCAAATGATTATTGTAGAGTTCGCCGAACGATAGAATCTACTTTCGGGATGTTAGCTCAACGGTTTCCAATCTTGATGACCCGCCTGACTTTGGATCCCGATCGAGTTAAACGACTTGTTATCTTTTTTATGGTTCGTGCGCGTTATTACCGGGGTGGGAAGCGATGGCAAAAGAACAAATTTAGATTCTTCACAACCTTCAATCTCGAAGAGAAAACAGCTTAGCAGGTGTTCCGAGGCACGGACCTGCACCAAACTCCTACCATCCTTTGCAAAGAGGATTGGCACGTGTCTCGGAATCGGGCAGTATAGCAAGGGACAAGATCACTCAGTATTATGTTGATAAAGACGGGCCCGCAAGATAATCCACATCTCTGTTTTGGTACTTATTTGTGTATAAAGCCCTATTTTACCATTTTGCATTCATCTTTTGCTACTCGAGGATAACACATGAAGTGTATGTGTGTTCAAATAGAAATTTATGTTCCTGAACTAGTGCGGACCGAGCTTGGCACACACACTTCGAAGCTGGACAGATGTAGTAGGGTACTTCTCCTTGTTTTTATGAGAATTTATCGATTTTTTTGCGAAGTTTGAGTTACGCGGCTGTTGGAAGTTGTGAAATCCGAGCAAATAGATATATTGTTGCGCATATGTTTTTAGCACAGTGGGCTAGGTGTGACTATGGCTATAACGAAAGTAACAATTTGTAAAAATACCTTCTGCTTTCCTCTGCATTGACTATTCACAATTTGGTTTGAGGAACCTAGATTGTGCAGAGGGACAAACAAGAGAATTGGATCTTTGTCATGGTTCTCAGATAATCGCCGCGGGCCGGCCATGCGATTTATGGGCGGGCGGGCACCGGAAAAATAGTTCGCTGATTTCTTGCGGTCCGCTTGCAGATATTTGGAAGAATAGCGGAATTTGAGACGAATGCTTGGAGAACAATTGTGGTTTCCTTATAGATTAGCTGCGGCGCAGTGGCCGCATTCTCGCGGACTTTCCGCGAGAATATGCAAAATTTTTGAGGGCCGCACGGTCCTTTATGGAGGACCGCGCATCCCCAGGTACTTTCCGCTGAGAGAAAGTACCTCGAACTTGGTAATTAAACAGTAACGCTACTTCCCTTAGAGTCTTACCTCTGCTCGGCGTACGCCCGAAAATGCTTTTAAAAAGCCCGAGCGCCTGCTGAAAGTTTGGCCAGCGCTCGCTGAAAGAAATTATTTGACGAGCGCCTGAAGAAAATTCTGTGTTGCTGCCCGCTGGCAGAACATTAGACAGTAAAGGAAGTACCGCTCGCTGAAGGTTTGGCCACGTCCCAAAATTCTGCTGGCCGCATGCGGAAAAGCGCGAGATTGCGGACCGCCTGCCGGCGATTATCTGAGTTGTCGATCGAGGGGTTAAGCAGGGTATTAGCTAGTCATGATCAGCATTGATTTTCTGATCTTACACCTTTGCTTTGAATGGAGATATTTGCTACTGAAAGGAAAACCAACTAGTATTCTCAACACCTTCATTACTTCTTCACCGTCTCAGACAATCGCCGGGGCAGGCGGTTCGCAAACTCGCGCTTTTCCGCAAGCGGCCAGCAGAATTTTGGGGCGTGGCCAAACCTTCAGCGAGCGGTACTTCCTTTACTGTCTAATGTTCTGCCAGTGGGCAGCAACACAGAATTTTCTTCAGGCGCTCGTCAAATAATTTCTTTCAGCGAGCGCTGGCCAAACTTTCAGCAGACGCTCGGGCTTTTTTAAAGCATTTTCGGGCGTACGCCGAGCAGAGGTAAGACTCTAAGGGAAGAGGCGTTACTGTTTAATTACCAAGTTCGAGGTACTTTCTCTCAGCGGAAAGTACCTGGGGATGCGCGGTCCTCCATAAAGGACCGTGCGGCCCTCAAAAATTTTGCATATTCTCGCGGAAAGTCCGCGAGAATGCGGCCACTGCGCCGCAGCTAATCTATAAGGAAACCGCAATTGTTCTCCAAGCATTCGTCTCAAATTCCGCTATTCTTCCAAATATCTGCAAGCGGACCGCAAGAAATCAGCGAACTATTTTTCCGGTGCCCGCCCGCCCATAAATCGCATGGCCGCCTGCCCCTGGCGATTATCTGAGGTTACAATCAAAACTTTACGAAGATAATGAAGTATGACACAATAGGACAACAAATGAATGAAAAAAAGTAGGACAATCTTCTTGACATGTATACGGAAGTTAGACCAAGCGGACAAGATAGATGATTGGGGCAAGTGCCAAGCTTATCAGCTGCCGCTTCATCCACTTCGTTGATTATTCAAGCCAGTGATCAGTTACTGATTTGACCAGTCAGAGAAATGGGTGAAGCGTCTAAGCGGATAAGCCTGGCACCTTGCTTACGACTGACCAATCAGAGCTTCGTAGGCATTGGAGTAAAGGAACAATGAGTCGTAATGTAAACTTCTGGTACAAAAAAAAGAAACAGTAGTCTTCTGATGCATCATGAAAACCGGAACAGTGAAATTAAAGTGGCAGAACACAATACGAGTGAGAGTCACTCCGGTACTGAGGAGGTGGATTTGCACATTCTGGATGACCACTTCATCCTCGTATCTGATTTCTTCGCATACGGTACTCATGATCCGTTGCATTCTATGGCGTGCGAATATAATGTCCATATTTCTTAGCTCTTTCGCAACAAGATTACCTAAGAAAAGAATTATTACTTCACTGTGAGTTTTCCACAAAGACTCCAAAGTGCGAATTTATCGGTTTTCTTCAGCTTTTCCAGATGCTTTTTAATGGAATCTGTTGCTTCACGTACCAGATTCTGTTCTAAAATACTGCAAATGATCTTTTGACCTTAGAAGTGCATTCACTTACCTTCTTCACCAAGTCTAGCCCTCTTCGCGACACTTTTCTTCCCCGGTATTGCACTTCTTGCCCAGAAGGGGATAAGGGGGCTCCATTTGCTGGCTGTCGATGCATCCGATTCCTGTGATGGTCTGCGTCCGAGTGATTCTCGCATCCTAAGCGGATCTGGAGGCTCTGAAATTGGTTCAAAATAGTCCAGATCAGATAACATCTTTTCTGATGTATTACTTCTTTTGCCGAGAAGAGTATAGGGGCGTCACACTCCATTTGCTGGCTGGAAGGTGCATCTGACTCTTGCGATCTGCGTCAGGGTGGTTCTTGCGGCGCAGGCTAATTTGGAGGCTCTAAAATGGCTTCAAAATCTGATGAATCAAATCTTAACTCAGTTAAAAACGTACCGTTTTCATTCTTGATTCAAACACTGTCGAACTCGCTGAATAAATTTACCTAGAAATTCCGTGAACTCTCCTTGCTTCGGAGCCACTGCTAAAGTTTCTGTTTCTCAAGTAGCTGTCTCGTAGCCTCTTCCACATGTTTTTTAAGTAATTTACTGGAATCAGCGAATAGAATTGTTTGATTAATTTCCGTCCACGCACCATCACATATGTGTCCTCTCTGTGCCATTTTTTTGCGCGATGCCTTCCCATCCTTCGGCGCGCTTTTTTCTATGTGGTAGCCCTCCAGCCTCACATTCCAAACCACAGGTGTTTCCCCTACGAGCTGACACAGATCCTCCCGTATATGTATGGTCGACAGACCCAAAATTGGAGATAAGGGCACGTTGTTGAACGAAACGATTCACAACATGAAGAGTTTACCAACTCGTAGGCGTTTTGTTCGAAATGCTTCTTCTACGGCACACGACACGCTTTACAATGCTCAATGTCTGAAATGAAAACAAGATAGTGTGCACACAGTTCATGCGATGACGTTACTTTAAAGGAAAATTGTTAGTTATTCACATTTTCAATACATGGAACTAGACTCAAACCCTCTTTTGAATCTATTGACACTAACACAGACCATTAGCGGCGAGCATTATCAGAGCATCAGAGCATATGTACTAAAGAATTGACTGACTTAAAGCGCGTGCAGATGAAAGGGGAGGGGGGAGTCAGCCCCGCATATCTTGTACAAGGCGGCCACTTTACGTCTAACTTCATTCCAGCAACTCGAACAGCCAAAGTCGCAGCAAAGCCATTAATGCGTATCCAGAATGCAATGCCCACCTTGAAAGGAAGCAAGATAGCCGCTGCACTTGTGCTGACAGTCAAGGGAGTTGAATCGAGAGAAACAACTGTGCACCAGGAGTTGTCCCGCAAGGGTGCCCGCGAATATTATGTTAATCTGAAAAGATGAAAGATAGAAACTCTCATAGTGTACATAGAAGCATGCATCGGCAAAAACCAACGAGCAAGCATCGGAGAAGTTGCCTAGTTTTCTCAGAATGCGTAACCTGCGCCGGCGCTGAGGAGACATGCCAACATATGACGCTACCTGAGGTCCCGATGGGAACTGCGAGTACCCATTCTGCCGGCGCTGAGGCTGTCACAGGCCGGCACAGGTCGGCACTTGGAGAAAAGGACTTGAATTAAAAAATTTCCTTCTTGACATAGATATGTGAGCATACTCATTCAAAAAGAAACAACAACAGAATTCATGAATAATCAACTCATACAGGCAAAGGCGAACACACTGTCAAGAAGACGATAGACAGACAAGAGTACAACAACAAGAATAATCAAGTGAAAGGACCGGCTTGCGAACACAACACACATGCCCCAGCGCCAAACTTGCGAGAGGGCGTTCTGGCGCTTTTGGGCTTTTTTGGGCTTTTTCGGAGAAAAAGTTAAATGCTCAAAATAACAACCGTACCTGCGTCTTCGGCAGGTTTTTGCGCAGGACCCACACCTTTCCAGCTTCGGCTTCGTCTGCACGTGTGTATGTCGCCATTTTAGCGGACCGAAGCTACAAGTCCTCTTTTATCCCCTATTCAACACTTTGCGTGAACGCATGAACACACTTGTAGAGGGCAAGAGCTCGTAAATGTTTCTTTTTGCTTTGGTGTTGCTGAATTCTGTGCGTTCAGGTGGCTTTGTTTGAGGCATTTCTACATGGAGTCCCATACCATTCGATATAATATTCACCTATAGGAACAAGTTGCAGCAGCACTGCGGCACTGATTGAAAATTAGACATTGGGATAGAAAGCTAACACTTCCAACAGTGAGAGTTTCCGAAGCTCTCGAGTCCTGGAGAACAATGTTTAGCAGCTGCTCAGGAAGCTCAGGAAGTTAATAAAGTTTCCTCTACATTCAATAAAGGTATGGCAAGTTTTCTCGCACAGATATTATTGTTGGGAATATGGTTGCAACTAGATCGATCACGGAGAACCTTTGTAACAAAACTGCTGTTTATCGTGCAAAAGACGAATTTATGATTGAAATAGAGACTTACTTTCTTCTTCCTGTGCAAGACGCAATCCCTCTGTATAATTATTTTGGATAAACTATCCTCTTCAAGTAGGGTTGCGGGGAAAGTTAAGTGATAATACCTCTTCTTTCTAAACCAATCTGGCAAGAAAGCTATTCGTTGCAAATAACCAAGTATTTTTTTCTTGCGAAAGGTGCATGTATTTTTGAAATTGCAATCAAAGTACATGCGACGACCATGTCCGACCATGGTAAATGATACTTGAAAACGTCTACTCTTGGGCAAACGTTGCAAACGGAATTATCACAACATTCCACTTCACGACAACAACCACTCCACTCACTTGGGATCAAAATTTATCAAGCAGAGAAATGTCACTTTATCACCAAGTACTTATAGACGTCTTTGTCATTAAAAAAAGTGTAGGGACTAGGTTAGGCAAGACAACATCTTAATCGTGTTTGTATCATACTAGCAAGTGATCTAGTGAGACATATAGCAAGCAGTCATGAACCCATCCGCTTATTGTGCCTATCTCCCATCCGCTCATTTTGCCGCATCGTTCGCATATCCAAGTCGCTACATGAAAACGTGCCCCAGCTTATTAGAGACGCAGACGGTATGTTATTTTGAGCATATAACTTTTTCTCTTTCGGGTTTTTTAGGGTTTTTTGCGCTTTTTTGGGCTTTTTTGGGCATTTCCTGCTGGTCTCGCTTACTGCGACCTGAGGGTTCCTTCATACTACGCCGCGCACGCCGCGTACGCCGCTGCAGCGCAATGGAAATATGCTCATGCAGTGCTCCACTTTTTTTGATGTATCTCTATTGCTTATTATTATGAGCGTCATTTCATCATTTATTTCTGTACAGCTTTGACCCCAGATACGTTAACATTGTGAACTGTGAAGTCAGCGCCGACTTGAATGGTGTTTTGGAGAAGCAAACAAACTGCGGCAACAAAGGCGCATCAAATTTGCAATTGCAGTCTAACGGTATGAAGAAGAGAAATCCTTTTCATCCAGTGATGTGTTTGTAAGGAGATGTTAACAGCGCAAATATACAACTAGATACAACATACAACCATATACTACCAATATACTACCAGTGACGCAGTGTGCAGTCAGTTAGAATACAAAATGTGAAACTCGAAAGTAGAGGGAGCACAACAACCTAAGTCATTCCATCAGTCATTGATATAGACAAAGGATAGACAGAATAAACAAAGTAGAAGAGAGGAAGAAATGCATAATTTGAAAGAACACTATTGAGGGACACGAATGTGCAGCAAATATAGAGATACATCAAAAAAAAGTGGAGCTCTGCTATCGTGAGCATATATCCACTACGTACGTGGCGTACGCGGAGTACGTGGCGTACGTGGCGTACGCGGTGTACGTGGCGTACGTGGCGTACGTGGCGTACGCGGCGTACGCCCTGTGCGCGGCGTAGTATGAAGGAACCCTGAAAGCAGTGCTGGAGAAAAAAAAAGAAACAAGTCGTTAGCAGGTCTTACCATAATATGAGCAGAACGCAACAAGACCAGCAACGCTGCTTCCAAATAGTATGATTCTGCGTATTCGAGTGTTGCGCTCTAGACGTTTACAACGCTTCTCCTTCTCGGCATCCTCGTCGAATGTACGCTAAAATAGAATATAGTTGGGAACAGCAAAGAAGGAAACGAATAAAGAAGAGACGCAAGAGGTTGTGACATACGACTTTTGAATCATAACCACTATAAATTAGCATAACCCTCACTTTACCATGCCGGTACTTCACAGTGTGAATAACTCAGTGGCCAAAGGAAAAGATCGTTGCCCTTACATCACTCACAAAAAGAGTGACTTAGGTATGCATACAATGCTCGAATGATTACGCTCCAAATCTGGACTGAAGCGACAGCTCAATACTTTTTAAGTTACGGAGTTGCGCACAGCGCCGAACGGTCGCGCACTAGACAGGAATGATTCACTACTTTTTACAGTCAAGCATTTCAAAAAACTAAAATTCGATTGAAAAATCAAAAAAATCACGTGCCACATTGTACAGAACGAGTATCACCATGAAAACGATGAGATAGTTTGAAAAAGAAATATTTGATATATAAAAAGACGACCCTAGACTCACTTCGTCGCTAGTTCCTTTAGGTCCTTCAGAGCCAGAACTACTCTTGCTTCCTTGTGCTAATGCTCCTTTCAGCAATCCCAACTCTTCAATTGCCGAAAGCCTCTCAGATTCCTGCTGCTCTTTGTTTGGCTAGAAGGGAGATTCGTACTGATCCGTTATTTACTTAAAATCGGCTGACAGCTTGAAAAGACCTGTCAGCCGATTTTAAGTAAAGGAAAAAAGGAAAAATAGCAAGGATCGAGAAAAGCATTAAGTGAATATAAAAAACAAAATTTCGGAAGAGATGCCATACATGGCACTTAAAGGCAGTGTCCGGGCAAAGACTCGATTTCGAGATTTTGTGCTTAACCCGGGCCTATTCGCTACGCTGAATCCCAAAATCCACATGCAGGAGGGAAATCAGCAAGTGGGCGGGGTCTTCCCCACTGTGAATTCACGCTCCCAGCTTCCGGAGCGATCTTCTCTCCTCCGGTTTCAAGTCAATCATTCGCACTCGACCGGTAGCGATGAACGGACGGCTAGCGGAATCGAGAAGACCGCTTCGGAAGCTGGTAGCGTGAACTGATAGTGGGGAGGACTCCGCCCACTTGCCGTTTCTCTCCTGCGTTGGAGCCCTTTTTTGCCGTTTTCGCGCTTTCCAGTGTAGATTTTCGGATTCAGCATGGCGAATAGGCCCGGGTAAGCACAAAATCTCGAAATCGAGTTTTTGCCCGGACACTGCCTTTAACCCCACCTCAGGTTTGACTTCTTCCATAGACTTCGACGTGCTCATTGGAAAAGATTCAGATTTCGCCTTTTTGAGTGCATCATCTTTACGTTTTGAAGGATCTGACTGTGTAACAGAGAGATACTTCAGACTATCCGCAGCTAAGGGCCTCATTTTCTGAAAAGTGTTTTCCTCACTAATCACGAAAGAAGTTGGAAAGGAACGCATAAGGGTAACTCACCGTATATGTTGGATGTGCAAACGGACTGGCTACGCGATGTTCGGCGAGAAGTGATTTGAACGGCTTTTCGTTAGAATATGTTCGTATGATTGCAGCGTTACACCATCGTCTCGATACTTGCTTAGGAAGAATATCCAAGATGAGCCGCAACGCCATGATATGAACAACGGCGCCTAAAATGTACAAGATTCGTGATAGTCAACGCGCGAGGGTGCAAAACGAGAAAGGTAAATGCGTGATGAGTCACGAGTACAGATCGACTAATCAAAAAAAAAACCAAACACAAACTTGCAAATAAGTGGAGAACGAAAGTTGGTGAAAACTTCGAAAAATTCCAAGTACACGAACAGTAGCATTAGCATAGTCTTATCATTATTCATACTGCTTGTTCGTGAGTGAAAGAAGAAAACAAGCATATAAAATTAAAAAAAAACAAATGAAGTAAACGACCGATACTGCCCGAAAATGGCTGAGAGCATAAGAACTCAGATAACTATCATAATATGCGTTAAAAAAACGCGGATAATTCAAAAAAAAGCATGCCCGAGCAAATTTCTGCCCTTTCGAGCCTAAAAAATTACTTTTTGTGTCTTCTTAGCACTTCCACAGCTGCAAAAATCTGAAGCTTTCGCTAATACCAAGAGCGCGATGGAACCTCAAATAGAAATTTCCAAGTTTCCAAGTTTGGTTGGATGTAGGAAGAACAGTAGGTCTTCCCGAGAGCTTTCTCAGCAGACTCAAATTGGAAACACCACAGTGTCCAGTCTTTTATAGTCTAGTGAAGACCCATAAGCTAGCCGCTACTGATGACGCGCGCTTTTTAACCACCGAACAGTTGAAAATCAGACCGATCATAAGTTGTGTGGGAGGACCAACTGACCGAATATCCTGGTTCTTGAATAAAATCGTTAATCAGTTACTGGACAAAGTTCCGTCCCATTTAACCAATACGAATCATTTTCTGGAACGCTGACGCGATACGAGTTTGCCACCTGATTGCGTAGCAGAGTCTTTTGACGTGGTATCGTTGTACACCAATGTTCAAAATGACGATGCTCTACAGGCAGTTTCAGAAATGTTGAACAAATTTGGTGAGAAGATCCAGGCCTTCGGACTGAGTAAACGATCGGTAATGCTCCTGATCAGAGAATGTCTGTCTTGTAACATCTTTAGGTGGTCAGGAACATACTATGCTCAGTTGAAAGGTTTGACAATGGAACAGAAACTTGCACCAGTGCTCGCGATCTGCTTTATGAGCAGAATAGAAGAACCAGTGTTGTCACGTCTTCCTTTTATGTACTGCCGTTACATCGACGACTGTTGC
This sequence comes from Cylicocyclus nassatus, assembly GCA_958299035.1. Classification (NCBI taxonomy): domain Eukaryota; kingdom Metazoa; phylum Nematoda; class Chromadorea; order Rhabditida; family Strongylidae; genus Cylicocyclus; species Cylicocyclus nassatus. The sequence continues at coordinate 104,750,345 of CATQJL010000001.1, forward strand.
ATCATAACATCAACACAATCCGAAATGGATGAGTGTTTCCGATTGCTCAATCAACAGTCACAGTACATAAAGTTTACGCGACAACAACCGGAAGATGGTTGGCTTCCTTATCTCAACGTACAAATCAAACTGTTCAACGGCGCCGCGAATGTAAAATGGTATCGTAAAGAAAGTTCCAAGAACATCTTGATAAATGCTCGTTCAGCACATCCAACCGCTGCTAAAAGAGCCGTTATCCGTAACATGCTCCATACAGCAGCGAACGTGTGCACAGGTGAAGAAGAACGGAAGGAATCACAAAGAAGGGCGCTGGAAATCGCTAGGGTGAATGGCTACACGCTCCACAAAGGACGTGCTAAGCCGATCATTCCAATCAATAGCAAACAGCACCAACAAAAAGTTGCTCTTTGTCTTCCTTTCGTTTCCGACGCGACTAGTGCCGCAGTGCGACGTTGCATTAACCGCGCGAATTTGGAGGACGATGTCATTTTAATTGACATTTCAAGTGACAACATCAGGAAGCGGCTAGTACGTAATAGACTATATGACAACTACTGCAGGGTCCAAGGCTGCGTAGTTTGTCCATCCGGTAAAGTTGGCGACTGCGGTAAAGCTGGTGTAATTTACGAGATCAAATGCATTGAATGCAGCGCCACCTATATCGGAGAGACTGGGAGACCGTTGGGTGTAAGGGTAAAAGAACATCATGCCAGCAAGAAGAAGGGAAGTCTTACCACTCTTCTTGGTAAACATAGGGTTGAATGTCACGGTGATAATGACTTCAAAGTCAGATGTACTATACTGGCATACGAGTACGACACTGCTGTAAGAAAAGCTCTCGAGGCATTCTGGATTTATGCGAGAAACCCAAGTATGAACAGCCGGAGTGAGTGTATGTCGATTACTAATGACTTTATGCCTTTTGTGATCTGCGAGTTGAAGGCCACTAGTGATTAGTCCAAATATGGTACACAATGTATTCCATTATTATACTAGTGGCATCGAAGGACGGCCGCCTTAACATCCGCGCGCCGACGGTGGATGAGGTCAGTTCGTCTTTCACATTTGAGACTTTTTCTTGTGATATTCTGGGGCAAAATCGAGGCTGGTCAGGGCTGGTGGAGGATTTTGGTGGGTTAGACACATAATCGTAAATCTCCCACCACTTTAGGCCTCTGAAGAAGACGACTTGTTCGAAACGTTAGGCCGCCACTAATAAAATCTACTAACCTCGGTCGGCTTACTCACCTACTAACACACCTCAAATAGAACTGATTGGAAAAAAATTCGTTTGCATGAGAAAGCAGTCGTCCAGGATATAGACACGGCTGCAGTGATAGAAAATTATAAAAATAAAAGAGGCATGTTAAATGTGCACTCTCTTTAACATCTCATAAGGAACATTATAGATCCTCTGTCAACAGGATGTTCTGGTCATAAAACTACTTGGCAGTGGTAATTGATAATATATCTTTCTTGCGTTAACAGCGTTTGCGCGTAAACAATAACATCATGTGCTACATGGACATTTGTTACGCCCAAGTCGCAAGCAAATTGTCTAGAAAAGATTGTACCAGGGTCAAGCAAGGGGTGTGGCACACGATCGCTGGTTACGATCCTCCCACCCCCCCCCCTGATTGCTGTCTTAATAAGGCCCTCCCCCTCTCCCTGAATTATATACCTAGGATGCATTACCTGAAGGCCCTGTCAAACATAATGAGCAACATATTCATAATGAGCATGTCAATTAACCCCTGTAGACAAAGTTTGAGCGAATTCTGAAGATTTAAGATACTAGGTTACTTAACTTGAGTAAAATGGTCATTTTCCAACATGATTAACTTTGTTTTAAAGGTGAATTAGCTATCCGTTTTTGCACTCAAGACAAAGCACTACTCCTTCTTTGTCCACCTCAGAAATCCCGCTTCAAGAGACCTCCAATCTGTGGAATTAGAAGCCAACCAAAATCTCATTTTTCCCATTTTTCGCTCTCAATGGCTGTGCTTTCACCAAATACTTTTCAGAGCTAAGAAGACGAATCAGGCTTAAAACACTCCTATGACATCGAGGTTTGGCTATCGATTCATGTAAATATTGTTCGCTAAAAATGTCTTTTTGACATAGTTAATGGGGTGTGGCACTCCCCCTTAAAAGCTGTGGCTGCCACAGGAGTGATTTGAGCCTGTTTCATCATCTTAGCGCTGAGTAATATTTAGTAAAGGCGTAGTCATCAAAAGCGAAAAATGGGAAAAACGAGATTTTGGTTGCCTTCTAATTTCATAATTTGGAGATGTTTTGAAGCGAGATTTCTGAGATGGACAAATAAGGAGTAGTGCTTTGTCCTGAGTGCAGAAACGGGTAGCTAGTTTAGTTTGAAACATAGTTGTTCATATTGGATAATGACCATTTCACTTAGGTGGCCTAGTATCTTGAAACTTCAGAATTCGTTCAAACTTTGTCTACACGGTTAATTAACATGCTAATTATGGATATGATACTCGTTAAGTTTCGTAGCACCTCTATATTATGCTAGGGTAGTCAATATCTCGTGCTTGTATTTCGCGTACCTGGCAAACTGCTTATCAATATCATGTTATCACTATTAACAGACTACCCGACTACGACCCCTCCCCTTTTGACTCCTCAATACGACCTCCCAGCTGTGGCTTGCCACACTCCAAGCTTGACTCTGGAAAGGAGTGCTGTCCGACAGGTATTTTCAACAAACATTGATTGCGCGTACTCTTTGCGATATATCAAATAAATCTGCAAATCGAGGTAGTAAGCCATTCAACGCGATTGGTTGATTATAGAGCACATCGTCAGTTTGTTTCAAAAATGTTAGTAAATGGTTTCACCACACTCCTAGTAAATGTCAGATGCATAATATCGACTCGAGATGCAACGCTTTTTCAACTTCCGAATGTTCTGATTAATAGAATCAGGGCCCGGCACAGATCGTCTGGAAGCAGGCTGCACTTCGTTTTTGGAGCGAAAAGTAAAGGAGATATCGTTTTTGACGAGTTGGGGCCAAACAACAAGAATAAGCGCTATTTAGTCAAACACAAGCTTTTCGGGCAGGTTATCGCACGATTGACATGCTCTATCGTGTAGGGCGAAAAGTGCGCGCGATTTGAAAGCAAGGCTAACATTAAAAAAATTTGCTTGTTTACAGCGCACACAGAATCGTATGACACCAAAATTAAACTTATGCATAGAAAATTATTTGCAAAAGGATTATGAAAACGATTTGAAAACTTATATGAAGTATTACTTTTTCCAAATTTAGTCCGTCTTGTCAGGATAAAGGTTCATGACGCCTTTACCTGATGCGTAGCGGGTTACATCAGTCTTACTATAATATTTATTATACAAGTTATATACAGAAGGAGAAAGGGAAAGGGGGAGAGGGCCCCGGCTCCTGCCGGCGGGCGGGGGTCACTGCCCGAGGTTCGCTATCTTAGGCCAAGCTCCATTGCGAGCAGCTGGGTAATAGCTGCGTCGCGACATCTCCATTCCTTCAGAAAGCTCGTCCTCGAGCTTATTTGGCTGTTGATGAATGTCTTCCGAGTAATGTGTGTAAGGAGTACAAGTGATAGATTAGACCTCGTAGATTTCATAGGAATGTTTTAAGCCTGATTCGCCTTCTTAGCCCTGAGTAATATTTGGTGAAAGCACAGCCATTAAAAGCGAAAATGGGAAAAACGAGATTTTGGTTGGCTTCTAATTCCACAGTTTGGAAGTCTTTTGAAGCGGGATTTTTGAGATGGACAAAGAAAGACGTGCTTTGTCTTGAGTGCAAAACGGATAGCTAATTCACCTTTGGAACAAAGTTAATCATGTTGGAAAATGACCGTTTCACTCAGGTAGCTGCCTAGTTTCTTGAATCTTCAGAATTCGCTCAAACTTTGTCTGCAGGGGTTAACTGACATGCTAATTATGGATATGATACAAATATCATGTTATCACTATTACCAGCGCGTCACCTCCGCTTCGCGGAGGTTCGCACTGGTTCCCTATCCATATGCCTTTCTCAGTTTCGCATGAGAATGGCTTTGAAACTTACCACGCGATGCTGAGCATCACAAATGAATCGTAAACAACTGTTCATTCATGAAGCATCTCCATGCAAGGTCGGTAATTTTGAGAAAAAAAACTTTGTTGCAAGTAATCAAATGCAAATTTGAACGGATCGAATTTATTTTAGTTTGATAATCGGCATAAGGATAATAGTCACCTTGGGCTACATTTCAGTGCAAAAATCTTTTCAGTTTTTTCAAATAAAACCTTGCCAAATCGACTATCTACGCGTCCATCACTTTTTGGCGCTGTTTTCGCAAAAAAGCAAACTTTTTGAGCACTTTTTGGGCTAGAATTCATGCCGCGCAGAGTTACTTGTCAGGCAAATCACAACTTTGCAAAAAGTCGAATTATCGATTCTGTTTTGCGTGCCAAAAGGCGCGTGGACCCGTTTGACGCGCGAATCTTGAGGGACCCGCTTATCTCAGACAATCGATCGGACCCCTCCGCCGGACCCTCGGAAACTGCCAGGGTCGCGCCGGACCCAGTTGACCAATGAGAGAAGGGCAAATGGGCGGTCCATCGCGGTGGCATCACTGGCAGGCAAATGGGAGGCTTCTCCGGCCCTGCTGCAAAGGTCCGCCATTTCTCCGGCGCGACTCTGCCAGATTTGACGGACTCCGCGCCGCAGAGGTCTGCGCGGCGCGTGTCCGCCAAATTTGGAAGACACGCGCCGGAGAAAATCGGAGGGGTCCGGAGCAGAAATGGGAGGTATCCGGAGCAGAATGGGAGGTATCCGGAGCAGAAAATGGGAGGTATCCGGAGCAGAAAATGGGGGGTATCCGGAGCAGAAGATGGGAGGTATCCGCCGGAGAAATGGGAGGTATCCGGAGCAGGCTGCGTATCGATTTGGCGCGTAGCAAGCAAACGTCTAACTCCACGGTGATGAGTCCTCTGTTTACGCTCTTTGTCCATATTTTAGTCGCCGTTTATTTGATTCTGTTGTTTTTGCGCGTTTCTTTACCGTTTTTTCCTTTTCCGCGTTGCTCTTCGTCGCGTTGGCGTTTTTGTTGCTGTAAGTTCCTCGTTTTCAGGTTTATGTTTGAAATTTTCGTGCGGTTGCACTCAATCACCTTCAGTGTTTGGCTCTTTCTGACTTGCTGAGACATCGTAGACTATTGATGGAGTGGTTTTTGTGATTAATTCTGGATTTTCGAAACAATGAGGTTAGTTGCGCAACTATCTAGTGTTGTTGTAATGAAAGTATCGTCTAAATAATCCGTTTATTGCTATAGTGTGGACCCCGGCCAGGTTCCCATAGGTACCTCCGCGGCGCGCCCGCAGCGCATGCCTTCAGTGCGCTTTTCGTTTCGGCTCTGAAGGGATTTCTTTCAATTTCCTCTTTCAAGTGTGTTTGTTCTCTTCTGTAATCTCTACTTTAGATGTAAACGACACACGTCAACTGCTGGTGATGGATTTTTACGAGTCTTGACAGTCTTGCAAGCATTTGTTTCGAAAATCTTGTTTTTTTCTCAATAGTGAAGATTTCGGTGTAGTTCAGAGACATCTCTCCAAATGTTCAGAATAAGTGTATATGCAGTTGATTTTGTGGAGTGTAGATGCTTCTAGCCTTTTGTTACACCATCAGAGCTTTGCAATCGTGCTCTTGAGCTCAAACTTTCTGGGTTTTTTTATGAACAGAAGGAAGACTTTTCAGAATTGTTCTTCGACTTTTCCTGTTACTTCTATCATCCATCGCTGGTAGTGTCATACACTACTAGCGATGGATAATAGAAGATTCCAGTTATTTATGAGATTGACTGGAATCTGAGCGCTAGTAGTAGAAGTTGTGAAGGTTCTCCTATTGCCTTGGCTTTTCTCGTGTTCGGATTAGAGGCCTCCATATCTCATTTCACTCCTGTTTTCGGTTATAATGCTTTTTTGTTCGTAAGTGAAATGAGAAGCGTTCAAGTCGGGCGCGCGTTGCGTGTGCGCCGCGCTAGTACCTGAAGCTGGCCGGGGTCCACACTATCTCTCTCGTACGTATGCTTACCAAGTCGATCGACTTTTCATCAGACGTTGCAGATCCTCACTATATCGTTTCTGGCTTGAAAGATAGGACAAGGCAAGAGATATGTTGACAAAAGTCTTGGAGGCAACTCCAAACGATGTTGAAGTTTTGTGACTGTTACTGAAGCATTGTGACTGTTACTGTTGCTTAGTCACATCACATTGCTTCCAGTATTGCTTAGCGAGATTAGGGACTGATAAGGCTAGGTAAGCATGTAAATGTGAAATGTTTGAGTCACATAGCTTCTTCTTTACTGTTTATGTGACTTTCAATTACAATTTGCAGAATTGCTTTTGAACGAGCGTTGGAATTGCAAAATGACAATGTTTGTGCTCTCTCAGCACTTGCCATTTTGGATTACAATACGCATACTGTCGAGGGAGCCCAAAGTGCAGTGGCTTGTCTAGGCCAAGCGTATAGTCTGGAGCCGGAGAATCCGGTTGTCTTGGTCCATCTTGCCAACCACTTCTTCTTCAAAGGAGTCAGTGCAGAAATTCTTTGAATTAATTACGAATTATCTATAAAAGGGACCTTTTAAATTTGTCCAAGCTGTTGCATCGAGGTGTTTATCGCTTTATCTGAAGGCATCACTTTTTCAGGAAATGAACAAGGTTGAACGGTTAGCGTGGCATGCAATGAGTATGACGGAAAGTGACGAAATCAAGGCCGAAGCTTGTTACATTCTTGCGCGGTTTTTCCATTTCAACAGAGACTATGAAAAGGCGTTCAAGGTAAGTTGCATATGCAAGAATTTCAATCCATGTCATCATCGTGTCCTAGTACTATTATCAAGCAACTACGTTGAATCATCCTACTTTCGTTTTGCCCCAGTATGGCCTTGGACCTCGGAATTCGAAGATGTTTGGATGAATATAGCTCATGTATATATCGCACTTGGACAATATGTCCCTGCTTTGCAAATGTGAGTTTATGGCGTTCCTCGCTGTTTTGTTTCATGTTGCACAGAATACTTTTTTGATCTTTTTGTCATTTTCTTACCATGTTAAAACCATATGCTTATACTGTGGTGTTACAAGGTTCTTTTTGCAACTAGGAAATTAGTTTTTCTTTGAATATTCTTATCACTCCTAGTATGGTTTTTGTAATATGAATTAACTGTTGTACGTATGCTGGAGATAGATAGATAGATTTTTCGAAAGTTTGATAAATTTGAAATAAATGTCTTATCTCTTCGTTCTTTCTTCTATCTTCTATCCACAAACGCTAGGGGTGAGAGGGAGGGGGTAGAGTACGGGGTGAGGGTCGCGCTAAACTCCTACCCGGGGGGGGGGGGTCCTATTCGGCTTATTTGGGTGGGGTTTAGAGACAAAATTGGGGTTTGGAGCTTAAAGGCAGCGTCCAGGCAAGTCTGGACCTATGGGGATTTTACATGGAAAGTATTTTGGGGCCCTAACTAAGCCACTACCCAACCGGCAGCTCAAGTAGTGCTCTAACGCCTGAGATACTCTGCTCGAAACCGGACCCCGCGACCGTGTTTCGCATGGATTCATGGCGCAAAGAGTGGATCCTGGCGCGAAACTGCCATGAATCCATGCGAGTACGTTCGCGGGGGTCTGTTTCGAGGGGAATATCTCAGCCATTGGAGCACTACCTGAGCTGCTGCTTCGGCAGTGCCTTAGTTAGGGCCCCAAAAGTACTTTCCATGTAAAAGCCCCATAGGTCCAGATCTGCCTGGAAGCTGCCTTTAATTAGGGCTAATTACAGTATGCCGCGATCGGGGGGCTCCGGCGCACAAAATCGGGGGGCTCCGGAGCAGAAAATGGGAGGTATCCGGAGCAGAAAATGGGGGGTATCCGGAGCAGAAAATGGGGGGTATCCGGAGCAGAAGATGGGAGGTCTCCGGAGCAGAAAATGGGAGGTATCCGGAGCAGAAATGGGAGGTATCCGGAGCAGAAAATGGGAGGGCTCCGCCGGACAAATGGGAGACCCACCGCTGGGGATACGCCGCGACCCTGCCACTTCTCCGGCGGAGGGGTCCGATCCGCTGTCTGAGATCGAACCGGCTCGTCCTTGTGCATGGTGGGCCTACACGCTGGCACGGTATGTTATGCAAAATTGTAGCTCGATAGCTTAGTTGCAGCTTCCTCTTTGAATTTCGTGACAGACAGATTTTCACACAGACACACAAAAAAACAGACAGCCTTAGCGCGTTATTATAGTAGGATTAGATCATCCAACTACGACCCACTCCCCTTTTGACTCCTCAATACGACCCCCACTCAGACAATGCCGGGGGCAGGCGGGCGCCGGAAAATACGCGTTGCTAAAAATTTGCATTCCGCTCGCAAATTCCAGAAAAATGGTCAGCGAGTTTTTGAGAGACCGCCTGTTGAATCTTTTTTCGCGCTTATTTTTTGCAGATATATTGCTGAGTCTTTGAGGAATCGAGAACTCAGCAAGTGGCGTCCCGAAAAGTCCTGATTGCTTTTTAAAAAATCTGCGAGTGGGGTGCGAGAAATCAGCCATCTATTTTTCCGCTGCCCGCCTGCCCCCCGCGATTGTCTGAGCAGGTGTGGCGTGCCACACCCCACGCTTGACCCTGGTTGTATTTGCTTCCGCGCAAATGTCATTGCAGCAGGAACATTACATTCCAAATCTTAGACAGCGAAATTGAGAGAAAAATCAAATGAACGACCACAAAGGAGCGACAATAGAGAAATGACAGTGATAAGTGGCAAGCTGATAACATCTTATTAAAACGAACCATGAAACGAGGTTAACCTCATTTGAAATGCTGAGTTCGCCGATCACGACCACTGCCACAAAGCTCCATGAACGCTCCTCCAACTCGGAATTTGCCACCAGACGGCGGGTAGTGGCAAGAAAATTCTGGCCTCCAGCGAAAGCAAGCCATCTGCGAGCACTGATGGGAGAGTGCTGTGCAGAATCTGTTTGGATGACATCCAAGAGCAGTCGAAGTTGATTTGCCCGTGCCATTGCAAGGGAACAGTAGCTCGAACTCACTCAGTTTGGAGAAGTGGGTTGAAGTCACACACAATACGAACTGTCAGATTTGTGGCGCAGACTACGAGTTGGAAACCGGATGGAAGAGAATCACAGAATGGAGCTACCCGCGCCCGCTGTCGAATGATTGGGAAGATGTTCTCGATTTTCGTTGCTGTATCGCTTGGATCATTTACTTCAGTAGATATCTCTGCAGCTGCTTAGGTACTCAAGAGACTAATCGACAGATAGCAGAAGCAATTGGTGATGGAGTATTTGCAAAATGTTGGTGGTTTGCATTTTGGATGAATATGAATTATAAATCAATCACTGTTCTATTGGCGGATCAATGGATCACTGAAAATCGCGTTTATAGATTCCGTGACCGACGTCCAAAAAAGACATAAACTGTATTCGATTGCAAACATCAAAGCTATGTTCAACCATAAACATTGCTTCAAGTCTGTCTAATGTAAACAGAGACGATTCAACACCACATAAGTTTCAGACTGCAAAGTCACAATGCATATCAAAGATTTACATTGCCATTAACATTTAGAAGTAAAATTTGAAGTTTCTTTAATAATCTTTAATAACAGGAAGAATGCAATCCTAATGAACAAAGAGTGAACAATGGGTTTTTCAGAATCCACATCACAGTGACACCCAAAGAACCTGACTTCCATATCCACATTTTGCAGAAAAAAAAGGTTCTCCTCTATAATGCGTCCAGACAAAGTCTCACTATTTATATAAGCTAGGCAGTACAACTAAAATGTGAAGAACTTTCCAAAAAAATCAGTCGAGATTGTTAATCTAGGCGTCGAATAGTGCGTTGTGCATTTACGAAGTAGTCAATTTTTCGCGGACTTCCCCTCCAAAAGCTGTCGCCGGACTCTCGTAGGAGGAATTCTCCTCGTTGCAACTTGCAAGATCCTACAATTCCTAAACAAGCTGTACTGTAGCGGCCGCGAGAGAGCACCACGCATAGTCAATCCGCAATCTTCTTGGTTAATGCGGGTGGCTGTGTTCGCGAATTCCTGGTGCGGGAAGTCGATTCCAAAATCTTTAGTGTCCATCTGTCGTCTGAACGATGTTGCATGATGTTGAACAACACGACCAAGATGGCAACTTCTCTTTAGTAACTTCGCCCAACGTTAGGGCGCAATCGCCTTCGTCAGAACCTAGAAAGTCAATTACATAAGGAGCTCCTTTCTCAGACGTCAACAAAAAAGACAATTTGATTGGAAGCTAGTAAGAAGGAAAGAAACAGAGCCACGGCTGAGCAATACTCACATTAATCGTTGCATAGGGGGTACGAGGGACCACCAATTATGCAGTAACTATACCTCTGCCCTAGGTCATCTTCAGAAGACTAGGCTCAAGCGCTCTGCGGATAGTTCGTAAAGTTTTCGACGTGGCTACAGTGTCGGCCAAGTTTCAGCTGCGCAACGGAGAGGTGGGAGAACGACTAAGTCGAATAGGTGACCCAAAGCTCCGGGTTTGTCAGTTGGTCGGTGGCTTCTTTACAGGCTTGAAGAAGGCTCGGGCTGTTCTTCTTCTCCCAATATATGTTTCCCTCAAATAGTTCACTACGTTGAGCGAACTCTTAGATACAGGCATGAAGACGTCTCCGTATGGGGGTTCTTTCCAGTCCCATTTCCGCGTCTTCGCAAAGGTTTTCTTCATGAACTGAATTTTCTTCAAATCTAACCGCAGTCCAATCTTTTTTCCTACTTTGTTTTTTTCCTGAACATCAGTTTCTGCTTTTGATATACTGCTTGAAAATATATTGATGTCGTCCGCAAAACGAAGGTTTGGGATAATCTCCCATCAAATTATAGCCTTCCTCGTCCCTGTAACTCACCCAATACAAGGTCGCGATGAACAGCTTCGGGGAGTTTGTGTCGCCATATCGGTCCCCCTCCCAACTGCGATGGTTAGAGAGGGTGATAAGATAACGGCATCGTCGTGTGCATTCCCTGTTACAATCGGTTTGTGTCCTCATATAATCGGAGTTTATCCCTTAATCGTGTACTGACAGGATGCCGTCGGTTTCGATATTGTTCAAAGCTGTCTCGTAATCTGCGAAGGTTAGGACGAGAGGCAGTCCGTGTTTCGGCAAACTTCCAAAACCCTCGGAACCGTCTGGATTGGTACTTGCAGCAGGAGGCTTTGCGATCCAGCTTGTTTTTGGAGTTGTGCTCCATCCAGTGCCCTTGATACGCGAGCAGTCTTGTAGAAAGGGTTGTACACCACGCACATACTGGACGATAGTTTCTGAGATCCTTCTATTTGCCCCCGTTTGGAAAAGATTTTTTTAGATTCTCCATCGGGGAGCCTTCCCTTCTAAAGCTAAGACGTTAGATGTGACACATGGATCTTGGGCGGTCTTCCTTGCAGAAGTTCCATAAAAGCATAAACTTGCTGTTGCCGTGATTCTTTTCGAGGTCTGGATGGCGTGCGCACTTCAACAGCAGCGATATTGATAGTTACAAAGGTCCCTTCGACACTTGTTACGCTTTAATCGAAGCCTGAAGGTAAGGTCTGTCATAGTGTCGCAAGAAGAAAATCTATGCTGTCACAGGTGGAGGACCTTACACTACAACCGGCTTTTGAAAGGATTGCGACCTGGCGGAGAATGCGCATCAATGAATTCGATGAAGAAGTTGGAACGCATTCCGAAGACATCAAGGAATTGCTCGAAAGACGAGGAGCTTTGAACCATAAAAATGCAACCCATTTCGAGCGACTGATAGCACAGCAGCAGCAAGCTTTAGAGGAGCATCTTTGAAAAAGCAAGAAGACCGAGATATTCGAAGGAATACGAAGGAGGCGGTGACTGGAGCCACTGCACAAAATGGAACTGCTCAGACATCGAGGAAAAAGCTCCATTTTGGGATGAAAATACTGTCTACTTCCGCATGATTAGTTCCGCTGGTTGATTCTCATTCTCGAGCAGTTTTCTATGGAATTTCCTTGGAAAAGTTGTGCAACTGAGAGAAGCCCAATGAGACGGTTGTCTTTCTGTTCTAAAACTCATTCAAACTACTCGTTACTCTTTCGTCTATTAGTGGCACCCCGATTTTCGCATTGAAGGCCTACGGCAAATTGTAGAAGGACTTCTCATTGCAAACGATCTCTTCCACGTCCTTGTAGAAAGCTTCTAATTCTGCTCATCAGCTGCTCATGTCGGAGGGAAGCATTCATGACGTTGTTAATGATGATTACGACGCGGAGGGCGTAGACGTAGGTTGGCTAGTCGAGGTGATAGGATTTCATGCGAAACAACAAGATACAATAATGGATGGACGACGCTAACGCTTTGGTGGAACTTTCTAACAAGCAATGATGTGGTTCCATCACTCGAAATTCTCACCTTCTTCCTAGTCTCCGTTTCCTGTATATCGATGAACTCATTTGCATGTTATTTCATACCAGTGCGCCTGACCTGTGCTTCGCAGAGACTCGCACTGGTTCTCCTATCTGTATGCCTTACTCATTCTCGCATAACATAACATTACCGCTCAATGCCTGCCTTCACGAATAAATCGTCAACTATTCATTCCGAAAGCTTTTTTCGTGTGAGAATTTGTGATTTTGTGTGTATGAAACTTTGAAAGATGGAGAACAAATGCAGATAGAACACTTTTGAATTTTTTCTTGGCTTGATAGTCGTCATAAAGATAATATCGTAACCTACATCCCTGTGCAAAAATTTCCTAAAATGATCATGTAAAACCGTGGCAAACCTATCATTCACACAACCAAATTGTTTTGGCGCCGTTATCGTAGCTTGAGAGAATTTTGGTCATTTGTGTGTTGTGCAAAAAAAGCAATGACTTGGAAACGGCTGGCCCCCGCAAGTCACTGTAATAGGCTCGCACGCATACAATTGCCTCTTCGACTATGAAGTTAGTGTGTGCGTTCGGCGCATGCCCTCAGAGGGTATTGAAGACGCCGAATCCTTTATCCTTTTATCCAGAGGCAAAAAACTGCGACTTGATACCTTATCCGCGACTCGTTCTGTGAATTTCGTTACAGAGAAACAGACAGACACACACATACACACACACAAAAACAAGTAAACACTCTTAGCCCGTTATTATAAGTCATTATGTCAAATGCTCAAGTTTCTTTTGGTGAATCTGTCCTGGCTTCATAGCTGCAGAGCATGAGGCAGTCTCCATGGTTTGTCGTCCCAGACGTATCGTTCTTGTTCAATCGAAAGTCGCCCAAAGCCCGACACGAGGTGGGCAAATGACAAGCTGGAAATCGTTTCTGGTAGAAAAAGCAAGGGGGAAATCGTTTTTGCGGGTTCCGGGGTGGAACCCCGGAAGAAGATTTCATGTGCAAGCAAAAGAAGGTCGTATCATGCTTATCACCTTATACATCTAATTCAGTGGGAGGTAGTTTTCATAAGCCTTAACGCACAGCGGAATTCGCGCGCGCCATGCCGCGCCCCCGCTAATTGCCGCGTGCGCGACGTCGCATAAGCGATGCCATTGAACAGCATGATTCCATGATCAGTTCTCAATGCAGGCGTAACGATATAGCACCAAATTACGAAGCGAACGAACAGAGGCTAGTAGAAACAAAGTATGAAATATTATGAAAAACTTATGTGAATGGGAGGCGTAATAAGCGTGTTTTCCGAAAATGCAAAACTGGTAAATGAAATGTGAGTTCAAATGGCTCGTTTGCAGCGCACAGATGACCATACGGTATGAAACTTGGTAGGTACATGAACACGGGCCTGCAGGACTTAACTTACAAGTTTCATTGGAAAATTATGTGTCTGAAAGTTCAAGCTATTTTCTAAAAATTTCCCTTATCAAGAAAATGGAAAAAATGGCTCGTTTGCAGCGCAGAGACGAAATTGCGCGACTGTGTGTATACGCGCAGTAGGACTAGGGAACAATGTATGAAGAATTATGAAGAACTTATCTGAAAGAAGAGCGTGCCCAACTATTTTTCAAATTAGTGGGCAATTGCCCACCTAATGCCCACTTGAGGCAGGCAAAACTTTTAGTTCACATAAGTTTTTCAAAATTTTTACATGCATCTGTTGTACACCTAAAGTTTTCTATATGGTGAGATTTTGGTTACGAAACCCCTCCTCTTGCCTTTGTTAGGCTGCGTTCATACTGATCCGGAAGCTCGGGGGACCCCAGTCAACGATATGCGCGGGGACGGCGTCTCTCAGTCCTATGACTGCGTTACTTCGATATTTCTTCATTCCTTCATCAATTTTCGCATTTTGGGCGCTTTTAAGCGCTTTTAGGCGAAGCGTGGCCAGTGCTCTCTTTGCACAAACACAAAGCGTCGTTTTTGAGCTCAAGGGGGTATGCTTCTAAAAATCGGGATCAAAGGGGAATTCGTTTTGGAAAACCCGCTTGCCCACCTTGCGCCGGCCCTGAAGGCGCCCTCAACAACCTGACATCGGTCTTGTTACTATCCAGCGCGCAGTGAGATCCAGTGCGCGGTTTCTATCTTTACTTCTTGCTGATCGAAGAAGAGGAATTTTCCAGACGAAAGCCGATTTACCAGGCCGTCCCCTACCTTCCAAATAGCGATCGCGAACCTTAGAACTTGAAAGGGACCGCCAGCAATTTCTACCTGAAGCCGGGGTAGCGGGGGACCTGGCGGGGTCTGCTCTAGCTAGGATCTGTTCGAAATCGAAACTTCAAATTCCTTTGCAGCCTTTGAGACCTTGCCGGAGTATACACTCGGCTGTACATAGCTGGGCACCCAGGTCATCAGCCAGCACAGGTTGAGGCAGCGCACCATAGTGGGCGAAATATATTATGATAAATGAAGATCTGAGGCTAATCCACTTTCTGTATTGTTGTGATCGATGACTGAAAACTTATTGGATCTGTGACTCCTCTGGGAAGCCGCCGGATTTGCTACAAGAACGGTTCAAATTCAACGAGGAAATAAGGGCAACAACTAACACAAACAAAGAAGTCTTTTGCATTCCAAAATGGTGATGTACATGAACTTCATAAAAAAGACAAGTACTTATTAGGTTGTAACAAAATTAATGCAGGTTTTCCAAATTTTGAGTTCGGACTATTATAACTTTTCACAGAAATAAGCAATCTGTTTCCAATAAAAACTACTGTAATCAGCAAACCTTTTGCAATCTAGCACACACTACTATGTCGTGGTAGCTTCACTGAGAAAAATTTTATAGCCCTAAAACTGCCAAAAGTTTTCTTGAAAAACCTTTAATTTGAGAGACCATAACTTACTACACAATCTAGTAGGATGATGTAAACTTCACTCTTTGTGTAGACAATATCCGGTTGTGAAGTAGCGTTAAGCTCGAATTTTATGAGAAAATTTGTAACAGAAAATATTGCAAAAAATTTGTGATCAGTCATTCTTAGCAACTGCTCTGAAAAGGCGAAAAAGTTGTTCTTTGCTGTTTTCTTGATTTTCCTGCCGCCAAGGAGAACAACAGTTTTCGGTTTTTTTGCTATCAAATGCGCTATGTCTACTGTTTCTGCGCATGACAAAAGCTCTGCAATCGCCCCATCTTTAGGATTTTTATACGCCGCAGAATAATAGCAGCGGTTGCTTGGGTTTGAAATGACATTTCTCAATCTAGAAACTTTCAAAAATTCTGCTTTAACGTGCATTTTGTAGTGCAGGGCACATGTAAGTATTATACCAGTTTAAATTTCCAATTTTTCGAGGTAAATTTAACGCAAAAACTTCAAAAGGAGAAAATTTCAGAGTTTAGCCTCTTGAATTCAAAAGCACGTAATTTCGAGATGAATCCAGTACTCTCGAAATGAAAGCATGTTCAAGAAACTAGGAGAAAAGGGCTTTCAGACGATATGCTTAGTTTTTTTATACGATGGATTTCTATTTTGAACCAGCGCTTTGAAAAAGGGGTGTGAAAAACCTGCATTAATTCTGTTACAACCTAATAGCTTGCAAATACGGGATTTTGACAAGGAAGTGCTTTTATAGCTTCGAGCAAAAACTTAAGTAAAAAATCTCGTCCCTCCCCCCTTCCCTCTTCCATCATGGTCTGCTTGCCTCACGCGAGTGTATCTGCTTCAAGTCCTATCATCTTCCTCCCTTTGCGATTGAGAAGAACCGTCAGTCACACCAGAGGCGGTGACTAGACGTAGAGGAGAAGGTCTCAGCTCGAATATCTACGTGACTTCAATGTTTTGCGCATCGCGCTCGTCTGCCGCTTGAGACGTTAATCAGCAGATGGACAGGTGAGAGAGTAGATTTCTGATGTGAAAGCGAGACATCCATAGTTATTCTAAGGGCAAAATTGATAAACAGAACAGAAGAGAGGGATAGAGATTTTAAGCATACAGGGCGTTAGCCTCAGCCCTTTAGCCCTTCTATGACGCCATATACCGGAACTTCTCATCGTAATTTTACAGTAATGAAGAGGACCGGTGATTCGCTCTATACTAAATCTAAGTCGAAACCAGCCCTACAAAGGGTAAAGTTTCTCCAAAGACTTCATGACAAGAGAGCTAATAACGACTAAACAGTAGGCACAATTTTTAAGACACCCTGTTAGCATCGAAATGATACCATCTATTGAATAGGCGTGCCTTTAAAGGCACTCCAAACATCTCTCTCTCTGGTGCAGTGTGCGGACTAATTGCCGGCTTGCAGGCATTCGCGCGGTGTCCCATCATGCGGAGATTGTGCCGCACAGGCAGCTGCCAGCTAGTCAGACAATAACTCGGATGAGCGGCGGGCTTCTACCGGGCGCGATCATGCCTCCCGCCGCTCGTCCTTTGGAGGCCAAGGTACTTCGCCCGCCCGCTGGAGATATAAAGCGGGCGAGCGAAACCTTTAGCGGGCGACCATCATACTTCCCTCCACTCTCCCCCTAATAGTACTCTGCTCGTCCGCTCGTAGATCAGACCGGAACGAGCGGAGTGCGTTTGGCAGGCTACTAATCATGCTTCCCGCCTCCAGCCCTCTCTTTGAGAACTACAAGGATCCGACATCTGGGCCCGTAGTAAACCCCTCCTGGTTGTCACAACATAGAGGGACTATGTCGCGATAGCTCGGAGTATCTCGCAAGACTATAGCAAGCTATCCGGAGGGCGCCGCAAAACGATCGTCTCTGCGCGTCATCGAAGCGCTGATAATCGCGATAACAGCGCTCACACGCACTGCGCTATGAGTACCGATATGCACTGCGGCATTTGCTTTGCAAGGCAAGAATGCAACATACTATTCTTGCCAAAGCAGGTAAATCAATCAGAGAAAATCCAATAAATGACTATCCTCGCGCGAGCGCGCCTATTTCTTCATTTTTAATTCGTTATCTTATGTTTGCATGCATTAATAGGGTAGCGCAGCTGATCTATGTGTCTTGCAGAATTATGATTCTTGCGCACCGTGCTGTGAGAAGGAGCGCCAATATTCGCTACGACAGGACCATATTTGACTCTTCTCAATGAAATTTGGGCGTGCCAGCCGCGTGTCAGCCCGTGTCGGATTCGTGCCAGCTCCTTCATAATAAATCGCATCCTTTATAACCTCTTAACCGGGCGTGCCAGCCCGTGCCAGATTCGTGCCAGCCCGTACCAGATTCGTGCCAGCTTCGTGCCAAGGCACTGATGGTCTAACAGCGCACACGTTCGCTGCGCTGTATACTACTACGCCATCCTTTGCTAGGGAAAGGATACACGTAGCAAATAGAGCAGTTGCAGCAAATCAGTATGGGAAAACGATACGCACGCCTGCTTATTAAGTACTAGCTGGCAAACCCGGCTCCGCCCGGCCCTGTCATTATTATATTCGTAATCAGCATGCTCGATTACCCCCCTGTGCCAACTCCCAGCCCCGTAGCTCAAATTTTGCAAAAAATCGATAAAATCGATATCGATCGATAACGAAAAGTAGCCTATGACACCCGCCGGGGCCCGTAGTGTATGTGTGCCAAGTTTGGTCCAAATCGGTTCGGAAATAAAAATTTCTATTCCGCACATACGTACAGACATACATACATACATACAGACAGACAGACATTCAGCTTTATATATAAGATTGTTGAAGGGTTAGTTACTACTTTTGCAATTATTGTGAAACAGCTTATATAAGGAACCTCAACATAGCATACATACGTTGGGGGTGAAAGTTCCATGCTACACTGTCTTTTGCATTTTGCTGGCAAACTGAATTTTGCAACGGAACGTGAATCAGAATTTCCATTTAAAAAAGAGAAAGTGGAATTTGAGACGTACAATACATATGGAAAATGCACAAGAAAAATCAAAATAGTATCATCAGCAATCAGTCCGTTCAAAAATGGGCTATTCCATCAGCCATAACGCCAGACGGTCTTTTCTCACAAAAACGAAAGGAAACGAGAGGTGCATGGCTAACGAACAGCAAGTCAGCAAGGATATGTGGTCGAAACTACCCCAAGATTGAAGAAAAGATCAAGAATTTGCAAAATTTCGGCACGAAGAAGGGATTCCTTGCTCAAACAAGGTGCATTGCCAAATAAAAGAAGAAAAACTGCATAGGTACGAAAAATATGGCTAAGTATGAGTCTAATATATTTTTTAGTCAAAACAAACTCACCATTTTCAAATTCCAAAGCGGCAGCAGCAGAAGCACTTAGAGAATAGGGAGAGGCGCATTGCTCGGACTGTTAGGCGGCTATCAGCTGTTGATATTGATTGCAGTTGACGTGCACTGCAGAGAACTGTGTGCATGTGCGACCTATTGCGAGGTTGGCGTAGTCGAGCTCTAGTCTTGCGCTATGTCTCTGCGTCTCCATACTGAACAAAGTATTTCGTCTTCTTGTACGTCACCACATGTCGCTATATGTCGCGATATGTGGTGACACATAGCGACAAAGTGCGAGCACCCTGACGCCTTGCATTGATTGCATCCGGCGGCAATGGTAAAGGATAGCCGCTTTGCCTGCCTCGCAGCACATTAGTCAGCACATGTCACAGCAGGCTCCGAGCTATACGTCAGCACATACGGGGGGTTTACTACAGGCCCTGCTGCCTATCGCTTATAGTTTGCAGCTTTAGCTATAGACACACAATATGATTCCTAAAACGCATTCTAGCGATCAGTTTATTAGGGACGCCTAATCAACAACACAAAACGCAGAAAACGACAAGTGATATTCTAGCCACCATCTATGAAACAAGATAATGGTAGTTGCTCTTACGTTTCGTGGAGGAAAACAGATGTCGCAGAGCCCCACAAGAAACCGAATTATATAAGTTTCTGAATTTCCAAGAAGAGCGAATCACGTAAAAAAGGTCGCGGATTCAGTTCCAATTTTCACTTGGAACTCCTTTACTTGCGAGCTGTGCAGATATACACTGAAAATACGATTCTGAAATATCATGATGCATTTGCTTCTAACACGATCAAACGTAAACCTACTTCTAACTTTGTCCACCTCAGACTTAACTTCACTTTTTATTCCCTCCAAAGTTTGCAGAAGGACCAAACCTTTATCGAAAATTCTCCTAAAAGGTCTGGTTCCTGCATATGCCAGGAATTAGTCGCTGTTATAGTCAAAATTCACTCCTTTGTAACCGCTTCCTTCCTCACTTCCTTTTTCTGGGATGTAATGAATGCGGAGAGAAGTTCATGTCATCGGCAACGGCTAACCTCAAATTATTAGTAGCTCAAATACCCAACAGGCCATAAAAACGGCATTGATAAAATGAAAAACACTGCAATGAGGAGAGCTTCAAGATTGTGTATGATAAGGAGCATGGTAATGATGGTAATGATGGTATATAATGACCAGTGCGTCACCTCTGCTTCGCAGAGGCTCGCACTGGCTCTACTATCCGTATGCCTCATTACTTTCCCATAATGATGACATTGAAACTCACCGCGCAGTGGCCGACTACCACGAATAGGATGTAAACAACCACTCATTTTAACAGCTTTTTCATGTGAGATCGGTGATTTCGCAAGGATGGAACTTTTCGTCGAAGAACAAATGCAAATTTGAGTGGGTTCCTGGATTTTTTATGGTTTGGCAGTTGCTATAAGGCCAATAGCCACCGTGAGCAACACTTCTGCGCAAAAATCTTCTCAAATGCGCCAGTAGAACCTTTTCAAATTGACCATTTACGCAACCAATCCATTTTGGCGTCATTTTTGCAAAGTAGTAGATTTTTGCCCATTATTTGGGCTAGAGTCCAAGGCTTGCACATTTACTTGTCAAACACCTCAACGACTTCGCAAAAAGTGCTGATAGAGACCCAATTCTGTGGGTCAGAAGCGAAGTGGACCCGTTTGACGCGCATTTTCTGTGAGTTCCACTCAACGAATCCGCTCATGCTTTTGCATGGTGGAGTTTTGTGCCTGATAGCATATGCTGTGCAAAATTTGAGCCCAGGACGTTTGCTGGAACACGCTCTAGGAATTTCGTAACAGACACACTCTCGCACACAAAGACAGACAAAGTCACGTAAACATCCTTAGCCCATTATTATAAGTTATGATGGTCCGCTCACCCGCTTGGGATGGGCCGCCGCTGGTCAAATCAAGGTCCGCCGCTCGCAAGCTCAGCAGCGAGATACGCCGCAAGAAAGCCACGCCCACAAATTAAAGTTCGTCGCTCGCACGGAAAGCCGTTAAGGCCCGCAGCTCGTGCGAGTTATTGTCTGTGTAGTTCTGAATTGACGTACTAATAGTTTAATCGCCAATTTTTGTGGGAGTATGTCGATTTTTTAAACTAAGCTTGCATCCATTGCAAGGAGAAAGGTTCAGAATTTTTGCACAACAACGAAATTCAAGCAAACTGTTTAACTCTTTACTTTTCCTATGATAAGTCAGCAATGAAACATGATTGTTGTACTATTTGACATTGAAATTTTGTATCTCTTTGAATCACTTGCTCACTGAGCTGCTTCTCAATCTTCTCCTTGTGTTGCTTTGATTTTCTAGATAAACGTCAATTGGCATAGATAATTCACCATAAACTATATCTTACGTCACTTTCCAGAAAATCTTGCGTATCTGCTAACTCTCCCAACAATGGATTCTGGGGTGAGAGACTCGCCACTTGAGTATCCTCTTCCTTCTTTTCCTCATCTTTCACCACTTTTTCCTTGTCTTTCTTCTCTTTTGTTTCACAGCTTGCTAGGGGCTCTTTTGAATCCTTCTTTGCTTCTTCTTTTGACCCTTCAAGTGCAGCTTGGCCTGCAACATATCCATTTTGCCTTCCTTGAAGCCAATTAAAGACTACCTGGTGGACGTGGACGTCTTCTTCGTGGCCTTTTATTACTATTTTCTTTCGAAGAGCAACTCGCGGAAGATGTTAATATTATCGTTAGCCATAAAATTTTACACAGCCACAACATACTGATCATTAGGGAATCCTGAGATCAGACATCCATTTTTCAAGGACCTGAAGGACCTGCTACTGCACTTACTTTCACGTTCATGTCGTGCAATGCCAAAGTAAACTATTTGCCGCGGAAAAAATTTAATAAATGAAACCTTACCACGATGCTTGGTGCTACTAAGGATGATACGCTCACTACTTTATCATCGTACGTCTCAATTTCATCATTCATTGTGAAATTGCTGCTTGGTAGACTGGTTCAAAAGCTCAATGAATGTGTATCACTTTATTGTTCTCGCATCTCACCATAGAAATCATTGATGTCTTTTCCGTACTTGTGTATAAACATTTGAGGAGCTATCGAATGTGTGCCCAAAGGCAGGGAATCTTTACGTTATGGATTATATCAGAATTTTAGTTTCATACTGCATAAAAACTATCAGCTTGTTAACCTGAGCAAAATTTATTTCAGTCACTATTTCAATCTTCCTGTGGTTGTAAAGTCATCTGCGCTCGGTTGCAGAAGTTCCCACCCGCCATTCAATGCTTCATTCATCATTTCCGCAATCCGTGCGCAAAATATTCAATTTATGGCGGAACTCCGACTTGAGGCCACTTTTGCCAACGAAGTTTCATCCTTTCAAATGATAAACGAAATAGTAATTAGAGAGAGAGCATAGTCACAGTGTGGAACTGATATGGAGAGATGGCACAGTCATGTCTACACACCTTGATCTGAAGCGATATTCTTTCGTCGGTCGCATACCTAGTGCACATATCTTGAAAATTTTGAAATTATTTTTGTTCATTTATATTCTATCTCAATATTGACTTCTACGATTGACATAGAAGTAATCATTTCATTTAGGCGTTATAACAGTAAACAGTGTTTATCCGCCTGTGCCAGCTTCAGTCCCGTAGCTTAAAAATTGCTGTTAATTCAATAGATCAATACCCAGCGATAACGAAAATTTGCTATGGCACCCGCTTATATTGGAAGCTCGATCCGGGTTGGCTCAAAGAATTTTCTATCTGGAGCATACTTTGAAAGTTTGGATATTTGAAGGATTACTTGTTACTATTTCGTTCTCAAGTGAAAGCATCTTGACGCACCGTTACTTAATTTTCACATGATACTTATCAGTTTGTGCCTGTTATAAAGCTTCTGTAGACAGCATAATTGCATTCAATTAATCAAAATTCCAGCTGATACTTCTTTAATGGTATCTAACTTGCATTCGTCAAAATGGAGTTACCTAACTTTGTATCAGAGAATTTATGTTTGCACTCGCGAACTTTTTTTAAAACACTGGCTCTACGAAGAATTGTTGGTGTGATAGTAAAAAATAGACCATTTCAGTCTGGAATATCGATCGATATACGCGCACGATCTACGCTGCAAACAGCCGATTCCTTTGTCTTACCAATACATCTCTTAATATCTGCAAAGTAGGTCTTTTAACTGTCAACTCTATGCGTCGTAAAGTCTCTAGATTTGATCCGTTTACACTATTATTCTCCTCAGTCTTTGACATAACAGTTCTGACTGTCGTAAAAACGACTTCATCATACTAGTAATTTCCAAATGCTTTGCTTTTCAACTTCTCGCAGAGCCGAACCCAGATGGCAGCGACCGATAGTATCGAATCGACCACGAGAAGCTGCTTCATCTCACTGTGTTCTATCATTTCATTTTGTTTTATGCAATCGTTTCAAATATTTCAGATTTCTCTCTATCTCATCATAACATCTCACATACTGATATATAAGATATCTATCTGTAGTGTAGAATCGCATTTTTTTTATTGAGATGTTTCAAACAAGTAGAATAGCAAGTAGGACCTCCAGACAAGTATTGTCGCAAATTTTGGTGAAAGAAAACCAATCTGTTTGCATTATTTGCAAAAATTCGTTAACTTCCTCGCACGTCTGCGTTCGTATTTCGCCCTCGTATTTTGCATTTTTAAAGAGAAAAGTTTTCCATTTCACATATAGCCGGATACTTTGCATATTTTACTTATAATCTATAGAATTTTTAGTGTTATCAATGGCTTCGTATATATTTGTCAGATGAAGTAAAAGGTCTGATTACCCAAGATTAAGTTAAAGGCACCGTCCACCCAAATTGGGGTTGGTGAGATTATGATACCTAGCAGATGCGGGGCCCCCGACTGTATGATTGCCCAACTCGCGCTGCCTGAAGTTGTCTCCGAACCGAGAAAATCGCTTCGGAAATCGCTTCAAGCCGTGTTCGCGACGCTGGCTCCTCCCCTTTCGGAGTGGGCGTGACGTTCGTCCCGCCCATCCGTGCGCGCCCAACCAATCACCGTACCGAAGAAGTCGCTCTGAGGGTTCTAAAACGGGGGTTTTCGTGGTTTTTGAGAATTTCCGACTTGATATTCAGAATGAGGGGTATGAGAAGGCCCTGGAACGGCAAAAACATGGAGGTCGAAATTTTGGGTGGACGGTACCTTTAAAGTACTGGTGTCGATATACGAACCTGCGTGGCAAGCGTTCGAGTGATTGGTGATATTCGAAGTTTAATAGTTTTGAAAATCTTTCGAGTCACTAACTCTATTACAGTGACTAGATATTTATCAGTATACACAATATGGATTCAAATGGGGAGGGGTCGACTACCCCGAGAATGCCAGTTCATTTGGGGTTGGACACCGTCGGGTCCGCTAAATGTCAGACTACGTAATTAAAGCTGTTCAACAAACATTTTTACGACAAACACAGTGAAAATTTTCGATGCAAAGTCTTCATCCGTACAATGCTTAGCCTTGGGATTATCAGCATAAATCTCAAAATCCTTCATCGCTTTTCTTTATACCAAAAAAGAGGTAAGTAGGGCGAAATGCACAGAATTGGTCGTAGATCTTTATCACATATACCATATACCACAAGCTTTTTATCAGGTACAGAAACAACCACTCAGCATCAGCACTTCGGAATAACTTAAGAATTCGTTTACATTGCTAAGCAGATTGAGATCAGCGCAAGTTGGTAGCCAAAGAGGTGCTGAAGCTGCTCGAAAAGCATTTGCACATAAGTGAAAGGGTATTAAATAAATAGCACTTCAGCTGCCCGAATAATCTCATAGATAACAAATCAACAAGGCTATGACTAGTAATTTACAGTATGTACATCTACAGGATAAGTCACAGTGTTATCACAGTATTAAGGCACAAACTGCTCCACAGATATGCCGATCTCTACGTTGCGATAGGAGAAGTTGTAAGTCTGTTGCGATATGTACAAGACTTGCTGTGCATGGGCGTTAATCCAATTGCGTAGGGCCAAATCCGAGCCGTGCACTTTCTCAAACAACAACGAACATCGCGGAGAGAAATGGCCTTTCTGAAAGTGCAACGCGTGAGCGGACTGTGTATTTGCCTAGTGATTATCTCAATCATTTAGTATAGAAAGGAAATATTGTTTGTCATATGGGTAAGTAGGGCTAGTGGACAGTTTCAAAAAGATTTTGCGCTGATTTGTTAGTGTTGAGTCAAATGATAAACTGGATTGCTTTCTTTCATATCCAAATCATGTTTTCGTGAGGTATTTGGTGTCTAAGGTTTTCCAAAAATGATGTTTCCAAACAAGCTAATATTTAGAAGTAATGAACCTTTGGCTTAGAATCAACAAAGAGATTTTCTAGCTTACAATTACCAAATTTTGAGAAAATTTCCATTTTGAAGAAGTATAACCTATACCGCCACCTGAATTCACGGAAACTATTTTGCGGAAAGCCGCAAAGATGCATGGGAAGTACCTCCTCTTTGACCTATTAGAGGCAAAAAATTTTTTTTGATGACAGATGGCTTCCCTTGAAAAGTCTCGTTCAAAAAAGAGACATGAACTGATATACAACCAATACAAATTAATATAACAGGTAAGGGATAATTTTGCGAGCTATAGAAAATGCCCTGCTAAAATACTGTCAATAGCAATTGATATTCTCTAAAACTAGAAGCCTATCGAGGTACACGTTGTAGAAATTTTCCCCTTGTCGGAATTGTTCAAAAAATTCTGCAATCACCTCTGAGATTAGACACACCAGATGCAAAGTAGGCACAAAACTGTTTGAAAAAATCTGATTTCACGGTAATTTTTCATGACAAGAAATTCCTACCTCGAATAACTCAAACATCTTTGGTAGCGAGAAATCCGTAGAAATTGAGTCCACCCAAAACGATTGTAGTCCCTCCGGGCACGCGATGGAAAGGGGAATTAACGCATCTATGGTCGAATCATCGGCAGTGATTGTTTTGGCAGCACTACGAATCCTAAAGAGAGCAAAAATCAGCTCTAGAGCCAAGAATGATGTCACTTTTTTGTCTGAAATTTGCCACTGTGTGAACCGCATTTCAAACCTTAGGCTCTCGATGTATTCGGGGTGCGGGAATACTTTCTTGACTCAATTTTTGAATTAATTCCTCTGTCTAGTGGTTTTTAAACTCATGCTTTCCCAAGAAGCGCTGTTTCCTGTTCAAACAGAGGGAAACTTCTTTCATGCGTTTTTTTCAAACCGGATCATCACTTATCGTAACGATTCCTTGTGTAATGAACCTATGTACTTGAGTTCGTGAATCTGTTTCATGCAGTCGAGCAGCGAGGTGACACTGTCGATGGTGAAGCAAGGGTCTAAAAATTCGAGAATCACACACAACAACTATTTGAATAAACAAATGATTTATTATGGATGAAAATCAGTACTCAGCAGACGAACGGCTAGGTAAATAAATATCGTTATGAGTGGGATACAAGTTGAAGAAAATAGAAGGATCGATAGTTATGAGGATTGAATAAATTGCTAATCAACTAACAGGAGAATCATAATAGAAGATATGGAACTCACCGATTCGAAGCGATGCACATTGCGGAGCTCTGGAGACTAGAGACAGTGCATCAATATCGCAGGCACTTTCGTATATTCCAAGCTGTAAACGGTAGAAATGAAAATCTTTTCTACAGCTCAAATCAAGAAAATAGAATAGTGGACTAATTTCATTTTCAATGTCGCGAACAAAATAACCTTTGATTCAACAAGCTTGGCGGCTAGAAAGCGGGCTTGACCTAACTGAGGCCGCTCGCACTCGCGACGCAGTTCTGCGTCTCTCCCGCGCGCGTGCTCTCTGATCATTACTTAGCCTTGATTAAGTCGAGGCCCCGCCTTCCAGCGGCCAGGCCAGTTGAACCAGAGGGTACCAAGACATGACCAGGAATTACGACTACGGTTGTTCATGCATACTATTACTAGGTTGGCCCACAAGTCTTGCACTGAAATTTTCAGAAATCGTAATTTTTTCTGGTTTCAAAAGAGTCGCTGGACTTGAAATAATTAGAAAAATATGCATTTTCTGAATGTCCTTCGAGAGAAATCAATATCATTCACGGTAACTACAAAGTGCTAGACGATAAAATCACCAAAGTTTTATTTTTCAAATATTGTCCGTAAAGAATGAAAATCCCAACAAAAATTTGTTCTAGTCTCGTTCATGTACCACGACCTACTTTTTCTATCTAAAGAGAAATTCGTAAATATTGGGTGCTTCTACGACTAATTGTAATTTTCGAGTTTTTCTCAGATATTCTGATTTGTTCCTTCTAAAATCTCTGGTATAACATTTGTCATATGTTGTACGAAGTTGTAGCCCAGATTGAGAAGTTTTTTGAATTTTTTGAGGGAACTTTTTCAGCGTAAAATTTATAGCAACCTAATGTATAGCTGATATCATGGCTCACCATCTGGATGCCTTGGAACCACCAGTCAGGAATTCCTTCTAGTGACTTTCGTAGATCATTCCTAGTAGCGTTAATATTCAATTTTTTCGGTGCATAGATCCATATACAGTCGAATAATCGTTCATAATCATGAATCTTCAGTGTTGAGACCATCTAAAATTGCCAAAAAGTGTTTATTTCTATTTTCGCCAAAAAATTCTCTACTGACCTCCCATGAAGGGAAAAGATGCGTAATTGTGGCTACGACTGCATCCTGGCCATCACTGATATAAATCTCTTTGACCCGTAGTCGTCTGAAAATCGCAAGAAAATCAAATATTCGAGCAAAGGCCAAACGAGGCCGATGACTACATGTGCACTCACTTCATCGCATGTCGCCGCCTGTTGATTATCTCCCTCCACTGAACGCACACTTGCTGGGCGGTGCGAAGATCGCTCGCATCTACGTTTTCCAGGATTTTTTCGGTCATTTCTGGAGGCAGATCGGCAAAGGAGGGTGATTCATTCATTGTTTGGGCGGATATGAGAGGTAAGGGGGTAAGGCTGAAAAAAAGAGTGGGTAAGCAGAGTAAAGAATACCTTCAGATAAATCGGCGAAAATCAAAAAAAGAGAAAATGGACGAACGAGGAAGACCTGATAAGAACTACAGCTATGAATTATGTATTTAGCTAGCATCAAACCATCCAAACAAAGACAACGAGAGGCGGGAAACAGGTGGAGAGGGGGTTGAGCATAATAGTGTCAAAAATAAAAAGACCCAAAGGACAAATTTCCAGACATGGTAAGATTTGTTGATGGTATCAATTAACGAAAGGTGCAGCACTATATGAACAAAGTAATGAAACCCGTTCTCATCTATGTACGAACTTTGATGACAAAAAGTAGAAGGACCCTTGAGGGGTACGACTTATACAACAAAGAAATAAAGGGAAGTCTATTGAAAACATATCTAGTCCTTTTCAGCTATCTCAATTATAGATAAGAATTTCACTATCACTATAATGGACTCCTCGAAAGCTCTACAACTACAAGCTGACTTGAATATTTTTGGAGTAATTAGCAGCGATTATTTATGGCCACATGAGGGCGCGCTGACAAATAAGGCGAGAATGATTTCTTATTCGCGATACATAACAACAAACCGCGAGTACAACTGTACTTTCCCTGGTAATGTAGAGCCTTGAGAAGACCCGTAGAGCGAGATACATTCTCCACGGACTTTGATGTTTTTTATAAGCGATATAAAAAAACTACGAGGTTTTTCTTTCTTGTTTTCAAAAGTCCAATGGGAGCCAGACTAATTTGTTTGTACTTTTTTTGTACTGCCGGATATATTGCATGATAGCTGTGAAGGCTCAAATTAGATAAGAATTAATGGTCTAGTACTTGAAGCAGAATAATCGCAGTTTTTTGACTATTACGCTGCTGTCAACAATTAGGAAAAGTCTGAGAGATAATGGATGCAGGCTGATGATGATGATGATGATGATGAAGGCAAATACATAAATTCTGAAGGTCAACAAACATTATAACTAGAAACAACAACCGCAAGATATGTCTGGTGCTCGTAAAATGAATGAAGAAAGAAACGTCACAAAAGAGACGATAAGAACATATAAAAAAATTTCTTGTATCATTGTTCATTTGCGAGAGACACAAACAATGAGCACTATTGAGCTCTTTGATATATCACACCGGACTATTGTTTAGATTGTCATGAGGCCGTTATAAAATCTTATAAAAAAATCAAATGTATTAGTAGTTAATATACAGAAAATCTAAGGAAATCTAATGAGTCCTATGGTGCGAATAAATGGTGTAAATGAGGCATGAAAAAAATAATCGGCATAGGCTTTCACTGTACATTTGAAAAACAAATGGATTTTCAGATCTAAATTATGGCGAAAAATATTCATCAGGTTTAATAATGCTACTGTCACAACAAACAATTAATGCATTGATATAACGATTCAGAAACGGAACTGGTTCGTTTTCCTTGGCAAAAAAATGACTAACAAATGCAAAATACAAACTTATTTTTCTAAAGGATATAGGTTATGATAAAAGAAATTCTAGAAATAAGAGTTAAAGTATCGCGTAAGCGTTTATTGATTTTTATATTTATACTAGCTGGCTTACCCGGCTCCGCCCGGCGCCACATACACTTCGGTAAAAAAAAGCCGAAGTTGTATTCCTCAAAAAGAGAAAACAACTTTGGCTCTTTAATTGTGGTTGTCCTCAACAGAGGCAACCGATGGTTGTCTTCAACAGAGGGCAACCGATGGTTGTCCTCAACAGAGGCAACCGATGGTTGTACCGATGGTTGTCCTCAACAGAGGCAACCGATGGTTGTACCGATGGTTGTCCTCAACGGAGGCAACCGATGGTTGTACCGATGGTTGTCCTCAACAGAGGCAACCGATGGTTGTACCGATGGTTGTACCGATGGTTGTCCTCAACAGAGGCAACGATGGTTGTACCGATGGTTGTCCTCAACAGAGGCAACCGATGGTTGTACCGATGGTTGTCCTCGATAGAGACAACCGATGGCTGTTCTCAACAGAGGCAACCGATGGCTGTCCTCGACAGAGGAAACCGATGGTTGTCCTCGATAGAGACAACCGATGGCTGTTCTCAACAGAGGCAACTGATGGCTGTCCTCGATAGAGACAACCGATGGCTGTCCTCGATAGAGACAACCGATGGTTGTACCGATGGTTGCCCTCAACAGAGGCAACCGATGGTTGTACCGATGGTTGTCCTCAACAGAGGCAACCGATGGTGTACCGATGGTTGTCCTCAAGAGAGGCAACCGATGGTTGTACCGATAGTTGTCCTCAACAGAGGCAACCGATGGTTGTACCGATGGTTGTCCTCAACAGAGGCAACCGATGGTTGTAACGATGGTTGTCCTCAAGAGAGGCAACCGATGGTTGTATTGATAGTTGTCCTCAACAGAGGCAACCGATGGTTGTACCGATGGTTGTCCTCAACAGAGGCAACCGATGGTTGTACCGATGGTTGTCCTCAACAGAGGCAACCGATGGTTGTACCGATGGTTGTCCTCAACAGAGGCAACCGATGGTGTACCGATGGTTGTCCTCAAGAGAGGCAACCGATGGTTGTACCGATAGTTGTCCTCAACAGAGGCAACCGATGGTTGTACCGATGGTTGTCCTCAACAGAGGCAACCGATGGTTGTAACGATGGTTGTCCTCAAGAGAGGCAACCGATGGTTGTACCGATAGTTGTCCTCAACAGAGGCAACCGATGGTTGTACCGATGGTTGTCCTCAACAGAGGCAACCGATGGTTGTAACGATGGTTGTCCTCAAGAGAGGCAACCGATGGTTGTATTGATAGTTGTCCTCAACAGAGGCAACCGATGGTTGTACCGATGGTTGTCCTCAACAGAGGCAACCGATGGTTGTACCGATGGTTGTCCTCAACAGAGGCAACCGATGGTGTACCGATGGTTGTCCTCAACAGAGGCAACCGATGGTTGTACCGATGGTTGTCCTCAACAGAGGCAACCGATGGTTGTACCGATGGTTGTCCTCAACAGAGGCAACCGATGGTGTATCGATGGTTGTCCTCAACAGAGGCAACCGATGGTTGTACCGATGGTTGTCCTCAAGAGAGGCAACCGATGGTGTATCGATGGTTGTCCTCAACAGAGGCAACCGATGGTGTACCGATGGTTGTCCTCAAGAGAGGCAACCGATGGTTGTACCGATAGTTGTCCTCAACAGAGGCAACCGATGGTTGTACCGATGGTTGTCCTCAACAGAGGCAACCGATGGTTGTAACGATGGTTGTCCTCAAGAGAGGCAACCGATGGTTGTATTGATAGTTGTCCTCAACAGAGGCAACCGATGGTTGTACCGATGGTTGTCCTCAACAGAGGCAACCGATGGTTGTACCGATGGTTGTCCTCAACAGAGGCAACCGATGGTTGTACCGATGGTTATGATGTCCTCAACAGAGGCAACCGATGGTGTACCGATGGTTGTCCTCAAGAGAGGCAACCGATGGTTGTACCGATAGTTGTCCTCAACAGAGGCAACCGATGGTTGTACCGATGGTTGTCCTCAACAGAGGCAACCGATGGTTGTAACGATGGTTGTCCTCAAGAGAGGCAACCGATGGTTGTACCGATAGTTGTCCTCAACAGAGGCAACCGATGGTTGTACCGATGGTTGTCCTCAACAGAGGCAACCGATGGTTGTAACGATGGTTGTCCTCAAGAGAGGCAACCGATGGTTGTATTGATAGTTGTCCTCAACAGAGGCAACCGATGGTTGTACCGATGGTTGTCCTCAACAGAGGCAACCGATGGTTGTACCGATGGTTGTCCTCAACAGAGGCAACCGATGGTGTACCGATGGTTGTCCTCAACAGAGGCAACCGATGGTTGTACCGATGGTTGTCCTCAACAGAGGCAACCGATGGTTGTACCGATGGTTGTCCTCAACAGAGGCAACCGATGGTGTATCGATGGTTGTCCTCAACAGAGGCAACCGATGGTTGTACCGATGGTTGTCCCCAACAGAGGAAACCGATGGTTATACCGATGGTTGTCCTCAACAGAGGCAACCGATGCCGACAGTCGTCCTTCCGTTTCGTTCCTCAAGGAGAGTATGTACCGTTTCGTTCCTACCCTCAGACGGTTTGGCTAAACAGGTCCTAGGCTTTCCCCGGAACTCATCAGTAAGGAGGGAAGCTCGACTGGATCTGTCCAGCTTCTTGTTTGTCCCACCCACCTGCCCTGACCGCCGCTGGCCGCCGTTTTTTTTTGGGTTTTCGTTTTGCCATTTTTTTGGATTTTGTATTTTCCAATTTTTTTGGATTTTCCAATAGAATGGCATGCAACAAATAAATACTGTACTATACTACAGCATGCAATTATGTTAGCGCCCTGGGATACACTACGTTAGCCGTGCTCCCTTCGGGCGCATATATGTACAGGTTCGCCGGACTCCCGACCCTCGAACACGCCACGTACAGTTGACCATGCGAAAAACAGGGAGTTTCCAGGTCTACTCCTACTGTTCGTAGAGACTGTCCTTGCGCTTTGTTGATCGTCATAGCAAGTGCAGGCCTGACCGGAAACTGCACTCGCCTGAACTCAAAGGGCATATCGGAGGGGACGAAAGGGATTCGTGGAACATGAACGACTTCGCCTTTGAACTTCCCCGCCAATATGGTCGCTACTATGACGTTTGGCATGAGATTCCTGATGCAAAGCCTTGTACCATTGCACATCCTCGGTGGGTTGATGTTACGAAGGAGCATGATTGGCAAACCAACCTTCAGATCAAGTCTGTGAGGTGGTATCCCATTGGGCTGGAGTGAATTCAAGAACTCAGTGGGGAAGTAAACAGCCTGTTCACGCTGAACCATGGTATCAAAGGACGTGTACGTTGATACCGGTCCAGGTAGGCTGTTTAAAATCTGAGCATTGATAGAATCCACTTGCTCATTTTTGGGTGCCAGAATTGCTCGCTCGCAAATCCAGTCCCCATTGCTGAAGTTGGTGGCAATGTTTGGGAAGACCTTTTCGATCAGTTCTCCCACCGATTGAACCATATTGCAGAAGTCTGGAGGAAAGGTAATCCAGCCAGAACTTGGTTCAACCGGAATTCTGCCTTCGCCAAGAAGCAACAGCTGTTGCGCAAAGTTTCGGGCAGTCTCATCGCCGAGGAGGTGGACTCGCATGTTCGTCGTGAGATTCAGCGATCGAACATGTCTCCAGAAAGGAGAAGCTTTGAGGCAAGCGTTCAGCTCATCTGCTGGAGTCGATCGCGGAACCACTGGCAGAGTTTGACGAAAGTCGCCTGCCAGTAACATGACGACCCCACCCATTAGCGCGTCGCTTTCTCGTATGTCCCGTAGTGTGTTGTCAAGGGCTTCTAGGCACTTCTTATGCGCCATGGTGCATTCGTCCCAAACTATGAGTTTGGCTTCCTGTAGCACCTTGGCTTTCCCTGTGCCCTTGCTTATCCCACACACTGGGTGCTCTACATGAGCAATATCCAGAGGAAGCTTGAAGGCTGAATGGGCAGTTCGGCCTCCCTCTAGCAGTGTTGAGGCAATCCCCGAGGATGCCACTGCTACTGCGATTCCTCCTTGTCTGCGAATCTCGGCAAGTAGGAGATTGATGAGAAACGTTTTCCCTGTTCCACCCGGAGCGTCGAGAAAGAGTAGCCCACCGTTGCCACTGGAAATCGTGTCCAGAACAGCACGGTAAACCAACTCTTGATCCTCCGTAAGAAGAGGTCTGTTAGACTCTACAAATGTGGTCAGCTGATCGGCATCATAGGACCTCTCTCGGAGAACATCGCTCTCGAGTGCCTGGTCATCTCCGCGTATTGGCGACGGCAAACCGAGGTCTCTGAGAGTTTGACCGGTCATCGACACGCACGTATCCTCAAGCAGTATCAACGCTCGGTTGAATATCTGAGGAGAGTAACCGACGTCTACAGAGGGTGCCTCTCTGCGACATTCCCTGAGTACGTCTTCACTCAGAGCCTCTTTGTACTTCTCCCAGAGTGCTCGAGGATTTGACGGTTGACAGACTGTCAAGATGATGCCGAAGAGACTTCGCAGTTGAGCAGCGAAACTTGTCGTAGCTGCTTCTGCGAGAGTTCTGTCCCATTGCTGATCATCTTCAAGCAAGCCAAGTCTTTGGCATGCTTCTCTGTAGGTCTCACATTCCCCTCCATCGATGGTCTTCAATGCTGCGAATGACGTCGGTCCTCGGATTGTGTGAAGCAACAATCTGAGGTAGAAGCATTCGGCTTGGTTAGGGTGTACAGTGTATACACGCGCTAACACATCCGCAGCACGTATGCCAGGTTGTCCGGGAACTTCGGCTCCTTGCTTCCTTCTGGCCCACTTCTTTGTTGACTTGTTCCACGTATAATATCTTGGAACTTCTGAGTACAACAAAGTCCGTGCGAACGGATCATGTTGGCACAGAAGGAAGAATGCCGTCAAAGTTGTTTGAGGTGGTTGCGCAGCTCTTTCCTGCGCATTATCAGCCGTGAAGTAGACGCGTTGTCCATTCTCTAGATGGACATGTAGATGGGTGACAGGTGGGTAATGTTCGTGTATCCTGAAACCCAGGATACGCCAAACTGCCTCGTTGCTGCTTATGTACCTGCCCGTTTGATATCGTTCGATCTCATCAAACGGTGCAGTGGCATGCTCGAGGCCGAACGTTGCCATGTCACTTCCCTTGTTCACATATTTGCAGACGTACTTAATCGACTTCACCGAATTACAGTACTCCACATTAATATGTGCTCGAAACATTTTCGAGAGCAAGGGAGTGTATGGCACAACCCAGCTGTTGTCCACCACGACGTCTACGGTCTGATGGTCCACCTTCATTTGAATGACGGCGGTATGTCCTCCATCATCAGGCTTTCGCCTTCTGTATAGAGGATAGCCATCAGTTCCCGTTTGAGTTTCGCGGATCAGCTGCCGAGGGTACCTTTTGGTGCATTTGCCGTCCTTCATGCAAGGCGACCTCGGATTTAGTGGTCCGCATGGCCCATGGATCATGTTTTTGAGGACAACATCGAATAGAATAGGATCCTCTTCTCGACTGGGAAGCTCCGCCGAGATGATGCTGTCGATCTGATCTGGGCGTATTTTCTCCTTCAGCCACACTAAGATGTGGGCATGCGGAAGACCGCGCTTCTGCCATTCCACGGTGTACATCCAGCAGCGAGGGTCTCCGTAGACGTGGCTCTTCGTTAGCACGTCTATAAGCTTCGTGAGCTTCTGTTTGAAGACTCTTGCCGTGATGTCGTGGCGGTCAGAAGGCGCTTCACCAGGGAAGAGCTCTTCCGCAATTTCGGTCCACGCCGGGTTGCACGTGAACGTGATGAACAGATCAGGACGCCCGTACGCTCTAACGTAGGCCATTGCGTCCTGAGTGTACTCGTGCATGTGGCGTGGGCCGCCCGTGAAGGAGGATGGTAGTATGACCATTTGCCCGAGGTCAGTGACATTTCCATCTCCGGCCACGGCATCCCGCAGGTGGATGTAGTCGTCTGCACGTAGCTTTCGCTGATTGCGTCGAATGAAGAGGAGCCGTTCACTCTCAATCTTGGCGTACATGTCCACGATGAACTGGTGAAATAGTTGGCGACATTTCACGACGTGGTTGAAGGACGTGGACCTTATCATCATGCGATGCGCATAGAAATCCATAGCCGATACCCTCTTATTGGTAGGGGCACCAGTGCTAGGATTCCTCTGCCATAGTTCGAAGTGATACCCGTCTACCCCATCCCAGAACATGAGTGGGTATTGCAGGGCATCGTACGACCTATGGGTTTCAGAGATGCGCTGCAACGTTTCGGAACGTTTTTCGATGATAATGTCACGCCCGTCGCTGTCGTCTTCGCCAACCAAGACCACCGCCATCTCGCTTACAGATGGAGCGTTGAAGCGTCGTTCATGCTGACCAGCAGGCCTCCTGTCAGCACGGATAACGACCTTATACTCGTCTGTAGGCATTCGGTCCAGGTTGGTCTTGAAGTCCTTCACCAGCTCGTTGTGCTGATGCAGCATTCTTTGCAGCTCTAACACGACGTCCGGCCTTGTGCCACCGATGATGCCGCAACGTTGATCCGCTTGCAGCTGCTCGTCACAGACGAAGTACAGCTGCAAGAACTTGGGGCTGTCATTGCCATTAGGAAGCAGGGATCCAACTCTGTGATAGACCTGTCCCTGCACCTTGAACGTTGGCATGAAGCCCTGTTCTTCAACGTCTGGCGTGGCAACTGTAGTGCCAAACGACGTCATCTGGAAGCACGCATTGTACTTCCTGATGTTCTGCAAGAAATGCCTGGACACAGCACTGGTGCCGGACATGTATGAACGAAGCGGCTCGGGCGGCTCACGTAGAGGCGGAAGATCGACCTTGCCGCTGGAGCAGCACATGCCAGGAGGTTCGGCTCTGAACTTCTTGGCTTGACACTTACCACATACGACATCCATCCCTCCGATTAGTACCTTCGGATGGGTCGAGTAGTCTACCTGGGCATCGTAATTGAGTGCCGCGAGGTGAAGATCTACTCGCCTAGATGTCTGTCGGGTGCGGACTTGTCGAGCACGATCACGTTCGAGCCGTACTGAGTGCGCTGCACCAGTCTCCGCTCTTCGTGAAGCCTCAGTCCTCATTCGACTGCTGTCGAGTCGAGACTCGCGCTGTTCAGCCGTCTCTTGAGATCGGGCTTCGGCGTGTCTCACTCGGTCGTCATCGAGTCGAGATTCGCGCTGTTCGGCCGTCTCTTCGGATCTGGCTTCGGCGTGTCTCACTCGGTCGTCGTCGAGTCGAGATTCGCGCTGTTCGGCCGTCTCTTCGGATCTGGCTTCGGCGTGTCTCACTCGGTCGTCGTCGAGTCGAGATTCGCGCTGTTCGGCCGTCTCTTCGGATCTGGCTTCGGCGTGTCTCACTCGGTCGTCGTCGAGTCGAGATTCGCGCTGTTCGGCCGTCTCTTCGGATCTGGCTTCAGCGTTTCTCGACCGCATACTGTCGAGTCGAGATTCGCGCTGTTCGGCCGTCTCTTCGGATCTGGCTTCAGCGTTTCTCGACCGCATACTGTCGAGTCGAGATCCGCGCTGTTCGGCCGTCTCCTGAGATCTGGCTTCAGCGTTTCTCGATCGCATCTGTTCGAGTCGAGATTCGCGCTGTTCGGCCGTCTCCTGAGATCTGGCTTCAGCGTTTCTCGATCGCATCTGTTCGAGTCGAGAATCACGGCTTTGTTGTGATTCTGAGGCCCTCAGAGCAGCAAGCCGCAGGCGAGTTTGCGAGAGACTTGCCTCACGCTCTTCCAGCGTTTGCGTTGCTCTCGCCTCGGCTATTCGGGCACGATTGCCTTCTAGCCGTTCCTCGCGCTGCTCCGAGGTCTCAGCGTCTCGTTGATCCCTGACCTTTTTGGCCTTGGGATCAACTCTTCCGATGGATGCACGCTTCTTCGGCGGCATCTTGTGATGACAGCCTTCAGGCAATAAGCTCCTCGGTACTCGAAGTGAAGCCTTCGGGCTTTTCTACTCGAGGTCTTCTCGGTATCGAGGAAGAAAGAGCCTTCAGGCTTTATCGCTTGGTCCTCAGATCCTTGTCCTTTATCAGGTCCTCAGGTCCTTGTGGTCCTCGCTTGGTACTCAGAGCTCTCGGTGGTTCAGTGGCCGCCGGCTAGCAGAGGTGAGTGACCGACAATGGCGAGATCGGCCGCCTTATATACCCCTCGGAAAGGGGCGGGGCCGGCTGTGATTGGTCACACCAAATCGGAAGGGGCGGATAGTTTTTGTATGGAAAGCCTATGCTTAACCACACGAATTGGACCGCCCACTTTGGACCGCCTCTTGCCCCGCCCCCTTGGAGGGGTATATAAGGCGAGGCGTCGCGGCACCGGTCATTTCCGGTGGTTGCCTCGTGCCGGACGGTTGCCTCACTCGGAGGACAACCATCGGATAACTCATTCGGAAGACATCTACCAGATGCCTCACTCGTAGGACAGCCATCGGATGCCTCACTTGGAGGACAACAATCAGATGCCTCACTCGGAGGACAACCATCAGATGCCTCACTCGGAGGACACATCCGCCAGATGCCATCAGATGCCTCACTCGGAGGACATCCGCCAGATGCCTCACTTAGAGGACAACCACTCGGTTGTCTCCATGCGGAGTTACAACCACTCGGTTGACTCCATTCGGAGTTACAACCATTCGGTTGTCTCCATGCGGAGTTACAACCACTCGGTTGTCTCCATGCGGAGTTACAACCACTCGGTTGTCTCCATTCGGAGGAACAACCACTCGGTTGTCTCCATTCGGAGGAACAACCACTCGGTTGTCTCCATTCGGAGGAACAACCACTCGGTTGTCTCCATTCGGAGGAACAACCACTCGGTTGTCTCCATTCGGAGGAACAACCACTCGGTTGTCTCCATTCGGAGGAACAACCACTCGGTTGTCTCCATTCGGAGGAACAACCACTCGGTTGTCTCCATTCGGAGGAACAACCACTCGGTTGTCTCCATTCGGAGGAACAACCACTCGGTTGTCTCCATTCGGAGGAACAACCACTCGGTTGTCTCCATTCGGAGGAACAACCACTCGGTTGTCTCCATTCGGAGGAACAACCACTCGGTTGTCTCCATTCGGAGGAACAACCACTCGGTTGTCTCCATTCGGAGGAACAACCACTCGGTTGTCTCCATTCGGAGGAACAACCACTCGGTTGTCTCCATTCGGAGGAACAACCACTCGGTTGTCTCCATTCGGAGGAACAACCACTCGGTTGTCTCCATTCGGAGGAACAACCACTCGGTTGTCTCCATTCGGAGGAACAACCACTCGGTTGTCTCCATTCGGAGGAACAACCACTCGGTTGTCTCCATTCGGAGGAACAACCACTCGGTTGTCTCCATTCGGAGGAACAACCACTCGGTTGTCTCCATTCGGAGGAACAACCACTCGGTTGTCTCCATTCGGAGGAACAACCACTCGGTTGTCTCCATTCGGAGGAACAACCACTCGGTTGTCTCCATTCGGAGGAACAACCACTCGGTTGTCTCCATTCGGAGGAACAACCACTCGGTTGTCTCCATTCGGAGGAACAACCACTCGGTTGTCTCCATTCGGAGGACAACCATCGGTTGTGAGGACAACCATCGGCTGCCTCTGTCGGACAACCGAGGTTGTAACAAAAATTGAACCACTGGCTCAACACCTCTGTCGAGGTGAGCCATTCGGCCACCTCGGTCGAGGCGGAACCCGCGGTTCACTCACTGAAAGCGTACGGATATATCAACACTCGGTGAAACCGGAAATTTTACAGAAAAATTAAAAATGCTTGTATCTCGTCTCAGAGACATCCTTGGACCTTGCGTCAAAAACACGTATATGCTAACTTTTGATGGCCAATCCAGCGGTGCTACTCAAGTATTTTTTCTCCTTCTCATTCGAAGACGCCATCATGATTTCCTCCCAATAAATTTAAAAAACCCCCGGAAAAACGGTTTTTTTTTTCTCAAAATATTTATGTATGTTTGCCCACATATACAATGTGTGCATGCAAAAATTCATCAATTTGTCTAGGTTTATTAGAACCTGAAATTTAGAAGTGTTTCATAAATAAAACATTTTTCAGAATACGCCAAAAAATCTTCAAATCCAGACTTCACCAAAAAATCAAAATTATTGTGATTTTAAATGATCAGTGTACTCTTTCAATACGTTTGATCGTGGCATTAGCATTCGAATTATTTTAGGGAGGCTGTTTTGTAATCAGCGCACTCGGTTATCCCTTACCGAAATCCAGTCCCAGATGACAGGAGAAATATTTTGATGCAGAGAGGATAAGAAATAAAAATTACCTCGTTCGAATCAGCAAAACCAAGTACCAGCTTACATCCTTCTAATCCAAGGCTTTAAAAAAACAAAGTATTGGATCTCACAAATAGCTACCGTAATCAGCATGCTCAGTTATCCCACCGTGCCAACTCCCAGTCCCGTAGCTTGAACTTTGCAGAAAAATTGATAAAATCGATAAAAGTAGTGGACGATTTCAAAAACTAATATTGTATTCGTAATCAGCATGCTCGATTAGCCCCCTGTGCAAACTCCCAGCCCCGCATGTCAAACTTTACAAAAAAATCGATAAAATCGATGAAAGTAATGGACGATGTTGAAAACAAATATTGTATTCGTAATCAGCATGCTCAATTACCCCCCTGCGCAAACTCTCAGCCTCGCAGGTCAAACTTCACAAAAAATCGATAAAATCGATAAAAGTAATCGATAATCCTGAAAACCAATATTGTATTCGGAATCCCCATGCTCGATTACCCCCCTGTGCCAACTCCCAGCCCCGTAGCTCAAACTTTGCAAAAAAATCGATAAAATCGATAAAAGTAATCGATAATTCTGAAAACCAATATTGTATTCGGAATCCCCATGCTCGATTACCCCCCTGTGCCAACTCCCAGCCCCGTAGGTTAACTCAGCAAAAAAATCGATAAAAATCGATAAAATCGATATCGATCGATACGAAAAGTAGCCTATGACACCCGCCGGGGCCCGAAGTGTATGTATGCCAAGTTTGGTCCGGATTGGTTCAGAAATGGAATTTTCTATTCGGAACATACGTACATACATACATACATACAGACAGACAGACAGACAAACAGACATTCAGCTTTATATATAAGATGATTTTATTATTCAGTGCACTCGCACTTTTTCGACGAAGATGAGAAGAGGAATTAGAAAAACAATTAGTTAGCAACATGGCCTGGCTCGTTCAGAAACATATTGATACATTGGTAATAGGAACATAGTCATCAAAATAAACAAGAAATCACGTTGCAAAAATAGATTATATTAGCTACTACCACATCATACTTATTGATTTCCTTTTTATTCAACTAGTACTCTCGCAGTGTTTCAACGAGACTGAGGAAAGAAAATCGTGTTCCAAGACATCGGCTTGACACATACTGATTAATCTTATACTGGCAGTCGGGGAAGTAAGAAGCGTACAGACGCGAAGAGAAAGACAATTTTTTTGAAAAATCTTGATTACGAACTCTCATTGTACAAATTCTGAGATGAAAATAAATGCGAAAATATCAAAAGAAGAAGAGTTGTGTATGGGAGAAAAGGAGTCGAGTGCACATCGTCAATGCTAGTGAGAGCGCGCGTGCGCTGAATGTGATCGTTTTTTGTGCGTGCACCCAGCTCGGGACCGGATTGATGGTCGTCACGTGGGGGACTTTGTGAGTCGCAAACTTCATTACAGAAAAGGCAAATGGATCTAAATGGATGTGGAGTTTAGGAGAGGGAGCAAGGCCTAACAGCCTGACCTGAAAGGAGATCTGAGGAGGTTTTAAAGCCCTGTGGTTTTTTGATCTGTATATAAAATGAGAAAGTGAGGCCTAGCGCATATAGAGCTGGCGGAAAAGTTCATGACATTAGT
Source organism: Cylicocyclus nassatus (assembly GCA_958299035.1). Lineage (NCBI taxonomy): Eukaryota > Metazoa > Nematoda > Chromadorea > Rhabditida > Strongylidae > Cylicocyclus > Cylicocyclus nassatus. Next base: position 104,791,487 of record CATQJL010000001.1, read on the forward strand.
CCGTTTATTTTGAACCATTGAAACCACGAGGAATATAAAACGTAAACACCCGTAAACGTTCTCTGAGCCCCTCCTCCCCCCCCCCCCCTGATCAATAGGTGTACGTGAGGTGGTCGTCACGTTCGCTGACAGCCGTGGAAACTCATAGTACTATAGAAGCCATGAATAATTGCCATAAGGGCAATCTACGCTCAGACGTGGAATTAGCTGGGGAAAGATGATAGAACCATAATTGAGAAGAGGAACGTCCGTAGTAGATTAAAGACCAGTACACAGACAAATCTGATGCACCCAGAAGTCGCGCCTAGAACCCTCCTCCAGCCCTCCCCTTCCCCCCCCCCCGCCATCCATCTTCATCCCCTTCACAATAATACTGCGTTCCGACGACCTTCCTACGGTCTAGAACGATCCAATGTGCACGTTCACAGTCCGAACGCATGCATCAACTGGCCTCCGCCGGTTTCGTTCGTTCGTTTGACGGCGATTGTAATCATCGATCCCGGCACTGGTAAAAGAGTATTTTACCTTTAGAAAGGCTTTGGGCCTACCTGGGTAGTGGATAGGGTAGGAGTACAGAATGAAGTCAAATACGATACTATCGTGCGTGAAGGCAAGAAGATATTTGGCTCTATAGGAGATAACATAATTTCAGAAAAATCGAGTGATTGCAAAGTCAAATAACTGATTATTAGAATATATTTTTGGCAAACTTGACCTTTTTGAGGAAAACCCTCGCTGATTATTCCAGCAACTTCTGCGAAGCTATTAACTGGTAGCAGACAAAAGTCTAACCAGTTTGCCCATTAAAATTTCTTTTTGCGTTCGATAGTTAGTAGTCTACATATAATCCATCAAAAATAGGAAAAAGCAAAATTCTTCCATCTTAAATTGTTTCTGCGTGAGTAAGAAGCACTTCGCTGAAACTAGTTCTACTTTGTAATTTTTCTGCTCAGATCGGAAGAATTTGTGAGGCTGGTGCGAATGTGCTTGCGCGACTTAATTAACTCTTCTTGATTACAAGCAAAGAATGACTATTCTTTTGTTCACTATATAGAGTAATTTCTTGTGGATGGAGGGAGGAAGAAGACTGTTACAATCATACGTACATTCATGAAAGCTGTCAATATTCATATCACATTTTTGAAATTGAATTTTGCTTGAGAAGTTCAAGCACAATAAATAAATAAATGAATCAACAAGTGCACTCAAAAATTGCCTGCTTCTTAATCGTCTAAAACGTCCCAATCGGATCAGCATATTTGAACTGTTTACTCCTTTTGCCTACATAGCAAAGTCTTCCCAAGTCGAGTTAGATTTGTTGGTAGGAAGTTAACGCAAATGCAGTGTATGAAATATGAATGATGTTTATTCCGAGTAATCAATGCTTTCTGAGTGCGATACATATAATTAATTTAAGTAATTTAGTTCATTAATAGTAATTTAGTCCACTTCTGTAACCCATTTCAGACTCCGTTTGGCTCAACGTATAGTGGAACTTAGCCTCAAAACGGAACACGCCACTGGAGCATTTTTAGACATGCTAGGTGAAAAAAAAAGCTTAGCGAAAAATTATTCTTTAGATTTGAAAGAATGAGAAAAAATTGGAAGACGAGAGCGAGAGATAAGCTAGTGTTAAATGTATTCCGAGCCAGTGTACACTGTCGTTACACTAGCACAAAAAAGAACATAAAAAAATCGTTGAAAAAAGAAAGAAGAGAAATATCAAGGAGCGCAGATTTTTCTGACCAAATTGTTACACTAGTAAATAAAAAGAAACATAAAAACAGGTCAAGAATACCAGAGCAGATTTTGCTGAGAGCTGTTCGCAGGAAGAGATATTGAGATAGTGAGGTGTAGTAATAAATTAATAGAAGAGCCTCATCAACTAGGCCATCAATGGTGTTCTTTGATGGTGGAGGCGATATGTCCCATACAACTTTGACCGCGATAGATTGAAGAGACGGGCGCTGACCTTGTTGGAACGACTTTCCCTTTGAGGAGTCGAGACGGGCAATGATGGTCGGAGAAGAGTCATAAGAGACGAATTGTCGATCTAAAGCGGCTGTTCAGTGAAATCTGCAAATAAAAATTTCTGATCTTGCGAAATGGCCACAATTCCTGATTATGAAGGTACGAAGAGAAAGAAAAGTAACTACGGCTCACCATTCCTTGCCTCGCTCTCTATACAATCTTTGGGCTTTTTTCTGCAAAAAAAAGGATGGCTCATTTGTAAACTGCAAGCAGATCTCTTTGTTCACTATGAAAGAGCTTCCGCGACTGCTTCGGGATTGAGTTGGTTCATAGGCCTTGTGCCAAAATTTTTGAAAATTTTCAAGTACCTGTGGTCCCGAACAATTAAAAAACTAACGTAGCAACTAACAACAACTAACAGCTAACGAACCTGAAAGCTTTTTGATAGTGAGCAAAAAAGTTCATTTTGGCATATAGCGGTGATAAACTGATCAAAAACACACAAATGGTAATGTTTTTTACTTTTAGGGCCGCATGCACTAACATCCCTGCGGCGAGGGGAGCGGCGTCCCCAATGATGAAAAAGCCGCAGCGGCGTCCGCACGCGGTCCCTTCATAACGGGGGACGCCGCTCCCCTCGCCGCAGAAATGTTAGTGCATACGGGCCTTAGTCTTTAGAGACGCTAGATCGTTCAAAAATTATTTCGCTCATGGTTTTACGATGAAGCTAGAGAATTTTGTGGTGACTTGTGGTGAAACTTTTCAGCAAGAGAACTTTGTGGTGACTAGCAGTGGTGGTCCCATTCCGTTCGGGGGGAGGGGGAGGGACCAAAAAATTTTTTCGTGTTGAAGTCCGAAAATTTTTTTGAGTTGGTCCCCATATATTTGCGGGCTCATGACCCAAAAATATTAAAAAAAGGGGGCGTGGCGGAAACCACGCCCCGAAAAAATTTTTGCAAGGCTAATTTCAGTATTTAAAAATTTTAAAAATTATTTTAATTATTTACAAGCATAAACAAGCTACTTGCACATTTTTATAACCCATGTAAGTAACTTTCAAAAATTTCGGGACCCATTCACCCCTCCTCCTCCCGCCCTCCCCCCCCCTCGGACCGCCACTGGTGACTAGATATATCGACCATTAGTTACGATTCTCACTTTTCAACTCGACATAACGATATTGTTTCGAATAAAACTGTATGTCACATAAGCAGCTATGTTATAACTAACATAATGATAAAAACGGGAGGTAATTAGGGGTCTTGTATAAGCACTCTTTTAGCTTTTCAATCCTAGATTCCTCGCAAAAATTAAAAAAGGTTACAAGGCTTTCCTAGCCGAGATCGCTTTTTCCTGTGAATGTGATGCCAAAATTATCTCTACCATGCAATTCATGCTTATGCCTGCCGAGCGAAACCAATTTTTGCCCCTTTTATCTGCCAAATGCTCTTTAGCGAGAATGCTGGCGTTTTTCTTGTTTCCCCATAGCATGCATTACTTTTTAGACGTCAAACTGAAACACAACTCCAATTTTTGCACAGTCTCACCTACCGTGCGGACATGTTACGCATTGATTGTATGAGCTATCTGAGTGTTGATTTTCGTGACTCGCATCGCTCATCCTCTCCGTTACACATCTGCATCGCGGTTTCAAATCTTATATATAAAGCTGAATGTCTGTTTGTATGTCTGTCTGTCTGTCTGTCTGTATGTCTGTCTGTGTGTGTGTACGTATGTTCCGAATAGAAAATTCCATTTCTTAACCGATCCGGACCAAACTTGGCACACATACACTTCGGGCCCCGGCGGGTGTCACAGTCCACTTTTCGTCATCGATCGATGTAGTGGACTGTGACACCCGCCGGGGCCCGAAGTGTATGTGTGCCAAGTTTGGTCCGGATCGGTTAAGAAATGGAATTTTCTATTCGGAACATACGGCGGAGCCGGGTAAGCCAGCTAGTACGTTATAAATGACACCCGCTTTTAAGGCAGTGTCTCACCAGATATGAGATATACCGGATTTTCGCATATTTCATTAGCTTACCTTATTGGGCAAAAGCCCAAGTCCCATTCGATTACAACTCTTCTACTTTAAGAAAACTGAGCTCAGACTGGGGCGCTGAGCATCTTTCGGTTCGCGCTGGACGACTTCGGTTTTTCCACTGCGGTTCAACAAGTCTGTCCAAGCTAGGCCTTCCTTTCTGACAAGTCTGACCCTGCACCCAAAACCAAGGTAGATCGATAAGCTTGTCGCGTACCTTCGATTGAACCTTCGAACAACGGGTTTTTTTTTGAGAATTTTGCGCAGATTTAGCCCGTATAGGGCTATATAAGGTCGGGAAAGCTTGTATTTCGCAAGAATTCTCGAGACTTAAATTTTGGTGAGACTGTCTTTAAGAAGACAGGATGTGCCTTTTATTACCAGCGAACACTTTTACTTGGCGTTGAGATGCAGCCATCTATCGCATGTGTACACGAGCCAGTACAACAGCCAACAACCGCACTGGTTTCTCAGTTTCAGCATTATGTACTGTTACTGCTGGTATATCATGATCAAGCTGAGATACCACGCGATAAATGGCTACCTTTTCTGCGCCCAAGTAGAGGTGACCGCTGGCATTATACGAGGTCAAATGGTATAGCAGGAAGAGATCCAGCATCCTCATCAATGTGAAAACTCTGTATATGCTGCTTTTGTCAAGCATGCTGTATCTTATATATAAAGCTGAATGTCTGTTTGTATGTATGTCTGTCTGTCTGTCTGTATGTCTGTCTGTCTGTACGTATGTTCCGAATAGAAAATTCCATTTCTGAACCGATCCGGACCAAACTTGGCACACATACACTACGGGCCCCGGCGGGTGTCATAGGCTACTTTTCGTCATCGATCGATATCGATTTTATCGATTTTTATCGATTTTTTTGCTGAGTTCACCTACGGGGCTAGGAGTTGGCACAGGGGGGTAATCGAGCATGGGGATTCCGAATACAATATTGGTTTTCAGGATTATCGATTACTTTTATCGATTTTATCGATTTTTTTGCAAAGTTTGAGCTACGGGGCTGGGAGTTGGCACGGGGGGGTAATCGAGCATGGGGATTCCGAATACAATATTGGTTTTCAGGATTATCAATTACTTTTATCGATTTTATCGATTTTTTGCAAAGTTTGAGCTGCGGGGCTGGGAGTTCGCACAGGGGGGTAATCGAGCATGGGGATTCCGAATACAATATTGGTTTTCGGGATTATCGATTACTTTCATCGATTTTATCGATTTTTTTGCAAAGTTTGAGCTAGGGGGCTGGGAGTTGGCACAGGGGGGTAATCGAGCATGCTGATCATCCCCAAGGGGGGTGATCAGCATGCTCGATTACACCCCTGTGCCAAATTCCAGCCCCCTAGCTCAAACTTTGCAAAAAAATCGATAAAATCGATAAAAGTAATGGACGATCTTGAAAACTAATATTGTATTCGTAATCTGCATGCTCGATTACCCCCTGTGCAAACTCCCAGCATCGCAGGTCAAACTTTACAAAAAAATCGGTAAAATCGATAAAAGTAATGGACGATCCTGAAAACTAATATTGTGTTCGTAATCAGCATGCTCGATTACCCCCCTGTGCAAAATCCCAGCCTCGCATGTCAAAATTTACAAAAAATCGATAAAATCAATAAAAGTAATCGATAATTCTGAAAACTAATATTGTATTCGGAATCCCCATGCTCACCTCCCCCCCTGTGCCAACTCCTAGCCCTGTAGGTGAACTCTGCAAAAAAATCGATAAAAATCGGTAAAATCGACATCGATCGATAACGAAAAGTGGACTGTGACACCCGCCGGGGCCCGAAGTGTATGTGTGCCAAGTTTGGTCCGGATACGGCGGAGCCGGGTAAGCCAGCTAGTTGGTGATATGCTCAGAACCGCGACGCAGATGTGCAACGGAGAGGAATACGAGTCACGAAAAGTATACAAATATTTTGCAGTACCGGTTACCATTCACCTACAATCACCGATGAGGAACCGACAACAACATTAGGTATGAGGAGCTTACCCTGTTGCCATTCATCTTTGACAAGATCATGGCGCCCATTCAAGAAAGCATCCTTCGTGCACAGCTACAAGATGATATTGTGTTTGTGAGCATCCCAACGGTACAAGGAACAGCTCGTGTGATACGGAGCACTGCGTAATATGTCGGCATGGCAGGGAGGGTCGCATGCAAGAGTGGGATTTGTGTATCCTTAGGTGTGTGATGAAGTGCAATGCACGCTATATTGGAGAGACGAGAAGGATGCTCAGTATTGCTTGAAGAGCATTTGGCAGATAAAAGACGCAAGAACTTAGCTTTGAAGTTTGGCAAACACAGACGCTAATCGCACGGTGGAAATGAATCCGATATCAAATTCACAACTCTGAAACTCAAAAAAAAAGATCTCGGCTCAAAAAAGCTCTGATTGTTCTAGGTCCCTGCAATCCGGAAATGAGCAACAAAGAGTGTTTATTCACAACCCCAATTTACTCCCAGTTTTATCATAATGTGAACTATAGGGTTCATGTGACATACAGCTTGGGTGGTCCGATCGTCCGTCGCGATTACCTAAATCCGGCACGGACATCTACAGCGGTGGTTTTCCGGTATGCCTTTTGCCTTCGCAAATTTTGTAGCAGTTGGGTGAAAAGGCGAGAACTGGAAAGGCCAATGGAGACGGGTAGACTGCAGTCACGAAAAGCTTCAAACCATTCTAGCCTCCGATGAATGGAAAGCGTCGAAAGATAAGGCCGACGAGTATCATCATGACTTATAATAACGGGCTAAGGGTGTTTATGTGACTTTGTGTGTGTGTTTGTGTGTCTGTTACGAAATTCGTGGAGCGTGTTCCAGCCAACCTCCTGGGCTCAAATTTTGCACAGTGCATGCTACCCGCATGAAAGCCCAACATGCAAAAGCACGAGCAGATTCGTTGAGTGGATCCCTCAGAAACTGCGCGTCAAACGGATCCACTTTGCATTTAGGCCGCATAATTGGGTCCATAATCCCACTTTTTGTAAAGTAGTGAATGTTTATGCCAAGTAAAAGTGTAAACCATGAACTTGGACCCAAAAAAGTGATCAAAAGTCCATTACTTTAGAAAAACGGCGCCAAAAAGTGTAGTTGCATAAATGTTCAATTTGCCAAGGTTTTACCAGAGCATTTGACGAGATTTTTGCACAGAGATCTAGCTCAAGGTGACTGCTGTGCTTATTGCAACTGTCAGGACCATGGGAAAATCAAAAACCTGTAAAAATTTGCGTTTGTTCTCCTGCAAAAAGTCTCATCCATGCGAAATCACCGATTTCACATAAAAAGCTTTCGAAATGAGTAGTTGTTTACATTTTGTTTGTGATAGTCGGCATTGCTCGGTGAGTTCTAATGTTATCATTATGCGAGAATGAGTAGGACCTAGATAGTAGAGCGAGTGCGGGCCTCTGCGAAGCAGAGGTGACGTACTGGTCAATGAATAAAGGACAACCTAACAACCTGTTCGGCAAAGCAATATTCGACACTTATGATATTGTTTCAAATACTTTGTTGTTATGTTACCTTTCTGCTTTCTTTCGTTGTAAGATTTTATGAACCAACCTAAGACTTTGAAATTTCGCAAGATTAAGCTTTTGGGAAACTACATTATGGGACTCCAAACATTGAATTTTTGATTTTTTTTCAGTAAAGGTGGTGCCTGTGATGGAAAGTGGAAACCATACTGAAAAGATAGAACTTTGAAAGTAGAGATAGTTGCTGCTTTGTGGACATTGAGAAGCATGTTTTCAGTTTTGATATGTGGTACCTTAATGCATTGATGCAAATATTTTTTCATTGAAGAACTCTTCTGTCCTAAAACTATAATGGTCAAGATTAATTTCGTTTTGAGGTCTATCTAAAAAGATTTGAACAGCTATGATCAAGTCCAGATTTTTTTTCCAAGGAACTAACCCAATTACTTTTACAAAGTGACATTTAAAATGTTATGTATAATTATTTCATTACCGTTGTCTTTCTTTTGAGTAGTTGATTTAACACAAAATGTGTTTATCATACATCATTGAGAAGAGCTTTCGAATGAAGGCGTGCGGCTTAACACGTTGACGACGAGCCATTTTTTGGTATCTGTCCCTGCGGACGAGCCGTTTCCCTGCATTTTCAAACCTAGTTTTATTTTATTTTATTTTATTTTACACTCTTGGTGCACCAAAAAAAATAAACTCAACTAAGCAATTGCAATAAAAAAAAACTAAGTCCGAGTCAGAACACAATTAAATGCGACAGAAGCCTTGCCATCTCTAAAACTTTAACAGCTCCCGATTTAGAGTGTCAGCGAGCCCCCGGTGCTAGGCTAGCTGACGTAACCCATAATAGAGATGATTCTGTTTTAGAGGTGAGCAAGATTCATAGGAATGCAACAAATATCTGAGGAACTCAGTTACAAAAAACCCATAGATAGCAACACAAAAAAATGAGCAGCTCCCGCAACGGCCAACACTCGTGAAGACGTAGCAAAGACCAGTGAAGTCAATAAAACACACAGCGTAACAGATAGATAGCAACACAACAGCTATAGAAGCCTGAAATAAAGAATTTGATTATTGAGATAAAGGATGAAATGCTAAAAAAATAAACTCTAGAACAAAGCGGATCCTTCAAAAACCTTGAACCTAAAAGCCTAAATGTGAATATTTACTCATATGCCATTGCATGTAATTAAGAATGCAGCTAAGCATGATGAACGAAATTACAAGTGGGCGGGGTATCTCCGCCCTTTTGGCAAATTCAGTCCACTCGGCAAAAAATGCTGGATTTTGCTTGAATTTCAATTCGCGCAAATGGGCAATTTTGGAAAGTGGACGGAGCTTGCCACCGACGGGCGAAGCGTACCTAATAGGGGAGGAATCGAGGTTGGAGTCGCTTGAGGTTGCAGTTATCTATAGCTTCTTCTATGCGATTGTAAAGCAGAAAAAGTTTTTCGTAGGAAGCAACTGAGTGATCGGAACTTGCCAAAATAGAGGCGGGGCCGCCATGGTATACCCTTCAGTTTGAAGCGATTATATAACACAAATTAGAACGAATGCATACCTTAGATTGGAATTTGTGGTGCCGCGCACCATTGCGCGGCGTCGTCCAAAGGGACTGCCCTGACAGACTGCCTACTGCGCACATTGCACGGCGCTGTCGTCAACATGATGATAACTTCTGGGAGATTTGCAAGTTCTTTGGCATTCTGTAATTCTAGAAGAGGTGAATGCTACGGCATCCCCTTGAAAAAATTTTAGAAGACTAATTCAAACTTCTAGAAAATTCCAAAAATGATTTGAATTATTTACAAGTGTGAAAGTGAGTTGCACATTTTTATGACTCAAATAATAATAAGAAAAGCAGCCTATTCTCCGGGGAAAGTAGGCTTCCCCCCACCCTCGGCTTGTCACTGCTTCAGCCCTGTTATTCTTCCTCTATGCAATTGTATATGGGTCAAGTCAATTTCTCTTCTAAAAGTCAGGAAATTAATGTTGTTTCTTATGCTTGCTATGGCACCGCAATCAGGCGAACCCCAAGAACGCATGAGATGTACTGGTCAAGAGAGCAAAGCAAGGTCTACAATCTGTATTGATTTTTTTGCGCCAAGATGTTCTACGTGAAGTTAAAGTCAAAATCTAAAAAGTTCTAAACACCCAAAAAATCGAAAAAATTTGGATCTTCGTGCAAAAACTTTCTACATCTCCCCACGCACACATCTATACTACCGACATCATACATTCATATATACAGTCGCTCTGCTTTCTTCTTGAACTAGAAACAGAGAAATTTGAAATTTCGTGTTTTGCTCGAATCAGCGCTGGCGTCCTAACATAATTAATTTTATACTGCATGCTTTGTAAGTATAACAGTAAATTTTTAGCCTGTTTCGAGAATTAGTCTAGAGAAATTTCGCATTTAGCACAAAAACTCAGGGGAGGGGAGCCTAAATTTTGATGTTTCTTTAATTTGGTATTAATATCATATAGTTCACTTCTCTCTTCAATCTTCCCGCGACCGGCCGACCGCTAGCTAGCTCTGACCATCCAACAACCAAGGATAGAAGAAAGTAAGCAACCGGTGGAAGACACCGTTGCTAGTCCACCGCGTGATCCTTACATGGAAGTCAAAAAAAGTCCAGCGAAGCCAACCGAACTCGCTATCTCTCAGGCACATACTGACAAGGAGAAATGATGAACCATTGTCAGTGGAACGACCCAAGGTGTAATTTCACTATAATGCCTTATGAAGATCATCACGGTGTTTAATAATTGAACCGTCAAGAATGAATAAATGGTAAATAGTAAATAAAGTATCTAGTGAACCATACTCTGTACTGTATGCCTTTTTATACACTCACAGAATCCTTCAGTTTAAAAACTCTCATATATGGTGCATAACCAGGGCCCGGCACGGATCGTCTGGAAGCAGGGTGGACTTCGTTTTTAGAGCAAAAAGCACGGAGATATCGTTTTTGACGAATCGGTGCCGAATTTCAAGAATAAACGCCATTTAGTTGAACACAAGCTTTTCGGACAGGTTATCACACGATTGACACCCTCTATCGTGTATGGCGGAATGTGCGCGCGATTTGAAGGCAAGGCTGAAATAAACAAATTGCTTGTTTACAGCGCACACAGAATCATATGACACCAAAATTGAACTATATGCATAGAAAATTATTTGACAAGGACGGCTTCCCCGGTCAAAAATCTACCCCTGAGCATAAAGACATTTTCATATCATTGCCTTTCCTTTGTTTTTTGCCTTAATTTCTTCATGAATCGCTTTGTTATATATCGCGCTCTAATGAAAAACTCTTGTGCATGCGTAGTGTTCAATTCCAATCTGGATTTTCACATTTATTTCACGTTTTTTGTTTCAGATTAGTAAACCTCTCTCGTCTTCATCTTCTCCTAAGTAGGTAGGTCAAAGGGGACTTCGTATAGAATTTTTGAAAGTCAGAGAAGACTTCGTTTTCAGAAATCCCAGAAACCGACTCGTGCCGGGCCCTGTGCATCACCCAGAACTGTTCCCATATGTCATCATGACTGCCTTTCGATCATTTTCACATGTCAACTTCGAATAAGCGCCTCGAATTTGCTGCAGTTATCGCGTTAAAAGGATCGAAAGGCAGGTTCTGAAGAATGCACGATAAATCAAATGTGCTACTTTATTCTGAACATTCCAGTCCCGGAGAGGGTCTAGATCTCAAAACTCCGTCTAAGGAAAGGGACGAAACGGAGATAAACAAATATAAAATTGTTTTTTCTTTATATTGCTCACAGGTTTGGAGTCCTTCTCCAGTGTGAGGAAACTGGGAAAGTAAAGACTCTAACAACTTAACTGCTTCGCAGTGGCCTACTACTCTACTACTTATAAAAACTTTTTTATCCCTTATCCTCTCGTTTCGCTATTCTCTACATTTCATTACATTTATTTGTGCGCATTTATTGTGCGTGTACATAAATATAAACGCTGCTGCACGCCCCCCGAAGAAGCCAAGATTTAAAGGATCAATGGCTAGTAATTCCATTTTATTGTAACTGAAATGTCTCCTCATCCGTTCAATGGCAATAATTCTGAGCGACTTGTTTGGATTTGAAATATTGGCGATGCAACCACTGATAGCATGCGCCATAGTGACATGGAGGTGATGGACGACCGCCATTCTCGCTGGGAGCCTCCCGCAGCGAGGTGTCAGAATCTACGCCATTAACATAGGAGGCAAGACAAGACTTATATTCTGAATTTGCCCACAATTTACAATTATAAGGGACTAAGCAGTTAGGTTGGACTAGTGTGAAAAGGAAACTTTTAAGCCACAAAAAACTCGGGCACGTTTTTCTAGCTTGCCGGAGAGGATGCGCTACCAGCGTTAGCGAACCATGATTGATGGACGAATACGCCTTGACAGCCGCCTTTCCCTCTCGCACACATAAATCCATGCCACCGCAGCACCCAATCAACTTCAAAATTTATGCTTTTCATTTAACTTCTCTCGTTTCCTTTTTTTCTGGACAAATGTTGCCATGAAGCTCATCATGCATTTCGCAACGGCGTCCATCTCGCCTGCTAATCAGAGTTTCAAAGGGACCAGACCAGCTTCTCACTTTACTTGAAGATGCTGTAAGTTGCAAAAAAAAGCTGGAAGTTCGAGCAAAATGCTAATTCTATTCCGTGCGTAAATATTTTTAATTGCTCCTTCTCGAATAATTCTATAGATGCGATGCTGCAGTTTGCGTAGATGCAACTAAATAGTGTTTATTTGATCCAATCAAATATATCGCGATTTGTTGAAGATGAAATGTAATTTTCTAGAGAACCTCACCTTCAAGAATGCTAGTCCTCAGAAATATCATCTTGGTCAGTAGATACTGTATCAAAACTTTCAAATCCCAATCCCTTTCCAGTCAATGTACTTGCTTAAAATGACGGTATCATATAAAGAAATCATCCGTAATTTAAATGTTTCCCCAGAAATTGATGACGTACATATTTGCAGAGGTAGCAGAGTTCGCTCTATCTAATTTCGTTTTTTTTATTTTGGCTAGTTTTAGTTCTAACAAATTCGAGCTTTGCATAATGAAATTTAAGACTTTGAAAATTATTGCTTCTTTTATAGTTCATACAAAATGTATAATTCGTAAAGAGAAAGTTTGGTAAATATTATCCAGGGTGTCCCAAAAAGGTGTGCTTGTGACTGTTGATAACTCACTTGTAATGAAGTCTTTCGAGAAGCTTTAGGTACCTTTTTGTAGAGCTGGTTTCAACTTAGATTCAAGGTATTCTTACTAGATTCGAGGAGCGAACTAAGGATTCTATTTTCAATACTTAGCACGGTAGGAACTTGCAGCACATAGCGCCACTGTGAAAAAGGCCACTTGGAAAAAAATTTCCAAAAAAATCTGAAAAATGTGTAACAAGGTTTTCATGAATGTTGGTTTCAGCACACAGATTTCTGGCTTCCGTAGAGCTTTTTGAATGGCCTGATCAGATTTTTGACAAATAGCAGAAATTGGGTAAACTAACCTTGGTGGGAGCTTTCAGATTCTTTGATTATGTTTTAGGACTGATATGACCCTTAATTACTCGAAACTCTCTTCGAGGTTCCTACCGTAATCCTACAGTAAGAGCATTCGGTGCCCCGGCTCCATGCCGCATATCTAAGTTGAAGCCAGCTCTACAAAATGGTATCTAAAGCTTCTTGAAAAACTTCACTACAAAAGAGTTATCAACAATCGAACAATGGGCACATCTTTTTGGGACATTTTGTATACTAAAATCGATAAAGTGCACTAGAACGTGTTATCAAAGAATTCTAAAATGAAGTTTCAGAGATTTTTGATGCAAGAGATTTATGGACTAACGTATTCTTTCGCAGATTGTTTGAATCAACGCAAAATCGATTATTTGAAACCAATAATCCTTTCCAATCCAGGGATGTCATGAAGACGCGTTTCTTCACGGCTTCTGCTGCGATTCTCGTCCTTGTGTACAGGAACAATGTTCTGGACTTTCTGCATGAGATAGAGGACACATTTCTTCCTTTAGGTTGTTACTGAGAATACTTTATTCGAAGATAAATGTTTCTACTTACATTTAGATCCAATCAACTACGACTTCCTCTTCGATCTAGAGGAAACAGAAAGCGGATTGATCCCAAAAGGCACCAATTGTAAGTCGCAATAATTTTTAATAAAATAAGTCCATCAAACACTTTTTTTAGCAGAGTACTCAAATTGTTCGAGGCGACCATTAGTCGGGAACGAAACGCTTGCTAAGGGATGGAGCAAAGTAGTATACGCATTGGATACAAGTGCAGTTGTCAAGTTTCCGAATCTTGAAGGGAGAACATATCATAATTGCTTTCATGCTAATTTTGGGAAAGAGGACTGGGTAAGTGAATATCGCCAGTTTTTACATCTAAGGTTGATTTAATTTTTTCGAGGAAATCCGTTGTCGTCTACAGTTGTTGCGTGGATTTGTTAACGAGATCAAGATGCTTCTTCGATTGCAAAATGACCCAAATGTTGTGAAAGTAAGTTGGCTTAGAAAAGTGGTAGATGTATATAAGCTATATAAGCGCAATATATGGTCACAATTTAGCGTATTGCCACTTTTGCTGCAAAATTTCCGGCGAAAGTTCCTTGACGTTTGTGAAAAACGGAAACTTTTATTTTCTTATGTAGATTAGAACACAAGTTTTGAACCAAAAATCCTAAAAAATTTGCTCGAAAGCGCCTAGATTGTTTAAATCTACACTATATCCACAATACATGATGTATGACTGATTTATATATTAGGGTGTCTCATAATTTTTTTACTGTTTTTACCCTAAACATTAGTATTTCTCGAGAACTGATGTGAGGCACCTACAAAGTATACAAATACATGATTGTAACTCTGTGTGTATAGGCGATAGATCACATGCATGGGAGAAGCTGAGGACGTCTAGGGGCGGAGTTCGCCTTTTTACATCACTCATTTTTTCTTTATTTCTAGCCATGGAAAAAATTCGGGAAGTGTACAATTGAATACGCGATGTACCAAGCATATGCTAGGATAAATGGGGAATTTTTTAGACGGAGATACGATTTTTGACAGAAAAGTTCGCTTTCGACTACTAACAAATTTCAGCCCAAAATTTCACGCGGGATACGATTTGGGTAGACTTTTGATAGCCATCTTGTAGAGCTTGCTTTGCCCTGTCGAATGAGTACTCAAGCCAGACATCAGATGAAGGAAAGATGCAAAAATACGGCAGTTGTAGAATTTGGTAAAATAATTATGAGACATTTAATAAATTAGAGATTTTTCAAACACATCCAAAACATCGGAAAGTATGAAGGCCTCTTTGTAGAACCATCTAGCAACATTTTCTGGCGTAAAAAATAGTGAATAAAATCAAAACAAGACATTGATCTTAGAAATTGTAAATTTTTTTCAAAGATTTGATAGATTTATGTTCTGTCCTAGTATTTTCAAATGGCAAAGACCTTCACACGAAGCTTGAACTCTTCACACGAAGCTTTAACTTTGCAAAAATCTAATCACAGTATCAATGTTAGTTGACGATCGATCATGAGGTAAACAGTTATTTTTCAGATAATCTCCTTTTGTATCCCCAACCATCCTTTGGAAAACCTCGAAAATGTAAATATTGTGACTGAGAGAGGTACACCACTGGATGTTCTGCACCTATTGCAATTGGATAGTATGCAAAGGGTACACCTCTTCCAAGAACTGCTGAGATTCTTTGCAGACAACCCAGCGTTGAGGCTGCACGACTTCAGAAGACAGCAAGTTAGTTGTTCAAATTTTTTTTTGGGGGGGGGGGGGGGAAGGCAGACTGTCACTTGCCTCCTTCATGGAATACTACAGATCAAGCCTCAGTACGAAAATTTAGCCATCCATACCCATTTTAACTATCTACAACTCATGTTTGGAGGCAGTGTCCGGGCAAAAACTCTATTGTTAGAAATTCACTTACCGGGGTTATCCGCAACGCTAAACCCGAAATCGAGATCAAAAGGTCGAAAGCGATTAGAACATGCGTTTTCCAAACCCTTACAATTTGAAATTCGACTTCCCCGCCAAGGCTGGGACGCAGAGTCTCTGTCGGACCTACGATTTTGACTGTGGCGACATGCGTATTCTGTCGCATAGCAGGAATTCGGACAGGTCGGAGGACCTCCCTCCAAGGCATAAGTTACCCCACTTCCCGATCGTTTTTCTGCTTTAGGTCGAACGTTACAACCTTTTACTTGCCGATGCTGTGTCTGAGGGGGCCACTTTCGCATGGCGCTGAAACGCCAAAACCTCCACCTTGACCGGACACTGCCTTTCAAGAGTTTTGATGATCTCGATCCTTCCTCTCTCATCTACTGAGCTTACCCCATCCAATTCCTCGCCAACGAGACGTGGGTGCTTTAAAACAAACGCGGTAATGATGCTTATTTCAGATTGTGATGGTCGGCGGACAACCAAAGATTGTTGACTTTGACGAGGCTTACGTTGGAGTGACAGACACTTATTCTGAAAAGTGTAAGTCTTGCTTGTCCAGGCTAAATGCGAGTAGCTTGGCCAAGTATGCTATCTACAAGCTTTTAGATTTCGTGGAGGTTAAGAACAAGCTTGCTTCTGATCTACTTATTCAGCCACAAGATTCGGCTTAAGTGGTGAATGACGTTGAGCCCAATATGTCAACAATTCAAGCCTTCTAGCTGTTTGCATTATACGAGTAGAAAGTGTTCTCTTTGACCGATTCGCATTATAAACAGATTTATTGATATGGGATCTGATTTCTTTCACATGAAAAAAATTTCAAAAAAAAAAACTTCAAGAGGTCTATTTGAGATCAATGTACATGTAAAGAACAACCTACGTAGTAATAACAACGAAAACATAGAGATGAAGTTGTTACTGAACAAAATAACGCTCACCGGACACAGCTCCAAGTCATGCACCAATACCGAAGGATATAGAAACTGAGGAGGTAGTCAATATATTCTGATATTATTCCTGTGCTTCATAGTCTCTTCGAACGCTGAAATACTTCTCTCGGTTCTCTTCGAGAAATGAGACGAAATCAGATGACATCACTTTCAGAGCCTGAAATTCCCATCACTTTGAATAAAGTTAAGGTATGGTATAACCCTTAGACGTACCAAGATATTCCCAGAATCCGCGGGTAAATTTGCCAATTTCGCGGCAAAGCAATCAAATAATCTCAAAAGATGCGGTAATCCATAAACAGAAGTAAGCCTGACAGGAACACTATCATCTGGTAACAATGTTGAACCTGAAAAATAATTTTCTATGAAATCACACCGGTTACTCCCCAGCAAACACTCACCAAAATAAGGGCGCCTGCGCGATCCGTCATCTCCATTGAGATTTGTAAGCCGGAGACGTAAAAGCTCAGACTGGTATTGGTCTCTCTCAGGCTGGTACAGAAGCAAATTTCTGTAGAGTCAGACTTTGAGTATGAACACTCGACGTTGCTTATATTGATTGAATAAACGACATTTGAATGTTCAAAGATCACGTGAAGGCTATCGAAAAATGAAACTCACCCGAGAATCATGTTGAAGTAATCAGTAATCATTTGGCAGGATCGTATGAGTGCAGTCACACGACTAGAGCTGATTTCGTCCCCATGGGACACTGTTAGCTTGTCTCCAGCCCATTCAAGTTCCATGTCGAAAGTAGAGAGAAACTGCATTAAGTACTTGTTCCATGGGAAACCCTACCACCCAAAACGCCCGTAGATTATACCTCGTGGAGGATTACATCGATAGGATATACAGCAGGTAGTTTGGCCAAAAGGCGTCGCTGCAAAACAGCATCCTGATCTTTCTTGAGTATCTCACGAAGTGATTTTGGCAGATTTGCGTAGTGCTGCAACGAAATTCAAAGTAAGTAAAAAGCATTAAGGCATAAATATTACGGTAACTCACAAATTCCACAGATTTGGCTTCTTCTGATAAACTCGAAACGGTAAGTTTGGGAGCCCTGACTACACATCTTGCATATTTGTTACGAGAAAAACATCATGTTACACTTACCTACACGGCGAGGAGCCACAACAGGACTGGTGGAAGCAACACTTTCACTTGATACTATATCCTAGAGTAAGACTCGATATGGACGTACTTTTTCATCGAACGAAACGTAAAAGTCAGAAAGATGTAAAAGTATTAATACGATCCAACATAATTATTATATGCTAACAAAATAAGCTACTTACAGCGTTCGCTTTGGAAGATTTCCGTTTCTTTTCAATTTTCGCGCTCTCTAGTTCAGCCTAAAAGTGCTTTTAATGCGAAACAATAGATTAGCAAGCTAGAACAGATAAACCGTACATAAATAGATCAAAATTCCTGTTGCATGCATTGTACTAATGTTTAGGTGATACGAGTAAAGGCCATGAATCCTCTAGAAGCAAAGGCAAATAGTTACCTTGGCTCTCGCGACATTCTCATCTGTATAAGGGAGGAACAACTGATCAGTCATGCTTTCTCTAATGGCAACATCATGTCTTTTGTGCCAACCCTAGAAAGGAAATAGCAGAAGTGCTCTACGCTATAGACTCCAAAAAAAGTATTCAAACGATGCAACCGACCTGATAATGTACTGTGAAAATCCGTTCCCCATCTTGGACAGCGACGCTTATGATTTTTCCTTCGTAATAAATACCCTTATAGTTGCAAAGAATTCTGTCGTTCAAATCATAAGACGGTTTCTGTGGCATCTGCAATTCTGAACGTGCAATGCTTTATGAGTTGAACAAACATCCACTTGCAGAGTTATAGCAAGAAGAAACAAAAAACAAAACAATGCACAGAAGAAGGGAAGTCAAACATGCAGTAGCGAGCGTCAACAATGCGTTTACACGACGCACGCAGCACGCGCAACTTAACGCCTAATATTTGAAAATCTGTTTTCCAAATGACTCAGAAAACTCCAAATAATAGATACATAACCTAGAGTTTCTGCATGATTTTTGAATTTAAACTTTAATTTTTGCCTGTCAGCCGTGTTTCATATATCCCCTCCCAATTGTTGCTATATATCCCTGCAATCCCTAGCAAAAGAAAGAGCATTCTGTAAAGAATTATAATTGCTAACAAATATAAAAAAGGAGCAATTTTATATGAAACACTTTGTTTGCGTCTATGGCCTGCGGCACGCATGGCTATAATCAACTCATCTCATATGACCACAGGGTCATTCCAGATGTACAGTTTGACCGACGTCCATGGACTGAAAAATAAGGTGCTCCAAACAAACAGAGTGTAAACCTTGGATGAGATGCGGAAGGCGACAATTCCCAAACGTTGTGCCTTCCAGAACTCTTCGTTGTTGAAGTGACACGGCGCCAAGGTAGGGAGTGGGGGGGGGGGGAGGATGGGACTGTTGTACAAGGGATCGGTCATACTATTGCGGCGATTCCTGCAGTTCCTGCAATTCCTGTGATTCCTGCGGGTCCCGTAAACTGTGTATATTGAGAAAAAAACAATGTATACTGAAATCCTCAAAGTGCTCCGTAGTCCGGTACATCGGAAGTCGAGGAATCACAGGAATTGCTGGAATTACGGGAATTGCAGGAGTCACCAAGAGTCCATTGCATACCGGCTATTTTGCATTTCGGTTGTGATGGCTAGTCACGATTAGTCATTTCGGAAAAAAATTACAGCCGAAATGCAGGAATCGGCATGCAATGAACTCGTTACTGGCCTTTCGGGAAAATCGTGAGGCGATGAAATCGCGTGATGTATGCCCGGCCCTTAACCTTCTACTATCTAGATATGTTGCCGGCCGCATTAATATGAATACGCGAACCAGGATGGGCTAAGGGAAACCACACTTTGCTTTTCTGGTAAGTACTTATCTTCAGTTCCTTGTGTGGATCCTTCTCTTAAATATTGGTAAGAATAAAGATATACAGGGTGTCCCAAAAAAATGTATCGAACGTTTGATCGTTGGTGTCTCTCTTCCCAAGAAGTCTTTTGCCTTGCTTCAAGTACCGTTTTGTAGAGCTGGCAGTGCCCGATATGTCATTTTAACATGAAGGCTGGACTTTACAAACATCTCGCTCGAGTTCATGGCTTTACCAAAGAGCAAATTGACATCAGCAAGACTGAGAAAAGAAGAGAGAAGTTAGCAGCCACAGGGAAACCCATATTCATTTGCGAAGTATGTGGCGCGCAGTATACGAATGAAGTCATCTTCCAAAGACAGCAACGAGCAAAGCACCCTGATGACTATACATTGAAAGCAATAAGATGTCTAGTTTGTGATGACGAAGCAATTGTGATTATCTCTTCAACAAACTTCCTATCGATTATCAAGACTTTGAATATTTTGAGCAGCCACAAACGGACGATCTGCACATATATTTTAGCAAAAAGTCGTTGAGGTAAGATTGCAAATATCAACTAGAGTTGAGAAAAATGTCAAAATGGAAATGAAATTTAGTTGGCTTGAAAGCACGGATTGCTTGCATTAATTGGAGATGGAGTGCAATTGAATCCAGTTAGAATTCCAAAAATAGAATGGATGAAGGCCAACTTTACGTCGTGCTCGCGGCAGTCCAAGGAGGCATAGAGTTGAGCTTTTTGACATGAAAAAATTGTATTTAATATCTTTAGGTGCCGTTATTACTCTACGCTGTCACCGATTCAAGACCATCGCAACTTACAAAATATAATGGTATTCGAAAGCCTTCGGGAAGTTCTGGGAGAATACAGAAAAAGACTTGTAGTTGATCTCGAAAAGGTGCTTAATGATTAACAGTCCAAATAAAATTATCTGTAGGCAGCCATTCCAGCAGCAAGGGAGACGCTGAAGCGAATGTTGCGCTTTTCACTTAGCGCAGGCGTGGAATAGGGCTGTTGTTAATTTGGGACTAAGAAAGTTTGTGAGGGGACCTAAAGCAGTTTTGGAGGTAAAAAATTGGTGGGAGATTTCGAAGGGGATTATTTTTGCTGGAAGAACACCCTACGTTAATCGGTGACCGGATCCCACAGTAACGGAATCGAGGCAAATACGGTGTTGGTACTCGTCCGTTACCTCATGGCGGTAGGCGTGAAGGCTGAGATATTTTGATCATCTGCCTGTCCGCGATCAAAAGTTCTTATGCGAGTCCACATTACAGCCAAGTGGCGTCACAGTGGGCACGGTAGACAGCGCACAAGGCTCGGAACGCTCAGTGGTCATTCTTTGCACAACCAGAACACAAATGAAAACAAGGACCATAAGGACGTTCTTCTCGGATAAAAAAAGGCTGAACGTGGCATTGCCCCGTGGTAAGGACGGCCTCTTCATCATTGCTCCATTACCTTGCAGGATGTTGACACATAGTCCGCCATGGTCCATTGGTGGCGCGAGACCGGCGTCATCAAAGATCTAAACTTCTTCGATAACCAAATGCGACTGATGCTGCGATACTGAGTCCGAGGACGGACTCTTGTTAGAGGAACGATCGCAGAAGCATTTCGCAGCTAAATAATCATTCCAGTTTATGTTGACATCAAATCTCTGATTTCAGCAAATTGTGTGGAATGCTTTCAAAACGAATTAATCCCCCGTTTGAAGAACTGTTGGATTGCTTACACTCTAATAACTCACTAGCACTAGGAATTTTGAGACATGTCCAAGAGGTTAGAATTTGTGATTATTGAACTATTTCATATCACTAATAATTTGTAAATCAGAATGCCCGTGCTTCGAGAGTTCTCCGCAAGAAAGACGAGGGCGTCATGATAAGATAAACAACGCGATAGAAGAGTTTAAAGAAATGCTTCGTGCAAATGATGTTTAAAAAACGGATGTTATTAAGAATCATTGGAGGAAGATGTCCCAATTTGTTACAGAGAATAGTATATAGATGAAAATAAAATTTCTTCAGAAAGAAATGAGTAAAAAAATACATAGATATACAATTGAGCTCCTAACTCATAGGAAAAAAACGGATTGCGACAATTTTTTCCGTCGCGACATATTTTTCTTCGCAAAACCGTCGCAATGCTATAACTTTTTTAAAACTAGTTTTCAAAAGAAACTGAGACCATCATTGGATTGCTGAGAACCTAGCGATTCAGAATAACTGTTGAAATTTTGAAAATGCTTTTATTTGATCTATCGCGGCGTATTTGTCGCGACAAAACCGTCGCACCGAATTAAGTTGCTTGAATATAAGTTTCATGGAGTGAAAAGTAGATTTTTGGACTCCTGGCAGAATTCTGACTTAGAAGATGCGTCAAAAAATCAAAAAACTCTTGTACGAAGCATTTAGTGATTATTTGAAATATTTTCATCAAATTTAGGTCAAATTTACGAAAAATTTGAAGAAATCGCAAAATTTATATCAGAAATCGACAGCAATGAGCATTGCGATGTTTCATTGATAATTTCGGATCACCAACTATGATGCAGGCTGATTTGGCCTCTCAAGAACGACCTAGCCTGCAGACGCGAACTGCCGATTTCAAGGCTTCATAATTTTCAAATTCATGCAGCCTTGTTCAAATAACTTCACTATCAGTAGAGTACAAGGACTCTTTCAACAATTCAAGGTGAGTCTAGTCTATTATATGGAATGCCTTCCAAGATACATGTACTTAAACTGAGGTGCGCATGCATCGCTGTCATTATGGTGCCACATTATCGAGACCGTATTGCAGGCAGTCGGTCAGTAAAAGAGTCGAAACTTTATCCGCATCTGTAATAGTGCTTGCTATTTGAGAATTTCACCTTTGAAAATGTAATTTGCAAACAAGAAGTGTCTGATGGTTCCGGGAAAAGTGCAAATGTCAACGATAATTTCACGAAATTTTCACGAATTTCATGTTGCCTTAGACTTCATAACTTCCACATATTCCGAATCTACGCAAAAAATGCTTCTAGAAAATGTATAAATCACACACCCTTGCATCACCGAAAGAGGCTGCATTTTCACCTCTTTTCCTATTATGATTGCCAGATCTGACTGGGTGCACTTGCACCCAGATTTGGCATAATCGCATCTAGAGGCGGATTTCGTTATTTTGTTTACTCTACAATTTCCGTTTTCATGATACTTGGTAAGTTGCTTTTCTTGGTTTATCTATTTTGCTAGACTGAAGTTGAGTTTAATTTCAAAAATTTTAAAAATTATTTGAAATGCTCAAACGTCAAAAATTTCGATATATTGTGAATTAACTTTACGAGCTGTCAGTCACAAGGGCAAAGCATCGCCCGCAGCATGGAACTTCGCACCCCAAATTATGGCATGGGCGTGACCGTGCCCAAAGCAATACAGCCGACGCTTGTAATTACGAGATCAGGTCGCAATGATAGCATAAATACCTTCAAGCTGAACTTGTATCATACATCATCATGTTCGCAGTTGTCTATTATATTCTGAGCAAGACTACCGAAGTGATTCCGAGATCGAGGTTGCCTCCAGACACGCAATGCAATACCATCTTATGGATAAGATGGCGAGGAAGGCGATACAAGGGAAAGGTAAGTGGTTTAAGTTTCATAGAATCTCATTTGAAAGATCGTATTTTCTTTGTCTAAAATTTTTCTGATAATTTTTTCTACACTCTAGACAGATTTGATGAAAATCAACTAGATATTTTTCATGTATCTTGAGCGAAATTTGATTTGGAAATCTTAATTTCCTTGTCGAAATTTCAAATTTTGTGACTTCGAATTGCTTTTTTGGCAATTTTTGCTATATTCTAGAGAAATCGGAAAAATTAATCAAATATTACCGTTTCAATTATCTTGCGCGAAATTTCATTTGAAAATCTGAATTTCTTTGTCGAAATTTCAAATTTTGTGACTTTGACGACCTTCGAATTGCTTTTTTGGAAATTGCTATATTCTGTACAGATTGAGGAAAAAACAATCAAGTATTACTGTTTCAAGTATCTTGAGCGGAAAATTTGATTTGGAAATCTTAATTTCCTTGTTGAAATTTCAAATTTTGTGACTTTGACGACCTTCAAATTGCTTTTTTGCGTTTTTTGCCATATTCTAGAGAAATCGAAAAAATTAATCAAATATTACCGTTTCAATTATCTTTCGCGAAATTTCATTTGAAAATCTGAATTTCTTTGTCAAGGAAGATCGTCAAGTCAAGGAAGCTTTAAATAGCCGTGTAAGGCGGCTGAGAAAAACGTTGCGGGATCGAAATTCACAACCTTCTCAATCTGGCCGGGGACCTGGGGTAGGAACGGGTTCTGAAAATTGCCCACCGGGCAGAATGTATACGGACGCTTATTTTTTCGATGAGGAGTGATTATTTTGTTATTACTGGAAGTTTTATAACAGTTTTTTATCAGAGAATATATCAGAGCCTTATCTAGAAAGCATATTTTGTTCTCTTGTGCCTTTTTGTTTACCGTTTTGCTAATATACATGCTTTTTAGAACATACGTTGTTAAAATTGCCGCTTTTCAAAATATGAGTTCAAAAAAATTTGCAGGAGTTTTTCAACGGAGTAGGACGTTATGCGTGTTCTTGTTTTGCAGATTTTTTTTGAATAATTTAAAAGGGAGTCTTGTAAATCGATAAAATATCGACACGTTTTGATCAAAATGCAGATGATTTTTCTTGCAGTAATTCGACAGTTGCAATTAGTCAAATTTTATTGATGGAAGACTTATACAGCTGGAGTGTAAGAATGGGATACAAACATTAAGCATATTTACTGAAAATGAGGAAAATGGATTACAAACAAAGGCAAAGTAATAAAGATTTTGTACAAGCTTAACAATATACGTACATATAAGACTCTTCTCTATTTTCCTTCCAAAATATTTCTGCCGCCTTGCTCAATCACTCTACCCATTCTTTTTCTGACACCTCTAATGTATTTCTTGCATGTGTCAGGAGTGATAGTCTTCCAGTAAGAAACGATTGCTGCCTTTAAGTCGTCGAGTTGGCGAATTCCTTGTTTCCTATAAAGAATACTTATATGAGCCATGAGCAAATTTGCATGCGAACGAGAAATTTTACCGTATGTGGTTTTTCATGTTACCCCAAACGAGCTCAATGGGATTTAAATCTGGCGATTCTGCTGGCCACTCCATAGTTGCTACATCCCAGTCTAGAAGTTTCCCCGAAGTATAGCGGCTTTTATGACATGGTGCATTATCTTGTACAAGCCTGGCATGACCTGAATGATGACCTTGATGACCCTGTTCCAGAAACCTAAATTGCTGTTTTAAACTGTAAACTGACCGTTGTGAACTTTTCGTACAAAAGGGATGTAACACTTCTCCAATATTCGGCAGTAAAGTTCACTGTTTATGCGAACGTTTCCTCCCAATATAGCTAGCTGAGTAGTTCCGCGTTCAGAAATTCCACCCCATATATGGAGTTTGGCCGGATGTTTCGCACGGTTGCGCAATCTTGCAAATTGGTCTCCTTTCTTCACAAAACAGAATCGTGTAGAGTTGTCGACTGAATGCGTATGAGAATGTTATGCCATGTTTGTCAGTACTCACTTTGAACTATGCTCTCATCGGTGAAAACGCAATCGGAGAAATTCGTCATATCAGCTAGCATGTAAGTGCAAAAGTCCATACGAGCAACTTTGTTTACATCTCTTATGGTGTGGCAGTATTTAGTGGTCGTCCTTCCAAGTCCTAACTGCTGTCTCAGTCTTTTGACATGAGAGAGGCTTACTAAGATCCCTCTCGTTTGCAGCCGTCTGCAGACATCGTATGCTGTTGAAGAGCTATTAAGACGATAGCAACGTTCTATCTCCGCTTTAATATCTTCCAGTAAGGCTGCAAAGGCTTTGCTATATAAGAGTACAACAACACCTTTTGAGACATGCAAAATGCTTATAGTGAATAAATTTAAAGACACAGAATAAAAGAAAAAATAGAAGAAAATTACAAACATGAAAGAGAACGCGGGTGGTACTCTTTTTGCTGGATTTCTGTGCTTTCAAAATCTTTCAGAAATCTCCAAACCATGTTGTACGTAAAAGAGGGATCAACCTAAAGCATCTATGTTTCTAAAGTATAATAATCAATGCACAGATATCGCAGCAACCCTTCCACACCTTCTGCACTTCGCGAACTACATGCCCCACTGATTTTCCTTCTTCTCTCAATCCGACAATGATGCTGATATGATCGTAGATCTTGTGTCCAGGATTATGAATTTTCATCTTAAAAAGAGTTTTTTCAAATGAGAAGAAAGAGCATTTATATCAGGAAAGGCAATTCGGATCAATAGCAAGCAAACATATAGAACATGTGTTTGCTCCACAATGTAAGGAATGCTCATATGAGGCCTCTTGTTGGGGTGACCGCACCTGTGGCGAGGATCCGCCTTTAGATGCGAGTATGCCTACGCCCATTTGGGTGCAAGCGCACCCAGTCAGATCTGGTAATCATCATAGAAAAAGAGGTAAAAATGCAGCCTCTTTCGGTGATGCAAGGGTGTGTGATTTATACATTTTCTAGAAGCATTTTTTGCGTAGATTCAGAATATGTGGAAGGAAATTCGTGAAAATTTCGTGAAATTATCGTTGACATTTGCACTTTTCCCGGAACCATCAGACACTTCTTGTTTGCAAATTACATTTTCAAAGGTGAAATTCTCAAATAGCAAGCACTATTACAGATGCGGATAAAGTTTCGACTCTTTTACTGACCGACTGCCTGCAATACGGTCTCGATAATGTGGCACCATAATGACAGCGATGCATGCGCACCTCAGTTTAAGTACATGTATCTTGGAAGGCATTCCATATAATAGACTAGACTCACCTTGAATTGTTGAAAGAGTCCTTGTACTCTACTGATAGTGAAGTTATTTGAACAAGGCTGCATGAATTTGAAAATTATGAAGCCTTGAAATCGGCAGTTCGCGTCTGCAGGCTAGGTCGTTCTTGAGAGGCCAAATCAGCCTGCATCATAGTTGGTGATCCGAAATTATCAATGAAACATCGCAATGCTCATTGCTGTCGATTTCTGATATAAATTTTGCGATTTCTTCAAATTTTTCGTAAATTTGACCTAAATTTGATGAAAATATTTCAAATAATCACTAAATGCTTCGTACAAGAGCTTTTTTGATTTTTTGACGCATCTTCTAAGTCAGAATTCTGCCAGGAGTCCAAAAATCTACTTTTCACTCCATGAAACTTATATTCAAGCAACTTAATTCGGTGCGACGGTTTTGTCGCGACAAATACGTCGCGATAGATCAAATAAAAGCATTTTCAAAATTTCAACAGTTATTCTGAATCGCTAGGTTCTCAGCAATCCAATGATGGTCTCAGTTTCTTTTGAAAACTAGTTTAAAAAAAGTTATAGCATTGCGACGGTTTTGCGAAGAAAAATATGTCGCGACGGAAAGAATTGTCGCAATCCGTTTTTTTCCCATGAGTTAGGAGCTCAATTGTAGTCGTCTTTCCCCCACTAGACACCTACTCAGACAATCGCCGTGGGCAGGCGGGCACCGGAAAAATAGATTGCTGATCTCTCGCACCCCGCTCGTGGATTTTTTGGAAAGCAATCAGAACTTTTCGGAAGACCGCTTGCTGAGTTCTCGATTCCTCAGAGATTCGGCAATATATCTGCAAAAGGTAAGAGCGAAAAAAATTCAACAGGCGGTCTTTCAAAAATCCGCTGACTCAGCAAGCGGTCGTCCGAAAAGTCCTGATTGCTTTGCAAAAAATCCGCGAGCGGGGTGCGAGAAATCAGCAATCTACAAGGTGTCCCAAAAAATGTATCGAACGTTTGATCTTTAATATCTCTCTTCTAATGAAGTCTCTAACCTTGCTTCAGGTACCAATCTGTAGAGCTGGCTTCAACTTAGATTTGCATTATAGAACGAATCACTCACCTCTCTTCGTTACTGTAGGATTACGGTAGAAACTTCAAAGAGGGTTTGAAGTAATGAAAGGCCATATTTTGCCTCAGAAAAGGAACAAAACAGCGTGTAAACTTTTACACTAGGCTAATTAGAGTTGCTGATTATAACTGTAAAGTTCCCAACTTATTATGATGCTTCATTGAAGAGTTATGCCAGGTAAGAGGTAACGGCCATTTTTTCAATGTTCTTAAAAAGTGCGATTACACCGTTTAGAAAGCTTCGTAATTTTTTGAATAGTTGAGTATTGAACTCAGCGTCCATAAAAACCCTATTACACATGTTTTCACATTTTTTTTGAAAAATTTTGAAACGGCAGCTTTTTCCACATTGACACCATATGTTTCAAGTTTCTACCGTAATCGTACAGTAATGAAGAGAGATGGATTATTCGTTTTATAACGCAAATCTAAGTTGAAGCCAGCTCTACAAAACGGTACCTAAAGCAAGGCAAAAGACTCCTTGGGAAGAGGGATATTAACGATCAAACGTTCGATACATTTTTTTGGGACACCCTGTATTTTTCCGGTGCCCGCCTGCCCCCAGCGATTGTCTAAGTAGTGGACGAATTCGAATTTGAATTAGGGCATGCCGGCCGCGGCTGAGCGCTGCACCGTCAAATGCATTTCAAGCTAATGCAGTTTTCTTTTGTGTTTTATTGTCTTTGCATTGTGATTTTTTTGTTTTAATGACGATTGTAATCAGAATTGAAAAGTTTTTTGTTGCTTAGCGATGTTTCGTATTACTATGCTCTTTCTTTACTCTGTTCTCATGAAAGCTTGGAAAAACGACTCACATGGAGAATTTTCGACATGAAGTGTTCAATGAAGCAACACTTCAAGACTTGCCGAGAAAAATTTCGCAATTTTTCAAACTTAGTCGTTTTTTCAAGCTCAACTTGGAATCCTAGTCAAAACAACGAGCATAGCAGTACGATCTATGGCTCAGATAAAAGCAACAATTTCAGTACGAATAGAGAAAATTGTCAACATTCAAAACTTAAGTTGAAACGTCGCGAAAACACAAAAAAAATTGTTTGAGATTGAAGTGAAAGCTGCAGGTGCCGCGCTCTGCCGCAGCCGGAGTGCTCTAGTTCAGATTCGATTTCGTCTACTGGGTGTCTACTGGGGGGAGGACGACTATATATGTAAATGAGGGAAATGGCCTTCTTGGCCTTCTGTTATCGACAGATTCACAGAGCATGCCTGTGGTTGTTATCACCATATCCGAAACAAGTTTGAAATTCAAAAATAGAAAAATTTCTAGATTTCAAGCGGAACCATAAGTTTTTTCGGAAATGTCAGAAAACCCTAATTGTCAAATTTGCCAAGTTCACAGAGAGTTTACAGAAAAAATTATGATTTCAAAGAGAAAAATATTCAAAGATTCAAGCGACACCCAGAAAACCCTTAAATAGAATTTTTGAGATTTTTATTGAAAAATTTGTAAGAACAAGTTTAAATTCAGAAAAGAAAAAATTCTAGCTTTCAAGCAAACCGATTATCATATTCGGAAACAGCGCGATAGAACACCAGTGAATACATGTTTTTTACCCTAACTGGACTGAATTAACTACTGAATCATGAATTCGAATTTCAAAGAAATTTCGGTTCCATAAGCTGTAGGATGACGACGGAGTTATCGTGTGCGGGATCAGCTCGTTTTTGGAGCAAATTGGGTGCAAATTAGGATTGCTGTTCATGACCTCTCACGAACTTCGCTGATTACGTAGCGGCAAGACTATCGGGGTACAGTCGAGTAGATTTTCTGCTTAATATAGTGTGCTTGCACAGCTTATGAAATGCGGTAAAATTTGCGCGTGAACAGCTCAGATAATCGCCGGGGGCAGGCGGTCCGCAAACTCGCGCTTTTCTGCAGGCGGTCAGCAGGATTTCGGGGCGTGGCCAAATCTTCAGCGGGCGGTATTTGCGTTTTCTGCAAGCGGGCATCAATACAAAATTTTCTGCAAGCGCTCGTCAAACAATCTCTTTCAGCGAGCGCTGGCCAAACTTTCAGCAGGCGCTCAGACTCTTTTTACGCAGTTTCGGGCGTACGCCGAGAAAAGATGAGACTCTATGTGGCAGAGGTGCCATCGATGGTTTTATTACCCAAGTTTGGGGTACTTTCTCTCAGCGGAAAGTACCTGAGGGTTGTGCGGTCCTTCAAAAAGGACCGTGCGGCTCTCAATAATTTTGCATGTTCTCGCGGAAAATCCGCGAGAATGCGGCCACTGTGCCGCAACCTATGTATAGAAAAACCGCGATAGATCTTCGAGCGTTCGTCTAAAATTTGGCCAGAATTATTCCAAATTTCTGCAAGCGGACCACAAAAAATCAGCGAACTATTTTTCCGGTGCCCGCTTGCTCAAAATTCGCATGGCCGCTTGCCCCCGGCGATTATCTGAGAGGTTGCTGCGCCGGCACTGCCGGCATTTGTGCGCGCAATTTTCCTGCGTCACAGTCGAAGCTAATTCCTCACGAGCAAATTTTACCGCATTTCACCTTCTGTGCAAACACACTATATTAAGCGGAAAATCTACTCGACTGTAAGTAAGTTCCCTCACCCTGTTAATTGGGTTTGTTTTCGCCGTATTTTCAAATGTACCTCAAAACAAAAAGGTTTTTTTTAAGAAGCCTCTCTTGCCCATAGAAACTTTAAAGTTGCTTTTTATAATGAATTCTTGGGTAATTGGGGTTATTTCCAAAGCGAATTCAGTAGTGATAACTATTTTCCAAGGCAGCCCATTTGTACATTTGCGCTTAGCGAGACTAAATTTATATGATGTGTCTACCTTAATTTTTGGAAACGATTATAAGCATCTGAATAAAAACGATATCTCAATTGTATAGTTCTCATTGATAAGGCAATCAAAGGCGGCAGTAATGACTCGGCTCAACTGGAACTGGGTCAACGTAGATATCATTTTGCAGGAAAGAGAAAAAGGGACACTTCTTGTGGGGCGAGGCAGAGCCCTCGGAAAAATTGCAGAGTTAGGTATCGACATCCTAATTTATAACAGGAAAAAGTATTATGTGTGGACCCTGGTCAGCTTCCCATAGGTACCGGCGCGACACGCCTTCAGTGCGTTTCCTGTTCTAGCTTCTTATGGAATTTCTCGCTTCTCTCCCATTTACTTGTTTTTGTTGTACTATATTGTCTCCATCGGGTATAAGCAATCCGCAATAACCGGTGACGAGGTTTTACGTGCTGTAATAGTCCTGAGAGCTTCAGTCTTGAGTAGTATCACAGTTTTGTGTTTTTTTCTTGAGAAATTGAGATTTGAGGGAATTCTAAGGGAACGTTCCTTCAAAAGCTTTTGTTTGAAATAAAGTCCGTTTCGGCTTGATTTATAAAGTATGGACTGTGCCCCAAGTCAAAATGAAGCCTTTTGAGAAGCCGGTAGGGATTTGCTTACAGAAATGTCCACCTTTTTTGAAATTTTCACGATTCTAGTGTCTGCGTCTGCGAAGATAAACGTTTTAAGAGTGCTTCTGTCCATTTTCGGCTTTACGTATACTTAATATCGCTTATCCATAAGTGCAAGTTCGAAATTTGCATCCTTTACCTACAAGCTATGAATAGGCATGCTAGCAGCATCTCAGTTTCAGTTTGGCCACCGCCGGCATGCTCTAACACAGCGCGGGAATTCAAAAGTGCGCTCAAATGAAAGATCCTTATTCACAAGATCGCATATGACCTCGGACATACCTCACGCGATTTCAGTCGCGACGCGATTTGGCAATACTCCAAATGTTCATAACTCATCGTACGGGGTTTCCGAATGTACGGAAAATGAGGCATTTTACCAACCTGCGAAAGTTATACAAACTGTTCATTTGGGGTCTACCAGTATTGAATTTGAAAACATCTGGCAAATTGCCAGATCGCGTGGCGACTGAAATCGCGTGAGGTATGTCTCTTGCCTATGGCACCAAATCTAGTGTACATGGGACGCTAAAAATGTGACCCAAATACTTAGGAAAACTTATGTGCATGAAAGCTGCTAAACTTTTCTTCGAATTAACTGGAACCCAGCTAAGCTGGGTGCAAGCTGAGTTGTAACCGATTCTTGCTCAAATAACTTCTCATCCTTTTCTACGTCAATCTTCGCTTTCAAAGTTTCAAACAGGCAGAAAACGTTTTCGGTCTTTCTCTTTGGTTTTTCCGATAGCCCTTAGAACGTACCCAATGGTGACGCAATCTGTTCTGATCGCAAAGCGCACTTTGAGCGGAGCAATGCGCGAATATGTTTCATTTTCACCGGATGTTCGGGGACGTTAATTTTCCTTTTTCCTTTCTTTTTCTTCTTCTTTCAGTTGTTCTGCTGGAGAGAGGGATTGGCAGATGGAGGTGGTAGAGAGATTGGGGGAAGGGAAGTGCAGGGTGAGAGATTGAAAAGTTTGGTGGAAGAAAAATAAATAGGGAATATTAATTGTCGAAGTGGGACCTCGTAAAATTTAGCGAAATCTGAGGGAGATTTCGCTCTAAAAATCCATTGTCTCCAGCTTGTTGCGGGCAATTTGTAGCTTCCGGGTATACAAGGCCAGTATGTTCATTGCGACAGGCCCAAAAAGCTGATGCTGTTTGAGAACAAATATTACTTTCCATGCCCTCTTTCACAACTTTGAGAACTAATCATTTGTCAACTGAATGGTGCTTGATTGCTGGTGGAAGATAACTGTGCCCTCTCGAAATATCCTGAACTTTTTGTTGGAGAAAATGTTCGTAATGAAAAATAATTTGTAGCACTGAGTTTAAAAAGAGTGGTCAGTGAGCTTACATGCTGTAACTGATCTACAGTATAGAGTATTCTCAACCATTTCGCACACCATGATTGACTAAATGTGAAATCGGGTCACCAAAAAATCTCAACTTTATGACATTGCTTTGTTTGATCCAGTCCTTAGTACAGTGGATATGACATTCGTCCCCCTCCCTTCCGCCCGTTTTATAAATCACTGATTGTATAAGATCGTTCACTTCTTCGCACGCGTTGTTCATTTCTTTGTTTATGCGTTTCTGCTGAGAAAAAAAAATATTTGCATATGGGCTACGGGTTGCGGAAATGAACACTAGTTGTTTGAAAAAAAAAAGAATTGCAGAGTACTCATTTTGCGTCCATTAAAGCAATTTACGCTCAATGAGCGCACTGCAAGATTTTCATAGTAAGTGCACCAATGCTTTACTCGCAAGTTGAAGTGCCTCCAGTGTAGCCATCACGTTACTCGAATCCAGAGCAGCTTTTTTTTCAATTTATGTAACCTCCGCGTCCCGGTAAGTCTCCTGAGATAATCGAGAAAAGAAGGGCTTAGCTCATCTTACTTGTTATACATCCCATACATTAGATTGAAGTGTCACCATTCTCTCTGCACAGTTACAATCCCAGAAAGTACTGAGCGCAGTCTTGCTCCAAGCGCGTTGTAGTGCACGCTAAAGACAACATGCAACCAAAGCGTACAACAAAAACATCATTATTTCTCTTCAGAATATGTCGGAGCCTCCATCATGTTCCATTGGGCCTTCGTTTTCTAACTTCAGACTAATGTCAAGCTTGATCGGCAAACCGCTTGTGACTAGTTCGTATAAGTGGCCATCTAATATATAAAAAACGTAAGCGCAATTCAAAAAAAAATCACTACGTAATATATTTTGGAATCGTTGTTTACCCATTATTACCCCTGATCCGTGGAACACGGCAAACGAGGAGGCAGCAGACGGCGAAATTATGATGAAATGTACTGATCTTTGACTTTGGATTGCTGCCAAGTGGCATGCGTTTTGGAACGCTGCCAAATTTCAAAACGAGTGACCAAGCATATTTTCGTAAAAGGGTCACACGTATTTCAAAAGGCAATCATGAGTGTCGCAATGATTTTAAGAATGCGTCGCCGGCGTCCGGGTGTGTTAATACTTGTACCTCCTTTTTTTCGAGCTTGTTATTCCAGAATGTGTCTTCCAAATATGTTGTATACTTCTATTAGTTGCTTTTGAAATGATGCCAAAATGCGTAACGGCGTGACTTGAGCTAAAATCATCTATGTTCTCAACTCTTAGTATAAATGCTCTAACTAAGAACAGTCAATTTGCTTTGGGAGTATCTTGCTTCCGCATGTAGACAAGAGAGTGCGTGAGTAACTTGGTTTCGCTGGTACTTTTGAAAGCGTTTATCTTACAACAGCCTTGCTTTGTGTAACTGGGTCCCGCTGGTGCTTTCAACTAGGTATCGGTGTGTAAGCGGCACGTAGGGCAATTCGGTCGGGCAGGGAAACAGATTTTTGTGCGTTTGGGGCAGTTCTCAGAATTGAAAGTCTTAAAGTGACATGTGCGGCAATTTGAGAATACGCTGTAAATACTTGAATTCGTTGTTCTCTTTTTGTTTGAGTCGTAGTTGGTTTTTCTTATATGTACGATCTTCATGCGGCACGTAGGGCATAAATTTCCTTTTTGAATAGTTACTATCGGTCTGTAAGCGGCATGTAGGGCAATTCAATCGGGCAGGGAAACAGATTTTTGTGCGTTTGGGGCAGTTCTCAGAATTGAAAGTCTTGAAGTGACATGTACTGCAATTTGAGAATACGCTGTAAATACTTGAATTCGTTGTTTTGTTTGTTTGAGTCGTAGTTGGTTCTTCTTATATATACGGTCTTCAAGCGGCACATAGGGCATGAATCTCCTTTTTTAATAGTTACTATGGGTCTGTAAGCGGCACGCAGGGCAACTCGATCGGACAGGGAAATAGATTTTTGTACCTTTGGGGCAGTTCTTATGATTTTTGAACGGTCTTCAAGCGGCACGTAGGCAATGAACTGTCTATCAGATAGATAATATTGGTTTGTAAGCGGCACGTAAGGCAATTTGATCGGACAGGGAAACAAATTTTTGTATGTTGATTGACGGTCTTTAGGTGGCTCAGTAGTCGTGCATTTCGGGCAGGGACCTCCTTTTGTAGTAAAACTTCATATTCCTTTGGCGAAAAAATTAAAGGACTCTCTGAAAAAGTACTTACACGATTGATTTCGTTGCTGTCGGAATTGATTCTGAGAGAAAAGTGTTTTTCGTGGTACACATAGTTGTTATTGGTGTATTTCTACTTCCAAAACTATAGGTGTTCTGCTACTTACTTAACGATCTTCTATGGAATTTGTTGAGAAGAACTGGAAGAGCAAATTCTCTTTGAGAGGGTAGAAAAGTAGGGGGGGGGGGGGCTTATCTGAATGTTTCTGGGAGGAGGGGAAATGGCAGAAAGGGTAAACGAGAGGAAAATAATATTCTCCATGCATTGTTGTAGCAAGAATTTCGAGAAATGCTGAATGATTTGTAGAGATTATCGCTTCTTTGAGCAGTTCTCCTTTTGTAGAATGCTTTTCGCAAAAATGTTCTCAGGAAAGGAATAGGAAACTCAAGAAGTATTTATAGTCACAAATAAGCCCTTATATTGTATCTGCCCCGACCCACTTGCTAGCGACCCGTAGGGTCGCTAGTCTGCATATAGCGGGAAACCGCGGTGAGATGCCGAAGCGCGCGGATGCCTAGCACCTTTAATTACTGGTTCACTAGTAGAAAAAAGTATAATTGTCTACACACATATCTTGCTCGCAACACAATAACACCTCAGAAATTCTGAAAATTTGTTCTTGGACCGGCTATATCCTCTGCGCGTATTACATAAAAGAACAACTTACTCAACCGTAAGTGCACGAAACAATATAGAGGCTATATCAGATCATTACCATAATCTTATATATAAAGCTGAATGTCTGTTTGTATGTCTGTCTGTCTGTCTGTATGTATGTATGTATGTATGTATGTATGTGTGTACGTATGTTCCGAATAGAAAATTCCATTTCTGAACCGATCCGGACCAAACTTGGCACACATACACTTCGGGCCCCGGCGGGTGTCATAGGCTACTTTTCGTCATCGATCGATATCGATTTTATAGATTTTTATCGATTTTTTTGCTGAGTTCACCTACTCAGATAATCGCCGGGGGCAAGCGGCCATGCGAATTTTGAGCAAGCGGGCACCGGAAAAATAGTTCGCTGATTTTTTGTGGTCCGCTTGCAGAAATTTGGAATAATTCTGGCCAAATTTTAGACGAACGCTCGAAGATCTATCGCGGTTTTTCTATACATAGGTTGCGGCACAGTGGCCGCATTCTCGCGGATTTTCCGCGAGAACATGCAAAATTATTGAGAGCCGCACGGTCCTTTTTGAAGGACCGCACAACCCTCAGGTACTTTCCGCTGAGAGAAAGTACCCCAAACTTGGGTAATAAAACCATCGATGGCACCTCTGCCACATAGAGTCTCATCTTTTCT
The DNA here is from genome assembly GCA_958299035.1 of Cylicocyclus nassatus. Classification (NCBI taxonomy): domain Eukaryota; kingdom Metazoa; phylum Nematoda; class Chromadorea; order Rhabditida; family Strongylidae; genus Cylicocyclus; species Cylicocyclus nassatus. The sequence continues at coordinate 104,827,219 of CATQJL010000001.1, forward strand.
CGGCGTACGCCCGAAACTGCGTAAAAAGAGTCTGAGCGCCTGCTGAAAGTTTGGCCAGCGCTCGCTGAAAGAGATTGTTTGACGAGCGCTTGCAGAAAATTTTGTATTGATGCCCGCTTGCAGAAAACGCAAATACCGCCCGCTGAAGATTTGGCCACGCCCCGAAATCCTGCTGACCGCCTGCAGAAAAGCGCGAGTTTGCGGACCGCCTCTCAGATAATCGCTGGGGGCAGGCGGGCACCGGAAAAATAGTTTGCTGATCTCTCGCACTCCGCTCGCGGATTTTTTGCAAAGCAATCAGGACTTTTCGGAAGACCGCTTGCTGAATTCTCGATTCCTCAGAGATTCAGCAGTATATCTGCAAAAGATAAGAGCGAAAAAAATTCAACAGGCGGTCTCTAAAAAATCCGCTGACTCAGCGAGCGGTCTTCCGAAAAGTCCCGATTGCTTTGCAAAAAATCCACGAGCGGGGTGCGAGAAATCAGCAATCTATTTTTCCGGTGCCCGCCTGCCCCCCGCGATTATCTGAGCTGCCCCCGGCGATTATCTGAGTACGGGGCTGGGAGTTGGCACAGGGGGGGGGGGTAATCGAGCATGGGGATTCCGAATACAATATTGGTTTTCGGGATTATCGATTACTTTTATCGATTTTATCGATTTTTTGCAAAGTTTGAGCTACGGGGCTGGGAGTTGGCACCGGGGGGCAATCGAGCATGGGGATTCCGAATACAATATTGGTTTTCAGGATTATCGATTACTTTTATCGATTTTATCGATTTTTTTGCAAAGTTTGAGCTACGGGGCTGGGAGTTGGCACAGGGGGGTAATCGAGCATGGGGATTCCGAATACAATATTGGTTTTCAGGATTATCGATTACTTTTATCGATAATCCTGAAAACCAATATTGTTGGCATCGAGCATGCTGATCACCCCAAGGGGGGGGGGGGTGATCAGCATGCTCGATTACCCCCCTGTGCCAACTCCCAGCCCCCTAGCTCAAACTTTACAAAAAAATCGATAAAATCGATAAAAGTAATGGACCATCCTGAAAACTAATATTGTGTTCGTAATCAGCATGCTCGATTACCCCCCTGTGCAAAATCCCAGCCTCGCATGTCAAAATTTACAAAAAATCGATAAAATCAATAAAAGTAATCGATAATTCTGAAAACTAATATTGTATTCGGAATCCCCATGCTCACTTCCCCCCCCCCTGTGCCAACTCCTGGCCCTGCAGGTGAACTCTGCAAAAAAATCGATAAAAATCGGTAAAATCGACATCGATCGATAACGAAAAGTGGACTGTGACACCCGCCGGGGCCCGAAGTGTATGTGTGCCAAGTTTGGTCCGGATACGGCGGAGCCGGGTAAGCCAGCTAGTCTTGCAATAAGTACCAATTCAAGTAATACAGTGCCTGTCACTCTCAAAAAGTGAAAAGTCTCCACTGAAGGCAGCGTCTTGCCAAAGTAAGGGCTGCAACATTATGGCGATGCAATAGAAGGCCCCTTATCCCAGCGATCGGTGAACTGGAAAAACGCCTCTAAAAAGCCTAGAATTCGCTCCAAAAGTGGTCCGGACCCCGCCTCCCGTTCTGGAACCCACCCACGCGCCGATTTCGCGATTAATTCGTAGCAGCCCATAAAACACAGTTATTACCGTAGATCCTACAACGACTGGAGGGGGGGAGGGGCACACGGAAGGCGACAATGCGCGCAAAACGCAGGCAGTTAAAAATCACCCCTACTAACTTTTACAGAATCTTACTTGTGGCACCGAGTCATGTATCTACCTCCACCCCCCCCCCCCTACCTTGGCGCCGTGTCACTTTGGCCCCGAAGAGCTTTGAAAGACACAAATTTGGGAATTGTCGCCTTCCGCACCACACCCCAGCAACTGTGCTGGTGCGCCCTCGCTTCACGTCCAGGTTTAAAATCAAGAGCTTTTGAAAAAGTCTCTTTCGACATCTTCGCATTCTCTAACAAGGGAACGATACTCAATGTTCGTGGCCTTTCGAGACGAGTACACCATTACACTCGTTTTCGAACGCTGATTCCGAATCCGACTTCCATTTCTGCTAATCGTTTCTCTGAAAGAAGTTATGGAGGAATTTCGAGCCAAGTTGACCGCCTAAGGGAAATATGGTCATTGGGGCGACCTCTACCGCGCCACCTTGTGGTCTAGTGGTTAGTGCGATAGCCTTATAAGTTGATGCAGGTGTAGGTTCAAATCCTTGTGTGTTTTTACTTTTGCATTGCCTCAAGCTTGGAAACTTTACTCGAATTATGATTATTGGATACATTTTAGCGCAAGCATAATCATTTTTTCCAACTTTCCATATTTTTTGAAGAATAATAAGGGAGTTCGCTTAACTCGAGGATGCGAAAAAAGGTTAAATGAGGCACTGCAAAACTGAAAAACATTAAGGAATTCGAACCTACGCCTTCATCGACTCATGAGGCCATTGCACTAACCACTAGACCGCACACCAATAGTGCTGATCCGACCGTATTTCACTTGGCAGCCAAACTCTGCGCGATCCATTACAACACCTTCGAAGCGATTAGCAGAAACGGAAGTCAGATTCGGAATCGCGTTCCAAGACGAGTGTAATGGTATACATCTCATCTCAAGGGCGACGGACACCGAGTATCACTCCCTTGTAAGATGCATTTTCGGATTAGCGTGTGCCACTTCCTAACAGCCATATCTTTACTGTTACCGAAGTACTTTATAAGTCATGCCATAAGCATGACTTGCTGTGATGATTTGTTACTTTACCACAACTATTATGCTCAGCATTCTACCACTGCGCTAATACGTGCACGTCGTCTGTTCATAAAGCTTATCAGTTAACTTGTTCTATATCACACACTCCAACAGGCGCTATGTCGCCTCAGGCTACAGTAAAGCCTAGAACCACCGATATAGCGAGAAGCAGAAGCTCAGATAAGTGCAAATTTCTATACACAGGGTTTTTGTCAGGATACTGCCTTCAGTGTCAAATTTGACTATTTGGTAAACACATGCGGCATACTTGTCCCTTGGCGTACACAACGACTCGATCGACTTTGGCAAAGGGTTCTGGAAAAAAAGGTAGTATTCCGGAAAAGAAGCTAACTGTTCGACAAGAATGTGAAAAATTATTTGAATTACCTGGCCGGTAAGAGTCGCCGATGTCGCAGTAAAGTTGAATATGGCAAAATTCTTGAATTTGATGCTCTGTGGGTTCGCAGGCTGAGTTAAGTGACCCAAACAAAAGGCACAACTTTGAGTGGATTACAAGCAATTCCAGTCTTTCTGAATTTTATGAAGTCCTTCCTGATTGCTTGCTCTGAAGGTTACCCAGTCTAGCAGAGAGCTCTTGAATACCTACGAAAAGTGGGTTCGCCAACCCATGGTCGATAAATGCGGCCACAGGCCGTACTTTCAATTTCCTTCTTCCCTCTCCCTGTCGCCAACGACAGGGAAAACAAGCGATTTTGCTACGGTCTGCCTGTTACAGTTTTCCTTTCCTTGCAATCTTATTTTAGCACGCCAGCTGCGTCAGTTGGTTTTGGATTGCGTTTCAGAGGAGGATCTAACTGGCGAGTCGAGAGTCAAATTGGTGGCTTGGCCGGCTAAGTGCCGGTGGTTTCATTGTGTTATCAATTTATCATCATATCTCACATATTGTATAGAATAAGATTATGTTTGCTATTGAGCCTTTTCATGTATTTTCTGCCTACTAAACGTAACTAGTAGCTGAAAATACAAGTATCACAGCAAGTAGTACACAAGAAAAGTGACAATTATTGTCACCGCGCAAATTTGCCTCTTCGTACGTAATCTGTTTGCTATGTCTCAAAATCACTTTGCCTTAACTCATTTGTTATGTAGTTTCTAGTTACATGTTTTATATTACTTATTTTCTTGCGTTTATTTTATTGGTTTTGAAGTAAAGGTTTAATTACCCAGAAGTTGAGGTAAATGGCGCAAATACTAGCCCACGTGGCACGTGCTCTCGTTGACAAATCTCTTGATATTAGAAGAGCATTGTTCTACATATATCCCGTAACATCAACGTCAACCCCTTCCCTCTCCCTCATCAAGAGCAAATTCATGGAAAACACGTGATAATGTGCAGTACGGAGGAAAAGCACATCGAAGATTTTGCCTTAATGCAACGCGATCGCTGCAGAATCTACTTCCTGTATACCCTCCACTTCCCTTGCTTGCTTTTCCAACTTCTCAAAGGTGTATTTTTGCTGGTAGCGCTGAAAACAGGTTATGAGAACGACAACTATCTTATTGTTGTGTCGATGGACTATCTAATATAAACAGAGAACTGTCCCTCAATTGCCCAAGTCACCTACTCACATATGCCAAAGCTCGAAAATCCTTAATAATTATGGAAAAGCGAGCTGACCAAATTCTGCAGCAGATCTTATGAGATTTCCTATTAATCCAAAAACCAGGAAACCCAAAAAACAATGAGCTTCGCATGGTTTTCATGCTGGTAAGTGGAGATGTTATTCACGTGAAACCTCAAAGGTAAGTCGCTGATAAGAACTTGAAGTGTAGCTTTGAATCCACGTGGTTTTCAGCTGCAACAAATTATGACTTCCGTATATAAGTCGGAAGCTTTGAAGGTTTCAAGTAGATAATTGGGCTGTGGGTATCCGCCCAAAAATGAAAGAGACGGTTCTACCAAGTTAATAATGAGATACTTCGTATTTGAAAAACTTTTTTGAGCTTTAATCAACGGTATACACCTTTTTGGTCAACTTTCAATTTCTGCAAGAGCTCTTGAATTTGATCTCGCTTTTGCAATTTTTACGGCATGCAGACAGATCAAACTTTTTCCGACGTATGGTTCATGTCTCGCTCAGTGTCAGTTTTATTTTATTATATTATAAATACGCTCGTGTATCAGAATAAAAATAAAGGAAATCGGAAATATAATTTCGGCAACACAAGAGAGAAGGGACCAACCAATCCTCAGTCTTAGGGCCGTATGCACTAATATCCCCGCGGGGAGGGGATCGCAGCTTCAGAAGAAAGCTTCATATCCTGAAGCTCCGGATATCTGGATTTCACGCTGTCTACCTATCAGTAAGTATTCCTACTACCCTTCACTATGAACATGTTGAACAGGAGCGAGAAGCCGTACGAACCGCATTTTCCAGCTTTTGTATGATCCCTGATGATCCCTGGCGCTTTTCTTTAAAGTCATTTTTCTTTCTCCGAAGTTAACGAAAACCTTCCAAAGTTGTACTGAACATCTAACACAATACTGCTAAGCATGTTGCTGATGAGAACAAATGACTTTTTGAAAAGTCGAATTTTTCGGTAAGCCTCAAATTTCGACCTGTGGATCATCGCAAATTTCATGACTTCAAAACATCATTTGTTCTTAGCAGCAACATGCTTAGCACTGTCGGGTTAGACAATCTGCACAACTCTGGAGATTCTTCGTTAAATTCGGAGAAAGAAAAATGACTTTGAAGAAAAGCGCCAGGGATCATCAGGGATCATACAAAAGCTGGAAAATGCAGTTTGTACAGCTTTTCGCTCCTGTTCAACATGTTCATAGTGAAGGGTAATAGGAATACTTACGGATAGGTACACAACGTGAAATCCAGGTATCTGGAGTTTCGAAATATAAAGCTTTCTTTTAAGCTGCGATCCCCTCCCCGCGGGGATGTTAGTGCATGCGGCCCTTAAGGAAAAAGAGAAATATCTGGATGAATATCAGGACAAAACACGAAGCCCTAGAATCCATAGGCAAAGATATACGCTTGCATAGACTAGCAAATTTCAGAGAAAATGCACTTGGTTTAGAAAATAGCTACTTTATTTAATTTATCTTATTACGAGCTAGCATCCCGGGTTTCACCCCGTTCTGGAGCCTCCATCCTGCTAGACCTCTCGTGTAGCAAAATTTATTTTTATTTTGATTCCGACTCGTCTTGGGTTCGCTTCCTACCGCTCTTGCCATATCTTGATAACCTGCAGATCAAAATGAGCTTCACCGCTCATCTTTCACGGCCATGGGAAATGTGCACAGACACACAGACACACAGATTTTCTGCGTTATATAGAGGTTTTATAAGTATACTCGTGTACAGAATAGAAAAGAAAGGGAATCGGAGAGATAATTTCGGCAACACAAGAGAGAAGCCAATCCTCAGTCTTAAGAGAAAAAGAAACATGTGGATGAAAATCAAGACAAAACACGAAGCCCAAAACCCATAATGATAATGATATACGCTTGCATGGGCTAGCAATTTCAAAAAAAATGCACTTGGTCTAGAGAATAGACTCGAGAATTTCGCTTCCTTTGAAATACATTGTACGTTTTTGGGTGTCAGCGGGCCTGTGGGTGAAAGCTAGCTGACTTGATTTGAATAAAATTTATTTCAGAAGAGAGCAACGAATTTGGAGGAGTAGGATAAACACCTATCAACTAAAGCGAATGATAGTTTGCCAAGCGAATGACCTGTGGCCGTATTCATCAACGAACCCTGAGGGTTAAGCTTACCCTCCAGGGTTAGTTTAACCCTCAGGGTTCATTGGCCGTATTCATCAACCATAGGCTAGGGTTTACCACGGAACGCGATCTACCCGTATCGATCAACGAACCTGTGGCCGTATTCATCAACCTGAGGGTTAAACTAACCCTGGAGGGTTAAGGCGTCAGTTACGCGTGCGCTTGCAAACTCACATCACAGAATGCCTAATTACGGATAAATTCACTTTACACTTATATTCTTTCACTGTTATAGTAGTATAGTCAACGAATAAGCTTTTAACACTAGTTTTTATAATACACCTCTAGCATACTTGTGCAGCATCCATCTTACAGCGTGAGTTTATTTTCATGTGTGCAATTGTGCAGTTTGAGTTCTACTTTTGCGCAGTTCGTTTTATACCGGGCTTGTGCTACTCTTTTAGGGTCAATGCATGTTATTATAAAGGGGTTTTTCTTTTGGCACTTGTCAGAGTGGAATGCCATTTTTTCTCGTCGCATTCATTTGTCACCAAAGCTAGAATTCTTTTTCTTGCGTCAGTGTTTCATGTACTCCGAATATGAACATAAAACGAAGTCGAAACTAAATACTATAACAACAACCAATACTAAATACTACAATACTCGTTGATCGTTTTCCGAACTATTAGATGCGAGTAAATGTTTGTATGAAGTGTTAGGGTAGAGTTAACCTTGCTCTGAGCTAGGGTTAAATTAACCCTGATAAATCACGTAAGTTTAACCCTCGAGGGTCAGTTTAACCCTCACGGTTCGTTGATGAATACGGGTTAGTCGCTTTCGGGGTAAAATTAACCCTCAAGGTTAGATTTAACTCTCAGGGTTAAGCCTACCCTGTGTTTCATGAATACGGGTTAAACGCTTTCCAGGGTTAAACTAACCCTCCAGGGTTAGTTTAACCCTCGGGGTTCGTTGATGAATACGGCCACTGGTGGTAATGGGGTGGAGAGGGGGGGGGGCTTTGGTAAAGGGATGAGATGTAACTAGAGTCTTCTGATGAATGAGGCCGACGGATTTGATCATTAATAAAAGCATATCTATAATCAGTAACAGGAAGTAACACTGTAGATAGTGGTACTTAGAGCTTATTTGAGCTTGAGCGATCTTTCACTTTTCGGCTGTTATGCGGCAAACCCTATAGCCTGTGTCAATTAGGTACTCTCTTTCGCGTAGGAACTACGCATGCGCAGAGTAAAGGCCTTGCGTGCGAACCTCCAATCCATGAGGTCAATTTGAATATTCCTACAAGCCATGCGCGCGCGAACGTGGCGCGAAGCTCTGGCATGACGATTGCTTCTCGGAGGAGGGAGTACACGAATAGCACAGACTGTACATTCTTGCATTTTTGTGAACACACGATTTTGGTTGAAATTACCTGACCGATGCGTGCAAACATAGGGTAAATTGCGGCCATCGTGCATTTGGCAGTTACTCACACAACTATCCATTTTCTCTATTTTTTGAGAAGAAACGTGTTTTTGTCCATTGGTGCACTGCTACACACAAACAAATCCAGTTGATTACCGCGAACAAAAATTTGATAAACATCACGTGTCCCCCTGCATGTACTCCGTAAATCTTGAGTCAATACAGCTGTCGAATTTCAGTTTTTTCTATCAGACAAATTCTACTTTTTATTTGAGGCTATCTTCTGGTCAGCAAAGCAACGGCCTCAAATTACCCTTGACGTAGTCAGCAGCTTTCATCGCTACATCCTTCATCGAATTTCCGCTCTCACATCTTCAACGCTTTATCGTTACAAAGATAATTAAAGGTGCACACACAGTGACGACTGCCGTCACATATCCCCTGACTCACGTCATGGAAACCTGCTTACGTCTGTCGATTTAGATTATTTTTTTTTACAAATTCATTGCGTCTAACACCCCTTTGAGGTCAGATTTATCCTGAACGCTTTGCACTCGTGTATAATTAATGAGTTAGTACTTGTGCTTTACCTCATCTTGGATGATTTACTGCTTAAAACAATATTTTAATAGCGTTAAACTAGCTAATGTGTCATAGCGTTTCCGACTATTCCAACTCAGAAATAATACCCAAGATGATTGAGTATATGACGTAAACCCGTCTGACGTAACAATAACATCTTCCTTGCAAAACTCACTAATGTTCGTGATATATGTACTGCTGTGAAATTCAGTTACGTTCGTATGAGGATTAATGGTTTCTTCTCTAATTCGCTATTGAAACACGCAAACATTGATCAATTTGGAGACTCAATCTTTTCCCAGATTTTTTCAATCTTCGAGCAAAGAAATTTGTACCTTTATGTAGTTTAAAAGGGTATCTAAATTCAAAATCGACTCACAGAAGGATATCTCGGGCGAAACAGTGCGAAGAAAACGCCAGTAGAAATTTTCCAAAATTTGGAGGTTGGTAATGGAAGCATATTCGCATGCTTTACTACATGAGACATTCCACAAAATCCCAGATGTGAAAAAAAGTTGAAGGGGTAGTTGCACTCCGAGAAATTTATCTCGGTAAGGGCATATTTCTTTCAAATGAAGGATGACGTTAACCACTCCCTTCTAAAAGAAATTGAAAAGTTTTTTTTATGTTTTCCGCGTTTTAATTCAATAATTTTCGATATATACAGAAAACAGCTCGAAGTACATGTTTTACTGATTTTATGCTTAAAATCTCGTAGCCCAAAGATATACTTGTAACAAATGAGCGTGATATTCATATTATAACATCTTCTGTATTTGAATGCTTACATAGAAATCCATTCGTTATACTCAAATATATCGGATCGCAAATCTTCCAATTTTTGGAAAATAATTGACTCTAATAACTAGAAACGTTTCATAATGATTCTTAAACAATCCAAACCAACCGAAATCTAGAATTGATACGAATGACTGTATTTCATAAATATTATAAGAGAATACCAGTCTAGGAAGTTCATCGTTAATATACTTCACAACCACCACGCGGATCGTCCAAATGAAAAAGAAAATTTTCAGAAGAAAATATGAGTTTTACTAATTTTTCCAAACATATATCAAAACCTCCCAGTCCCTCTCTCCTTACTGGAGAGTTCCGGCGAGGGCCTAGAAATCAAAAACACCGTCTGAGGAAAGCAGTTACTCAGGATTTCCTTTCGAGAGAGGGGGGAGGGCGACAGAAATTTTTTGAAAAGGTGCGTGGCGTTAGTCACGCACGCCGAAAAAAATTTTTGGTATGCTTCCCAAGATTTTTGCGGGCCCCTAATTCCGAAAAAAATTTTATACGACTAAATTAACTTTTTAAAAATTAAAAAAAATTGTTTTAATTATTTACAAGTTTTAACAAGTCACTTGCACATTTTTATAACTCATGTAAGTAACTTTCAAGAATTTCGCGATCTATTCCCGGACTCCCCCGCCGGCCCCCACGCCACTGAAGGAAAGGACGAAACGGAGAATACTTTTGAATTCAGTTTTTCTTTTCTTTTGAGTTGATAAAAGGGTTCGGTTCACAGACATTTTTTACAAAGCTAAATTGTATTGATAAATTCCAAATACCCTGATTTCATACAGGTGAAATCAAGTTCTAAAATTCTGAAAAAGGGGGCGTAGCTTCAAAATCATATGTAAGGCTAGTTTGTATTCTTATTTCGTTTGCCCTTTGCGAGCAATTTTACAGCTCGTCACCATGCTTTTGAAAGGTGAATTTAAGAAAAAAAACTTTCTAAAGAATTTTGTGCACAGCACTTTTGTATTGCACACCCACGACTTTTCAATCTCTAGAGAACTTCTGATGAAACTAGTATATTTATGGAAAAATTTAAATAAGCTTGCAACTATCCCCTGCTGAACTTGTATGGCTGCAACATAAGAACTTCAAAAAAATGTACCTTGCGGGATAGCAAATAAAAAGCAAAGTGGTCATGAGCCGCCTTGCTCGAACATGTGCACAAGTCGCCTAATGTACCCGGCGTCTAAATAAATGACACGCCGAGAGATTTATGTAGGCACTCCAATCACCGTTGAGCCGGAAAGAACTACATTTCGCTTTTTTCCTCTCCATGTCCCAATTTGTGGCTTATGCCAGAGAGGGAGAGAGGCATGGACGCTTATGCGAGTTTCCTGCACGTTCGAGATGGCTAATGAAGTGGGTGCTCGTCGAACGGTCCTGTGCAATCGATTTAGTGGGGTGGCAATTCAATTAATAAAGCGATGTGGCGATTACAGAATTAGGAGGATGACTGAACGGTTTGAGCCTTTGCTGAGATGCGTTTGGGCGATTGGGAATGACTTCGCTGGCGTTTTTTTGTCCGTGGTAGGTTGTCCAGTCTTGCACGGTTTGACTGCTGACGCAATCGTTGCAGCAGAGATATCTTATCCGCTAATTCATCCTTCATGGCACATTCAATCAGATAGATATTCAAAAGCTTTTGCCCTCGTTGTGATTTACGTCACACAAGAAGGGGCCTGCTTTGGGACTATGGATAATGACGAACGGACTCACGTGATGACTCAGTGCAGTGTCAAGGAAAATACACGAACACAGGGGGCTCATCGCTCTCTTGTGGTGTCATGCAAATCGATGAGTAAAAGCGCTTCGTTTTTACATGTGTACGAGTTCTGTAGTTCTTATAAAAAATGCCTAGGTGTACTTGAAAAACGGTCTATGTTCGTACATATGTCGAACTACGGGTAACCTACACAGACGGGAAGGGAAGTGCAGGGAATGTTGATAGCTTCGTTATATATTCCCTGGTTCATTAGCTATCGTGCTTCCTAAGCAAAATCCAGTGCTTTTTCTCAACTTTCTATTTGCCTAAATCCGTCCGAGAACCAATTTCCTGTAGTTTAGCAACACTTCTAGCGAAAAAGCTGTTTTCTGTGGCGTCATTCTTTGAGCTGAGAGAGAACGAACTGCCCAAAGAATTTCGGGAGAGCGCAGAGCAGCCGCAGCGCGAGTGTGCATGCGATTTCCGTAGGCGCAGACGCGGTCCGGCCGAGAACACACAAAGAGGGCGGAGTGCGTCAGAGCGCCACCGTCGCGGCAGCGCTGTCAGTCAGCTGAGCGGGGCCCCGTCGAGCGAGGCCTCTCACGTACCGATCAGCAGCCCGGGTGTGTATGTGTCTGTGTGTGTTCGCCCTCCAGAACGAATAGCCGGTAGTTTATATCATCTTCTAGATGTTTCTGCTATCGCAGCAATTAAGGGAATCTGGGGAATCATGAGTGGGTTATATATTTGTAAGTCTTTGGGGACCTTTTAGGGGCCAGGAACATATCACTGCAGCTTCATAATCCGCAGAGGTTATTTATATCCTGCTGCTCGATCAGTGGGGCTTCTCACGTTTCTAGATTCTTATTTTTCCTCACTTTTGTATATCTTCCTTCTTTCTCGCAAACAGCGAAGCCTTTATATCACGGCAGAAATGTAAACTATGTCTATAAAGACGCTGCAGGATTGTTCTGGAAAACGTCGCAAATGCGGCTGTAATTCTGTAAAATCTGTCTGAGATGTAAGCGCTACGATTTGCTTGAGATCACATCCTCCCCAAGATTCGACATTTGAAAATTTGCTTACCTAAAATTGACATCGCGTCTGGGATAGGGCGGCCTTCTCGTTGTATCTCTTATTGCTTTTCTAACACAAAGCGCTCGATACAGGCAGCTGTGGCCTTCTTCGGCTCTGAAACATGGCAAACCTAATGTGTGCAACGTCCATATGTGTAGATGATAATTGTGTGTCATGGTCTTTTCATGTTCTTTGAAAGAAATCGATTTTCACACAGCCAGGAAGGCCGCCCACATGGCCCCACAAGCACTCAATGCGTGCTAAGTTCACCCTCTTAGAGAGGCAGATTACACTGAAAGTCTTGGTCACCAATCTCCCACCATATCTTCTCTACCCTTGCATTGCTTCTCTTTTCGCCTCAGGAAAATGGAATCATTTCTAACTCTCAAACAAATAATAAAAAATTACTTCTGTTTCTTTTCATATGCATTATTGCAGTACAAGTCATAGTGTCATTCAAATCTTTGTCCTTGCCCATTTTCGTACGCGTTCGCCTGCACTTGCGAGAGTCAGGCGATGCGAGCACGCCCCATTATCGGTGCCGCGGGTAGGGGACGCAGCGTTGCGGCATGTTTATTTCAGTGCAAGAAGACTTACTGTGAGTGTAAGTGCGTTACTAAAACTGATGTACGCAGCTTTTATAGTTTTAGGATGCCACCCTTTGCGAACTTTTAACGGACTGTGTAAAAAGTGCAATACACAATGACCTATCAGCCACGTTGCTCGCAACGCATGCGTCGCTTGTTTCTATGGGTGCGCTGTTTTTTGCAAACAAGCAATTCTGAGAGAAATTTGCGTGATGTGAATATTTTTCAATGCCCAGAGGAATAGCTTTAGATGAATCACAGATTACTGAAAGGGTTAGGTGTTACAGAAATGACGAAGATGGGTTCCACTAGCCTTGCTGCATATACAAACTGTCCTCTCCACGATTGCTGCTACTCCTGCTCTGCGTCTCTAACCTGCGGCACGCATAGCTAACATGTTAGCAACATGCAACAAAATGTTTGCAGCATGCAGCAACATGTTAGCAAAATGTTTCGATGTGTAAGCCTACATGTTGCTGCATGTTGTTAGCATGCTGATCAACATGTTGTTTGTCGCATGCCAGAGACGCAGAGCAGGTCAGCAGCAATCGTGGAGTGGACGGTTGTGTCTGTATCGCTTCGCTGTTAAGTATCTGAATACAACTTTTTTTTGAGACTATGGAGCGTTGGGGAGTTGTTGTTCGCTTCATACTACAAAAATGTCTTGTTCTGGGAAGTTTACATCTTTGCATTTGCGAATGCAGCTCCTGACTGCTTTCCCGGAAGTATGGCTCAGCTCCACTTTCTCTTGTTCAGTTGATGCCATGACTGAAATTGGAAAATGACTTTCTTCTAGAATTGCCTGCGCGGGCTTAGCAACCAAGTGGCAAGCATAATGGACGGGACCTTTTGACAGAATGTGAATGTAAGGAAGCTAAGCCATTGCGTCAATCTACGCTCCAATCTCGTATTTACTGAGCGGCCTAGGGACGAGGTTTTTTGACTGCATCTGGACTCTTCGTTCTCCACAATCGATATTCAATGACGACTAAGATTTTTTCCCAGCCAACATACATTCATTTGCTCGGCGATGTTTGTCACGTCAGCATTTTCTGCAATTTCGATATCGCAGCAGAGAAGAATTGATCTATCAAACATAAGGGCCTGAACAGGAACAGCCAAGAGGAACCTTGTCCAGTTCAAACATGTACCAAGAAGATGGTGCGGGAGCAAGGAGGCGGGCAAGCGAGCGGAAGCGCGGCGTGTTTAATGCGTGACCGTCGCGGACTGTATGTTCTGCATGATTCTTCGCTTGGTGCACTCTCTACCTTTTCATCATGTGGAATGGTTTATTCTCTCAAGTGCTCCTCTACTCCCTGTTATATCAAATTGCCTACCTACTTAGCGGTTTCTTTGACTACAGCTGAGTAGACTTTCTGCTTAATATAGTGTGCTTATACACTGCAGGTGAAATGCGGCAAAATTTGCGCGTGAACAATTAGCAACGCCAGTGACGCCGATCAGTTGCGCGCACAAAATGCTAGCATTGCTGGCGTGGCTATTTGTTCACGTGTAAATTTTACCGTTTTTCACCTGCATCCAAGAACACAATATTGTACAGAGACTGTCATAGGCAAGAGAGCTGATTTTTCTATAGGTTTAGTTCAAATTTCCATATTGAGTGTGACAAGGAATGTGCGGTTGTACCCTGCGATGCGAAAGAATGTATGAGAGAACTTGCTTTTTGAACTTTCCATCATCTTGTTCTTGTTTTCTAAATCTTGCTCAAAGGACTTGAAGTATGTGTAACTTCTCAAGTACATAGTTGAACCTTTACTGTCAACTTCATCAAAGCAGATCCCATCTATTCAAATCAAATGTGCAAGGATCCATTGCAGAAGGGCCATATGTAATGCAAAGCACTTGACAAAAGAGATGCTCAAATGCATTTGGTATGCAGCAGCATACCAACGTAGTGCATTAAATTGCACGGAACGACAAGCTATAATCATTCGACTGCAGCCTGCTCTCTTGCTCTAATTTATCCTTTTGAACTTCCAAGGAAGCCAATGATGCATACAGTAGGTGTCAACCACGTGCTCTCTTTTCCGTAGCAACTACGCATCCGCAGAATTTGGGCATGAGCAGCGATCCCCAGTCAATGTGCACGCAACACAGCACGTAGCTCTAGCGTGCGGTTGAGAATCGGAAAAGGAGCACATCATTGGCCATATCCTGCTTCGAATGGATATGCAAATCAACAAATTCCGCTCCTGAAAGCAGGACGATTCGCATGACCGTAATGCTTTTCATAAACCACCGCCGCGCATGAAACACCCCTGGCGGCTTTTGCCTGAGCAAAGCAGGGAGGGAAGATTTGCAACGTGCGTGACGTGTCAAGGCAAGTCAAAATCAGGGCGGTGCTGGAGACCGCTCATGCGAAAAGACCGTCTCCCCGTCCACTCCGCTATTGCTATAAGCTCCTGCAAGACGAAGGCGGTCGGTTCGATGTGCGACGTGGCTGTGACGCGGCTGTGACGCGGCTGTGACGCAGCCATGCCGCAGCCGCGTTGCACATCGAACCGACCGCCTTCGTCTTGCAGGAGCTTATACTCTTGCTCTGCGTCTCTGAACCTGCGGCTCACCTGCCTAATACTTAGGCAACGTGCAAGAGCATTTTAGCTACCTGTTTGCTGTTGCCTTAAATTCAACATGTTGCTACTTGTTGCCAGCGTGTTAGCCATGCGTGCTGGACTGTTAGAGACGCATAGCAGGATAACAGTGATCATGGAGTGGGATGCCTGCGTCTGACACTAGGTCCTTAGGTGGCAGTTGTCAGCTGAGTGCGTTTTCGCTGATGTGCAGAACGCAAAAGGTGGACAGGTCGTTCCACATTCAAGGTCTCGGCCTGTTCCCTTGGGAAACACGGGACCTTAGTGATAGTGTGTTCTCCCCTTGGTGTTCTTGGCGAGGAATAGAGTTGGAGGTTGGAGGACGATATGTCGCTGGGTTTTCAAACGCGCAGACAGCTAGCACAGGCTTATGTCCGGAGATGCGTGGCTTGTTACGAATTTCTGTAGTGAATCTCCCCTTTCGGCGACGTAATGTCCTTTGTGCGTGGTAAGGGAATTGCGACCAAGTTGGAGTCGTCCACTTCGGATTGAGATGGTGAGATTACAGTGTGTTGCAATAGCAGCCCCCTATTTGAGTAAGTGCTTAGAGTGCCTTCATACCGCGCCGGCAGACGCCGCTAGCCGCCTTTGCGCACCCTTCCAGTATCCGGGCCCCAATATCGAATCCACGAATCTTGCTTAACCCATTGACGACGATGTGGACCACCGGTGGCCTACGCGTTTTTTGCTGCCAGGGACGATGTGGACCCCCTGTGGCCCACACCTCTCGCAAAGTCGTATTATCTGCAGGTCTAGTATTTTTTCCACATATGAATATTTTTTCTAATTTTTTGTATTCCTAGGACCTATAGGCTCTGTCGTTCAAGAAAATGTTAATAGTTGTTTACAAAACAATGCTGCATTTCGTAAATAAGCACGAAACCTTGCCACACTGAAAGTGTTGTGCAAAATCGCGTCGTCCCACAGCGCCGCCGCGCAAAATTGGGATCGGCCATACTATTCCTGCTATTCCTACGACTCCCGCGAATCCTGCGATTCCTGTGAGTCCCGCACAGTTTAGACGCCGCTTAAATGAGCGCGTGTTGCGTGTTACGTGTTTTACGCAACACGCGCTCATTTAAGCGGCGTCTAAACTGTGCGGGACTCACAGGAATCGCAGGAATCGCAGGAGTCGTAGGAATAGCAGGAATAGTATGGCCGATCCCTTAGGCGTCGTCGATGGGTTAAACTTGGTTATTGGGCTTACTGGGCGTGCTGATTACAAATAGCATAATCTTCTAACGTTTTAGAAAGGCCTTGGAGTGTTGGGCTAGTGCGCAAAAGCGGCTATAGGCGGCTAGCGGCAGCTGCCGGCGCGGTATGAAGGCACCATTAAGCCCCGCTTAGGGACCCGTCATACTTCGCCGAAAAAAGCCCAGAGAAGCCCAAAAAAGCCCGAAAAAGTCCAAAAGCGCCAGAAAGAGCCGGAACACTTCTCGCACATTTTGGCGCTAAGGCATGTGTTGACTTCGCAATCGAGCCTTTTTGTCATTTTCTGTCGTCCGCATGATAAGATTACGTCAGAATTCTACCAAAAGTTTGTTTCTACATTCCGGCTCTTTCTGGCTCTTTCGGGCTTTTTTGGGCTTTTTCGGGTTTTTCGTGCTTCTTTGGGCGCTTTTGGGCTTTTCGGGCTTTTTTGAGCGCTTTTGGGCTTTTTTCGGCGAAGTATGACGGGTCCCTTAATAAGATGAATTTCGAAACGAGGAAGTTGCTTCGGAAGAAGACTGCCGGCATCTCCCCATGTCAGCATGCCTGGTTTGGAAATGACACTGCTGAACTGGGCTTCAAGTAGTAGAACTGTCAACGATGTGATTAATATGAAAAAAAAAGATTCGAGCATCTCTAGACGCTTCGCAGCCGCTTTCTGATGCCATCGCTTTTGGACCACCCACGTAGGCTGGGACGGAAAAATATGCATCTGGGGCGATTGTCTTGCTCCGCAATACAAATTTCGCAGCAAGACTGGGAAATTTAGGCTGTACCTCCCGAATATGCGAGGTCGTGCCCGCTGGACTTGGGTGCAGAACTCTGCTAAAGTCGACTGCATGAAATCGCCCATATCGCTGTAGGGTGAACGCAAGCGAGCGTGCCTGCAACGGGGCCTCTGAGTACGGGCGCTATAGTGACTCATGCGCGCGATTGCCAATGTTAGCTTGCAAGAGACCCAACAGGGTTCAGCTTGGGCTATTTCGCGCAGTCAACTGTACGCGTTAAGGCACGTTCATGCGACCGCGCGTCCTCGCAAGGCATCTTAGACTGTCGCAAATGACTTCGGTAGAAACTGAACTTCCAAAACTTCTGGGGACGCTTTTATTGGGCTATGTGGGTGGCCCGCCCTACCTGGCAGCTCCAATAGGAGTGTCCCCTTGGAAATTTCAGAAGTTCAGTTACCCGGGAGTCACTTGCGATTGTTACGAGATGCTGCGGGACCGATGCTGGCTGATGCAGCCTATATTCAGAGGTCCCGCTACTTCCATCTCATCACAGTTGAGTCTGGATGGGCGTTGCCTTTGAGCGTTATGGTGGCGAAGAGGGCGTGTTTGCATCGTGCGCGAAGACTGTGGACGCGGCCTTGGCACGATTTAGCCCTGTTAATGCGAAGGTCCTCCACTAGTTATTATGCACGTGATGTTGCGTGCGTAGGAATACTGTCTTCTGGTCCGATTCAAGCCGGCTGTATCAGGCTCAGTCTACTGGAAACTTGAAATCGAAGTCGGTTTCCGCGAAAATTGCACCTAAAGTACATTAGTGGACAGTTGCTTACGGGCCCGTTCAACTTTGTTCGCACCTCCTTTGATAGTTAAGCTTTTCGTGTACTGTATGCAGCTTGAGTCAGGCAAATGCAAAAATGACGGGATTGTCTTGGGTTGGTAGAAAGAGACGGTCTGTCGCAATATGTAACGGCCGAAACATTGCCTTAAAATTGCGCGTGCGCAACGCTAGAGTTTGCGGTGCATGTGCGGCAGCATTGAGGAGAGATCGAAAATGGAGGAAGAACGGACACGTCTGTGGTCTGCTACAGGTCCTATGGCGACGACCTGTAGCAGATATGGACGTGACGCAAAACCATAGCGGTACGATGCGCATCAAGCTAGTTTCGGTCTGACCCAGACTGAGGCATACTATTCTTCCCTGCGTTGGCAGAGCAGTGTGTGCCAGTAGCGGTCCCAGGATTTACTCCTGGGGGGTGGGCGGCAGAAATTCTTTCAAGAAAAGATGGGTGGCGCTAGCCTGGGATCCAAAAATTTTTTGGGGTGCTTCTCAAAACTTTTGCGGGCCGTGACCTCTAGAAGGAAAGGGGCGTGGTTTTCGCCACGCTTCCCCAAAAAATTTTTTACACAAGCTACAGTGAATTTCGACCCGCTTTAGGCGGAAATTGGACTGGCGGGAGTCCGCCTCGCAACAGCTCGCGCCGTTTCGCAGCTACAGTATATCCTATCGTGCTGAGAACCCATGTCTGCGTCTCTTCAATCTCCTTAGTCTTTGCTCGGCAAAATGCCAGCGCTATGCGCTCGCGAAGCCTCCAGCGATGCGCATGCGCTGCTCCACGTAGGATGTCTCGCCTAATCCGGGATGAAATCGACTGTACTTTGCTTTTCAAAAAGTTTTACAGATTATTTTTGTTTTTTTTTTTCAAAAGTGGATGTCACTTGCACATTTTTACAATCCATGAAAATAGATTTCAAAAATTCTCCCCCCCCCCTCCCCGGTCCACCAATGGCGCGTGCTGACGCTTTCGAGTCATCCTGCGTAAGGAAAAACCGCGCGGGGTTTGGTCAAAGTAGATTTAACGCTAAAGTTGGTATTCTTCCGTTGCCGACATCGTTTGAGCGTAAACAACGAGGGCGTAGCATGCTCTAGAGCAAGTTGGCGGCACTCTCAAGCATGCATCTGTTTTCGCGCAAATGTTGTCGTCACTGCAGTGCACTACTTCAACTGTCATATTACTAGACAGTAAGTTACATCGTATATGCTCATTTACGAGTAATACATAAATTCGCAAATTCACCGCCTCCATTCTGTCATACCTCCATTGTCATGAAAATGCAATTTAATTCAAACAGCGACGTATCGCATGGTAATTACTTGCTGCTGTGCTTGGAAGTGTGTGTTATTCGGGTGACGCGCATTTTGCGTGCATGAACGCCGGCTGTTTGACGCGCACGAGGATGCTATCGACACGAAGTTCCTGTTTACACACCCGGGTTTATATTGACCTTTGACTTCCCGCAGCAAGTCATTTCCTTCTATGTCCTCTATATTCAATGGGATATATTTTAACCGCCCTATATATTATTAGTCCGCTAACAATACATGTCAATACTAGATAATTATTCAAGGTATCGAGCCTGTGTGCAGCCCGACACCTACTGCGCATCGTACGGGTACAGTGAGAGGCAGGATCTTCACTGCAACTTCAGGTCAGCTTTCGAACTTTTACTTTCATTTTGGAGATTTACGTCGTTTACATAATTCTTGTGTATAAAGCTGAATGTCTGCTTGTCTGTCTGTATATCATCGACTCCACGATTCGTGTAGAGGCGGGGTTTTGCCAGCTCAAAGCGTAGCGGTTTTTGATGGCGAGAGAGTACGAAAAACAATGCTTTGACTTGGAGTTTCAACAAGTTCATCCTTAATATCAGGGTAAGTCCGCAACTTGCCTCTACACGAATCGTGGAGACGATCATATGTGTATCTGTAGAGTAGAAATTCCTGAACCATTTCGGACCAAACGTTGCACATATGCGGGGGGGGGGAAAGTACAAGGCCACTTTTCGTTAATTACCGATATTTGCCAAATTTGAGCTACGGCTTGGTTGGCACAGGGGACAAGTATGGTTGATTCGTTGACCGCACAGACTGACATCAGTGCGGAGCACGTACCGCGAGGTGAAACATTGTTTCAGTACAAATTCGCTATTGTAATCGTGCGCTCGCGACAAGTCAGCCGCGCCGCGCGTGGTCCGCAGGGTTGGAGCAGTCCGTGCGGTAATCGACGATACGTGCTGATTAGGAACTCAGCAATTAGTTTTCAAATTAACGATCATCTTTACCAATTTTATTGATTTTTTGCAAAGTTTGAGCTACGAGGCTAGCAGTTGGCATAGAGCAGTAAGTGAGCATACTCATTACTAAATCACCATTAGTTTCTGAAATTACCGAATACCTTTCTCGAATTCATCGATTTTTTGCAAAATTTCAGCTACAGGGCTGAGTGGCACGGGGGGGGGGGTAAGTGAGCATGCTTACGAATGCAGTATTAGTTATTAATATGATCATTCACCTTTATCGATTTTATCGATTTTTTTCGAGTTTGAACTACGGGACTGAGAGTTGGCACAGGGCAGTAAGTGAACATACTCATTACAAAATCAGTATCAATCATTAGAATAATCATTCACGTTGATGGGAGTGACTGAGCATGCTGTTTACCAACATATAGTGGGGAAGGGGCGCTACCGGCGTATATAGGAGGGTTCGGTATAGAGAAATGTTGTGCGGAACTAATGCATGCAGATATCTGTCAAGTGTATTATTGACGGGGAGAGACGAAGCCGGGTATGCCAGCAAGTATCTCATAAAGCTACACACACACCTCATATCGCTGTCAAGGTCGAAACAGCTGTTTAAATCATCATCCCCTACATTTGCTAGTACCCTTACTCTACGTCTATGACCTGCAGCACGTATAGCTAGCATTTGGCAACGTGCAACAACTGTTTGCAGCATGCAACAACATGTTTGCAACATTTGGCTATCAGCCTTAGCGCCAGCATGCTGCTGCTTGTTGCCAATAATTGACCAGAAGTGCCGGAGGTCAGAGACACAGGTATCATCTATTCTAAGACTAGGAGACGCGAAACCGCATTGCGGACATTGTCGTGACAAGTTTGAGTATGTTCTTCCCTGTTTGCATAAAGTGAATAAAGCTGGACGGGATAAATAACAAATATAAACAACCTGCTAAGTACACGATTAGGCTTGTTTAGACAATGTGTGCAATGCAGTCTCGCGTCTCCTAGTCATGGAATGAATGATAGCAGCAACTGTGCTGGGCAAACCATTTTTGTTGTTAGCTGGAACATTGATATGTTGCTGCATGTCGCCAAATGTTAGCCGTGCGTGTGTGCCGCAGCAGTGACGCAGAACAGGGCTTTAGCTTGGAGTGAACGAGGTCTTCGGAACTTCTCCCCTGCGTTGCTTGAACTCAAGCAGCTTAGAAGCTAAGGAGTTTGGCACAACAAGCCCTTTCTTCCTTGGTGGCCTTACAATAACTCGACTTGTGGTACTTCACGGCGGCGCTGCATCAAAGGAATTGGAAACACTTGGATAGGGTTTAGTCCCGAGTGGAGGCAGGCGATTTTTTTGCGAGGTGGCTCAAAAATCAGTCATTCAACTATTGTGGGGTGCAAAAAATGTACAGGTACATCCGCGCGTGGTACATGCACGCTTCTGGTTATGTCGTTCCGCCTCCATCTATAATGAGACCCTTCTGCGTTGCTTTTGCAGCAGTTAAGCCGAGAGAAAATGTCTGCTTCATGCTAGTGATGTTAAGGGAAGTGAGCAGTGACACTTTGCGCAACAATGGCCTCTAATTTCCACTTGTCCATTGCGTATGCACGACCGTGTCAGAACTTGAATTATCAATGTGTCAGAGATCATTCGTTTGAAGTTGCTGTTTGATAGCAGCGTTGCCGGATCTGGGTTCTGGCGAATCAAATGACAAGGATTGAAGGCCAGCGAGCATGGGAAAATATGCAATCCTCTCAAGGACGCAGCGCAGAGCTCAAGCGAGGCAGCCGCGCGGGACGGAGCCGCATGAGCTGATGACACTGTCACTGACATTTGATGTACTGTTGCACAGGACTGCTCTAATATTTGTCACTCTATTTTTAGGTGTATAAGCCGCACTTTTTTCAAATTTTCAAGCGAGCCGCTCAGCCGCTTCATTATGTTTTGGAAATCGATTTTTATGCCGCACGATTCCCTAAGCAATACGTAGCACGGTATGGGGTTGGTCGCAAAGTCATCTAAGCTCCGGGTCAGAAGTCACACTGCGCGCGGTGGCCTCTCGCCGCACCCATATTTTGTGCCTCACAAAAACTCTCCGGTGCCAAGGTGGCACGGCGCCACAGTATGGGGGTGGGGGGTGGCGGCAGACACATGACTCGATGCCTTAGGTAACATTGCGGTAGGAGTACTGACGGGAGCTGAGGCCTGTACCGTTTGACGTTGCGTTGCGGCCTAGCTTCACGAAAAATCGTGACTGCTGATCCGTACCCACTTCTGGCCTGTTTGGGCTGGTTGATTCTAGAAAAAAATCCCCAGGATGAACGTTGCACCTTAAGCAAATACCATACTTACCCTCTTCTTGTACTTCATCCGCTCCAGAACAAATTGCAACGTCACTAGGTGAAAGCTAATTTGTCATTCGCGGTGGCATAGGAGCAAAATTTTGCTCAGATTGGCCTTCACGCAGCACTAGACGACAAAATTCATCATAGTGACGCCATCTTTTGTATTAAACGGATGAATTGGACGAAGTGGACAAGTATGGCGCCTGCTTACACAAGCGCAGCGCGGGTTACCATGAGCGCAATCATATTTCGGTTGCTCTGGTCATCCGCATCCATGAAACATTTCAAATGAAGAGATTTGGATATATTTGTCTTTCGAATGTAGGGATCTTGAATATTCGAATATTCATCTTTTTGAAGAGTTCGCATCCGATTATTCTATTCGTATGATCGAATAATCAATTGATCCAGTCCAAAGTACATTACCCTTCACAGTATTCTGTGAAGATTGTGCATGATTGTTTTCTTGTTTGATGAAGTGCCGCATTATCAGCGGGTGTAGACTCTTCGAGGGCTTTTGCCTCGGTACGCAATGTAATACTGTAATGTAATAAACAACAAGAATGGTGGTTCAGTGGTTTATTGGGATTACTGTAACCAAGAGCGTAAAATAGTGACCTTGGGTGGTCAAGGTGTGATCAAGAGTGAGGTGAGACCAGGGCCTGGCACCAGCTGGCACGGGGCAAGCTGGATATCGTTTTTGGGGCAAAAAGCAAAGGGGGTTTCGTTTTTGTGGGTGAAGACATACGCAAAATTGGCGGCGACGACCTTTTTTTTTTTTTTTTTTTATTTTTTTTTTTTAGTCGACGTTTCGTTTTTTGGGGGATTTTGGGGATTTTTTTAGGATTTTAGAGGGGATATCGTTGAGGATCAAAGGGGACTTCGTAAAATTTCCCAAAAGTCAAGGGGGACTTCGTAAAAATTGGCAAATTTCAAAGGGGACTTCGTTTTCAAAATTCCCTGGTGCCAGCTCGTGCCGAGCCCTGGGTGAGACCTCCCAGGTGGACGCATGACAGATATGGTCCGCCCACTCGGCTATGACGTCACAAGGCACGGGTATCAGGAATCATCTATCGGTCGATGATACGCATCGAGTTTACTTACATATCATCATTTTAATGGACGAGCTGAAAATCAACTCTAGAAGATGTTTTGTTGTGTTTGCATATCCGTCGGAAGTTTCGATTTCAGAGATCCCGTCACAATCTGCTGTTTTTCAAACTATAGAAGAGCATTGGACTGGAGTTTGAAAGTGTTATCACTTTCTTTCTCGTTGATCTACGGGTATTCGTAACATCGCCTTTTACTCTCTGGGTCATCTTCGCGACTGCCTTAGGAATTACTACTGCCTACACTAACAGTGAGTTTTTTATTACATTTCTTGGCGCAAGTATCGTTAAAAGGGCCGGGCATACTTCACGCGATTTCACTCGCGACGCGATTTGGCAATTCGCCAGAAGTCTTCAGATGCAACACTAGCAAACTGCACATGCATAGTGTGTATAACTTACGTGGACTGATAAAATGCCCTATCTTTCGTACATTTAAAATGTGCTTACAGTGAGTTATGGACAGTTGGAATGCTGCCAAATCGCGTCGCGACTGAAATCGCGTGAAGTATGCCCGGCCCTAAAGGCACCTTCACCCAAATGGGGGTTCACGAGATTAGATGGCATACTAATGTGGGCTCCCACACCAGGCCAACCCCAAGTTGCGCAGCAAAAGACTGCTTTCAGAACAAGAAATCTGCTCCGGAAGGGACGTAATTCGTTGCTGGTCACTCCACCCACCTGGGTGGGTGGAGGAACGAACGCCTCAATTAGGCATAGCCTCCGCGGGCTGCTGGTCCTTTCGTCCTAATGTTGTGCATCGTGTTGGGACCAGTGGTCCGCGGAGGCGGTGCCTAATTGAGGCGTTCGTTCCTCCACCCCATCTGGGTCACCTCGCCCACTTTTCAGGTTTGCAAATGATGTGCCCGCGCGCCGCAGTCCCGCGACCTGCATTGCACACAGAACAGATTTCGCAGTCGTTGCACCGTTTGCTACAGTACCCCTTCCGCGCCCAACAGGTTGTTCGTGGCGGGACCGCGTTCAACTCAATGGTTTCGAAGCTAATCACATCGAGTTAATCACATCGTTTTCGGTTGAAATTGCATTTGCGTGGTTATTGCCAAGAGTTTGACCCTGTGGTTTACTCGACAAAGCACTAGGACCAATACTTCAAGTTGAAGAAGGGGAAATACGCATCGACCCCACTTTGCATTTCACCGTAATTGCCCTAAGCTCAACTGTCTACTGAAAATTACTGTCTTTTCCATCAAGTATGGATTAGATCAGTCAAGGGTTTCGATATATCATACATAGAACTGAACAGACCTATTTAGGTGGGTGATACTTTTCGGAAATCAAAAAAATAGCTATTGTTCTGTTTGTTTTCTATTTGAAGAATCTTCCGGTAACTGGTGCTGGTAAAAGCCAAGAATGAATGTCGCTGTTGAAAGCTATATTTTACTATATAACCTAGTATAGTTTACCTATTGCCTTGTTCATGGAAGAGTGACGACATGAATTTGGATCTTACACCGTGGATAACTTAGAGAACTCGAGATAGTGTGACAATTTAACTATTGCTGAGGTCTTTCCATCCATTGACACTGAGCTCATGCCAAAGCACAAACTAACGCAACAGCATTAGGCACTGTGTGCGTTCCTAGCAAAGCGAAAGCCGCTATTTGCTGGCAGGACCATCGTGCACTCAGGAACTTCAAAAAGAACCTGCGATGCTATCTGCACCCATGATCACTGTCACTTTGCAACGTTTTCTCTTCGCATTTTGTCACTATTTGTACGTAAGGCTGCATCCGAAGGTTCGGATTCCGGTGCTGACTTAACTTACAGTATAAACGTAATGCGACCACAAAAGGTGTCCCCTCTTACTTCCTTTAATCTTACTAATTGCATAAAGTGGTCTTGGAGTTGATATGATGTGTTGCTGATCCATTGGATCGTAGATATAATACATCGATTCAAGTTACACTCACTGACTAGTAGCCGGTAGGTACTACACTGACTAGCTAGCATCGTCAGTGTTAGAGCTTATTATAGGATTTCTCTGAGGAATTGAAGTGAATAAAGGTGAGAAGTATCAATAATCATATTTACGTTTCATTAGTCACTCATTTATTACAATTGAGGGGACTGAAACAAAAAAAAAAACAGCATTCGCCATGTAGATGGCGAAAACTCAGACTAGAAGAATGGGGTGACCGGAATATAAGTCTTGGGGAACCTTCATTCAAACATTGATACGCTCGTTATCCTAGTAAAAAACCTTGAAAGAGAGAAAGAAAGATGATCCAGGGCTGAAAGTAAGAGAAAAAAAAACAAAGCTACCAAATATGCCAATTTAGACAACGGTTTCGAAAGCAAGAGACTCAGAATCTGCGTATGATACATCACCTGTGTTAGGTGCAAAAAAAGTGCTCATCTTTTGACGTCCTTGTAGTTCTTGTGCGACCAGACCTCGGACAAGAACTGCCTTTGCATTAGACATTCTCATTCTGAAGTTCGCAGGTACGCCGGTCCCGCCACGAACACCCTGTTGGGCGCGGTGGGGGGTACTGTGGCAAACGGTGCAACGACTGCGAAATCTGTTCTGTGCATTGCACCCTTCTCCAAAACGGGGTTTTTTGAGGGTTCTCGACTCTATATTCGAAATCAGGGCCTTCAGAAGGCCGGGAAGCGAAAAAACATGGAAGCCGAGAATTTAGGTGGACGGTGCCTTTAAAATTATGTTGCTTTTTTTATAGCCATAGTCTATGGGAGACGTTGTTTTGCACGATAGTAATTTGAATAGCAGCTGTGCGCGTGTAGACATGTCGCGCACGCTGCAAGTTCCTTCTATCTTTTTTTGCTTGCGCCGTGTCCAGAGTTGCGCCTGTCGGAGCCGTAACAGTGCCGTGCTGGAGATCGATCAATAGGCCGGACGTGTAATGTACTGGCACAATTCCGACACACGGGCCACTCTGGATGCAGCTTTTAACCGCAAGCTGCCACACAGTGTGTTGCGCGTAACAGCGTCGTGAGCGGAAGTCTAATTGCATTTGTCTTGCGAATCGGCCCGTATCCTATAGAATGCTTTTCCTGCTAGGTTCTAGTCGGTGAAGTCGGAAAGTTGGGATCAAAAGAAGTCGTTTGGAATCTCAACCAGTCTCAACTTTTTTCCTTTTTTCTAGGTTTTTTTTGCAAAGAAAGTCTAAATTACGGGACAGAAACTATAGGCCGTCCGCGCAGGGCGCGGAGAGTGCGCAAGGTGTGTATTGCGCGTCACTCCTCTTTCCCCGTGCACTCTCGCCGCCTGTTTTTCTCTGCGCTCAACTATCTTCACTGGACGCAACAGCGTTGCTCTTCGCGCGCAGCGCGGACAACCTATACTTGCTGATGAATATGGTGAATTTTTTCATCAACATCGGTATAAGAGCTGACCCTGACGAAGGCGGTCGGTTTACTTTGCTAAGCGATGAGAACGACACGTCTTATATCACAAGGCTGGGTTCAGACTGATCCGTAAGTTCCGGAGCAGTTCCAGCGCAGCGCACAATTCGAGCGCCGTGCTGGTACTGCTCTGGAACTTACGGGTCAGTATGAACCCAGCCGAAGGTGCGCTCGCGCACGCATCTCTTACATGGACAGCCGCCATCATTTGGGATAGGCTTCAGCTCTAAATAATGCCCGGGAGTGTCGTTTTTAGTGCCCATAACAATATCGTTTTCCTATTCATTCGTCGAGAAAATTGCTCCAAATAATCAGATCAGACCAAAACGCGCAAGTGAATTATTGCCTCAAATCTTTCCTTTTTTGCATCCCAAGGTTTTGTATGTAGTTTTTGAGGATTGCGTATTTAAAAATCCCATCAGTGTTGCGGTTTTGCTGTACGATAGCACGTCTTTGGATCGTTAGTGGCATATTCATTTGTTGACTCATGAGCAAATTTGCTCTAGTAAAGTACCTTTGCACTGAATCTCATAATTTGTTCGCATTCATCGTAACAAATTCTGCATGTTTTTCAGGCCTTATTAGACTACATTTCATAGCAATTCTCACGTTTTACCACTTTTTTGGCTTGTGGTTGCTGGTTCTTGTTTCTTAGCATCGTTGATGTCAAATTACCTGTCAGTTTGTTCACTTCAACAAAAAAACTAGGAGCTCCTTCGGGTGACTTTCATTTGCAGTTGTTTTTGCGCTGCTGCGGTGCGCTGCAAATTCAATGGCAATTGTTCGAAGCCGTTCGCCTTCATTTGTTTATCTTTTATCATTATGGTTTTCTGTGCACTTTTGGATATTCAGTACTTTCAAGTCTTTGGTTGTATGGGAGAGCCTTTTGGCAAAGCTATGCAATCTCAACGAATTTGTTGCCTTGAGATTCGAATCACATTACCTACCAGTGAGCACCGGGTACACGTCGTAGAGATTTGAACTTGTATGGTATTCTATCTTGGGAACTTAATAACTCACGAAGTCAGTGAAACGATTCCCTAAACTATAAATTCTTGCTACTACATTAGACTCATGAATATTTTATGAACAAGTTTATCTTTTTGCATGTCTAGTCTCACACTTTTTTAGAGGTGAACGAGCAGAAGATGTCCACGAACGGTTATGGTCACGGGATGGCTCGGGCAGCTTCTCATGCCGGTAAGTTTGAAGAACAACAGGATGTTGGTTGGGACCTTAGCAGTTAGCTTTTTGTGTCGCTTTGCTTTGTCGAGGCTCTTGAACGCTCGTTCAAATAATCTGCAACTTAAAACTGGTGCCTCTTCTCTATGAGCAAACTGGTCAGGTAGACGAGATACGTACAACGATTTCCGAGACTAGATGTTACGGATTTAAAGTCGTCGGAAAACTATGCGTATTCGGTTTTATGCCTGCTTATGAGGCCGAGAGCTTGATTCAAAAATCAATGGACACGAGGCGTGCACAGAGGAAGCCTCCAGGCATTACTTCTCTCTGCACGCAATGGGATCTGCTCTGTCTACCTCGGCACCTAGAAGAGGCACTCGAATTCTAGCGGGAATGCTAATAACGGATCAGTTTTGTGAGTTAGGTTATGAAACAGATTTTTGCTTCCCCTATATGTAAAATAGCTCCAGGTAAAAATCTCTTTGTCCGCTATTTTCCTAAAGTTATCGTCATACTGCAACTTGTCTTTTAGGCTCTTGGTATTCAAGTAATCCCAAGGAGTTGGATCGCCAGATAAGCAGATGGCTGGATGCTGCTGGCGAGCGTCTCGGTTCTGCTAGGGCTATCGTTTCGCCGTAAGTGTGACACATTGTGAAGTTTCTTCTTCTTCATTGTATCTTGCTCAATAGTAAAGCTTTCAGACATGCTGGTTATTCGTATTGCGGTGATACTGCAGCATACGCTTTCAAACAGATTGCACCTGAGTGTGTGTAAGTGATATCCATTTTCTAGTATCTTCCGGTGTCGAAACTTTTTTGATATTAGACACGATTTGCAATTACATAAAGTCGTCTGCACCTTGCATGACCCACTCAAATGACAGCAGGAGATTTTTTTCAGTCTTGTCTTTTTACGTTGATTTCCTTACTTCTCGAGTATGATGATTACAAATCAGTGGATTTTTAAATCATGAAAAAGTCAAAGAAACACAGGACCAAGCAACAAATCGTATTCTGACGCATTTCTAACAAATTCAACTTTTAAGAAGTGTGCCGTTTATGTTTCATTCCAGCGATCGCGTATTCGTACTTGGACCATCACATGTGGTTTGTTTGAACGGTTGTGCTCTCACGACTTGCAGTAAATATCGGACACCTATAGGAGACCTGCACATTGATCTGGAAGGTTTGTACTGCGGGACAGTCCGAATTTGTATTTTGCATTCTTTTTTGATTTATTCCAGTGAATGATGAGTTGCGAGCTACACGACAGTTCGACCTTATGGACCGCAGCGATGAAGAAGCTGAGCATAGCATTGAGATGCAAATGCCATTTATTGCAAAGATAATGGAAAGGTAAGCAGGTTGCATCAGTTTTCCGGATACAAGGTGTCTTCTGAAGGCAGTTTTTTTCCTTTAGCAACCCGAACGTGACCGTCATACCAATACTCGTTGGATCACTCACAGCGCCTAAGCAACAGGCGTATGGAAAGATTTTTGCTAATTACTTGGAAAATCCGCGTAATCTTTTCGTCATATCGTCTGATTTTTGTCACTGGGGTAGGTTCTGCACTCTTTTGGACCACCCCTGTTGGATCATCCTTGTTGTCTAAGGCAACCGCTTCCATTTCGCCCCTCATAATCCTAACAGTGGCCTCCCAATCTATGAACAGATTACACAGCTAGACAGAGATGTGAGTTGACTTATCTCCATTTTCCATAATGTATATCTTATTGTTAGACTCTTTTTGCCGTATTACTTTTGTCAGTCAAAGATTTGCAATCCACTAAGTTGCCGCTTGCATTTTTCAGGGCATGGACGCTATAGAAACATTGAATCCTCAGATTTTCAACGATTACCTCAAAAGAACGCAGAATACTATCTGTGGTAGGAACCCAATCACCGTCTTGCTGCAGGTAGCAGAGATTTGTAGATTTTGCTTTGAGAGAGAACAGAAAATTATTTGTAGATTTTGCTCTGAGATAGAACAGGAAATTGTTTTGTTTGTTTTTTTTTTCATTATTTATGTTTCAGGCTGCGGAGCACTTCAGAATGATGAACAATCATACTCATGAATTTCGTTTTCTCAAGTACTCTCAGTCAAATAAGGTTCGTTCTTGAACAAATCTTTTATTCAAACCGTTGCCTTTTTTGAATGAAAATCCTACTTTTTCTGTCAAATAATTGTGATCATCAGTATATCCTGGGATCTTCTCTCTTTTTCTTGATGACTCTACATGAAACCATGAAAGGATTTTCAGGCGCGGAGTGTCAATGATTCGTCCGTCTCCTATGCTGCCGGTGCTCTCTTCATGCATCCAAAATAATGAATGGGTTTCTTTGATACCGTTACAAGTTTTCTTCTACTTTTCAATTGATGTATTAACTCACTAACTTCACTTTCCCCATTCAGTTAAAATTTCCTTTCTCATTTCTATCCCGATCACCGCGCCTTCTACGTCAATTCAGTGATAATTTTCCTGGAAATATTCGTATGAGTGTGCAAGCACTGTCTTTTATTATTCGATTTAGCTGCTATTTTTGGTTCAGTTGCGCATTGTGCACTGAATCTTTTTCGTCACTCATCGCCAACCTCTGACATGATATCCAGTCGCTGTCTTGCGATCATAGCTTTTTTCCCTTCTTCTTTTTGGTGCCTTCAACGTTCACACTACTTTATCGCTTTTGCGTAATCCTAAACTCGGTAACAACCACTAGGTTTTGACGTTATTTTTTATCATTCTAGGATATCATGCCCGTTTCTTTCGCAAGATGTGATAACTGATAGTAAACAATTTGTCATTGTGTTCATTATTGATACCGTAGCAAGAGCATGCGATTCAGTTAATTTTGGTTTCCTGGAACGACAGGATCAGAATCCCTTTTTTCCCGTTTTCATTGCTTCACTCCATCGTTTTTACCCTTGAATGGTCACGGTAAACGGGAAATACAGGGATCATCAAAACCATAGCCGAGTTCTTGCCGCTGAAGTAGTCACTGTGACGCAAGCCATCATTTGTTCAAGCAGTTTCGAATGGAAAAAACATTTTTTGGACTTTTCTCTTTGCAAATTTGTCAAAAAACGGATTGAGGATTGCCGAAACCATGTTTTTATGACTGGGAATATCGAAGGAGAGCTGACCGGAGGAGGCGTAAACTTGCACGTTAAGATTACTTGCAAAGGAAGGGCACTTGGTGACCGTGGCCTTTTGTAGTAAGATGTGTACCAGTAAATGCGCCTTGAAATGCTGATCCCAAATCTATGTTCATTATCTGCTGTGCGACTCTTTGAACGAAGTTATGCACTTTCTTCCACATTGATTTCACGAGATTTAGGCAGTAAGAATCCAGTGTTTCCAGTCTTTTTAAAACTCTGCTATGTCAGGGACAGTTTTGCTGAGCTCAATGTAAAGCTTTTTCATTTGGACGCTCTTTTGTAGTGCGTAAGTGACCATATCAGCGATATTGGTGAATTCTGTCATCAAAATAACGCAAATTTTGGTGACAAGAAGTGTTCATAACTCGTTTCGGAAGAGCGCACAGTAGATATCGAAAGCAGATTTGCAATCAGCGCTTCAAGATGCATTTAACGATGTACGGTTTATTTGAAAAGGCCACTGTCACCAAGTGTCCTTCCCCTGTCAGTTTTTTGAAAAACGACGCAATTTCCGGAGTTGATTTTTTTTTTGAAAGCAATATATTATTGGTGTTGAATTAAAAACTTTTCGACTAAACGGAAAGGTTACCGACTTAGCGGTTTGTATTCTCAAATGCTTTTGTGTCAAGAACGTTTATTGGGTGTTCTGTATTTCTAATCACGGCCAGAAGTTTCGACGCCTCTTGGCTTCCTCAGAGGCCTGAAAAATGGCTTAAAGGCAGCGGCTCGGCAGATTGACCTACCTCAGATTTTGACACAGATGGATAGAAGGCCCTCCAAGTGAACCAAAACAGCAACTCCGCGCCGAAAATGTGAACTCAGCAAGCCAGGGGGGCGACCCAAGCGCCGCTCCCCTTCCTCCTTTCGCTCCCCTGACATCTTATTCGGACGAGTATTCTCCGCTAAACGGCGCGGAACTACCCAACCGCTTTCCCGCATTGTGCATGCTATACACAGCCAAAATTACAGGCAGCAGGGTCTTCGTGCCAGGGCCTCCCGACTTTCCTTTGAAAATTCTCGTCCGAGCTGCCTTTTGGAGAAAAAAAAACGCCCCGAAAAAGGCCTTTTCACCCCTTTTAAAGCTCAGATTCGGGATCCACGGGTCGAGAAGGCCCAAAACATGCAAAAAGATGGAAATGCAAAATCTGCCGGGACGCTGCCTTTGAAGGCAGTCTCCGGGCAGGAACTCGATTTTGAGATTTTGTGCTTATACGGGCCTACTCGCCCTGCTGTATCCGAAAACCACACCTGAAAGCGCGAAAACGGCAAAAAAGGGCTCTAGCGCAGGATCGAAACAGCAAGTGGGCGGGGTCCTCCCCACTGTGAATTCACGCTCTCAGCTTCCGGAGCGGTCTTCTCAATTTCGCTAGCCGTCCTGACATCGCTACCGGCGCGAATGATTGACTTTAGACCAGAAGCGAGAAGATCGCTCCGGAAGCTGGAAGCGTGAATGGGGAGGACCCCGCCCACCTGCTAGGCGTTACCTGCAAAGCTAATCAAGCCCCTGCATTCCTGCTGGTTCTTGACCTTCGTAAAATTGCTCTTTCAAAAGATGAACAAACCCTATGAACAGCGCTCTGAGGCTCCGCCCTGGAAGTGGTGGTCTTGGTGGATAGAGGCTATACCATAAGTGCATATATCATGCGATTTACTTGCATAATGATGTGAAGGGAGGTAAGTGGATAACTGACAAACAATCCCTTTTGTTCATTGCTAAATTCTTCGTAGAAATCAGAGTGTTTCAAAGACTTCGTGGCCAATTCCTTATTTTTAAAAAGTGCCAAGATTTGACATTGGATATCGAAATCATCTCCACCATGCGGTTCGTTGTTATATTATGCTTGCCTTGTGGTGAAAACAAAGTTTTACGCCTTTATCCTAACTGTTCCTTTACGTGGGTTTGATTTGATCCAAAATGGATTTTCTTAATGAGGTGTATATCATTCGAAGATCCTTGAGCGCTGATTTTTGATCCAGCTAGCAGAGTAAAGCCTTCATGGCACTTTCTTCCTCCATTAACAAAATGGAAATCTGGTCTAAAGAATGTGATATCCCTTTTAAGGCCTCGGGCAGAGTTCACGCTACTTGATCGTCGCGATTCAATCGCGACAAGACAACTGTTACGAGTTCATTGCCGATCTTCTTGCATTTCGGTTGTGATAGTTTTCCAACACGACTAATCGTGACTAACTATCACAACCGAAATACAAGAGGATCGGCATGCAATGAATTCGTGACATTTGTCTGTAGCGATTGAATCGCGACGATCAAGTCGCATGAACTCTGCCCGAGGCCTAAAGGGCCGGGCATACATCACGCGATTTCATCGCCGCGATTTCTGGTCGTCGCGATTTGCTGCAGGTAGCGACGATGAGATCGCGGCGACTAAATCGCTAGTTGCTTGTTCATGGACATACTTCTGCGGCGATTCATGCACTTTCTCCCACTTGAGCACATACTATTCCTTCTCAAACTTTTCTTTGAGTTCTGAAAAATTTAGTTCAGCGGAGTTGAGGAGGAGCGTTAACCGATCCTCATGTCGAAAGTCGAAACAATTGATTGTACATCGAATCAGAAAGTTCAAAGAGAAAACTACTTATAAGTATCTGTTTACATTCGGCTTGATTTTTTCATTTGTATTTCATTTTGTAGTCCAGAATCAATTCCAACCGCAGGATCACATTGAAACTCGACTCTGTTCCATTATCTGGGCGTCACTGTTTCAAAGTCGCGGATTTTGCTCAAACTCGGTCCAAAGGGGTTATTCGATCCGCTAATGCCAGTATCGTAATTGTTGTTGTGGTTGGCACAAATTGCAAGAAAATGATGCTTCTAAGTAATCTCGTTGATGATCATGTTCGGTGCGCCAAGAAACTCCCACAACAAATATAGAGCGAATCCACGATTTTGACCCACTAACTCACGGTAGCCCCAGAAAATGGCGTTACCGTACAAAATAACCATGAT
The DNA here is from genome assembly GCA_958299035.1 of Cylicocyclus nassatus. Lineage (NCBI taxonomy): Eukaryota > Metazoa > Nematoda > Chromadorea > Rhabditida > Strongylidae > Cylicocyclus > Cylicocyclus nassatus. The sequence goes on from CATQJL010000001.1 coordinate 104,861,645, forward strand.
ATTTGGCACCAGCGGGTCGAATAACCCTTCTAGACCGAGTCTGAACGAAATTCAGGACTTTGAAATCTTGGGTCAAGGATAGCACCAAAAATAGATGCAAGAGAATCGATTTGCGGAGAACAATGCAATCTGACAAAATAGAACTATTTTTGAAATAGTAGACAAGAAAACAGCACAAAAAGCTAAGAAACGGTCATAAAAACTTTTAGAGAAGAAGTCCAATCTTAGCGATTGAGTCGCGTCGCTCGTTTAAAGTCAGCGACGCGATATCGCTGAAATTCGGGTAAATCGCGACAATTTCAGTGAAGGAAGTATGCCCGGAAAAAAAGTGGTCAGCGATTATTCGCGCCGAATAACTATCACAGCCGAATGGGAAAATGATCAGCATGCAATGGACTCGTAACAGTTGTCTTGCCGAGAGAATCGCGAGGCGATGAAATCGCGTGATGTATGCCCGGCCCTTAGGAGTTCCTTTCTAATGGGACATGCTTCTAAGACTACCGTTATGCACCTTGAAGAGTCCCCTTACCATATCTGCAGTGGTGTCGAACTTGAGTTTGCTAACCGCGTGATCTCGATGTCATGATTGACGGTTCACTTCTTCAAATTCATATCGAATTTGTCATAAAAAAGTCTTCAGCAACACTTTTTATTATTTTTCGAAGCATACATAGCAATGATCCTGAGGTTTTCAAATTTGTACAAACTATAGGTCATTCTTGAAATCGCAAGACAAGTTTGACTGCGGTCTTTGCGCACAGAGGAGCATAAAACACCCATACAAATAGGCATTACCTTAATGCTCAGCTCAATCACTTTCTGAATACTGTCATAAGCAAGCAGAAAAACCATTCGAGTAGAGAAAAACCAAGCGCGTGCGTGTCGCGCGCTTCCAGCAACCGCGTTTTCGCACCATCGTCACGACTGTTCGAATGCCCTATATGTCTTGCCGCATCTAGAATATGCCTCGCCTATCTGGAGTCCATTTACAAAAGGAAACATAGGAGTCGAAAAAGATTAAAAAACGTTTACGCGAATATTTACTATTTTATTTGTTCACCAAGCTCAAGCCTTACCCTCAGACGTTTGCACCCGAATAAACTAAACCTGCAGAGTCTGATGTACAGGCACGTTGTAAATGATCTCGCTTTGTGTTTTCAAACTCTGTGCTTAGAAACAAAACTCAAAGCTAGCAACTTTCGGATATTCAGATCGTGCAGTGAAGATCGAATAGGTCTGGTTTACGCTATGGCAAACGGGGGATAACGATTCTTGAGACTTTAAACTCTTTCGTTGATCGACTAGATGTTCTTTCGGACTACATCGTTTCCACAAAACCTCCAAAATATTTTGATGGAGGTTGCAAAATATCAATGTGCTTGAGCTATTTGATATTTGTTATCTCTAGATGTTTCGTGTCTCCCTCCACGGATCTCCCTCATAGAGGGATCACAGCCGGTTAGTCGCGAGGCTAAGTGGGGCGTCCCCAGGTGGCGGATAGGGGGATAATCGCCGACCAAAAGCGACCCCGCGCCTGCTCTGATAAGCAAGCGGAGCCGGGGGACGGACTCCCTGCCTCCACTAAAAGCTTGCGCCCTAATTTCCCGGGTAGGTGTGTGGGGAGGCGAGTTCGGAGTCGCCTCCAACAAATAAGCTCCGATCGTCCCTCGCGGGGTTTTGAGCCCAACAAGCTATCCCTGCGAGTAAATTCTTGTTCGACACAATGATAATATGGAAAGCTCCTTTAATCTTGGAAGAGCCACTGGTAAGGCAGCGCCAGTATGGACAAGGTTTGAAAGGCGATCTAGGCTGCCGAAAACGAGACGGACTATGATGACGATCTGTACTTACAACGCGAGGACGCTGGCATCGGACGCATCTATCGAAAATCTCATGATGCAAGCAAGGAAGATTAAGTACGACGTCATCGGACTGACCGAGACAAGGAGGCACCACCCGCTGAACGCCACATTTGAGACTGGAGAAGAACTGTTTCTAGGAACATGCGACATCGAGGAGTAGGTGGAGTGGGAGTCCTTGTCAACACGAGTTTGGCCATGAACATCGATTCGTTCGAACAACTTACAACTCGAATCGGACGTTTGCGAATATCAAGATGTGGATCAATCCCTGCCTTGACCGTCTTCATTGCGTACGCCCCAACATCCAGCTACGACGAGGACGAACTCGAGGAATTTTATATGGACTTGGAGAAGTTCTACAGAGAAGATCATACCTTCTACAAGATCATCGTCGGTGATTTCAACGCGAAGATCGGAACTAGAAGGTCGACTGAGGAACTTCACATCGGAACCCATGGTTTGCAGTGGAACGAACAAGGGGAGAGACTGTCCGAGTTTATCATGACGACGAGGACTATCCATGGAAACTCACAGTTCCAAAAGCCCTCTTCCCTACGCTGGACCTGGGAATCGCCCGGTGGAGAGTACTATAACGAGATTGACCACATCATCGTCAACAGAAGGTACTGCCTGACGGACGTCGCTGTTGTTCCGAAGTTCTACACGGGATCAGACCATCGTCTCCTGCGCGCCAAATTCTACTTTCCGCGGAATGGAGAGAGAGCCGTCAAGTTCAGGAAACATCGTCCCATGAATACCACCAACTGGGATCTGTTTTCTTCGATATCCGGCTCATGGCGAGATACCGTGATGGACAACATCGACGAAGAATACGAACGGTTCGTACAACATCTCCACGGTTGTGCCAAGGAAGCTCAGAGTCTAAGAAGTACGAGAAGGCGTCTCACCACAGGGACTTTGGAGCTGATACGCCAACGTGGACGCGCACGAGCCACAGGCAACTACCGATTGACGTCCGAGCTTGCGAAGCGATGCAGAGAAGCGATAAAAGAAGACCTTAAGGAGAGAAGAGTAGCAGTGATGGTTGACGCCGCGGAGGCTGGAAGAAGTATACGCAACGCCCGCCGAAGCTTCGTCAACTTCAAGACAAAGATGACCGCACTTCGTCGTCCTGACGGAACCATAACTGCTTCCCGAAGATCAATGGAGAAGGTCATCCACGACTTCTATTCGAATCTTTTTGCGAGCCACGTCCACCTTCCACCATGCCATCTCAAGGAGAACGAGTATGTCGCACCGTCTGTTCTTCCTTCCGAGATTCGTCATGCTATCATGTCGATGAAAAACCGTACAGCACCCGGTCCCGACAGGATTAAGCCAGAACATCTGAAGAATCTTTCGCCAGTTCTCATCAAGACTTTGGCAAGGCTCTTCACGCGGTACCTGACGGAAGGCAAGGTTCCAAGGCAATGGAAGACCAGCAAAACCGTGTTGCTGTACAAGAAGGGAGATCCCTGCGACATCGGCAATTATCGCCCCATCTGCTTGTTGTCTGTAGTCTACAAACTCTTTACGCGAGTCTTTCTCAACAGGATCGGAAAAGAGTTGGACGAAGGACAACCATGCGAGCAAGCTGGGTTTCGAAGAGGATTCAGCACGATCGACCACATACACACGGTGTCAAGGCTCATTGAAGTGTCACGAGAGTATAAGATGCCGCTCTGTCTCACCTTCATCGACTTGAAGAAGGCCTTTGACTCGGTTGAGACTGAAGCCGTCATCGATGCCTTGAGCAATCAAGGTATTCCGACTCATTACATCAAGATAATTCGTGTTTGCTGTAATTGATAATTGCTGTATGACGACTTCACAACCACCATAACACCATTCTACAAGGACATCATCATTGACGTGAAGAGAGGCGTGCGACAAGGCGATACTATATCGCCGAAACTATTCAGTGCCGCTCTGGAGAACGTCATGCGTAAGTTGGAATGGGACAACATGGGAGTGAAAGTCGACGGCCGGCAGCTACACCACCTTCGCTTTGCTGATGACATCGTATTGATAACACCAAGCATCACGCAGGCGGAACAAATGCTGGCCCAGTTTGACGAAGTGTGTGGAAAGATCGGTCTACGGCTGAATCTAACGAAGACGATGTTCATGAGGAACGGAAGAGTGCCTGATGCTCCTTTCATGCTCAACGGGACGAACATCACCGAATGCTCAAGCTACACCTACCTAGGTCGTGAACTCAATATGATGAACGATCTAGCTCCGGAACTGAGCAGGAGGAAACGTGCAGCATGGGGAGCACATAAGACAATTGAGGACGTAGTGAAGAAGAACAAGAACATCCGGCTCCGCGCCCACCTTTTCAACTCGACGTTCTTCATGCTTTGACGTATGCTTCAGAAACATGGACAATGAGAAAGCAGGATGAACACGCGGTTAGCGTCATCGAACGAGCTGTTGAGAGAGTGATGCTAGGAGTGAATCGACTCACGCAAGTGAGGCAAGGATTACGAAGTTCTACCCTACGTCAACGATCGAAGATCAGGGACGCTGCCGCGTACGCCAAGCAGAACAAGATAAGATGGGCCGGGCACGTAATGCGTTTCGACGACAACCGGTGGACGAGAGCTGTAACAGATTGGATACCACTGGACGTCAAACGCGAACGAGGAAGACCGCCGACACGATGGTCAGATATGTTCACGAAGTCCTTTAATGAAGTCCGTCAGAGCGTTCCACGTGTTCCTGGTGCGATACGTAAACATTGGTCAACAATCGCCCGAGACAGGGACGAATGGAGGCATCACTGGTACCCGCTCGTGCAACACGATGATCAACGGGGATACAGGTGATACAGGTGACAGGAGATGTTTCGTGTACTGATGTGCCATCCACCGTTGTTCACCCTCATTAACCTTGCAAGCCACCTTGCATTTCGGTTGTGATAGTTTTCCGACATGACTAATCGAGACTATAACAACCGCGATGGTCGATCGACATGCAATAGACTTGTGACAGTTGTCTTGATGGGAGAATCGCGAGGCGATGAGGTCGCATGAACTCTGCCCGAGGTCTTAGGCCACCCAACTGGCGACTTAGAGATTTGCTATCTTCCAAAATGTATCTTCATCTGGGCCTAGTCAGCTATTTTCCGCCCGTAAGCTCGCTGGCAATCAAAAAGGATGTTAAAAATGATTTTGGAGGATGCAAGATTCTAGACTCGCTTTTTCCAAGCCAATACCGCGTAGGGACCGGTCATACTTCGCCGAAAAAAGCCCAAAAGCGCTCAAAAAAGCCCAAAAAAGCCCGAAAAAGCCCAAAAAGCCCAAAAGCGCCCGAAAAAGCCCAGAAAAGCCCAAAAAAGCCCGAAAGCGTCAGAAAGAGCCGGAATATAGAAACGAACTTTTGGTAGAATCCTGACATTATTTTATCATGCGGACGACAGAAAATGACAAAAAGGCTCGATTGCGAAGTCAAAACACATGCCTTATTGTTAGCGCTAAAACGTGAGAGAAGTGTTCCGGCTCTTTCTGGGGCTTTTGGGCTTTTTTGGGCTTTTTTGGGCTTTTTCGGGCTTTTTTGGGCTTTTTTGGGCTTTTCCGGGCTTCTTTGGGCTTTTTTCGGCGAAGTATGACGGGTCCCGTACACACATCAATCTCTTGTCAAATGGCTATAGCTATAGCCTAGTGGGCCTTAGGTTGTGGCTTGCCTATAGGTTCATATTTATCTCCCTGAAGCCTTGGACAAGCTGGCATCATGTGTTTTGTTCGACGTGTTTGAGTTCTCTATCCTTGTTCTTTGGTTCTCCTTGAGTGTATTCAAAAAAATCTGCTCAAAGGTTTACTGACAAAGTCAGAGGCTTTCCGCTTTCAAATTGCATGGCCAGCTACTATCTAAACGGCTCAAATTCGTATTATGGACCACTCATAAAATCGTGACAATGGCGGCGCTTGCGCGCGTCGCGTACACGTACAAGGTTGGTAATGCATTCGCTTTTTCTCTTTTCAAAACATTCTTGCAGGCCAGTGATAGCTATAGCTATTAGATATTTGTGGTGACTGAGCTTTGCATTGAAGTGATACTTATCGTGTTAAGTGCTATATGGTCTAGTGGAGAAAGACCGCAGTCACATCCTTCTTCACAATTTTATGAGTGTCCTATAAATGCGAATCTGCTCCAAAGTAACATGCCTGACGGCCTGAGACTTATTTATTGCACATAGAATTTTTTTGAAGCTACTTTGCTACCTTACTTCGGCTCTAAGCAACTAGATTCAACGCCATTTGAGCCTAAATAAATGCCTGTAAGTTTGTTCAACAAGAATAATTTTAAATAGAAAAGCATATTCGTTGTTAGCACAAGACTGTCAATTACGGTTCGCATCTTGCTGGGAAAGGCCGCTTAGTCAAATCCTTCCCTTGTATGTGTTCCTCCATCTCCAATAAAGATGCTGTCGCAGCTAACACATTCTTAATGATAAATTACTCCTACTTGTGCACGATCACCTAATGTTGGCATGCGGGCACTAAACCATTCATCCTCTGAGCGTAAATCGAAATAACTAATATCGTTCCCATAGCTGACGAGCACGTTCATTCTTCGCACAAAAAAATCATAACTCGACATGCAGAGGCACTTGGAGATAATGAATTTGGAATCAGTGTCAGGGTCCGGCGCAGACGTATGAAAACGAGCTGGGCTTCGTTTTTGGGGCGAAAGAGCAAGGGGATTCCGTTTTGTGGCCAAACAGACGCAAAAAATTGCGGCTTTTTTAGTGTACGTTTCGTTTTGCATAATCTAGGTAAGACCATTTGAGCAATTCTGACAAATTTCTCTAATTACTCATTTAATTGTTCAGCGCAAAAAACGCTCATAACTCGGCGTCCAGAGGCGCTTGGCAGATAAGGTTTTCATATGGAAAGGCCACTTCGACCAACGGAACCTTTTGTTGAATGCGACCCAGATACGACCCCCCCCCCCCTATTTTCATTTGCCATACATAAAATTATAAAAAGATTTCTATGAAATATTACCAGATTTTGTACAAGTGTAGCAGAGCATCTCCAAAATACATATAAACTGTACGGACCCGTGAGAAAGATCACAGAAAGATTTACAAACTATTGATGGTCATCGTTGGTAGAGATACTTGCTTTTATCGAGTTTGTGAGACTTCGCTGAAGCTTTGGAAGCGGGACCTTTAGAGCCCATTGATACATACAAAACATATACGTGCATCTAACAGTGTTTGAGCTTCTAAAAGGGTTTTTTTGGAATTTTTCAATCATACCTGAGGCGAGCAGTCTCGATTGCCGTCTGCGGCTCTATCTCTGCAGGGTAAAAAATGCTAGTTTTGAAGAATGAAGAATGACTGAAAAACCTATTTCCTACTTTACAAATTTTCCTGCGAATAGAAGTTCATCGCCTTCCCGAGCTCTTTTACAAAAAATGTTTCTTGCTCTTCGTCATTATACATTGATATACAGCATCCTATTGCTACTCCATTTTCCTCTGTTTTTATCCCAACTCACCCATATTGTGCCTCCTCCCCCACCGTAGGTGCCCCTTTTACGACCTCCCTTTACGACAGTAGCACCACACGCTTGGTCCTCACAAACGAACTTGATGGTGCATAGATATCACCACAAGTGTCGTGTGAGTCCAGCGTCCTCCGTGACGGAAGTAGGCTTAGAGAAAGAGGTTATTTTTGCCACAAACATTAGCTAGTAACAGGTCCGACTTTCTGTCAATTCCGCTTTTATTTGCATTTGACTGACCGCGTAGCCCTGTCATCAACTTCGACATCCACAATGTTTTAAGCAAGGAACAGCAGGAGCCGCACAAATGTAAACAAACAAGCACCTTCAGAGAGGTGATATAAGCGAGGCTTAGGACGGTGTACCTTCCATAGACGTATATCCCTCTAGATTCTCGTGCAGGCCAAAATTTCTGAAAAGTTGCTGTCTAGAATGTTGCTCGGCGGAACTTTGTTAATGCTCATATGCTCGGAAGCTGCAGCTTTCTATAAACCCAGCCTGCCCTGGAAGCCGATCAAGAACAAATCTATTGGTACAAATGCACCTATGCCTTCTAGCACTCATAGAGGTTCGCGACCGTTGCTCATCTTTAGCCTCCCATTTTTCTGCCTTTAATGGCTCCTTCACAATATCGTGAGTATTTGCAGGAACAATCGACTGGTGTTCATACTGGAGAGCGCATGGCGTTGAAAGATGTATCGCTCAAAGTCGAAGATGGCGACGACCAGCAAGACCTTTAGGTAGCTCATATTTGTTCTATTTGAAAAATTCCTGTGAGGTGATGAGCCAGAGCCAAAAAATAATTTCTGGTCTTTTCGAAGTCATTACTTTTGGTCCGCCCTTTGAAATTTTATCCCCAATGCATTAGGTTGGAGCACAAGTTTTGCACAAAATATTTCACCTTTTAGAATGCTCGAAAACCGTATTGATCTGTATAATCTATAAGATCCAGTTTTTTCTATGTAGTCATTGTATGTAGTATCTCACCTCAAATACTGAAAATCTTAACTTGGACGATATAAACATTTAAAGTGATTAAACTATAATTATTTTGTAGAGACGTTCAGTGGGCGCGCCTTTATTCGAGAAAGTAGCTCATAGAGCATGAATCAAAAATATTTATGCTAACCAATTTCCAGAATAACATTTGAGGGTTTAATAAACATGTTTTTCTGCAGCGATATTGAAACAATAATTGTACATTACGAGAACTTGCGTTTTCTCCACTAAATCACAACAACTTAACGATTTAATGAACTAGAAAAGATGGCTATCAACAAGTTTCTTGCAAGAGTTCTAATCCAGCCTCATATCAGTGTCTTTTGTTGCAGTGATGAGCAGCGGAACGGATGTGAAATTGAAGCAATTTAATCTAAACATTCTTTGTCTCAATAATGCATTCTTGTGCCTTCACTAGGATATAAGAGAAACAATCAGCATTTTAATTGAGACGCTCTTATGATTATTTGATAATAAATGAATAAGACTCACACAGATGCCTATAAGCTCAGTGACAACTCTCTACTAAAGGATCTCCCCACATGTCAGGCAAGGTTTCTTCTATCTACTTGTGTTTCCAGCGATATATGCGGCACCGGAAAGGTACAAGATCTTACCTCTTACGTCTGTTTATCAGCATATATAGTTTTAGTTATGTATGGATACTACTAGAGTCCTTTGCTGCCAACCTCCACTAAACGAATGCTCTACAAAGGCTCAGCTTGGATTCAAGTGTGTGGTAAGTTAGCGTTTTTGACTGATTTTTTACTATTACTTACTTAATGTTGCCCTGTAAAACTTCTAGAACCTAGAACAAGGGAGGGGCTGAAAAGAAAACATTGAAAAACCTCAGCGTGAGGTGGGCACATGAAAGATACTAGTACTCCTCCATGCTATCAATTTCTCTTGACTAAACAATGAGATTTTTTCAAACAACACGATTCTAACAATTTCAAAGCTCTGCTCTTCTGCTGGCGTTCTTTGACTCAAAGGGTTCAAATTTAGGCAAAATCACCCGTCAGCTGGTGCTCGACTAACGATGACTGCGGTGGAAGAACGTGCTGTCCGACGGGTTGTGATTATAATATCTGTGTTTAGAGTAGTGTAACTGTGCTCATATGTATAATATTTTGTTTGTACAGAATATGACCTCAAGTAAATCTATTTATCTGGCACCATGGGAAAAAGCTGAGAAATAGAATGAAAGCAAGCTTCAAATTACGGTAATATCTGTTTGCTACGAAAAGTTGGCCTGAAATAAGTATAACTCATACAAGTGATTTGTAGAAGAAAACGAACACATTATAGTCGAGAAACGTAAGTAAAAACACTCTTCCAAATTTTAGCGCGAGGTCTTTGCCATCACCGGCATATACGAAGAAGTTTATACACAAAGCTCTCTATTTCGGGTGAAAATGGAAGGAAACTAGTGTGACCCGTCGAAAGAAAAAGTTTGCCTTTTCAGATCTTTCACTATTACTCAAAAAGCTGTCAATCGCGTTCGATGGCTACTTTCGAATGTGTTATTTTTGAACGAAAATTGTGCACATTCACTTCCTTTACCGACAGTAAGCTTCTGCGCACTAGGATTCATGTGGTAGAAGAAGAATTATCATAGAATTAAACACGGATCCTCTGTTTGCGAATGTAATAAATGATACATTTATCGTGCGGCTTTCAATGAAGCTGCGGAGAGAGAAAATTTTTTTAAGTCTGTGTAAAATGCAGAAAAGCAAATACACAAAGTTGCAGCCATTATATATTATAGAACTATGGCTTTTGGTTTTGAAAAAAAAAACCTGTTTCATTTATCCCTTGTTCATTTTGTATGGGCTCAAAAATTTTACAGGAGGAAGTTTGATCAATACATTTTCTCTGCAGCAAAATGCTATCATAATTCTGGCGCTATCTACGTTTGATAATTTTCCTTCCAAATGATAATGAAAGCACAAAAGCGCCATCAAAATCTGATATTATTATAAGAACGAGTCGGACAGCTGATTGTGGCTGCTTTGTTTCGGCAATATAAACAAAGTGTAATATTAGGTCGTCCTGAAAGTTCTTTCGTACCAAATTTAAAAATTCATAACTGATTTTTTCAATCTATTTGACTGCTTTCATTTTTGTATGAAAGAGTAGGTCATGCTCTTTATAATGACTTCTTAGCTGTGTCGGGACGCAGCTAAGCTCCGCCTGCTGCTCTCCCGTGAGCTGGCCGACAAGGTCAGATAGAAGCCAGTGACCCCCTACGACCGCGCCCCGTGAGGCTGCCTAGTCAGTCTTCCCCCTTCCCCTTTCTTGTAATATATGTAGATAATAAATATATATAATACCAACCTGTACCGCTACACATCAAGCTAGGGCCCGTACACCCCTAGACTTGACATGGAGGTCCCAGGGAAGATTTCTTATTCTTTAGAATTCTAGAATTATTTTTTTTCTCTTCTCAACTTTTGATATGGGTTTCAAAAAAACTTACCCCCCCCCCTCCCTCCTCCTTCTACAATCCGATCGATCGCTATGGACGTCACCAACGAACAATTGTGTGTGAGTGTTTTTTTTATGTTGCACAAATATATTAGCTGTGTGAGTGAAATATCTAATCTTCGTGTGAGTCAAATATTTAACCTTTTCAGAAAGAAAAAAATTATTAAATAAAATAAAATAAAAATTATTTATACAGTCCTGCGAACAGTCCCATTTTGTCAATTTCTTTCTTTCGTAAAGCGCTCGCATTTTCCGTGATCCGTGATTCCGTGAATCCGTGAATTTAAAAAGCGCATTTAGCAGCCGTGATCCGTGATGCCGTGATCCGTGATCCGTGAATCCGTGATCCGTGATCCGTGAATCCGTGAAACCGTGATTCCGTGAATTTTTTGTTAACTTTCTTATTTTTTTAATATAATTAGACAATGGACTTGTTCGCAATCGCTAGCTTAAAAAACTGCAGTATTAGACCCAGAAAGATAAATCTGCTGGCCCACTGCAGATAACTTCTGCTGGGAAGTGTCGACCAATCGTAATGCTTCGACCTCTCAGGAAATATAGCAAAACCCAGTGCTACTGTCCGCGCGCGGTGACCCCCTTTTGGCTAAAAAGCAACGCGGCGGCCCTCGTAAGTTGTAAGCATGTGACCCGCGACAAAAATTTTTCGTGACAAATTAATATTTTTTGAGCGCTATGACCTTACAGCCACGACTAGTGCAAATGCTCGCGTCTGTTGTGTCGCGATAAACCTTGGAACAGGATTAATAATTGCGTAACCTAACCTCTTACGAACGGCCATCAACAACAGTTGCACGATATGACCCCTTAGCGTCTGTTCTTATGCAACTTATACGGCCAACAATAACAGTCGTGCCCGATAAGCCGCTGCCGTACGTCTTACGCAACTTATATTATCGTAACATCTACTTTCCGCTGTCGAATAACAGAACATGCAAAGTTCATACTTTTTCAAACATTTAGGGATAATAATAGGTACCGTTTAGCAAGAATGGTACACGCCTGAACGCCAAAAAAAAATCGACAGCTTCAGTAATGTTCCGCGCCTCACAGATAACAATAGTACTCAAATCATTCTTAGTGCAGGATCGTACTTTTGAAGATTTACCGCGTTTTGCTACAATTTCCCATCCATTGAACAAACTTCGCATAAACAATGCAGTTTTTTTTTGGAGCAAGGAGTAAGAAATAGCATTCCAAGCATTAAAACATGCCCTAGTGGATGCGCTTGTTTTAGTGCTTCCTATTCTAGGAAAACCTTATATCATCCACACCGATGCATCAACCATCGGTCTCGGCGCGTGCCTCTTACAAGTCAATCCGGAGACTAGTAGTGAACATTTGATCGCACAATACAGCCGCCGTCTGACAAGACACGAGAGGAACTGCACAGCTAACGTTAGATTTGCTATACGTTGCTTCTGCAATAGTTCCGTGTTGATAACTGACCATACACCGCAAAAAAAAAATCACCCATGCGTAGGTCAGATCTCGTGTGTCGCCGTGCTAAACAAAAGCAAAAATTATTTGTCTCTTTTAAGTTAATCATGTCGGTTCTTATAGCCTCTACTATGAGGAACAGTCGGCGTGCCTCAAAAGTCTGATGACAATTATTGCTGTTTAAGGCGAAAAAAATTACAGTAGTATGTCCACCGAATCTGAAGTAGTCAAACAAACGCGCTTCCGTATTGCACTCAAGAAATTTGTTTTAAAAAACGAAAATATAATGAGAATCTTTACCAACTGCTGAGCATAGCATATAGCTGTTGAAAAAAACGATTTTTGAAAAAAAAGGAACAATTACCACTTTGCATTTATTGGCCCCAAATCCAAGATTTCTGTGCAAATCAAGTCGATATTCGCAAGATGCGTAACTTCTAGACCCAACTTATAACTCACATTTTTTTGACAAAGCTAATTTTTGGGAAAAAAATTTAAGCAAAATTGACTGTATTTTTCAGTATGTCGTCCGAACGTCTTTTGAGCAGTGTTTAGAAAAAATTTATATTGCAAAAGAAAAAAAATCCGTAACTAATTTTTGGTTGTCTGACACTACAGTGCTGGCCAAAACTATAGATCCACTATAAAAAACTGCCGTAGTTCATCTGCTTCTCAACGAATTGATCTGAGATTTGGTACAGTTGTGTGTTCAACAGGCTTTCATCAGTGACCGGAGCGGATTCCGTTTTCACCAGATTATTCAGGAAAAAAATTAAAAATTTCGAAAAAAGCAGGCTCGAAAGTTGGCCAAAACTATAGATCCACCTAAAATTTCTGCCTGCTAACGTGATTCTTAGCTTCCAAAATCTTTTGTGCATAAACCTAGTCGAAAGTCAAAGCAGTGGGTTTAGTTCAGCTGCGTCATACCTTTATAAGAAACGCTTATCTGCTTTTTTCCTCTTAAAAACTGCTTTCATGCGTATTTTGTTCCCGAGAATGTGTTTTTGTAGAGGATTCCGCACTTTTTTGACTGGTTTGAAAGTGATAGGGCTCCATCTATCTTATAGATGCTTAGTAGCGTGAGCAGCAGAAAAAAATTCGGGTTTTCGTATCTAAAGCGCACCTGACATAGACCTAACCGCAGGCCTGCGTTCAAATTTATGCCTTCAAGCTCTTTCTGCAACGTTGTCATGAGCGTGAACTGGAGTAGATACATTGTTGGTATGTATGAGAGTCCGTATGCAGTGATTGCAGGTTTTTGCAGATCCTAGTATGCAGGTTAATTGAGGACTTCATCCTGCAAAAAGTGATTTGCAACAAGCCTTGAAGTTATTTCTGCTTCTGACCATAATGCTCATGTGAATCACAAGGCAACATATATTGCAGGGTGTATTCAATAGTTAGCAGCTAAAAAGTGGCAAAATTCAAAGAAGGTACCAGTTGGTAAGTACTTTGAGATTGCCGAACACACCGCAAGACTTATGCTTTGAAAAAGAATTAAAGTGCGACTTCGCAAGCAATCGTAACTATAGTTTACAAACTTCTTTTTAGGTGAATAATGCTAAATAATGCTTCTACATTATTTTGAGCTTATAAAAATAGCGGATACCAATTTTGAAGGCAAAAATTCGAGCGCAGGCCTACGGTTATGTCTGTGTCAGGTGCGCTTTGGATACGAAAACCCGAATTTTTTTTACTGCTCACGCTGCTAAGCATCTATAAGATAGATGGAGCCCTATCACTTTCAAACCAGTCAAAAAAGTGCGGAATCCTCATAAAAACACATTCTCGGGAACAAAATACGCATGAGAGCAGTTTTTGAGTGGAAAAAAGCAGATAAGCGTTTCTTATAAAGGTATAACGCAGCTGAACTAAACCCACTGCTTTGACTTTCGACTAGGTTTATGCACAAAAGATTTTGGAAGCTAAGAATCACGTTAGCAGGCAGAAATTTTGGGTGGATCTATAGTTTTGGCCAACTTTCGAGCCTGCTTTTTTCGAAATTTTTAATTTTTTTCCTGAATAATCTAACGAAAGCTGAATCCGCTCCGGTCACTGATGAATGCCTGTTGAACACACAACTGTACCAAATCTCAGATCAATTCGTTGAGAAGCAGACGAACTACGACAGTTTTTTATAGTGGATCTATAGTTTTGGCCAGCACTGTATAATTTTGCTGAAGAAAAAGCTATATGTTGGTAATCCTTAAAAATATATTCAACTACAAAGACTCATTTGAGGTGAACAATGTCGGTGGAGACAATCGCAGCATTATCATATTCGCTATATATAATCTTTTCAAAACTTTGGAAATAAAATTACGATACAGCTAATTTCACCTTAAAATCCTGAAATTTAGATTTTATTCCACAAGTGAGGAAGGAAAAAATTCTTTGACTATTCAACCTTCAGGAAGTAATTCTTTCAACGTTTTGTAAGTGTTGATTCATCCATGTGGCTTGCTCCTACTAGGTCTACTCGGAAAACCTTCGAAACCTTCTTTCAGTAAATACTCTTCGATAGGTATACCGTAGACAGGCTGTTGCAGATTTTTTTTGAATTCTTTTACGAGTAATGAAAAAAAACCGAGATATCCTTCATTTAAAATTCAAAATATATCTCATGAAGGCTATATATGTGGAGCCAAGCATCTGAAATACGCAACTATACAACTCTGCTCGCATAATTCAGCTCAGGACTACCACTTTCACTCAGTTTTTGGAAATTCAAGAAACTCAAATCTTGCACGACTAACGAAATTTCATCAATTGACCGATTCTGGTTTTTCCCTCACGAAGTTTTCATAATGCAGTGCCAATGTCTAACAAAACATTTTCCACCTCAATCACCTTACAAAAAGAAAAGAGAGGAGCACCAGAATTTTGCTTTAGCACGCATAGTTGCGTAATCTTCAAAACAAAAAAAAGCTCAATTTCGCGAATCTTGTTAGTCTCAGTTAAGTTAATCTTACCACTTCAGAAAATCTCCTCATTATTCATACATATTTTCGGAAATGTGTGCTTTCTTCTTTATCTAGATTTGAGGAAAAGTTTCATTTGGTTATCATACTTGTATTAAACATGGAATTGAGATTCAAAGAAAATTCTCGCTGACAATGAGATAGATTTTTTCTGCTTGAGTTGAAAACTCTTCAGAGCTTCTGGAATTAATTGGACCTCTCATCCATAATTTCCAATGGTCCTATTGCTAGAATTTCTTCTCATTATTGAGCAGAATCTTGTCCGTATCAGAGCTTGCTTATGTCAAATGAATTTTTTGCTATAAGAAAAACACCACTTGAACTAAATCAAACCGCTTTCCACATTTGAGATACTCTAACAAAATGCGTCTTAGTATTAATTTTACACTGTTCAAACGTATTTGAAATTTCTTCTGAAAAAACCGTCAGCATATTACAGAATTTTACCTCAGAAGCTCAAAATAAAAAAAATCTACAGAAGCGCTTATTCGGCCTTTGTTATGATTACACATCCACTTTCGAAATAGCATTCTCTCAGCTCTTACAATCACTTCAACAGACCTATGAAAACATGAAATAAGTTGTTGCATTTCAAAAAAAAGAAGGATTTTCTTTTTTTCCATATTTTTCTTCAAAATTTTTACCAATTACATAAATGATCTTGATCGAAAAAACCTCGCCAGTCATGTATCAAATATCGCATGCAGTTTTTGAAAGTGCGAATCTTGAATCTCAACTTGAAATCAAAATTTTTTCTAGGGGCTACAAGTCAAATTTTTCATAACGTACAGGGTCTATTCATGCGTCAGAGCATCCCCGAATTCGGTTTGCTTGCCAGCGCTTTTATAATTCTGAAAAATACATTTTTATGAGATGAAAGGCTTTATTTTTTTCAAAAGGATAATACAATGAATTCAGTTTTTTACATTTCCCAAGCATCACGAAACACTTTTTTTGAAGAATGATTTGACAATTGAAACCATTGCTAAATATCTGTTCTCTCTGAAAAAAAAAATCACAGTTCATTTCACTTTATACAAAATCAAAATTTTTTCTATTGAAAGGAAGAACTAACAGTTCTGTAGATTCAAAGCTTCCATAACGCAATCAGTCTCATGATCGAGCTAAATTCGCGAATGAGAAGAACCAATTTTGAATGCAAAATGGCATATTTTTTCTGCAAGTCAAAGTTTAGTTGATTTAATGAAAAAGTCTTGCTAGAAAAAAAACGACATGTATCAGTAACTTGTTTTCAAAGCTCTCACCATCAAATTTTCAATCAAATTCTATTTCACATACCGAACAACGCTGCCTTCCTGAACGATATGATAGATTCGCAATTTCCCTTTACAAATTAAAGCACTAATTGAACTTTTCGCCAAACTAGAGCCAGCAAAATGAAAAAAAAATGAATTCGCTAATGAAACTTTCGCATCCGCTGAATTTACCGACAGAAATCAAAGCTCGGCCAAGCTTTCCTTCTAAACGTCTAAATTCTACACGAAGCATACAAGTTTTTGTTAGAACAGATGAACAGAAGTGCACAACCTAAAATATCTAAAATTCTGATTCTCACGCACTGAGGCAATGAAAAAAAAAAGAGATTTTCAGACGTGAATATTCTTCTTTTTCGAAATTTTCAAATTTTCTCAATTTGAGAGTTGAGATAAATTTTCCTCAATGTGATTGAAGTTTGTCTTCAATAACTTTTTCCGTACATCATGAGGTACTCGTTCAGATAGATGAGACCTCTTCATGTTCTCTGAGGTTCTACCAAAATATGCGCAAAAGTATTCAGATTCAAAAAAAAAGTGGACACACTATTGGTAAGAACATTGGAATATAGCAGTTCCTCCAGTTTTGTGCAATTGCACAAACCAAGTCTGCATTACGTTGTTAAACGTAGCAATCAGAACTACAATTAAAAATATTTTCAGAGAATATTACTTGTAGCTGAATGGAGGTTGTTTTCAGAGAACAATTCTCTTTTAACCGAAACGCTTCATAGAAGAAATAACTTGCTGTTTGCCAAAAAAAAATCCTCAGCGCTTCTGAACATGTTGAGATATCCAGATTGATATTCTGATCGGAAGCAATGACCGCATTTTTTTGAAAGGTGATCAGCCGAAGTTAACCATAAGCAACGGAAGGCATAGTTTTTTGTCACACTGAAATTCATTCCTGGGAATGAAAAAGAAACTGTTTAGAACGTTTCACGTCACCCAGTCCTCGTTTTTTCCCTAGAAAACGATGGTGATGATTCCTTTACAGATTTCAGCAGAATTCAGGAACAATCATACCATAGAATTTTCTATACTGGATCTGGACGTTGAAGAAACATAGATATTCATAGATTGCAAATTAGTCGTGAATTACCACATGATGTTAGGATCATTTCCGCTGAAGTTCGTATACTTATAATTCAAAAGCTACGTATCGTAGTTTCTGCGGTGGAAACGTTCTATTCGCATAGTTTACTATGCCATAATGTACTGCTAATTAATTTTGTATGATTTGGTTTGCGTTTTTCATGTTGTCTATGTCGAAAATGGGCTAATGCTTCCAAAAACGCACTATTTCAAAAAAAAAAAACGATTTAAAAAAAGGAAACATCAGAACATAAACGACATCATGTTTGTTTTGTTCACGAATTTAGTCTCGAATTTAGTCGCAAGACTGCAAGACAATTTTTGAATGCAACTCAGTTTGGAAAAAATCAGACTATCAGAGTTTTATTTTTTTTCTGCTGTCTGGATATTTCTCAACGTGAGTTTGTTTACACCTATTTTGCCGCACCGCTGCGATTATCTATAAGCATAAATTTCTTTGAACCGGCAGTTCAAAGAATGAAAAAAAATATTTTGTGCTAGGCAGCGGAAAAAAAAATTTCCCATTTCTCTAACACTCAAAATTTGCCACTATGTTGAATTAAACACAGTTTGTTGTGCTCAATTCTGCATCCGAATCTTCCTCTCCGTTTTCTAAACAATTGCATTATTTATATGATGTATAACCACTCAGTTTATGACTCAGTTTAAATTATGCAATGCCTTATTATACCTTATTATATCACACGTCCTAAAATTCCGTATGTAGCTTGACTATTTTATGTAAAATACTTCAGAATTACTAATGTCATCCAATATCGCCCAATACTTTGTTAGCTATGTAATTTCTGCTCACAACACTATCTTTTTTTTCATTATCATGTTCTACAACAAGTGCCCTTCAACCCATAACTTCATCGTATCAACATTCAAATACCGGTCACATTATACTCCTATAAATCTCCACGCCAACTTTCCCATTCGTCAATATCCGGCTATAATACGCCTGTTCACTTCCTACAACTACATGTTACTGCCTCTCCCAAGCAGTCCCCTACGTCACATCGTTCATTCCGTATATATCTCTCCGCTTGAGGACAAGCTCACTCTGTACCCCTAGGATGAGGTGAAGGTCGCTGTTTGGTTATCCAATCCGCCTAAGCCAACTCCTCCACTCAATCAGTCTGGAGATTATGGTACCCAAATCGAAGTTCTCTATGGTCTCGCCGTAACACGTGTACTCCTTACACACGTAACTCGGAAGACGTTCAACAACAGCCGAACAAGCTCGAGGACGAGCTTTCTGAAGCAATGGAGATGTCGGGACGCAGCTAAGCTCCGCCTGCTGCTCTCCCGTGAGCTGGCCGACAAGGTCAGATAGAAGCCAGTGACCCCCTACGACCGCGCCCCGTGAGGCTGCCTAGTCAGTCTTCCCCCTTCCCCTTTCTTGTAATATATGTAGATAATAAATATATATAATACCAACCTGTACCGCTACACATCAAGCTAGGGCCCGTACACCCCTAGACTTGACAGCTGCTTGCTAATGATCACCTGTTGCATAGATAGGAGCTGTAGAAGAAATTAGTCAAAATACGAATTTTCTGTGTAAGGTCATAGAAAATCGAAGACTTGCAACAAAAATCGGAGCAGTCGGTATTATATGTTCTTCCACCAGTCTTTCTAACTGTGCAAAGTTTGCGCTGATTGGGCGTCTCTATGAAAAGTTATGATATCCTTGAAAAAAGCCAAAATAAATCAAATTCGCCCTTTTGTATTGCTTGCTCAAAAATCGTAACATTTCATAGAGACGCTCAATCGGCGCAAACTTTGCACTATCAGAAAGAGCTGGTGAAAGAACCTTCAATACCGACTGCTCCGATTTTTGTTACAAGTTTCCGATTTCTTATGACCCTACACAGAAAATCCAAATTTTGACCTATTTTCTTCTATCGCTCCTATCTATGCAACAGATGACCAATACTAAGCATCTGGGATGTCATTATAAAGATCATGATTTACTCTTTCGTACAAAAATAAAAGCAATCAAATCGGTTGGAAAAATCAGAAGTTATGAATTTTTGAATTTGGTGCGAAAGAACTTTCGGGACTCTAATACATCAAATGTGATAGAGAATTTCGTTGAGAGACAAAGGGAGACGTGATTAGTCATTAGCAAACGATTGTCTGCCTTCCACATTGCCGCCGTCCCTATCATGCCTGCAGAATATGATTTCACGGGTAAAAAAGCACTTGTTACCGGCGCCAGTAGAGGTAAGTTGTTTAAACCATCTTTTAAGAAAGCTAAATTTTTCTCAGTTAGACAGGTTCTTTCATCAAAAAAATTCCATCATCAATTAAGTGTTGATGCTGTTCTCCAGTAAATCTTCGTAAAGCTGTCACGGAAATGCCATTTTTTGAAGAAATTTTGGTACTTTTTTATTTGAACCATTTTTTCAAATTGTTCCTATGGAACACGTGCTACAGCCTAGAAATTTTTTATTGAGCTTGTAAGGACTGTCTCCTTGCCACGTTCAAGATAAAAATTAACACATTTGGGATCGATGTGACATGTTCTTTCAAAAATATTTTCGGTAAGGTACGAGCGCATTTGAAATTACTCGAAAGCTGATCAGGGGTCTAAGAGAGCAAAACAGTCTTAAACGTTTATTAAGGCATCTTGGTAGCTTTCAGCAATGATTTAAAGAGATTCTGCTCTTGACCTTGTTTCCGCCATACTAATTTAGTCGGGGAAGAATATAAATGAAGGCTTGAAGTATTTGGCTGCCGAATGCTTCCTCGTTTAGCTGATAGAACACTAGAACTTCTCTTTTTTGGGAAGACCCAACATGTTTATTAGACACACAATGCTATTTGCATAATGTTAAGCTCATTCAAAAAACTGTTGACTAAAAATGGGGTTATTGTAAAAACAAATTGAACTTATTACATTGATGGGTAGAGTACGCAAGCTCTCAATGAAACCTGTTCAACATGTAGATAATTGATTGTAGATGTCATTTTTTTTTTGACACGTGGCAGGAGGCTGACTCTCCATTCTGTGAAGTTTTTATCAAATTTGGTACAGAAATAAGCAATATCCTTATTTTAAAAAAATGGTTCCGGATAACGGGAAAGTACCAAGACTTTTCCTTTTTTTGGCAGAAGCTAGAAGCTGAGAATGCAATTTATCTTTGATTTGACCTTTTTTGCCATCAATGCCTATTCTAGATCTTATGGCTTCCTTCTCAAGTCAAAATTCATAGACAAAACAGATCTGGAACCTGTTCTTCACATTCACTGACATTCTTATCGAGAACGAAAGTAAAAAATGCGTAACTGTTCTATGCATGTTCGTTGTTGAATGGCGTTTTAGCCTTACTGAGCAAATGAACGAAACCCATTGATATTAATGAGTTCTTCTGCAGTTATCAAAAGAATGTTCCACATTTTTGTCAAAATCAGGAAGAAATTTTCTCTCGCAGTGGACATAGTGATTGGTAAAACATCATTCACGGCATATTCACTTGTAGGTATTGGCTATGCTATAGCAGAGGCACTGTCAAAAGTTGGTGCCGAAGTCGTGGCACTCGCACGAGATCAAGCTAAACTTGAGGAGCTTCGATCAAAGGCAAGATTTACTCCACCATTGCCGAATCTCAACCGTTGTCTTCAGCACTCCAACATCTCCGTCGTAGTTGCGGACGTTACTTCATCCGAGTCGACTCTAACAACCTTACTGGCACCCTATCAGCCGTTTGATTTTCTCGTCAACAATGCCGGTTGCGGATTAATCGAATCGGTTAGAAACCTGAGTGAGGAAGCGGTTACTAAGTGAGAACAAAGTTTAAGTGTTTCTTTTGGTGCTATTATTTGTATCATTGTAGGGTTTTGGATGTTAATTTGAAGGCGCCAATAATGCTCACAAAAATTGTGACATCTGAAATGGTACGAAATGATGTACGAGGCGCTGTAGTCAACATTTCATCGCAAGCATCCATGCGTCCATTGGATGATCATACTGCTTACTGTGGGTCGGAGCTCATGGTAGCATGATTTCGCAATCTTGAGTTTTTGAAGGTGCAAGCAAAGCTGGGCTTGACATGGCTACACGGTGTTTTGCCAAGGAGTTGGGAAAATTTGGAATCCGAATCAACTGCGTCAATCCGACAGTGGTAATGACTGACATGGGAAGAATGGTGATTTACAAAATTTAAAGGTTATGGTTGCAAAAGCCGATTCTAGGGACTATTTATCATTGAACAATCCGAGTAAGCTGAGGCAAAAGTTTAGCGAAATTTCATGTATGTGTAAGGAGGAAAACATCATATGAGTGTCCACTATATTTGAAATGTTTGTCCAATCACGCATCGTAACTCACTGGTTTTTATAGAACCTTATAAGAGAATGCATTCCTATACTGTCGTATTTTCCTATTTTTTCTCACAGCGATGATTTCAGACTTGGAGTGATCCTAATAGATCTGGTCCTCTTCTCTCACAGATGCCGATCGGCAGATTTGCAGGTTTGTTGACAAATACAATAAGTTGCATGCCCCAGCTGATGTCAAAGTAAATCTATTCAGAAGTGCAGGAGGTTGTCAATGCTGTTCTGTATCTGCTAAGCGATGCGTCTTCTATGACCACTGGCCTGGCTCTTCCTGTGGATGGCGGATTCACGCAAATGTGAAAATTCACTGTACTTTTTATGTTAATAGTGACATTCTGACCAATAATAGTGACTTTCATGAAATCATAAATGCACAAACAGAACAGCGAACCTTTGAACTATAGTTTATGTGATGTTAACAGGTTCACAACGA
Organism: Cylicocyclus nassatus; assembly: GCA_958299035.1. NCBI lineage: Eukaryota > Metazoa > Nematoda > Chromadorea > Rhabditida > Strongylidae > Cylicocyclus > Cylicocyclus nassatus. Next base: position 104,884,097 of record CATQJL010000001.1, read on the forward strand.
TAAGAAACTAAACCTTACTTTGAATACATAAACATCAAATCTAGACAGAATCATCCCGTAGGTGTACGTATTCTATTTATACAGGATCAATTAGCACATTCATGATAAAGTAAAGCCAATTTTTCGATCACTGCCTTTTGGACCAGAGCCGTTCTCGCTCTGTCAAACTTACTTGTTTTCCGTTTTGAACAATACGACCCACTGATGGGTCTTACGACCCATCAGTGGGTCGTATTGTTCAAAACGGAAAACATGTACGACCCACCGACGTGTCGTGTTGTCGTGAATGTTTTAAATCATTGAAACGGGAAAACTCAACGTGAAAGAGAGATTTACCTAAAGAGCTTAGTATTATAGTTATGAAGCTTACAGTGGATGCGTTTTCGTGAGGTTTTCTAATGAAGCACGGGAAAGTGATTCGAATAGATTAGATTCAACAGCGACACTCTAGTTTCGTAAACGAGATATCCGGTTATCCACCAGACGGCAGGTAGCTAATTCCATAAATTTCGTGTCACTATCTCGTCGCGTGAATTATGTTGAGGGTAAAGGCATAGAGGGCATCAGTAATATTACCGCACTGTCTGTGAATACTAGACTTTGTGCTGCAAAACCAATAATCTTCTTAACTAATGTTCTCAGACAAGGTTTTGACGACATCAATTTTGTCATTTCGGAACAAACTATAACCTTTGTTCAAGACGGAAGCGATAAGCTTACGTCTAGATTCACAATGATTGAGTTACTGCAGAATTTCTCTATGGATAGTCAATAAAATATTCTAAAACGAAACTGCATTAAAAATAAGTGAGGGTGTTCGAGCTATCGCACTGAGGTTTTAGCTTGACTCTCTTCATGAATTTTTGTGTTGTTACTGTCTTTTCCAACCCTTTCAGGCCAATTTCGAGAAAGCGCATCCACATCGCCACGCGCTTGCATGTTTACGGTTTGCTTGTCTTCTCTCTGCAATTCTTCGCTCTCTCCGACGTTGCGCATATGCAGCGCAACCCCCTTGCGTTGCGCGCGTGCAGATCTACGCCAGCGTTTCGGGCTCATCCCGATCAACTCAGACTGTATTTTGCCTCTGTTCCTACGCCAATAAACCAATTCCATAAGGGTGGCGTAACACTTTGATTATTTCTCGTAAACATCAATCTCGCAATTTATGCAGCATTTACTAGTGAAGAATTTATGGTCACCCAGCATCTACCAGCTGTACACTGTACTCAGTTCACAATCGGTGAAAGTTTGCCCAAAAAAACAAGAACTGCTTTTGAGTTTTCGACTTTTTAAGCAAGCTGCTCAGCCGCTTCTCTGTAATTTGGGAAACGATTCTGATCTTCAGCATCTATATTCATAGCAGAAGACAATTATCTGGATATTATGCGCACAAGACACAGTTTTTTCGATTTCTCAAACAAGCTCCTCAGCCGCTTCTCTGTATTTCGGAAAACAATTCTTGTGCCATATGCACGAATCTCTTAGGCAGTACGCAACACAGTATAGGGTCCTTTAGTTGCAAAGTGTGGCGTGTTTGAGCCTGTCGATTCTGAAAATAAGTGATTTGTGCCTTGTACGCAGAAATTAAGGTAGAAATTAGGTGCTTGACCATAATTGAAAATTACGGCTGCTGCTCTAGACTTGCATTGTTAAATACCAAAGAGCTGGTCCCCGGGATAGACGTGAAAATTCATCAATCAATTTGAAGAGGACCAAGACTATCTTCCCTTCAGCGTTACATGCATTAATGTGCACAAATTGCCGTATATATATTCGGAAAAATCGTACTACTTCTTCAGTATCTGTATTTTGATTGGTTCAGACGTAGACAATCTGCTCATTCTATGTAAGATGTTCGTCCATTGTAATTGCGAGTGAATTGGTTGCTAAGTCACGGAATACGAAATATGAAAAACAGTGCTTTGGGCAAAACCAATCTTCTTCGGAAATTGTTGAAGGACGCTCCTCGTCCGTTGCACCAACCAAAAACCAGAAAATCCTCGCTGTTGATATGTTCTTTATCTTTATCTTTCTGCTCGTTCTCAAGATGGTAAGCATTGATATATACATCAAACAGCAACATAAAGATTTTATCTTAGAGTTCAAACACTGGCGTATTTCGCTACGATCCTGCAGCATCTGGGAAACCCATGTACTACTTCTACCTGGAAGACAAAGTTAGCTGCTTAAGAGCTTGTTATGAAGAAAGCGAATGCGCAGTTGTGGAGTATCGGGAGGTCTGCAGCACGTGTGTAAGATGCGAAGAGTAGTTGAATCTTTTCAGAACGAAGAGGGTTACTGTAGACTGTACAGAGAGGGCGATACTCGTTCCGTAGAAGGATACACCCTCTCCCGTGGAGAAACCAATTCGTCGTGCAAATTAATTGAAATACTGGACTTTGACGTTTCGTTTCAAGAAATTGAAGGAAGTCAAGAAAACTCTTCAAAAGCGAAGTGCAGCGGCATGCCAGATGTCGCTGTTATACAACCGTATGACCGAGTAGAATACCGCTTCTTCGTTCTTGATTCCACCAAAGTTGCCGAAAACTGGATTGCATCGGAATTCAGGTCAGGTTTGCCTCTGGTTTTTAGAAAGCAATAGGGACTGAGAATCCCAACAGAGTTTGCCAAAACTGTTATAAAGCGCCAAGAAACGCCTTTGTCACAAAACATGCGAGGCACCGAAAACTTCGCAAAAGCTAAAAAGCAATGTTAAACGCATTGCATACAGTTAGTTATGTCATCTGGAGCTCTATGCTGCTTCTATTTTACTGTATAACCTTTTTCATTTCATCAGATACAAAGCGGTTTGCACTCATATCCGATATCTAACACGCTTAGATGATTAAAATCTATAGGCAAAACGAATTCGTTAGCGCAGCCGTGATTCTTTTATCCATTCAAAGTTGGGTTACAAAGACAATGATACAACGCGTTGCTTTTCTCATTTCTCAGTTTATGACTAGTGGGTCTCCGGCAGTAGAATCACACGTGTCAAGTCACAAGAGATTGGACAGAACTATTAAGTGAGACATCTTGCTGTTTTTCTGAAATTATTGATGTTCAATCTTTATGCATCATTCATCAAAGACGAATGTTTTGTTCAAAGAGCGTTTCGGTGCTTTATAGCAGGGTTTGTTACCTACTGTGCTTGAAGACAGTGTCCAGTAAATTTGGGCGCGTGGTTTTTTTTTGCCTGGGAACGACGAGAGGGTCCTAGCTACACTGCCCAAACGTCAGCGCAAATCACTCAATCACGGCTGAGAGATGCATTCGCCAACGCTCCGCGTATGCGTCGTGACCGTAACTCGCGAGCATTTAGGATGGTTCCAGCGCGAACGTAGTGTCAATGAGTGAGGTCATTTTCGGGTCAAAGGCAGCTGCTCGGCAGAATGACAAATTTGGGATTTTTATCATTCTCGGTTTATTCGAATGAGCTAAGTCCAATACTGTGCTTTGCTGCTTCAAGAGAAATTAATAACAGGCTTTTTCAGAAGTGGAAAATGCTATATATTTGGGCGGATGGCGTATGCCTGCTCTCGAGCGCGATTGGCTCATGGTTACGGTAGGCCGGTGTTTCCACTACAAGCCAATCGCGCTCTAGAGAGGATAGCGGTCCGCCCAAATCACATTTTTCACGTCTGGAAGAGCGGCTCATTGATATCTTCTGAAGTTGCAAAGCACAGTCTTGGACTTAGCTCGTTCAGGGGAATCCAGGACGATGAATATCTCAAAGTTGTATTCTGCCGAGTCGTTGCCTTTAAGGTTACGGCGCAGGCGCTGAGAGTTTGGAGACAGATTTCTTAGCCGATTCCTCACAAGGGAAGGATACCAGATCGCAGTGGCGAACCGAAACATATGCATATTATTTCGGTTCGCCACTGCGTCCTGGTATCCTTTCCTTGTCAGATTTCTCAAAGCAGCACCATAAATGTGATTCGTAGTCAAAATTTCACTTCCATAACTGACTTTTTGTGTACAGTCGAATCACTCATATAATTATGTGTGTCACTGCACACATTGTCCATCTCTGGCGTCCTCATCCTGGATTTGCATCGCAAAAACGCAAGGATCTAAGCGATAGTTATCGCTTACATCACTTTGAGGTGATTAGTACCTATCAGAGTTGCGATAGGGGGAGCAATGGATCTTACCCTCCCTCCCCCCTCACGTTTGAGCAACAACCCGGATGAACCCCTTCACTTGAGGCCGACCTGGGAAGGTAATCTGAGAGATCATGATCAAAAAGAAGGGCTTCACTTCAATCGTAAAACACAACAACCACATATTTTATGAAAAGAAGAATTTCTATCAATTAGAATGAGATTTATTACAGTAGTTGCTTTTTCGCCCTATCAATGGCGTCTACAACAGATACTGTGGCAAAGAAATTAACTATAAAAAATAACTGAAATATAAACACCCCAAAAAACAAATATAAGAGTAAGAAATATTTAAATTTTTTTCAAGAACCTCAATGGTTGATGCTTGTTCGCTGCCTCTTTTCTCCACGTTTTTGAAAAGTTTTTTGAGCATATTTATTTTCAAGCCTTAAGATTTTCTAAGGGTTATCACACTTTTAAGATAGATAAATAGATAGACGCCTTTGCTTGTAAGAGAAGCAAGAAAAACCAACTAATAAGTAAGTCCATATCTATGATAAGTCTACCAAGTTGTTGATGCTTGTAAAAACCAAAAAGGTCTTGCTAAAGGCTGCAAAAACAGCTCAATGTGATACGTAGTGAGTACCGTAAATAACAAATGACTGCGATAGTAAGATTACTTTTTTAATGAAATGGAAGGGATTCAAATGCATTTTTGTCAGCTAAAGCGAACCAAGATATATCTCTCAGATAAATGCCTCATATCTCACTGCTAAGAAGAGATAGAAAAAAGCCGATGGCCTAATTCGCTTCTCCATAATCTCAGCTTTCGAGTGGTATATAGCTTTTTGACGCATCGAGCTTCCCGGCTTCAAAAAAAGCTTGCTCCTGTGACCCATAAAAGCCAATACATTGGAGGAGCTGGGTAGAGCAAGCTAATAGTAAATAACTCCGCCCCATTTTAAAACTAGGAAGTTTTTTCGCTCAGCAGTCTATATACCATTCGAAAGCTCAGGAGAAGCGAATTCGACGTAGACTGTCAACACCTTTCTAGCCCTTCTCTACCGAGAGATACACTGCATTTTATTTAAAATTATGTCCATTTTCAACAACAGATTTCTGCCAAACGAAGGCATAATCACTCCATTTACCAAACTATGTTACAGAGCAAGTCTTCACTAACAAACGTAGGCCGTCGACATTCTCGTAGCATTTATTTGTAGAGCAGAAAGTGAGGACACAAATCAGTTTATATACGAAGTACATAAAATTCTCCATATCTCGCGGCACAGAAGACCTAGAAAAAGGTCGAAGTTTACGTCGATTTCACATAAACTCAGCTTTCGAATGGTTTGTAACTTGTTGGGGCGATGTGCTTTTAGAGCTCACTTACCCCCTGCACCTTACAAGAATGGGAGTAGCAGAGAGCCCCTTCACTGGAAGAGGGCCCGGCTCCCACTATCGCACCAATGGTACTATAAAGGAAAGAAAACTCAAAGAAAACAAGGAAAACACTTACCTGAAGGGTCGCCTTACCCAAGAATCCACGATGGGAACGCCAAAGGTGGAAAGGGTGTGCAGTGACGCAATGATCATATGAAATGATTCGACTGTACATGAATCAGCTTGCATGCTTATGCGCGGGACCATCACGAAGAGGACTGATCCTGGTTAAAGCATGCAAGGAGTAAATCGTCCGCACAGACTGGAGTCAGGTGCGGGGACGAGTTTTTCGGCCGTGAATGGATCACTAGCGCTGCCGCTTGGATAGTACTGAGTTAGCTTCCGACAATCAGTTTCGCGTGAATTATACGTGCTTAGATTTGCCAAAGCATGGCCTTCAAGTTGTTTCACAATTTCTTCCCGACTTCAACGTGGAAATAGTACTTATAACGAATGTTCGCTCCTATCCTATTATAATCGGGAAAAAATTGCGAAACAAGCCAAAATGCTTCGTTGCGTAAACTTTTAGGCTTCTCTTCTCTAAAAAGGCAGAGGTGTCCTGCACGTCCGTTCCTGTTTTTCACAAAGCAAGTGAGTTAGGTGATAATTCAAAACTGATAAAACTGTACTAAGTTCCGTCTGAGAAGCATAGAAAAAGTTTGAAAGATTTTCATACTAAACAGTAACATAAAGTAATAGTAGTGAGTAACATATAGTATAAAACACGGTTAGTGAATATCATTATATTGAGATCTCATTTTCATGCAAACCTTCAGACCATCGTCGCCTATACTTTGGTGAGATATACAATACTACTGGTTACACCTTCTACAACGCGTATGCCTTCACCAATCTCTGCGTTTCCCCGGCCGGCGAATGTCTGGGTGTGCAGGAAATAAAAGAATATGTCGACGAGCAGGGCAACTTCTTCTACGATGTGCCTGGAAGAATGGACATGTCAGGCTCTGGTTTAGGTCAAATCTTCTTTATCTCAGGCAAAAGCTATTGATAAGAAGAAGATGATATTGATAAGATTCATCGTAAGATGCCTAATTGTAGTTCGCAGTTCGCAATGCATTACTATGAGATTATAAGAGATTTTGATTGTGATAGACTAGTTTGAACGTGGCAGCGAAATAAAGTGTTTGAGAAATCCGTCTTTTTGAAAAGCCTTCATAATACTCCGTAATGAAGACCAGCCTTCATTGTGACAATTTGAAGCCCAATAAGGTTTGAAGTTAATTTTCACAAATTTAGTGTGTCTCGGCAGCTTCTAATAGCACCTCCGCGACGCACACGCAGCGCATGCTTCCTGCCCTCAGCGCGCTTTCTTTTTGGGTTTCAAATGAGAATCGCTTCTTTCTTTTCTCATTTAGCGGTGTTGCCGCATAATTACTCTGTTAAAGGGTGGTCGATGTACGATGATTAACTTAGACGTGCCTAAGGGCGTTTTTCTTAGTGACTCGTTTTTTGTTCGGTTTAGTGAAACTGCGAGCGATCTCCACGAAGAACTTTTGTGCAAAGCCCCTTAAACTAAACACGAGTGTCTACTAGTGCTTCGCTGTATACGTGAATGCCTTTTGAAAAATACAAAGCTTCTTTATTCAAATACGCTTGTGTTAGAGCTGAAAAGTCTGGACATTGCTACGCTTATTAAATTGAAACCTTATAGAAATAACCTTTTGTGCATTGTAAGCTATCACGTGAGTTTCAAATCCGCACCGATCTACTTTTATTAAATCTGAAAGCTCTACTCCTGCATGAGGTTTCCTTGAAGGTGAGCTGAGAGGTCTGCCTTTCCTCTGTTACTCATTTTTCTGCGTGAGCAATACTTTACCACTCTATCGAGGCGAAAAGCAGTGGAAGGGGAGCGCGCTGCGTATGCGTCGCGCTGGTACCGATGGTAAGCTGGCCGGGGAATACACTATAAATGTTAGTACAGAAATTTCTTAGATTGAAGTGGCCCTTCCCAATAAGATGTATAAGGTGAATTCATAATATTGGGTAAACAAATTGCTAATATAATACTTCAAGCAGGCAACATGCACGTGCAAATGACTATAGAGGATACAATCTTAGGTTCTGTTCCCTCCAGCAATTTTTTTTGCGCCATACTTGCTGTCGGCAGATGCGCACTGCAGGTTCACTATCAGCAAGTTTTAGACATGGTTGTTTTCTGAGTCGAATAAATTATTCGAGCTACGCTATCTGCATAGGATTTTTCGAGTCTAGCCACTCGAATAAAAATGGAATGCTCCTTCACACGACTCTCAATGTCAATATAATCAATGTTCGTTCATTCGAAATAGTTTTTTATTTTTGAATTCTATCCAGTGTCTTTGTTTATTATTCAAATTCTAAATTTAGTCGATATTCTATCCGGTCTTCGTTCATTCTTCGAATTTCGAATTAGTTTAATATTCGTTCATGAAAAGTTTTAATTTTCTTATTCGATAATCATTCATTTGATGAAAAATTGCGAGTTCCTCGAAGTATACAGTACCGATTCCAAGCATTGTAGCCCAGGGCTTGCAAAAAATCAACTGGTCAATATTCTAATAACAAAAAATAACCTATGACTCCTACCCGCTCAAAGTATATGTGTGGAGTTTGGTCCAGATTGGTTCAGGGACATAAATGCAAACATTTATGTAGGTAACTCATTGACCGCACAGACCGCTCCGCAGTGACGGCCAGTCCGTGCTCTTGAACCTTTGGACCTCAGTGCATAAATTATACAAGTACACATAAAGACATTCAGCTTTATCAGACAGATTCACAATATGTGCAGCAAACAAGATACCAAAACAAAGCTTTTAGCGCTATAATGACATTTTCTTTCGTTGTATAATAATGGTACTTTTTTAGTCGTCGCAGGATTTGGTAATGAACTTATGACTGGCCAATTTTCGAGATAAATGATGAATAACACCGAAAGACTGGAGCCTAAAACTCAATAGGTGCTCGAGCGTTTGCTACTGCACAAGCCGCCAGGTGGAGCCCGAAAGCCTCGCGTAGTTGGCCTTGGGCGAGAGATTTGAATAGGAATATGCTCATAATTTTGTCTAGAGAACCGGAAGGCGTAAAAAGTATTTTATATTAGGCTGGCCATAAATAATTGTGGTCATTTATGACGGTTTATAGAGACGTTGCTGGCTTATTTATTCATGATTATTTGGTATCAAAGCTCAACATCGCTTGAGTAAAAGTCATTTTGTTTGATGACGAGGTAGCGCAAAATATTGGAACTCAGATTTTTTCAAATTTATGAAAATTCATGCAGCAAAAAACGATTGTAATTGGATGTAAAGTGTACAAAAGGTACACGATTTTGATACTTGCAAGCATTTACATTACAACAGTTCGTTAAACCCAAGCGATATGAATCTTAATATTGACTTCGAGACACAAATGTCGAAAAATGCATTTTTGACTATACGAATTTGCAAACTGCAGATCACAAACATTATATTAGGTTGTCCCGAAAGTTTTGTCGGTTTTTTCAAACCACTGTAAAATCATGCACGATAAAGACCTGAGTGAGTTACAAAATTGAGATTTCGATAAAAACTAGATATTCACAGAGATAGCAAGTTTCCGTGCAAACATCCGCATACCACGATTCGCTCTTGATTGAAACAACAGGTTGTAAAATTATAATAAAAGCTTTTTTGGACCATTTAGCTTTTCTTTGCTGCCAAAATTTGAAGGTTTCTTGTGTTTACCAGCTTATAACGTCGGTATGCCTAAACTTTTTTTTTATATGTATTAAATTATGAAATTAAGCGAATTTATAGGAAGAGCGAGGTTTACGATTTCCTTGAAAGAAAAATTAATGCAAGGCTAATGGATTAATTCAGTATAATGTGAGCCTAACGTGATTTTGAAATTTTTTGAAACTCCAAAGCTGTGGCGGGAGTCGGAGAAGAGAAATACGAAGAAGGAGCGTTTGCATGAGCCGAACGTATGAGAATATTAGATACTGTCACTCAGTTTTTGAGCTGCAAATAATTACAGAATAATTATTAGTTTTAGTCCTTTTTTGCTTGCCTACCTTAATTCTAACATTTTGAATTTAGGCACAACCACCCGTCAGTTGGTGTTCGACCAATGATGACTGCGGTGGAAGAATGTGCTGTCCGTTATGATAGGTGTTTAGAGTAGTGTAAATGTGCTCATATCGTACAATATCTTGTTTGTACAGAAATTTGACCTCAAGTTAATCTATTTATTATCTAGCAGTACATCTTGAGAAAAAGCTGAGAGGTAAAATGAGAGCATGCTTCAAATCCTTCCAGTAACACTCGTCTGTTCACTACAAGAAATTGGCCTAGAATAAATATCATGCGGCAATTGATTTGTAGAATAAGACGAAGATATTTTTGTCGAAAAACGTAAGCAAAGACACTCTTCCACATTTTAGAAAGCGTTGTTTGCGATTGTCGGCATACAAAAAAGATTTTTCATATACAAAGAAGATCTCTATTTTCGGGTAAAGTGAAAGCGAAACTGGAGTGGCCTGTTGAAAGAAAGAAAAATTTGCCTTTTCAGATCTTTCACTGATATCAAAAAGCTGTTAATCGCGGTTGGAACTGGTCACTTCCGAGTGTTTTCTTTTTGAACGAAAATTGTGCACATTCATTTCCTTTATCAACAATAAGCTTCTGCGCACTAGTGTACATATGATAGAAGAAGAATTATCATATTGAACCAAACGTGGACCTTCTGTTTGCAAATGTGATAAGCGGTACAATTATCATGTGGCTTCCAATGAAGCTGCGGAGAGAAAAATTTTTTTATGTCTGTGTAAAGTGCAGAAAAGCAAATAAACCAGTTGCGGCCGTTGTATAGAACTATGGCTTTTGGTTCAAAAAAAAACCTGTTTCATTCATTCCTTGTTCATTTTGTTAAGGCTCAAAAATTTTACAGGAGGAAGTTTGATCAATCCATTTTCTCTGCAGCAAAATGCTATCATAATTCTGGCGCTATCTACATTCAATGATTTTACTTCTCAATGATAATGAAAGCACAAAAGCGCCACCAAAATCTGATATATTGATGGAACAAGTAGGACAACTGATTGTGGCTGCTTTGTTTTGGCGATATAAACAAAGTGTAATACATCGCTATCGAATGTGATAGCGAATTTCGTTGAGGCGAAAGGGAGACGATTAGTCAGCAAACGATTGTTTGCCTTTCACATTGCTGCCGTCACTATCATGTCTGCAAAATATGATTTTACTGGTAAAAAAGCACTTGTTACTGGCGCTAGTAGAGGTGAGTTATCTTATACATTTTTTGAGAGAGCTAAATTTTTCTTGGTTGGATATCTTTTAAACATTAATCTACAATCTTTCAAATATTCAAGCTCTTCTCTAGTGATTTTTGAAGCCTTCACGAAAACCTTTGATAGAAAGTTTTTATTTCAAAGCTAGAAACTAAGGACAACATTTTATAAGCATACTCTAATGAGCAAACACATTGAATGAGAACTATTAACAACTTGAAATAATGCGTTTCTTCCGCGTCAACCCTTGAACTTGTATCATTTTCCAAAAGCAAAAATATCCTTTTTTGATGGATTCGCATTATTTGATTGATACAAAAATAATTTTTTCAGTTTATCCTTAATTTTAAGGTATTGGTTATGCTATAGCAGAAGCACTGTCAAAAGCTGGTGCCGAAGTCGTGGCACTAGCACGAGATCAAGCTAAACTTGCGGAGCTTCGATCGAAGGCAAGATTTACTCTACCATTGCCGAATCTGAATCTTTGTCTTCAGCACTCCAATATCTCCGTCGTAGTTGGGGACGTTACTTCATCCGAGTCGACGCTAACAACTTTACTGACACCTTATCAACCTTTTGACTTTCTTGTCAACAATGCCGGCTGCGGGTTTCTCGAATCGGTTAGAAACCTGAGTGAGGAAGCAGTTACGAAGTGAGAACAAAGTCTCGAAGTGTTTCTTTGCATGTTACTATTTGAACCATTATAGGACTTTAGATGTCAATCTGAAGGCGCCAATAATGCTTACAAAAATTGTGACGTCAGATATGGCACGTAATCATATACGAGGTGCAGTAGTCAACATCTCATCACAAGCATCCATGCGTCCATTGGAAGATCATACTGCTTACTGTGGGTCGAAGTTTCACTCAGCAAAAGCTCATTGTGATAAGAGCGCACAATTTGAAATGTTGGATAGGTGCAAGCAAAGCTGGACTTGACATGGCTACACGATGTTTTGCCAAAGAGTTGGGAAATTTTGGGATCCGGATCAACTGCGTCAATCCGACAGTGGTAATGACTGACATGGGAAAAAAGGTGATTTACAAAATTCAATGGTCATGATTGCAAAAGCCGATTCTAGAGACTTTTCATCGTTGAAAAATTCGAGTAAGTTGTAAACAAAAGTCTAAGGAAATTTCAATATGTGTAAGGACAAAAACATCGTATGAGTATCCACTGTATCTGAGATGTTTGTGCCAATCAAACTCATCGTAACTCAAAGTTTCTTATTGAGCCTTATGAAAATGTATTCCTACACTGTCATAATTTTCTGATTTCTCTCACAGCGATAATCTCAGGCTTGGAGTGATCCTAATAAATCTGGTCCTCTTCTCTCACAGATGCCAATCAGCAGATTTGCAGGTTTGTTGACAAATACCATAAGTAACATTGTCCCATCTGATGTCGAAGTAAATCTATTCAGAAGTGCAGGAGGTTGTCAATGCTGTTCTGTATTTGCTTAGCGATGCGTCTTCTATGACTACTGGGCTGGCTTTTCCTGTGGATGGCGGTTTCACGCAAATGTGAAATTCAATGTAGACTTTTATTTTATGTTAATAATGACATCTAGCTCATGCTTTTTAGGAGTTAATAAATGTTCAGACAGAACAGCGAACCTTTGAGCTACTGTTTATGTGATGTTAATAGGCTCACAATCGGTTGAAAAAACATTAACCCTAACTCTGTGACTAAGGGCTAGTGTCTAGTGGTTTTAAGGTTTCGACCTTGATAACTGGGCACACGAAAAGATTGAAAACCATAACTTTACCCGTATGCACAATAAACAGCAGCAACGGCCTTAAGGCCAACAACGAACGAAAATAACAAGAAAAAACATCAAATCGGGGGAAAAGTCCCGATTTGACTCTCTAGCAGGGCTTTTTACTGTCATGTTTAGAACAGTTCGGTAAGTCTCACATGGGGAGGTCTGGCTCTCTTCTGACCAGTTTTCGACTCCCGCGAGTCTCTTCTGCTCGCGGCTCCCCGTTCTCTCCCCCTTTTAAGCCCTGCTGAGAGGTTAAATTGGCCTCTTCTTTTCCCGCCATCAAATGTTGTAGATCGGTGTTCTTTTCCAAACAACTCTGAATATACAAACATGAAATCTAGACAGAATCATCTCATAGGTGTACCACTGGATTCAACTGGCTTGAATCCAGCGGATCCATCCAATGCAACTGGCTAGAAGGCGGGGCTTCGTGACCTAACTAAGGCTTGAAATGATCAGAGAGCACGCGCGCGACAGAGATGCTGACTGCGTTGCCGTGAGCGGCCTTGATTAGGTCACAAAGCCCCGCCTTCCAGCCGCCAAGCCAGTTGAATCAAAGGCTGTGTATTTTATTCAACTAGAATTGATGAAATAATTAGGAAAAAATCGACATGAAAGATAGATTTTTCCGAAGAGCTTAGTACTTCTAAAGTTTGTAGTGGATGCGGTGTTTCGTAAGTTTCGGTAATGCAACACAGAAAGTGATTCGCATAGATTAGAGAAAATCAGCGACACTCTAGCTTTGAAAACAAGATGTCGAGGTATGCACGAGACGGCAAGTAGCCAAATTCATAAGTTTCGTGTCACTATCTCGTCACTATTTCGCGTGAACTACAGGGTGTCCCAAAAGTAAGTACACACTTTTCAATCGTCGATATCTCTTCTCCTAACGGATCTTTTTCTGCCAGTCAAGTACCATTCTCTAGAAGAGGCTTCAACTTAGATTTACAAAATCAATCGAATCACCGATTACTCTTCGTTACTGTAGGATTACGGTAAGAACTTCCAGCAGGCGGATTGTGAAATATGCCATCTGACAGAATTTTTTCAAAAGAACTGAAAAATCGTGTACTAAGGTTTTCGTGCACGCTGATTCCACTACACAACTTTTTACGAGTGTTTTCAGTCTTTTTGACTGCGTAATCACATTTCTGACTAAATCCTGGGAATTCGGTTATTATGGTTTACCTGGGATAAATTTGGAAAGAAGCATCACAGTGAGGTGGAAATTTCATATTCGAAATCAGCGGCTCCCATTACCATAGTATACGGGTTTTTGGCTTGTTTGTTTGTGTTCCGAGGCAGAATATGGCTTCCAATGGCTTAAAATCCTTGTCGAAGTTCCTACACTAATCCTAAAGTACCGAACAGTGATCGGTAATTCCCTCGTTAGCGTAAATCTAAGCTGAAGCCTCCTCTACAGAAGATTTCTTAAACAGCGGAAAAAGACATCATGGGAAGAGAGATATTAACGATTGAAAAGTGTGTACTTACTTTTGGGACACCTTGTATGTTGATGGTAAAGGCACACAGGGCACAGGTTGAATTTCAGCATTGTTTGTGAGTACTAGACATTGTGCTGCAAAACCAACAATCTTCTTGGCTGGTGCTCTCAGACTAGAATTGACGGCATCAATTTTGTTATACTCGAGACAAAATCATAGTTTTTTAAGACGAAGTGACAAAATTAGGTCTAGCTTCATGAAAGTTTGTGAGTTATAGCACAATATCTAATAACTTAATAAAATAGCTCTAAAACGAAACTGCATCAAAAATAAGTGGATGATTTCGAGCTATCGCACTGAAGAGTTAGCTTAACTCTCCTCGTGAATTTTTGTGTTGTTACAGTCTGTCCCAACCCCGGTCAGGCCTAAATTTGAGCGATGCGCATCCACATCGCCACGCGCTTGCGTCACGTTTACGGGCGCATATGCAGCGCAAAGCTCCAGCGTTGCGGGCGTGCGGACGGACTCTATTTCGCGTATCAAAATCTCTGTACGCCAATAAACCAGTTCCACAAGGATGGCGTATAACTTCTATTATTTCTCCCAAACGTCTAGTTTTCAATTCATGCAGCAGTGACTAAAAAATTATGATCACTCAGCATTTTCAGCTGTACGCTGTACTCAACTCACAATCAGCGAAAGTTTGCCTTCAAAGAAGAGAAACCGCTTTTAGATATATGATCTTCAAAATCCATATGACAGGAAGGCAGTAACAGGAGGCAATTACCTTAATCTCATGCGCACAAGACACAACTTTTTCGATTTCTTAAACAAGCTCCTCAGCGGGGGGAACGGAACTTAGGTCCCCTGACAGCCAACTGAGATGTAATTTTGGAGGTCATGAGCTGTCAATAACGATAATTAACACATCTGCAGAGCGCATGCTAGGCCCCGCCTCTATCCAGATACCTCTCGCAACTTAGCAGAGGTCCACCGGGATGATAATGAAACGGGGATTTCAAACAATTGAAATTCAAATTTCAGTAAAGAAATTTCGCCAAACCAAGTGAATACTTGGATTTATGGGTTTTCAAGTACGCTCTTTTCAAATATGAAAATACCATCTGCCTCAAAGCTTACCACGGACCGCTTACTAAGATTGAAACAGGAAAATTCATACAAATTGCATTTGAAAATTCAGTATTGAAGTTTCACCAAACAAAGTGAAAACTTGGACTTAGGGGTTTTCAAATACGCTCTTTCCAAATATGTAGAGAATTTCTTCATAAGAACATGTACAAGGTTTGTAAAAAAAATTCGATTTTTTTGTATCAAACCTCAATAAATTCAAAAAAAAAAACACAAACAGATTCAATGCAGTGCATTGTGAACGGAGTTTATTTGGGTCAAACAGCCTCAGGCAAGTCCATAGGATGTAACGGTAGATTACTGCGTTCGATTCTTTCATCGATTAGTCTGTGTATATATATTTCATATAATTATTTTATCTCTATATATCTACATATTCATATATGGCTCAGCAAATGTACTTAGATAGTCTTCTCCGATACAAATTTTGACATCAATTTTGACATGGTGTCTCTATGTCTTTGTTCCATTCATTATCACTTACCCGAGCGTAATTTTGTTTTCATGGAATTTGTCACTGTAAAAATTTTGATACTCGGAACGGTGAAGCATCAAAATAATTCCACTAGCGAATACGATGAGATTCTCTGATATCTACGATATTTTTTTTTAATTGGTTGAAATTTGATACAAAACTGAATTTTTTTTACAGACCTTGTACATGTTCTTATAAAAAAAATTCTCTACATATTTGGAAAGAGCGCACTTGAAAACCCCTAAATCCAAGTATTCACTTTGTTTGGCGAAATTTCCTTACTGAAATTTGCATTTCAATTTCGTTTGAAATCCCCGTTTCATTATCATGGGGCGCGTCCTGGTGGACCTCTGCTAGGTTGCGAAAGGTATCTGGATAGAGGCGGGGCCTAGCATGCGCTCCGCAGATGTGTTAATTATCGTTATTGACAACTCATGACCTCCGAAATTACATCTCAGTTGGCTGTCAGGGGACCTAAGTTCCCTCACCCCCTCAGCGGCCTCTCTGTATTTCCGAAAACGATTCTTGTGCCATATGCACGAATCTCTTAGGCAGTACGCAACCAGTATAGGGTCCTTGGGTTGTTTCATAATTGGAAAATACGGCTGCTGCTCTAAACTTGCATCGTTAAATACCAAAGAGCTGGACCCCCGGATAGACGTGATAATTCATCAATCAATTTGAAAAGGACCAAGACTATCTTTCCTTCAGCCGTTACGTGCATTAATGTGCTATATTCGGAAAAATCGTAGTACTTCTTTCAGTATCTGTGTTTTTGATTGATTCAGACGTTTTCAGACGTTTAGACATTCTGTGTAAGATGTTCATCCATTGTAATTGCGAGTGAATTGGTTGCTAAGCCACGGAACACGAAAAATGAAAAACAGTGCTTTGAACAAAACCAATCTTCTTCGGAAATTGTTGAAGGACGCTCCTCGTCCATTGCACCAACCAAAAACCAGAAAATCCTCGCTGTTGATATGTTCTCTATTGGCTTTATCTTTCTACTCGTTCTCAAGATGGTAAGCATTGATTTATACCTTAAACAGCAACATAAAGATTTTATCTTAGAGTTCAAATACTGGCGTATTTCGCTACGATCCTGCAGCTTCTGGAACACCCATGTACTACTTCTACCTGGAAGACAAAGTTAGCTGTCTAAGAGCTTGCTATGAAGAAAACGAATGCGCAGTTGTGGAATACCGGGAGGTCTGCAGCACCCTGCAAGATGCGAAAAGTAGTTAAATCTTTTCAGAACGAAGAGGGTTACTGTAGACTGTACAGAGAGGGCGATACTCATTCCGTAAAAGGAGGGTACACCCTCTCCCGTGGAGAAACCAATTCGTCGTGCAAATTGATTGAAACACTGGACTTTGACGTTTCGTTTCAAGAAATTACGGGTCAAGAAAACTCTTCAGAAGCGGAGTGCAGCGTCATGCCAGACGTCGCTGTTTTACAACCGTATGACAAAGTCAAATATCGCTTCTTCGTTCCTGATTCCACCAAAGTTGCCGAAAACTGGGTTGCATCGGAATTCAGGTCAAGTTTGCCTCTGGTTCTTAGAGAGCAATAGGGACTAGGGATCCCACCAGGGTTTGGCAAAACTGTTATAAAGCGCCAAGAAACGCCTTTGTCACGAAGCATGCAATGCACCGAAAACTTCTTAAATTCAAGCAAAAAAGCAATGCTAAACACATTGCAGTTGGTTGCGTCATCTTGAGCTCTATGGTGCTTATATTTTACTGTATGCAGTTTCGTACTTATACGAAACTCCAAATTTTAGAAATTTCTGGGCTAGTTGGAAGAAACTGTAGCAGAAGTCTCAGTCTTTGTTACTGTAACTCTAGAAAAGATTTGGACTCGAAAGATTGCACTCGCGAATGAAAAATGGACCTTTGTTTGAGGTGTTCGTATAATTGTGAACCGCTCAAAGTTCGCATTAGGCGCAAAAACACTTCTAAGATTGACATCGATTTCCATTCTGTTGGATCGTGTACCGTTTTCAGCTGTGCTTTTTCGCGTGGTACCAACGGCTTTTTCAGTTTCTTTCAAATAGTCCACAAATATTCTAAAACCTAGGGTGTTCGTATTATTATGAACCGCACTGTATAATCCTTTTCATTTCATCAGATACAAAGCGGTTTGCACTCATATCCGATATCTAACACACTTGGAAAACTGATTAAAATCTGTAGGCAAAACGAGTTCTTAGCGTGGCCGTGAGCTTTCGTAAGACATCTTGTGTTTTTCTAAAATTATTATTTCACCCTTATATGCGTAGAGATGTTCAATCTTTCTGCATCATTCATCAAAGATGGATGTTTTGTTCAAAGAGCGTTTCAGTGTTTTCTAGCAGAGTTTGTTACCTACTGTGCTTGAAGGCAGTGTTGTCAAATTTAGGCGCGTTGTTTTTTTTTGCCTGGAAACGACGAGAGGGTCCTAGCTACACTGCCCAAACGTCAGCGCAAATCGTTCATTCACGGCTGAGAGATGCAATTCCAAACGCTCCGCATATGCGCCGTGACCATAACTCGCGAGCATTTAGGATGGTTCCAACTCGAACGTAGTGTCAATGAGCGAGGCCATTTCCGGGTTAAAGGTAGCAGCTTGGCAGAATGACAAATTTGGGATTTTCATCGTTCTCGGTTTCTTTGAATGAGCTAAGTTAAATGCTGTGCGTTGCAGCTTCAAAAGATATCAATAACCGGCTTTTCCAGAAGTGAAAAGTGCGATAGGCTGTACCAACTAGCATCGCTTTTGCGACGTCGCGCCTGCGGTAGCTCGAGACTATGCAACTGACCGTGCGAACTCTGTTACGCGCAGCACGTCGCATGCGACCGTGCGTTCTCGCAACGTATACCAGGGCGGAACTGATGCTGGTTGGTACGCCTATATTTGGGCGGACGGCGTATGCCTGCCCTCAAGCGCGATTGGCTCGTGGGTACGGTAGGCACGGTGTCTCCACTCACAAGCCAATCGCGCTTAAGAGAGCAGGATACGCGGTCCGCCCAAATAGCACTTTCCACGTCTGGAAAAGCGGGTTATTGATATCCTTCTGAAACTGCAAAGCACAGTCTTGGACTTAGCTCGTCCAGAGGAACCCAGAACGATGAATATCCCAAAGTTGTCATTCTGCCGAGTCGTTGCCTTCAAAGGCAGCGTCCCAGCAGATTTTACATTTTCATCTTTTTGCATGTTTTGGGCCTTTTCGATCCGTAGATCCTAAATCTGCGTTTTGAAAGGGGTGAAAAGGCCTTTTTCGGGGCGTTTTTTTCAATTTGCAAAAGGCAGCTCGGGCGAGAATTTTCAAAGGAAAGTCGGGAGGCCCTAGCACGAAGACCCTGCTACCTGTAATTTTGGCTTTGTATAGCATGCACAATGCGGGAAAGCGGTTGGTGGTCCCGCGCGTCTAGCGGAGAATACTCGTCCGAACAAGGTGTTAGGGGAGCGAAAGGAGGAAGGGGAGCGGCGCTTGCCCCCCCCCCCCCCGGCTTGCAGAGTTCACATTTCCGGCGCGGAGTTGCATTTTGGTTCACTTGGAGGGCCTCCTTCCATCTGTGTCAAAATCTGAGGTAGGTCAAGCTGCCGAGCCGCTGCCTTTAAGGTCACGGCGAGTGTTCGGTGAGAGTTTGGAAACAGATTTCTTAGCCGATTTCTCACAAGGGAAGGATACCAGATCGCAGTGACGAACCGAAACATATGCATTTCATTTCGGTTCACCACTGCGACCTGGTATCCTTCCCTTGTCGGATTTCTCAAAGCAGCACCATAATGTGATCCGTAGTCAAAATCTCACTTCCATAACTGACCTATTGTGTACAGTCGAATCATTTCATATGATTATGTGTGTCACTGCACACACTGTCCATCTCTGGCGTCTTCATCTTGAATTTGCATCGCAAAAACGCAAGAGACCAAGCGATAGCGCATCACTTTGAGGTGATTAGTACCTATCAGAGTTGCAATAGGTGGAGCAATGGATCTCACCCTCACGTTTGAGCCACAACCCGAATGATCCTCTTCACCTGAAAAGGTAATCTGAGAGTGAATTATAATCAAAAAGCTATTAGAGATTCACTTCAGTCGTGAAACACAACAATCCACATATTCCATGAAAAGAAGAATTTCTATCAGTAATGAGAATTATTACAGTAGTTGCTTTTTCGCCTTATTGGCGTCTACAATAGATACTGTGGCATAAAAAATTAACTAGCGAGAAAAATAGCTTTGAAATATGAATACCCCAAAAAAACGAATGTAAGAATCAAAAAACATTTGAATTTTTTTACAGGAACGTAAATAGTTGATGCTTGTTCGCTGCCTTTCTCCACGTTTCTTGGAAAAATTTTTTTAGGCATATTTACTTTCAAGCCTTAATATTTTCTAAGGCTTGTCATAGTTTTAAGACAGATAAACAGATAGACGCCTTTGCTTGTAAGAGAAGCAAGAAAAAACCAACTAATAAGTAAGTCTCTATCTATGGTAAGTCTACCATGTTTGATGCTCGTAAAAACCAAAAAGGTCTTGCTAAAGACTACAAAAACGCTCAGTGTAATACGCAGTGACGTAAATAATAAATGACTACGATAGTAAGACTCCTTTTTTATGAAATGGAAGGGATTTGAATGCATTTTTTGTCAGCTAAAGCGAATCAGTAGATATATCGGTCTGATAAATCCCTCATATCTTACTGCTAAAAAGAGATAGAAAAAGGTCGACGGCCTAGGTCGATTCTCCATAATCTCAGCTTTCGAATGGTATATAAAGTCGGATCATTTCATATGATCATGTGCGCCACTGCAGACACTATCTACCTATGCCGTCCCTATCTTGGAATTGCAATCGCAAAAACGCAAGAGACCGATCGATTGTAATCGCTTACATCACTTTGTGAAGATTGGTACTAAGAAAAAAGACATGAAGGAAACATCGAAAACACTCAGCAGAAGTACCGCCTATTCCTAGAATCCAGGATGAGGACGCCAAAGGTGGAGAGTGGTGCAGTGACACACATGATCATATGAAATTTCAACAGCAGATTTCTGCTAAACGAAGGCCTAATCACTGCTGGTTATCTCCTAAGTTACGAAGCAAGTCCTTATTAACAAACGTAGACCGTCGACTTCCTCGTAGCATTCACTTCTAAAGCAGAAAGTGAGGACACAAAATCAGTTTATATATGAAGTACATAAAATCCCTTATATCTCGCGGCACAGAAGACCTAGAATAAAGTCGACGGTCTATTTTACATGACCTCGCTTTAGAATGGTATGTAACTTGTTGGGGTATTTTGCTTTCAGGGCACACTTACCGCTTTCACTTTACAAGGATGGGAGTACCAGAGACCCCATTCACCTGGAGCAGAGGTGTGATAGGTGGAGCAGGGCCCCCCAAAAGTGAAGGTGGCAGTGCCGGACACTCACCTCTCAAAAGCGTTGACCGGGGGTGGGGGTAGAGAGGGGAGGGGGAGCACAGGACGGACTTTGGCTTTGGGTTTTTTTGGGTTTTTTGGTTTTTTGGTTTGGGTTTTTTTCGGATTTTTGGGTTTTAATTTTTTTGCTGAAACTGAAAAAAAAGGAAATTAAGCAAAACGAATGCAAAAGAAAGTATTGAGAGTATATTTTATATAGTTTATTTTTAGGAAGGAAGTTGCTGTCGCCTACTGCGAGCACCTGAAGTCCATCACCGGCATTGACACATATACGCCTCAGCAGTGGCGTACCGAGGGGGGGGGGAGGTGGGGGCATCCCTTCGAGAATGGGTCGCGAAATTTTTGAAAGTTAAAAGTCATAGAAGTGAAAAGTTAGTCGTCATAAAAGTGGAAATTTCGCATAACTTATCGTTATTTTATTATTCAAAATTCTGGTTCTCGGCGATTACTGCCTGGATCGACCTACTTTCTTTGCAGTACGTCATAACAAAATGTACTTGATAAAACACACAAAGTTTAGCTGAGTATTACTCACAAATACACTATTTCATTAACACGTTTATTCAAAATATTCATGCAGTTGTACTCATCGTATTTGTGGCCCTAAAGAGGGCCGTTGGGTCACAGTTATTGGCCCTAAAGAGGACCGTTGGGTTAGAGCTTTTCAGTTGTCCGAAGTCATCATGAAGCCTTGCTCTACTGTAGAAAGTGCTGAGGCGTATATGCGTCCATGTCGGTGATGGCCTCCAGGTGCTCGCAGTGGGCGAAAGCGACTTCCTAAAAGTAAACTACATAGAATATGCTCTCAATACTTTCTTATGCTTCGTTCTGCTTAATTTCCTTTTTTTCAGCTTTAGCAAAAAATATTCAAAACTCAAAAGTGAAGGTGGTCACCCTGTATCAGGTCAAAAGTGAAGGTAGGCGGAGAATCGGCTCCGACTATCGCACCTTTGACCTGGAGTGGGCCCGGCTCCCCCTATCGCACCTATGGTACCTATAAAGGAAAGAAAACTCAAAGAAAACAAATGAAAACACTTATCTGAAGGGTCGCCTTTTCCAAAATTCTACGATATGGGAACGCCAAAGATGGACAGGGTGTGCAGTGACACAATGATCATATGAGATGATCCGACTATACATGTATCAGCTTGCATGCTTATGCGCGGGACCATCACGAAGGGGCTGGTCCTGATTGAAGCATGCAAGGATGTAAATTGTCCGCACAGTACTGGGGTCAGGTTTGGGGAGGAGTTTCTAGGCCGTGGATGGATCACTAGCGCTGCCGCTTGGATGGTGCTTGGGTTAGCGTCCGACGATCAGTTTCACATAAATTATACGTGCTCAGGTTTGCCAGAGCATGACCTTCAAGTTGTTTCACAATTTCTTCCCGACTTCAACGTGGAAATAGTACTTATAACGAATGTTCGCTCCTATCCTCTTGAGTTTCTTGGCCTGTTGAATGTGACGAAAGCATTGAAAACGTGTGAATTTGTTAAAATCGGGAAAAAATCACGGGACAAGCCAAAATGCTTCGTTGCGTAAAATTTTTAGGCTTCTCTTCTCTAAGAAGGCAGAGGTATCCTGCACGTCCGTTCCTGTTTTTCACAAAGCGAGTGAGTTAGATGACATTTTAAAACTGATAAAACTGTGCTAAGTTCCGTCCGAAAAACGTAGAAAAAGTTTGAAAGATTTTCAAAACAAACAGTAGCATAAAGTAATAGTAGTAGGTAACATATAGTATAAAATATGTTTAGTAAATTCAATCATTAAATTGCTGTCTCATTTTCATGCAAACATTCAGACCATCGTCGCCTATACTTTGGTGAGATATACAATACTACTGGTTACACCTTCTACAACGCGTATGCCTTTACCAACCTCTGCGTTTCTCCGACCGGCGAATGTCTGGGTGTGCAGGAAATAAAAGAATATGTCGACGAGCAGGGCAACTTCTTCTACGATGCGCCTGGAAGAATGGACATGGCAGACTCAGGTCTAGGTCAAATCTTCTTTATCTCAGGCAAAAGCTATTGATATTCGTAAGATGCCTAGCTGTAGTTCGCAGTTTCCAGTGCGTTAATATGAGATTAGACAGGATTTTGATTGTGATAAGCTAGTTTGAACGTGACAGCGAAATAAATTGTTTGAGAAATCCGTCTTTTTGAAAAGCCTTTATAATACTCCGTAATAAAGAACAGTCTTCATTGTGACAATGTGAAGCCCAAGAAGGTTTGAAGTTAACCTTCACAAATTTAGCGTGTGTCTCGGCAGCTTCTGACAAGGGAAGGATACTTGATCGCAGTGACGTTTGTCTAAGCGGTGTATACCATGTATACCGTCCCAGGTGGTGATCTCTAAACCGCATTCCATATCTGCTATGACATCATTCTGGAGGAGTTATAAAGGGTTTTTGGTGCAGTGTATAGTGGCTTGGACTGCGGAGCTGGATGTCGTGGGTTCGATTCTTCTGGGATGCCACCCCTTTTGCATTTTTGTAGCTTCCCAGGCAAGTTGCAAAACAAATCGACATCGAAATAAAGTTGATTTTCACAATATGAAGCAATATATTAGGTTGTCCCGAAAATTTTGTTCGTTTTTTTCATCGCTCACAAAAACTCACCGAACACCAATCCATAGACGACTGAGGTGCCATTTGTTTCAGATTTTTATCCTCTTTTCTAAAGCTAAATTTGCCCTCTGATCTACCTTGTCTTTGCGATGTTATAGCCGTGATTTTTTGAGCAGATCAGTGGTAACGCCAAATGTGTCCTAAATTTCAAAAAACTTTATCCTGATGTTTTTGAAGAACGCGAGTAATTGTTATGTAGAGCAAATCTTTGGCTACATTGCACCTATTTTAGATTGCATGGGCCACGTTTATCAAGTCCGTTATAATTATTTATTCAATAAAAACCGCGGCTTTTTGGTTAGTCCACCACGTAAAAGTACCTAAAATTCCCAAAACTGTTTTTTAAAGCAAATCAAACTTGCTTATGATGCATAAGTAAAGTTTAAAAAGAATCATGTTTTGATTCGCAGACATTGCAAAAGCTTTCGTACATTTGCTGCAGTTGCGTGTTTCATGACTTTGCCAAAAACCGCGACCTTCGAAGAATTAATTTTTTGAAGATAAAAACAGCAGATTAGAAGAATCTAAAAAAAACCTTGTAGCCCGAGAATTGCTTTATTCAATTCATACTTAACTCTTTCCGAAACTTTAGAATGAAATTTTTAAAAATAAGTTCAATTTTGAGCAGATAAAATTGACGGGTCTAGAATTTTGGCAATTATCAAAAAAAATATACAAGATTGTGGATCACAAATGCATCCATAAGAAAGAGAAGGAAAAGCTGCATGGACTGCATGTTGAATCTCATTCAGGTATTTATTGTGCGTAATTTTATAGTGGTTTGAAAGAACGGTCAAAATTGGGACAACCCAATATTTACATTTATCGGCATTGAACCACCGTCTAACCTAAAACCACTCGTCAGCCTTTTTCATTGAATACTTTACTCAATTTTACATTGAAAAATTCCGATAGTTGTGCGCACTGTGAACGTGTTTCTTGTTTTGCACATTTTGTGCTTTCATGTCATATGTGTTCATGAAGGCCTTTCAATGTAAAATTGAGCAAAAAATTTGATAAAAAGCTAAAAACGAGTGTCTTTAGGTTAGACGGTGATTTAATGCCAATAAATGTGAGTATATTGCTTCATATTGTGAAAATCAACTTTTTGTTGATGTCGACAGCTTTTGACTTGCCTGCTAAAATTTACAAAAAATGCAAAACGGGTGGCATCCCAGAGGAATCGAACCCACGACTTCCAGCTCCGCAGCCCACGCCACTATCCACTGCACCAAAAATGCTTTATAACTCCTCCAAATGACGTCATAGCAGATATGGAATGCGGTTTAGGGATCACCGTCTGTGGACGGTACACGCGGTTTTACACCGCTCACCCGATCGTCACTGCGATCAAGTATCCTTCCCTTGTAAGAGCACCTCCGCGACGCGAACGCAGCGCACGCTTCCTGCTCTCCGCGCTTTCTTTTTGGGGTTGCCGCATAATTTCTCTGTTAAAGGGTGGTCGATGTACAATGATTAACTTAGACGTGCCTAAAGGGCGTTTTTCTTAGTGACTCGTTTTTTGTTCGGTACTAGTGAATTGCGAGCGATCTCCACGAAGAACAACTTTTGTTTAAAGCCCCTTAAGCTAAACACGAGTGTCGACTAGTCGATTTCATGCGAAGTTAATGCTTCGATGTATACGTGAATGCCTTTTGAAGAATACAAAGCTTCTTTATTCAAATACGCTTGTGTTAAAGCTGGAAAGTCTGGACTTTTCTTCGTTCATTGAATTGAAACCTTACAAAAAAACCTTCTTGTGCATTGTAAGTTACTAATTGCTATTCCATCAAGGGGGTTTCAAATCCGCACCAATCTACTTTTACTAAATCTGAAAGCTCTACTCCTGCATGAGGTTTTTGTTTAAGGTTAGCTGAAAGGCCTGCCTTTCCTCTGTTACTCATTTTTCTGCGTGAGCAATACCTTACCACTCTATCGAGGCGAAAGGCAGTGAAAGAGGAGCGCGCTGCGTCTGGTATCGATGAGAATCTGGCCGGAGAGTACATTATAAATGTTAGCACAGAAATTTTTTAGATTCAAGTGGCCCTTCCCAACAAGATGTATAAGGTGGTTTCATAATTGTGGGTAAACAGATTGCTAATACTTCAAGCAGGCAACATGCACGCGCAAATGACTATAGAGAACACAATCTCAGGTTCTTTTCCCTCTGGCAATTTTTTTAAGCGCACATACTTGCTGTCGGCAGATGCGTGATGCAGGTTCACTATAAGCAAGTTTAGACATGGGTTTTCTGAGTGAATAAATTACTCGAGCTACGTTATCTGCGTAGGATTTTTCGAATCTAGCCACTCGAATAAAAATGAAATATTCCCTCACACGACTCTCAATATGAATATAATCAATGTTCGTTCATTCGAAATAGTTTCCATACTTGCATTCTATTTGTTCTTTGTTTATTATTCAAATTCAAATTTTAGTCGATATTCTATCCGTTCGTTCATTCTTCGAATTTCGAATTTATTCAATATTCGATCATGTAATCGATAATCATTCATTCGAAAAATTGCGAGTTTCTCGAAGTATACAGTACCGACTCCAAGCTTCGTACAGGGCTTGCAAAAAAAGCAACTGGTCAATGTTCTAATTACAAAAAATAGCCTATCACTCCTACCCCGCTCAAAGTATATGTGTGCAGTTTGGTCCGGATATGCTCATAATTTTGTCCAAAGAACCGGAAGAGGTAAAAACTATTTTATATTAGGGGCCGATAAATAATTGTGGTCGTTTTTGACGGTTTATAGAGACGTTGCTGGCTTATTTATTTATGATTATTTGGTATCAAAACCCAACATCGCTTGAGTAAAAATCGTTTTTTTGATGACGAGGTAGCGCAAAATATTAGAACTCAGATTTTTTCAAATTTATGAAAATTCATGCAGCAAAAAACGATTGTTGTAATTGGATGTAAAGTGTACAGAAGGTACACACGCATACGATCTTGATATTTGCAAGCATTTACGTTATAACAGATCGTCAAACCCAAGCGATATGAAGCTCAACATTGACTTCGAGACACAAATGTCGAAAAATGCATTTTTGACTATACAAATTTGCAAACTGCAGATCACAAACATTATATTTCGCCATATAGCCGCAGCTTGTACATATGTACCCATCTATCTTGGCTGATTAACAGATAATCGAGTTCTTATGAAGCTAGTCGAGTTTTCATGAAATTAAGTATTTGCATTGTAACTGTTACTAGTATTAGGTTGCTGCATACATTCTGTCCGATTTTTTTGCCTTGTGTTTGAAGCAGCTGTTCTAAGAGAATTTCATCACTAATGCGGTATTGTTGGTATCGTTAGAAAGTGCTTTTCTTGTGCTTCCTAAAGAATATCAGATTCCAATAAATTTCTCAGTGTAAGGAAGATTTTAGGCCTAAAATCTCCAAGTGGCCGAGGTACATTCTCACCCTAGAAGTGTGTTCTTGCCAGGAAATCTCCACAATGCGTCTCCTTCAGTCAAGTTGTTTAAATGGTTGCGGAGTAAGGGTGAAACAGGCTAGCATACGCATAAGCTCAGTTTCATGAAGAAAACATCTTGCTAGTAAAATTTATTGTCAAAAATCAATTTTCTGTATAGATATTTTACAAGCAATAACTTTCTGCGAATAGAAGCAATCGATGACTTCAAAGTTGGAAGTGCTAGGGTAAAGCAAGGTCTAGCAGAGCCTATCCGCCAATTTCTTTTAGGCGCTCACGTCAATTGTAAAATTTTCATAAGTCGTAAATAGGCATGCACACATGCGCTGAAGCGAGGTCAAAAGTGGCTTTTTTTTGCTCGGTCAAAGAAAATCTCTCGGCAACGCATACCCTATGGCTCTTTTATGTTGCAAAATAATCTATGAAAATTTCTCTATCTATCCATTGTTGGGTAGGATGCCTATCAATTCTCATACTGAAGTATCGTCATGTCAAAAAAGATAGGTTTGAAGAAAAACGCTGTAAAGTTTGTGTTCTTGCTTCTTCCTTAACAAGGATTTTCGCAGCTTCGATATGTATCTGATAGCCAAGGAATTGCTCAGCACACCGAAACTAAGGTCTTGGAAATAAGTTGACTTTGAAAGAAGTTATGACATTTTGAACTCAAAAAATTTAAATCGGACAGAACTTATGCAGCAACCTAATATTGCTATATTCGCTAGTCATCCTAATGTATACGCAAGTTATTTTCACGAATATAGCATTCGAAACGAGATCATTTAATACGCAGTGAAAAAAGCGAGCATCAAGTCAGCCATCCTAAGTTTATCATTATGAAAAGCTATTCCCTTTTATGGGAATTCATCGCTTCCAATCGAAAGAAAGCCTTTTTCCATTGTATGTTTCTAAGAGCGGCTAGTATTAGGTTGTAAAGAAAGTTCTGCCAATCCTTCTCTCAAATACCAAAAATGAATGCGAACGCAAGGGGCTGGTTTGAAATGTGTTCTCAATGTGCAATGGCCCCAACTACCTAATGCGCTATTCACCTTGAAAAAATGGCGATCAATTAGGAAGAAATGCCCAAGAAAGGGGAAAAATCCATTGCGCTTAGGTCTGTGAAAACGCACAGTTTTCAGATTATGGACGCGCAGAAGTTCCAGAAGCTTGGTTTGAAAATCCGTTTTATACTCTGTATATCGCCTAGATGAAGCGTATCCGACTATCACTTGCCCTGGTACCTGGGTTTTCGCAAGCAAGAAGTAACTCATTGAATTCAAGGGTCAAAAAATCGAACTCGCCAATTAATTTAAAACGCAGCCAGTGCGCTTCTTGAAAAAGAGCATCGTACCCGATAGTAGTCTAAGGTTATCAGTACACATGGTCATATCGCTGAATGACAGCCACTCATGATGAAGATAGAAATAAAACAATTTAGCTCAACGTCTAATGGCAGAACTTTCTTTACAACCTAATAGAAACACAGGCTTGTTTCAAAAGAGATTGGTCCAGTGATTGTATTTATGTATTAGGTTGGTGCAAAAGTTTTGTCATTTCTTCAAATCCATCGGCAAACACGCTAGAATGAAGATAAGCTAACACGTTGAGATGTACCTATGTAGAATTTCTTCCTCTTTCCAGCTACTAAGCTCACATTGTGTTTCGTTGCAGAGGTGACGAGATATCCGCTGGAATTTGCAATTTTTCGTTCTTACCATGTCCAACTTTCACTAATTTTCAAAATTTTTGTATGAGATGTTCGGAGGAGCCCTAATAATCACCAGATAAGGCAGACCTTTTGCCAACTTATGCAATTTTTTTCTTCGTTTCAGCTGCTTTTTGAGATTTTTGCTAGATAATTTCCTAAAAGTCTTGTGTTTTGGAGAAATTGCGTAACCTGTTATTGCACCAAACACTGCGAAATCTACAGAATACTGAGGTTTCAACACTCGATTATTAATATCACTACCATTTCAAAGTAAATGAGCGGTTTTTGCTTCAAATCATGAAGATTTTGAAACATAGAATACGTCAGTGCGCACTCTAAAAAATGAGAAATACTGCGATTTTCCCCACAAATTTCGCCTATCTTGGAAAAAAGGCAAGTGTCAGAAGGGGGAGAAAAAGTTGCATCGAATGATGGCTGAAGTGTTTAACATTCTATGTTCTATCAGGTTAAAATAGGCTGAATGTAAAATTTGGTCACTTCAAAAAATAAATCGTAGAAATTCTGAAAGACAAGCCGTAGGGCTACAGTTGCTTCTTTTGGCAAAAGGTTTGCCCTATCTGCTGGTTCTTAGAGCTCCACCATAAGTCTTATACAAAAATTTTGAAAATTAGCGAAATTTGGACATGGTAAAAACGGGTTGCTGTAATTTCCAGCAAATATCTCGTCGCCTCTGCAACGAAACACAATGGGAGTTTAGCAGCTGGAAAGAGGAAGAAATTCTGCATCGGATACATTTTGAAATGTTTGTTTATCTCCATTCTAGCGTGTTTGCCGATGGATTGGAAAAACTGACAAAACTTTTGCATCGACCTAATATTTATAGAGGACTAAGTCGCAGAACTTTTTTGGCTACGTAAAGTTCGAACGAAACATTTGCATGATTTAACAAGATCATTAGTTATTTAAAGGATGTATAATATTAGGTTGTCCCGAAAGTTCTGTCGTTACATTTTTGAAAATTTGTTACTTTGCGCTGTCTCAACGGATTTGCATACCTTTAATTTTATTTGAAAGTGTAAGTCTTTCGGTTTCGAAAACTCTTCTTCCTAGCTTCTAATACACACTGACTGCAGAGATAAAAATGGAAAATGAGACCATGTAAACTTTGATCATTTTAGGTTAGGTTGCAAAAGTCTGAAACGCTGCGGAAAAATCTAAAAACGTAAGTGCACAGGTTTTTTGACCTACACTTTGCATCAGAGAGAAAGTTGTGCTGTTTGGACGTCTCTGTAAAAAGTTACGAATTTCGACTTACTACAGAATATGCCAAAATAAATTGATGTGTCACTTTTTTCGAAAATCATAACTTTTTACAGACATATCCAAACAGCACAAACTTTTCACAATTTTGAAGATCAAGTCGACTATGTACTTACGTTTTCAGAATTTTTCGCAGCGGTACAGGTTTTCGGCGACTAACATAATAAAAGTTTACATGTCTTCTTTTTCCATTTTTATCTCTGCAGTTAGTGTGTTTTAGGAGCTAGAAAGAAAAGTATTCGAAAGCAAAAGACTTTTTCGAACATATCTACAAGTATGCAAATCCGCTGAGATAGCGCAAAGTAAAAAATTTTTAAATATGAAACGACAGAACGGGACAACCTAATACATATGTTTATATTTCTATCAGCGCAATCTGCTTCCTGCAGTTTGAAAAAATATGTACGAGTCTGCAGTACAGACCATTGGGAGAGCCCCGGAGCACCAAAATGGGTGAAATGGCAGGGCTCCGGAGCGCTCGAGAGCGTGAAGTGGCAGACTCGCCATTTGCCCGCCGGAGGTATCCCTTCTACTGTTTGAGAGATTTGCAGGTTTGTTGACAAAGACCATAAGTTGCATTTCCCCAACCGACGTCGAAGTAAATCTATTCAGAAGTGCAGGAGGTTGTCAATGCTGTTCTGTACTGCTTAGCGATGCATCGTCTATGACCACTGGGCTGGCTTTTCCTGCGGACGGTGGTTTCACGCAAATGTGGAATTCATTGTACACTTTTATTCTATATAAGAAGTGACATTTAGCTCAGGATTTTTATGGATTAATAGCTGCTCAAATAGAACAGCGAACCTTTGAACTATTGCTTATGTGATGTCAATAGGTTCACAATCGATAAAAAACAGTTAAACCTTGTTGAATATATAAACATCTCTAGACAGATTCATTTTATAGGTGTACTATAAAGATCCCATCCCTATCCCTGTACAACCTTTCCCTGTGCCCACTTCTACACGCCAATTCCCTATTCCCGCTGTGTTAGCAATCAGCATGCTCACTTGTCCCCTGTGCCAACTCTCCCAGCTCCTTAGCTCGAACTTTGCAAAAAATCGATAAAATCGATGAAAGTGATCGATAATTGTAGAAACTGAAATGGTATTCGTAATCAGCATGCCACTTACTCCCCCCCTGCCAACTCCCAGCTCTGTAGCTTGAACATTGCAAAAAATCGATAAAATCTATAAAATCGATATCGATCGATGGCGAAAGTAGCCTATGACATGCTCTCCGCCCCGAAGTATATGTATGCCAAGTTTGGTCCAAATCGGTTCAAAAATAAAAATTTCTTTCCGCACATACACTCATGCAGACATACATACATACATACACACATTCAGCTTTATTTGTAAGATGTATTCTATCTATCTAGAATCACTTGATTGATAGAATCGGGAAAACTCAACTTGGAAGAGAAATTTACCCGAAGAGCTTAGTAATTAGAAAGCTTGTAGTGGGTATGGCTTTTCGAATTTCTACAATGGGCACGAGAAAGTGATTCGCATAGATTAAAGAAAAACAGCGATAATCTAGTTTTGAAAAGAGTTGTCGAAGTATGCACGAGAAGGCAGGCAGCCAAATTCATAAGTTTCGTGTCACAATTTAACTTCCTACATTGCAACTATCCGCTCAAACATCTTGTGGCTCTATAGAGAGAGGTCGCAATACCATGCCGGGACCAAACAGGTGCTGTCTGGTCCCGGCATGGTACTGAAGCGAAACCCCTCTTCTTTCCTTATGGACTTACCTTGGGACATCTCCACTTCAGTTCACCGAATCTTCAGGATCCTGAGACTAAAATGAACTTCCCCCTTTACATGATCATCGGAAAATGCATTTAGAACATGATAAGCTTTCATTTCTATAGAAATGCGTAAGCGTATCAATAAATAGATTCAAGGGCCCAACGAATCGCCAAAGTGGCGCTAAACAACTTCCGGGGTTGAAGAGATATCGTCGATCCCTTGGCCGTACGGACTGCTCAAACGCCACGGACCAAGCGCGGCGCGGTTAAATGTTGCGAGAGCACGATTTTAACAGTGGCGAGTTTGTATCGGAGCAAGCGTTTTACCTCGCGGCGCGTGCTCCGCGGTTATGTCCAGTCCGTAAAATCAACAAATGGACGATATGTGTGCGAGGTTCCAGCTTAATCGGCTCATTGGCGGGCGTTTTAACGAAACCAACGAACGAACAACCAAACGAAAACACTTACAAAGCTTGAGCTTTATATACAGGGTGTCCCAAAAAGATGTGCACACTGTTTGATCGTTAATAACTCTCTTGCTTTCATGTCTTTTGTCGAGCTTAAAGTATCATTCTATAGAGCGAGGTTCAACTTAGATTTGCAGAATGGAACGAATCATCGATCACTCTTCATTACTGTAGGATTACGGTAGGAACTTCGAAGAGGGTTTTTAGCCATTAAAGGGCGCAATTTGCCTCAGAAAGAAGGCCAAGCAAGCCAGAAACTCTCAAATGGGTTAATTGAAGGTGCTGATCCTAAATATGAAGTTTGCACTTTAGTCTGCTGCTTCTTTCATAAGTTATTCCAGATTTAGAGTAAAAACTGTTTTCCCAATGTCCCTCAAAAATGTAAATACGCGAACAAGAAAGTTCGAAAAATTGATGAAAAGTAATGTACTGAAATCAGCACGCCTGAAAACCTTAGTACACAGATTTTCAGATTTTTTTGAAGTTATTTTATCACAACGCCTATTCCACAGTGACGCTGTATGTTGGAAATTCATACCGTAATCCTACAGTAATGAAAAGTGATTGGTGATTCGCTCCACACTGCAAATCTAAGTTGAACCTCGCTCTACAGAATGGTACCTTGAACTCGGCAAAAAACATGAAAGCAAGAGAGTTATTAACGATCAAACAGTGTGCACATCTTTTTGGGACACTCTGTATGTATAGAATTAGCGCACGTTTGTGAATATTAAACATTGTACTCAAAACCAATTTCTCAGCTGCTCTCAGACTAGATTTTGGCGGCATCAATTTCGTTATATTCGGATCAAAATCATAGCTTTTTTAGGCGGAAGTGATGACCTTACAAGGGAAGGCACCTAACTTAGCGGCCTCTCGAAAACGACCATGTATCCGAAATCAGCTTGAGTTTTTCTATAGATAGCCAATAAAATAACTCCAAAATGACACTCAGGGCCCGGCACGAGCTTGTCAAATGACAAGCTGAAAATCGTTTTCGGCAAAAAAAGCAAAGGGGTAATCGTTTTTGGGGGGGGGGGATCCCATGCTCGCTGCTTATCTTAACATGTTATGTGCCTCAACAGGCGAAAACTGGAGTTCGCGCGCGTCAAACCGCGCCGTCGCTAATTGTCGCACGCGCGACGTCGCTCAAGCGATGCTATTTGTAACAGCATACATGACTAGTTCTCAATGTATGCGTAACGTTATGGCACCAAATTTTGTATGCCAACGGAGAGAGGCTAATGGAAACAAACTATGAAAAATTATGGAAAACTTATGTGAACGGAACGAGTAATAAGAATTTTTTCCGTGAATTTCGCAAAATTGTTAAATTAAGATGTGAATTCAAACGGCTCGTTTGGAACGCGCAAATGACGATATGGTATGAAACTTGGTGCGTACGTGGACACAAGCCTGTAGGGGTTAACGTAGGAGTTTCATTGAAAAATTATGTGACTGAAGGTTGTGGCAAACTTTTTTTTGAGAATTTCCCGCTACCAAAGAAACAAAAAAATGGCTCGTTTGCAACGCAGAGGTGACGAAATCGCGCGGGATTTGGTGTGTGTATGCGCAGTAGGACTAAGTAACTAAGTATGAAATATTATGAAAAACTTATGTGAATGAAGAGTTTCCCTAACTAATTTCCAAATTAGCTTGTCATTTGACAAGCTAATGACAAGCTGAGCTTGGCAAAACTCTCAATTCACATAATTTTTCCAAAATATTTACATAAATCTACTCTACACCTAAAGATTAGTATATAGTGAAAATTTGGTTTCAAACCTCCCCCTCTCCTCATTGCTAGAGGCAAAAATAGCCTCAAAAGCCGCGTTCCTAAGGAGAAAAGCGTGCTCCAATCCAACGGCGTATCGCTGAGTCCCTTCGCGTCGGCGTCCATATTTTCTCATTTCGTCGTTCTCGTTATTTCGTCCTCTTCCTGCTTTAGCTGCGATCGTTGCCGTCTACTCTCGTACTCGAAGACATCGAGCAGTTGCTGCACTGGTGAAGAACTGCATGGTCTTGCTGTTCTCACTTCTGACTTTGCAAGTATAGCAGAAGCAATCGATTTAAGAACACTCTGGTGAGTTTTTGTGATTTTTTGCAGTGTTTGGTCCAGTGGTATGATGTTAATATTCATAGTGCCTTTGTTTCCGAATTTGGACGCTCATGTCTTTCATAGTCATAACCTTTTGTGATTTTCCTGCACTACTGGTACTTTGTCCAAGTTGATTATGCTTCTCCATGTTTTTGCACCGTTGTTTCGATCGATGATCTTCATGTTCACCGCACATTTCTGCAGCTATAGTAGTCACCTCTATTGCGAAAGTTTCCATGATATATAGCGGAAAAGGGAGGTAATGATGCAGATTCGTTTCATGCTTCTCATCTGCCTTCAGAGAATCACTGTTTTAGCCTTCTTTTATTAAATCCTTGTGTTCGCAACGATTGCTTCCTAATCGTAAAAGGCAGCTGATAGTCCTTATGGAAAGTTTCGCAATAGAGGTGACTACTATAGCTGCAGAAAATGTGCGGTGAAGCATAATCAGCTTGGACAAAGTACCAGTAGTGATAAGATAGTAGATAAGCATAACTCTGATATTTTTGATTAATTCTTCCATCTTATCTGACTGAAAGTACACAAGATGTATACAGTCTGCCCAATCACAAGCCCGTTGGCATGGCGGGAGTTTGGTTCGCGTAGCTAGGGTCTTGCGTCACTTTACGTTCAACTTTCTTGCTTCCTCTCTTCGCTCTCTTGGACAGTGCGCATCAGCGCAAATTCCTAGCGCTGCGTGGCGCAAGGTTACGCCAATGGTTCGGCCTGATCCCGGTCGGGACAGGCTATAGTCGGATGTGTGTTGTCTGTGTTATTAGTGAATCCAGATAAATGACAGATTTTGCAGTCATTGTTTTGGATAATTCCTGCTTGACTCAAATTAATTTTCTTTTTTAGTGGTATGTTATTGTCTGATGCTCAAAGACAGGACGTTGTTGCGGATTTCTTATCTTCTTTGGTTCCTTATTGAAGTTCTAGCAGTCCGCAATGGCTTTCACTCCTTGCGAGCACTACAAGCGATATTAGTCAGTTTCCCGATGTTCAATATGCGTGACTTCCCCGTACAAACAAGCTCCCGATCAATCGATGGGCGCATGATAAGGACAGAACAGCTCCCGACACAGATCGGGAGACTGCCGCCCATAAATCATCTGTAACTCGAAGTTCTTCACAAGTGTCTAGTTCCTCCAAAATCTACTATTGCATACTACACTGTATTTCTGAGCCATCTTCAAATTCTCTTTTGTTTCAGAAAACAACGCTACGGCAGCAGCAGTTTCTCAATCGCCTGGTGAGTGATGACTCACTGTACCCGATTGCCGTTCTCATCGATGAACTTCGCAATGAGGATGTGCATCTGAGATTGAACAGTATCCGCAAGTTGTCTACTATCCCTCTTGCGCTCGGAGAGGAACGCGCTTGAATTGATTCAATTCCTAACAGGTATGCAGTCACTTAGGATACTTCACGAATAATTTCCCTTACTTTGTTTGTTTATGTTTCCTTGCTCTATTACGTAGACGTTGTCGTTATGGTAGGTACCAGACTTATGCGGCTCAATCGGTTCATTTGGTTCACCTCTTTCGCTATTGGTCAATTCAGTGATTTGACCAGTAGCGAATGGGTAGACCGCATGATTAGGTTGAACCGGATAATTTTGGCATCTGCCCATGATTTAATGCTTTGCGTAGTTTATATCAGTGTTTTAACAATTCACATCTGTCTGAATGCTATAGAGCTTGCGTGCTTTCGAGAAAGCGTTGAGTATTCCTCCTACAGTCTGCCCCAATCCTAATCAGGCCAAAATCGGCATGGCGGGAGTCCGCGCCGCGAGGGTTTCGCACCATATCTGCGGCTAGCTAGTCTGCTCTCTCCTCGATCTCTTCACTCTCTGCAACAGCGCGCGTACGCAGCGCAATCCCCTAGCGCTGCGAGCGCGCAAATTCAGCCAACGGTTCGGCATGATCCCGATTGGGGCAGACTGTACTAGATATTTACTAATCAGCTACTTAGTCTAGAATTGCCTCTTGCTTTCAATACGTATAGGTCTTTTTGTATTCTTTCCAACAGATTATATTTGAAAGCACCATAACTCTTTTCGAAAACATGGCAGACTCCACGAGCTCCCTTTGGTGTCGGTTCCCAAGCAACACAATTCTATTTTGCGATGTTCAGACACCATTTATGATGGGACGAAGTGCTGCTCATTTTTGCTGAACAGCTTGGAAACTTCACTCCTTTGGTGAGTATAACTGCAGATTTTTGATATCTTAGTTGTTTTATGCTGAAGCTTAACCGTTCAGGTTGGCGGTCCGGAGTACGTCCACAGTCTGCTTCCTCCGCTCGAGAATCTCGAGAATCCCCCCTCCCCCCGCGCTCCCCCTCCCCTAGCTGCCGGTGCTGTCCTTTATTGACCTCATGTGGAGATCCACAATATGATCTCATTTTTTGTTTTTTTTTTGTCATAAATGAACTCTTTTCATTTTTTCGTCAATAAAACTTGTTTTTTGGTCAAAGTGTTCACTGCAGAATCACTGGGACCAATTTTTGGGTCAAAGGGGAATTCGTAAAAAAATTTTGGGTCAAAGGGGAATTCGTTTTCGAAAACCCCTTTTGACAAGCTCGTGCCGGGCCCTGATGACACTGCATCAAAAATGAATGAGTGGTGTTCGAGCCATCGCACTGAGAATTTAGCTTCACTTAATTTAGTTCTCCTCATGAATCTGTTTTGTTACACTCTGTCCCAACGCCTAAATTTGAGTGATGCGCATCCCATCAACCATCATCACGCCTTGCGTCATGTTTACGGTTTGCTGTATTCGTTCTGCAATTTCTTTGCTCTCTTTCTGGCAATGCTTTTATGCAGCACAAACCCTTAGCGTTGCGGGCGATCTGAGCCAATGTTTCGGGCGCTTTCCAATTGGGATGGACTGTATTTCGCCTATTACAAAGACTCTGTTCCTACGCTAATAAACCAGTCCCACAAAGGTGGCGTATAACTTCGATTATTTCTCCTGAACATCCAAGCTTATATATAAAGTTGAATGTCTGTATGTCTGTATGTCTGTCTGTCTGTATGTCTGTACGTATGTGCGGAATAGAAATTGTTATTTCTGAACCGATTTGGACCAAACTTGGCACACATATACTTCGGGGCAGGGTGCGTGTCATAGGCTAGTGGACTATGACACGCTCCCTGCCCCGAAGTGTATGTGTGCAAAGTTTGGTCCCGGGCGGAGCCGGGTTTGCCATCTAGTTTTCAATATATGCAGCATTGACTAGTCGAAAAATTATAGTCACTCAGCATTTACCAGTTGTACGCTGTACTCAACTCACAATCAGCGAAAGTTTGCCTTCAAAGAAGAGAGACCGCTTTTAGACATATGATCTTCAAAATCTATATGTCAGAAGGCAGTAACAGGAGGCAATTACCCTAATCTCATGCGCAAAGACCCAACTTTTTCGATTTATTAAACAAGCTCCTCAGCAGGGTAAAGCGGGGGGTGCGGCACACGATCGTCGGATACGACCCCCCCCCTCTTGAGCCGGACCGGCACGACCCCCCCCTCCGTTCCCTTACCCCCCCCCCCCTCCTCCTCCCAGCCCCCGCTCTTGAGCTTACAAGGAAACGATACTCGGTGTCCGTGGCCCTTTGAGATGAGTTGTATACCATTACACTCGTCTTGGAACGCTGATGCCGATTCTGACTTCCGTTTCTGCTAATCGCTTGAAAAATGTTACAATGGATTGTGCGGAGTTTGGCTGCCGATTGAAATACGGTCGGAGGCCAACGCTACGTGTGCGGTGTGGTCTAGTGGTTAGTGTGCGATAGCCTCATGAGTTGATGTAGGTGTAGGTTCGAATCCCTTTGTGATTTTCAATTTTGCATTGTCTCAGTTAACCTTCTTTCGCATCCTCGAGTTAACTGAACGCCCTTAATCTTCAAAAGATTTGAAAATTGGAAAAAATGATCACTATTTGCGCTAAAAGGTATCCATTAATTCGACTAAATTTTCTCGAACGAACTTAACTGAAGCAATGCAAAAGTAAAAACACAAAATGATTTGAACCTACACCTGCATCAACTTATGAGGCTTCGCACTAACCACTAGACAAGAACCTGGCGGCGGTAGAGGCCGTTCCGGACCATACCCTTGGGTGGCCAAACTTGGCTCGAAATTCCTTCATAACTTCTTCCAGAGAAACGATTAGCAGAAACGGAAGTCAAATTCGGAATCAGCGTTCGAAGACGGGTGTAATGGTATACATCTCGTCCCAAAAGGCCACGGACATTGAGTATCGTTCCCTTGTTAGACTATCAATATATCATGATAGTACTGTAACATTGAGAACACATTCAGACAAAACACAAGTGCGGAAAAGCAGTAAAATGTAGAGAAAAATATGCGTAGTAGTTGGTTACCTAGCCGCATTGACCTGAAGCCGTGGGAGTAAAACTCTATCCGGGGGTATATCGGAACCGTCGTACATCATAGTAGGTAAAAAGATCTACAAATGACAATGTTGTTCGGTATCTGCCGGACAAAGTAGATAATTTTTGAAACAAACCCGTTGCGTGCCATCACGATCTGCTGCAGCTTCCCGGCGATGACTTGGAAGAGTGTGGACGAACGCCAAAGCGGAAGGCTGGAAAGGCTGTTTTTTAGGACGTAATATACCTAACTATAAGAAAACGGGTATGGAAACAAACGTTCAGGACGCAATAGAATCTGAGCTTACATCGTCGCCTGTTATCTCAATGACTTCAATTTTCTTGAAAACATGCTTCGCTATATTCATGCGTCGAAGTCCTATCTTCTTTGGAGATGAAGGCAGTGAGCTTTCTAAAGTTGATTTTATGATTTTTTTGCAATTAAGCACGCAATTCATTAAACAGGTGGAAGCAACAAAGTTGAATGTATACGATTCTGAGTTGACCAGATAGGGTTATACTGTTACTTGTAGGTTCAGCTCTAGGGTTACTTGTGTGTTCAGGTCCAAGCATGGAATGCATTACACAAATTCTGAACCTGCTATGAGAATTAAAACGTAGGGCTGCTACTGTGAAAGTTAAGCAAATTGAGCATCACAGTTTTGGATAATGCCTAACAAATTGATCGACTCTGTTTCAAGGAGTAGCTTGCTCAGCCTTTTCAGATTCATCTGATAACTTTGTAAATCATACAACAAGAAAAAGGAAGTTTAAACACGAAAATTAACATAACAATCGATTAGTGCTTTGAGATGAATGCTTTTTGCAATGTACAATCGGGAGAAAGTTCCAAAAAAAGGTAAATACAGAAACAATGGATAAGAGAAGGAATAATCTAACGAACCATTGCTTTCCTGACTTTCCATTCTGCAAAACCCCCGCTTGTGGGGGAAGAAATTGACGAAACTCCGAAATATACTTTTGCACGCTCTAAAACATAGAATCAAAACATCTACTTTTGCGTAAAAAATAGCTTGTACCAACCTGCACTCAAGCATGACGGAACATACGGAACTTACCTGAATGTGCAATTGGCGGCATCCACTGGCGTAAAACACACTAACAGTAAAACGTGACCAGAAGGTAAAGAGTATCATCGGCTTCCAGATTCGTGTGGAGGTGGAGTCTTGCCAACTCACCGCGTAGCGGTTTTTGCTAGCGAGAG
This sequence comes from Cylicocyclus nassatus, assembly GCA_958299035.1. Lineage (NCBI taxonomy): Eukaryota > Metazoa > Nematoda > Chromadorea > Rhabditida > Strongylidae > Cylicocyclus > Cylicocyclus nassatus. The sequence continues at coordinate 104,924,193 of CATQJL010000001.1, forward strand.
ATTACGAAAAGCAATGCAATGACGTGGAGGTTTAGCAAGTTTACATGTGTAATCAGGGAAAGTCTGCAATACACCTCCACACGAATCTGGGAGCCGATCATACTGACAATCTCTTGAGCAGGGATCAGATCGACCCTGCTCATCAACCAAGAAAGTGAAACAACAAATGCAGCTTACTGTAGAAAAATCGCACATCAAAATTTCGATCAAGCCTTTTGAAGGAAAAAACCGCAAACGAACATTGACAAACATCGACAACCGACAAAGAGTATGTACATAAAACCTTTTTCAAAATATGAGAAGAACTAATAGTCACTTCAAGTCGAGCAATAGAATTCATGTTTCAAATTACAACCATGCATCCATCATTCATACTAGTACAAAGAAATTCAAGGACCATTCTGTGATGACCAAAAATCTGGAAAAAGGAAGATAATCGGAGGATATCACGGTCGTGGATGATGAATGAAGTAGTGAAACAGGAATAGTAACTGTCATTGACAAAGAAAATGAGAACAACACAGCCCATAACGAGAGTGGGATTCAAAGACTCGCATCTCGCGGCTTTGTGTTTTGACAATTTTCGAGCGCTACCGTAACCCAATATTTTTTGGCCACACTTCCGAGCATATGGTTCGCAAAAACCATATGTATCTCCTTCTAAAGAAAACGCTTCGAGGGGAAACAGCTACTACGGGGAGAGGAAGGATGAATCTATAGGATGATATAAAAAAGGCAGCTGTTTGAACGTTTTGAAGGTAAGTTAATGGCCTGCGGCACCCCCCCTCAAAACCTGCGGCAGCCGCAGGTTTTGAGGGGGGGTGCCGCAGGCCATTAACTATATCAAAAAAACATTTTTAGCGGACAATATTTATATGAATCAATAGCCTAAACCTCGTAGATTCCATAGGGATGTTTTGAGCCTGATTCGTCTTCTTAGCTCTGAGTAATATTTGGTGGAAGCACAGCGATCAAAAGTTAAAAGCGATTTTGATTGGCTTCTAATTCAATAGTTTGGAGTTCTTCTGGAGCGGGATTCCTGAGGTGGACAAAGAAGGAGTAGTGCTTTGCATTGAGTGCAAGAAGAGGTAGCTTACTCACCGTTAAGATGAAGTTAATCATGTTTCAAATTACTGCTTTATACAAGGTTGTTTACTGCTCGGAGACCTCAGAGTTCGCTGAAACTTGGCGCATAGGGGTTATTCGACACGCGGATTACGCCAATTATGCTTGATTAGAGGTACGGTAGGTTACGGTAGGCATACGGTATCTGCAAGTTTGTGTCGTTAAACTTGAATTTTGCAGGATTTCAACAGCGTGGCACATCTAAGAACTTAGCTGCAGTTATTTCCCCTTAGAAACCGCTTTTGACCTTGGGTCGATACGACCCCCCCCCCCCTACCTACTCCCCCCCCCCCCCTTACGACCCCCCCTTGCGGCGTGCCGCACCCCCCGCTTTACCCTGCTCCTCAGCCGCTTCTCTGTATTAAGGAAAACGATCTTTATGCCATATGCACGAATCTCTTCGGCAATACGCAACACAGCATAAGGTCCTTTGGTTGCAAGGTGTGGCGTGTTTAAGCTTGTCGAAAAAAAAAATCTGAAAAAATCAATTACCCTAATCTCATGCGCACAGGACATGACTCTTTCTTTCTTGAACAAGCTCCTCAGCATTCGCGCCTTTTACGCGTGAAATTAAGGTAGAAATTCGGTGTGCATTGACCATAATTGTAAAATACGGCTGCTGCTCTAAACTTGCATTGTTAAATACCAAAGAGCTGCCTTCGGCAGGCTATCGGGATGGACATGGTAATTCATCATTCAATTTGTGAAAAAGACCAAGACTATCTAGTGAACTAACTACCAAACAATTACCTTTAGCAGTTGAATGCATTGATGTGCACAAATTACCGTATATATATTCGGAAAAATCGTAGTACTTCTTTCAGTATCTGCGCTTTTGATTGGTTCAGACGTTTAGGCGATCTGCTCATTTTATGTAAGATGTTCGTCCATTGTAATTGCGAGTGAATTGGTTGCTAAGTCACGGAATACGAAATATGAAAAACAGTGCTTTGGGCAAAACCAATCTTCTTCGGAAATTGTTGAAACACGCTTGTCGTCCCTTGCATTAGCCGAAAGCCAGAAGATCCTCGCTGGTGATATGTTCTCTAGTGGCTTCATCTTTGTGCTCGTTCTCAAGATGGTAAGCATTGATTTATACCTTAAACAGCAACATAAAGATTTTATCTTAGAGTTCAAATACTGGCGTATTTCGCTACGATCCTGCTGCTTCTGGAACACCCATGTACTACTTCTACCTGGAAGACAAAGTTAGCTGTCTAAGAGCTTGCTATGAAGAAAACGAATGCGCAGTTGTGGAATACCGGGAGGTCTGCAGCACCCTGCAAGATGCGAAGAGTAGTTAAATCTTTTTCAGAACGAAGAGGGTTACTGTAGTCTGTACAAAGAGGGCGATACTCTTTCTGTAGAAGGATACACTCTCTCCCGTGGAGAAACCAATTCGTCGTGCACATTGATTGAAACACTGGACTTTGACGTTTCGTTTCAAGAAATTTCGGGTCAACAAACGTTTTACAAAGCCAAATGCAACTCCACGCCAGATGTCTCTGTTTTACAACCATTTGACGGAGAAAAATATCGCTTCTTCATTCTTAATTCCACCAAAGTTCCTAAAAACTGGGTTGCATCGAAATTCAGGTCTGGTTTGCCTCTGATTCTTAAAATGCAACAAGAGTAGAGGTCAAGTTTGCCAAAACTGCCTAGAACACCAAGAAAAGCCTTCTTGAGAAGCATGCAAGGCACCGAAACTTCCTCCTCGCACAAAGAGCGAAAATGCACGTTGTTGTTTACAGTTGGCTATGCCATTTTGAGATTCATTACATTTTACTGCATAACCCTTTTCATTTTATCGGCTACGTTTGCATGTATTGGGCTGGAAACTAAGTTTTGCAAGTTGTCTCATAACTCAACTCTCTTGGATGTGGCGCACTCAAACTTGGGCAGTATGTAGAGCGTAGTGTGGACTACGGTTGACCGAAACTGTTTGGATTTTGAAAACGAATTAGAAAAATTCCGGGCACTTTTTGAAAACTGCATTTCGAAAATTTTTGGGGTGGTAAGGCAAAATGAATTTTTTAACAGTCTAGACCATGGGCAATAATCCGAAATCTTGCACTAACTTTAGCTAGAAGTTAATTTAATTGGCTCACCAAAAAAAAATGAAATTTAGGGGCATGTCGAGATTGGAGGGCTGCTGGGGACAACCGTCAATGACTAAGGAGTCAGAACCATAAAAATTCCCCGAGCCTTTACATATTGAGGTTCCTTGACCTGCTAAACACGAATATCATATTTACCGGTTGAATCAACGCCCCTTCTTTGTTTAGGATGGGACTCTATATCGTACAGCTACAGTAGTCTCACAAAAAAACCCTTATCACGCAACTTCAGCATCGTTCTTGTGATCAGCATGTCGGATAACCCCTCCATGCCAAGTTTCACCCAAATTTGTCGAATTTTATAATTTTTTCCCTTCATACTATATACCTACCGTAACCCTCACTGCGACGTCAGGATTTGATAGAACAGCAGCTGCGCTTGTAGCTTACATCATAACCAAGACATTGGCAGAATTTTAGTGCACCATGTTGAGTGAGAGAAATATCGGACTAGTTGCAAAACTTAGTTTCCCACCTAATACATCCGATATACAGGATGTCTCAAAAGTATGTATACACTGTTTGATTAATTATAACTCTCTTCCCAAAAAGTCTTTCGCCTACCCTCAAGCAGTGTTTTGTAGAGCTAGCTTCAGCTTAGATCTTAGGTGATGGAGCAAATCACCGATCGCTCTTCATTACTGTAGTAGGATTACGGTAAAAACTTCAAGAAAGGTTTTAAGCAATTGAGGGCTCTGATCCTCCCCAGAAACAAACCAAACAAACTGAATTCTTGTGCTATTTCGAGCGCTAAAACGGAATATGAAATTTATGCTTTACTGCAATGCTCCCTTCATAAGCTATGCCAGGTAAACTTCGACGCTGTTTTACACTTCTTCCTAAAATCGTGATTACACCGTTTGAAATGCCTTACAAGTTGCATAATGACATCAGCGTGCGTGAAGACTTTAGTACACTACTTTTCAGACTCTTTGGAAACTTTTTGTGGAACACGATCAATCCTCAATGACGCTGTAAGCTTAAAGTTCCAACCGTGTCAAATGAAAGCGATCTGTGATTTGAATCACCCTCTACTGTTTATCTAAGTTGAAGCCACTCTGAAAAAAATTATGCCTAAAGATAGGCAAAAAACTTCTTGGAAGGAGAGATATCAACGACCAAACATGTATACATACTATTGGGACACCCTGTATAACACGCTCAAAATACTACTGATTGGATCTAATGCCAGAAAAGTAAAACTCATTAGTGCGACCGTGCTTCTTCTACAGGTAAAGAATTAGGTTCACAACGACATTGATACAAACGCGATGCTTTTGTCACTTCTGAGCATATAAAAGTAGAATTACACGCTCGAAGTTGCAAGGAACTGGACGAACTGTTACCGCGCCGCTACTCTCGTATAGATTCTAACAAAATTTGCTCAGATACATCATGTGCTTCTGTGAGTGAAATACTTATAAATCTCTACCATCAGAGATGATTGTTTTGCTCGAAGAGCGTTTCGGTGCTTTCTAGCAAGGTTTGTTACCTTCTCGGTTCCAAGACATCAAGCGCATTGTTCAGGCAAATCGGGACATGATTGTGGAGCTTCATCTGAGGCACTGCACAGTAAATAGCACTTTGAATAATTCCATAGCCAAACCTTCATTTCCATAACTGAACTATTGCGGATTTGCATCAGCCTGCATGCTTATGTGCGGGATAATTATGAGGGCTGGTGGGTCCTGGCTAAAAGCATGCAAGACGATGTAAGTCGTTCGCACAGTAGGAGTCAGGTTTAGAGGCGAATCTCTCGGCTGTGGATGAACATTAGCGCTGCCGCTGGGACAGCACCTGACATAGCGCCCGACAATCAGTTTCACGTAAATTATACGTGCCCAGATTTGCCTGAGCAAACCTTCAAGTTGTCTCATAAATTTTCTCCTACTTCAACGTGTGGTACTTCTAACGAATGTTGCGCCCATCCTATTGAGTTTGCTTTGGCCTATTGAGTGTGACGAAAGTATAAGAAACATATGAATTTGTTGAACTCGTGAAAAATTACGAGACAACCAAAATTCTCCGTTGTGTAAACTTTATTTAGGCTCCTCTTCTCCAAAAAGGCAGAGGAAACATGCAAGTCCATTCCTGTCTTTCACAAAGCAAGTGAGTTAGGTGATTATTCAGTGCTAATAAAACTGGGCTGTTCGTTCCGGAAAATGCAGAAAAAGTTAAAAATTTTCAAACCAAACAGTAGTATAAAGTTATAGTAGTAGGCAGCACATAAAATATCTCTAGTAGAGTGAATCAATAAATTACATTTTATCTCTATGCAAACATTCAGACCATCGTCGCCTATTCTTTGGCGAGACATACAACACTACTGGCTACTACTTCTACAACGCGTATGCCTTCGCCAATCTTTGCGTTTCTCCGGCCGGCGAATGCCTAGGTGTGCAAGAAATTCAAGAATATGTCGACGAGCAGGGCAACTTCTTCTACGATGCGCCCGGAAGAATGGACATGGCAGACTCTGGCTTGAATCAAACCTTCTTCATTTCAGGCAAAAGACATTCGTAAGCCTATTTGTAGTCCGCAATTCGCAATGCATTATTATGAGATTAAATGAGATTTTGATTGTGATAGACTAGTTTGGACACGGCAGCGAAATAAACTGTTTGAGCAATCCGTCTTTTTGAAAGTGCTCCATAATGAAGATCAGTTTTCGTTGAGACAAGGTAAAGCCCAAAAAGATTTGAAGTCAATTTTCACAAATATAGTGTGTGTCCCGGCCAGCTCTTCATAGGCACCTCCGCGACGCACGCGCAGCGCACGCTTCCTATCATCGGCGCTCTTTTTTTGGGTTTTAAATGAGAATTCCTTTTTTTTCTTTCATCATTCAGCGCTGTTGCCGCATGATTTCTCTGTTAAAGGGTGGTCGATGGACAATGACTAATTAGGCCCGTATGCACCTACATCCCCGCTGAGGAGGGAATGGGATCTAAGGGCCGCATGGGCGGCGTGGCAGGAGTTCCCAAAGCCTAGCCGCTTTTTCTCGCAGGGGTACTTGGCACCTCCAGGAATCCCTTGAGGGACATCACACCTTCTCGGGGCCAAAGGGCGGCTCCGCCCATCGTTCCTTCCTCTGTGTGCCCTCATTCTGAATTGTACACGCACTGTAAGACGTGCTTCATTATATATGAGAATAATGAAACTGAAATCGAGAAACAAAAAATCAGGGTCGGTAGTAAACCTATCGAAACTCAGAGTTATAACTCAGAGTCAACTCTGAGTTATCTCTGAGCTAACGCGCAACTTTTTGACCCCATTAACAGGTGTTTGAACAGATCAAATCCGGAAAGCGATGATATAGCAGGATTCCCCTTAACACGTAGTTTATTCCTAGTAGCGCAACATTGTCCAAATCGCCCTGCACAAGAAACAGCGCCACCAAACGCGCAACTGGTGTCTGCGATAACTCTGAGTTTGGTGCGCGTTCCAGTCTATCGTGGAACTCAGAGATAACTCTGAGTTTGGTCAGAGAAAGAGAAATAGTGCGCAAAAGAAGAGGGGCAGCTAAAAAGTCCTCCGGGATACATTTTGCTCGTAGTTTAAGCAGGCATGGGGTATCGTGGTGCGCAGTAAATTACAAAATTTCGAAATTTTGTAAAAACTTGGCCCAGGGGGTTATTCGGTGCGCTGATCAAATATGGCATGCAAATTATACTGTGGTGTCATCTGACGAGGTTACGGTAGGTTTACGGTAGATAGGAGAAAATCGCGAAACTGATTAAAACTTGGTACGCTGGGGTTATTCGAGGCGCTGATCACGAATATGACATGCATTTTATACTGCAGTGTCATCTGACAAGGTTACGGTAGGTTTACGGTAGATGAATTAAAAGCGGCGGAATTAGCCGAAATTTGGTACACTTCAGTTATTCGGGATGTTACGGACAATCTATCTGCTACATACACTGGTGACATATAGAACGGTTACGGTAGGTATACGGTAAGTAAGACGAAATCATGGAAGGGCAAACTTTGCCCGGAGGATTTAATCTGTGCGCAAATCCTAATAGTCAATCCTTATCATTGCGTATGCCATCCGCTTTCTCTATTGTTTGAAGCTTTCAGCTGCGCAAAAGACCAGTCCTCGTGAATAAACCATCACTGTCTGGTAGAAGTGGAAATGAGTGAGGCTTTGGTATAACTTGTTTTGACCTGCTAAGTGTTAATGGAATGAGTGGGTACATAATGGCAAAGCAATTTGAGTGTTCATGGGTGTGTCATGGTCTAGCGGTTCAGTGATAGGATCTTTACGCTAGAGCAAACGGGTTCGAGTCCCTACTTTAACGTCGCTTTTGCAGCAAAGTGCTTAACAGCTCGTCAAAGCAAAACTCCGAGCTTGAGAGTTGGAATTTGGAATTACGAAAGCGGAACTCAGAGTTTCAATAAGCGTAACTCAGAGTTTCAAAAGCGGAACTCAGAGTTATCTCTGAGTTAACGCGGAGCTTCAAACTCGGAGTTTCGACCAGATTACTACCGACCCAGGTTTCTACAAGATTCAAAATCCGTAAATGACTGCAGATGAATCTCAGCACTTCCAGTTACGTTTCACTCTTGTTTTAGGGTAAAATGACGCTTCCTTAAAAACTTGGTAGTGCTCGCGTTTGAGTAAGTTTGTGATGCATATCACATTAATATAAACCAAGCAGAAGTTATGAGTCTTCCAAACACAGTATATAAGAGAGAAGTTACTTAATTTCAGGCAAGTTCGAAATTTCAATCAAGAATACAGCGAGTTAGAATATCTTGCAAATTTGGTATATTTGGAACTCTTATCCATTCGATCTTGCGAGAAGTTTGGTATTAATTTCAATACATCGATTGTGGAAAATATTACAACTGAATTTTTCTTTTTAATAATCTGGATCTTATTGATCATTAGCATAGTTGGAATGAAAAACTCATTCGAATATATGATGGCAGACAAAACTAGAAAGTATATGTGTGCAGATATCCTAACTGTTGAATAAGCGTGAAGTTGCTCACTCGAAAGCTTTGTTAAACTCAGTTTAAAATGGGCCCTCCTAATGTTGAGAAGATATTTCGATTTTCAAACTCCTGTTGCTAAATTACTTCAATCTGACCAGTAATGTACAGTTGATCAACTAGAACCTCTAATTCGAATGACCGGGTTTTCTATTCAAAAAATAGTAATGTTATCTTTTTGAAAAGGAGGAATGCAGAAGTTTCCAAGTCACCTCATTTGGAAAATAGTAACTATGCTCTTCGTTTTTTCTCCATTTTTTTCTCTTTTAATTACCTTGCTACCTGAATCTATGTGCTCACTGCCTGCACACCTCACAATGAGACCAGTAAACGGGTGGAACATTGGGCGGGGCTTGACCTCTAAGGCGTGGAGGTGATAGAACCCTCCTGGGTGCGAATGCCTGTGCGAAGTTGGTGCGAGGAAAGGTGCTAGGAACTGCTGCACGCCCTCCGGCCGCATGCACTAACATCCCCGCGGGGAGGGGATCGCACCTTAAAAGAAAGCTTTATATCTCGAAACTCCAGATACCTGGATTTCATGTTGTGTACCTATCTGTAATTATTCCTACTACCCTTCACGATGAACATGTTGAACAGGAGCGAGAAGCTGTACGAACCGCATTTTTCAGCTTTAGTATGATCCCTGATGATCCCGGCGCTTTTCTTTAAAGTCATTTTTCTTTCTCCGAAGTTAACGAAAAACCTCCAAAGTTGTGCAGGTCATCTAAACCGACAGTGCTAAGCATGTTGCTGATAAGAACAAATGAGTTTCTTCTTTCTTCTCTTTCTTGCCTATGAAGGTTTTCATACCCTTATCCGCGCTATTGGACTTCACGTTACTGTTGTACAAGATTGGTTTTTTGCCATTTTGTGTGATCCTCTGGGATCTCCTGGGAACCCCCGGGACCACCTCTCATGTTTTCAACAAGAGAAATGGAACTTGAAGGAAATTGTGAATTTTCCGATAATCCTAGTTCGCGAGCAGTGGTTCATCGAAGATTTTGATATCCTGAGATTTCACTTAGTTTTACTATAAACATGTTTAGCAGTGCCGTAGTATGTGCAGAGTAGAATTTTGCAGCATTTTCATTGACTTTTCAGGAAAATAAATGACCACATGGGAGGTGATCCCCTGGGGATTCCCAAAAGATCCCCAGGGGATCACATGAGGCAAAAAAAAACTTTTATGGCAGTGACCTGGCACCCACTATGCGCAGGGTATGAGGGTATGAGAACCTTCATGAGAGAAGGAAGAAGAAATATATCTAGAGAGAGATATGACTCTCCCCTCTCAGATCCCCTCCCCTCTAGCGGGATGTACGTGCATACGGGCCTTGGACTTTGCCTGAGGGCGTTATCTTTAATGATTTCTCGTTTTTGTTCGCTAGTAATGGAATTTCGAGCGATCTTTAGGAAGAACTACCTCTGCAGCCTCTCAAACTAAGCATGAGTGTTTACTAGTTGATTTTATGCGATTTGGTGCTTTTATGTATATGTGAATGCCTTTTGAAGGGTACAAAGCTTCTTCAATCAAATACTTATAAGTTAAAGCTAAAAAGTTTAGATTTTGCTATGCTTATTGATTTGAAACGTTACAAAAACAACTTTATGGTGCTTTGTAAGTCACTACTTGCTATTGCATTCATCACTAAAGTTTCAATTCCGCACCGATTTACTTATAAATCTGAAAGGGATACAAGCTCTACTCCTGCCTGAGGTTTTCTCAAAGGTGAGGCTGAGAAGTCTGCCTTTCCTCATTTACTCATTTTTCTGCGTGAAAAATAACTTACCACTCTATCGACGCGATAAGCAGTGAAAAAGGATTGCGCTGCGTATGCGTCGCAAGGTGGTACCGATGGGAAGCTGGCTAGGGAATACGCTACACCTGTTAGTACAGAAATTTTCCAACCTCATGTGGTCTTTCCCAATGAGATTTATAAGCGGTTACACAATTGCTCGTAAACAGAGTGCTGATACTTCAAGGCAGGCAACTTGCGCGTGCAAATGACTATAGAGAACATAATCTCAGGTGCTGCTCCCTCTGGCAATTTGTTTACGCGCACACACATGCTGTCGGCAAATGCAATTGGGTGGCTGGAAAGCGGGACTTTGTGACCTAATTGAGGGCGCTTGCGCTCGCTACGCAGTCTGCACGTTCCCCGCCTTCCAGCCGCCAAGCCAGCTGTAATGGGTACATACACCTTATTCCCTTACATATATCTATCGGCCCGTTACTCTGTTTTGAAAAGCCGTAAAACGCTTTACAAAACAGCGTTTCGTATCTGCTAGACGATTTCCGGACAAAGTCATACCTAAGTGTACTACTTTCTCCAAATCACTAAATGCCAAGTAAGCCAGGATAGGCCGTACCCGGACAGGGTAGGTCGCACCGTCAAGTGGTTAAGCGAATTTACATGCTAAGCTCACTTGACTCAGCTACAACTTTGCATACGTTGGATTTTTCATTGACCACGCAAACGGTATCGCATCAAAATCAAGTTTTATCTTAAGATTGAATTCACAGTCTTCTATCATTGTGTATTATGGTAACATGAATATACGACAAGATATAATAAAATGTTGAGAATATTTGGTAGCAGCAGCTTCGGAATAGGGATTCGCAGCTTTGCTCGGCCCTGCCAATAAATTGTGGTAAAGGTTGCCCTTCTATAATTCTACACAATATTTCCTTATAGTCCTACTTCTACAAGACAACTCCCTGCCCCCATCATGTACTCGTAATCACCACGCTCACTTACCTTGCTATACTAATTCTCAGACCCTAGGTAGATTTTGTTATATCAACTTACCTTTTTTCTGTACCAACTTCTATCCTCGGTTCAAAGTTTAAAAAATTGATAAAAGATAGAGATAATCAGTAATACTGGGAAGTAAGATTGCATTCGTAATCAGCGCATTTCCTTACATCTTGTACCAGCTCTCAAAGCACCAGCGTAAAGTTTATGGAAACTCGATAAAATCATGAGAAAAACCAAAATTTTGAAACTAATTCTGTAAATACTCACTTTATTTTGCATCAATCTCCAGGTCCAAGCACAAAGCTTGCGAAACATCGATAAAATTATTAAAATAGTTGATAGTTTTGAATCAGCCCTATAATTTGGTCCAAATCGACTAAAAATTCAATCATTGAAATAAAACATACGAATATATTACCATTCGAAATTAGAAACTCGGAGTTTTCCATAATCAAATAAAAATCGAAAACTCGAATCAGAAAAAGGTGTTTCAAATAGAGTTTGAAAGTTCGGATAATCAAAAAGCAAGATCTCGAATTCGAAAACTCTTACTGGAAACCTAATCTCGAATGAATATTATTCGGATGTTTTATTCGAATGTTCCATTCGAATACAAATTTGAATGGAATTCGTATCCAAATTCTTTGAGTTCTCAGGTGCAAAATCATCACACCGACCGAGCCGACTATGTCAGCAAAGTTAGACACGCTTGTTCTAAGTTGAATAAATCACTCGAATATTATATTAAATTGAATCGAATGTAAGGTCGCGTTGCTTTTGAAAGATTAGTAACTGCTCCCTTTGTGAACGCATCTACTTATAAAAAATACTCCCAGTTAGAAAATTTATCTACTTTCCAATCCCATCTTTGCTGCTCTTTGACGACAGGGACTCCAGAGATAAAAATTCGAAAATGAGGACCTTTCGAACTCCCGACTTTCGAAAATAAATCGTCAGAAATCTGAAACGCTGCAGAAAAATCTAAGAGCATGTTTCCTATAAGTTTTGTGAGCTGCACTTTCTAATGTCAAGTTTGTGCTGATGAACTTTCCTGTAAAAAGTTGTAATTTCTGTGAAAAAGCAGAAAAATGCAAAAAAACGTCATTTTTGCTGTTTTCCGCATTTTTCACGAAAGTCAAAACTTTTCACAGAAAAGTTCGATCAGCAAAACCTTGGAACCGTTAAAGAAAGCTACTCACAAAGCTTCTAACAATCATGCTCTCAAATTTTTCTGCAGCGTTTCGGATTTCTGACGATTTATATTCCAAAATCACGAGTTTGAGTGATTTTCTTATTCAAATTTTTATCCTTGAAAACTTCTTCATCAGAGAGCGTCGAAGATATGATTAGAAAGAAGATAAAATTTGTTTTTTAATGATATTTTTCGCATGCAAATACATTCATTTAGAGAGCAGTTATGAAATTTCTAAAATCAAAGCGACGAAACTTCTTGTTCATAATATTTGAAGGATCTAGCCACTCAAATAAATCAAAAATATCCCCACGACCCTTAATGTTCAATTTTCCCGCTGCTGCCACTGGTGGCGATCATTCGGATGTATTCTTCTATGTTTGCTTTTCTGCTTCTATAAAGTGGTCATCGAACACGATTAAGTGAATTTTGACTATGAGTTAACAGCTATTGTTCCTGTTTTTCGTGTTCAAAGACTTCTTTCCGCTTAAACTTGGTCCTTCGGTGGTTTCTAGAAGTTTTTGAAAACTCTTCCAGGCGATTCATCGCACGCACAGAATGGACGCCGTTGCGTCCAACTAACAATAAGATAGTTTGTGCTTGAAAGAGCAGAAGGCAAGAGGAATAAACGAAGCGATTAGGAAGACGCCGTCATTTGCTTGACTCTGTTTCTGAGTAAAATCGCCTATTCTTTCTAAGATGGATAAGAAAGCCGTTCCGCTGCGAATATCCACAGCCTTAGCTCGGCTAAGTCTACCTCGGTGGCCGCTTCTCATCCCTATCAACCCCACTCTCATATCAAGCTCACTTCGCGTTTCGTGTTTTCTGTAAATTTGGTCAATAGGAGATCGTCACATGGATCTCCATTGTTTTCTCTGTATCATGTAACGTTGCTAGGAAATCTTGATGAGTGCAGCTTTTGAGAAGCCTTTACCATTTTTTATTGTTAAAAATCGTATAGATTGCCCCCCTGTATAGGTTTTTCTCAATGGTATTGTTGATAGTTCTTTCCAATAAAAATTTTAACTCTTAGTAATCAAAGTCACTGGCACCGCGGGCTTCGTGCAAAAGCTTTCAAGAGTGCCCAGATTTCTTTGAACTTTCTCGGTGGAAAGCACGAGCCTCTCATACTTGTATGCGCAAGATTTGAATAGAAATCAGGTAGATGCTTATAACTTTGTCCAGAAGACAGGAAAAAATAAAATTTTATATGACCTAGCTGACCATTAAACAATTATGTCTGACGGTTTATAGAGACTTTGCTGGTCATTCTTCACGATTATATGGATCAAGGGAAGAGTGGCTCAAGAAGGAGGATTAAAGCCCAACATCGTCTGGGCAGAAAATTTCTTTGGTGACGAATTAGCGCAGAATATTGGAACTCAGATTTTCTCATATTTACAAAAAATCATTTGAAAAACCAAAATCAACAGAAAACGATTGCAATTGGATGTAATATGTACAAATGGTACGCACATCTACAATTGTTTGATTTTCAAAAATTTGTAGCTTAGCACTGTTGCAACGGATTTGATCTTGTAATTTTATTAGAAAGAATAAGTCTTTCGCCTTCGAATACCGTCTTGTGGCACTTCTGTTTTGCACTGATTGCTGAGATAAAATTGGAAAAGTAAGACCATAAGCTTATGTAAGCTTTGACCATTTTATGTTAGGTCACCAAAAATCTGAAACGCTGTAAAAAAAATCTGAAATTGTCAATGCATATGTTTTTCGGCCTACTCTTTGCAACTGTGAAGAGATTGTGCTGTTTGAACGTCTCTGTGAAAAGTTATGATTTTCACGAAAACTGACAAATTAAATGATTTTGGTGTTCTCCCTAGTAGACTCGATATTCATAACCTCTCACAGAAACGTCCAAACAGCACATCACAGATGCAAAGGGTAGGCCAAAAAACATATATACTGACGATTTCAGATTTTTTTGCAGCGTTTCAGATTTTTGGTGACCTAACTTAAAATGGTCAAAGCTTATATGGTCTTAGTTTTTCATTGTTATCTCCGCACATAGTGTGAAACAGAAGCTCCACAAAACAGCATTTAAAAGCGAAAGACTTTTTCTTTCTGACAAAACTATAAGCAAGCAAATCCGTTGCAACAGTGCAAAGCTACATATTTTTGAAAATGAAACGGCAGAACTTTCGGACCCACCTAATACACACAAACATTTACACGACCACAGATTGTCAAATTTTAGTGATATCTCACTATTGACTTCGAGGCACAAATGTCGGAAAATGCATTTTGACTATACAAATTTGCAAACTGCAGACCTCAAGCACTATGTAGGTTCGCCATATAGACGCAGCTTGCACATATCTACCCATCTATCTTGGCTGATTAACAGCTAATGAAGTTCTTATGAAATTTTGTGTTTACAGGTAGGAAATTACTCATCTGTGCACTCACTAGCTTAAAAAACTTAGAAACTCTATAGAGCGATTTTTAGAAGGCTAGTTACATAAGGACATCATAGTTACTTATTAATGCCAAAAAATCGAAGAATTTTTGAATTACAGTAATAATTATGGCTGCTTAACAGCTAGTCGAATTTTTATAAAAATGTGTATTTGTATGTCAAATATTACTATTATTACTATACAGTTCGCTAGCCATCCTAATATATAAGCAAATTATATTGATGAATATAGCATTTGAAACAAGAGCATTCAGGCAGTGAAAAAAGGCGAGTAGGTAAGTAGTCATTCTAGGTTTATCTTTATGCTATGCTGCTGTCCTTGCTGAAAGTTCATCAATTAATCTGAAAAGAGCCTTTTTTCCTTGTGCTTTCGTAGAGTGACGCTTGTCGCAAAAGAAAGCGATCTAATAAATTTATGTGCTTATCGAAAATTGAGTCTGTAGAACTTTTTATCATGTAAAATTCAAGCGAAGTTAATTGCAATTATTTTTTCAAAAGTCTAGTTAGTATTTCTCACAGCGCAATCTGCTTTCTGCAGTTTTTTTTTTCAAAAAATTATGTACGGGTCTTCAATACAGACCATTGAGAGCAATCGGTGTTCGCGCTGATTTTCCAGCTCATTATAGAATGTGTATAGAGCACATGTGTGCATTGTTGCAAGCGCTGACCACTGGCCATGATGTTGGCGCACCTGCAGAGTGGAATTGCTATAAATTCCCTGAATAAGATGCCCGGAACCACTCATTCGACATGCTTCTCTATATTTTTGCCTTCTACTCAACCCTTGCAATCTCACAAATAACAGCTCAATCCTGTGATCCTGATGGAGAGACGGGACGTGAGTTCTGGAGTCAATAATAAAATCAAAAGATTGCTTTATTTTTCTTAGCTTGTATCGACAACGCTTGCCAGCCCGGTCAAACTTGCATTATCGATACGCAAACATGCTGTGTTGACGATAATGTCATCCCAGCAGAACCTTCCGTAGTCAGTGAGGCTACCACTATTGGAACCGGATCCACTTTGGCACCAGGTGAGCAGCAAATCTCTACGAAGCTGAGAGAACTTATCAAGTGTATATGCAGGTATAACCATTGTGCCAACCGTCACACTGACCCCTTCAGTTACTGCTTCAAGTAAGTCCGCTGTAGATAACTCTAAAAACCTTTAGAATACGCACCATTCACAAAGAAGGGCTCCCAACTAGGCCATCGCCCAAGTCTCGCTGTAGAAGATGAATTCCAAAGCGAGAAAACTACTCCAGAAGGTGGAAGCGGCCACGCTGGCTCCGCCCATCTACCTGGGTGGTCCGAAGATTACATGAAACTGACATTCAGAGTAGACAAAAGTGTTGCCAATTGGATAATCATATCGAGAGGTTAATCTATGACAATTTTGGGCACATCAAAGCCAAGTCTGGACTTGTTATCTTCAGACCACTCACATTGATGGGCGGAGCCGGCGTGGCCGCTTCTATCTGTTTATTTGGAGCTGTTTTCTCGCTCTAGAATTCATTTTTTTCACAGCGAGACTTGACTAATTGCTTATAGGGGCCTCCTTATTATATTACATAAAACTCATCAACCTCATTTTGGTGCCTATGGATTACATTTAGCATGCGTTGACAAAATCAACCCACGAACTGGAAGATCCGATTGCCCAGCAAGAGCTAGTCTTTGCAATGATGCCAACTACATTGCTGTAATGACCGAGCAATGCCCAAAAACTTGCGGAAAATGCTCTGGCACCGGTGGCACCACCAGTGAGTTTCACTGCTGTAAGGATTGCCCCACTCGAGAAATGGAAGATGTTTAGCTTGTATTGATCGCGTAAATCCGGCTACTGGAGTATCCGACTGCCCAGCATTGGCCCATCTATGTAACAATGCAGCATATACGGCTCTAATGACCGAACAATGTCCACTCACTTGTAATAGATGTTCCAGCGTTGGCGTAACCAGTGCAAGTTAGTTTGGACCTTGTAGTTACTATGGGCTTGGCTTAAAATTACTCTCTTATGCAGCCACGGTATCCGGGACTTGCGCTGACAAATTGAATCCCAAAACAGGTGTGTCCGACTGCCCGATGAGAGTTTCGCTCTGTCAGGATTCCAACTACATAGCGCTGATGAGGGTAAGACAATGATTTTCTTAGCCATCCAAAACTCGAGACTATCCCAAATTTTCTAGGTGGAATGCCCAAAAACATGCGGATTCTGTACCGGTAGTACCGTAACCGGTGTAACCGGTGCAAGTACCGTAAGCGGTGCTACAGTCCCTACTCGCGCTCCTGGAAGTAAGTATCAAATATTAGCGTTTTGCTGTTCGCTTGATCATCCATTTATTTACTCAGCCTGTGTCGACGCTATCAATCCACTCACCGGGACGTCAGATTGCCCATCGAGAGTTGCTCTTTGTAATGATGCGGCCTACCGAAATCTTATGGTGGCTCAATGCCCACGAACTTGTGGTGTCTGCTAGGTGTTACCATGATGTTTGCTTGTAAAATGTGGTTAGTGCTTTAAATAAATTATTTCCTCAAAAATACGAATATGAAACACAAGATGAGACTATTCGCTATGTGCGTGGAGGTAAAGGGCTGAAGCAACTTGTGCAGTTGTTGCTTTTAAATGTTTCTTCTCTCCAATATTACCAGATTTGATGATTGCAAAAAAAAAACGCTCTTTGGTAACAAAATTCCTCTCCAAGCTCTGCCGACGATTTTCTGCTGCAAAATCGTTACCGTCGATTTTAACTTTTCAAATACTAGAGAAACTTTTACGGCAAAGAGCACAATTTAGCCGCTCAAGTGTGTGTATAAGCGATTCATCGCACGCAGAGAAAGGGCGTTACTGCAGACTTCGCAGCGTTTCTCTGACCATGCACTCTTTTAACTCTTTGGCCGTCTGTTGCCTCTTCTATGCACAAACTCTCTTGACCACATGCAATGACATCCAGTCCCTGCGTGCAAAGACTCGCCTATAGGTTCAAATATAATCTGCGAGGAAGAGCAACATAAAAAATTACCCAATTTACTACTTATTTTATTCTGTGAGAAACAGATAGAGGAAACTAATCTCCAACTCACAGGCCAAACAAGATTTTAATCATTCATCGTAAGGCACTTGGGAAGTAGTAGGAGATATTTATGCAAGTTGTACTGAGATGTAAACGCATTTTTTGGGGGTATATGTGCAATATCAGAACAGACTGATGTCTTTGCCATCCTCGGATGAAACTTCTGTCGAATCTTCTTGTCCCAGTTTATCTTGAGTCATTTGTTCGTAAAATGATGTCAGCGAGGGATGGTCTCTGATTTTATCCTCCAGATCTAAAACTTGCGTTTTAGACTATTCCCAAATTTACATGATGAAAAAGGACCTTCTGACAATGAGCTTATCCTACTTGGCATATACATTCTAGTGCTCGCGCACAAACCACATGTTTTAGGGCATTGGATCTGAATAGTTATACTTCAAAAACGAGAACTTGCTGTTGTAAAGATCTTACCCTCATGAGTGGAGCGTAAACAGAACTGGCACAAAGACTTTTTCGTTTCTTACAGTCTGATTCATTCGTGCTGGGATTCACCAAATCCACGCATTTATCTGCTGGGACTAAAAGCACAAGGACATCGCTTATTGCTCAAATTAAGTTCTAGACTTACTTGGACATCTATGACATGTGACTGGGCATTGTTCAGTCATGAATTCGTAGTATTTGTCTACATTACACAGCAAAGCAACTTGAGCGCACTCTGATTTTTTAGTTTTCGGGTTGACTTGGTCTTGGCAGCCATCTGAAACTGTCAAAATGCTCAAGATCTACATTCGGAGGCAGAGAACAAACCAGGGCTGGCCGTTGGCTGTATGGGAACGGCGGTAGGTACTATTGGATCTAGAATGAATATATGTATAAAGAGACCTTTTCTTTTATGGCCAAATTCCCTAAAGGGAAGACGCCGTTGAGTGGGAAAATACTTACGGACTGTGACATTCGATGGACAGCATTGCTGTATGCTATCAAGACACTCGTACCCGGGGGGACAGCTATTTCCGATACAAGCTGAAAAAAGACATCTGGCTAGATGGAATGATGCCAATTGCCTGTACGCTTGTATTTAGTTCGTTTGCAAGGCCAAAATTTTTTTGAATCTTTGCAGAAATGTTATCACTCCGGGTGGGATATGTTTTCGCTTGACGCAGATAACCGTCTCCCTTTACGGTATCGCAGTTCCGTTGCGTATTCCCGACAAAACTTTTATGTGGAACAATTTTTTATGAGAAGATTTGGAACTTTAAATTTATTGATAAAAAATGAAACTTACGCCCTGCAGGGATAGTACCATCAGGGCATGTCACATTAGCGTCAGGTAGCCCTGGAGGTTCAGGTAACTCTGGTCCTGGACCTTCAGGTCCAGGTCCCTCCGGTTGCGCAAAGGAAGACGTTAGTATGACTAGGAATACTACTGCAGTGGAGAACATTGTTGCTGAATGGACCGGAAACGAGAGGTTTTATAGGAAAATGCCGGAGCAGATGGACAAACAAGGTAATGCTCGTATTGGACCGTTACAGCATTGTTCTATTGTTTTCGTACAAAATCTGTATACAGCTTCAGAACGTATATAGTAATGCGCGGATAGAATGAGGATTTACGGCCATCAAATCTGATCGAAATGATTCCGCAAGAAAAAGGCAAAGTAATCAATTCAAAAATTATATAGAACGAATTTTTTAGACTTGATTTTCTTGGAAGAAGCAATTTTTGGCATAACGTGTGAGAAACCAATGTTCGGCTCAAGTGAAACATAGTTTGCCGCTGAAAAACATGCCAAGGGTTCTTAAAATCTATAATAAGTTGAGCCTAATTTCTCGACAAAGTTCTTTTAGAAGCGACATTTGAACAAGGATGTCGAACTTGGATTTGGATCCTCAAAAATGCGAAAAGACATAAGACATAAAGTGCCGAAAACATTACTCGAAGATGGACAACTCTTACCAAATAACATTTGACTGACATTTGCGTGAATAGAATGGTTTCCTTCAATAGATTCGTTGTTATTTTAGGTTTTCTCAGAACCCGTCCTTTCAGTGTAAAAACCCTCCTTTTAACTCAGAAAAAGTGAGTTGATAATGCAACTGAACAAGCCCAGAATCACGTAGTTTGCCTCTTATATGTACGAATAACTTGCATCACTTAAGAGTCTCCTTGAGCAAAGATCCCGAGCGAACAAACAAGAATGCCTTTCCTAATGGCAATAAAAATAAAAATCAAAGGCTATAGGACTTTTTACAGATTTAACCATCATATCTGATTCAACAGCGTGTTTTCTTCAATTTTTTGAAACCATTTTTCTTGCAGAAAATGCTTCGTTTCGTTTAAGACTGCTTTTAATGAGATTTTCCATTTTCCATGTACTGTCACACAGCTGAATCTTTATGGAAACTCATGCTAACTGTTGTAATCTCACTTTTGTTTCATCTCCCCACTTGCTCGTCAAAATCTCTTATAGCAGTCATCATCAATTTTCTAATGGTGCCCGATAACAAAGATGGCAGGGCCATGTAGCTAAAGCGTTGCCACTGGCTGGTTTCAAACGGCTAGGGACAGAAGTCACACCGCGCGCGACGGCCGCTCGCCGCCCTAAAATTTTGTGCCTAACTAGAATTCATCAGTGCTAAAGTGGCACGGCCCCACAGTAGGGGGGGGGGTGCCAGATATATGACCCGATGCTATAAGTAACATTGCGACAGCAGTACTGACTGGGCCAAATTCTGTACTGCTTGACGTCGCGTTGCGGCGTCGCTCGTGAGAGTGACTCCTGACCCGTATCCGTTTCAAACAACGGCCGTTCCAAGCCAGTTGACTAGCGACAATTTTGTCAATTTGGCAAATCCTGTACGAACGGCGAAGAAGTTCCTTCGTTAAATTAGTGCTTGTTTACAAAGCGATCAACTAGATTGAGGGACAAAGCTTATCTGAGGCGCCGTAAGTCAACTTATGCCTGCCTCAAGCGACTTGGAGTGACGGTGGTTTACTATGGACAACATTCTTTTCTTTTGCTTGTAACAGAGAATGTTCAGTGGTATTCTACGTTTTTAGCCTGAATTGTGGAGATCACCTTCAACTATTGCCTTTTTTGTTTCAAAAATGTAACTTGGAGAGTTGAGGAGAAAAGTGCTCAGAGGAGGCATTTTAGGTCTGTTAGTGTTCGAAAGAATCACAAGCATTCAGCATTACCTTTTTGATTCAACGGCGAATCACCAGGCACGATACAAAGTCAACATGCGAAAATTTACTGAGTTCTGGAAAAACGTATGCCCTTTCTGACAAGCTCGAGGAATAGAAATTAAAAATATAGCGAGTTGATCTTTCAAGATTGTCGGAAATCTATACTCGAGTCTTTTTTGATTTACTTTATGTGACGCGATAAAGACATAAGAGAGATTAAGCACTATTGCCCGTGGGTGTTGTTATTGCAGCAAAATAGAGAATGTAACATTTACATGCACTCAAGTGTCTTCAACTGCACTTGTTGTATAGAGCTTCTTTCCGTCATCTTTTGTTGGCACTTGGGATAGAGATGTAACGATGGTATAGTGAAGCATGTCGATATCCTTTCAATGCCTTATTGGACACAGTGTCAATTAATATTCTCCATGGAAAGCCTCACTTTGACCTTGTGATCGCTAAATCAGTGGATATTGTAGTAGAAGTTTCTCTACCGTAAAGTACCCTATTTTCCGGAGTATAAGCCGCACCTTGTATAAGCCGCACCCGCCGCAGCGAACAATGGCGCGAAAGCGCCTCTGAAAAGAGCTATATAGCAAATTGAAAACTCGGTGCGTTCTAGTACGGATAGTCATGCCTTCACTTTTTTTCTTGTTTCATATGACTTTGCGGGTGTTTAGGTTGTGTTTTCTTTCCTAAATGATACGGTTGACTGTGCTTTCCTTTTTTCAATGATGTTACCGGTGCTAAAGCTGTGCTTTCTTTTATTTCGATTTTGATTTGGTTTGAAGCTTATCACCTCTCGATTCCATGTTACTACTGGTATTCAAACGTTCCTTTATTGTTCAGCGGATTCTTGGAGAATAAAGGAGAAGGTAGAGAATTTTGTTACAAACAAACACACTTGCGAAGAACCCAAATAAAGAACGAAAGCAGAAAGTCCGTATTAGATTACTAGGCGAAATGGATAGTACTTGCTGCTTATGCGGCTTTGCGCATCGCGAACGACATCGCATTTCGGCCCGCGCGCGGTGAAAAGAAATGCGGCTTATACTCCGGAAAATAGGGTAATACTTCACATTCGCACTCCTAGGCCGTCCGCGCAGGGCGCAGAGAGTGCGCAAGGTGTGTATTGCGCGTCACTCCTCTTCCCTCGTGCACTCTCGCCCCCTGTTTTCTCTGCGCTTCTTCCAGTCATGAACTATCTTCATTGGACGCCAGCGTTGCCCTCCGTGCGCAGCGCGGACAGCTAATATTAGGTTGATGCAAAAGCAATACGCGTCTTTCTAGCCCTTGTTTCACGACAACTTTTCTCCGTTAATTTTTTTCTTTGAAAATAACTTAGTACACATCAAGAAGCTCCTATCATCCTCTATCCAGTGGTGGTTGAAACGGGCTTCTAGATTTACTAGTTAAAAAATAATAAAGCTTCACAGAACCGCACTCGAAAACAGAATCTCATTGCATTTACTTTTCTGGCCAGGAATCGAGCCCGAATAAAGGCAAATTTTTAAAGCTCCAGCTATTGTAGTCAATGGAAATTGGTGTCTACATTATGCACGTTTTATCATTTTCTCAAAAACTACCTAGACTGAGATTTCGTCGCCTCAACATAGGCAGTCGTTTTGATCATTCTGTGACCCATAAATTTCTTTTTAACAGGACAATTGTCAAAGCTTTGCTCATTTCTGTAAGCGTAAGGGTGGACCTCCTACTGACAGTTTTTACTGGAATGTGTAGTTGTTCGTTACGCAGAAAGTCAAAAAAACTCCATATTTAGGGATTTTTAGGCTTGCGAAAAAATGTCCAGAAAACTGGACAATTTTGGATTTTTATTTTTGCCTATTCGCAGATCCTCTTTGTAAACCCTTTTCAAGTTGTTTTGTACAACTGCTCCCGGATTACAAATTAGGCTACTATTATCTATATTAACAAATTTTGAAAAAAGTTATGATTAGTTAAAGACCGAAGTTTCAGAAAAAAACTTTCTCTGCTTATCCATTCATATTTTACTTCCCGTTGGCGATATGAATATAGGAGGATGTGCGCTGTATTGCGAAAGGTTTGATGTCTCTAATGTTTCTTATCGCATTAAAAATGTAGTTTTAGAAAGTTATAACACGTCAAAGTGAAAACTCACAAAACGCGTATTACTTTTGCACCAACCTAATGCATGCTATGTTCTGATTCCAACTATACTCGTTCGTGTCAAGCTCGCATTAGCTTGGTGTCAGTCGGCTAATCACCTCTCATTTGGGTATCATTGTCTGATGATAACTTGAAAGGCCGTCTGTCTCTTTGTGCATATGTGTGCACCTTCTGCACTTAAAAAAAAATTGCGCGTCCAAAGGATTACAGAATTTATAGCTCTCGAATTTGAGCCCTATTGAACATGCAGTCATGTGTCTGTTTGATATGTAAATCTGAGCCGTCGACGTCAGCTCACAAAGCAAGCAGAACGGAAATAGTGAAACATAAGAAACAAAAATCTATCAGATCACCCCAAAAGTTGAGAATTTGCTCAATGATAAAGCTCACATTAGTTTCCTTCCTTTCTCTATAAAACCTTTGAGATGTATCTGAACGTTTTCCAGTTCTAGTCACCGAGCTTTTATGCCGGAACTTATGGAATGGGTTTTTTGTATTTAATTCGTCATATGGACACATCAAACATTGTGTTATTGCGGATAGGGGAAAGAAAGCTGCCAGCTTCGGTCGCCTGCGCGGGCTGCTGGTCCTGGAACGACATGCAACAACGTTGCGAAAGGACCAGTTAGCCGCGAAAGGCGGCTTAAAGGCAGCGTCCAGGCAGATTCTCGACTTCTATATTTCTATGTTATCCAGGCCTTTCCATGGCGCTGGTTCCGAGTATGGTCAAAAAGCGTGAATTTCAGAAAACCACCTTTTGGGGCTATTTTGGGAAAACCCGGACGATTGCTCCTGATGTTATCCTTGTCGAAAGCAAGTATTAACAGGTAAACGCTGCAAGTTCGACTGTGTTGATCATGTGAAAACACGTCAAGGCTGAGGAGATTTAGTTCATAAAGGGTTGGCCGTCGAGGGAAGTGGGCGTGGTCGTCGAGCTCGGATCTGCCTGGACGCTGCCTTTAAACTGGCGGCTTTCGTTCCCCTACCCTGTTGTTGCTATTTGAGACTTAGAATAGCAAGCAAACCAAAATTTTCGTTCGTTCATCCATTCGTTAAGAAGGGCAACTGTGAGCAATAACCATCATGCTTCTGAAAAGCTGGCACAGCTTGATAAGAACAGCGGCCCATATGCGCCTGTGGACGTGCGAGCACCGAGTAACTAGTTTTTGAAAAGCCTGGCAGTTTTCAAGATGGGTGTGGAAAAAGATGGCCACTTATTTTATGCTAACTCTTTTTCGTGATATCAACCAGGGTCCGGTACGAGAGTGGCAAATGGATCCTGTGAAGTAGCTATGCCTTTCCCGTGCAATTTATGGCTTCGCCCTTGATCGCGCTAACAGCGCACGTCGTTCTATTCGACTGCGTATTTTGCTGCAACAAAAAGAAGGGAAATATTAAAACTAAATCTGTATTATATAGACACTGAGTGTAGAAAGAAAACTATGTAAGAATCACGAGAAACTCATGTGAACTGAAGGTTGTGCCACCCGCTCGGTATCATTAGTGTTTCAATTGCCATCTTGTGCATCCCTCGCGCCTGGCCACATATCCATTGCTGACCTGTGCCTGTCTACGTGACGCGCAAGCTTTTTCGCAATGTTTCTGGTTTTGTCTTTCTCTGGCAGATCGGTTGTGTAGGTTGGCTTGAAAGCCGCCATTCGAATCTTCGGACTGTTTCTGTGAATACTCTCAAGATCGCTTCTGCCGGCAAACGAGGGGCATGGAGTACCATTTCCGTCAATAACAGTATTTTCAATATCTGCAGTTGCGTAGCAGCTATCCATGCATTTTCACATTTACTCTCTCTGAGAGGCTAGGTTCTAACCAAATAATAAAGTTTCGTGGCGATTGTAAGACTAAATTTTCTTCACAGGAATGCCTTGAGTGTCATAAACGAAAATGGAAATGACAATGTTGTGCTTCCTAGAAACTTTATTCAAATACGTTTGCCTGAGGAAACAGAATCAAAGATAGTTAGCAACTTCAGTTTCGGAAATGCCGATTTTATCCCAAAAAGAAGATTTACTGCTACCGCGCGGTAAGTGATCCTTCATTATGCGTTCGCGACGATGTTAGCATTGTCACAGATCTTTGAGATATTTTTCATTGCACAAGTAAGAGGAAGACATGCAGAAAGAAAAAATGGGAGCATTTGCGAAGCAGAGGTGACGCATTGGTGCATTATGACGCAAAGTTAGTGACCAGAGTGCATATGCGCGTAGCTTGTAAAAGCTTATGTATTCCTACTGCTATTCTTTTCAAAATGGGATTGCAGCTGTTATTTTTACTTTCGGAATTATTTTTGTAGCGCTTTTGCGCAGGTGCTGCAGCATGTACAAACCCTACTGAGCGCAAGACTCACGCATTTGAGATACAACGTCCAGGTAGAGTAAACTCAAATACGGCGTGACGATAGGCGAGTGAAAAGGAACATTGGCTTAGTAAAAATAATTGCTGGCGAGTGTAAGCCATTTTTCAGGACCGTAACGCTGTTACAACATCTTCACGCGCGAAACCTTTTGGCCTTTTCGCTATAGAAGCAGTGACGTTTTGAAATACAAAGAGGGCATCATACGCAAAAATGTATGGAAAGAACGGAGGCGGGAGAGAAAACGTTTGCAAACGCAAGACATAAAAAGCGTTTCTCGAACCTTGCTCCAAGTTTGGAACTTTTTCATCACAAGAGTAGCGAGATAGACGAAAACGAGCAAAATCTTATATATAGCTGAACTGTTCGTATGTGTGCGTATCTGTCTGTACGTATGCTCCAAATAGAAATTCTTATTTCAGAATCGATTCGGAAAAAACTTTGCACACATACTCTTTGGGGCGGGGCGGGTGTCATAGGCTACTTTTCATAAAAATCGATAGAATCGATCGATATCATTTTATCGATTTTTAGTAAAACTTGACCCACGGGGCTGGGAGTTGGCACAGGGGGATCCAGCATGGTGATTACGAATACATTATTAGTTTTCGAAATTAATCGATACTTTTGTCAATTTTATCGATTTTTTGCAAAGTTCGAGCTACGGAGCTGGGAGTTGGCACAGGGGGTAAGTGAGCATGCTGATTGCTACCGGAATAGGGAAATGAAGTGTAGAAATGGACACAAGGTAAGGTTGTACATGGATAGGGATGGGACCTATATTATAGTGTTTTGACAAGCCGGGCGGAGCCGGGTAAGCCAGCTAGTTCGCAATAGAAACCAATAAAAAGTTATCAGAAATTGCTTTCCGCCGCTTAAAATTATGCGGGCGTACAGCACAGCTCCGAGAGAATCGAGCGCTTAGCTGGAACTGTGCGGAAACTCAGTACGAACGCAGTTAAGGCAATTAACGCGAGGTGGCTGCTGGATATTTTCGCGCTGGGCCGTCTTCAGCTGTCAGGTACTGTCGTGCGAAGCTCCTTAGCGTAATCCTATATAAAGTGTTTTGCTCGTTCTTTCACGTTTACTACTTCTACTTATACTTTTCCCCTACTATTTTTCCCTTGCTTTTTATCTATCTTTCACGTCAACTCAGATAATGCCGGGGCAGGCGGTCGGCAAACTCGCGCTTTTCTGCAAGCGGCCAGCAAAATTTTGGGGCGTGGCCAAACCTTCAGCGAGCAATACTTCCGTGTTCTGCCAGCGGGCAGCAATAAAAAATTTTCTGCAGGCGGTCGTCAAGTAATTATTTTCAGCAAGCCAATTTTCAGCGGGCGCTCTCACTCTTGTTAAGCAGTTTCGGAAGTGCGCTGAGCAAAGGTAGCACTCTACATAACAGAGCTGTTACCAAGGGTTTGATTACCCGAGTTTAGGGTACCTCACAGGTGAAGATACCTACGAGTTGTGCGGTCCCTCACAAAGGGCCGTGCCACCTCCAGTAATTTTGCATATTCTCGCGGAAAGTCCGCGAGAATGCGGCCACTGCGTTGTAACTAAACTGCGAAAAAACTGCAATTACTCCAAGAATTCGTCTTAAATTTCGCTAACATTATTCCAAATATCTGCAAGACTGCCAGAAATTAGCGGACTATTTTTTCGGTGCCCGCCTGGTCATGAATCGCATAACCGCCTGCCCCCGGCGATTATCTGAGAAATGGCATAGTAATCAGAGCACAATGTACAACGTCTAAATATTTAATAAATGAGTAATCAAATAGTACACTTGGTTTAAGTCTTCTCCTTGACCGTTCGTTTCTTTGCAGCTACGAGGAGAAATTCACAGGTCGGCTTGCGTTTCACATTTTCACGCATATCTGTATGTATCTTTCGTGCACTACACATGGGGACACATTTCCATGCTTAGGGGACCACCAAAAGATTTCTCGACTTTTATATGAAATGATTTACAACTTTGCAGTTAAGATAAAAATACTTCAACCCAGTGGTTGAACTGTTAACTTGCGGATAATGCAAGGGTATCTACAAGAATTATAATAGAATCAGAAATCAAATTGCGACGCTCTTTAATGCTTGCACTATAATCAAAAGCGTAACAATCAACAAGGAACTGACTTAGGGTCCTGAGGGGCCTAATAGCTGAAACTAGTATGCCAAATTAAGCAAAGTTGAGAGATTTGTTTCGATCGGAAAAAAATTCAATTTCAAGCACGCCGATGTATTTTTCGTTCCATAAGCAGCATTGTAGCCTTTATAGATGAGAGCTGGCTCAATTATATCGTAGCCATGACAATGAACTAATTGCTGGGAAGTAAGTCTGTTTTTTTGCATTGGCTTATCGCAAATAACTCTTCTTTACTTCATATCTTGAGTGCCACTGGGTAAGTTCAGAATTTTTGATCAGTTTTCCCATTTTCTCATACTTTCTCAAGTGTGAAATTTTTTCTCCGGACTTAATCTTCTCATCTCTAACCGCTCATCAGGAAGATTGGAAAAAGAGATAATTGCTGCTCAATGACCAACAAAATGGGTAGTAGCATATGGCAAGCTGTTAGCTGCAACACATCAAAGTTTGCATTTGCACGACGGGAAATGCTTCGATCTCGAGATCTGTCTCTGTTAAAGATGCAAAATTTTCGTTCAGAAGGACAATCATATTTTTGGTCGGCCAATGAACCGTTGGTAATAAGCTACACATTCGAAACTTTTAGCCAAGCAAGATTGATCTGTTTTGCAAGAGGC
Source organism: Cylicocyclus nassatus (assembly GCA_958299035.1). Lineage (NCBI taxonomy): Eukaryota > Metazoa > Nematoda > Chromadorea > Rhabditida > Strongylidae > Cylicocyclus > Cylicocyclus nassatus. Next base: position 104,952,327 of record CATQJL010000001.1, read on the forward strand.
TCCCGTAAGGCTCGCTTTTCTAAGATAATCCTTTCAAAAAACAGAAAATTCTTCTATCAAGAATCGTTAGTGTCTTGAAGGTTACATGATTTATTAGGTTGGTGCATAATCGTGTGTTGTGGAATTTCGATGATTTTCATTGTGAAATAGATTTTGCACGTTTTCGTATCACTCTTGTACCTCTCTTCCTCTTGTGATGAGAAAAGTTTCAAACTAGCGGGCTTTGAGATTTCCGATTTGTATATGACGTGGAAACTATCTCAAACTGAAACCGCTTCCTTTGTGCATCGCTGGAATTTGGAGTTTCTAGACCAAAAGCGGGAACGGAACCAAGAATGTACGAAAACAATATGAATTGTGAGAAAGAATGGTGCTAAATCGCTCAAAGGAAAAAGCTTTTGGGTGGTTTGACGAGTTTGTTTCGAACTGGAACAATTTGAAAAAGCTGTCGGAAGAAAGGACTCAAAAAGGCGCATTAATTTTGCGCCAACCTAATAGTATGTAACTAATAATATAACTGCTATGGTCTTACGACGAATATAATTATTGTCCTTTAAATCCTGAGCACCTTCAATGAGGTGAAATGTTGGGATTCAAAGAATCTTTATTCGTGACACACTTTGGTGATTTCCTGGCGTCGTAGCGACATTAAACCGGTGACTGTGATTAAAGTTACGATGTAATGAGATAACAATTGTTGCATTGTTATTTGACTAGTGCTTGGCACGAGGTGGCTTTGCGAAAGTGCAAAAAACGAACTCCCCCTGACTTTCGAAAGTTTACAAAGTCTCCCTTGATCCTTACCCGATATATCCGATTCGAATCAAAAACGAAACGTCGACTGAAAAAACCTAATTTCAGACCAACAAAAACGATATCCCCTTTTTTGCCCCAAAAATGATGTTCAGCTTGCTTATAGGGCACTTGTGCCGAGCAATATTTTTGGCTCATAATCTCATATTTTCGAAGGGTGGCGCGCGCCTTTGAAAAGTTATTCAGCTGGCTTCGAGGTTCTTTAATCAAAGAGAATGTCATTCAATTGCTTTCCGCAGAGCGGAATAGGTTTCTAATGTCTCGAGACCTGATTAATTTAACCGAAGTTTGAGCACTTTATTCTAAGCTGTTGTCGAACGGTAGAACGTTTTGTCCTTATTAATGAACCTTTTCGATGCTTTGATAACGCTGATAAGCCTGAATGTTAGGCAAGGTAAAAACAGTGAATCACGCCTTCAGGAAGAGTGAGGGCCAACATTCAACAACGCTCAAAATGTTGGCCCTTTTGCAAAAATATAATATATTATGTAAATTGATTGAGATCTGCTAGACATACTACACAATATAGATCCGCTTTAGCTGAATTTTGGAGGCCAAACATTGATTTCTACGCTTTTTTGGTTGCTTGATGAACGTGCGTAAGACTCCAAAATTCAAGTACTTCGAGTTTGTCAGTGTGAAGCTGGAAACTAAGTTTAGAGGATCCACCATATTCTTCTTTTCGTCAGTTCCCTGCATGAGTGAATACGTAACACCTAATTGTTGTATTTTCCATGCTGCATCAACGTGACATTGTTTCCAGTCCATGCTTGTGAATGGGCACTGCTTGCTCAGTTTCCACATCTACAGTCGCTGAGACTTTAAAGGTTTGCAACAATACTTACGTCAAATGAGTTTTTTTGCAGGCTCCATACTTTTCCAATATCAAAAACGTCGTCTTTTTGCAGGCCCAGGAAGAGACGAACCGCACTATACAGAAAGCTATAAACATTGCGAGGAAAGAGAAAATTCTGAAAATACTCCTACTAGGTAAGCCTGTGGAGAAAAGTTATCGTTGCATTGTCAGACTGTAATCTTGAAAATTTTTCTCTAATTTCTTGTAGAAAATCAATTTTAGGTCCAGGAGATTCCGGGAAGAGCACAACCTTGAAGCAGATACGGTCTGTTACTGTTTACCGAGAACAATTTCTGTCTAGCAGTCCAAGGTTTCTTCTTCAGGATCATACATGACAAAGGGTTTACTGATGACGAGAAAAGGCAGCGCAAATACATAATCTACCTCAATCTAATTTCTGGAATGACGGAAGTCATACGAGGACTTTCTTCGTTATCGCTTTCTTTCAAGAATTCCGACTCAAAGGTTTACTTTGACACATCAAAATTTAGAAAACCGTATTTGTTGTTGGAACAGTAGTGTTCAAGGTTCTAGCGGAAAAGGTGACTAAGTACTACGAAGAAGTGAAAAACAGCGACGCGGCCGAACTTACCGAAGATGTAGCAGATGCAGTTGGCAGGTGCGCTTCGGCTTCATTCAGCAGCGGGTTTCTATAGACTGTACTTCAGACTCCTAGAGGATGAATCCGTACAATTCGTGCTGCTACAAAGTACCGACATCCGACTTGAAGAAAGCACGAGATAGTAGGTTTCACCTTTTGAGCTAGAACCGGGTTCAGTTAGAACCCAGTTATCTTAGGACTAGATTTTCGATGCTATTTGGAATTTCTACTTCTATATATACACAGTATATATTTAGGTTGGTGCAAAAATAATGAGCGTTTTCCCATTTTTCACTTTAACTTGCTATAGCTTTCTACAAAATCTACATTTTGAAATGTCATAAAGACCCCTAGATGCAGCGAACCTTTCGCAGTACAGCGCACATTGAACTATACTCATATCTCATATGGGCAGAAATATATGGATTGAAAACAAAAAGAGTTTTTTCTAAAGCCTTGTTTTTGACAGAACATAACTCCTTTCACACTTTGTTCTTATGATTTATAAGCAGCCTATCTTGTAGCCGCAAGCCAGTAGTACAAATATACATGGAAACGGCTTGGAGAAAAAAGATTAGCGAAGATGGAAAAATTGAAATCCAAAAATTTCAACTTTTTAGCATTTTTTCAGTAGGCCTCAAAACCCCGAAGTAGAGAATTTTTTAATTTTCTGCGTATTGAAAAGCTGGATGTTTTCTCAAACACCGCTAATGGGACTCCTAGCCTCACGCTTACGGAGATGAGCAAAGTTTGAGCGACTGCATTTTACAAAAGAAAGTTATGGGCTCTAAAATGATCACAACCAGTACCCATGTTAAGCCGCCGATATCTCACTTTAAGTAACTTGAAAAAATATGATTGAATATGTATAATGTAGACAATTTCAATTACATATAGCGGCTAAATTTCCGATAAACCACCCTCATTCGCGCTCAAATTCTGGCCAGAAAAATAAATGCAACCAAATCTAATTTTGAGTGCGATTATGTGAAGCTCTATAATTTCTTAACAGAGTGGGCTAGAAGTTCCTTTCGAACATCGTCAGATAGAGCATGAAAAGAGCTTTCTAACAATTTGCTGAAACCATTAAAAAGAAAGACGTTTGATGGAGAAAAGTTGTCCTGTAAAAAATCCTAGGAAAACGCTCATTATTTTTGCACCAACCTAATATTTGCATTATATACGTATGATTACAATATATATATATAATACAATTACATGCTATATATTTACTATAGAACAGGACGAAAACGCCAACACAACAACTTCGTAAAATTTGAGCCAGGTGCTCTTCAAAAAGCGCTCAAAGGTTTGTTGAAGACATCAAGAGTCTAGAATCTAAAAGTCCACTCAATGACGCTCAAAGAGAATTTGATACAACCTGTTGAAGAAAGTCGCCAAAAACTTGGCGTCCATGGCTAGCGAAAAATAGATGGCAGTTACATACTGCGACATGGGAAAAATGGCGCTTTACAATTGTTTTTCAAACTGCCGCGCCAAATACAAAGCATGTACACTCCCCATTAAAAGTTTAGCCAGGGTCAAGCAAGTGGTGTGGCACACGATCGCTGGTTACGACATCCCCCCTCTGATTGCTGTCTCAATAAGACCCCCTGAACTGTATACCTATGATAGCATTACTTGAAGGCCCTGTCACACAACGGACAACATATCCATAATGAACAAGTCAATTAACCCCTGTAGACAAACTTTGTGCGAGTTTTGAAGGTTCGAGAACTAGGCCACCTAAGTGAAATGGTCATTTTCGGACATGAATAACTTTGTTTAAAACGTGACTAGTTACCTTTTTTGCACTCAAAACAAAGCCACTCCTTCGTTGTCCACTTCACAGCTCCCGCCTCAAAAGACCTCCATATTGTGGAATTAGAAGCCAACCAAGATCTTGTTTTTCCCAATTTTTGCTTTTGATGGCTGTGCTTTCACCAGGGACGGTATGTAACAATCGCCCGTCCGGGTAAGTTACCCAAACAGATAGTTTCCGCTCCATAGCTCGGTGCTCTGGGAATCTGTGTTCTTCCTTGTTTGTTCATCTATTGGAGGGTCTACTACCCTAATATTGTAGCGTAATGACTAGCAGCACTTTGCTGTATAAGCTGAAATAATTCGTTATTTGTATAATCCCGAATGGGATCTCCCACTGATCACGCTCATTTTCAAAGTTATTTATATCCCGCAAAAACTCATTAAAAACGTCATAGTTTTGCTTTCGACCTATTACAATAGTGCTACGCGTGTTTTTAGTAGCACAGATGAAATGTTCAAGTTTTGAGTGTTTCGATAAAGCCCAATTCGCGAGCACAGGTTCAGCGAAGATTTTGTCAACTTGATTTTTCACTTATTTCTTTCAAAAACATGCATAGGACTGTCGTAATAAATGGACAGCAAAACTCTGTGATGTTTTCCTTGAGTTTTTGCGGATATAAATAACTTTTGAAAAGAGCGTGATCAGTGGGAGATCCCGTTCGGAATCATACAAATAACGAATTATCTCAGCTTATACAGCAAAGTGCTGCTAATCATTGTGCTACAATATTAGGGTAGTAGAGCCTCCCAAAGATGAACAAACAAGGAAGAACACAGATCCCCATAGCACCGAGCTATGAAGCGGAAACTACCTGTCCGGGTAACCTACCCGGACGGGCGATTGTTGCATACCGCTCCAGATATCACTCGAGCTAAGAGGACAAATCAGGCTCAAATCACTCTGTAAAATCTGCGAGATCTAGGCTATCGATTCGTATAAATGATGATCATTAAAAAAAATTTTTTGATATAGTTAATGAGGTGTGGCACAACCCCTCAAAAGCTGTGGCGGCCACACCCCATTGATTTACCTTCAAATCATTCAAATCTCTGCGTTTTTTATATCGTTGCTATTGCTCCACCTTCTTCTTTATATGGTAGAAAAACATTTGAAATCGTTTCTTTTAGGGAAAGATATAATCGTTTTTCCTTACCTATGCAAACGGAAAATACTGCGAAAATATTGGGTTACGGTAACATGCTAGTCTGCGCTACTATGTAAATCGCGACGTAAAGCGACAAGAATGAGCATACACGATAGCCTAACTCTCATTTTTACAATAAAATGATTTGAGCCTGATCGGCCTTCTCTAGTCTGAGGCAGGCGCTATACTCCTCGAGGAGTATAACATGGCGACGATTGATATGCATCAAATACGTGTAAAACTGGCGATTTTTGTCGCCGATATTTTGGACGTGTGGTAACTTGTTAGCGATCGATATGCATAGAAGACACAGTCGCCAGTATTGGCGACTGGCGATCGCCCGTCGTAGCGACTGGCGATCCCTTGTCGCCATGCTATACTCCTCGAGAAGTATAGCGCCTGCCTGAGAGATACTGAAAGTAAAAAATGGAAGAAATGAAATTTTGGCTTGCTCATAGTTTGCATGTTATTCGACGTAGGATTCCTAATGTAAGCAAAAAAGTATTAGTTCTTTGTATCAATTGCAAAAAGATGTAGTTAACTCACCTTTGAAAGGATATGTTTGAAGTGACTATCTCACTTGGATCGCCCAATATTTGGAAACCTCAGAAATCGCTGAAACTTGGCCCGCAGGGATTATTTGACATTTTATTTATGAAGATGAAGCTCTTATGCTTATAGTGCTCTTTTATGCTTAGGTACATATACGACGATAGGCCAAAACATCGATATGCTAGTACTAGTACTTTACACAGTGCCTATTTGACATTGTTAACGAATATCATATTATCGCTAACATCAGCTCACCTCGGTGACGACCTCCCCCCTCCTCTCCGACCCCTCAATATACCCCCCCCCCCAGGTGTGGTTGCCGCACCCCACACTTGATCCTGGTTGTAGCTTGATATCGATCATTTCATAGTCATCGAATATTCGAATACCCAATGACCATCGAATATTCGTTCGATGTTATTATTAATCAAATGTCGAATATTCGAACATGATAATGCCTTTGCAGTCCAATTCAGACGTCTCCAACGACAGCGTAGCTCTCGCCTACCCAGGCGCCGCGGCAGCGCCGACCAATCAGAGGCGCGCAGCAATTAGGCTGCTAATGCTAGCGGTTCAGAAGGGCCGTCTCCCCTTTCGAATAGTATTCGAGCTTGAAATTCTCGAATACTTAATTTTTCGAAAATTCGACCTCGCTTATAATTCGAAATAAGTTTTCGATTATTTGACTTTTGAATGATTGATAGTCACTCTACTGTTCACAGTATACTCAAGCGTGCATATTGTTTTAGAAAATTTTCCCTAGGAATATTGGCATAAGAAGAGTAGACGCATCGAAACAGGAGCGCTACGTATCACAGTAACGCTCTTAGAGTGATCTCTCTATTATAGAGGGTGTCCCAGTAGTATGTGTACACTGTTTGAATCTTACTATAATATCTTTTGGTAACTGCCAAAGCGATGCGACGAGGGTACTCTCCTCCCCCATATGCTTTACCGTTGTGCTATGTGTTCTCTTACAGTGTTAACAGCAGATTCGCGACAACGAGGGCAGTCCAGATTATGCGGCGACGAAATATAATGCGATACATGAACTAATGCGGATGTGCAGAGAAACGCCGAGAGAGTACTGGGGAGCGCACGCACTCAAGGAGGATCCACATAGTTTGCATAACAGCGACGTAGAGTTGACGGCGTTCGTAGGTAGTTTCCAGACTGTATGCACTTTAAGTGCAAATTATGGAGCTTGCTCCGCATGGAAAGTGCAAATATGGGCAACAGTCGTCAAAGATCACCTCCTCATTCATAAACAAGCAAGAAGGGGATCAACGTGTCATGTGTAGGCTCAAACAAAACGAAATGTTGATTCCAGACTACCGAATTAGTGCAAATGTCTGACCCCCAGTTGCTATCATAATTCGGAAAACTGTCGCCCATTTTGCTTCCTATCCTGCCGAACTTCTCACAATCATTAGTTTTCGAAAAGCACATTATGATTTTGAACAATATGAAGGTGAGGAAAATTAAGGCAATATAACCTATCAGTTTTACGGGGATTCGCATAAACCTCACCTTTTGAATGCTTGTACACCTTGTGAATGCTTGTTTTTGAAAATATTGTTTTTGCCTCTGGAAATATAAAAACAGGGGGAGCTAGGTCTCGTTGGAAGAAAAGAATCAGTCGATTCATGCGGTAGTACATTTTCCTAAATTTCTAGGAACATTTTGCTAAATTTCTAGGATTAAATGCTGAATCTCACATAAACCTGTCAAATACTTTTTTTTGGATGCTTTTACAATGTGAAAATATTGTTTTTGCCCCTAAAAACAAATGAGCAGAGGGAGCTCGGTCTGCTGAAAGGAAAGACCCAACAAATCCACTCAAAAACACATTTCTTCCAACTAGACTTAATGTAAAAATTCACAGAACTTGCTGCATTTGTTTTTGGCGGCCTCTACTTTGCGAAATCCCTACTTTTGCCAATAAAAATAACACAGCAGAGGGAGCTTGTTTTAATGGAAAAAAAGACTTAGTGTTCATGCGGCAGGAGATTTTTGATATGGTTCTCTAGGTTTCAGTGCTGAATCTCAAAGGAAAGGCTTGAAATTCACTTTGGCCGCTTTTATTTTGCGAGAACCGTATCTCTGCTTTAAAAAGCATAAGTCTCGAAGAAAGGAAAGCTTCAAAGGACTTTATGCGGCAGCACATTTAGGCTAAGGACTTCTCAGTTTCAATGCTGAATCATGCAAAAGCTCGCTTGAAATACACTCTTGAATGCCCAGAGGTTCCATGCGACAGGACATTTTTGCTAGGAATGTCCAAGAAAAAGCTTTGAACAAGCTTTGGTCTCGCTTTAAGAAATGACCGTTTCTTGGCGAGACAATAAGTAGAATATAAGACTGTACATGATCGCGAAGCTTGATGTGTTAGCGGCCGTTGCACAGTTCCTGAATTTCACCCTGAGTTTCGGGTTGAAAGCTGTTCTACACAGATGACTGATGAGGTGATCTTCATGTTTAGTAGCTGTGGTATCTGGCTCGGGTACTTGCAATAAGAACAGCGTAAATGATTTGGGAATTACTCACCGTGAAAACTTTCCTTGAGAGCATAATCTCACTTCTACTACTACGTACCTACGTTCCCCCAAGATCGTTGAGAATATGGAAATGATCTTGAAATGAAATCTTGAAATGAGCCTGATCTTGCTTCCACTACTACTTGCATTGCGAAAAAGATTGTTGAGAAAATGGGGATTCATTCTATTGCTATTTTTAGTTGCATGCAGAATGTTGTCAATGTATCTGCCCCAACCCACTTGCTAGCGACCCGTAGGGTCGTACTGCCGCGGGACATTTTTGTTAAGACTCCCTTGTTTTCAAGGCTAATTTATAAAAAACCTCCTTGGAATTCACTTCAAGCAAAAATTCTTGTGCTCTCGATAGCGGAAAAGTAAAGGAGCTTTGCAAGAAGAACAGCATAGATGATCTGAGAGTCACCATTGTAAAAATTTTGCTTGAGAGCATGATTTTGCTCCTACGACTACATATTTACGTTTCGCCAAAAATCGTTGAGAAAATGGAAGTCCATTTCCTTGCCATTTTAAGTTGCACGCAGATAGTTATCAATGTATCTGCCCCAACCCACTTGATAGCGACCCCTAGGGTAGGTACTACCGCAGGACATTTTTCCGAACAATTCTTTGTTTTCAAGGCGCGATTTTTAGTTGCACGTAGACAGTTATCAGTGTATCTGCCCCAACCCACTTGCTAGCGACCCGTAGGGTCGTATTGCCGCGGGACATTTTCGTTAAGACTTCCTTGTTTTCAAGGCTAATTTATGAAAAACCTCCTTGAAATTTACTTCAAGCAAAAATTCTTGTGCTCTCAATAGCGAAAAAGTAAAGGAGTTTGCAAGAAGAACAGCGTAGATGATTTGAGAGTTATCATTGTAAAAGTTTGCTTGAGGTCATGCTTTTACTCCTACGACTACATATTTACGTTTCGCCAAAAATCGTTGAGAAAATGGAAGTCCATTTCCTTGCCATTTTAAGTTGCATGCAGGTAGTTATCAATGTATCTGCCCCAACCCACTTGATAGCGACCCCTAGGGTAGGTACTACCGCAGGACATTTTTCCGAACAATTCCTTGTTTTCAAGGCTAAGTTATAAAAAAAATCCTCGAAATCCATTTTAACCGCGCCTACTTCGCGAAAGTTATGCTTTGGCACCCAAAAGCAGAAAAGCAGGGGAGGCTGGTCTCAAAAGAAGGACAGAGCCACCGGCTAAACAGCAGGACCTTTTTGCTAGATTATCCGATAGAAAGCTTGAGCGAATTTTATATCTTTTAGTATCGCTATAAAAGTGCCTTCATACCGCGGCGGCAGCCGCCGCTGGTAGCCCGTAGCAGCCGCTGGCAGCCCGTAGCAGCCCGTAGTAGCCGCCAGCAGCCCATAGCCGTAGCTGGCCGCTTTTGTCATAGAAGCGTAAAATCATCAAATTATTGATATTTTAAGCGCAAACGCCCACGCTTCCCATCTTCCACGCTTTTTCCTCTTTGTTGCGGTTAATCTGCAGTTCCACTTTCACATACTACAGAGTTATTCAAGATAGGCACCGGCCAAGGATATAATTGAAGCAGAACCATGCATCTTATATATAAAGCTGAATGTCTGTTTGTCTGTCTGTCTGTATGTATGTCTGTCTGTCTGTCTGTCTGTACGTATGTTCCGAATAGAAAATTCCATTTCTGAACCGATCCGGACCAAACTTGGCACACATACGCTACGGGCCCCGGCGGGTGTCATAGGCTACTTTTCGTCATCGATCGATATCGATTTTATCGATTTTTATCGATTTTTTTGCTGAGTTCACCTACGGGGCTGGGAGTTGGCACAGGGGGGTAATCGAGCATGGGGATTCCTAATACAATATTGGTTTTCAGGATTATCGATTACTTTTATCGATTTTATCGATTTTTTTGCAAAGTTTGAGCTACGGGGCTGGGAGTTCGCACAGGGGGGTAATCGAGCATGGGGATTCCGAATACAATATTGGTTTTCAGGATTATCGATTACCTTTATCGATTTTATCGATTTTTTGCGAAGTTTGAGCTAAGGGTCTGGGAGTTGGCACAGGGGGGTAGTCGAGCATGCTGATCATCCCCAAGGGGGGTGATCAGCATGCTCGATTACACCCCTGTGCCAAATTCCAGCCCCCTAGCTCAAATTTTCAAAAAATCGATAAAATCGATAAAAGTAATGGACGATCCTGAAAACTAATATTGTGTTCGTAATCAGCATGCTCGATTACCCCCCTGTGCAAAATCCCAGCCTCGCATGTCAAAATTTACAAAAAATCGATAAAAACAATAAAAGTAATCGATAATTCTGAAAACTAATATTGTATTCGGAATCCCCATGCTCACTTCCCCCCCTGTGCCAACTCCTAGCCCTGTAGGTGAACTCTGCAAAAAAATCGATAAAAATCGGTAAAATCGACATCGATCGATAACGAAGAGTGGACTGTGACACCCGCCGGGGCCCGAAGTGTATGTGTGCCAAGTTTGGTCCGGATACGGCGGAGCCGGGTAAGCCAGCTAGTATAATATAAATACTACAGAAACTTTACGCATCCAAAGTCAGACGATCACACCGCAAAGAAATTTTGGCGAAATATGGTTCAACTGCGAAAGGGAAAATGAGCACCAATAGGATAACCAACCTACGCAACAAGATTCTAACAGCAATGGCGACCACAAGTATGATATACGAGATTGAATTGCGAAAACAAAATCGTACTTCTGCCTTGAAAAATCAAAAAGAGCAGAGGAGAATTGGTCTCGAAGGGAGGAAAGCTGCAGGCGCTTTATGCGGCAGTGCGTTTTCTGTTGATAAATTCTCAGTTTTAATGCTAAATTATACAAAAGCTCGCTTGAAGTCCACTTTTAACCGCTTTTACTTCGCAGAAATCACATCTCTGCCTCTTATAACAAAGAAGCAAAGGGAGCTTGGTCTCGAAAGAAAGGTTCTAAGAACTTCAAGCGGCAAACATTTCTCCTAGGGCCCCGGGCAGACTTCACGCGATTTGATCGTCGCGACTGAATCGCGACGAGACAACTGTTACAACATCATTCCATGCCGATCAACTTGCATTCGGTTGTGATACTTTTCCAGCCCGAAATTTTTGAATGTGAAATGAAAACGAATGGAAATCTCGGCATTTTGCTTGAGCCTGATCTTGCTGCTGTTACTACTTGCATTGCGAAAAAGATCGTTGAAAAAATAGAAATTCTCTCTTGCTATTCTTATTTGCACGTAGACACTTATCAATGTATCTGCCCCAACCCACTTACTAGACCCTACGCCGGACCCTACGATTTCTGCTGTGGCGGCATGCATACTCTACCGCATAGCAGGAATTCAAACAGGTCGGAGGATCCCTCCCAAGGCTTAAGTTTCCCCACTTTCCGACCGCTTTCTTGCTTTAGGTCGAACATTATTACCTTATACTTGCGCGATGCTGTGTCTAAGGGGGTCCACTTTCGCATGGCATTAAAACCCCAAACCCCCACGTTGTCCTAAGACTGCCTTTAAGATACCATTTTGTAGAGCTGGCTTCAACTTAGATTTACAAAATGGAGCTAATTACCGAATGCTCTTCACCACTGTAGATTATGGTAGGAACTTTTGGCTTGCAGCTCATTGTGGGTTAGTCGTGCTTTGAAAAAAGTTTCCAAAAATTCTGAAAAGTGGTGTACACTTCTAGTTGGGATCTAGCTTTAGCATTGGCTTGGTCAGAATAAGACAGTTACCGGCTAAATCAATTTCAAGTAGCAGAGAAATTTAGAGTTTGCTAAGCCTATGTTTCAAATCAATGTGTTTATGATTCGGAGATTAAACCTTCAATGTAGTGAACGTGGCTTGTATCGTTTTGACCAACCCATTCTATCTCTCTGCTTTCTCTGGAATTCTTCACAGAAATAAATGATCACAAACTAACTCCTTTCGCAGAGTAACATGAATTAATGAAGGCCAACCCGACAATTCAGCTTATTGTTTTTATATCACAGCCTGGACAGATTCAAAGTCAGATTACATTTCCAAAAACCTTGATTTCCTGGTGACCGAAGATCGAATTTTTGAATGTGCTAGCGATGCCCGTTCATTCTAAACTATGTTAAGCCTAAGGCATTCTCACACGATTTGAGTCGCTGCGCGATCTGCGCTGCAACGACTCTACAAAACTGGACCTGAGCGCGCTTTTCTTGGGCCAAACTTGATGTTTTTGCACCAGCTCACAAAAGCTATGTGACTAGGCAGTTGAGACTCGCTCACGGTGAATTTTTAGACATCTGGCAAATCACCAAGTCGCGTGGATGTAGCGATTTGACGGAAACACGGGAAGTATGCCTTAAGCGTTACGCATGTTTTTCTTCGAAAGTGGCTTGAAACGCGGTGTGTTGAGTAGGTGAGAAGAAACTGAGCGAACTAAAGCAGATGCTTGCAATGTAGCAAGAATGGATTAGTGACATGAATCGAAAATTCTGCAACGTCGTACTTTGGTGACGGTTTCGCATATAACCAAAGCCTATGGAGCACAGTCTGATCATATGCCATTTTTTCTAAATTTCGAAGTTCGCACATCTTGCGCTGCCACACTTTCCAAGTACAAATAATTGAAATTGCAATATTGGGCAAGTCGAACAGAAATGAATGCGTACACAATCAAGCATCCACATATACTCAAGAGGGAGAGAGAACAGAAAGAAATTGCTCAAATAAGCTACTTGCAAGACATGTCGTAAAGGCGCACATAACGTGCTGTTCAATATCAAGTTATGGATGAGTTGACGTTCTCGTTCACCCCGATCTTTTCTTCAGTTTTCTTCAAGAGCTGTCCAGGATACGCCAGAGAGATTACATTCCGTCCTTGGAAGATATTCTCAAAAGTCGGGTATCCACGTCCGGAGTATATCAATTCACATTTCTGATAAAGAACTTTACCTTCAGGTAACTTTTAAAAAATTGTCGACTAGTTCTATTATTTCTATAAGTCGCTTCCAGAATATTCGATGTTGGCGGACAAAAAGCGCAGCGACGAAAGTGGATTCATATTTTCGACGACGTACATGCTGTATTATTTATAACCTCGTTAGCAGACTATAACGAAGTACTCGAGGAGGACAATCAAACGGTTTCTTGATTGACACTTGATAACCGATAAGAACGAATCACTTTTATAGAATCGTATGGAGGACGCAATAGATTTGTTTGATCAAATATGCAACAATGAGTGGTTTATAAACACAGCAATTATCTTATTCCTGAACAAAATAGACTTGTTCGCCGAAAAAATCAAGAAGATAAACATAACTTGTGCGCTTAAGAACTACAAAGGTAAGATTGAAAATATTCTGTCGAAATGATTTTGGAAATGTACACCAGAAAACATTTAGGAGCTCAGGAATATCGACCTGCTCTGGATTACATCACAAAGAAGTTCAAACAAGTGAACAAAAATCCTAAGAGAAGTATATATACTCATGAAACGTGTGCCACTGATACGACGCAAATAGGAGTTGTGATCGATACTGTTGCGGACGTTGTTATACAACAAACTATGAAAAAAGTAGGGATACAGTGAGTTGTTTGTAAAGAGTTTGCTATGCTCATCTTGTACATAAACTTGTATTTCTGTCTGTGTTTCTGTTACCGCGTCAACTTGGGCCAAATCACATCTCGTAGAAAAAGGGACATTATGGGTGATGATGATATGGTGATATTGCAGCTGATGTGGGCATGCAACTCCACAACCCTCTCAGGATTTTTGCCTAAATATATGTCGACTGTGTCAGTAAGTATTGTGTTTGCCAACCAGATTCTGCGGTGGAGACTTTATTGACCTAATGTTTCGACATCGGCGTCATCATCAAAAGTCTGAAAACGGATTGTAGGCTTTAGATCTGCTCACCAAACCTTCAAGCGCCTCTTCCCAATGTGTCAGTCTAGACCTAGTCTGAGACTCACAGCATGAGACCCACAAAGCCAGGAAACAAACAAACCTTGACTCCACCAGCTAGCGACAAGCCCGCACATTTGATGGTAACGGACGTCACTGAGTGCCATTCAGTGATTCAAGGCTTTTTATGTGCGTCACTAAGCCCACATAATGATATGAATGGAGCTAAGTCACTACTGATAGACAGCACTCATTTTTGACATTCAGAGCTGGATTTTTGACACTAATCCATGCGGCTTCGAAGATTTTCCTGGCGCATATCTCGGTTTCATAGGTTAGAATCGTACATTTTACTTCATAATCATTTCCGCCATGTGCCTCAATTTTATGCCGTCCCAACGGTCCTGTTTGAGTCCCTCGTTTTTTGGTGGTTAGATGTTCTTTTAACCTTACACCTAGATTTCTACCCGTCTCTCTGATATAACAATTATGGCAAGTCAGACATTCTATAATAGCTGGTACACCACACCTGCCTTTGCACAATCTCCTACTCTGCCATAAGGACAAACAATACAATGCTCCATCATGCAATCGTTATCATAAAGTCTGTTTTGCACCAACTGCTTCTTTATATTACTATTCGGGATATTGACAAGCAACACATCATCCTGCAGTTGGGCTCTATAAATGTTGTTTGATTGCCTTGCAGACTTCGTCTGAAATAAATGGCATGCAAAGAGGGATCTTATCGCATTGAGTTCGGATATGATTTTCGGGATGCTGCTTAATACGCTGATGTTCTTGCAATACATATCCGTTGCTGCACGCGATTTGTAATGCAAGCTTTCGTGACTCAAGCCGCTCTTCGTGACCCGTACACACCATCGAAGCAGTTCTCATCATACTCTGAACGACCGCTTTTTTTCATTTCTGTGGGGTGAGCCGATATGGCATGGACCAAGATGTTTCTGGAGCTTCCTTTACGACATTTGACATGGATAACACCATCGGAAAAGTTGATCTGAGTGTTAAGGTAAGGAAGCCACCCTTTTCGTGGGGTTTCTCGAGTGCGCTTGATGTATTCGGACTGCTGGTTTAGCAACTTAAAGCATTCATCCATTTCGGATTGAGTAGACGTTATTACACAGCAGTCATCGATGTAACGACAGTACATCAGTGGCATACGCGCATACATCTAGCCACCAAAAGACGAGGGACTCAAACAGCACCGTTGGGACGGCATAAGATTGAAGCACATGGCGGAAATGATTATGAAGTGAAATGTACGATTCTAACCTATGAAACCGAGATATGCGCCAGGAAAATCTTCGAAGCCGCATGGATTAGTGTCGAAAATCCAGCGCTGAATGTCAAAAATGAGTGTTTGTCTATCAGTAGTGACTTAGCTCCATTCATATCATTATGTGGGCTTAGTGACGCACATAAAAGGCCTTGACTCACTGAATGGCACTCAGTGACGTCCGTTACCATCAAATGTGCAGGCTTGTCGCTAGCTGGTGGAGTCAAGGTTTGTTCGTTTCCTGGCTTTGAGGGCCTCATGCTGTGAGTCTCAGACTAGGTCTAGACTGACACAGTGGGAAGAGGCGCTTGAGAGTCTGGTGACCAGATCTAAAGCCTACAATCTATTTTCAGACCTCTGATGATGACGCCGATGTCGAAACGTTAGGTCAATAAAGTCTCCACCGCAGTCTGGTTGGCAAGCACAATACTTACTGACACATCCTATTATGCCCAGATTCAAAGATAAACGAGCATTCAGCTTATATGTCGACTGTTTCTATACGATGATGGTTAGTACTACCGAAGAAGCATATATGGGTCAAATAGCAACAGTCGTAGGATCCATCCTTCCCTTTGCTACCTCACTGAGCTCGGCAGCATTGTTCAAAATGTCGAAGTTTGAGGGATGTTCGCGCAGAATGTCTGGGTGCCACCTACTAAGTACGCCAGTTCGAGATGGATGACATACATACTGAAAACTAATCGCCTGCGCCTCTCTTGAATACTAGGTAGCGATCTGCCGTCGCAAGGAGCTATGCGACAGCAGCTCGCATAGCTTCTTGCGACAGTTTTATTTGAAAAATATTTTTTGCTAGATTTTGTGCTTTTTTAGCATTGCGTAGTTTATTGTCTTCGAAAGTCTCTAAAAACTGACATACGGACAGTATAAAACCAATCGCTTACTTGTCTTGAACACCAGGGAACGAGCGGCTGTCGCAAAAAGCTATAGGCTCACTGTCAATATTTTGCCAAATTTTGTGCTGTTTTCGAAATTGCGGTGTATATTGCCGAAATTTATAAAAACATGTCTAAAGGACGCGTGCACATATCGTAGTTTGTGACAACCTAGCATTCAAGAATTTAGTGTTCTTAACGAGTATCGGTGTTCAAGGAAGAGCGAGCAACTACATAGATTTATACAGCTACGTACCCGAATGTTTGGTGCATCTTATAAATAAAAATAAGCTTAACAAATGCGGTTTTTGTCTCTTTCGCCAAGGCGCTTCTTGAGTGCTACAAATGGTTATGACTTGGAAGCTGAAATGATCTGCGAAATAGCCCAGAAATCAATGTAGATGTTAGTAAGGATAAACGATCGGAGGGGCAACAGACTTACAAGGGAGGGTCACAAACTTAAAGTGGCCGATAAGGACAATATACATGCAGTTATCGAGGGTTTGAAACTCTAAATCTAAATTTGTTCCCTTATCTGCAAACCGCTTTTGGGAACGACTTGGTATTCTTGAGGGCCGGTCTTGGTCGCCTTGTTTGATGAGCATATTACACGCGACATGACTTGTAAATATAATGTAGTGGCGTATGCCGCTTTGAAACAATAGGCTCAATTTCGGCGTGAGGCATTCCTATCGCATTGTGTGTAAACTCTTGGAATTGAGTGCATAAAATTTCAGAATGATTACCTATACTTTCAACAATGTTCTCGAAGCAATTTGCTTGCTCACCAACTTTTACAAAAAAACAACAAAAAAGCTCAGCAAAGCAATAAAAAGCTGTATGTAGTTATGAAGAATCGGTAACAAGTGTGAGGTACTAGAACAGAATAATCAATCATAAGGCTTTTTACATCAAAATATAGAAGAAGCTGGTGTATCACAATGGTCACCCCTCTTTGACAAGCTTCAAAACTAGTGGACATCTTCCTCAACAATTTCTTCCTTTTCCGCTACTATGCAAAATTTGTTAAAAACGTTTATGTAGAGTCCCTCATACAACACAGGTTCCGCTGGTATCGATTTCGTACAATTTTAATGTCTCAGTGGTTTGTGAACAGCGTATGAGATGTCCAAACTTCTTTTCAAATGCGCTTGTCTTCAAGTCTCAATGTCTAAAGAAAGCTATAGTCATATAGAAACGTGAAAGAATGCTGCTTTCTCCTTCCTTGATTTTTCACCACTTATGCTATGCACCCAGCATTAATTGCTTCAAATCGCACCATCGGCAACATGCGCTCTACTTTCGCTCGTGAAAACAAACTTTCCAACTTTCTCTCAAAGTTGGAAAGTTTGTTTCTCTTACCATTGCGTGAACAATGCCTTCATACTCTTTTTGAAGACGAAATGCGCGCTGGTTCTACTACCCGACTGTATCAACCAGTACGAAATACGAGCGAAGTTGAGATATGCATGTCTTCAAAGCTTTAAGATTTGTTTAAAGCAAAGTCAAAGTGGGGTCAGACGCGCGAGACCGAGGGCCTGGGAAAGTTGTGGCTCTTGGAAGACGTTCTATCAGTCTCAAGTCCCACCATTGAATCTTTTCGTACTGTATAGTCATATGCAATCGCCGAAAATTGAGCGTACAGATGTCAAGACTCCCCATTAAGAATCGTTGACATGTAGTTTGTTCGTGGAAACGTCACTTTTCGAGGTTCTGGAAGTGTTGAGAAAATAAGAAAGGTTCGATAATTGTAGATCTGCAATAAAAAGGTCATTTTCAAAGAACGTGTGCCCGAGCTCACTCTCAACCGTGCTTAAACGCTGAAAACCGAAAATCTTCTAAAGCCTTCTTTGGGTCCAACTTTCAGCGCTGAAGCATTGGTATTCAAAAGGTTCCTGTGCTAGCACTAATCTTGATCTTAATCGAAAAGTCTCATGTCTATTTGCGTGTTGTATGTTTGTCTATATGTGTACATGTACGTATATTCTTATAGCAATCAATACTAAACTCCAAACAAAACTTTGCATGTTTCGGGGCAGGCTCGTATCACTGACTGCTCATCCCATCGAGTCACTCTGAGCTAAGCAGTATGGAGCTGTCATTATAGTAGGTGATGGAGCATGCTGGTTACAAAAACGCGGAAGCTTAGAAGGAAATAACCTATATAGAAATGGAATGGGGACAGCGAAATGGTGTGTAGAGGGATAAAAGAATAACCCCTACCATGTAGGTCGACAGGAACCGAGACGCTGTTCTTTATAAGTTTCTTATTTGAATCATACTCTCAGGTCTAATCCTTTGGATTGAATTAGTAAATGCAATGATACAGCTTGTATATGACTGCTAAATGATTACAAGTTCAGTATTGAATGTGTGATCATGGAGATGGCACCCATGCCCCCATTATTTGCCAGCAAAACAATCCTGAGATATTCCAACAACGACATTTCGATAGTAGATCAGCTGTCGCTAAGCCAGTGCACCCGGAAGAGTCTAATGACTCCAAGTGAATAGCAAAGGTAGTAGTACATAAATAAGTCATATCGACAGGGAAGAAAAGTTAAACTCTAATGTATGAATCATGCTCATGTCGTACGTTTGCCAGCAAAAATGCTGGATCAAATGAATCAAAGCAAATCAAATCAGTTCAAATCAAATCAAATCAATCATATGCATCAAATTGCTCTCAAACGTTTTCCAAGAAATGGCAAACGAGTCATCTCTGGAAATAACAAACACATTTTTGAATTTGATGGGTGTCGTTACCTGTCCGTTCCATATGATTCATTTTCTTTGAAAAGACAAACGGGTCATTTCTAAACCAATTTTACGGCCATATCGTTACCTACGACTAATGCAAGCGAATCATTTTTATACTTGTTAAGCCCGCATGCTTGAGCATCCGCATCAAGGGGAGATTCCTTTTTATGAAGGGTTCCTAACGGACGTCGCTGCGGCTTCTTTTCCATTGTTGGATAAGCCTCCCCCTTCGCCGCAGGCATGCTCATGCCTACAAACCTTAAAGTGGGAAGTTTTTAGATAAAGCCCGCTAAGCCTTTCAATTACATAATTTTTCAAATTTCTTCATATTGGTCCTAACATTTATCCGTCCACCAAACATTTAAGAGCATCCGTTCCGAAGTTGCGTCTCTCTACTTGAGTCGAGATATGCGCGCAGTGACGGGGCGCGGATGGAGGGTTGTATCTAGAGAAAAATCAACTTATGATTCCTCAAAATGTCCAAGTTCGGAAGCTTGAAAAGATTTTGGTGAGATATACTATCCAGCGAGTTACAGACTATGTTAATCTTTGTTGTGGTGTTCTTTTTTGCCAGCCCATTTGTAGGGTCTACTTCGCTGATCCATATTGTTCTGTCATAGTTTGTTTTAGTGTAGACCAGGCATACGTTGATGTTTGCGCCTTTTGTCATATCTTCTGATCGACTCGATTGCGCGTATCGAGCCGATTCGCAATACTAAAGTTCCTCACACAGTTGATAAACGCCTGCGTCATTTCTGTTGACTTTTGAAGGGATGTGTTTTGGCTCACAACTGCCAAACTAGCATTTCTGCCACTAGCTTTTCAAAATTTTTGATGGGTGTATCTTCACTGTAGGCGTTTCTCATCCTATATTCTATGTCAAAACCAAATTCGTACATGTGGTTAAAGCAGAGTTTATGCTTTCTCATTTCATTTTCATGAATCTTCCTACTAAGTAAATACACTATAACCTACTTTCAAGATTTAAGCAGTTCATCGATTTATCCAACAAGGACATTGAGATGTTCGTCAGGGTTCTCAGAGCAAAGTCACAGCTTGAATTTGAAATCATTGCAAAATTTCTTCGTTATGCTGTGGCGATCAAACAAGAGTTTCCTTACTCCTAGAAGGAGAGAGCGTTGCTCTTCCAAGTTCATTGTAAATGAGACTAAAGTTTTGCTGCATTCGCACAATCTGGAATTCTCCTGAGAAATTGTTTTGTAGGAGACGCTTTGTGGAGAACGGTAGTACAGGGACGAAAGGTGAAAAAATCAGCTTTCCATCACAATTTACAAACAATTTATCAAGCAACCGAAGTTCATATACTCATACATCCATTCAACCGACACGTACCTTAAAGAGACCAGAAAATCAACATGCGGAAGGAAAGTTAGAAATGCAGTCTCAGAGAACCGAGCTTGCTGTAAGTGCATTTCATGGTCATGTAAAAATAAACAAAAATCATAACATTTCAACACAATTCGATTGAAAACTGTTGGAAGCAACGAGAATTGCGTAAAGATTGCTCAAATAATAGCTCCCTACCTAAACAATACAACCAATATCAAACGAAAAGAAATCCAATTCGGATCAAACTACTCGTAATACATTTCTTCATAACGCCCTCTTAGCCCGATTTTGGCGTTTTGATTTTGTTTCTTCCACCTCTTCCTCTTCTTCTTGTTTCATTTTCTCTATGTATTCGTCTAGAGGTGCGATATTAGTCTTTGGAAAAGTTTTGTCAGTAAGAGAAGCCTTCTTTCGGCACTCATCTTGTCGTGCTGCTGCCTTCTGTAAAAAATTATAATAGAAATGGCTTTTCAGGGAAGTTTAGAAGAGTTGTACCTGAACATAACGGTGAATTTCTTGGATATCCTTTAGATAATCCAGTGCACATTCGTACATTCCCCTCTTGAAGTATTCCTGAATATCACGATTTTCAAAGTAGATTTTCAGAGTTGTTAACCCTTACGAATTGCAATCAACATTTGTTGAAACGAGAAACTCACATTGAACATATTATCAGCGCTTGCTTGGAGTGCAATCAGGGCTACAAGAACTACGATTCGGATTGACTGCATCTTCGGCGAAATCTAAAACAGCGAAAGGATAGAATTCTAGCAAATGTGAACAGCTGCGTATAGAAACGCACAAAACAGTATATCAAAAATCAAAGCCCAGAAACGATGTTATCAGAGTACAAATTAAGCATCGAAGAAGTGAGAGCAATGTTTTCTTCTGAAATGGTCCATGTGAGAGGGAGCAAACCGTAGCAGATTATTTCCTTTACCGTTCACCATAAAGGATTAAACAATGAATAATTGTAATACGACTGGTAAGGGTGATCTGTTTTGTATATAAATTGTTTTGTTTAGGTTATGACGGAACGTCATAATGACGTAGGCTATTTTCTGAGTGTTAAAATCTTTGAAGGCAAGTGTACGGTGACTGTTTATCTTTGAAGTTTCATATGGACTTGAACAGTTTGCAAAAGACAGACTTACAAAAGCAACGATATGTACCTTCAAGCAATAATTCCGTCAAAAAGATGATTGAGGATGAACTAGGCGTTTTAATACCTACTTATCCTATTTGCAAAATGACGTTTAGGTGGGCGCAGATTCCTCGGTAATCATATGCTAGACTAGACTATACAGCATATCCCTCCCATTAAGCTATTTTGAGTGGGAGAAATACAACACTGATTGCGATTCCTGACACCTACACCAGGTGAATTTGGAAAAACTGTGTTCACAATGAAGTGTGATATTATGTCAACAATTCAGCTGTCCAAAGACGTAGTCGACTGTTTACCGACTTTACTTGATGCAAAGCGAATAATATCTCGCAATTTCGTTAAAAGAGATCATCTATAACCAAACTAACTATAACGCTAACCGAAACTTATGTCTTTGGTTGTATGCTACATGAGAACAAGCCTTTCACAAATCGGCAAGTCTTTTAGGTGAGCCCACTAAGACACCTACTATATACCTGCAGCAGCTCTAAAAGGCTCCTAGATCAAGTTTTAAACTCGTGGAGAGTGTTTCTCCAGGGTAACCCTCAAACGATATTCAGGCTAAGACACCCTGGATGTCATGTAGGGCGTCATTATTAAGGCCATATGCTAGTATGGTCCCATAAAATCGTGCATAGAAAGGTCTTCAGGAAATGACCACCTGTGCTGCTATATGAGTATGAGCTCAGTAATAACATGCCACTTCATTCTTTACCAACTTATCGCAACAAAGAAATTCTCTACTGCTACTGTTTGACGGTAGCAAACCTCTCTGCCCTATCTTCTCCACGAACGAAGGCGCACGCGCCTATTTGGAATCTATTTCCAGTTATTTGTCATATCAAAGTTATGAAGACTTGATGAAGGTTTTACGAAAGTCGAAACGTCGTCAATAAACAAACTGAAGACTACGAGCTTTCTCGCAACACCCGCTCAGCGATCAGATTATGAGCTTAAAGATAGAAGCAACTCGCAAAACGTTACAATCCTGAGTAAAAGTGCACAGTTTCAAATGTGAGACGAAGCAAGTGTGGCAGCATGCAAGAAGTTTCCTGTGGCGAAAAAAGCCGCATGGCGTTTGCCTACGGCCTGTTGATATGGGGGTTGCCACTCTCCTCGCCGCAGGACCCAAATACGTTGGGCCAGTGTAGCAGAAGAAAGAATGGACGCTTGAAGAAGAATCACATTGAGGTACGAGAAGAAAAAGGTGTTAGTTGAATCAAACATATTCTGTTTGACCTTCCGCTTCCGTGGTAAACTTCATTAAAGAATTTCTGTCTGTCAATGTCTAATGCATTAAAGACCTTATGTTTTGATGAAGGTATCCTTTTATTTGTGATTTAATACCATATGAGAGTAAATGTTTTCGTTTTTCACATTAAGTGTCTGGCTTCTCCGATAAAAAGAATGCTATGGTCAAACACAGCTACAAAACTCAAGAGGCACCTAACATAGGTTTACCTTTATTTCACCCCAACTTCATCTTATATATTAGGTTGAACCGAAAGTTCTGTCGCACCATTTTCAAAAAATCATAACTTCTTTCCTTCACGGTGATTTTGCTCAACTTAAATTTTTTTAGAAAGCGTAAAGCATGCGGTTTTCAATGGTTCCCCGATGACTTTACAACATGCTCAGATTGCAGAGATAAAAATGAAAGAACGGGATCATCCGAAATTCGGAATTTTTAAGCAACAATTCTAAAAATTCAGAAACAGTGCGATAAAATCCAGAAAAGCCATTATCCTAATTTTTCTTACATTTGATTACTATCTGAATCAAGTTTGTGCTGATCGAGCCGTTTTTTCAAAAGTTATGATTTTTTGAAAAATAATGCCGAAAAATCAATTTCCTAAGAATTCTTAAGAAATGGGTTTTTTGGCATTTTTTTTCAAAAATTCATAACTTCTGAAAGAAGACCTCGATCAGCACAAACTTGACTCAGATAGTAATCAAATGTAAGAAAAATTAGGATAATGGCTTTTCTGGATTACATCGCACTGTTTCTGAATTTCTAGAATTGTTGCTTAAAAATTCCGAATTTCGGATGATCTCGTTCTTTCATTTTTATCTCTGCAATCTGAGCATGTTGTAAAGTCATCGGGGAACCATTGAAAACCGCATGCCTTACGCTTTCTAAAAAAATTTAAGTTGAGCAAAATCACCGTGAGGGAAAGAAGTTATGATTTTTTGAAAATGGTGCGACAGAACTTTCGGTTCAACCTAATATAAAGCTGAATGTCTGTATGTCTGTCTGTCTGTACGTATGTGCGGAATAGCAATTTTTATTTCTGAACCGATTTGGACCAAACTTGGCACACATATACTTCGGGGCAGGGAGCGTGTCATAGGCTACTTTTCGTTATCGATCGATATCGATTTTATCGATTTTTTGCAAAATTTGAGCTACGGGGCTGGGAGTTGGCACAGGGGGGTAATCGAGCATGCTGATTACGAATATAATAATGACAGGGCCGGGCGGAGCCGGGTTTGCCAGCTAGTCACTTTTAAAGATCAAGCATCAACCTAATCTCAACTGCACAAAGATGATTGTCAGCTATTCAGAAAGGACATGAACCATTGCAGAAATCACAAGGTACCATTAACAGTCAGTTGCAATTACCCAGTGTGAATGTTTATCATAGTCTTGTCATTTTAGATAGCTCTCTTGAATCATCTTGTTTTGGGGCATCTAGGAAAGATAATTTGCGCTTCCGGCGTCCTGCAACAAAAAATACTGCGAGGTTGCGTCTTATTTAACGTAACGAAAGTGAGTGGGTGGTTTGGCGCAAAGTATTCCTGTCCACGCGTTAGATATCTCTGTAGCAAAACAAGTTTTAGGTCATGCTTGTTCAAGGTCAAAACTATATGAGTGAGTCTGCAGCGCTAAATTTATACACCTTTTTTCCCTGGTCCCGTTTTTGACCCCTAAATTCCACGCCACACTTATGTGTATATCATCAGAACTTATAACAAGCGGCAGCTCAAACTTATTCCTGAAAAAAGAAATTCAACTCTAGACTTTGGCTTAGACCCTGCTTCCAAGAAGGCAACCATGTACCGTACTCAAGGGGCGCTGATTGGTCCACTCTGAGAAGGAGGGGTATGATACTGGGCGAGCGTTAAAGCTGATTATCGGCGAGAAGTAATTTACATGAACTCTGCTTAAGCAATGGCTTGCTTGAAATTATTCTATCAGTTTCTATTTAACAAGGAGAGGATACTTAGTCAAAAGTACCAATCCAAATAATACATATATTATCTTAAAGCGCTTGAAACGCTGATTACAAATCTGCAGTTTCTTGCTGCGGAGCGTTTTTATAGTGGGAATTATGAGGGGTGTTTCCCTCTGGGGTTGAGGCGCCCTCCATCAGGTCTCCCCCTACCTATGAGCACTGTAGAGGAGTACTGACCGGTGGCAACTGACCTAGTAGTAAGTGACGTGCTTGATAAGGAGAGTGTCAAGGTTTTAATCCCTTTCGCATGCAACTTCGTCGCAGTTTTTGCAAAATTAAGCTTGTAAATGGCTTTAACACGTTGACGACGAGCCATTTTTTGAAGGTCTGTCCCTGTGGACGAACCGTTTCCCAGCACTTTCACAGCTGGCTGCATGTACGTATGCATGCATCTATGCGTGAGATACAAAAATGCAGGTGGGCGGGGCGGCTCCTCCCACTTTTGGCAAGCCCCGCCCACTTTTCAAAAATGCTGGAAATTACTCAAAATCAGTGAATTCGTGCAAATTCCGGCATTTTTGAAAAGTGGGCGGGGCTTGCCACTTAGGGGCGGAGCTTGTCTGAAGGTGCGCGGGGCCTGGCTGAAAGCTGTTTGAGGTCTTTGCGTTCATTTAAGGCCTCATCCATGCTTTTTATGAACAAAAATGGCTCTTGTGGGAGGCATAGGAGTGGGCAGAGTTTGCCAAAAGGGGCGGAGCTAATATATGAAGTACATCTGAGCCTAGTTGATTATATGAACAAAAATTGAGAGGATTGGACAGATAGTATTGAAATTAAGGCCGCCGCGCACCATTGCGCGGCGTCGTCCACAGGGACAGACTGCCTGCCGCGCACCATTGCGCGGCACTGTCGTCAACGTGTTAAAGCCCTGAAGCCCTGAAATATCTGATGATATTGATGCTAATCGACGTTAATAATCTTTACTGTAATCTTCAATCAAGTTACTTACCATTACAGTTGCCACCAGCTGGTACTCCTCTACAGTGCTCATAGATAAGGGGAGACCGCTGGAGGGTGCCTCAACCCCAGAGGAGAGCACTCCTCATGATTCCTTCTATAAAACAACTCCGCAGTTAGAAACTACAGATATGGAATCAGCGTTTCAAGCGCTTTAAGATGATATATGTCTCATCTGGATTGGTGCTTTCGACTAGGTATCCTCTCCTTGTAAGAAGAGCGGTTAATCAAATTTATTTAAAACCTCGCACCTCTGGAAGGTCTGAATTACGAAGTAATCATGATCTTAGACGAATATTCATAGCTGGAAAGTGTGTGGAAGGTCTTCAGCCACTTTCAACTTCTGAGCCTTAGTTGCTTTTTTGCTCAAAACGATCAATCCAAAATCGAAGTTTTGATCCAGTCAAGAATTGACTTGCACTTCGCTAGCCTTATATATGATCATGCGTGACGTATTATAGTTTGGCAAAGGAGATTCCAACGCCCAATCTTCATTCTGTAATCCTAAGACTATATTCCACCGAAGCACTATAAAATTACGTAATTGCTTTGAACTCGCCTCTGAGTGACCAAAAGTACCAACTCAAATATGTCAAAATTGGATGGGGAAAGAAATAACAAGGGAATTTTTACTTCCAGTGTTCTAAATTTGAGTGAGGCTTGCTTTCAGAATAGAAATGAAGGCTGCAGTTAACTGCGGCACCGCTCTTAGCGGTGAAATCATGGGTTGCTTTCCTTGGTAAAGGATAACACAGACGTCAGATTTTTTATCTCCCATAGATATTGCATTCAGTTGATGCCGCCTTTATGGCGATTGGAAATAAAGAGCGTGAGTCTTTAAATGTCTTTGGCGGTTCTCATGTAGCTCTGCGCAAGAATCTTTTAGGCTATGGTGCGAAAATGAGCGAAACCCAAATGACTGATTTGGGCAAGAGAGCTTAACAAGTAACTTGGATGAGTCTACGGAATATCTTACAATATTCTGAATCCGACGAGCCTCAGATTCATGCTCATATGGACTATAGCTTACTAAATTGAATAGGTGTCATTAATCACTTGTTCAGTACATTTACAGGATGCCCCAAAAAGTGTGTCTACTGTTTGATTGTTATTAACTCTCTTGTAACAAAGACTTTCGAGAAGCTTTAGGTACCATCCTGTAGAGCTGGCTTCAATTTAAACTTAAGTAGAGGAAATCACAGGTTGCTCTTCATCAAAATAGGATTGTAGAATTGAAGACGGTTTTTAGCCATGGAGGGTCATACTTTGCCTTAAAAAGAAAACAAAGCGATTTGAAAACTCTCACAACAGGCTAATCAGGGTTGTTGATTCTAACTATGAAGCTCGCATCTCGTCATAATGCTTCCTTAAAAGTTGTGCTGGGTAAGCAGAAGCAGCCGTTATTTCGATCTTTCTGAAAAATGGGTTACGCCGTTTGCGAAGCTTCACAATCTTGTGCAAAATTGAGCACTAAACTCAGCGTCCATGAAAATGCCTTCACACAAGTTTTAGATTTTTTACTGAAATTTTTTGAAACGGCAGCTTTTCACAGTAACGCCAAAGCCGCTGTAAGTTTAAAGGCAGTGGACAGGCAGAATGGACCCCCGTCCGATTTTGGTAATGTTGGGTAGTAGACCCCTCAAGTACACCGTAGCTCCGACTCCATCCTCCAATTCATGCACTAAGTCCCGAAAAGCCGCTTCAAACTTCCACCAGCCCCGCCCACTCAATGGAAGTGGGCGGGGCTGGTGGAGTTTTGAAGCTTCGTTACAGGACTCAGTGCATAATTTGGAGGGTAGGGTTGGGGCTACGGTGTACTTGAGGGGTCTACTACCCAACGCTACCGAAATCGGACGGGGGTCCATTCTGCCCGTCCACTGCCTTTAAGGAAGCCATTTCTACAAAATGGCTTTCGAAAGGGTTCATGACAAGAGAGTTATCAACATTCAAACAGTAGGCACATTTGTTGAGACAACCTGTATAAAGCAACCATATAAAATGATAAAATCATGTTCGTAGAAAATGTTTGTCTAAACTTACTAATAAATAGTTATCAACCAAAAAATACTATAAACAAGTGTGGATCAACTTTTATACGACACCTCTTATATTCTCATCACTTCCGTTCCTAAGCATGCTTAAGGGAAACATGATTAATGCATTTCCGGAATAATTATATCTCACTGATCTTCATCTTAAAAATCGTTGGTCTCTCTAACCAATTCTTAGGGAGATATAAATATAATAGACGTTCCGGGTACTAATTTGGATTGGTACGAATGACTCCTAATAGAGGACGAGGTCTTAGGTTGATAGTTCGGATGGTTCCTAGAAGAAAATTTTCTAGATCTAAAGATTCTCATACTGTATGAAAAAGACGTTACACAAAAAACACTATGCTTGGCAAAGCTTCAAAATTTGGTATTCAATGTGGATATAAGCATGCCTTTTCATGTCAAAAATATTGAAATAAAGAGATGCTTTCTATCTTTTATGTCTGTTGCACAGTTACATGGATAAAAATGAAAGAGAAGCTACAAGTTAATGTCCCACAACTGTTGATAAGACGCGACAAACTTTATATATCATCTAGTTTCATTTCCGTAGAAGCGCGTGACAAAATGTTTTCCTTTACTCTGTCATGATGTCATTTTCATCACTAACATCTTTCAACGTTGATGAAAGAAGGGGTGTTATTCTTTTTAGAGAAATTTCTTGCCAGATTTGAGAGAAAGCGGGATGCACTTGTGCTACACACTCTCCTAGCTGTTGTAAATGTGATGGGGAAAATATGATGGGAATCTATGAAAATGCAGTGGATTTAGGCCACCCAACAACCAAAAAAAATTTAAAAGGAAAATTCAGAAAGGAGAGGCTGCTGTGAACGTTTTCAGCCAAACTGAAAGAACAAACTGTGCTAGTTTAATGTGCTTTACTTCTCCAAGTTCTAAGATATTCTAATTCTGAACAAACGACACATTAGTAATTATTTATTGGAATTATTTTTTTGCGAAGGAGTGAACTTGAGATACAAGCTACGACACACTAAGAATCCTTCTCCGTTTTTAATGAGATACTAGAAATCCCTTCGAGTTATGCCCAAAATCAATAAATCTGATACAGTTAAAAAGGGAGCTTTTTGAAGAATTGACGTGTTTTTGAGCAACTTTAAATTTTTGTTTATAAAATTTAGTGCAATACGTTAATGCAGAACTCGTGGGTACCGTAGTGATGCTCTTCCTCTATATCTCGTCTTTTCTGCCAGCTACTATATTTACCTGTAACTCATCACCCTCAGTTTAGATTTTTTTCTAAAAAAACGCAAAATATGCTCAAGTAAGTTTTGTTAATTTAAAAAGTTTGAGCAATATGTTTGAAAATAAGTGTATTTAGTCATTGTAACTTAATATGTGTACAACACGATGGACCTTTATCGGTAATTTCTCAGTGAAACCTTTTGTAGCGTAATAAACTGTAAAAGTGCGTATTATTAACTGATACGCATACAATCAAATCAAAAAAGAGAAGCAAGCAGGGAAAATCACTGGGCATGGGCAGCTTCTAATCTTACAAATTCGTCAAATAGTGCGCATGGTGGCAATACGCATATTAAGTTACAGATGACTTGACGATAGATTAGCAAAAGGGCTTAGATACCAAGACAAACAATAATGAGTCTTTCAATGGCTTGGATGCAAATTTTAGCACAACTCTCACGCACTCGTTCTCAAGCAGAAAAAGACAACGATCCGAACGTTCTCGAAAGGACACCATGAGGGCAGTTAAAACAAAGGAAACTAAAGAGCATTTAGTTGCGCTTTTAATGACTGCTCATTAGGGGTGACGATTTTGTCTTTGCTATTCCTTGCAAAAGAAAATCACATCTCCGTCAGATAAAGTGCAAAGCACTGCTGAATTATTTCTGCACTTGAGAGATGAAGGGAGGATGTGAGGGAGCTCAGGTTGAGGATCACGAGCATTATCGCTCTCTTTTATCTCCTCAAGCGAAGGGCGGAGAATGGCAATACATTTATGTGGATGGATTTACGTCTATTAGACGAACTTTATGCGCTGGATACGAGAATAAGGTAAAGACGTCATTGCTTTTCTATAAATGACGGAAATGCAGTGCTAGCTTTCAGGGTTCAAAGTTTGATTAGGTTAACCATATGAAGTACAAAAATAAACGCTATTTAGAAACAAAAGTGATCATGAATCATTGGCAATTGATCAAAAAATTTAGATTTTCGGTCAAAACCGTGAGTGACAGGTCTAGGAGATGAATTAAAAATGACGCGTTTTGTTCAAACGAATAACAATTAATCTGTTTTTTCCGACATGTCGGAAATAACGCTTTCCGCTACAGTTTAGGATGGCTACATAAACAGTTTTGAAATTCGTCTTCGTACTATATGAAACTATAAAAAGACAGGGAGTTGTATGAGTCGCCAGAGCATATCCAAATATATCCTCTTTTGAAAACACTATTTATCTTGCGTAATCACTGATAAGAGATGAGAAATCACAGAAGTTACCATGACTGATTTCCTTTAGTCATATGAAAGGAGTATTTATTGAAAACTAAGCCTTCCGCAAAATTCCTCAATAAAATTATCATTAAGTAAACCTTTATGCAACGTACTTGAAATTGCCCAACTCAAAAGCTTGATGGCGTAGAAGTTCCTTACAAGGAAGTCTCATAATAGTTGGCTATATTGGTCCACTACGTTCTCGGTAGAACCTTCAAATGCACCTTGATTGTGAAGAAGAGTGATCACTGAGCTCATTAGCTCACGTCATCAGCTTTTTCCGGAGAACTCCTAAGAGCGTACCAAGAGAGGATGGACTCCACTAACAAGTCTGAGGTTGGCTGTCCATATAGGGAAGGTAGTTAGGGGATAAAATAAAGGAGTAAAGGATTCCTAATTAAGAGAAAATTTATGATTTGTGGCCATTCCAAGTTCAAGAATCAACGATTTAGATGAGAATTCTATAGAAAATTGAAAAAGACTGAAGGATTACAGTTCCTGCCTTCAAAGTAAAAAATACTATACTCGTCACCAAATTGGGTTTGTTATTATGACGCAGGGGGAAGGGGGACATTGTTGTAAATTGAAAACAACATCCTTTATACTGTAATCCCATTGACGTGAATATTGTACTGCTGGATGAGTAGATGAGCCCGTTATATAGCTGAATTTGACATTTAATACCAAAAAAACCAGTTCTTCCATGGTTCAGCTGTAATGAGATGAGCACTGTTAGTAATGGGTGGCAGTAAACCTTTGACAAGAAAATGCTTTCATTTCAACATGTGACTTGGAATGTTTTTGAAAATTCGGATTACTGATGCTTAGCTTGATTCATGTAGAAAATGTGATACTACCTCATATGAAGTGCCGAAATTCTTTCCAGGTTCGAAAACACAATAAGGTGTTAATATGTCTAGCTAAGAGTGTGCATAATACGGCAGAGAGTGATAGTTTTTTTTGCCAATACATTAAGATCAAACAATTTTGGACTTTATGCAGTAGCGCAGGTAATTTGTGAAAAAATTACTACACTCCGCTGGAGTTCGAAAAACATCGGGTTGCATCGCTAAATTTTGTTTCAAAGTGAACGAATTCTGAATTCTCAAACAGCATTTAACTCAGCTCAACGAAATGTTTTTTTTTGTATATGATAGTGTCTAGTTTCAAGCATCTTTCCAAATTTCTGCTTATGGTAGGTCTATCGTTGTGCAGTCATTAAACACTCTGGGTCGCTACCGTGAACACAAATCTGGAAGGATCAGTAAAATTCGACCAACTATCCTGCCCAAATAGGCACTTCTATAGATCAAAAGATGCGTCTCGTCGAGCTGAATTATGGCGCTTTTGGATTCAGAATTGGTCCACTCTAAAGCAAGATATGGCTATGCAACGCGAAGTTCGGCGAACTTTGGCGGATTGCGGTGATTTTTTTCACAAATTACGAGCGGTATTGTATTTTCAGTTTGAAAAAAAATGTGAGCAGCAAAAAGCAAAAGACAATGTGGTAAGTGACATTTATCTAAATATGTGCTTTGTATGTTCCGCTCAATTGAGCGTAAACAGAGCAAATTCTGAAATGATGCCTTTCTACTCATTAGTGCAGTGCGATAAAGCGTCAAAGATAGCGCACAAAGCTGCGCTAGAAAAAAATTGGGTAAACTTCACAAATAGCTCCTTTTGCAAAGATTTATTATGACGAGGAAAAGATTAGTCTAGATAAGGCGGATTTGGGCTATCGAAAGCTTAGGATTGGCTTTCTTGAATGGTCTGGAACACAAGCATTAGATCATTCTAGACTAGAGTTCTAGCTCGCATGATTTTATTAAGATGACAATGATGTTTTCGAAGACGCAGATGTGAAAAAGTGCGGGGATGAAGATTGTGAGAACTAAGGAAAACGTCACTATAGCGTCGTAATCTTTGTCCTACGCAAAATATTCCCTTATCGCCACTTTGGGCATTTCTATAATGAGTTCTGTAGGTTTTATTTCAAGAAAGCCCTTAAAAACCAATGAGTGGGAAGGATATCAGGACTCTGTGAGAGATCATTCATCATGAAAGCTATAGAAAAGGAAAAGGAAATCAACTCCCTCAGTTTGATTTCTTCTCAAGATAAGCTTTTCTATAAAATTTTTCGATTAAACACAAAATAAAGTATTAGACAAATATGCAAATATTGAAGTCCAAGCCTACTACGATTCGGCACATGGGCTAATCATAGACGTCACTATAAATTGTAGTTAAACGCTTCTAAGAAATGATCAACTACAATATAAAGTTCAGATCAGGTCATAGTTTTGGCTAAATTATAATGCTTAATTTTGGAGTGGAAACTTCTCACTGAATATTTTGAATGTTTAGTATATAGTAGGAGCTTGAGTGTCTTATATGATTCATAATCCAAGGCAGTGTAAACAGTGTTATTTGCGGTAAAAAAAAGTAAAAGGAGACGATTTTTGCACGTTTTTTTTATTGTTTTGGAGCGTGAGAAAGTAAGAGCAAATACTAAGATATTAGTCTTACGTAGCACTGAATAGGTTTCTAAGGTAGAAACGTAAAGACTCAACCAAGGCCAGTATCATGACTTAGAATTCATTTTCCAACTTACACCCAGTACCGTACTGCTCTACCGAAAGAGTTACGGTGATGGGCAAGCATACTTTTCTGAGTAACTCAGCCCTGAATTAACCTATTAAGCTGCCGATTAGATAGTAACTTAGTTTAGGCCACCAATCAGTGTTCACATAAAACGTCCAGGAACCCATTTTCACCCGGACAAAAGTTAAGCAGCATCGAGGCAGTTTATTGACTTTGAATGTTCCTATATGTATGTACGTAGACTGTATATAGGACGTCATTCTTGTTCCATTTCCAAGCTCTCATTTTCTTCAAGGCCGACTTCCTCCATAGACAGAAACTACACATACCCTAAATCTCTGATTTTTTTCACATGATACTTTCCTCCGGTAAATCTCGAAAATAATTTAAATGTTGTTTTCGATTCGATTGATGTCTGGAACGGAAATATACTATGCGTAGAAGTACATAATTGGAGAAACAATATGTACTGACGCAAACATTTAGAGCCCATAGTTTGAGTGAGTATTACAGCTTATTATTATAAGTAAACGTACTGTGCTTATGGCATTGATCAATTGTTGTGGGAAAAATTAGAAATTGTATTATATTTTCTCAACCTCATTATGACGAATCGGTTCATCAAAAAGTAAGTATTCGAAAGTCAGCTGTGAAAAGTAGAGCGAATGTTTCAAAAAAAAATTACTCTCGACATTGAGCGGAAATAGGAATCTGCAATACTCAATATGGAGAGGTCCCACTATGAGAGGTTACGTAGATGTGTAAAAAGAGTCGCTAAGTGTATAGTGAGTTGTACATACATATAAGGCAACAACTCCTCAAGAAAATGAGCCGCTCTTGTGAATATCTCATGAAGTGAAGTCATCCGAGAACGAAACAAATGAATAATGCACTATGGAAGCGTACTATGAAGAGCGTAGCCGTGAAGGAATCTTCAAAAAAGTTTCGGGAGTTTTTTAGCTTCTCGTTGTGGAGACTTAATTTCATATTAGTATCTATATAAAGTAAGCTGGTAAGACTTCTGAGCCTGACCATTTCATTGCTTATTCGCCTTATCTTTGCTTTTTGCTGGGGACGATGTTCATTATTCATAAAAATAAGAAAGTTTGTTTTTGGAAAACGTTTAAAAATATGGCTCAGCTTATTGGGCAAGTATACATAGTAAATTGTTTGATGATGTTTGAGTTCACGGTATACGAAAAGTACACCAAAGTGTTTGATAGTTGATTATTCTCATGCTTTAAAGTATTTTGCTGATCCTCAGATAAATTTTATAGAGCTAGTTTTTTTTTTGAAATACATGTGAAGAGAACTCCTTATCACTGGAGGATTACGGCAGAAACTAACAGCTAAAAAATATATATAATGATGTTATAAAGGATATTCCAGAATGATAACACGATAAAAACAAATATGTTGGAACTACTTCAGTCTTTCTTCACTACGCAAAAAAGATCGTTCCACAACAGAAGACTAGCATATACAAGATGAGTTTTAAAATTTTTCTCAAAAATCTTTTATTCAAATTGACCTAGACTCTCTTTCCTTACTGAGGAGTCCCGAAGGGGATCTAGAAACAAAAATCCGTCCAAGGGAAGGGACGAAACGAAAAATCATGTATTTTTCTTTTTAGCCGCCATCTCAATCTTTAATCTACAAATTTGTTTACAAGGGTTTCAAGTTTTCCGCAACCTTTGAATGTGTAATTGAGCAAGTGAGGGGATTTTGGATCTCAAGAATTTCTTTGGAGTAGGAATGGCTCCTACTGGTATCATGAAAACAGCTTAAAATTATCTTACAGTAATAAGGAGCGATTGATGACGTTTCAGTTCAGCATCAGTTCACATATTTTTGGGACAATCCGTATAATATGAGTGATCGTTGTTTGTTCAAATGGATTATGATAGTACCATTAATGTACTACATGACAAGTATGATATATCTAAAATTTTATTTTTAGTAACACATGCGCTAAGTATTATCTTAAATGTCAAAATATCTAATAAATTCACCAAACAAAAACATGATTACGGTGGCTTATTCTACACGACCCCTCAAACAAATTTACTCTGACGCGTTTTTGCTTGACTTCACATGTTACGGTAATCAGCGCGGCACGATGAAAGCGTGTGAGAACATGCCATTACAGGCTTGAACATGTGCTAACGCGTGCACGGTTCGCGCGGCTAAACCCATCGAATCGCCATTGGCTCCGTTTACAAAGATGACCGCTAATGGACTGACAATCTGGCCTGACAGTGCTAAGTAATCTTAAGAAATAGCTTGTAAATAGTAGAGGCTCCAGACGAGTAATCCTGGCAAAATGTTTTGTGTGTGCTTGCGCAACGCTTACACAGATGTCAAATGCGAACCGGATGGGATGAGCTGAGAGTTTTGTTGGTATATAGTCCTGATATTTTGAATAATTTCGTTTATGGGATTTTGCTTAGATTATTGATTTGGCTTGTGGGGGGGGGGGGGAAGGAAGAAGTTCTAATATTTAGAATTTTCGTTTGAGAACGATTAAAAGCTATATAATGTCCACAACACGAGGCTAAAGATCTCAAAATCATTTCTAATGAGATCTGGTTGTTTGGCTTTCTAAGTGGATCCTGATTGGAATTTTTCAGCTAACCAGTTTTCTGAATGGCAGCACATGTATGAGCAACCTAAAAACCCAAGCTCCCGCCCACTACCGTATTCCTTTCGAGCAAGCCTTCCTCAAGTACGGTATTGGACCAAAATTTTTTGGAGGGCTATGAATGATTCATGAGCGAATGAATTTATAACTTCTGACTGAGAAATTCATACTGATATTATATCCAAATTGTGACTTGCAAACTCGCTTGGTTGTTAGCTTCACTCAAACACTTTTATCTATGTCTATGACTTGGAACTGTGAAGAAAATTCCACAAAAAGGTGAGTTTTACAGGGTGGGGCAAAAGTCTGGGAGCCTACTTTGCAGTGCTGTCAATCAAGCAATTACTGATGATTTTGGCTCCAAACTTGAGCCACTTATTGCTACGATCATCCTCTACAAATCACACTTTGAATGGCTGAAAATGCTTGCCACATGTTTTTGTAGGAATTGGATTTATCAAACAAATGCTTCTGCAAAGCGAAAAAATCGAAATTTTTGGTCTTCACAACTTATTTCATAGCTAAAGATACAGTGGATATTATAGAGCATCGCAATGCATACAATGTAGAGAAGACCTTGCGCTATCAGTTCGTAATCTTTGCTTTTGTCAGATGTCATTCTTTCGAGAACGCAAAATAAAAATTTGGGAATAGAACCTGCGTGCCAGTGGCCATTTTTCTTTGAAAATAAGTTTGAAAGCTATAGGAGCACAGCAGGCACTGAATTCTAGGCTATATTCTTTCCATGAGTCTTCTGTGCAAGTATGTACTTGAATTCGATTGATTAAGCAATTTCAATACTTTTCAGATTACGATTCTTCGCTCCCGTTCGCGCCATCGCATGCATATTTCCAGTATGCGAGTACACTGGCCTTCAATAAAAATTCCAGAATTTTTCCCTAAACACTGCCAAAAAAAATTTCCTCGCAGTACGTTGTAGCCAAAAGCTTGCTCTATCACACCGCATGCTTGCCTGATGAAAGCAACAGTTATCCTGAAGGCGTGGGACGAATTTTATCACGACTGCCTGCGTGCCACGACAGGCGGAGTTACCAAGATATCGAAGGGCTGCTATGAAGCCAGAAGAGGCAATCTCAAAATTCGAAAGCAGCGCTATACTTGTACAGGTTCGGCTTATGTGTACACCGAATTTTTTATTCCTAGGCACTTTCCTTCTGATTTTATCTGAAATGGTATTAGGCTCCCAGACTTTTGCCCCACCCTGTAAAAAAACGCAGGAAATTACGGGCAAATACAAAAATTGTTAAAACTTTACAATAAATTCTATAACATAATTCGACAGTCTTCATAACCACTTAAGCCTTATAGACCCAATAGGGCCTGAAATATATAGCTAGATATCCTGATAGATGGTAATGAGAAGGAAGAAGAGAGAGTTTGATCTTAGCAACGAATGTTGTGTCTGGGAGCAGTGATCTTATAGAATATGATTATGAACCACATAGTTTATATAGTGAAGCCTAAAGCTTCAGATTATCCAGAGTTTAAAAGATTTGTTGAAGTTCTCTTATGAAATGCTCAGTTTGCTTTGTCATCCATCACTTTCATTATCCTTCCTCATCCTCGAAAATCCTTTGAATATTACAAAAAATCTCGCCAAAAACAAAACTGAGAATGTTATTTTAGCTTATCTTTATCATCACATTTATTTTCTTGAAGATAGCTTAGGTGAAATAAGATATTTGCTGATTAAATTAGTTTTTACTCACCTTATTAATTATGCAGTTATTTCGTCCTAGTCAATTTGCTTCCT
This sequence comes from Cylicocyclus nassatus, assembly GCA_958299035.1. Taxonomy (NCBI): domain Eukaryota; kingdom Metazoa; phylum Nematoda; class Chromadorea; order Rhabditida; family Strongylidae; genus Cylicocyclus; species Cylicocyclus nassatus. The sequence goes on from CATQJL010000001.1 coordinate 104,989,745, forward strand.
TTCCTTCAGACAATTATTTTCGAAACTGCCACAGGAAAATCAAAATCTGCGGCGGTTTCGCAGGATTTACTTTAATATTGCAAAAATGGGAACGTTGAAAATGGGAACTTTCGCAGGATTTTCACGTCCGATCGGTTGAAAACGGGAATTTCCGCAAAACTTTTTACAAAACGCTGCGAAATTTTTGAGAAATGCCAGCAGTTCCGCAGGTGCTTGTATATGTTGTCCCGTACGAGTTGCTCCACTAACAACTAACGTGCATTATCAAACATATATCCGTAGTGCAGATGATAGTAAGTGAGCCTCGCAGTCAAGAGAGTAAGGTTCAAATCTCGCTTAGGTGATCTCCTTTGCTGTTGTGATTCACTGTTTTCAGAACTTCCGGAGGTTTACGGAGTTTCTGCAAATGCCCCGGCGAAACTTTCCCAAACGTCTGCGGAAGTACCCTTCAGTTGTTTGAGTTTTTTTTCAATGTTTCGTTTTTCTGTCATTTTACAAGATGCCCCAATCTTCAACTATCTTCTTCCAGATTTGGGCATTATAGCGCGTCAATGAGCCTGTCAAATAAATAAATAAATTCCATGGTCCCGCATTACAGTAGTCGCACGTCCGACTCGAAGATTAGACGATCACCTTATCCATCTGTAAGTATGCGGTCAGGACAATTAGGCGCACAATAAGATACGCATCTAACATTCACGCTTGGACGGATGTGAATAGCCCAGAACTGTGAACTATGCGTGACACCTCTATCTGGGGCTATTATCTACTATCAGGGCGAAAATTTGGGCAGATACGGTGCGGATGGTGGCACCTGCGGACAGACGTGACGTGAGCATCCAATCTGACTGATGGGCATAGTTAGAGCCAATTAGTGGCTGTTAAGCTAATGAGCGATAAAAATTGAGTAACTGGGAGAGTTTGTCCACGTATTTAATTTTTGATGATTCTTACTAAACTGAAACAGGGCTCGGCACGACGTGGCTTTCCGAAAGTGCAAAGAAAAGCCCCTGACTTCCGCAGAATTTCACGAAGTCTCCTGACCTTTATCCAAAATATCCGAATCGACTAAAAACCTAATTTCGGACCCACAACAACGATATCCCCTTTGTTTCTTGTTCCAAAAACGATATCCAGCTTGCTTCTAAGCCACCTATGCCGAGCCCTCAATTGAAATGGTCCGCCAGAACGGAAATGAATCACAAATGAAATGTCAAGCTCTTGGCCAGAATGATTCTTGGGATTGAGTATTTATTTACTTGTATATATAATATAATTATTCATTTAATTATTAAACTCAGCAAAAAAGGTGCACTAGGGCCGAACTAAATCACAAATGCAATTTTAAACGCCTGGCCAAGAAATTTATTTATTTACTCAATTATTTACTTGTTTACTGAAATATTTATTTGTTTATTTATTTATTTGTTTATTTGATTCAATCAAAAGGTGCGCCGGCACAGAAGAAATGAAACACAATGAAACGTAAACTCTTCTTCATCCATTCACTATTTATTTATTTGTTTTATTTGTCTATTTATTTGTTTATCTATTTACTTGTTCGATTTAACCAAAAAAGGTGCCAGTACTGGAGTAATGATTCACAAATATTACGTCAACTCTCGGCCAGAAGATTTGAGAATTGAAGTTATCGAATTTCTCAGAGACAAATAAGTTCCTCTTTTTTCTTGAACATTCCACTTTCCAATGGGAAAGTTCACTTTCTCATTCAAAAAAGCACATTCTCAGACACTTCTATTCAACGAGGGAAACATCTGAGAGATCAAATAACTAACAATTCTTGCGTCAAAGGAGTCAATAGTACATTACAGCACAGCAAAGGATACGGTAATCTCTTGTGTACTTTCCGAAAATCATGCAAATACCTAGAACAAAGCAGATTTTTTTCCAATGATGGATTCTCAATGAGACAGAAAGATCAGCACTATGACAGTGCTTTCAGAACCTACCCTTATCCTTCAAGATATCACAGTAAAGTTGATTCACATCAATTAACGTCTTACCCTTTGATTTGCGATTAACGTAATAACGAACATTAAGGTGATTTCGAGCTGTCAATGAGAGCGTGGAAATACTAATCCATAGTTTCTAAATTTGGAAGAGGCTAATACAATGAAAAACTTTTCTGATATCGATGGCATCTACTAAGAAGGGTACGTGACGCACAAAGATTTTCAAAAAGCTAATCCGGTGGTAGATAAATCTGGAAAATTATTACATAATAAAGCCAAGTGCAAACAGGGATTTTCGAAAAATGATCAGATCAAAAGGTGCAAGACAAGAGCAAATACTGCAAGGGGAAATTGACAGCTTTAGGGTTAGACCCCCTTTATGATTGAGCAGAGGAACTCTGCATGATTTACCGAGAAGTATTGAACGAGGATTTATGAAAAAGATAACTTTTCCCATACCAGTTTTAATTTTGGTTCTTTCTCTCTGAAAAAAAAAACCCTAGCCGATTACAAGTCTCATTGTTGGATGGAATTGGTAGTTGGAAAGGAAATTCTGCATTCTTACGAAATTCGAATGATACGTCGCATTTTATGCATTATGCAGTAAGAATGACACGCATAGCCCCAGCTTATTTTTCTAGGAATTGGTAAAGCCTATTGTTCTCAATAATGCAAAATATCTCCATAGTTCCATATATGTTATTTTTGAGTATACATATACCTCTGTGAAAAGGTTGAGACTAAACGTGACCTTACCATTATTCATAGTCAAGGTCAGGGCTCGGCATTGGTGCGTTATAAGCAAGCTGGATATCGTTTTTGGAATCAAAAGCAAAAGGGTTTTTGTTCTTGTAGCCGGAAAGACACGAAAATTGCGATTTTTCGTTTCTTTGAGGGTTTTTTACGTTTAGGGACTGAAATTCAAGGGAACTAGTAAAATTTAGCGAAAGTCAAAGGGGACCTCGTTTTTCGCATTTTCGGAAGGCCACCTCGTACTGAGCCTTGGTCAAGATAACTAGTTGTTGGTGTGATGGCCTGTAGCTTTCTTGATATAAACAGAACGATGACAGAGAAAAACTGTTACTTAAGCAGTTAATAAGATTTTCTGTTTTTAAATAAAAAGGGAAACGAGCCAGAATGAGTCTCTGAACTCCACCTGATCCTAAATATTCCTATCCCAGATTAATGTACTTGGTCACGTGTGGTTAGTAAAGTACTTTGGGTGGAATTAAATCTTCAACTGCTACACTTTCGAGGAGTGAGAAAGTCCTTTCTACGTGTGTTCAAGGTTTTTGAGATAAATCTGTCAGAAACCATAGAGTTAAAAAAGCAGGTGGTCTAAAACTGTCTATTGACGTCAATACATAGATCTGCTTCTAATTTCAGCCATACTCGATCAAGGAACTTATGCTTTCCAGAAAAGTGGAGCTTTGGGCCAAGCTTTTCAATAACAATTTTGAGATCCAAGAAAGGTTTGACAAAAACAAATGTTTTTTGTGTATTTTTGATGTGCATGATGTGATTTGACTTTTTCTGTGGATGAGAAGCGGATAAAGCTTTCAGCTCAAGCTCTTCAATCTCTCATAAATTGTTGAAGCAGAATAGAAAAGAAGGGATTTATGCAATATTTTGATTGGTGAGTTTCTGGATTTTCAGAAGTCATCAAATTGACTCTGGACCCTTTCAGTCATATAGCATTGTTCAAACAACTAAAAAAATTCTTTGGTCCAAATTTTGACCTTTGTTTTGGTGCAATTATAATTGCAACTCTTTAGACATAGCTTGAAATCAAGAAAAAATAAGAAAAAGTAAAGAATGTTCAGAATCGCTATAGACAAAAACCTTGATATTTTTTAGACAACATATCAAATTGCCAAACTGGAGCACAGTACCTGGTACTATGTGCCTGCAAATTTATTTTTGGTCCTCGTAATTATTTGTTCTTCTTAACTGCGTTTTCATGATTCATAATTTATATCAAGTAAATTTTTCTTCTTTTTAGCCTTTGATTATTTTCCGATGCTGTTTTTTATCCCCAATGTTTGTCTTCGAGCCTTCAAAGAACACGAGAAAATGATCCCTGATTTAAACAGGCTACAAATGCCCTTTCCTGGATCACTTGACCAAATATTCGACTTCTACATTGACGATTCGTAATTGTTGCAACGGCGTAAACCCGCATTTGTGATAGTTGTCGGTTCACTGCACGCAACGATACGTCAATTATAAGTTCGAGGATCACATCGAGTACAAAGAGACATTCGCATACCGCTATGTATACACAAACCTTGATTTGATGAATGAATGGAATGCTCCGGTTTGCCGGAAACGGGAATTTATAAATGGTGCAATTGCACTGGCTATCCGAAAGCTCCCACAATATCAACTATAGGCACTATCCGGATATCAAAGCCTCTTAAAATCTTACTATGAGAGTTCTACTGTAGACTCCAGAATAGAGTTCTCTATTCGCACTTTATTCCATAAAGGGACGGTACCTAAGGTACGGCAAGGGCCAGCAGTTCGGAATTCCTTGATCCTTGCTTTAAAGTGCATTTGGTATGGTCATCACAAAAGCGATATATTTTGCATAACCTTATTGTAATACTACAGTATATGTGGATAAAAATTCAATTTGTTCACTTTTGAAAAATTTGCTCGAGGTGGCATGATCTGCTGATGGAAAAAAATCAAAAAAAGAGAAAGTACTCTTTCGGCATAAGTGTACGGTAATGAGTCAAAACTACGATTCTGTAGATTTTCATTCATAAGAAGCATTTTACCAAATCATATATGCGTTTGTCAAGGTGACGGTTTATTCTGCAGAGATCCCATACCGTATATCTACCGTAATCCCACAGAAAGGCTACCTGGCTAGTGGCTGTAGTTGTGATGATTAGCAAGTTGGATAATCACTCTAGACCTCAAAAGCTAGATCTTTGATTTTCCCTTATGGAATGCCTACCGTAATCGTCAAAAAATGGCCTTACCATGCCACAATAAATGTTCAAGAAAACAAATTCAAGAAAAATCTGTGACCTTGGAATGTAGGGTTCTCATAGCCAGATAGTGAGCGAATACACGACTGTTTGCAAATGGATCATCAATCGATGAACGAAAATACGAAAAGTAAAAAAGTGAGAACAGATGATTCACTGGGAATACCAGACTTGCCCCCACGTCATTTCTTGGAAGTGTATTTGTACTTTTCTATGGGAATGTATTCCGGCATCATTAGCACTGAACACCACACGGAAGCGGATCTTTTCACCACGCACAAAGAGAATATAATTGGAAACTCTGATTTATTTCGAGAGATTCTAGAACGTCTATGTTTATGGAGCGGGGGAGAGGGTGTTCGAAAAATTGAGTAGAATGACTAAGGCGCGTTCTATACTTGAGTTTGACTCATAAATAATGAAATGTGAAAGGTGAAAAAAATGGTCTTGTGACTTTATATGATTAGTACATATACATCCCATCATATGTTTATCCCTTAGGCTATAAGCTAAAAATCAAAAAACAAACATTTCAAAATAAGTACGAGGAAGTCATTTTGAAAGATAGGGCTACTTCACTTCAGGAAACCAGGAAGTTTTGACAGGCTGATTACAAAGATGCCACCCAATCCAAATGGGAAAGGCAGTGAGTAACGGTAGGTATACGGTAAGAGAAGAAACCATGAAATTCGCTGTAACCTGCCTAGAGATAACTTGATTGCTGATCACGCTTATGATTTCTATATAATCTATGCTAGATAATTACATGCATCAGCACACCTTGCTTCTTTGACTCCCTACCGTATACTTACCGTAACTTTAGAAAGCACTGTCGCTCCAAATCAGTGTTTTCCGTAATCACTGTATTGAATATGTACCCTTTGAAACTTCTAGAAAAATTAGCGATTAGGTCAATGAATTGTTGATGGCGATAAGCGAACCCTGTCTAGGAAGCGGTCAAAAAAATTTGTAGACGGGTGATAAATGGTCTTACCTTTTCTAGTTGTAACGTTGACATCTTCTTCTCTTTACTGTATTTTCGACTCTAATTTTTAATCACCAACAAAATTTGCTTCAAAATTTTTACTCTTTTTTTACATACGATCATTATTGCGTGTGCTCTTGTCACCTTTTTCCCGGAAGATAACATTCGAATTATGTCAAAAAAGTGTTTTAATGAATTCAGAACTGAATGAACCTACTCGACATTACAGTACTCGACATTTGGTAATCACTGGCTAGTTTGAGCTAAATAACGAGCTTTGTTTTTGTCATTAATTGCCATTTGAAGCAATTACCATGTTTTGAAGCAAAAAGTGGGTTCAATAGCAGGAAAATAGCAAATTCTCTCACAAAATGACAAATGTTTGTATTTCCTTGTAAACATGTGAAATGCAGAGAAATTAAAACGGTCAAGAAATCCCAAACAAAATATTGCAACTACTCCCAGCGTAGAGCCGAGGTAGTCACCAGGGGATGATTGCTTAGGAATTTGAATGTATGTATGCACTCCTCTTGTCACTATGCTAGCACAAATGATTTGTTAAATTGAAATGTGAGAGCGATGCGACACGAGTGCTAATTATGTTGCGCCACTTAATCAAACTTCGGGTGAAAAAAGATCATTCTCAGGAATTCTCGACAAGAAAGACGATGGACATTGCACAAGTCCTGCTGCCCTTATAAAAAAGAAGATATTCTGGCGCTGGACTGAAAATCAACGGCACTACTTCTAGCAAAAGCTCGAGAAATAAATCTATTGCGCGTAGATGTTATTGCTAGAGATGTGTGAGTTAGCAAAAAGAACTTTTACAGAATAAATTGTTTGTAAAAAAGGAAATGCTTCTTGCTAATTGGTGATAATCAGCAATGAATCTACATGTAGTAGGTTTTACTCGAACCATAACTTTCTTGCTAAGCAAATCGTAAATGAAGAATTCAAATTATATGTACGCAACTCTTTTGTTTAGATTCCTGTACATATTCAAAGATACATAGATCTTTTTTGTAACGACAAGGAATTTGGGCTCGATTAATAGCTTAATAGTTAAAATCACTTTTTGCCTTCTCTATTTTACCTTTTGGGAAATTTAAGTCATTTTATATCACTTCATTTGTGTCTAAAATCGATCACATATGTTCAGTTCCCAGGTAAGCTTTCACTAAGAATCTGAAGAAAGCAAATACAAGATTAGGATACCTTCAAATAAATATCCTGCAATTTCACTATTTATGTTGTGTGAATTATGGATTATTCGTGATCTGGCAAATCGAAAAGCAAAATCATACTTTTTTGTGAGAACACCGATTAGCAAGGATTTTCCAATCAGAAAGAGCGCATAGATGGAAGCTGAATTATTTGCGTCTATGAAACAATTTGAACCAGGGTTGCCGCTTTTCGTCTTTACCGCCGTGATATCTAATTTTCGCGCTAAAACTACCAAAAAATGTATGATCCTCTCCTAAATCGAATTAAGCGAATTTACCGAAGGTGGTATCTGAAATTTTGACCCAGAAATTACGACGAATCTTACAGATATACTACTTGCTCTGATAGCAAGCAATTTGATGACCATCGGCACACCACAATAATGAAAAAGAATTATCTTTACAAATATCTAAAGTCATCTTCTCATATAAGAGGAGAAGCACTGTTTTAGCTAAACTTTTCTATGACAGATAGGACAAGATTTATGGTGATTGTAAAGCTTTCGGTCATGCTTCGTTGGTGCATGACGCTGCGGTGCTACAAATCATTGTGATTAATTGGCTTTTGATAGATATAGGTTTGGTCTTCTTCGAAAAGCCTATTTTGAATCACACTGGTACGAGTATTTCGGGCTAAAGATTTTACGTGTGCAACCCAGTCCATATTTTATGAATTTACGACTTAAAAAAAATTAAATGGTGTTCCCTAGAAATTTACTACAGGATTCCTTGATACGAGAGGCTTATACTTATGAACTAGGAAAATTGTTTTATAAATGTTGAGCGGATTCGATAATCTCGAATTAGTGTTTTGCTAAACCCTAGACGAACATGTATAGTGATGAGCTATGTTGAACGAACATTTATCTTGCGAGGGGATTAATCTAATGGTCCCAATTCAAGTATTTCCACCCTAATTTAAGGATTTTAAGACATTCTTTATCTGCTTCGGCTTTTTTCAGTACACAGACCTGCCAAAATCAGTGTTAAAATTCCCGAATAAAGAAACCAAATTCTCTTCTTATTTCTTCAACATCACAAGAACAATTCACCAGCAATCTGATAAAGACTGAAGCAGAATTTCGATTCAGAAAATTTTCCACTGAAACGAAGGCTACAGAACTTTTTGTTTGTTTGAAAAAAAATTGAAAAATCACTCAGGACATTTCCCAACTTTTTTCTAGCTTGTAACCCTAACCCTGAATTTTTCAAAAGAAGAAGCAGCAGGCAGTCCGCTTTCTGCTGTACGCGAATTTTTTTTGATATGGTTGCCAAAATTTTTGCCATCCTATAATGACGTAAATCTTAAAAAATCTACAAAGCCAACTTTCTGATAGTGCGACCAAGAACAAATTACCTTCAAGGCTAGAACTCGTGTAGACCACTTTCAAAAAGTTTCGCGACCCTCCTTGGAGGGGTGAGGGAGGGCTCCTTATGAGCCGCCAATGGAAGCTATCGTTTTTTTATGAAATTGTGAAATGGCCATTCGCTACTGGCAAGAAAAGAAAGTTACTTGTGTAATGCATAACTCATTTAGACATTTTCGGTCGTCTGCACTTGGACGCATAGATACCATTTGTTTGAGGGGTCTATATTCCCCTTCCTCCTTCCCCTCCTATCCTCGTTCCCCGTAAGAAGTTCTAGGATACCTCGGTATTAGCCGATCCTTTAGCGGGGTTGGTGTAGAAGTGGATGTATTGTGCGGTAGTGCTAGATGCTAGAAGCCGAATCGCGCGTTCTTCAAATACACACTTGCTGACGAGAGGGGCCACTAGAGAACGACGCCCGGACGCGACTCATTGCCCCTAATCACACACAGACATTCGTTACCCCCTTCCTCAGCACTTCCCACTACGGGACTCGACCCGACTCGAGAGAAGAGCATTGCACTTGTCAAACATCTCCACTTCTAACATTGAGGTCACTCGACTTGATAGCTAACTTACCCTAACCCCATTCCGGTTACTTACCCTCTAAAATTCATTCTGATTGTAAGTTACCCTAGTACCCATGTCTCTAACACAAACAAACCCCTATTACTTGCTAATGGTCCGTGATTGCTCCGATAGTGAAGAGTGCATTGTTCAACGGGGTCAATTACAGTATCCCACGGGGCACGGGGACCCAAGTGCGCGCCCTGGACACGAACCCCCAACTGCGCCGGCAATTAACACCTCTTACAGATGGTTAAAGGCTAACCAAACGGGCTATAGCTTGGATTGGATGCCTCCCTCTATGTGTGTATAACATAGACATTTGTTCACATAAGTGGCATCAGCGTTTATCCTTAACGAGACGAAAAAAATTAGATCGACATATGTTTAAGAGGAGGAACCAGATTTGGGCGAGCTGAAGAGGAGATGTTATTTAGAAGATATGGGATCGATTAGGAGTGTTTTATGTTACTAGAGGTGCTAATTGATTACAAAAGTGTAAAGTACCAGTTTTCCTTTAATCTTTGAGAAGATGAACGCCTGGGTTCAAAACGACTGGGTTGAGATACCTTCTTGGAAACCTCAAATATATGATTTCATCAACTTGCCTCGGTTGAGTTCTGAAAATCTCAAAATCTTCGAATATGTGGAGAGCAAATGCATGAAAAGTGTGAGTCCCAAAAAAATTGGAATTTTCAAGCTTAAATTGAATGAATTCAATAATCTTAGAATAACCAACAAGATGCTTCTACCTTTACCAAAAATTAACTTTTTATTCTTCCCTCTCCATCATTAATAAAAGTAAATTAAACCAAAAATAGCGTAAATTGGCTTTTGGCGTATTTTAGTTTGGCAGCGTGTCATTTCGGCAGTATTTCGCTTTTACTTTGCGCGCCGTTTGCCCAGCAAAGCATTGGCAAAATTACCGCACAACCTGGATTCATATCCTAGTAGCCTTGACAATCGTTCCAATAGTACCCTTACAGTGCCTATAGTACTTGCACGCAAAGGACTACCTCAAAGCGCAAAAACATGAGAATTTTGGCCATTCTGCAAGAACTCTGACCCACGCGCAAGCGCTGTTGGCACCGCAGTGGCACCCATAAGCTGTCGGCTTTACTATCATACATACACTTCAAAACTATATTTTAGACCGTTTTTGCTGGGACTCATATCAATGGCTAAAAAATAGCAAACGAAATTTTTTCTCTTTTTCCATACTCCTCTCCCAGCCATGTTCCCACCCTCTTCCTCAGAAACTTCACCTGAATGGGGAATCCATGTGTTGTCTACTCGCATTGAAACCATGAGCTATTTTACTAATAATAAATAACCGTGAAAAAAATGTGCACCAACTTAAAATTGGCTTTGCCACTGTTTGGCAGTGAGATGCTTGCGCTTTGCGCGTGGTCTGCCCAGCAATGTATTTGCTGAATACTCGCAGTGCGACAGGAGGCGACATCAAAACTCACTTTTTCAATCTCGCTGGATGATTATATTAGGTCATCCCAAAAGTTTTTTCGTATCAGACTTTTCAGCAGCATAAGTCTGCTCTTCTTAGACTTCTGATGAGAAACGGAGTACCATTCGAAAGATTAAAGCAAGCTCTACAATATGGCTTTCGAAATTTCATATTATGCATGATCCGCATCGAGTTTCAAGAAAAAATGGAAAAAAATCCAAAATTCCGAAAAAACAAAAATTATCGTATCTTAGTCCAGAAACATTCTGCAAAGTTTCCACTTGCTCACGCATATACTTTCCCCATCAGACATTTATAGATACACTTGCTGCATTTTTCTGACGGCTAGAAATCGAGAAGAAAAATTGAGGGCTCAATTTCTAATTTGGCCTATAATGAGTCTATGTTCTTCGCAAATGTGTCATTATATAGCTTACTCACTCAAGAATACTCCCACAAAATTGCATGGCAAAATGGCATCCTTCTAGATGCCTTAGTTTTTGAGAAATATCATTTTGAAGGTACGAATACGAAAAAACTTTTGGGATGACCTAATATTAGGTTGAAACGAAAGTTCGTTCGCACCATTTTCAAAAAATCATAACTTCTTTTCTTCACCATAATTTTGCGCAACTCAAATTTTATTGGAAAGCGTAAATCATGTAGTTTCCAAAAGTCGCCTGGATACTTTCTAACATGCTCAGGTTGCAGAGATAAAAATGAAAGAACGAGATCGCCCGAAATTCGGAATTTTTGAGCAAAAATTCTAAAAATCTAGAAACTGTGCGAAAAAATCCAGAACAGCCATCAGCTTAAGTTTTCTCATAATCTATCAATAAATGAGTCATTTGTGCTGAACGAGCTTTTCTTTCAGAAGTTATGATTTTTTGAAAGAAATTGCCGAAAAATCGATTTCTTAAAAATTCTTAGGAAATTAATTTTTCGGATTTTTTTAAAAAGATCATAACTTATGAAAGAAGACCTCGGTCAGCACAAACTTGACTCATTTAATAATTAAATATAAGAAAACTTGAGATGATGGCTGTTCTGGATTTTATCGCACAGTTTCTAGATTTTTAGAATTTTTGCTTAAAACTTGCGAATTTCGGATCAGGGCTCGGCACGAGCTGGCACCAGGGAAATTTTAAAACGAAGTCCCGTTTGATATTGAAAATTTCGTACGAAGTCCTTTTTGACCTGTTTTGAAAACCCGTCATCATTTTTATATTATGTAAAAAATGTAGTAGTGTTTTCATGCATTTCTGATTTCATGAAAGAACTTTTCACAGCTTTCTGAGCTTTTTAAGTGGTCGAATACATCATGAGAAGCAGAAAAAGCCGATTTTTCGACGGCGGAGCGGACCGAGTGGTTTTCAAATTGAAATAAAACGCTGAAAAGAGAACATTATGAAACTGTTTTACTCCGTATGTAATCTTTTACAATGTAGATACATTTTATATAAAAAAGTATGAAAACTTATGTGAACAAAGTGTCGGTGCCAGCTCAGCTGGTACCCAGCTGGCCCCGTGCCAGCTAATTCAGAAAAAAGTTCGGCACAGCTTTCATTCACATAAGTTTTCAAAAATTTTTGGCCCGTAGTTCCGGTCCACCAACGCGCATGCACACACCAAATTTGGTGTCATACTATTGCGTTTTGGCTGAAAACAACGCCTTTGTTTATTGATGGACAGCTTGCCAATGGCATGCCGGTGGCATGCCGGCGGCATTTTTGCGGCAGTTCTCCGCCTCGGCTCTGTAGAAACGATATCCTCTTTGCTTTCCGCGCTAAAAACGATATCCAGCTTGACCCGGTGCCAGCTGTGCTGAGCCTTGTTCCGGATGATCTCGTTCTTTCATTTTTACCTCTGCAACCTGAGCATGTTGGAAAGTCTCCAGGTGACTTTTGGAAACTACATGCTTTAGGCTTTTCAATAAAATTTGAATTGCGCAAAGTTATTGTGAAGAAAAGAAGTTATGATTTTTTTGAAAATGGTGTGAACGAACTTTCGGTTCAACCCAATATAAACGATGGTCAAAGAAATAGCTAACATCCCCTCCTCCTCCTCTTTCTTCTATCATTTTGTCCCCCCCCCCCCCCACTCCAATACCTGAATACGGGAAATGATGCATTACCGATCCGCGCATTGGAAACATCAACCCGTGTAGGTACATTGACGCGGTGTGCACTCTCTCATCACTGAACCAATTGCACTAATCGTCCTCGCTCGGACGGACCCCCTCTCTAAACGCTTGTTTGGTGGTGGTGTACCTGGCCGATATCCTCCTGACCGAATTCACACCCCTCGCTCGCCATACCCGTGATAATGACGAGTATGGTGAACAGCGTGACTCCTGGCGATAAACATAGCTAGCTATATGTGCTAGTTGTTCTAATTACTAGTAAACGAAAACTGGTATATAATAGTGGTCTGGTCAGATAAAAGGAGGTAATAAGTGCTGAAATAAGTTACTAAGCGAATTTGACCACAAGCCTTGAAGTTATTGGGAAATATCTGTGAATACTACGAACTAAGTGACTGATAAATAATTTAAATTACAGTAATGCTCGATTTGTTTGTTCTCTGCGTTCTTAACCTAAATTTAGAGAGTGTACTCAGTTTATCGAAGCTCGAAAGTCCAAAAATCATGAAGGTTCAAAAACATTTTTCATGCAAAATCTTGAAAAAGATTTTTTTATCAGTTGTGCTGAAAGCTTCAGATCAAATGAGACTGAGTTGTTGAATTATCACCATTTGAGTAAGACAAGAAAGAGCAGAAAAGAGTTGCACCATTGTCTTCAGAATGAATCTATAAACACAAGCCAAAGACGTAGGTATTTTTGTATGAGGTCAAATGGAGTTATCAAAGATATACTATGCTGCAAGTAAAAAGTGCTAAATAAAAAATCTGTATGAGCGAAAAGTTGTCAAAAATTTACAAATAAAAAGGTAAGTATTAGCTTCATTTCGTACCTTCATGATGAGGTTTTGGATTTTATTTCTTCACCAAGTTTTCTAGCAGAAAGACAGGTCCTAAATTACATTTTTACTTATAAAATGTTGCATTCTTCTACGTTGATCTGATAAGTTTTTTTCCCGGAATATGGATGTGCATTATATCACTTCCCTGCGAGTATAAATATCAAAAATATCAATATCAATAAACCGAAAAGAATAAATAATAAACTTATAAATCAAAGGTTTCACTCTATATGTAGGTGTGGTCCAGATTAATGGTATGACTAAGGTACGGGGAATAATCACCGACTGATTTATCCGAAGCAGAATACTCTAAGAAATTGATGTAAAACTCTCAACTGAAGCTGACTTTCGAACTGATTCCAAAAATACCTACCAGATTGAACTTCGTCATTGATAACTGATACACCTGGCCGCCTGTACCGCCAGAATTGAGAATTGGAATCATAAATCGTTAACAAGAGTATGATGTATAAGCACCTGTTTCGAACATATTATGAGAACAAATTCTATATTTCTTCCTTGTCCCCTTTACTTTTGGTTGAACTATATTACGCATGGAACTTCATAAATCGTTTATGGGACATTTCTGAATCAGAAAATTTATTCTTGAATTAGAGCATTATAGAAAAAATCAGGAACGTTTTATAAAATTCCCGATCTCTGTCACCACATACTTCTCGCGTCCCAGTGATCATAGTCGAACAGCTTGTTAAAGCGAGATGATCCGCTCTTCGCGGCGGGGTTACGGTATCGGATCGCATCGTCGTGCAAGCGCGTGCACAGCTAACGGGTTCGTTTGCTATGTGTGTGCATATATGTATGTATGTGTTCAACGCGAGAATCGAAGCGGTGGGCGATGAAGAGCGGGGCGGGGGGGGGGGGCGAAAAGCAAACCTGGCGGGGCCGTTGACGCGAGCGGGGCGACGACGCTAATATCCGTAATTGAAATGCCGGCTCGCGTGTCGCTGCAATTCTATCTGACATCTACCTACCGTAACCCGCACCCGCATCGAGAGCAGAGCAAATTTTTAGCACGTCACAATTTAGTCGAACAGCAGCTTCGTTGGAAATTCTGCTGCATGTCATCCAGTGGAATCGAATCGCCGGAACGCATTTATCCATTACATGAAAGCTCTAATATTTCACGCGGAATAAAGGAACCATTAGACCCACGCATTTTCGGATATAAAGGATTCTGGAAGGCACGCGGTGTGTCCAACAAGTTAGAACACGTAAATCGATAGTCCTAAATAAGATTTACTGATTCAAAATGCAGAATGAACAAGTTTAACCTGTTAGGTGGCAAACGAAAAGCTTCCAGAGTATCTTCACATAATAATCGATACCGCTCGCGGATCGGTACAGTGGGTCCCACGCGGATTTCCTGCAGTCTTCCATGTCAGTAATGTATTAGTGTCACTCTAAAGAGCCATGCGCATGCGTTTATTTGAACTCAACACGTGCTTCATCTATTCTACAAATTTCCTTTGCTGAATGAGAGGAAACAAGCTTAAACTTGTTGGATAGTCTGACAGGCAATCCGTGCTGGACCCAATATACTCATAAAACTCGATGTAATCTTAACAAAGTATTTCGTTCCTATCCTTAGACGGAGTGAAACAAAACATGATTGGGACTAAGGCCGGGCATGAGTCCGTTTTTAGGCTTCTTGAAAACGAAGTCCCCTTTGACTTTCGCGTAATTTTGCGGAATTTCCCTTCATTCTAAGCCCTAAACGAAAACTCCCCAAGAAACAAAGCGTCGACTAAAAAAGCGTCGCAATTCTGGACACAATATCCCCTTAGTTTTGTGCCCCAAAGCCGAAGTCCAGCCTTCTTCCATACAATCTGTGCTGAGCCCGGGACGATCAATACTGCTCCCGATATGATACCCATGGGTCCCGCACGGAATTTCCTGTAAGAGGCTGAAGAACGGTAAGCACCACTACGATACGTGGTTGAGCTGATTGTGTGCGTGAAGTGTATACATGTTCTTAGTTACTAATCGTATATGTAAATATTCAAAGAGATACTGCGACGGCATCATCCGCTCTGACAACATAACGGACCACACAATCCGAAAAGTGATCAGTGACGGGGTTTTCTCGACAATTTACACCCTAATCGATTACATATCGACAGAAACGATTTCGTGTCGTGACATAGAATCAAGAGGGCTAGAAAAAGTTTAGTCAAGGGGGGTCTTCTTCTGGTGGAGAGACATAGGGCTCAAACAAAGCGCTCTAGTTCAGCACTTGAAAATCAGACCGTGATCTGGATCATAGAGAGGTTTTTTTGCAGCTTGGATATGGTATGTAACCAAAATTCTAATTGAATCGTTTTTTGAAAGGTCCCTTTAGAAATGCCTATTGAGTAGCTGGAGGAAAAAATAAAACTTTGGCAAATGTCATTGCAAGCAAGGACAGAATACATAAAGAAGGAAGTTTCAAAAAAATTCAAAGGTTATAAAATTCTTCTTAATAGGATTAACAGATTTTGGAAAAAAATTCCCGTTTCCTTAGGTTTTGAATTTTCAACAGATTTTGAGTAATAAGTATACTCTTCTTGGCTTTGAGAATATTTGTAATTTTGATATAGAATCACTTGGCATGTAAGGGGTTCATTTTCAAGTCTGAAATCTAAGAAAAGCTTATAATTGATTTTCATGACTTTTTTCTTGGATTTCTGCCAAGACATTGTAGGATCGTGACAAAACTTCAAATTAGGACCCTTTTGCTATTTTCATAGAAATTGCTCAAATATAAATACCTGCTACCAAAAAAAAAAGAACTTTTGACAAGTTTGAAAAACATTCGCAGTTTTGATTTGGTTTTAGATTTATGTTTCCAACAAAACAAAGAAGAAAACACTGTTTTGGCATTAGCACACAATATTGTATATAGTTAGAATTACAAAAGAAAAATACGAAGAAAAATGACGACATCTTACAAAAATTCTGTACATGGATCACAATCGAGCACGTGGAATTATTCTTGCAATTAATTCTTATTACTTCTATTATAGAGAACCTGGATCATCACACACGACAAATTCAACAACACATAAATTACTGTAATTTTTGTAAAAAAAAGAAAAATGCATCACTACACAACTAATTGAGGGGGTTGTTCCGCAGGTGGAGGCGCCGTAGACGACGCCACCGCGGCGGAATCCCTCGGTTTCACCTCGGGTGAAGCTGACAGCTCCTTATTTGAGGTGGACGATGTGGGAGAGAGAGAATGAGGTGAAGCACAGGGTTTCAGGTCTGGCTTAAGGTCAAGAATCTCATCGATGGAGAGCTTGTTACGTTTTTGTGGCGGATGCGACGGGGGCGAAGAGGAGCGGCTCACCGGCAGAGGTAAACTCGGGAACTGCGCAGCTGCCAGCTGCTGCTGCATTTGCAGGAACGCCGGGTTGAAGAGGAACAGGGCCGGATTCATTGGGAATGAAGGAGGCTCCAGAAGGCGATCGGTCGTAAACGACGGCCGGAGAGAGAGGTCCTTCGGCTCGTCGATTGGAGAAGGCGAGTCGGTCATGCTGTCATCGAACTCATTCTCGTCCTCGCTGTCAGAGCCATCCGAACCACAGGTCTTCTTCAGCTCGACACCAATCACGTTTTGCCTGAAAATGTGAAAATTAAGAATATGCAGTGATTTCGCTCTCCCATGAAATAAAAAACCCTCTTGCTTTACGCTAAATCCACATGAATAATGTTTTCCCTGGTAATTTGTAAAAGTTCATAACCACAAGCGAGAAAAGAAGCTAGGAAGAGCAGTCAAATCCCTTTGTGATTCGCATTACTCCATTAATTCTCAGCACCTTGAAAACTAGTGTTTCCCAAAATTTCATCAAAGTGACTAATTACAAGAACTTGGACCAGTAAATACCCTAATCTTCATTTTCACTTCTCTTTCATCTCTAATCAAACTCACAGCAGATGAAGCAACCGGAACTGAGGTCAGATAAATTTTCAGGTTAGATAAAAACTCCCTAGTGCTCGTGCAGCACATGTTCCCAACGTTTTTCCAGTATTTTCCAGATTTTGAGATTGACTTTCAAGTTTAAAAAGATTTAGCTTCCAGGATACTATTAGATGCAATTATTTTTGAAAATTTGGAAAAATTGGTTGCCCAATAAGAACTTTAGGTCTCGAACTGCTCATATCGGTCCCCAAAATAGTATCACACTAGCAAGAGATCTTTTTAGCCCTACCCCTTCCAGTTACCGTTTCTCAATGTTCCCACACCCTATACGTTGTAAATACCATCCCATAGAGCTAGCTGAATGTCACTTGAGACGGCTATGCTTTGATTGTCGCCTGCTGACAATGTTTCGATAACAAATTTCGAAGCGAATCATAGCTGGCGCCGCACGTCGTTTCGCTCTCCTCTCCATCTCACAGGACTATATTTTGTCTACGAATCAAAAGAGTTTCTATTCGAATAGATAGGCAACAAAACAGGCAATTCCGCCCTTGGAAAACATGGAGAAGGAATTTCGCTAAAGTGTATCATTTCCGCGGCAATTTGTATGTATGACAACTCGTCTCACAACCACTAAGTCGAAAATAATAGGGTACAAGACGATGAATGGCAACTAAAGTCAAGGTCGCTCTCTGGTTTTAGTTTCACCATGTTTTGATGGCAGGAAATTCATAGATAGGGTGTTCTATACATGAGAAGCAAGTCATAAGGCATGATTTACGCAATTATGGCTTCTTGAACCCCCAAGGAAAGGCCCTCCTGGGCGAAAAGCACCCCCTTATCTTCTTATGAAAGCTTGCTTACTTTGCCCTAGAACAATAGCCCTATACCCTTCTTGTGAGTAGTCTCAGTAACAATAGGGAGTCAAATGAGCGCATTCTCCATATCCTCTCCATATTCTTCCACTCTACCTAGTAATTTCACGCTAAACTGAGCCGAATGCTTGGAATTAATACTCGAGGATCATAAGGGCGGCTAATGCAACTCATAGCCATCGTATACCTAGGATGTTAGTGGGTTTTTGTTGTGTTTGGGAGAGTCCTAGGGGGATTTCTTGTCTTGGAGTAAAATCTTTTGGGGGAGAGCAGTCACACTGCATTAAATAACGGTATACAAGTCCGTGACAAAATATAGATCTGACTTTTCTTGTATAGAAAAAGCTATCCAAATTTATTTGCATTTTGCCAACTTAGGAAAGCCACAACCCTGAGATTCCGATTTTCATATATTTCTGATCAAATTTTGAAGTAAAAATGCCACATTCTGAGTGAACTGCTTAGAGGAGGGGAAAGGGGGGAGGGGTGGAGAAGAAATGCTCATATATTGAAATTTCTGACATTGTGAAGGTATACATTGTTCAATAAAGTTCATACATTTTATTGAATAATTGCAGTACGAGAAAGCATAAGAGTGAAATTATTTACAGTATTCACCAATCTCCTGATCAAGTTTATTTTCCAAAATTTTCCCAAGCAATATTAAGACAAGGGCTTTTGACTCTTTCTCAACCTGATGGTTACATCCAAATTATTCTGGCAATTTGCCAATTTCAAATGTCTATAACTTTGAGGGTCTAAGTTGTCTTACATGAACTTACTCACCCCGTTCTTATGTGAACCAAAGTTTTGAGAAAATAATAGTGGAAACTGGGAGAGAAGGGGAGGGGAGTGGGGAAGAAACACCTGTATTAGCTTTTTTTGGAAATTTGAAAACGTAAACAGTCTAATATAAGTTGCTAAAGTTGAGTTTTCTCAGACAATTTTGATGCAAAAATGGTCAAAAGAACACTAGGTTTTTTATCAAATTTCTTCTAGAAGATCTTGCTGCTTCTCCCCCCCCCCCCCATATATATATATATATATATGTATATATATATCAGTTCATAACCTTTTAATTTTAGCTATCGGAATTTTTCTCAGGGATCAGAATGCAAGAATGGGCAACAATGTTACAGTAATCCCCAACTCCTCACCAAATTTTCCAACACTTTTTACCCCCAAACATCAATACCCCTATTTATCTGCACCCACCTGATTTAAAAGAAACTGTCACTCACTTGTTCTTGGCGGCAGCCGCGCGATCCCTTTGGCGACGATTTTTGAACCAGTTTCCGACTTGCATAGCGGTGAGACCGGTGGCATTTGCTAGTTCTTTCTTTTTACTTGGATTTGGATACGGATCCTTCAGATACCACTCTCTTAACAATGATCTGGTTCGTTCCTAAAAAGTGGCATAGTTAGGGAAGGTTTGAGTAGGTCAAATCCCTTTTTGGGGGCATTTGGGAAGAAAAAAGCCTACCTTGAAGCAGTGAGTCTTCTGCTCTCCATCCCAGATTGTTCTTGGCATCGGGTACTTCTTACGGACACGATATTTGTCAACGGGGCCAAGAGGCCTAAAATGTAGCCAATTTTGAAAGGGACCAACAAATCTTGGCCGTATGCCATATGTTTCCATGACTTTTATGTAGCTTGGGAACGCAAATTAGTAGAATCCGCACTAATTACAAGGTAAGCGCAGCGCCTGATGTTAGGCGTTCGGCTAACAGCCGCTTCCTAGCAGACGAGGGGTCTAACCGTTAATTACCGCATATTAAGTCTTGGTTGGGCAAATGTCTTGGTAAAGCAATGTCTTAAGAGCCGCGCAGAAATTTGACCCCCTTGCCCGGATTCTTTGAAAAGGGTGAAAAGGCTAACCTGCCGCGTTGTTTCTCAGCTTCTCGGTAATGGGCTTCTTGCCACATGTACTGCATCTTTTGGTGACTACCCTGGGTAAATTTGTGATTTTCCAGGATGCTGTAGAGCTGACGAAAATCACCCATATGAAAGCAGACAAGGGCTCTGGCCTTCAGGACGACTTCATTTGAGACTACCTGAAAATGAGGGGTTTTTGACGATTTTCGGAGATTTTTTCTGAATTTTGCCAACCTCCTGCGCCATACTAGGCGGTAGACTATACAAGAACCTCGCCAACCGATCCACATCGTCGGCTTTCTCCAACTGATCACATGTTTGAATGATCTGCAAATAAACAACCATAATGCCCATATATAGCTAGTAGTGAGCCCTTTAGGCGATTATTAGTATTGTTACGACAACTAATTAGCCGCATCACACAGCCCCCCTATCGCCCCTCTCGTACACATATCCAGAAAAGCATAGCTATTAGTCTAGCCACACACATAGACACACAACTAGCTAGCTTTCACAACTCTTTTTCATTCTTTAAGGAAACTTTTCGGGGGAAGGAGGGGGGGGGGGCTTGTGAGCCGGCAGTTGTGTGTGTGTGGACGAGATTTCCGGCTATCACTGACGAGAGCAGGGTATCCTAATCAAGTCTAGCGTCGTGGACAAAGAGCTGCCGTGTAAATTTCATTTTGAAGTCGTCTTTGAGACGTCCGTGAGAGTGAAAGAAAGACGAGTGTGCTTGTGTTGTGTGGAATTTTTAGATATGAGAAGAGACATGGAATGGATCTCGAAAGTTCTAGAAATTTTTTCCAAAAAGAATTTTTAGTTAGAGAATAGCCGAGAGAAGTTAGAAGTTCAAAACAAGTGTAAAGAGCAATTTCGCTGAAATCGAGCTGTAACAATGAGCCCCCCAGGCTCAATAGCCTCTCGCAAAACTTCCGGAAACTCGGACAAAAGCTAGAATGAGCAACTTTTCATATAGAGAACGACTTGAAGAATGAATGTAACTTGACATTTTGCTCAAAACAACGAGTGCAATGTGTATTGAGTGGTTGTGAATGGTAGAGAATGGCTGACGGATGAAGATGGCTTGCGGAAAGGTTGCGCAAACTGACTCAGAAAGACAACGACATTCGAACGACTAAAAGCGATGGATGAAGGATCTTCGGAGCGGAAATGAGTCAGAACCGCACGAGAGTGAGTGAGTGAGTGTATGTTCACGGGCGTGATATGTTTCTGTATTGAGAAGAGACAGAAGTTATGAATAGAAGGGGGAATAGGGATAAGGGAGAAAAGTAAAAATAGGAAAAAGTGATAATTACCTGTTCAGCGGTGAGATTCGAAGTGGTAGGAGAGCCAGGATTCAATACAGGAATACTAGCCGTAGGAATATGTGGGAAAAGTCCCGGTGGAGCCGCCGCGGCACTGGTGGCAGCCTGTAGCGCCTGCAGACCGGCCAAATTGGCGCCCATGCCCTGTAGGGCCAGCTGCATCCATACTTTTTGAAGCTGCTCCGGGGTGAACATCCCGGACCAGGGAAGACGTCAACTCACTGACGGGGACGGAAAGGCAAGACTCGACTCGGCTCGCTACACACCCCGACCAGCGACAACCGTACCAACACACAATGATCCGCCAGCTTGCTTAATGATATGGGCGTGGTGGCGGCGGCTGATTGGTCCGCACGTACCCGTCCCGCGCCCCGCCCCCGGCATACGGCTGGTGATGATGAGATGAGAATAGCGGGGCCCCGTGTGTGTGTATGGAGAAGTGGAGGAGCGCGAGCACGACTGGTTCCGAACGACACCCGCGGGTTTATGTGCCCGGGGGATAACATGGCAATGTGTGGAGTCTGGAAGTGTCATGCTAAGTGCGCGCATCAGATACCTTAAGCCGGAAATTCGCCGATGAGAAGGGTAGATTTCCGGGACGATGGTGTAGTCCTTCCCTAGCCTCTTGCTCTCACTTCCGGTGTGGATGATGCTAGCTTTCCACAGTTAATCCCGACTCCGGAAACATTTTTTGAAGGGCAAAATTTCGCTCTTTTGAAAAAGGTCGAAGCTGCAGCTTGGCCTTTACCTGCACACACCAAAGCAGCAACGATTGTGCGCCGGTGTGTATTTGCCCCCCGTTTGCTGGCTGCTCTGCTCTCTGTTATGACTGACGATTGCTTGCTGCTTCGGCTGCTACGTTCAGCCAGCCGCTCTTCGAGCATTTTGCGCCATCAGCGGTGCTCTCTTTCACACTGTTTCTTCTCATTTGTAACTCTATATGGTATTCAAATCCTGTGATTTTTGTCAAAAATATGGAGTGTCTTGGCTCTAGTGAATTGACCAGTCCTAGAAAGCGAAGGTGTGGTAGTTATTTTCAAAAATTCGAGTTTCCTCCATTCATCTTTAAATACCCCGAATTCCTTTCTGAACAACATCTCAGTTACTAAAATCTGTACGCAAATCTTGTACAGTAGATGACTAACTATCACAGACGCGGATCGCGTTAGGAAGATTCAATTTCTATAACTTGGTATAAACATGTTTTTACTCTATTGAGAAGTTTCAAAGAAATTTCGAAAACAAGCAGAAGACTATTGATTTTCTACAAAAGGATTCTGAGACTGGTAGAGTGAAGATACCGCTCAAGATTTTTGTATGGAATAGGTTTTTCGGGAGATTTGCGCAAAACATGATTACGTTGTTATTTTTTAGAAAAAAAATATGATAAAATCATCTCAAAAGCGGTGAAAAACGTTTTCTGCTTTAGTCCGATATTTTGTGAAAGTTTTTGTAAAAACTATGGAATTTTGGAATGTTTTTTAGAACTACATCTAGGATTGCTCTCGTTAGAGCACGTTACACTAAACTGAATGAAGTAATAATGAATTTCGCAATGTCGATGTAAATTTTTGTACATTACAGCCGTTTTCTTATTTTTCCAATAAAGATTACGGTATTTCTTGTCATATGATATCAGAAAACATGTTTACCCAAAGATTTTCAAGTAATCCGTACTCTCCTATTGTGTCGCTTCAGAATTACGGTTAATTTGCTTCATAATGATAGTATTTGATTATTTTTGTAAAAAATTGATGCTCAGGCTATTATCACCTCCTTCTCTACCGCCACCTCGCCTTCCGAATTTCCTCACAGGCGACTCTCTCTTAAGAGATTGTTCTCCCAACACTGTCCATCACAACCAATAGGCTCTTCACTGATTTCAATTTGCTTTCGCGAAACAAATGCGACATTACTTTGGCCATGAGCGCTGCGATGAGTGGTGTTGAGCGAAACCTGTCGTCGTCGTTGGTGGCGGTGGCGGTTGCGAAGCGAGTGATTCGCGAGGCGGCCGCGCGATCATTTATTGAACATAAGTAGTCGAGAGTGTTTTTCTACCCGGCGCCATCCATTCTCATCATTGTCGGTTGGTTCTCAACAACAAGTTAAGAGGGTAAAGACACTCTCATCGTTATCGACGCGCACAATTAGACATCGCACGGGGAGAGGGGATGAGCACGGGCAGCTACGGTAGTTCGGTGGCGGTACCGCCGGACTCGACACATCCGCCGGGTGGGATCAGATAGGGCGTGTTAAGCGGGTATTTTGCCCGGGGGTGTCGAAGTAGTGCGTGTAAGTTGTTTGCACCCACGGATGCTCAAGGCAGTAACCACGAGCTCTTTTTGTCACCCGCGCGCATGTTCGGGCGTAGGCACATACCCATGGGTAACAGACGAAATTCTACCCATCTCCAGCACCATTAGCTCTAGCGTTATCAATTCGCCTCTCAGCGGACACGGACGAAATCGGCCGATTTCCCCACGGAGCGCAAATTGCCATCAAGAAGAATTTGTCTCTGTTTGGACGATGACATGGGTGGTGTCTCCTCTCCCCTTCTCGTCGGTCGTGCTAATGGCCTGTAATGCGCACTTCTCAGCCCGCACATCTTTTTCTCTAATTCTCTGCGTCTACTAATTTCTATGCTGTTTCCGGGGCTTTTTCTAGGAATTTTTGGGCAGAAGGGAATAGGCTATGTTTCTTTGTAAAGTTTCATATCGCGCTACCCAAAAAAGCTAGGCGTAACCCCTTTAAAATTTAGGGCACTGCTGGAGATTGAAATTACCCATCAACTTCCGGATTTGCCCAAAAAGTGGTCACTTCTACTAAATCCCCTGCTCTTTCCCCACCGGAACGTTCCGATACGCTTTTTCACACCGTAATCCTATTGCGATCGCACATGCGATAGCGAGCGGGCCTGCCCCCCCCCCCCGTCTCCGTCTCATCGTCTCAATTTCTTGCAAACAACTCTCAGCAGCCCCGCACCAGCGAGTGAATCGCGACGAAATGCGATACCGTAACCTGTGCCGATGTGAACTGTATAGAGTGCGAGACGAACAAGAGAGTTTTGGTGGCTAAAAACCATAGGCAACACCACTCTGTGTTTCCCTATCAAGGACTTTTTGGGCAAAAATGTCTTCGAGAACGAGTAAGTGGAGAGATAGGTGGTGGAAATGGTAAGCGCTGTTTGATGCGATGGGTTTCGGTTCATTAGAGAGCGAGGTGGAACAAGGATTGACCTATGGAAAAATACAGTTTGCATGTAATGTACACAAATTAGCAGTAATATTGCAAACTTCTTACCTCTCTCCCCTTTCTCTTCTCCAGCCTCCCCCATACCCCCCCCCCCCCTCCTCCTCTCACCTCCCGCAACACTCAGTTGTTAATGTAATTCAATTTGGAGGTGATCACTCTCCCAGCCGTTCTCATACTACTTTTATCTCAGCTGTAAATACAATCAATACCTGATATTTTACTAAAGATACTGGAAGTACCAGCCTTCAAATTATGGACTAAAAATATTTAAATTGACCAAGTACTCAGTCATCTAGGAAGAGAATATTTCCCATAGGAAATAGATTATTTGCGTTAATCTGATTACTTGACTTCATTCTCGAATTTGTTAAAGACTGTTGCAATATATATTCTGATGAAATCAACTAATCAATCTAGCGGGATTTTACAGTTTGGAGGAGGGAGGCGGAGGCAAGTGTTATTGAATATTCATAACACAGTTTGCTTCATGAAATGTCGTTTTTCAAAATTAGTCTTCTATAATCTGGTTTCTCGGACACTGCAAATTCCAATAATGTAGATTTTCATAAATTTGAGTCCTATGCTAGAGCATCCCAGACATAAAATGCACTATCAATAATAGCGTTTCATCACTTTCCTCAAAGATTTTGGGTTCTAGGCCCTGGACTCTTTATGAAGAAGAGAGATCCTAGGATATCTTACGAAAACTTTGTAAGAACTATAGAACTATTTCTGTCATCTTCAGCGAAAAACAGTAATTAGATGAACTTTTCAGGAAGGGCAAAGGGTTCAGATTGTTTTAAGCATTTTGAGAAGAGCTATGGAAGTCATTCTAAGCTTTTCTGAACAAGGCGGTAACTAAATGACTTTCTAGCTGTCTATTTCGATTGAAGAATATTCTACATAGGTCTTGCACTGGAGCAGAACCCCGATCGGGAGCCCCGAGCCCCTACCTGTTCCAAAAAAACTATCTAGGATCCGATGACAAAACGACATCACTTGAGTGAAGAGGCCAGCCACGGATAGCCAGAGCAGCCAAGTGGTCATTTGCGCCGAGGTAGTTGACCGCTACGGCTCTCTCTCGTTCCGTGGCTTCTGCTGATTATTCTGACAATGTTTGCACTACTGGCACTCAGCATGTGTAATCCGTGTGTGGAACGATTAGACCAGCAAGAGCACACGCAATTAGGATAGTGTCAAGCGTGTTGCGTCATCGCGAGAATAGACGCCACTGAATATCCTTAGCATCAGGGCCGGCTGCTCCCGAAGCGGAGAACAGATGTGTGTCTGCGCTTGGGAAGCGCCAAACGATCATTAGTGATTAGTCATTTATTCCTGGTTGGAGGTAAAAAGCTGAGCAGGGAAAGGAAATGCGAGCCACGGCGAACCATCTCTAGGATTCACACCTCGACAAAATCTTAGGCCAAGAAATTGAATGAAAGCCATGGCAGGCCATCTTCAAAATTCTCGCTCTAAGACCTCTCAAGCCCTCAAGTACTCCCTCTTCTAGGTGGGAAGCAAAACACTGAGCCGAGAAGTTGGATGCGAGCCAATGGGAGCCAATTTCAACCCTTTAAACACCTCCAAATTTTCCTCACAGGTACATTCTCCCACTAAATGTTTAGTGCATTACGTGGCCTCGATGATGATCCAATCAGCCGATTCGGATAAGAAGGATTCGTAAGTAGAGTGCGATGAGAGCGGGGGATCCAGTTCATATCTCCCCCCCCCCCTTCTTCCCCGCACCTGCATGAGTGATACGATATCGGCACTAATGGGATTGGATCTTCTACACTGACAAATATCGATTTCGGGGACATTGCACGTCGAAATACTGGATAGGTGACAAATTAAGGATAACCCATTTAAAGACAGGGACTAGACCCGGCTTAGTGGTTTGAAAAACTTTGGGAAAAATTTGGTCACAAAGAAAGAACAAGACGCTGTAAATTCCTTGGAAAAAATTCAAAAAACCCTAGAAAGACAGATAAAACTTGGGATTTTCACCCTTTTTGAGGCCCCTTCCCTCTCTAAAACGACCATTACTTTGGCAAAGATTCTTCAAAATTCTTATTTATCAAAAATCCGCAAGGGGGAAAGAGAAAGTCGTATAGATAGATATGGAATTTGGTTGGCAGTTTACTGGATTCATTGTAAAGATCATTTAAAAAGCTTTCAAATAACTCATGGAATCCTTTACGCTTTGTTCTGCAGTTTTGCGTAAGTTCTATTTTTTTTCTACGAAGAATTTTCCTGCACAAAAATGGGAGCCCCGTAATTTGTAGCAATTTTCAATTTTGGCCCTATCCATTTTCCCAAACCTAGTTTACTGCTTCTGTGACGTAGCCAAAGTTTACCTTTCAGGATTTTCGTACTGCGAAAGCCAAGCTATTCGAATACAAGTTTTTTAAGACGCATATAATTTTTTCTCGTTTCCGATCGGCTAAGCTGAATGGCATTCTATGGATATAGTCGTTTTGTACAGCTCTCGAGCACTTGTTGAAAATTACACCTCAACTGCTATTGAAACATAAGTTTTTGCGGTGTTTCCATGGCAAACTCGCCAAAAAAGGTGGTGAGCGTTACGACATGCAGCCATTTTCACGCCATTAGTTTTGCTAAGCCATTTTAGTTGAAGATCGTCAAATCGACAAATTTGGCTTTTGATAGCGTTTTCTATGAAGAAGATAGCTCTGGTTTCGTGCTGCGGTGGGCGCGAGTCGCTCCGATTTCGTGCAATGTTGTCCTTGATAATAATCGCTTAAGCGCCTTTAACCAGCTTAGACATCATCGAATTCACAATTCACACACACACACAGCAGAAGCCGTGTGTTCGCAAATAATTGGACTAAACGCTCACGGGGGGGGGGGGGGCAGATGCAACATCTGCCGCGACTCATTGCAGCTCGTCTCATGAGCAAATTTACAGGCTCTACTTGACTTCGAGGGGATCTGGCTTACGGTAGCTACAATATCCACTCATCCTGGCTTGTTTGTTTATCGGATAGGCTCTCGCAATCGAGATGCTCAAATGCTCAACGAGACGAGAGAGGAGAAGCGCTTGGCGTGTTCCGCTCACATTTCACGTAATCCACTCCAAGGCGCTCGGTTTTACTGGGGGCTCTCATGGGAGGATAAACGAGCAGCGAAGAGAGATGTCTTGGCTTGAGAGCGGATTACTGTAGCCTCGGCGAGAAAGAGATGCGCATGCGTGTCGTACTTCGTGCGGACCCGTATCACATTACAGTACGCCAGGACACACTCGACTTTGACCACGCCCACTTCGAGGACGTATCGTCGCGCGATTCGCAGAATTTATAGGACGAGTTTGGGGGAGCCAAGCGGAAAGTCGCCGAACTGATTTCCCATGCATTAAACATCACCACATCAGAGTGATAGGCATCGTATGTCCTCTAAGCCCGAGTCAAGGACTTTTGCGGACGGGGAGCGGAGACGGGAACGATGACGGGGGCCAACACCATCGCGCTACCTTGACCATACAGTAATCCTGTTAGTTGCGCTCGTTGCGCCAATGATACGCGCAGCTTATGCGGCTCAGATGCTCACTCATACTTGAAAGAGACATCGATTGAAAACCCACGGAGAGGGGGAGGGGGATATGGGTTGGAGAGTTGAGGAAAACGGGGGGGGGGGGGGGGACATGGGAAAAGTTACTGACGATAACAATGTGACGAGGAAGCACAAACAATCGCTAAAGAGCATGGTCTATTACAGGTAGACCCAGGAAGGCAAATAAGCATATTAGCAACTTCTTGCGTATGGCGTTACGCCCTTTGATAACAACAAAAAAATTCAGTTCTGAAAGGGGGGGGGGGGGTGGTAGGGGAGGGGAACGACATGAAAGCCTAGTGTAGGATTTTTGTAGTTTTGTAAGAAATTCCAATGGTTTTTCCTCCAACAGACTCAAGATTCTCCTCTTTACTTTCAGGCCCAAATTGGTCTTGCAAAAACATCCTTAGAAATTTCTCGAACTTCTCTTTCTAATGGTACAGTCAACGATTTTTTATGAGAAATTTAGAATTTTCAAAGTCTTTTTTCAAGAATAAGATAGTCCTTCTTCCTTGTAAAAAGCGCTTGCCTTCCAGACTTCAAAGAATTTTGAATTTTCTAATGGTACAATCCGTAACTTTCCTTGCCTTCACCGCATTACACCTTTTCTAATTTTGAAAGCCTTTTCGGTCAGTTTTGAAAATGATTTTCTCAAAGGACAGTCTGCGAACTTTTTTTCCCTTTTCCTAAAAAGGATAGACTCAAGTGCTTTATCCACTCTGTTCGTGCAGCTATCTGTGTGTCCAAGATACCGTATCTGCTCATCCCGCGTTCCATTTCAGGACTCAAGAGGCCCCCGTGCATTATTTTGTGCTCATTTTCATATCAGCTAACCTCACGACGACTAGAGCCAAGCGATGACGACGACGACGAGATGCTAAAGAGCGGCCGCGGGCACTTCAAAGTGCAAGTGTCAGCCGCGCGCCGAAAAAGCGTCGATGGGCTGATGCCTGTGCGAGTGGAACATTGAAATCCAGTCGAATTCTATGACACACAATACGCAACCACGGCTTTTTCCCAGCTCTTCATCATGTGTTTCAGCAGTGCTGGAGGTTTTGCTATTGACATGATGCTAGTGATGAGTGAGAACTGGTAGGGTGTGCATTGCGCGAAACAACCGGTGACTTTCAAGTATTGTTCGAGTGGGTAAGAGATTCGTAAGCAATCGGAATTCTGGAAAATATCTGTCAAAAAAATTAGAAAGCAACTGCAAGCATTATCTAGTATCTTCTCATCGGTAGCTGCTTGGCAAAGCTAGAGCCTTTGTAACTATCGCGAGATCACATCGATTTTTTTATACTTTTTGATTTTTTAATTTTTATAACAAAGCAGTCCTTCATTAGAGTATCTTCTCCTTCCAGGAGCGTCTTATTACCACCCCGAAAATGGCAAGTTTTCAAAATTTTTACGACAAGCAGTCAGGCAGTGGCAAACTTTTGCACAGTTCAGATAGAAGCTAAGGATGATTGGAACTTCCGCAGAACTTCTGCCGAACCTTCGCATGACTCTTTATGTTTCTCGTACCTCTTGTAGAAGTTCTGAAGAACTTCACGCTTACATGCAGTGTTGGCAATCTTCCAAGGGGTGTCGTTAGAGCCTATAGATGTCGATCGGAACTTCCGCAGGACTTACATTCCTCTTTTTTCCTCAAAACGATCATAGCTCTGGCAGAAGTTCCTATCAGTTTTTTTGGGAAAATGATCATAAGCTTCTATATGCTGCTAAAAGTATGAATTGTCTTTCTTTGCTCTTTTTTTATGTAAATGAGTTCAAGGTTTTTTCTGAACTACAGCTAGAGTAAGACCTTTAAGATTTTTCTTCCTGTCTTTTCAGCATCTGAGCTCTTTTGCACAAATTGCGCCGAGCCTCGGGCTCAAGTAGCAGAAGTGCGAGATCGTGACGGTGACACCGAAGAAGAAGAAGAAGAAGAAGTCGTGTCGGTGTTGCTGCAGTGTATTGCGCATTGTCGGCGGCGTGTTTCGATGTGCTTCGTCGACACTTCTTTGTTTGCGTCCATTCAACGCACTAATGAGAGCCGAACTAGCACACACATACACACCAACCAATACACCAACCAACCATCACTCCACACCGGCGATTATATTGAGAGCAATTGAGCAACAAGTGAGGATGAACGGTTTATGGGGGAGTTCAGACCGCGCACTGATAACGACGACAACTTTTTTTAGGGAATTACTTATTTTGATGGGAAAAGATTCTTGAGAGCCGACAAGAACTTGGAACGAGGTTTAGAACATCATGCTCCAGCAGTTGAGTAGCCTAAAAAGGCTTATTCTTAGGTCTGCAATTTTTACAAAAACATCAAAGAACCGTTTCAAAATTCTGTGTCTTAATCTTATTATTTGATCTCTTTGATGTTTCAGAGGAAATCAGTGCTGAGACTTGTTTGTCAAAGATAAAAGTCACATATTGAACCTGAGCAAAAATTCATAAGCGAATTGAAACTATCGCGAGCTCCTCATCTTAGCACAAATCCGAAATTCTGAAATAACTTTCTGATAGCAATCGATCTTTTAGACAGAAGGATGGAAATGTTCAAGTCAAGATTTTCTGTGGCGTTGATAAAGGGTTTATATCACCGTGTGTAACTATAATCAAATATTATTATACTGATATTATTTGTGACTACTATATTTTGTGCTTGGTTCAGTCCCTTATTTTGTGAGAATTTGTTTACTGCACTAGGTATTTTTGGATAGCGAGCCGGTCGCTGTGATAGAAATTTGAGATAGCGAAAGCAAAAATGGTACAATGTAGATGTTCTTTATATTTGAACACAGGAATCAGAAACCTGATGTAAGAGAAGGAACGAAAGGAGCTAAACATCCGCTTTAAATACGAATTTTTTTGCCTAACCTTCTTTATGTTATGAATCCGTGTACAAAAGAGTTCCCTTCTCATAATGCTGACATCTTTTTTCAAAATCGCTATTCTTGAATGTTTAAGTTCAGAAATCGCAATGATGATTACTTTTCTTCCAGTTCAAGTCACCATCACAATAACTTCTTGTCGCGTAATCGCCGTTACCTCGGCGTGAATGTGACTGTGTGTGGCGCTGTAAGTGGTAGTGATTTGTGTATTGTGTTCTGCGAGTAGGGAGTGGGGGTTGAGACCGGTGGCTGGGTGTCAAGGTGGTCTTCAATTACGGCGAAGACAGCACTCGGCCGTAGTTGGCTGCTGTGCTCGATTAGCTGCACTTAATAGTCGACTCGCTCGCGCTTCGGCTATTGTCTAGGCGCCTAGGTTACAGTATGTGGTAAGTGACTGCGACCGACCGAGCGCCGTGCAACTCGCAGCACATCGACCACGACGGTGTAATTGCGTCCGAAACGTTGCTAAACGCCAGCGGGGGTTATTGAGACACGAGACACTTAGGACTATGGCTCTATTCAGCGCAACTAGACCACCTGCCGAGTGAAACACCTTCATCGATACAGCGCACAGCACGGAGACCAACTTAGCGCCTCATAAGAAGTCAGTAGTGATTGCTATAGTAGCATAGGGAGTTGAAGAGGGGCGGAGAGGAGGGAATGGTATTGTCTGCAAAAATCTTAATTTTTTAGCCTTTTGAGGAAAAAAGAGATGGAAAATAAAAAAGAAAAAGGCTAGCTACTAGATATAAATTTACGGGAGGCGGTCAAGAGGCGCGATCTCTGACTGTCACCAACTCAAAACTCAAGTTTAGGGCTACGCAAGTCGTCAAAGCCACCAGACAAAGTACATTGGCTTACTAGTTGTCTAAAGTTACCACTTGCTGAGTTTGAAGTCTTTCGCTGAAAATCCGACCAAAATAAGAACAAATTTGTTATTGATTGCATTTTCAAGAGTTTTTGACCTTCACCATTTTCATTTTGAATCGCTTTTGGAATAGCAAGACTGTACAACTTATGCAAGCATCTAATATATCTTCCCTAAACTCTAAAATACTCTCAGAACTCTATAAAACACTAAATATGTGCTATTTGCTGTCCAGCTGGCAATAAAAATCGCGCCTCTTGACATACACCCTAAATTTACGGACTCTAAGACTTTTTGCCTTCAGTTACTGCAGTAAAATACTTCTAGTGCCATGGAACTATTCATATTTTATTTATATGAATTTCTTGTTCATTCATCAACTACCGACGTGGTGTTTCTGCCTGGATAAATGCTACTTTTTCCTTTTTAGATGTTTAGCTGTCTTTTCAGGCATCTCTGTCTTCCGAACCTGCTCCAAACGATCTAGCAAGGAATCTGTGAGAAAAAGAAGATTGTGCTTGGACGATAGGTTCAGAAAATTAGCTGAATTCTCGGCTTCCTCGCCTAGGAAGTGCAAAAACAGGCATGCCGGCTTTGAATGCTTTTAGGAAGCTGGGCTTTTTTCCTGATAAAGTTTGGATAATATTGTAAAAATGAAAAACGGGAAGAGGCGAGGATCTATGCATTCATGGTAGCAGAAATGTAATGTGACCTATAAATTTGTATTTTTACAAGAAACAAAATCATCTATGGAAAATTTGAGAATTTTTTCTTGAAATATAATACATCAAACTGTGTATTGAACATGGACCATAGGTTTATAAATTTTTTGACATTTTTACCTGATGGCTTACCTATAGTATTAAAGAATGAATAAAATGAATAGATAGGAAAATAAATAATAATTTTCCAGTTGAATTCCTGGAATACCGTAACCTCTTGCACTTCGCATAATCAAAGGCGGCTCCTATAGCTCTCTCTATTTGCTGCACACGAGTGTTAAATTTCACACCCGTTGTCATCAAACCCTTCTCTTTCATGGCTCTTGTGTACAATTTAGCTTTTTCAACGCTGGCTGGACGATTGTAGTGCAAAAGTTGTGAGCTAGGAGCAATCGATAATCGATTAGATCGATTGCCTCTGTTTTTTGAAAGGATCAGTAAGGTAGTCGTGTTTACCCAGTAATGCAATGCAACAGATGCAGATTAACGAGAACAGCCATTGCATGGTTGTTTGAAGAGATTAACATCGATGTTGTGACGATGTCACGACAGATTTGACGTCATCCCGGATCGAATATCAAGATTTGGAACTCAAAGCACAATAAATGTTCAAAAAATATCCACTAAAATTTCTTTCGAAAATCAAATTTTGTAAGAAAAATAAAACAACTGATGATTGATTACTTACATTTAAACTCGAATAGTTTCGTTTACACTCATAAAATATTCAATTACAGATTCTCCAACAGCCAGTAACACAACAGATTGAGGAAAAAAATAAACACGGGCTGTGTTGAAGATTGTTTTCTTATTTTTCAGCCACAGATAACTGGACTTTGGATAACAATTCGAAGTCAATGAATTTCTCAAAGTTTCTCATAGTTCCTCAAACAGGATCAGGCATCTACGCACTTAGCAAAAATATTTGCTGTTCGTTTTCAATAAATCAGTTGTTGCTGATGTTAGAAAACTAGAAAAATTATGTGGGGTTGGGACGGGTGATTTTTCCGAAATTTATGTCTGTACAAGCAATCTTAACTCCGATCTGTCACATACTAGATGCTCATACTACCACATAAACTTCATTAACCATCGATTTTGTGGTGAACTTTAAAGCAAGCAAAAGCCAAAAAGGTCTAGAAAAGACCTGAATTTCGGACGCTGCGAATAAAGGTCGGGAACCCCTGCAGATTTTCAGTTTTAATTCTTTTTTACTTCCTGTACTCCGCTGTACAATCCAGAATAGCGAAATGTATTTACATTTATTGAAACATCTGCCAACTTTAAATGAATCAAAATCGCTTCATATTCTTCTATCAATCGACGTGAAGTCGGTGGTTATAGGTCACAAGTAAGTCAAGAATAGCACCATTCGTCCAGCCAAAGCCATCCTGAATAGGGAAGTCATATTCAGTGGTCAAAACAATACAGTCAAAACATCCACAAAAAATTGATCGCTTCAGGACCACAGTCCCTGTTTTGAGTTCTACTTAATCTTGAAAACTCCAATCTGCAGTATACCTCACCTGAACATCGTATTCTCCTCCGGATCCTGGCTTCGGATAATCACCAATGACGTTGTACTGAAAAAACACAGCCCTTCAAAATTAGGGGAAAGTAGCGCTATTACGGTATGAATAGTGTAATCTTTGCTTAAACGACCTCTTGAAAAGTTCTTCTGCAGAAACCTCATTAGAGCTTACTAGAGCTCCTCGGTTCACTATCACTGATTGGTCGTATCAAAACAATCAAGCCGCTTACAAACAGCAGTATGAATGTGTATGACAGTGCTACGGTAGTGTATACGGTAGTCATACGGTAGGCAACTTATTTAGCACACGAAGTCTGTTTTTTTCCTATAGGAAGAGTCTTGAGAGCTTTTAAGACTTTTTAATTTATTAAAATTGCCAATTTCCAATCAAAGCAACTCAGCTCTCAACCAAGCATTCTGCTCTCTAATCCACTCACTCTTCTCTATGTAAATTCACGCGATGAAGTGCTTTGCGATGCGCGCACGCATCGACTTCTGCCCATGGGTCGAGAGCTTGTTATTAATAAAGGCTCGGCTTGTGGTACATGTGCCCGGAGTCCTTCTGTCGATGTGATTTACGCTAATTTCATTCGTTTTCTAATGCATCGTTTACACGTGGGGCTAATTGGTAATTGAGGGCTTGCGGCTCAACGGCAAAGTGGGAACAAGTGATGGTGACGGCTGCCCACGGGTCGAACCACTCAAGCTTGCGCGCGCGCCAAAACCGTGGTTATGGAGCTCGGGATTGGTGGGTGATGGGCATTGCTACCGTAATGGGATAGGGCCCAATATCAAACAGGTTCCAAAAAAGTTGTAGCAAGCGTACGGGGAAAGGGCGCGAGGTGCGAGAGTGGACGTTGAAGAATGTTGTAACGTTGAGGCCTGCACATGCGAACACTTTCCTTGTATATGGTGACATCAATATTCTGCACAGAGATTATGATGCCCCCCCCTACCCCCCCCCTCTCCCAATCTCATTGGAGGCTGAAATTTGATTGGAAATAAAGAAAAAATTGAAAAATTGAGCTTTGATGCAGATTCTGCTGAACGGTAGTGTAGCCAATAGTTTGCTGGGCAAAATTTTAGCGTAGCGCCAGCAATACGCAGGAAAAGTCATGGCAGAGCGAAAAATACCCAAGAATTCATTTTTTTACGCCTATCCATCCTACCGTAGAGCGAATAAATGACACTAAAGGGTCCTATTTATTTTTGAATCGACGGTTGACATGGTGTCACTGCAGTGACGGCAACATCTGCGCGAAAATGGATGCCATGCTTGTAAGTGCGCTCAACCTGCCTCAAATTCGCGCGTAAAAATTGGCTATGGAGCGCGACCGCTTACCAAATGTTGTCGGCATCGCAAATACACTACATCGATCTGGCTTATTTTTTGCTAAACATACTCAGCAATATTATAAAACCTTCCTAATTTTTTTGAGGTGTGCCTTTGGCGGGCAGGAAGCGGAAGGGTTGGCGAAGAATTGGTTACGGTAGAAGCTGCGCAGGTTCTCCAGCAACTATTCCACTTCTAACAATAGCCTTCTTGACTGAAAGATGTCCTCATAGCCTTCCTGACGCCGGGCCGCGCAAAAATGCCTGCGATGTCCTCATAATGGGATAATCTGAGTGACTCGCAATGTCCTCACCGACACCGAATGCGGCTGTAATGAATAGCGGCGTCATCGTACTTAACACACAGAAGAAGAAGAACGTGCGTGTCCTTAGCCAAAGAGGAGTCCTTATCGAGCCGCGAGCGCCTATTCATTGCGTTCATTGCGCGAATTCCTCTACCGGGGTGGGATGGAGGGGGGAGGGGGAATGAGTGCGCTCTTGAAGTGTCGGCTCGCTCTGATTGTACTACATAGCACGAGCGGCGAGCAATGTATCAAACGGTGTTACCTTGGTAGGGAGGAGGGGGGGGGAGACTTAAGGGGCTCCATTTGTGCGATATTGCCCTGGTGATGGAAGACAATAGCCGCATGAAGAGGTGCGGGGTAAGGCAGTGGAGAAGAAGTGCACAGGAACATACATACCAGCCCATACCATTCCGAAACCCGCGCCCGCCATCATCGAACCCCCTTCCCCCCCCCCCCGCCACTTGTCTTTTGGTGTTTTTGTTGCCGACGTGGATTACACTTGACTTTGACTCTCCTCACATCACGCACACTCCATCGTACACAGGAAGAACACACTCGATTATCGAGTCGAATTATTTCAAATACAATATCGTGCGCGCTTAGGCTCGGGGGACAAGCGATCAGTGACGCAATTACGACGATAACATCGCTAAACGAAACAAATCCGAGCCGATTAGCCGAGCACCAGCGTGTATCGTCAGCTCTAATGCCACTGTGCAATGTTTGCTTCGAAGTGTATTAGACGATGAACACCTGTTACGTTGCCCGATGACGTAATGAATTACTCGAGTACATTGCAATTAGCGACATAATGCCGGCGTGACGACAATATCGGGACAAAAAGACGGGGGGGGGGAGTGAAATGAAGGGCATATCACTCATACAAAAATAGATCAGGTTAGGAAAGGGCACTAGATTACGAATTCAAGGCCTACAGCCTCCGGAGCCGGACAGCTAGAAATCTACAGTACTGCTACAGTACTTCCTCACTACCATGTTCCCTGGTCTAGTTCAAAAAGACAGGGCGAAGGACCATCACTCTTCCAAAAGTACAAATTGCAATGATTCTGGTTATGGGAAATAAGTGGGCAACAATCCTAGCATTATAGATCTACAGTACACCTACAGTACTCATTAATATGCACCTTACGGTGCAACCCACACTAACTGGTTTATGCTAAAATTTTGCTTAATCTGGTCATATTAAGTCCATCGCAGTCATAAAGATTCACTTTGCAGGATTACAGGAAGCGATTAGTGCAGTTTGAAACCTTATATCGAGCATTACCGTATCCATGCAGTGTATCGTACTCCTACAGTATTCCTACAATGTGTCACCGATAGCAAACTGATGAAATGTTGTGATAAGCAAGTTAATTAAATCATCCAAGCAAAAATCCCAGAAAAATTCTGGAAATCTACCACCTACCGTATACACACCGTATCCCCATAGTATAAGGTGTCTTCAAATTCAGAATTTGCCCATTTTGAACCGATTTATGGCGTACGATGCGAACATTGGCAAACTCTGGTGGCCACTGTTTTTTCCTCACAAATTGCAAACGATCTTGTAGGATTACGGACCTACAGTACATCTACAGTACTCCCTACCGTATTTCCCGTGCAGCTTGAAATGGTTAGCTTAAGCGCAAAGCTTTCTTTTAATAGAGGCATTATTCCCTTCACACCCATAAAAATCCACTTTGCACATTCTATCGCGCAATCTTTATCGGAGTTTTGTGACCAGAGCGGCGGCGACTACCGTTTCCTCTGTCAACCCATCTCTACCTACTACCTCCCCTACCCGATGTAATTGGGTGCGAGTCCATTATACGAAACACATGTGTCCTTGACAGATCATACAAACGCCTTCCCATCATCATCGCCGCTGATGACAATGTGGGCACGAGCGACAACTCTCTTACTAAACACTCGACATTGCGACAGATTACCCGATCATACATAAAACGAACACAAATCATAGGACACGGAGAAGTTTTTGGGACAGAGGGGACTTTGATTTGTGGTTTTTGAGAAGGATGCGATTTAGGCGTATAGATGTTGAATGTCACAAAGGAACGAACAGTTTCGAAAAAAGTTTGAGAAAACAAGACAAGGAAAAATTTATATGTAAAAATAGCAGATTAAACATCAAAATCACGGAAGTCACGGTTTTGCCCGTAAGTTCTGTAAGTTTTCAGTAAACTCTCATGGAAAACTATAATGGAAGAAACATAATCAAGGATCAAGAGCAGATTAGTAGTATCTCAGGAGAGTGGTTTTCAACAAAACAAAAAAAAAACAGTAATGTAAAATGGTGGTCGTCACTCGGGTTAAGCAAATACTTTAGGTTATCTAAGTACAACAATAGAAAATCATTTCTAAATCGCTTCTTGCACTCCAGCCAATATTAAAAGGCACGTTTGAAAAAAGGGAAGGGGTATAACAAGATTTGTGAAATTGAATAATGATTTGAGTTACGACACACTTCCATGAAGGTTTTCTTGTCTGCATTCCATATAGGACCAAGACTTTTAGCCGGGTGATATGATTTTTTTTCAATATTTGAATCTTGATGAACTCGCAAATAGTAAGTTCGTATTTTCTTCGTTGCCTAGCTCATAAACCGAAGATTGTTGGCAATAAAAAGTAGCAATATTGAAAGGTTTTCAAGTCCAAGTGACTGCCACAATAGCCACTGATATCTAAAGGAAAGCAAAGGTCTGGAAAATCCAGGAAAAACGCAGGTTCTGCCGCTAAGGAAAGTACAAGTTTTGCTTTTGTGGCTATATCCTCTCCCATTTTCTTTTCCCATGTTCGAATTTCGAAATAAGACTTTTTCATGCGTCCTATCGATTCAATGCCTTGAGGCGAGAAAGAGTAAATCCTACGAAGGAGCGATGCCCGCTTCTTGAAGAGCATAACAAGACATCGTCGGGGGGGGTTACGGTAGTTGTCGTCGGGATGAGCTAGCTGGCTCGTGGGGCTGGGGTGAAATTGAATTGATACCGTAATCAATCGCGGCGTGCTTCTCATGCAAAGAGGCTTCTTCCGTGCTCATTCAAATCGGCCTGCGACTGCCGAATTTATGATGCGCGATTATTCTAATGTGCTCAGAGTGTGCTCAGAGCTAGAGATGGCTGAGGCTTGAAGAGGGCTCGCGCCTAGGCTTCTCTACTTGAACGCCGTAGGGCATGAAACCCGCGCGGCCAGACACGAATGGCACTAGAGGGGTCGAAAACATGCAGCTCACAGCTTTAATGATAGAAAAAGGGAAACTAAAAAGGAAAGCGGAGGAAATGGCACCGAGCCGGAAATTTAGGTACAACAGTTGCAATAGATCTCGACTTCAAACAGTATTCAAAAAAGGCGATAACATCAAATTTTACACCCTGGAGCTCTTGCAAAGAGAGCTGAGAAATTATTTCCTCTATGAATGCATATGGAGTGTTGCCGTGGCCAAAAAAATTTTTTTTTGGAAAATGAAAAAATTCCTACATTTAGGAGGACGTCTACAGCATGATTCACCCTAACCTACTAGAATTAGTAACATCATTTGCTGGTTTTCACACACTTTTCAGTCCTTTGTGTTCTAAAAACCTATCAAAGTAACTTCACGAAATTGTACACTGTCTTTGTATTGTAATTTGCTGCTAATGCATAATTTGACAAGGGAAATATTGGAAAGACTATGCCTATTATTGCTTTATGCTGCACGTTCAAATGTTTCAAGATGAAAAAAAAATGGAGACATATGACTAAACTGATCATTGAGTCAGAGACTTACCTTTTCCCACATGTGGTTTGTTTCCTTCCAGACTTTATAGTTACCCATAATCCATTTCTTGGCAAGCTGGTAACCCTAAACTGTCATTTTTAGAGAAAAGGACGTTATTAATTGAGTAAAATATGACACAATGGGCAGCTCACAATACTTTTGATTTGTTCTGAAGAATCCAAATTCACGATTCACACTACTAGGTTTGTAACAAATGTTGTCCAAAACATATAAAAATGAAAAATTTATACTTTCTATGGTATATAGTGAATTGTTTTTACTAAACAATTAAGAGATTTTATTCGAAATCAAAAGTCTGAAAGTTCCAAAAAGGAACTTTCTTCCAATCTTCACAATTTTCCCCATGTGAACAGAGCAGGTAATAAACGATAGCAAAATTAAAACCAGTCTTTGGTCGACGCTCTAGAATTGTTATTCAAAATCTTTTGCTTTTTTTTATTAGGCTGACCTTTTTTTGGTTGTGATTTTTATGTGTCAACCTAATAATTTCGCAATCTAATAATTTTCCAAACTGTACTCCTAAAAAAGCTTTATCAAAACAACTAATGCTGAAGAATAAATGGAATGCCAATCACAAGAGGTCTCAAAATTAGATTTTTCAAGACTACTAACTTCATCCTGCATTTGAGCATTGTGGCTTTTTCTGAGTCCCTCGACCACCATATGATTTAGTGGACTGAACCCATTTGGAAAGTCCCATTGCTCTTCACTGCTAGTGACCATCGATGTTGGAATGCCACCAGGATACTCAAAAACTCCGATATGCTGCAACCGAAATTGTAAATATACCCTTAGTTTGCACAGAAATGATCTCACCTTCATCAATCTGAACAATCTTTCGGATTTGCCCTGATTCAAGGTGTTGTAACATCCAGTAAACAGCGGCACGGCAATCGATGGATAAAACGCTTGATTATGTTTACCAGTTCGTAAGTTGAAATCAAACCTGAAAAGTAGAAATTGCTGCTAAGTAATGTTGGGTCTCGAGCACTCAAATATTACCAGGAACCAGCGGTTTGGTTATAGAAAACCTTGTGTACAGTTTTTCGGAATTTAGCTCGCCGTTCTCGATAGAATTCGGACTTGATTGGATCATCTAAAATTGATATAATCGAGTATTTTAGACAACGAAAGAATGTGCGCCAACCTATTCTCTCGTACAAATAGGTCAAAATATCAAAGTTCCAACACATGAATGCGTTCAGGTCCACCGGGAGAACCTGAAAAATGATGTGCTATTTGGCGAATAGAGTTTATTCCAGACTCAATAAACCACAAGCTTTATGAAATTCATGCACTGTACTCGGTGTTGCCTATATGCGCAATGTCCTGCAATGATTCGTTGAAAAATCATTTTTCGAAATTTGAAACCCTTGTGTAGCGGAAATGTGCTGGTCTGAAAAAGTTTCCCGTTCATACTTCACGCGAGCTCTGTCGCGACTCGACTTGGCAACAATCCAATTTTGTATGAATCATCGTAAGAACCCGAATGTACAGAAGATAGGCATTTTATCAATCCAAAAGTTATACCATTTTTTGTTTATTGTCTGCAAGAGTTGCATCCAAAGACATCTGGCAGATCGCCAGATCGCGTCGCGATCAATCGCGCTAAGTATGTACTTTACGGGGCTGACCAATTTTTTCGATCCCAGTCATTTTCGCATTTTTGCAAGCAACAAATGGTTCTGGTATAGCAAATTCATTCCGCAAATTTGTCTCACCAGCATTTTTGATAGAGTCTGTGACTCATCTGTCGGTAAAAAGCGCAAGGGTGAACGGGGAGGAAGAAGGCACTCGATGCAATTCAGTGTAAGACTAACAGTCATCTATAAGTGAGAACCTGAACCCTACTTACATTTTTCGTGTCAACGGCAAAAATTTCTTTGCGATCGCTAAACCACCTTGTAGAAAAATCCCATCCTGACTCGGCCGCGCTAGCAAGACCCTGAAAGGAGATAAGCGAAAATCAAGATAAACTCGAGGTATACAAAAGTGGTCTCGAAAAAAGCGAGCGAAATAACGGGTTTAAAAGATTTTACCTGCCAATATTGAGGTTTGTAGTGCGCTTTTTGCGCGTTTTTCAAATCCTGCGTATAGGCTTCCGGCCGTGGCAAATTGCTTCTGCTGTTGTAAAGATAAACCGCATGAGTCTCTCCATTTATTTCTACTGTAGTCTAAACCAATGCTTTTGACAACGAATTCTCTTTAAGATTCCCTGACCATTCGATTCGTATTCCAAAAATCCATTTCCTTTTCTAGAATTGGTATCATCTTGGTGATGAAGTCTTTATCTTTGGTTACTTCGTAGTATTCGTAAACCATTCCTGCCAACAAAGGCGGTTGAGATCTTTGCAAGTAGTAAACTCGGCCACCATTTGGCACAAATCCAAATCTGAAACAGGAAGTTTTGACTCTCGGAGAAAGTGGGACCGCGCCGCAGCAATAGACGCGATTTGATCGTCTTTTGCGTTGGCGACGATACCATATACATATAAAAATTTTCTCACCTTTCTACCAATGAAGCTAAATTTTCTATCATGGCTCTTGCAGTTTTATACATGTCACACGCGATAAGACCCTGCAAAAATTGTTTTTGTTTTTTTTTCTCATTTCTTATTCATAGCCGCC
This sequence comes from Cylicocyclus nassatus, assembly GCA_958299035.1. Classification (NCBI taxonomy): domain Eukaryota; kingdom Metazoa; phylum Nematoda; class Chromadorea; order Rhabditida; family Strongylidae; genus Cylicocyclus; species Cylicocyclus nassatus. The sequence goes on from CATQJL010000001.1 coordinate 105,032,198, forward strand.
TACCTTTATGATCCAATAAGCATCCCAATAGTAAATTTCTCTAAATCGTCCTCCAGGCATGATGAAATTGTTTGGCAAATGGATCAACGAAGAGCGTGAAGTGTTGTTTTCAATGTCCGGATTGATCTGTAATTGTTTACTGAATGTTTCAGTTTTTCAGCTCTTAATCGATATTTTTGTCCAAAGTTCCTCGTAATTAATCTGAGGGAAATCAGCCAAGTGATCTAGTAACATTGCATTCTGACAGTGAGTATTCACGTGCAAACCAGGCTACAAACTATAAAAATTGTTTCCTGTACTGATGGAGGGCGCAAAAACGATCAATTATTGAGAGCTTACCCTCTTACAAAGATTCCTCCAAGCACCATTCAGTGAAAGTGCCCATTCTCGAAGCTTTGGATCCACAATGGCTACGAGCTTCGGTGGCTGTGGGTCCCAGTCTTCAGGAGTACAAGGCACCAACTCACTTCCCGGTGGGCTATAAATTCACCTGGCAATTTGAAGAAGTAGAATTAGACTGTATCAACTCACCTAAAGTGCTCATCAACGAAATCTTTGAGCTTTGCCCTGTCTATGGATTCGATGGATTGTGTGCCAAACTGCTCCTTGAACTTTTCCAAGACGTAGTCTAAGCGACAAAAAGAAAATGTAGGAATGTTTCAACTGCTCTAAACCCTTATACAAATGGATGATACCACCCCCCCCCGCTCCCCTCCAGTACGCAGCAAAAAATCACAAGTTTTGATAAAATTGAGTTGCAGAAGTTTGCGTTCAGCAAAGTATATCAGTAATTGACCACGATAGTTGTGAACTATATATGAATTTATACTTGCGAAAAATTTTTTTCACTGCATGGCTACCAACTCGCTTGCTTTCTAAACTCCAGGATTATATGCTTAATAGAAACCTGGAAAGCATCTCATTCTTCAAGAAGTACTATTCATGTTTTTACTCAAATTTTTCCGTGTTGTATCATAAATATTTATCAGATCAATCATAGATTTTTGGAGAAAAATGATAGAGGAGGCCTTCATTCGATACCTAACCACCTACTCACCTGGATCATTCTTCATCGGCATATCAACAAATGTTTTCGAATCATTGTACAGCTCATGGAAGTTTACGGCTATTAACAATGTGCTATTGCAGTATACATGTCTAAAGCACAGAAGTAGATTCAGATCTAAGTTTTATAGAAACCTACGAGTTGTTGGAGTTACTGCGATCACAAACTGGCACAGGGTCATCAATCCAGTGAAGCTGTTCGAGCAGTGACACTTGGAGAGATAAGGGAAATAACGTGATCAGCAGAAGAAGCAGATGGGTCATCTCCGGATATAGGAGATGCTGAAGATTACCTAAATTTCGCCAAAATGATGCAGATGTTCAAAGAATGTAAAGGAAGTGAAACTGATGCCGAACGATTGGCGGCGAATGAGGGTGGGATCTTTTTGTTTGTGTATCTGGGGATCAGCTGTCTGCTCTTGAACTCTTGTAATAAATTGCTTTGGCGTTCGGGACAAGGTTCTTCATCCTCTTGGTCAGCTTTGTACAGCATAAACCGTATCGATTCTGAAGATCCTTCAAGTTTGTTGGTCGTATTCGTTTCAGTTTCAAAACTTAGGGTGCTTTTGAGCAAGACACTTCCTCAAATTATATTAAGATGAACGTTTGTACAAGTACTCTCATTTAACATACAGTGTTATACCCAAGCTGAGTAAGGAGAAATGGCAGGATGTCCACTCCAATCTAGGAGCAAAAATTTGTATTTGTGACAATGACTTATGTAATGTCCTTGACCAAATAGGAAGCTGTGAAACCAAAGGGGACGAAATGTTGACAATTGCACCTCAACTTGATTAGGACACGGCTTCTCTTTATTCCGTCATTTCGTTCTCCTTTCTGCTCTCGTTCAAAACATAAAAAACGCCCGATAGTTTCTGTTCTGAACTTTGTACAAGGATCTCCTCACCATCGAATTGTAAGTCGAAACAAGAATGAGTCAGTGCTTATTGTCGTAGCGATGTAGCCACTACCACAGCTGTGCCTGTTGTTTTAGAAAAACAGAGTCTCTTGCTACACTTAGTGACCAAAGTGCAGTTGTTCTAGTAGTTCTGAGGATTCGAGAGAACTACGTTGATAATGTTTGTTTCACTTATTAGTCCATTGTAAAAGGTATTAGCACGCCACTGGCAGAGAATAAAGTCCATTGTAATGCTATTGTGTGCGGACTAGTACAGTGCGTTTCGTAGCTGCATCGAATGATTATTCGATCATTCGAATAAATCATTTGAATGCGAATGATTCGAAAAGTCAAGTATTCGAAAATCTGAGATTTCGAATAAAATTCGGAAGTCGAATATCCGAACATTTCAGTTCTCGAATATATTCGATATTCAAATACTTGAAAATCTCAACTTTCGAATATCATTCGAAAGTCGAATAATGGTTGGTGATCATTTCAATCATCCGATGGTCATCGAATATTCGAATCATTCGACGAACATCGAATATTCGAATATTCGCTGACCGTCGAATGATGGGACACTCCATAAGCATAGCACGTCACTGTAGGAGTTTCTATCAAGCTACAACCCTCAACGAGGAGTGTATGGCCAGTAGTAAACCCCCCATCAGGGCATCTCTCTTGAGGCGGACCGGATCTCAACGCGCCTCAGCACATTGCCAGGGGAGCGATTGATTTGGAGCAGGTCACTTACTGGCATTCGCGTTTTCAAAGGTGGAACGTTTTTGCCATTTGTGCATTATTAGTCAAATGGATAAGATTAATGCGCAAGCGGCGGGGCCGTGGTTCGAGTGCGGCTAGCGGCACCATTCTTGCTGCTTGGCCCGGCGACCTTTGATAGCGGCCGCTATCGAAAAATCGATGATAGCCGCTATAGATTTCACCTAGCAAACAACAAGATAAAACAAATACGCACTATTTTGGCATACATACGAGGAAAAATTACACTTAGAGAAAAACGAATAAAAAGACAAATTTACCTATTTGTCATTTGAAGCGGCTTTTCCGTAATTTCAGTGTAAATGAAAAATTCTAAATTGAACTAAAAGTTTAACACACTTAACCCGCCTCAGTTTCCGATTTCGTCGCGCAATCAGCTGTTCATCAATCCTCACTCACTTAGGCGCCCGAAATTGTGCAATTTTGAGAGTTCTGCACCGCAAAAGAACGTCATCTGCGATGTTTCGTAGGTTACTCGGGAGCAACTTACGGGGATTTTCTCTGTGCTCTCCTCTTTAGCACAGTATTTACCTCATGTCGTTTCGGCTCATCTCCGTTGACTCCGGTTGGGAGCTGATCTCCCTGCCGGACTTCATCTGAAGCTCGCCTGTAGGCCGTGCATAGTTACATCACGGAAAAGTGGGCAGTCCTCATCTCACCCGATAAAGCCTCTATGAGGGCCTAAGGGGAGATCATCTCCCGTGACCGAGCTTTACTACGGGCCTATATGTTTTGTGCTCTCACGCAGTATGTAGTCTGTACAGTAATCGTGATGCGCCATTTGTGTCGCAGTATGTAGCTGCTATCAATTTCTCGTTATTTAGGAGGGCCAGAATTTTGATGGTTTTCTCCAACCGCGTCCATCACATTCTTCATGAGCGTCATTAAGTAAACTCTAAAACTTAAACTTAGACTTTGATTTTAGACCTACAGTAACACGGCTTTATGACCCCAGTGAAAATGTGAAAAATGAGTACAATATTCGTGATGAATGCACCGAATAACCCCCTGGACAAAGGTTTTACAGGATTTCAAAATTTTGTAGATACCGAGGCACTGCGAAACCTCCCCCTCCCCCATCAAGCTTGCTGAAAGTACGAACAAAATGTACTCCGGAGGACTTTTTAGCTTCCCCTCTTTTTTGTACACTACTTCTCTTTTTTTGACCAAACTCAGAGTCATCTCTGAGTTCCACGATAGACTGTAACGCGCATGAAACTTAGAGTTATCGGAAAGCACAGCTGCGCGTTCGGTGGCGCTGTTTCTTGTACAGAATGATTTCGACGATGTTTTTCTACTAGGAGTGAACTACCGGTTACGGAGTCTCCTGCCATATCATCTAGATTCGATTCATTCAAGCACTTGTTGAGGGGTAAGAAAGGTGTGGTTAGCTCAGATAAAACTCAGAGTTGAGTCACAGCAACCGTGAGTTTCGGCCAGATCACTACCGACTCTGGAATTTAAAAGTGTATTGGAGTTTTGAGTACCTTTCAAAAAGCATCAAAGCGTAGGTATTTGACTTGTTGACTTGACTTTTGTTAATGAGCCTGAGGTCTAGTGCACGCCGTTCTTCATCCGCATTCGGAAGAGGTGATAGATGTGAACGTGAACGTGAAGATGTTTGTAATATAGTCGCAGCGTTATTCAGACTCGACATCTTAAACTGAGGGCGTATTCAAGGTTATTTCACTAATGACCGGAAAAATCCTAGTGCTAGGTCAAGAAGTTCTCGCTTGTTGTAGTGTGAGAGCAAGAATATGGTAGAACAAGTCATTGTACGTACTTCCAGCAGCGATCTATTTTATCGCACTGCCAACGAGAGGAAGATTGCTTATTGCCATGGGTGCTGATTCGAAAGTTGTGTGTATAGCACTTATACATTCCAATAATGTGTGTACTTTAAGTGTATCGTCGAGTTATCGACAGCACGGGCTGGATGTAGAGAGTCCGCGCAGCGCGCTGAGATATATTTCATGCACTGCAGAGTAGTAGTCGCATAAAAGGAAACTACAAAGACCTACAGTACTTGTAAACTATCCACTTGGCCGTGTCATCATAACACATAAACATTCAATTTTTCGATCGATATTCCAAAGTTGAATATTTGATATCCGAATAATATTCGATATTCGAATTCGAAATTTTCGATTCTCAAATATTAGGTTGGCGGATAATTTTTGTTACACTTTTTTCGTAAAATTCTGAAAAGTTCCAGAAGTTCTTTGGAAAGTTCGTAGTTGCTTCATATGTAGACCATGGCAGGGCGTACACAACAGCATGACTGATGCCGCAAATGCATAATTAGCCAGCAACTTTGCGACGACTTCATAAACACACTCAAAATTGTCGATTTTTCTTTGATTTTCTCTCTGCGTCTAATTGTGCTTTTTCTCTCCCATAATTTTTTTGAAACATATTTTCGCATCGTCTCTTTCATGATATCACTTTGGTGCCGCTACCATGCCAAAAACAAGAGGCGAATTTTTTTTGTGCGCATCGTGTAGGATGATACGGAAAGGTTGGAAATAATAAAAATTTTTTTTAAAATTTTTGAAGATTGTTCTTCATGTAAATATGCCAACGTGCGCTGACATGGCGCAACATGTAGCTCATGTGTTCGTGTGCGAGCATAATTGTGCCATCCCCCATGTTCGCTAAATACTATGGACCATACTCTGCCCGAATACCACACCGCCCAATCTCTTCCCAACCACCTGGAAGAATGCCAGTCCGCTGACAAAAATGTCCATAAAATGTACTCCCACCGATAAAGTGGGTATTTTGCGCACGGAACGCGGACCTGACAGTATCGGCGGGTAGATCTTTGCACCCTGCCAACAATCCTCAAGCATAAAATTTTCGAGAGTTTCTTAGATTTAAAAAAAATAGAAGTGTAACAGAAACTATCCACCAGCCTAATATTATCTGATAATCGAATATTCGAAATTTTCGATTTTCGAATATTTTTCGAAGTCGAATATTTGAAACTTACAGTTTTCGAAAATAATCGATATTCGACTATTTGAGAAAAAATTAGAATTTTTCCAAGTATACTGCATACCCTAAACAAAGCTTTGCATGATTGTATCAGGTAGCGAGATTTTTAAGCCAAAATAGACATTTCTCGAAAGCATGCTTATACTTGGCCACAATATTATGACTGAGATTTTGAAGTTTGGTGGTAGATAAATTGATCTTATATATAAAGCTGAATGTCTGTTTGTCTGTCTGTATGTCTGTCTGTATGTCTGTCTGTATGTCTGTGTGTACGTATGTTTCGAATAGAAAATTCCATCTCTGAACCGATCCGGACCAAACTTGGCAAACATACACTTCGGGCCCCGGCGGGTGTCATAGGCTACTTTTCGTCATCGATCGATATCGATTTTATCGATTTTTATCGATTTTTTTTGCAGAGTTCACCTACGGGGCTGGGAGTTGGCACAGGGGGGTAATCGAGCATGGGGATTCCGAATACAATATTGGTTTTCAAGATCGTCCATTACTTTTATCGATTTTATCGATTTTTTTGATGAGTTCACCTACGGGGCTGGAAGTTTGCACAGGGGGGTAATCGAGCATGGGGATTCCGAATACAATATTAGTTTTTAAATGAATCGGTTTGTGCTCGCAAATGCCACGCGGTATTGTTACACTGACAACCAGGAAGAACACACCCAACACCACTTTGCGCAACGTTTACCTCAAACTTGGGTAATTAAACCCAACCCTCATACAAAATACTTGAATGCAACAAATACGAATAAATCTATGACAAAAATAAAGCACTGTGATATGGCAATTAGGCACAGAAAATACCAAAATATGACGCAAATGAATGATACAAGCGCAGTTTCTTGTTAAGCAACCAAAAATAGGAATTGAGTTTGCAAGGAAGTGCATAGGCATTTTTCAGCGCAATTGACCACAAGAAAACTGTTGAAAGGTGCGTTGAGCAGAAATTGTCTTTAGAGTTCCTTTTGGCGCGCATTCCGAACGGACAGCAGATGAGAGGCATAACTTGAAAACAATGTCGACAAAAAGAGGAGAAAAACGACTGATTGAACACGAGCGGCCGCTGCCGCTTGCATCTCAAGAACTGCCGCACAAGCTGTTAACATAACAGAAACATTACAATAAAAAGTTCAAATTCTCAAAACATATCATGCGATGATACCGCATCCGATCGCGGCGATAACGATACCGTATCCGATCGCGGCGATATTAAAATCGTCTATTGCTTTTATCGATTTTATCGATTTTTTGCAAAGTTTGAGCTACAGGGCTGGGAGTTGACACAGGAGGGGTAAGTGGGCATGCTGATTTCGAAAACAATACAGGGAACGGGAAATTAAGTGTAGAAATGGGCACAGGGAAAGGCTGTACAGGGATAGGGATGCGACCTTTATTACAGTGTTTTCACAGGGCCGGGCGGAGCCGGGTAAGCAAGCTAGTATTTAGGTTGTCCCGAAAGTTTTGTCGGTTTGTTCAAATCACTATAAAACCACGCACAATGAAGACTTGAATGAGCTTCAAAAGCATTCGATGCAGATTTTCTTTCTCTTTCTTGTGAACACATTTTCGAACCAAAACCCTCTATGCTTTTTCTGATAATTTCTAAAAGTCTTCACCCGTCATTTTTATCTGCTCAAAGTTCGGCTAATTTTTTCAAAATTTTATTTCAAAGTTTCGGAGAAGTTTAATTACGATTTGAATAGAGCAATTCTCGGACTATATGGCAATATTTTTAAGTTCCCCTAATCTGCTGTTTTTAGCTTCAAAAAAGTATTTCTTCGAAAGTCCCGATTTTTGGCAAAGTCATGAAACGCGCAACTGCAGCAAAAACATGACAGCTTTTAAAGTTTTTGCGAACTGAAACTTGTTTGTTATTAAACATTATTTATGCAACATAACCAAGTTTGATTTGCTTCAAAAATCTGCTTTTTGGAATTTTCGTTACTTTTGCATGGTAAACGTAATCAAAAAGCGACGGTTTTTATCAAATAAATAATTACAACGGACTTAGTAAACGTGACCCATGTAATCTAAAATGGACACAATGTAGCCAAAGGTTTGCTCTACATAAATATTATCAGTGCTCTTTGGAAACATCAGGATAAAAATTTTTAAAATTCAGGAAAGATTTGGCGTTACTGATGGACTGCTCAAAAAGCCATGGCGATAACATTGCAGAGACAGGGTAGATCAAAGAGCAAACATATCTATAAGAAAGAAGTTAAAATTTTGAGTCAAATGGTACCTAAGCCGTCCATGGAATGTTGTTCTGTGAGTTTTAGTGAGCAATGAAAAACGGACAAAACTTTCGGGACAACCTAATATAGGGTGTCCCAAAAAAATGTTTCGAGCGTTTGATCGTTAATATCTCTCTTCCCAAGAAGTCTTTTGCCTTGCTTCAGGGACCATTTTGTAGAGCTGGCTTCAACTTAGATTTGCATTATAGAACGAATCACCCATCTCTCTTCATTACTGTAGGATTACGGTAGAAACTTGAAACATGTGGTGTCAATGTGGAAAAAAGCTGCAGTTTCAAAATTTTTCAAATAATTGTGAAAACTTGTGTAATAGGGTTTTTATGGACGCTGAGTTCAATACTCAACTGTTCACAAGGTTACGAAGTTTTCTAAACAGTGTAATCGCACTTTTTAGGAACATTGAAAAAATGGCCGCTACCTCTTACCTGGCATAACTCTTCAATGAAGCATCATAATAAGTCGGAAACTTTATAGTTATAATCAGCACCTAGTGTAGAAGCTTTCAGGCTGTTTTGTTTCTTTTCTGAGGCAAAATATGGCCTTTCATTGCTTAAAACCCTCTTTCAAGTTTCTACCGTAATCCTACAGTAATGAAGAGAGATGGGTGATTCGTTCTATAATGCAAATCTAAGTTGATGCCAGCTCTACAAAACGGTCCCTGAAGCAAGGCAAAAGACTTCTTGGGAAGAGAGATATTAACGATCAAACGTTCGAAACATTTTTGGGACACCCTGTATATATTAATATATATATATACATATATATACAGGGTATCCCAAAAGTAAGTACACACTTTTCAATCGTTAATATCTCTCTTCCCGTTATGTCTTTTTCCGCCATTCAAGTATCATTCTGTAAGAGAGGCTTCAACTTAGATTTACATTATTGAGCGAATTACCGCTCGCTCTTTATTACTGTAGGATCACTGTAGGAACTTTGACATTTTGGGCCATTGGAAGCCATGTTCTGCCTCGGAACAAAACCAAGCAATCCAAAAACTCTCAAACCATGGTAAAAGAAGCTGCTGTTTTCGGTTACGAAATTTCCACTTTACTGTGACGCTTCTTTCCAAAGTTAATTAATCCAGGAAAACCGTAATTATTGGATTCCTAGCATCTGTCAGAAATGTGATTACATCGTCAAAAAAGCTGAAAACACTCGCGAAAAGTTATGTAGTAGAATCAGCGCGCAAAAACCTTAGTACATGATTTTTCAGATTTTTTGGAAGAAATTTTGTCATTTGGCATATTTCCCAGTCGTTTCACATGCTGAGAGTTCTTACCGCAATCCTACAGTAATGAAGAGCGATCGGTGATCCGGTCGATACTGTGAATTTAAGTTGAATCCTCCTCTACAGAATGGTACTTGATTGGCAAAAAAAGACCCATTGGGAAGAGAGATATTGACGATTGAAAAGTGTGTACTTACTTTTGGGACACCCTGTATATATATATTAGGTTGTCCCGAAAGTTTTGTCGGTTTTTTCAAACCACTACAAAACCACGCACAATAAACATCTGAGCGAGTTTCAACATGCATTCGATGCAGCTTTTCCTTCTCTTTCTTATGGATAGACCCTCGAGCCACAATCTTGTATGCTCTTTTCGATATTTGTTAAAATTCTCCATCCGCCAATTTTATTTGGTCAAAGATCGGGTAATTTTTAAAAAATTCATTCTAAAGTTTCTAATATGGTCAAGTATGATTCTAATAGAGCAAATCTCGGACTAAAAGGCCACATTTTTAGATTCTCCTAATCTGCTGTTTATCCCTTGAAAAAAATAATTTCTTAAGAGGTCTCGATTTTTGGCAAAATCATGAAACACGCAACTGCAGCAGATTCACGGATTATTCAAAGTTTCTCCAAATTGAAAAATGATTCTTATTAAAGATCATTTATGCAACATAACCAAGTATGATTTTCCTTGAAAAAGCAGCTTTTTGCAATTTTCGGTACTTTTACGTGGTAAATGTAATCAAAAAGTCGCGGTTTTTATTAAATAATTAATTATAACGGACTTGGTAAACGCGGCCCATGTAATCTGAAATAAACACAATATAGCCAAAGGTTTGCTCTACATAACAATTATCAGCGCTCTTTGAAAACATTAGTACGAAAATTTTTGAAATTCAGGAAAGATTTGGCATTACTGCTGAGCTGCTCAAAAATCCATGGCGATAACATCGCAAAGGCAGGGTAAATCAGAGAGGAAATATAGCTGTATAAAAGAAGATAAAAATCTGAATCAAATGGTGTCTAGCCTGTCCATGGTTTGGTGTTCTATGAGTTTCAGTGATCGATGAAAGAAACCGACAAAACTTTTGGGACAACCTAATATATATATATATTTATTTATTTATCAATTTATTTATCAAATACATCGTAAACGATGTATTTGATAAATAAATTGATAAATAAATAAACCACCTCACCTCACCTCATCACCTCACCACCTCAACGACCTAATATATATATATATATATATATATATATATATTAGGTCGTTCCGAAAGTAATGTCGCTTTTTTCAAAGGTACGCCACATCTCGTGGAACAAACAGTTGTAAGAGATCTTGGAAGCATTCGAAGCAGAATTTCATTCTCTTTCTAATGGTTATGAGATTGTTGCAACACAGTCAGTGAGCTTCCAGAAAATAACCAAAATCTGCGACCCATGCTTTTTGAAATGGTCAAGTTTCACGATTTTTTAAAACTTTCATATCAACCCTCAGAAGAATTTCAAGTGACAGTTCGATAGAGAAAACCTCATAGAATACAGAGCAACTTTTCTTTCTCATCAATAGCTTGTCATACAATTTTGATAGAATTTTAACTGATGCCACCGATTTCCATACTTGGACAGCTAAACCCACGTAGAACATCAAAGGAAGAGCAGCTCGGGCACTATTCGATGCAGCATTTTCTCCTCTTTCTAATGGGTGTTTTTTGTTTACGATTCGTTCAGTTTTGGGGATAAAATCATTACAATTCACTTTTCAAAGGAGCCCCAAGCTGTACCCGAAAAACCCAAAATTTGATATTTCGAATCCGTAAACTCTCATTTGCTTTATAAAATCAATATTAAGTCATATATCATCTTGAAAGCTTGAAATTCCCAGTAATTACTGATGTTTGATGCGATTGTGGCTGAGGTGGGCCTGCTGAAATGTGATGACTTCGTTAAAAAAATCTTTTGAAAAATTATGGCGAGTTACGAAAAAGAGATAAAAGTAGTACTGCATTCTATAGGGTTTACTCTATCGAATGTTCACTTGAACTCCTTCTGAGGATTGATATGAAAGCTTTAAGAAATCGTGAAACTTGACCATTTCAAAAAGCATGGGTCGCAGGTTTTGGTTATTTTATGGAAGCTCAGTGACTGTTTTGCAACGATATCATATCCATTAGAAAGAGAATGAAATTCTGCATCGAAGATATCATATCCATTAGAAAGAGAATGAAATTCTGCATCGAATATCCATTAGAAAGAGAATGAAATTCTGCATCGAATGCTATCAAGGTCTCTCAGAAACGTTTGTTTTACCGAATGTAGCAACCGTTTGAAAAAAGCGACATTACTTTCGGAACGACCTGATATACAGGGTGTCCCAAAAAGATGTGCACACTGTTTGATTGCAAATAACTCTCCTGTAATGGAGTGTTTCGAGAAGCTTTAGGTGCCATTTTATAGAGCGAGGTTAAACTTAGATTTACAGTATGGAGCGAATCATCGACCACTCTTCATTACTGTAGGATTACGGTAAGAACTTCTAGCATATGAAACCATTGTGAAATATACCACTTAACAAAATTTTTTCAAAAAATCTGAAAAATCGTGTACTAGGGTTTGCACGCATGCTGATTCCACCTAAGTACTTTTTATGAGTTTTTTCAGCTTTTTTGATGGTGTAATTACATTTCTGACAAATGCTGGAAATTCAGTTATTACGGCTTTTCTGAGATAACCTTGAGAAAAAGCATCGCAATAAAGTGGAAATTTCATATTCGAAATCAGCGGCTTTCATTACCATAGCGTAAAAGTTATTGGCTTGATAGGGTTTGCTCCGAGGCAGAATATGGCCTTCAATGGCCTAAAATTCTTGTCAAAGTTCCTACCGTAATCCTACAGTAGTGAAGAGCGGTCGATGATTCGCTCCACACTGTAGATCTAAGTTGAACCTCGCTCTATAGAGTGGTGCCTCAAGCTCGGCGAAAGACTTAAAAGCAAGAGAGTTATTAACGATCAAACAGTGTGCACATCTTTTTGGGACACCCTGTATATTAGGTTGTCCCAAAAGTTTTGTCGGTTTTTTCAAACCGCTGTATAACCACGCACAATGAAGATTTGAGTGAGTTTCAACGTGCAATCGATGCAGCTTTTCCTTCTCTTTCTTATGGATACACTTTCATACCATAATCTTGTCTGCTTTTTTTGATAATTGCCAAAATTCTCCACCTGTCAACTTTACCTGCTCAAAGTTGAGCTAATTTTCAAAAATTTCATTACAAAGTTTCGAAAAAGACTAAGTATGGGTCAAATAGAGCAACTCTCGGGCTACAAGTTCATATTTTTAGATTCTCCTAATCTGCTGATTTTAACTTCAAAAAATTATTTCTCCAGAGGCTTTGGTTTTTAGCAAAGTCATGAAACGCGCAACTGCAGCAAAAGCATGAAAGCTTTTGAGTTTTTGCGAATTCAAACTTGTTTGTTATTTAACATCATTTATGCAACATAACCAAGTTTGATTTGCTTAAAAAATCAGCTTTTTGGAATTTTCGGTAATTTACGTGATAAAACGTGTTCAAAAAGCCGCAGTTTTTCTCAAATAAATAATTATTACGGACATTATAAACGTGGCCCACGTAATTTAAAATAGGTACAATGTAGCCAAAGGTTTGCTCTACATAACAGTCACCAGCGCTCATCGAAAATATCAAGATAAAAATTTTGAAAATTCAGGAAAGTTTTGGCGCCACTACTGAGGTGCTCAAAAAGCCTTGGCGATAAGATCGTAAAAACGGGGTAGATCAGGGAACAAGTATAGCTGTAAGAAAGAGGATACAAAAATGAATAGAATGACACCTAGGCCGTCCATGGATTGGTGTTCTGCGAGGTTTGGTGAGCGATGAAAAAAACCGACAAAACTTTCGGGACAACCTAATATATATATATATATATATATATATATATATATTAGGTCGTTCCGAAAGTAATGTCGCTTTTTTCGAATGAGCGCCACTATTCGTGGAATCAACATTTTCAAGAGATCTCAGGAGCATCCGATGCAGCATTTTATCCTCTTTCCAATGGTTTTAAATTCACTGCATAATGTTTGATGAGCTCTCGAAAAATTACCAGAATCTGCGACTCATGCTTTTTGCCATCGTCAAGTTCGGCTATTTTTCTAAATTTTTGTACCTAATCTCCGAAAAAGTACAAGTGGCATGTAGATAGAGGAAACTCTATAGAACACAGAGTAATTTTTTCTTTTCCTTAGCTTGCTTCTCAGAGTTTCTACAGTCAATTTCTCAATGCCATCAAATTCCATATATAGTCAAGTCAAACCTCACAGAACAACAACCGGCAAGCGACTCGGATGTCATTCGATGCAGCCTTTTCTCCTCTTTCTAGCGACGTTTTTTGTTTTGGATTCATCAAGTTTTCCGGGATAAAATCATCATAATTTTCCGGGATAAAATCATCATAATTTAGGTTTTCCAGGGCGCCCCAGGCTGTACCCAGAATTTTCGAAAGTTGCTAATCTGAAGCGGTGAATGCTCATATGGTCTGTAAAGTTAGTGTTAAACCATAATCCTTTCTAAGTTCCAAAATCCGTAGATTTGTTGGCGTTTGATACACTTGTGTCTGACATGTCTTGTCTCTGTGAGACGAGCCTGCTAAAATTCGGTAGTTCCATCAAAAAATCTGTACAAAAATTATGACGAGCTCTAGAAAGTAGAAAAAAGTTGTGCTGTTTCCTGGGGTTTGTTCCATCCATCTATTACTTGGACTCCTTCTGAGGTTTGTTATAAAATTTTAAAAAAATTGTGAAACTTGGCCATCTCAAAAAGCATAGGTCGCAGATTTTGACTCTTTTCTGGAAGCTGTATTGCAACAACTTCATAATCATTAGAAAGAGAATGAAATGCTGCACTAATTGCTGCCAGAATCTCTTACACATCTTTGTTCCACGAGATGTGGCATAGGTTTGAAAAAAGCGACATTACTTTCGGAACGACCTAATATATATACATCTTTCGATAGTATAAGTCTTGTAGTTTTCACAGCCATAATTTGAGATTTATCCGTATTCTTCAATCTGAGGTCTGTTGCTGAAAATCCAACCACTGGAAGCGAATGTTGGGGCAAACGAGGTTTTGCTTAACTCCTAATTTCGCAGTTTAGCTGTTATTTGCAATGGTATTTCTCATTAGGCAAAGAAGGAGCAGTGCTTTGCATTGAGTCAAAAAGAAATAGCTAACTTACCTCTGAAACAAAGTCAATCATGTTTGAATGATAGTCCCACTTGGGTGGTCCGATATTTGGAAAGAAAAAATTCGCTAAAGCTGTTCACAGGGGTTATTTGACATGCTAATGACGGATGCATTGTTCATTATGCTCAATACGGCCTCATATTATGGCTATTGACGATAACTTGGGAGGGGCTCCAGTCACTCTCTCAGGGCCGCATGCATTAACATCCTTTCCAAGCTACCCCGCTGGGGAGGGGATCGTAGCTTAGAAAGGCTGGGTTCATAATGATTCCCATGTTCCGGAACTGTTCCCGCGCAGTTTCGTTCCACTGTGCTGGAACTGTTCCGCAACTGTTCTGCATACGGTGCAGAAGCTCCGCACGCGTTTTGAACAGCGGGAGTTGGAGAATTTACCGTTTTTAGCGGTTTTTCTTGCAGATATCTCTCATACTTATTGCTCTACCCTGCTTCCATCTGAAATTGCATAAATTGGGACTTTTCTTTTGTTTTCTGATGAGTTTCGTTTTTGTGCATTCTCAGCTCCTTTTCTTCTTCCATATCTTTACTTTTCCGTTCTTTCTTCTACCCCGCTTCTCCTTGTGATGAGAGAAGCTATGAACTTGAAGCGGGGTTGAGGATTGAACGCTGTTCTGCTTCATGTATCCGGGAAGGTGTGCTTTGTGCGCTTGTCCAACCTCTCTTCGTTATTTTTGCTCAGACCTGCTTATGTGTTGGAGAGATCTGTCTATGTCCCTTTCAATACAGATGCGCGACTAAGCAGCGCCTTCCTAGAACACATGGAGTAGGTCTGAACAAAAATAGCGAAGAGAGAATGGGCAAGCGCACGAAGGTTCGACTTCCCGGATACATGAAGCAGAAAAGCGCCCATCCTCAAACCCGCTCATTCTTCAACCTCGCTTTGAATTCGAAGTTTGCTGATTAAAATGGGAAGCGGGGTAGAGGAATAAGGCCAAAATGATATAAATTTGGAAGAAAAACCGTTTTTAAACGGTCAAGATTCTTCAACTCCCGCCATTCAAAACGCGTGCGGGGCGGCTGCAGCGCATGCAGCACACTTCCGGAACAGTTCCAGCACAGTGCAGGAACTGTGCAGGAACAGTTCCGGAACACGGGAATCAGTATGAACCCAGCCAAGGAAAGCTTCATATCCTGAAGCTCCGGATATCTGGATTTCATGCTGTCTACCTATCCGTATTCCTGCCATCCTTCACCATAAACGAATTGAACAGGAACGAGAAGCTGCACAAGCAGCATTTTCCAGTTTGAATGCTCCCCTGATGATACCCGGCGGCCGACCGTCTTTTCTTCAAAGTCATTTCTTATCAGCAACATGCTTAGCGCTGTTGGGCTAAATGAATAATATAACATTGGAATGTATTCGCTAACTTTGCAGAAAGAAAAATAACTTCAAAGAAAAGACGTGATAATCAGGGACTTTTTAAGCTGAACTACTGCTTGTGCAGCTTTTCGCTCCTGTTCAACATGTTCATAGTGAAGGATGGTAGGAATACATACGGATGGGTAGACAGCGTGAAATACAGAAGTTTAATGCTTCAGGTTATGAAGCTTTTTTGCAAGCTGCGATCCTCTCCCCAACGGGGCTGTTAATGCATGCGGCTCTCAGCAAGGGAGGGGGGAGGGGGAGAGAAAGGGAGTCGTCTCCGGCTATCATGTGCCCCACCTTTTGACCTTTCGCCACACCATCCTGAGCCAGACTTCGCCGACAGGCTGCTGGCAGGCTGCTCGGCCTACGTTGTAAGTGGGCCAACACCTAGGTGAAAGGATTTAAGCGGATGCTTGATGGACAACACGCTTATACCGTACTTTTTTCTCTTGTTAAACGCCACTGAAATTACTTTGGTTATCTAGTTCTTAGAGAAACAAATGATCTCTTGTTGACATCGTCAATGATACTGAACCTTATTTATTCACACAATAGAATGTGGTACTCTTACTTGTGCATGTCACTTTTAATTATCAACATAGAAAATATTCGAACCACTAACGAACTAGTTGGAATGAACTTTTATTATAATTGTACTTAAATTTCTCGCAATGGACAAAAAAGCAACAAGTGGTATGGACTACAGTCAGAGGAGTGTATATGACCTTTTCCATTGCTAAAGAGAGAAATACTGAATCACTGATCAATTATGCTGGCGATCCTTTCCGAGAAACTTCACCGTCCGCTATGCGATGGAGAGCAAAAAGCACTTACGTATTGTAGTCAGCAGCGGCATTGCGGAAGCATCATTTGGATTGCGTGCATGTGAGCTCGCAAGAGAACTTGCAAGGAAAATAAACGAATTTTGATGCCCTTGATCTACTTTTCGAACAGAGCAAAGCTTTTCGATAAGCCTTTGGGTGAAGGTCCCAGCCCAGCGAAAATGCTTTTCGCTTAATCGTACTACTGACGGTCGGCCCACCTTCTACATGGCTTTTCTAGAGTTTACATACAGTGAAGTACGACTAAAGGAAAAGGAGAACAGCGCAAGCTCCGCCAGGAGGCGAGGGAGCAGCAATAAAGGGGCTGCACTGCGTGAATGGATTGTCTACAAGGACAACTCAAGCATGTCTCTCAGCTCCCTCATAAGCTTTCTGAGAACCATTAGCAGCATTTTTTAACAAATTGAAATGTTTTTTTTTGATTTCTGAAGTACAGTAATTAAATTGTGTTGTAGAGCTGTTCAACATAGATTGAAACTCGCTCGTGGCTGCGGCGTACCCGCCGCACCTTGATATGTTTACGTGTTGCTGTATCTGTCATTGCATTGATACTAGTGAACCCGCGGCATGAACGCCTATGTGTATAAGGGGAATCTTTGTGTTTTTCCAATAAATCGTCAACGGCTCAACGCGTTCCACAACCAATTGATTACCTATACGGATCCTTGTACCATCACAATCGATCTAGCTTTTATAAGTAAGACGTGGTTGTCTTCTAGAATAAGTGACTCAGAAATTCTTTTTGATCTACCGTATTTTGTATACCGCACTGATAGAAATAGCAGAACCGGAGTTTGCTGCCTAGTGAAAGCAAATGTCCAGATTAAATGCTGAGAATTTCACAGTTTTTTGAAACGATCTTGTTTCTGTTAAATAGCTCTTTTCCTTGAGCCTCATTAGCAAAGTGTTTTCATGTCTTTCGCCGAGCTTAAGGTATCATTCTGTAGAGCAAGGTTTTTCGGATTCACAGCATGGACCGAGTCATCTATCGTTCTCGAAAATTACGAAAATCCCAAAAAATTCGTATCTTATGGGATCTTTTTCGTGCGCTGGCGGTGAGCGGTTGTGTGTAGCATTCCTCCTCTCATTCTTTTGCGACTCTTCTCCTTTTTCGCTTTTTCCGAACTTTCATCTCGTTTTTCGCAACATTTATTCTTTCGTGGTGTTCTTCTCTGTTTATCTGAGTAATACCGCTTCTTATTCCTGATTCTAGCTCAAACCGTTGACTTTCTCTTTTTAAAATCTCAGAAATCAATATCTCCATGGCATCTTCTCGTTCTACCAGATCAAGTTCTCAGCCCACCTCATCGCGCATTAGTAAAAAAAAGGGTTCAAGTCTAGTTCAAGCTCCTCTGCCGACCGATACGAGTGACAACGTTGACGTTGAAGATTTTAGTGGGTTTTCGGTGGAAGATATCATTCAGTCAGTCTTGGCACGCACTACTGACCCAATCATCGAGCGGCTGATGGTGGCCTTGAGAGCAAAAATCCCACAAGATGTGGAAGCAAAAAAACTTAGCCGTAGTGTTGTGTTAGCTGGGATTCAGGAATCTAACCCGAATAAGTCGATCATCGAGAAAAAGGCAGAATTGGAAAATAGCGTGGCGAAAGTCCTTGATGTGCTGGGAGTAGATACGTGGCCCACAGAAATGTATCGGATGGGCAGATACGACGGATCCAGGGCACGATTAGTTAAAGTAGTTTTTCCTTCGCGAGCTTCTTGGACACAGGCCATAGCGAACTCACACCTTTTGCGGAGATCTGATCTACGTGATATATAGGTCCGCCGGAGCATGACCTCCGCTGAGCGCGCTAAGGAATACGAACTTAGACTGGAAGCTAAGGAGCGAAATAGGGGAAAGCCGGCGAAAGAGTGGGTCGTATATAGGAGTGAACTCCGCCGTGTTTCAGAACTTCCCAAACGATCTCTGCAGGGGAACTACTAAGCTTGCCTGGACCTTCTGCACCTCTCCACTGTGTTCTTCTTAACTGCCGTAGTCTAGTAAATAAAATTGATCTTTTGCATTTCTTTTTGGGCTTACACTCTCCCGATGTCCTATGCATTACGGAAACATGGCTCAACTCCAAAATCTGTGACTCCGAAATCCTTTCAAATCTTCCCTATTCTATTCATCGCATGGACCGACTTCGTAGCCGAGGTGGAGGGGTTTGTTGCTTTATTAAACAGGATTTTGCTGTGGAGCGCGTACGTTTTGCCTATGATGGTAATTGTGAAGTTCTCTCCTTCAACATTTGGTCACCTTGCTCCCTCTCACCTTTGAGATTCGTTGTTGTTTATCGTCCGCCTTCGTCAGATGACAGCGATGACGACATTCTAGGCAATGCTATACACGATCTCTGCTCACTCCCAGCCGAAACTATTGTGTTGGGGGACTTCAACATAGATGCCTTGTCCACTGATTTTTACAAAAATCGGCTTATAACATTTTTGCATGAGTGTGATCTCCAGCAACTAGTTACCTTCCCGACCCACAGTAGATCAGCTATTGATCTGATATTTACATCCTATAGTTTAGTTAACAACATCAAAACTCTTCCTCCTCTCGGCTCATCAGATCACAACATAATAACTTTTGATGCAGCCTTTACAAATTCATTCAAAAATACCTTCCTCCCGTATCCGGACTTTCGCAAAGCAGCATTCTCAGAAATAAATAGATCATTGCAAAATATTGATTGGTTTGCTCTTTTCATGGACTTGGCATCTGTTGATGATCTCTACTATTGCTTCTGTAAAACATTGTACTCAACCTTTTCAAGATTTGTACCGTTTCGATTTAAGCTTTTTGGACTAGAAAGTTATCCTACACATACACAAAATCTTCTTCACCAAAAATCTCGGCTATTTTCGCAGTTATCCGACCCTTTAAATGACGATAGGTATAGAAAAGTTTGTGCAGATATCAACCATCATATCAAAAAGTTTTTAGCTAACCGAGAACGACTCTTCTCTAGATACAATTTCAAAGAGCTTTATGGATACCTCAGAATCAAAATGAAAGGTGAACAAAAAATTTTTGATTTGATAGATGAGCAGGGCAACGTTCTCAAAAGTGACAGAGAGAAAGCAGGAGCGCTAGGAAAATTTTTTGCCAGTTTTTTTACTGAAAGAGAACAATTTCATGAAGAAACATCTTATCACCATATAACTCGCACATCGCTTTGCTGCCCAAATCTGTTCATTAACCCTACAACTGTTTATGAAATTTTGAAAAAACTCAAGGCCACAACGACTTCAGCATATGACGGTATTCCTCAAATTGTGTATCGTAAATGCGCTGGTGCTTTAGCTTTCCCTCTGTCTATTATTTTTAATGCCTCTCTTTCTCTAGGTGTAGTGCCTGCTATCTGGAAGGAGGCACTAGTAACAGCTATTCCTAAACGGGAACATAGTAGTGCCCTCTCGAATTTTCGCCCAATCAGCATAACTGCAACATCCGGAAAAATACTTGAAAAAATTATAAAGGACATCTTGTTCAAATGGATGGAAGACAACGATATTTTGCCTACAGCTCAAATGGGCTTCCTCCCTGGGGGGTCCACTACTGCATTACTTTCGGATTCGCTTTTTGACTGGATCAGTGCACTGAACCAAGGCAAATCTGTGGATATTATACAGGGTGTCCCAAAAAAATGTATCGAACGTTTGATCGTTAATATCTCTCTTCCCAAGAAGTCTTTTGCCTTGCTTCAGATACCGTTTTTTAGAGCTGGCTTCAACTTAGATTTGCATTATAGAATGAATCATCATCTCTCTTCATTACTGTAGGATTACGGTAGAAACTTGAAACATATGGTGTCAATGTGGAAAAAGCTGCAGTTTCAAAATTTTTCAGAAAAATGTGAAAACTTGTGTATTGGGGTTTTTATGGACGCTGAGTTCAATACTCAACTATTCACAAGATTACGGCTTTCTAAACGGTGTAACCGCACTTTTTAGGAGCATTGAAAAAATGGCCGCTACCTCTTACCTGGCATAACTCTTCAATGAAGCATCATAATAAATTGGGAACTTCACAGTTATAATCAGCAACTCTAATTAGCCTAGTGTAAAAGTTTTCAGGCTGTTTTGTTTCCTTTTTGGGGCAAAATATGGCCTTTCATTGCTTAAAACCCTCTTTGAAGTTTCTACCGTAATCCTACAGTGATGAAGAGAGATGAGTGATTCATTCTATAATGCAAATCTAGGTTGAAGCCAGCTCTACAGATTGGTACCTGAAGCAAGGGAAAAGACTTCTTTAGAAGAGAGATATTAACGATCAAACGTTCGATACATTTTTTTGGGACACCCTGTATTTTTTGATTTGTCAAAAGCGTTTGACAGAGTTGATCATGCTAAGTTGCTTCTCAAGTTGGAAAGCTATGGTGTTCGCGGTCAGCTACTTTCGTGACTTTCATCTTATCTGGAGGGTAGGGGCATGACAGTGCGAATTGGCAATACCTTTTCGAGTCGATTTCGTTGCGTTAGTGGAGTGCCTCAGGGCGGCATACTTTCGCCGCTTCTTTTCCTTGCTTACACAGCCGACTTACCCTCATTTTTGAAAGTCCATCCAGCTATTAAAATCCAGATGTTTGCAGACGATATCAAAATATATTTCTGCTATGATGACAAAGAAAAATCTGATGCTCATCGTGCAATCTCTACCTCAATAGAAAGAATGGCCTTTTGGTCTAAAACGTGGAGCCTTCCTGTCAACCCCGCCAAATCAAAAGTGCTGCATTTGGGCAACTCTCAAGGCTCCACCTATTTTTATGATGGTATCGCTCTTGAGAACTGCAGCAGTAGCAAGGATTTGGGCGTCACCGTTGACGAACATTTGAAATTTTCTTCCCATTTTGATTCGGTATCTAGGAAAGCCCTATCCGTTCTTTTTATCATACTGAGAAGTACCCACAGTAATGATCCACTTCTCTTGGTGAAACTGTATAAAACTTATGTCCTGCCCCAGTTAGAATATGCGTCCCCTCGTCTCAGTATGATAAAAAGAACGTTTGGAGCCCGTTTCTGAAGAAAAACATTGAGAAGATCGAAAAAGTGCAAAAAACCTTCACTAGAATTGTCTACTACCGATGCTATCCAAAACCTGACTATCCTCGCTCATTACCGCCGTATAAGGAGAGATTATCTGCGCTAAAATTGCATAGTTTGAAGTACAGGCGGGTCTGTAATGACCTAGTATTCTGCTTTCGGATCTTACGGCTCGGGACGAGGTTAAGACCTAGTCAGTATTGGATATTTAGGCCCTGTGGGGATCGTACAGGCGGACTCCGGCTGGGTTATTGGAAGTTAGGAAAGAAATTTTTTTCCATAGCATTCAACTCATTTGTACCCTCGATATCATCCCATATGTCTTCCCTCAACATGACGTGGATTACGTGGCTTGATGAGGCGCCGCCTCGCCTCGGCCTCGCGCCACGTTGCGAGCGCATCATTTGGCGCGACGTGGCGCTCAACACAACGTGGCGCAGGCTTTTCCACGTTCTTCTTGTTGCCACATCACGCCGAAGATGCGCACGCAACGTGGCGCAAGCCCGAGGCGAGGCGGCGCCTCATCAAGCCACGTAATCCACGTCATGTTGAGGGAAGACATATGGGATGATATCGAGGTTATGTCGTACTGCACGGTGGCTCAGCCTCCTACCAAGAGATGCTACCTCTTGTAGCACTTCCGCTGAATTTCGAAAGAAACTTTCTTCAATTGATGTAATGCAGATTCTAAAAATTGCAGATGTATGATTTCGAAATCTGAAAATTTTTCGACATTTTTGACAGTTTTTTCTTGACGTTACTTTTTTAGAAAACAGAAGGCACAGAAGTGTGAGTGAATTAAGAATCTTGTAAACTGTGTTTCTTTCCTTGTTTGTAACCGTTCAGACAGGTTTATTGCCTCTTTGCTTGGAAAGCCGTTTGAGGAGGTCAGAAGTTGGCGAGCCCTCTTCCTTGAGGACCCCCCTTCCCGCTCGCCCAGGGTCCTTGGCGGATTCGTCCGCCGAGGTTAAGTGGTCAGCCAGCCCTGGTACCTTCGACCTTCAACTGCGTTCGGGTAAGGGACTAGGAACTCGGAGGAGGCATTCTCATCTACAGAAGAAGGAGAGCGACATGTTGGTCCAACGAAGGGCTTTTTCCACCTGTCTACTTAATCACTTAATCAGTTATGAGTACTCTCGTGAATTGGTTGCCGTTTTTTTGCTTTTTTTGTTTTGTTTTGGAGCACCTTGTGTGTATTTTAAATAAATAAATAAATAAATAAATCTGAGTCTTTTCTGCTAAACTGGTATCTCTCGTAAATTGAAGCCAGCGAAAATTTATGATCATGTTTATGAAGATTATACTATAGATGTACCCATGTGAGAATAGTGCAGCATCGCTATGAAAGAGACAAGTAAATTTTCATTTTTCGAGTTGTAGCATCAAAATTACAATAAGTGTACATATGAATGCCCGATGTGGAAAGTATCTGCTTAAGCAAGTTCAAGATCCTCAAATTTCTACAAAAGAATTTGATTTTTTCGATCTTGCGGCATTCAAGACTTTTTGAGTTCAGCCTGAAGCTTTATGTCAAGGTTGGTGCTCGACTTTGGACACCATTTTAGTTGCTTTTTTCTATCAAAAGTAGCCACATGCTGTTGAGATAAGACGATATTCTTTGTTGCGGAAGACATCTATTGTTAAAAAACTTATGAGGTAACCTGATATATGAGGTAACCTGATACTTCCTGTAGCAATTTAAAAAAACAGGTTCACATGAATTCCTATTCCAAACTAATAATTGCTCAATTTTTCTTGCTAAACTTTTGACATGAATATGAAGTTGTCTCATGCGTGTAACTCATACTTCCATCCACAAAACTCACGCAATGCATAGTTGATGGCTTCACACAGCTATGCTACTTCAATTTGTGGGCTTACCTCATATGCAGTAATTCTGGAAGAAAACCAACTTTTGCAACCTTTATATTTTTGCATAGAGAGCTACATTATGAAGAGTCGAAGGATCTTTTATCCTAAAAGCAGTATTTGGCCAAAATAGTTTTTCTGTGATTTTCTTCTTACTAAATCCGGAGCATGCCATCAGCGAAGCGACTAAACAAATGCAAACTCACGTCGTGACATCGGAAGCGAGAAAATTGAGTAGCCCATATTATTTATTTACTTATTACGCACAACATAACTAGAACAAAGTACTGACAAGGGAAGTCACTTAACTTTGGTTGGCCTTTTGAAATGAGACACATATATTTACAACATCTCGAAACGCTGATTCCAAATATGCTGTCCTAAGCTGCGAAGCCTTCTTCTAAAGCGAGTTATGGGCTTTTCAGTATGTGTCATTGACGTGGAACTGGATATGGAAAGAAGGCCCTTAGATGAAGATCTGCCCAAAAAGTGGTGGAAAATCGAAATAACATCAAAGATACCGTAGCATGCCTAAGTCGGTCAATACGCACAATTTGCTCAGGAAAAAGCATGCAACTCACTTCAGAGTAGTGGCAGCTATGGAAAGCAAATTTGGAATCAGCGTTTTAAGTTGATTCAGTTAAATGTGTCGCTTCTCAAAAGGCCGACCTAGGTTAAGAGCCTTTCCTTGTGAGAACAAAACCAGGAACAGATACAAAAAACAAAGCAAAAAACATCTAACAAGTAAGCCCAAGTCTAGTCACCAAATAGTTCTGAGGAAAATAAGGAATTAAACTTATATAGACCAGGTATGAAATAGTCACTCAAAATAATGGCGAAAAGACTCACAGTGAGGTTCACGGAGACAAAGTGGCTGATCACAAACTCCATACCATCAGTGAGAGCTTTGAACGCTGAGTCCAAATCGCTCTCCGTTTCTGCAGAGCGCTTTTGGAAAAGAAGTTATGAACGTTTTTGAAGTCAAATAATGAACTTAAATGGCCGTAATAAAAAATCTATCGCCACAGCTTCTTTAAGGGCCGGGCATACTTCATGCGATTTCAGTCGCGACGCGATTTGGCAATTTGCCAGAATTCTCCAGATCCAACACTAGCAAACTGCACATGTATAGTGTGTATAACTTACGTGGACTGATAAAATGCCCTAACTTCCGTACATTTAGAATGCGCTTGCAGTGAGTTATGGACAGTTGGAATATTGCCAAGTCGCATCGCGAATGAAATTGCGTGAAGTATGCCCGGCCCTTTAGACCTTCAATAAAGTAGCAGAGTGTCAAAATGCTACTTAAAATGAATTCCTTCTGCCGAGTATAAAAATTTTCCTATCCCTGCGTTAAACGTTTAAAAGGGCTGTAACAATTGATTTTATCCCGTCCATTAGTTCATTTTTGCCTCAGAAAATGCTTATGACTCCTTTCCTTAAAAACTCACGAAGAACAGATTTGAGATCAGCATAAATTATTCCGAAACTCTCAATAAGGTATGCGGCTCGTAGTGATCGGCCACTTCGACATCGTGAGCCTCTTTTGTTAATGGAGTTTGTCCCACGCCCCCTGCTTGCCCGAAAAGGCGATCTTTACTATTCAGTGTAAGCGAACTGGAAATAGAGGAAGCGATATAGACGGAAATCCTGTACAAACAGTCTCTGACAAGGAGCAGAACTCCGATAGCCGAGAAAAGACTGCATAATGCAAAAAGTTGATCGAGTCTAACAAGCTATTTCCAGATAAAAACGGAAGAGGGACACCGGACTCAACTTAACGTGCAGACAAATTATATTAGGTCATTCGGAAAGTTTTTTCGCTTTTTGCGCCTTTGGTGTTGGTGCCAGATTTTAAGAGGATGCCAGATGGTTGATAGGGGTTGCTATACATGGATCTGTAGAGGAAGATTTCTATTTTCTGAAGATCCCACCGAAGATGCAGAAAATGCTTTGTAGGGAAGTTTATGCGGCTCTATCAGCATAAGGGAACGCGATTTTCGAATAATTGTCTTATCTGAGCTTGAACTTGAGTTTAAGACCGTCAAGGAAAACATTATTATGCGCAATGCATTTACCAAGACCGTCAAGGAAAACATTATTATGCGCAATGCATTTGCCAAGACCACGTCTTTCTTGAGGTAGGTTCAAGTTTACTTCAGAAAGTCCAGATCTAGAGAAGTGAAAGCTAGTATTTTGCAGTGTCCTGGAAGGTGTTCCTGCCATATAAACGAGCATATCAGAAGGTCCTTTGAAACAATTTGCAAATATAGCTGCGTAAAATTATCAGCAGGCCTTGAAGTGCCATATAGTCTCATTAGAAGCCACCTTCGCAAAAGCTGCAATACCGAAAATATCACTGACATGTATCCTACAAATTGTCGCATTCGCAGATTAAGGGCGAGTTGACTCTGCTTTTGTTGCTCATAATTTGATGGACAATCCTTTTTTGGCCTGGGTTATTAATTACAGCAAAAAATTGGCTAAGTGCGGCTACAAGAAGCGACATTGTGGAGTCATTTAGAATAAGCACTGAAAGCATGGCCAGAACAATCAGTCATTCCAAAAAGTTGATGTACTCAAATTAATATAATCCTGCTGGTCTTGTGCGCTATAAACTTGCTAAGATGCGATTGTACTGTAAGAGCAAAGTAGTGTGATATCGCTTTGAAAACCGTTTGTTAAAATTTCAAAACTGAGCAGACTTGTACGTATAAGCTGTGAAAGATGCCATCCTCGCCCATGATGTCCCTAAACCACATGTAAGAAAGATGGCCCTCACAAAAGGGGTTGACTGCGAACCAAGGTTCCTGTTTATTTTTCGAATTTCTAAGACCTTCCTTTAACAATCACTAAATTTTCTAATTTCTCGGTGCCTATCAAAAAATAACAAGACCTAATGAAGATTTGCTAGTCAAAAACGCCTTTTTTGGCTTTATTGATTCTTCTGAGATTATTTCGCAAGGAAAAAGTACAAGAGGATTACATGAGTGTTACCAGAAATTTGTTGAACGCAATGCAATCTATTTGATGGAAAAAGGTTGAATCCGGAAAAAATTGTGTTCGTTTGAATTTGAAGGTGCGAAAACGAAAAAACTTTCCGAATGACTTAAAAATATGATCAAACAAAGAAGACTTCAGTTAAAGTCAGCTCCAATTCCCTCGGTTCTACGATTAGTACTACTATAAAAAAACAGAAACAAACAAAGCTTGTTGTTATTAAGCCAAAAGTAAACTCCTTTTCAAATTGCTTGAGCTGTTTTTGTTTTCTTAATAGACTTAGGGTACCATTCCATAGAGCGAAAGGAGCTTTACAAAAAGGCTCTTTTTTCGCAAAAATCCAATTTTCAAGTGACAAAATTTTTTCGATTTTTTGCTTTAAACTTTACATGAAATGCGAATTAAGCGGATCCTTCATGATATTTTGTAGAGCGATATGCTCTATCGAATGATACCCTAAGTATACCAGGAAAACAAAAACATTGTTGCCTGGCTATACCAACTATTAGGTTGTCTCAAAAGTAAACCTTTTTCAGATAATTCAAGCTGTTTATTTGAAAAAGGTTTACCTTTAGATAACCTAATAGTTCATACCGCCCATTAGTGTGGGTGGTCCGAAGATAATAAGCGAAAAGCGGGGTCCAATAGATAAATATGTCGAAAACCTGGTCATCGTGATAAAGGACAGAATGACAGTTTCAGAAACATTCAAGCGGGTGGACCTGTATTTTCAGAGCACCCACGTTGAGTGGCATAGGCACCTTGAGGGCAGCGTCAGGCAAATCTGGACCTTGGAGATTTTACGTGGAAAGTAATTTTGGAGCTCTAACTGAGGCACTGCCCAACCGGCAGCTCAGGTAATCCTCCGACGGACGAGATATTCCCCGAAACTGGACCCCAGGATCGTATTCCGCATGGCTTCATGGCGCAACCCATCATTTTCGTGTGCTCGAGCAAAACTGATGGGTTGCGCCATGAATCCATGTCCATGCAAAATACGATCTTGGAGTTCAGTTTAGAAGCGTATTAGATCTTAGCCCTTAGTAAGTCACCTGCGCTACATGGATTCATGGCGCAACCCATCAGTTTTGCTCGAGCACACGAAAATGATGGGTTGCGCCATGAAGCCATGCGGAATACGATCCTGGGGACCAGTTTCGGGGAATATCTCAGCCGTCGGAGGATTACCTGAGCTGCCGGTTGGGCAGTGCCTTAGTTAGAGCTCCAAAATTACTTTCCACGTAAAATCTCCAAGGTCCAGATTTGCCTGGACGCTGCCCTCAAGGTGGCTATGCCAATCAACGTGGGTGGTCTGAAAATACAGGTCCACCCGCTTGAATGTTTCTGAAACTGTCATTCTGTCCTTTATCACGATGACCAGGTTTTCGACATATCTATCTATTGGACCCCGCTTTTCGCTTATTATCTTACCACCTACAGTAATGGGCGGAGCTACCTTGGCCTCTTCAACCTCTTCAACCTTCTGGAGCAGCTTCGCTTGGAGTACATCTCTCGCAGAAGATTTGAACATTACTCAGTTAGAAACCTGCTATCATAAAATATTGAAGTCTCTCCTCTTTTAATTTAGGTGGGAGGTGCATTGAGCCTTTCTGAATTTATGTGCCTGGCGCCTCTTGTTTTTCAACATTTGTTCAATGGTATCGTATTACTTTTCTACTAGAACACTGCTCTTCATTATGACATTCGGTCGGTTCATTTTTTTCGCTCTTACGTTGCTTCCTCACCTCAGATCTCAAGATTCTCTCCGCAGAAGCGCAAGAGAAGAATTACTTGGTAGGTTAACCAAAAGTTCTAATTTTCTAAAGTCTTTTCTTACAGCAGTGAAGAAAAACTTTTTGACTGCTAACGAGGAGCTCTATCAGCATATATTTTCTAATTACAATGCCAATTTGCCTCCAATATACACAGGTTTGCTCCATACAGGTTATCGTGGACTGATACGTTGGAGTTATGTTAAGGAATGCGGAATATCACAAATTCTGATCAACTCAGGAGTAAAATTTTGCTTATTTTATTGTATGCAAGACTCGTCGAAGTGGTGAGAGCTTCATTATGATGTGTTCTTACAATTCATACTATTAGGTTGTCCCATGATTTTTCACATTTTTATTACAGCCGTCATCTTTTTGTATCCTTCCTTCAACTGTGGTTTGGGTAATCGTTCGACAGCGCAAAGCGAGTGTTACAAGATAGCTATCAACAATCTACCCAAATCAAATTCCACGCGAAGTTTTGAATTGAAATCTGATACTTACTTACTTTACTTACTTACTTAGATGCGTAGATAGCCGGCTTCACGTGACGTGCGGGCCCAGCACAGAAGTTCTCTGTCTCTGTCTCTCGCTTCAGACATCCACGATCTTCTTGATTGTCGTCGGTGGCTGCGTCCACGAGTTCCAGGTGCAGTAATCGTATCCAGCTGAGTTCTCAGCTGGTCCACCCGTTCCACGAACACTTCTGCCCATCTCGTTGGTGGTCTTCCTCGGGGACGTTTGGCTTCGCGAAGAATCCACTCGGAAGTTCTTCATGTCCATCTGTCGTCTGTTTTTCTCATGATGTGAACGGCCCATCGGTATTTCGCTTTCGCAACGTATTCCGCTGGGTCACGAAGACGGGACATTCTTCTCAGATCCGTACTGCGAAGTCCGACTAGATGTTGCTTGTGTCGGCTAATCTTCAAAAGACTGCACTCGAGCGCTCTGTGGGAGGTCCGTAAAACCTTCGACGTCGCTACGATGTCGGCCCAAGTTTCAGCTGCGTAGCAGAGCGCTGGGAGAACGGCTGAGTCGAACAGGTGGGCACGAAGCTCCAGGTCCCTCAGTTGGTCGGTGGCTTCCTTCAGAGGCCCGAAGGCGGCCCAGGATGTTTTTTTTTCTCCTGCCTAGTTGCTCCCTCAAGTCGTTCTCCATGTTCATCAAACGTCCGAAATACACGTAAGAAGACGTCTCCATGATAGGGTGCCTTTCAGTTCCATTTCTGCATTTTCGCAAAATCAGTCTTCATAAACTGAGTCTTCTTCCGACTTAATCGCAATCCGATCTTCTTCCCTACTTCGTTTATTTCCTTCAGCATCGTCTCTGCTTCAGTGATACTGCTCGAAAAGAGAACGATGTCGTTCGCAAAACGAAGGTTCGACAGGAATCTCTCATCAACTCGTATGCCCCTTTCGTCCCAGTCCAGTGACTTCATCACCCACTGCAAGGCCGCGGTGAACAGCTTCGGCGAAATTGTGTCGCCTTGTCGAACCTCCTTTCCAAACGGAGTGGTGAGGGGCGATGGTAGATGCATCGTCGTTGTACAGTCCTTACAGCAGTCGACTAACGTCCTCA
Source organism: Cylicocyclus nassatus (assembly GCA_958299035.1). NCBI lineage: Eukaryota > Metazoa > Nematoda > Chromadorea > Rhabditida > Strongylidae > Cylicocyclus > Cylicocyclus nassatus. The sequence goes on from CATQJL010000001.1 coordinate 105,062,207, forward strand.
CGTAAGCTGGTTCCACTCCTTGATCGACTAGCGCTGACAGAATGGCGTTGGTTTCGACGCTGTCGAAGGTTTTCTCTAGTCGACAAAGGTTAGGACGAGAGGCAGTCGGCACTCCCGGCAGACTTCTATGACCTTCAAAACCATCTGGATGTGGTCCATGCGGCTGAATCCTTTGCGAAATCCAATTTGTTCTTGGGGGTGAGCTTCATCCAGTATCCTAGATATGCAAGCTAGGATTATCTTCATAAAAAGCTTGTACAGCACACTCAGCAGGCATATTGGACGCTGTTCTGAAGATCCTCTCCTGTTCACCCTTCTTGAAAAGAAGGACGGTTCTTAGTGTTCTCCACTGGCCGGAAATCCTTTCCTTCTGAAGATAAGATGTTAGGTGCGATGCGAGAATCTCGTGTAGACGTTGTCCTCCGGCCCGCAGTAATTCGACGGAAAGATGGTCCTGTAGCCGTGGACGTCTTCTTGGTCTGTATCGCCGTGCGCACTTCAGCAGGTAGAATTTGTGGTGGTATTCCTCCAGTGGGAACAACGGGCATCTGCACGGGTGTTGATGAGCGGAAGAGGTTGGTATAGAGTTCTTCGCGATGATTCCATCTTATATCGCGAAGACGTCGGAGTACCGTCTTCGTTCAATAGTGCAGCCAGCGGTACGTGATATTCGCAGAGATCCCTTCGGCACTTTCTAAGACTTCGTCTTCCTTCGGCTGCTTCCATTATCTTGGCCCTGAACTTCCTGGAATTTTCTGCAAAGCTGTTCTGCAACTGGCATCGGCTATCAGACGCTCGAGATGGGTTGAATCCTCAGAAATCTTTTTCTTTCTAGCAATTCCTTGGTGGTTTTCGAAGTGCGTTCCAAGTTCTTCACAGAAGTCACTGAGGCGCATCCACAAGCTCGCAGTCCTTTCAAAAGCCGGTCGTAATCGTACGCTGGGTCCTCCTCGATGGGCTAGTCACAGTTTGATATGAGCACTTCCAGCCTGTTACCGTCATAACGACTTTTTTCCTTCGCGGCACTGTGACAGACTTTTTTTTCGAGCCTTCGACTGAATCGTATCTTCGCTCGAAGGAGGCGGTAATCAGAGCCACTGCAGAAGGATGGAACTACTGAAACATCGAGCAAGCTCCACCTTCGGTTGTGAGAATGTGGTCGATCTCAGCATGAGTCGCGTTGGGCGATTCCCAAGTCCACCGGCGATGTTCTTTTTTCATGAAGATGGAATTTTCATGGAAAAGTCGTGCGACGGAGAGAAGCCCAACGAGACGATTACCGTTTTTCGTTCCGGAGCCCATATCCAAACTTCCCGATTCTATATTCCTTTTCTGGTAGCATCCCGATCTTCGCGTTGAAGTCGCCCACAACGAACTTGTAGAAGGACTTCTCGTTGCGGACGACTAAAGAGCATCTAGTTCTGATCGTCAGCTGCCGATGTTGGAGAGTAGCAGTTGATAATGATGATGGTCTTCTGACGTGGAGGTCGTAGTCGTAGGATGGCTAGTCGATATGATAGGATCTCATGCGAATCGACAAGATGGACGATAGATGGTTGGACGACAAAGCCAATGCTTCCAACATTTCGTGATGGAACCTTCTCACCATAATGATGAGCGTCCCATCACTCATCTGTCGCACGTCCTCCTACCTGGACTTCGTCCTCCAAAACGATGATGTGGTACGATGATGTACTTGATGTGCTCCGCAGCGTCGAGAAGAGATCGGCATTTGCGGAGACTGTTCCGGCGCTGTAGGTGCAGAGCATGAGGCAGTCTCTATAACGTGTAGTCCGGATAGACGTGTCATTTTTGTCCAATCCAAAAAGCGCCCCCTGAGTACCCTGACGTCGTTCACCACCCGGCGCCGTAGGCGGGATCCGATGTGCAGGGTTTATTTCTCTTTTTTTGCTGATCGAGTAATGAAAATTTTTCCCCGACAAGAGCAGACTTACTAGGCCAACTCTTGATTTCCACGGGACGATCGCTGACCCCGGGCTTGGAACGGAAGAACCGCCTAACGACCGGAAAAACCAGACGGCGGGGGATCTGGTCAGGTCGGCTCTTAGCTAGGCATCCGGTCGAAATCGAAAACATCGAACTCCTTCACAGCTTCGGAGGCCCTGCCAGAGTATGGAGTATATACTCGGCTGGCACCGCAGTTCGACACCCAGTGTCACCCCCATGCCATAAGGAGGCCGACCATTGTGGGGGAAAACGAACATTACTGTCAAAAATCGTATCTCTGCCCCAAAAATCTTAGAATTTTCCAATTTAACCTAGTATATACCTTGACACATTAAACATTCAACTGGACACTTTCCGTATTTTTCCCATGGCTAGAGAAAGAAAAAATGAATTGAGTAAAATGTCAAACTCTGACGCCAGACGGCCTAAGCTCCTCCAACGCACTTGATTATATAGCTCATACATACAGAAGTACATAGTACATGATCATACATTTGTACCTCTGTAGGTCTCCCAATTTTCGAGAAACGCTGATGTTTAGGGTAGAAACGGTGAAAATTATGGGACACCCTAATATATATATATATCGTATGTTGCTAGTACAGCCAAGATTCAAAAGCTACATAGGAGTTTCGCAACTTAAAACTATTGAAAGACAAGTTTGCATTATCTTACGCATTATGGATGTATCCGAAGGAAAGAAGCAAAAGGCAGAAGATGTAAAACATGCAACAGAGATATATAAGGAACTGCTCAAACGAACAAGCGCTACATAATACAAGTGACCGCACATTTGGCATGCTCCACCGTGCCCCTTGAAGTAATTCTAATGCGTGTCTAAAATAAACGAATGTGATTACAGCGTAGAGGAAATTATGTGACATCACATTTTTACTGTACATATCTCATTTCAAAAATGTAAAAACTTTGAGTCTTCCCAGAATTAGTCGTCTTCCAGGACGCCATGCACGGCGACTGCTCAGATAATCGCCGGGGCAGGCGTCCGCAAACTCGCGCTTTCTTGCAGACGGTCAGCGGAATTTTGAGGCCAAACCTTCAGTGGGCGGCACTTCCTTTACGGTCGCATATTCTGCTAGCGGGCTGCAATACAGCATTTTCTGCAAGCGCTCGGCAAATAATTTCTTTCAACGAGCGCTGATTAAACTTTCAGCAAGCGCTCGGTTTCTTTTTACGCAGTTTCATGCGTACGCCAAGCAAAAATGAGACTCTACTCAAAATCAGATAATCGCCGGCGGCAGGCGGCCATGCGATTTCTGGGCAAGCAGGCACCGAAAAAATAGTTCGCTGATTTCTTGCGGTCCGCTTGCAGATATTTGGAAGAATTTTAGCGAAATTTTAGGCGAATGCTTGGAGAACAATCGCGGTTTCCTTATAAATTAGCTGCGGCGCAGTGGCCGCATTCTCACGGACTTTCCGCAAGAATATGCAAAATTTTCGAGGGTCGCACGGTCCTTTGTGGAGGACCGCGCAGCCTCCAGGTACTTTCCGTTGAGAGAAAGTATCTCAAGCTTGAGTAATCAAACCAACGGTGACACCTCTGCCACACAGAGTCTTAACTGTGCTCGACGTAAGCCCGAAACTGCGTAAAAAGAATCCGAGCGCTTGCTGAAAGTTTGGCCAGCGTTTGCTGAAAGAGATTATTTGACGAGCACCTGCAGAAAATTCTGTGTTGCTGCCCGCTGGCAGAGCATTAGACAGCAAAGGAAGTGCCGTTCGCTGAAGGTTTGGCTACGCTCCAAAATCCTGCTGACCGCTTGTAGAAAAGCGTGAGTTTGCGGACCGCCTGCCCCGGCGATTATCTGAGTGAGTGGATCCTCCGAATTACACGAGAATTGGGAGAGGCATAAGAGTTGTTAGACCCTTGAAATCGTTTTGCGGACGACGTTGCCCTTTTCCAGCAGCACTACTGAGCAGAGACGATGCTATATGAATTTTACTAAGTAAAGAACAAATTGAGCTTCAACTGATACGGAGAAGTCGCAGTTTACAGAGTGGCGGAAAAGTATGAGCGTCACAGTACTTATTTGCAAAATTTTTCATACAAAACGAAATTGAGATTATTTTTGCGTCTCGAAACTAGGCATCTTCGAGTGTTACTTATACAATACTGGGCTTATGCACATGCATACTGAATTTGGCTGCTTATTCTGAAGTTAATGGGTCAAAAATGTCACCTGAAGAGCGTACTGTCACTGTAATCAAATCAGTGCGCCGCAGTGGCTTGTAGCAGATTCCAGAGTTCCGTTTGCATAAGAAGGATTCAGTACGCCAATTTTCATATGTCTTGATGTAGAGACTGCTTATAAACTACAGATATGTTAGCCGTCGTAGTAGAATAATTTTGAGAAAAGATATCACGCACGTTATAACGGCCATACTTGCGGGCCACCCTGTATAAAGGGTATTACTCTGAAGATACAGAATCAATTGAATTGCATACGTGCGTTGACATCCAATAGGTATAGAGAATGATTTGATGGAAAAGCTTAACAGAGAAAAAGAGCGGTCTCGATTGCTTTTGACTTTCTGAAAGATGCCGCCGAGCAGCTGACGAAACCAAGCTTTTAGCCCCTTGTTCAAATCAGCAGTTTTTTCAGTGTTGTGTACGTAACTGAGACTTGGGCTATACACCATGTTAAAAATGAACTCCACAAAGCGCCTGAGCGCAGTCTCCTAAAGATTGGCCGACACAAGCAACATCTTACCGGGCTTTAAAGTACGGAGAGAATAATGTGTCGTCTTCTTGACCCAGTGAATTAAGCTGCGAAAGCATCTAGGATCGTTACGTCATAAAAGGAACCGACGACAGATGGATGTTGAGAAGGTTAGAGTGGACATTGCGCGATGCAAAAAACCCTCTGGGTAGACGACGACGACTAACGAGATGTGCAGGTTTGTACTTGGAAAGGATGGACCAGCTGAAAAATTGGTCTAATACAATCTGGAAGGACGCAGCCACCGACAACAAGCAAGATCATCGTGAACGCTTGGAGCGAAAAACAGAGACAGATGGAGTTTTGCTGGCGCTTGTACGCAATGTGTAGACAAGCCGTTTGAATATCTATGTAATACACTCATTTCAACGTACGAGGCCCCGGAGATTTCTTCCAAAATCGATCAACTCAAACACGCCAAAGGACTTCGCCACCAAAGAAACCTTTACCGTGTGCTGCATACTTTTTAAGAAAATTGTGCGGCATAAGAATCGCTTTGAATAAGATCGGCATAAGAACTTGCTTGGAAAATCGGAAAAGGTGAGTCTTGTACGGGTGAAACTAGAGTTCTTTGAAAATAAACACGCAGGCTGTCACTAGCCTCGATGATGAAAATAAAATCTATTTATTTTATTAGCTTGCCATCTTATACGCGAAATTTTGGATCTTGGATTGAAAGGCATTGATTGACATCAAGTTAAGCTTGGCCAATTCAGCAGGTATTTGTAAGAAAAATGAGTTTAACAGAAGCTCATTGCCGTTCACAGATTTTCTAAGTGAATATGTTATACGTGATCGCATGCTATTAACCCTATGCAAAACTTTAGTAAATTTCGCGATTTTGTCGTACCGTTTGCCTACTGTAATGTCACCTAGAAGGTCCTAGCGTTCGAGCTGAGCATTTCGTAATAGACAATTGCTCAGCCTAACGATGAGAAGAGATTTCTGATGGTAAAGTACACGATAAAACATGTCTGCGATAGCATCCGTTGGATGCTTAATGTCTTCTCATTTGCCGGCCCTTGCTTTCGGCTTCCGCAGAACCGCACCATTTGGATACGTTTCACGTTCACTTCTTCATGGACTTGTCGTCGAATTATTATTTCACGCGCCAGTCACTGATCGCAGCACGGGAGTGAGAAAATGCCCACGGATTTCGCAAACGCAGTGCTTCGCAATTGTTGGTTCTGAAGAGAACCGTTGAAACTGCACATGCATAGTGTGTATAACTTACGTGGGTTAATGAAAAGCCATATCTTCTGTACATTTGAAATGTGCTTACAGTGAGTTACGGACAATTGGAGTATTTCCAAATCGCGTCGCGACGGTAATCGCGTGAAGTATGCCCGGCCCTCAACAGTTGTTTTGTAGCGATTGATTAGCACGATCCAATCGCGTGAAACCTGTCCGAAGCCTAAAACTGTTTTGAGACAAACTTTCGTGGAATATAAAAGTTTTTTTGAGGCTTTCATGTCATATGTAACTTCCGCTAGTGTTCAATGTCTGTTTTAAAAGACTGAGAAGGATCCCATATGATGAGCCATTATAGAAAAAAGGTCCTTCATGCGATGAGACACAAAACCATGGGCCGAAAGCGGTTTTATTAGCAGCAGGGTTCGCAGCAGTGTAGATATCCCGCACTGCGTTCGCACTCGCTTGACTAGCGTTCCTTTCGTACCTTCGTCTAGCGGTAGACTTCACATCAAAAGGAAGGAAAGCACGAGCATAAGCTGTCCAGCAACATTGTGTACGATTACAGACCAGGTTCTACTTGCTTATGAGGACAGTTGGAAATGGCAATAAGTTCATCAATTATGTTTTCTACACATTCAACAGATTGATGATAAAATAATGTTTTCAGAGTGCTCGGAAACAACTCATGACCATCATTCTCGAGTACGCAATGGTAAGCACTAAGTGCAGTTGCAGCGGTAGAATTTCTCCAAAACTGCGGGATTGTCGGGATTCGCGAGATTCGCGAGACAAGCCGGATTTAGCTATAACTTCTTTTAAAACAATTTTATATAAAATCTTCAAGAAGATACGGCTTCAGCTTGATGAGACGAATCTTTTGATATACAGTATGTCCGTAATTCGTGGTGACGGGGTAGACATACAATGATACCTTGTTGTTTTCTATGTTAAGGCTTTTGTGAACATTTATCACAGCGTTAATCGCGATTAGCAGGTTCTGGTACAAAGTTCTCATTATCGAAAACTATCGCGAAAAATTGAGCAGTTTTTTTTTCACCCTTATTACTCACTATAAGCATTTTATCATTTATCACTGATAATATCACATTATTAAATCGTTTTTGGCATATAGTAAGAAAAGTACTGTAGGAAACGCTGAGTGAATTTCTATCGCTCTTTCTTTGATTATAAGTGATCTACAGGCTTTTCTATTTCTCGGTGCAATTGGTAGATCCCTCGCTCCAGTAATCGATCGATTTCTCATTGGCACATGCCACTGCTGCCAATTCTTACCTAAAATGGCATTTTTGCTTCAACTCGCTTCACGCCGAAGCCTGGGCTGAAATTCTGCACCTACATGGAAGATGAACGTGGGAATCGACCGCATGAATTTAAGCCATTCTTATCTGTCGTTGTCATTGATATCATCATTTAATCATTTATCACTGATGATATCACAAAATTGGATCTTTTCTGACATACAGTAAGAAATGTAGTTTGGAAAACGCTGTGCGATTTTTTATCGCTTCATCTCTTATAGTATTTGATCTACAGGCTTTTTAAATTCAATTGCGCATTCGGTGCAGTAGATAGATCCCTCACTGCAGCAATCGATCGCTATGAGCATGACACCGTCTCTTTGGAAACGTTGTTCTTTCTTCATAAAAATCCACCGCTCTATAAATTGTGAATGAACCGAGTCGCCTGTCAACAAGAGTTTCAACGATGAGCTGAACAATTCTTTTTTCTGCGTATGGTCATAGAGACCCAGATTCACGAAGGCGATTGGTCTAATGTGGGAAACGGCACAAACGGCGTGCTCGAGCATCTTTTCACCAAAGTCCACACGCCCGTGAACGATGCGTGTACATGGGCGGTTGCCTCCGTACCGAAGTTTTTATGAACTCTCCTATGCTCTTCTCTATTTTTTGCTATCTACAATAGCTCACAAAATGTGCAGATTTTCTTTGTTGTCGTGATTCCGGAGATTTTGCGAAAGTCCGCAGCGTTCTGGGAGTTTTAAACATTCCGGGATTTCTGCGGAATCACGCGAATGACGCAAACCACAGTACCCACACTAATTTTTCGACAGAAAACGCAAAAACTGACGATCCGCGTTTTTTTCGTCTTTTGTTCATAACTTTCTTCAGATTGCATAAACTAGGAATCCGCGAAAGCTTGATGTTCAGCTCGTCAAAATAAACCTTCTGATATACTACGTTCCTTACCGGTCCGTTTTCAATTTGCTCGATTTTTGTGTGAGGACGGGTGTTCGTAGCGGTGTAACTCAGCGGAGAACACACACTCAGATAATCGCCGGGGGCAGGCGGCCCGCAAACTCGCGCTTTTCTGCAAGCGGTCAGCAGAATTTTGGGGCGTGGCCAAACCTTCAGCGAGCGGTATTTCCTTTACTGTCTGATGTTCTGCCAGCGGGCAGCAACACAGAATTTTCTGCAGGCGCTCGTCAAATAAGATCTCTCAGCAAGCGCTGGTCAAATTTTCAGCTGGCGCTCGGAAGGTTTTTAAGCGGTTTCGGGCGTACGCCGAGCAAAGGTGAGACTCTACATGACAGAGGTGTCATCGCTGGTTTAATCACTCAAGTTTGAGGTACTTTCTCTCAGCGGAAAGTACCTGAGGGCTGCACGGTCCTCCACAAAAGACCGTGCGGCACTCGAAAATTTTGCATATTCTCGCGGAAAGTCCGCGAGAATGCGGCCACTGCGCCGCAGCTAATCTATATAGAAACCGCGATTGTCCTCCAAGCATTCGTCTAAAATCTCGCTAAACTTCTTCCAAATATCTACAAGCGGACCGCAAAAAATCAGCAAACTATTTTTCCGGTGCCCGCCTGCCCATAAATCGCATGGCCGCCTGCCCCCGGCGATTATCTGAGCAAGGAAGATTCTAGTAAACATGACCAGTAAAGCTGTTTTCGTAGATTATTAAGCGCTAGCGGACAGTGGAGGATCCCTTTTCCACAGAGAAAGATAGGTCGATGAATTTTGGAAAAATCTATGTCTTTCAAATTTTAGCTACCGTAACCATACAGTAAGGCGCTAATTTGCAAAGCAGGTGTATTTTTCGTGATCAGCAGGTCAAATAACCTCTATGCGCAAGTTTTCCGACGAATTTGGGCTCTTTGATTTTTTCTCGTTCTGGGCTCTGAAGTTCGCCGACGGGTTTTGGCCAAAATATTGATGACCATGGATTGGCCGGAAACTTCGCCCACAGGGGTTTTCGAACTCGCTAATTACGAAAACAGTGCTTTTTGTGCAGCAAGTTTTTTTTAGCAGAGTTATACCGAGTGAGCTGTCTCGAAACCAGGCAAGATCCTACATTTGCCTGCTCTTTTCGCGTATTTCTTGGACAACTCACCCAGTTGTTTTCATAGCTAAACATTAACGGAAGCCGTGCTATTGACCCATGGTTATTGTAGGCCTCCACCTGTAAGAACTGCCCAGTTACGAGCTTACGAAATCATGTTCTCATGAATTATGCACAACATTTGATGATCGCCCACTTTGTCCAAATATGGTCCTGATTGGATGTATAACACGCTATTTGCAAATGTTACTCTGCTCAAGAATTTCTACTGTAAAAGGCAGCTTAATCGAGGTATACAATAAATTTCAGAAAATATTCATGAGAACGTGATTTCGTGAGCTCGAAACTGGGCAGTTCTTACAGATGGAGGCCTGCAATAACCATGGATCAATAGCGCGGCAGCAACCAGTGCTCCCGGCCTCCTACTTCTAGGAGCGCTCGCATCGCAGAGCCGCGACAGCTTCTGTTGATGTTTAGCTATAAAGATAACTGGGTGAGTTGTTCAACAAATACGCGAAAAGAGCAGGCAAAAGTAGGATCTTGCTCAGATAACCGCCGGGGGCAGGCAGCCATGCGAATTTTGAGCAAGCGCGCACCTGAAAAATAGTTCGTTGATTTTTTGCGGCCCGCTTGCAGAAATTTGGAAGAAAGTTGGCAAAATTAAAGACGAATGCTTGAAGAACAATCGCGGTTTCTTTATGGATTAGCTGCGGCGCAGTGGCCGCATTCTCGCGGACTTTCCGCGAGGATATGCAAAAATTTCGAGGACCGCACGTTCCTTTGTGGAGGACCGCGCAACCCCAGGTACTTTCCGCTGAGAGAAAGTACCTCAAACTTGAGTAATTAAACCAACGGTGGCACCTCTGCCACACAGAGTCTTACCTGCGCTCGACGTACGTCCGAAAATACCTAAAAAGAGTCCGAGCGCTTGCTGGAAGTTTGGCCAGCGCTCGCTGGAAGATATTATTTGACGAGCGCTCGCAGAAAATTCTGTATTGCTGCCCGCTGGCAGAACGCGGAAGTACCGCCCGCTGAAGGTTTGGCCACGCCCCAAAATTCTTCTGACCGCCTGCAGAAAAGGGCGAGTTTGCGGACCGCCTGCCCCCGGCGATTATCTGAGTGCCTGGTATCGACAGCTCACCCGGTATAACTCTGCTAAAAAAAACTTACTGCACAAATAGCACTGTTTTCGTAATCAGCGAGTTCGAAAACCCCTGTGGGCGAAGTTTCCGGCCAATCCATGGTCATCAATATTTTGGCCAAAACCCGTCGGCGAACTTCAGAGCCCAGAACGAGAAAAAAATCAAAGGGCCCGAATTCGTCGGAAAACTTGCGCATAGAGGTTATTTGACCTGCTGATCACGAAAAACACACCTGCTTTGCAAATTAGCGCCTTACTGTATGGTTACCATAGCTAAAATTTGAAAGACATAGATTTTTCCAAAATTCATCGACCTATCTTTCTCTGTGGAAAAGGGATCCTCCACTGTTCGCTAGCGCTTAATAATCTACGAAAACAGCTTTACTGGTCATGTTTACTAGAATCTTCCTTGTGTGTTCTCCGCTGAGTTACACCGCTACGAACACCCGTCCTCACACAAAAATCGAGCAAATTGAAAACGGACCGGTAAGGAACGTAGTATATCAGAAGGTTCATTTTGACGAGCCGAACATCAGGCTTTCGCGGATTCCTAGTTTATGCAATCTGAAGAAAGTTATGAACAACAGACGAAAAAAACGCGGATCGTCAGTTTTTGCGTTTTCTGTCGAAAAATTAGTGTGGGTACTGTGGTTTGCGTCATTCGCATGATTCCGCAGAAATCCCGGAATGTTTAAAACTCCCAGAACGCTGCGGACTTTCGCAAAATCTCCGGAATCACGACAACAAAGAAAATCTGCACATTTTGTGAGCTATTGTAGATAGCAAAAAATAGAGAAGAGCATAGGAGAGTTCATAAAAACTTCGGTACGGAGGCAACCGCCCATGTACACGCATCGTTCACGGGCGTGTGGACTTTGGTGAAAAGATGCTCGAGCACGCCGTTTGTGCCGTTTCCCACATTAGACCAATCGCCTTCGTGAATCTGGGTCTCTATGACCATACGCAGAAAAAAGAATTGTTCAGCTCATCGTTGAAACTCTTGTTGACAGGCGACTCGGTTCATTCACAATTTATAGAGCAGTACTCTGCGTTGATACCACTGCTTCGTTTCCAAAGAGACGGTGTCATGCTCATAGCGATCAATCGATTGCTGCAGTGAGGGATCTATCTACTGCACCGAATGCGCAATTGAATTTAAAAAGCCTGTAGATCAAATACTATAAGAGATGAAGCGATAAAAAATCGCACAGCGTTTTCCAAACTACATTTCTTACTGTATGTCAGAAAAGATCCAATTTTGTGATATCATCAGTGATAAATGATTAAATGATGATATCAATGACAACGACAGATAAGAATGGCTTAAATTCATGCGGTCGATTCCCACGTTCATCTTCCATGTAGGTGCAGAATTTCAGCCCAGGCTTCGGCGTGAAGCGAGTTGAAGCAAAAATGCCATTTTAGGTAAGAATTGGCAGCAGTGGCATGTGCCAATGAGAAATCGATCGATTACTGGAGCGAGGGATCTACCAATTGCACCGAGAAATAGAAAAGCCTGTAGATCACTTATAATCAAAGAAAGAGCGATAGAAATTCACTCAGCGTTTCCTACAGTACTTTTCTTACTATATGCCAAAAACGATTTAATAATGTGATATTATCAGTGATAAATGATAAAATGCTTATAGTGAGTAATAAGGGTGAAAAAAAAACTGCTCAATTTTTCGCGATAGTTTTCGATAATGAGAACTTTGTACCAGAACCTGCTAATCGCGATTAACGCTGTGATAAATGTTCACAAAAGCCTTAACATAGAAAACAACAAGGTATCATTGTATGTCGACCCCGCCACCACGAATTACGGACATACTGTATATCAAATGATTCGTCTCATCAAGCTGAAGCCGTATCTTCTTGCAGATTTCATATAAAATTGTTTTAGAAGAAGTTATAGCTAAATCCCGCTTATCCCGCAAATCCCGCGAATCCCGCAAATCCCGTGAAGGTGCGAATCCCGCGAATCCCGCGAATCCCGACAATCCCGTAGTTTTGGATAAACTCTACCGCTGCAACTGTACTCTAACATGCACATTTTGACCATGCGACCTATGTGAAACCGCAATCGTTGATATATCTTATCTCAAAGACGTGGGAAGACGAGAGGTTGATTTGGGATCCCAACGAATTCAACGGAATTGATCATATATATGTTCTGAGAAAAAACGTGTGGATTCCTGGAATCACCTTAATCAGGTATCTTTTCCTCCACCAATCTACCCAATGATTTGAAGTTTCAGTATGGAGACGCTGGAAACACAACCTGAGTACAAGCAACATGTTTACGTGCGTTTATTGATTTCTTTTATGTATATAATAATTCCATAAAATATTGCAGATCAGCAACCAAGGGAAAGCGACCTTCTACGACTCATTGGTCACATCTGTCGGATGCGCACTTGATGTACACCCTTTATTTGGTTTATTTCTTACAAAAAAGCATCATCTGTTAAACGTTTTTTGACGCTTCTATTAGATCGTAACAAAAGTTTTGTGACACTTTTTTCATTTCCTCTGGGAAATTCCAAAAAAAACTTTAGCAAAGCTTAAAATTTGGTATATATGGGCAATAGACAAAGGATTATCTAATAGCATCATTATTTCCACCTTTACAGATATGGTTTACAGTAAATATAAAGACAAGTGACGGCACTCAATTCTCCATTTTTTATTTCCTCTAGAAAATACTCTCGTTTTTATTTTTCATGCTCTCAGATTTTTCAAGGATTTCTGGGGACATTAGTACTAAAATGAAGGCGGTTTGGAATCCTAGGCTCTTTGAAATCCACTTTTGAACTGTGACATGTATATATTGAAAAGTTACAGCCCTTTAGTCAATTTGGAAATGAGAAAAAATCTTTTGAGAAAGTAATGAAGGTTTCTTTTCCTTTGAATGTAACAAAACTTAGTCACGACCTAACATTTCAAATAGCTCGGCAAAACATGCGTTTTCTTTTCAAACGACTCCTCTACAAGCACTTTCAAACTTTTACTGCATTGCCACAGCATGAGTAGAAGAGATGTAAATATGAATTGAAATCGTGGGCTACCTCGAAAGTATATTTCGTAAATGAGAGCAGAAACCCAATTTACACACTCTACTAACGGATCGAGATTATTAACTGAAACTTTTTCAATATTTGTACTGTATGCCGTTTTCTCATATGCAGTGTTTTCATGAAAACCGGTCGAAATTGTTGAGCAACTACTTTCGTATGCAAAACCTAGCTGGCTTACCTGGCTCCGCCCGGCCTTGTCAAAACACTATGATAAAGGTCCCATCCTCTGTACAACCTTTCCCTGTGCCCACTTCTACATGCCAAATTTCTCTTCCCGCTGTATTAGTAATCAGCATGCTCACTTACCCCCCTTGTGCCAAGTCCCAGCCCCATAGCTCAAACTTTGCAAAAAACGATAAAATCGACAAAAGTAACAGAAAATTCTGGAAATTATCGTATTAGCACTAGCTGGCTCACTCGGCTCTGCCCGGCCCTGTCAAAACACTATGATAAAGCTCCCGTCCCTATCTACGCACAGCCTTTTCCGTGCCCACTTCTACCCAATTCCCTATTCCCGCTGTGTTAGTCAACAGCATGCTCACTTACTCCCTGTGCTCCCAGTCTCGTAGCTCAACGTTGCAAAAATTGATAAAATCGATGAAAGTAATGGACGATCCCAAAATCAGTACTGTATTCGTAATCACCATGCTCGATTACCCCCCTGTGCCAACTCCCAGCCCCGTAGCTCAAATTTTGCAAAAAATCGATAAAATCGATAGCGATCGATAGGGAAGTAGCCTACGACACCCGCCCTGCTCCAAAGTGTGTGCGTACCAAGATTGGTAAGGATCGGTTTAGAAATGGAATTTTCTATTCGGAACATGATTACACACATACAGACATGCATGCAAACAGACATTTAGCTTTATATTAGGTCGTTTTAAAAGTAATTTCGCTTTTTTCAAACGGGCGCCACATTTGATGGAACAAAGGTTTTTAGAAGATTTTGGAAGCATTCGATGCAGCATTTCATTCTCTTTCTAATGACCCGTGCTTTTTGAATGGTCAAGTTTCACGATTTTTTTAAAACTTTCATATCAATCCTCAGAAGGAGTTCAAGTAACGATTCGATAGACTATACCATATAAAATACGGTACTACTTTTTTCTCTTTTTCTTAGCTCGCCATAATTTTTCAAAAGATTTTTTAACGGAACCATCGGATTTTGGCAGGCCCACCTTAGCCACAATCGCATCAACCATCATAATTCTTCCAACGTTGAGACTACCAAGATGGTATTATGAGTTAGCATTAATTTTACAAAGCAAGTGAAGGTTCGAAATATCAAATTTCGAGTTTTCGGGTACAGCCTGGGGCTCGTTGGAAAAATAAGCTATGAGGGTTTTGGTTCCGAAGAATGAACGAATCGGAAACCAGAAACATCCTTTCGGAAGAGAAGAAAATGCTGCATCGAATAATGCCCGAGCTGCTCTTCTTTTGATGTCTACGAGGATTTAGCTGCCCAAATATAAATCGGAAGCATCAGTAAATTCTGTTAAAAATGTATGACAAGCTATGGAAAGAAGAAAAAAGTAGTACTGTATTCTATAAGGTTTACTCTATCAACTCGTTACTTGAACTCCTTCTGAGGATTGACACGAAAGTGAAAGTTTTAAAAAAGTGTGAGACTTGATTATCTCAAAAAGCGTAAATCGCAGTTTATAACACAATTTCATAACCATTAGAAAGAGAATGAAATTCTGCAGCGAAAGCCTCCAAGATCTCTTAGAAACCTTTGTTCCGTCAAATGTGGTGCCCGTTTGAAAAAAGCAAAATTACTTTTGAAAAGACCTAATATATAAGATTATTATTGTTACTCTTATAAATTCATTGATATCAGACAAGTGCATTTTCAGGTGACCGACTTTCCTTTCGACTACCAAAACTGCAGTGTGAGCCTTGTAGCGCGTACGTTCAACAGTCACGAAATCATGTTTCGAAATGTCATTTCTGAGAACCTGGATATAAGCATGGTGGTAAGCCATAAATGATCAACAAACACAAAAAAGCACACTTTTATTAGGGGAATGATGAGTGGGAGATTACCAACATCCTAACTTGCACATACCTTTACAACTCTACCGAAGACCATTCCGTGGTGACAGTGAGTAATTCAAAAATGATGTTGTTCAGAGCATTACCTGTTCAGGATAACTTCGTTTTTTACATGAAAAGAAATGCAACCTACTACATAATGCTTATTGTGCTTCCTTCATTCATGCTGACACTTTTATGCGTAGCAGGTCTCTTTTCCTCATCTTTATTAGTGGACGAATTGAAAAAGGTTTGATACTCTTTGAAAAACTGCAGTCCAATCAGAAAATTTTTTAGGTTACCATAGGCCTTTCCACAATGGTATCGACTGCCGTCACGATCAGTGTCGTTGCTGACAACATCCCCAAAACGAAACATTTTCCGAAACTCGGCAAGTCTAAGATTTTTGCTTTATTGTCAAAACTAGTTAAATGATTGGCGTTGAGCCCACATCGAAAATGCAAATGTCAAGCTGGTGATACTGAGAAGCAAAGGGGGTATTTCAATCACAATTCACATACACTATTTACTCACTAATGTTTTTGTTTCATTAATGTTTCATAAGATTAAGCCCACGATTAACATGCTCAACAATCTTGCTTAATTCGCGTATTCTCAACAGGTCTTTTTGCTTCCAAGAATAAGCAAACGACTTCTTTGCAGCACACATATAATAAAACCAAATTTTTTGTGCATGGACACGGTTAACAGAAAAACGAATGACTGAGGCCTGTAGTAAACCCCTGTTCAGCGCAACTAACCTGGGGGCGAGACTTAACTCTATTCTGAACGTAAAGTGCCTCAGTCCGCCTTCCAGCGAGCTATTTGTCAGGTGCGGTATTTATCAATCTCCCGCTCGCTTTTCGGGCCGTCGTTAACGAGTGCCCGTACAAGCGAGAGCACCCCTCCATGATTTGATTTATGAAAGTCTGGGAGCCGCGGCGTAAACGGGAAGCGCAGCCGACTCGTCGAGATTGAGACTGCCGCGCTTGACATGACCAAACTTGCCAGATCGGACACGCAAGCTCACGTTCCACACTAATTTATGTCCAAACACTATGGAAAGATGCTTTTTGAAAATTAGCTCTTTTCAGTCAAGACATCATTCTACAGAATTGACGTTATTGACTGAATTGAATTTGATGTTCCTATTTTCAAAGCAAAAAGTCATGAAAGTAAGTCACTTTTTCACTTTGGTATGAATACATAAACACCAGTGGTGCCCGGGATTTCCGTGGGGGGGGGGGGACGAAGGGGGGAATTTTTCTGAAGGGTGCGTTGCGTTAGCCGCGCACTCCGAAGATTTTTTTGGGCGCCCCCCCCCCCTCAGATAACCGCCGGGGGCAGGCGGCCATGCGAATTTTGAGCAAGCGCGCACCGGAAAAATAGTTCGTTGATTTTTTGCGGCCCGCTTGCAGAAATTTGGAAGAAAGTTGGTAAAATTAAAGACGAATGCTTGAAGAACAATCGCGGTTTCTTCATGGATTAGCTGCGGCGCAGTGGCCGCATTCTCGCGGACTTTCCGCAAGAATATGCAAAATTTTCGAGGGCCGCACGGTCCTTTGTGGAGGACCGCGCAACCCCCAGGTACTTTCCGCTGGGAGAAAGTACCTCAAACTTGAGTAATTAAACCAACGGTGACACCTCTGCCACACAGAGTCTTACCTGCGCTCGACGTACGCCCGAAAATGATTCAAAAGAGTCCGAGCGGTCGCTGAAAGTTTGGCCAGCGCTCGCAGAAAGAAATTATTTGCCGAGCGCTTGCAAAAAATGCTGTATTGCTGCCCTCTGGCAGAATATGCGACCGCAAAGGAAGTGCCGCCCGCTGAAGGTTTGGCCACGCCCCAAAATTCTGCTGACCGCCTGCAGAAAAGCGCGAGTTTGCGGACCGCCTGACCCTGGCGATTATCTGAGCCCCCGAGAATGGGTCGCGAAATTTTTGAAAGTTACTTACATGAGTTATAAAAATGTGCAAAAAACTTATTTATATTTGTATGTAATTGAAACAATTTTTTAAATTTTCTAAAAATTCATTTTACCCCTATAAAAAAATTTTTTTCGGGGCGTGGAACGCCACGCACTTCTTTGAAAAAATTTTTTTTATCGCCCCCCCCCCCCCCGAGCCGAAATCCTGGGTACGCCACTGGCAGCAGCCTAATCAGTTTCGCTTCATATATCGCGGGCGCCGGTGCCCGCTGCTTTATGGGCTGTGACCTGTACAGGAACCCCTTTCCATATAGGAGATTGATGAAAACCACCCCAGGATGCGGGTCGTTTCTTGGCTTAAGATCTTGTGCCTCAAAAGAGAAGTGCTGAGCAGGGTCGAACGCTAAGCGCGAGCCCATGAATTGAGACCGGCTAGCGGTAAATTTTTGCGGCGACCGAGAAATCTTCGATAGTGGCCGCTATCAAAAAAATTGACGATGACTGATGCTATCATGGAATGCATTTAGCAATTAGCTGGGTAAAAGAAACAGCAAAACTTGGCGAAGATTTTATGAAAAAATAAAAATAACCTAAATATAATTAAACAATCAAGAGAACCTTGTTTTGAGCAGTGCCAAAAGAAAAACACAAGGAAAGTTTGAAGAAAAAAAGTACAAGCTCTATTTTTGCTTTTCTCGCCGCAGTCAGTTGTTTGTCGATCCTTTCCCATTTAACCTCCCGAAATTGCGCAGTTTTGGGAGTTTTGCACCGCAACAATACATTGGAATTGCTCTGTAAGTAACTCACTAGCAACTTACAAGGATTTTGTCTATTCATCTCTTTTGCACACTATCTTTCTCGGTTCACCCCTCGACTAAGTAGCATTCTGTTGAAATGACCATAGCACTCACTTAGCCGTGGTCTTCTGACTTTTAACTGACTATCTCAAAGCACGGGAAGTTGGAAAATTTTAGGTTCACCCTAAGAAGTTCTTCTAAATGATTGATCTCAGGTGAACCGATTGTGAGATGAATAGGGGTTTACTACGGGCCTATGACAAAATAATGCGCTTGAAGATTGTGAAAAGCTTTTGTTGTGGATGATCCCGCAACGAAGAGGTACCTAGTTTTGCAAAACGCATGTGACGGTATGAAACCCAATCCCGCATAAATGCACACTGAAAAAAAAAACAAGATAATGTGTAAAACGATTGGATCTCTGGCTTCCACGGCGGCTTTTATGTGGTGGAAGTTTGCACATTATCTGTGTTAAATAACACCTTCATCCCAATGGCACAATTCACAACTAATCTAGGAAATTGAAAAAACAGCTATCTCCAAATGCGAAAAGATCGCGAGCCTGAGATCAAGGAACTTGAGAAATCTATGGTCCTTTAACGGGTCAACAAGCTGATCACCTCAGTCTCTCGGCTTATATATTCGGCAGACCCCTCTTGTTGATTCGCCGCTTTGCTCTACGGTGGAAGTTTTAGGGCCGCATGCACTGACATACCCGCTGGGAGGAGATCGCAGCCAAAAAGAAAGCCTTATAGAAGCTTTAAGCTTCATAGCTTCAACTGAAGCTCCACATACAGTGCTGGACATAATTATACAGCCACTCTAGAAATCGTCGTAATTTTTGTTCTTGTCAATGAATCTGTCTGAAACTTTGCTGTATTGTGCGCATGTCAACCTACCATAACCCCTCAAAACGGCTTCCAGTCTTGTTGAGTTTGAACGGAGAAAAACGAAAAAAATCGAAAAAGCCCTCTTTGAAAGCTGGACAAAATTATACAGCAACCTGGTTTTTCTAATCACTATCGCATTCGTTGACTTTCAAATTTTTTTGTACAATTACATCCGTAAATATGAAACATTTGCGACACTTACGTCTTCCTACTCAAATAGAAGCAATCGCTGCATTTCTTGCTTTTAAAAGCATTAAAAGTCAATCTCCTTTAACAAACAACTGCTTTAAAGAGTTTTCAAGCTCTTGTTCATTCCAAATGATAATCATGGAATCTACTGACCCTTTTGGATAGATGAGGTGAAGAGCGCTTTCGTAAACTCTGCGTAATCGTTGATTTTGACGAACAGACTCCAACCTCAACATAGGCTTGGAACGCTTTTAAACCACAAAACTCAGTTTGCAATGTCCACAAAGTGCTGAACTTGATTTATCACATTGTCTACATGGGGATACAGCTTTCGCAACAACTTTCAGATTTTTCCTAACGATGGGGTAACGATTTAGACCTGGAATACTTTCCACAAAAATTCCCTGCGAGCGGAAGATTCGATATAACCCTAAATCTCCTTATTTCCGTCTGTGTTTCATGTCTTATTTCACCCGATGAATGAGATTAGCTAAGGAGTTGTTGAAGTGTTTGAAGTTTTAAGCGTCTCCGGTTTTATCTCGTGATCTGAGTTGGCTTTGATTATACAGGGTGCTCCACTCAACATTCAGTGAATGTCAACTGCGGCTGAATCAGAGTGCTCAGTCCCGAAATTTCTTCCCAGTCATGCACACGAGTTCACTGTTGTATGGCTGTCGTAATGGCTACATTACAGTATTTTCTGTCGCTTGAAAATCGAGTTTCGTGGTGCAAAAGTGCGTCAACCCTATGGTGAGGTTGGAGTCTGTTCGTCAAAATCAGCGATTACGCAGAGTTTACGAAAGCGCTCTTCACCTCATCTATCCAAAAGGGTCAGTAGATTCCATGATTATCATTTGGAATGAACAAGAGCTTGAAAACTCTTTAAAGCAGTTGTTTGTTAAAGGTTAAAAGCAAGAAATGCAGCGATTGCTTCTATTTGAGTAGGAAGACGTAAGTGTCGCAAATGTTTCATATTTTGGGATGTAATTGTACAAGAAAATTTGAAAGTCAACGAATGCGGTACTGATTAGAAAAACCAGGTTGCTGTATAATTTTGTCCAGCTTTCAAAGAGGGCTTTTTCGATTTTTTTCGTTTTTCTCCGTTCAAACTCAACAAGACTGGAAGCCGTTTTGAGGAGTTATGGTAGGTTGACATGCGCACAATACAGCGAAGTTTCAGACAGATTCATTGACAAGAACAAAAATTACGACGATTTCTAGAGTGGCTGTACAATTATGTCCAGCACTGTATGTAGATTCACGCTATCAACCTATCCGTAAGTATTCTCACCATCCACTATGAACACAGTGTACGGAAGCAGGAAGCTGTACAGGCCGCATATTCCAGCTTTTTGTACGATCCCTTAGTGATCCTACGTGGCCGAACGTCTTTTCTTCACAGTTATTTTTCCTCCTTCAAAGTTAACGAAAACCTTCCACAGTCACACTGATTGTCTAACCCAAAAATGCTAAGCATGTTGCTAATAAGACTAAATGAGTGAAACCCTCAACTTTTAACTTGTGGTTCATCGCAAATTTCATGAATTCGTGACATCACTTGTTCTTAGCAGAAACATGAATGGCACTGTTGTGTGGATAAACAGCGCAACTTCAGAATGTTTTTACTGAACGCGAAAACAGAAGAATGACTTCAAAGTAAAGGCGGTCGGCAGCTGGCGTTCATCAAGAGATCATACAAAAAGCTGGATGCGACTTGTACAGCTCCTACTTAATGGATTCATAGTAAAGGACGGTGGGAATACTTACGGATAGGTATAGGCAATTCCCATGCGTATAGCGGGCGTGATATGTGAACACGTTGAAAAGTTGAACCCCCACTTTAAAGGATCAGTTTTTTGTACTCTCTAGCCAGAGCACGGCACGAGTCGGTTTCTAGGGATTTTTGCAAAGTCTCCCCTAACTTTCAGAAGTCTTTTTTGAGCTACCTACTTAGGAGAAGATAAAAACAAGAAAAATTTACTAATCTGAAAGGGAAAACATGAGATAAGAGTGAAAATCCAAACTGGAGCTGAATGCTACGCTTGCTCAAGAGTTTGCATTGGAGCACGACATTTAACAAAGCGATTTACGATGAAATTAAGGCAAAAACAACCAACGGAAAGGCAATGATCTAAAAATGTCTTCATGCTCAGGGATAGATTTTTGAGGAAGCCGTCCATGATAGAAAAATCCGAAAATTATGGAAGTGACAGAAATATATGCTCCAGACGATCTCAGATCGTCTGGTGGCCGTCTGCAAAAGAACTGATTTTGGAGAAGGTAATACTTCACATAAATTTTCAAATCTTTTCGCATAATTCTTTTGCAAATAATGTTCTATGGGTACAGTTCAAATTTGGTGCCATATGATTCTGCAGCGCCGTAAACAAGCGATTTGTTTATTTTAGCCTTGCTTTCGAATCGCGCGCACTTTTCCCCATACACAACAGAACACAACAGAATCAATCGTGTGATAACCTATTCGAAAAGCTTGTATTCGACTAAATGGCGTTTGGTGCTCGGCCTAAATTCGTCATAAACGATATCTCCTTTGCTTTTTACTCCAGAAACGAAGTCTAGCATGCCTCCAGATGATCTGTGCCGGGCCCTGTCTCTAGCTATCAAAAGCTACCACGCGTATACGTTGGCAAACGTCGGCAAAGCTCCGCCTGCTATACTGTGGAGAATGAATGAATGAATGAATGAATGAATGATAGATGGCGTGAAATCAAGATATCTGGAGCTTCAGGATATGAAGCTTTCGGGATGTTAGTGCCTGCGGGCCTTACGGCACATTGCATAAGAATTTTAGATAGAGAGCGTGACGAAATTTTCCTGGAATAGATTGCAACTGCCGCCTAAGCGTTCAACTCTGATTTTATTTGTAACCTACTCCCTCTATAACAAACGGTCGAATTCATTTTCTTGGAGCATTATGTGTGATGACCGAGGGAACTCATGCTCGGACTTGAGAGATGTAGAAAATCACAGCGAGCTCAATACCGGAGGGTTATGTGATCTATAACTGTAGATCATCTTGGTGTATCTACAGTATGATTCACTCGTCTGCCGCGACTGCCTTTTTCCGGTGCAGATTACTCGAGTTGCAGTGGTCTTCCGGTATGTCCTCTACACCGACATTTTATTTGGTAGCGAGATTGTGAGAAGGTCGAAAACTAGCAGAGTTGGAGGAAACGCTTGATGGTCTGGAATTACGTATGACATATGACACTTAGAACCATTCAGGCCTCTGAGGAAGACGAAAGGCGTCGAAACGTAAGGCCGTAATTGGAATAAATAAAGACCTCTTCTCAAACCTGTACGGCACAAAACAAATTTGAACTTACCAGAGGGACAATTTTTAGAAGAAGTTACTCGAGTTTTGTTACCTCAAGTTGGATTTGTAAATTCTTGATAAAGTGCGGAACTGTTAGGCACATGAGTGTGACCCTTCCTAGTAGAAGAAAGTTGTAGAACTCAAAATTTTCTCAGAAAATATCTCAAGAAATGAATATAACAAAAATCAATCTTGCTGCGTTTCTTGTTGTCTCCTTGTAACTCATAATTCTTCATGTTCGCTCAATTGCTCACTTGAAAAGGGTAGCCACAATATAAGGTCAGCGTTGCAAACTTCAAAAATTCTAATTTCAAACTTGGATAGTTTTTTCTCTTCTTCCAATCCTAAAATTAGAACCTTTGCCTTATTATAAGATGCTCTCTGCTGTAAAAAAAACTGATATGGTTTTTTTTTTAATTTTAGGTGAGTGTTACCCCTTACCCCTGGTCTCTTGTGATTTTTAAAACAAAGATGAGTAAAAAAAACCAAAGTGAATGTTTTCGGCGCTGATTGTAAGCACGGACGCTCCAAAATGTGTCTTCCAGCATTGAGAGACTTATCTCGCTTTTTATAAGCTCTGCGGAAAGCTGTATTACAAAATTTAGGGATTACACTTGCTTGCCCCCCTAAGAATACAAATTTTCGGCTGATCGGCTGATTAGTTAACGTGACGTGGACAAACCGCAAATTAATGACACGCTCAATTACGATATCTTCTTTCGACTATGAACTCAACCCAAAATTTAATCGGATCTGACCTTTTTCAAATGTTTTTTAGGGTTTTACGTCTTCAATAATCTTGTCATTGTATGCGTAGCAACTCTTCTCGTCACTGTGCTACCAAAAATCATCAGATTCCTTTACTGGACTTGCAGGTTGGCTCTTTCAGCGGTATTTCAGATTAATTTAAAGTTTCTTCGCAGATGTTGTCAGCTCAAATGCGTGCGCGGGCGCAAAGATATCTCATTTGCCCTGAATGTAATGCTTCTGGTGATCTTCGAGGGATGCGTTCTGAGCCGATTTATGTTTGTTGTAAGTCGACTATGGAAACTCAAGACACAAATTGAGGGTGGTCGCTATTATTCGCTCTGTAAAATTCCTGTATACCCAAGATCAAAATAAACGAATAAAATAATTAAAATTAAGTGAAAAGCTCTGTCTTGCGGGAACCGTATTTCGAGCTTCTCAAAAACTTTCGAGCATTGCTCTGTAAATCTTTTTTCACTTGATATAACAATCATTATTAATTTTTATTACATGAAAGATTATAACAATTTTCAAAAGAAGTGCGTTTATCACGATTCGCCAACACTCGTCACTAGGACTGCAAAAGTCATCCTAAATAAAGATGAACTCACGCAGGTGCTTTTCCCTCGTTTGTGTGACTTGAACTATCTAGGAAACAGCTAAAGAGTATACGAAGGCGTCAGACGAAAGAAGCTGAGCAGACTTATATATTTGAAAGGAAAATTGAAATTTACTCCAACATTCAGATTGGTTTTTTCCTCTTTTGCCCTAGTTCAGCGCTGAGAATCGGCAGCAAGAAGAAAAATTGTCAAATTTTCAACATTAAAGAACTTTCCTGTTGTGGCGCATATCGCCAAATTTATCGAGTTGCAGTTTCGGCGATGAGAAGCTCAGAAATGACGCATGAGGTTGCTCAGTCGAATTTTTTTTAATTTTTGGGTAAACAAAAACAAGAACATTTTGTTGGCACACTAGTTGCTTTGCTACTAGGGAGTCAGCTAATTCTCTATGTTTTTCAGCTGTCAAAAGCCATGTCCCAATCGACGGATATGCAAAACGCCGGACTTCAATGCTGAACCGTTTGACACCATAATCATCACTTTGTCGATATCTTTATGTCCTCAGTAGCATACATTGCAATTTGAAAATTGTTGACATAGCAATTTAGGCGGTTTTAGAATTCTAATGAAATTTTACTTCCTTATAATTGTTACTGCACAACAATAGGGTGCTCGCCAAAACTACTTTAGTGAGAACGACCCGATCTCATCTGAAGCTGCCCAGTTAACATCAATTACGCGGATTACGCGGAACGGTCTCGACAATCAAGACCTATCAACACATTGAATTGTGTGAACCAGGCACTTCTAGAAGGAAAATGACTGTAAAGAGAAAGGATGTGAGCCCCAAGTAATAGACTATGTTAACATAGAATACAACAACAACAGACGCCTTTCAATTTTAGCTTGCTATGCAACTTGGAATTTAGCCTACTGCTTTCCTGTTCCCGTGGGCCCAACACAGATAGTTCGGAATCAAACTGCACTTCGTTTTTTAGGTAGAGCAAAGAAGATACCGTTTGGGGTCCGGGTTGGATAATAAATCGCGTATGATGTGCAAAAATCGATTGCAAGTAGTTTATTCAGGTGTTTTTGAGAAGAGTCACTAATTGGCCTTTTGTACTTAGATTACCAAATTTGCAAGGCAGTTCAACATATATAGTCGTCCCGAAAGTAGTTGGTTGAACAAGCGCCACATTCCGCGGAACAAGCATTCGTAAAAGGTCTTGGTGACTTTTAATGCATTTCAGCTTTTCAAAAAGCCTTGCATACAGGGTGTCCCAAAAAATGTGAACACTCTTTTATCGTTAATAACTCCCTTGCTTTCATGTCTTTCGCCAAGCTTGAGGCACCATTCTGTAGGGCTAGGTTCAACTTAGATTTATAGTATGGAGCAAATCACGATAACTCTTCGTCACTGTAGGATTACGGTAAGAACTTCTAGCATGTGGACCCATTGTGAAATATGCCAATCCACAAAATTTTTCCCAAAAAATCTGAACAATCGTGTATCAGGGTTTTTGCGCACGCTGATTCCACTGCACAATTTATTACAAGCGTTCTTAGCTTTTTTGACGTGTAATCACATTCTTGACAAATGCTGGGAAGTCAGTTATTACGATTTACCTGGGATGACCTTGGGAAAAAGCATCACAGTAGAGTGGAAATTTCATATTCGCAATCAGCGGCTTCCATTACCATAGTACAAGAGTTTTTGGCCTGTTTGGTTTTGTTTCGAAGCAGAATATGGCCTCCAATGGCCTAAATCCTTGTCAAAATCGCTACCGTAATTCTACAGTAATGAAAAGCGATCGATGATTCGCTCCGTACTGTATGTCTAAGATGAACCTCGCTCTATAAAGTGGTGCCTAAAGCTAGGCGAAAAGCTTGAAAGCAAGGGAGTTATTAACGATCAAACAGTTGCCCAAATATAAGGTCGTTCCGAAAGTTCTTTCCGTTTTTTCAACCTGTCATAAAAACACGTGAAATGAAGGTAGGGAAACTCTGCAAATACCTTCCGACGCAGCTTTTCTTCCTCTTTCTGAATATCATATATATGTCCCGCTTGCTCCTGCGGTCATTAAGATAATTACCGAAATTTGGAACCCATGGTTTTTACCATGTCCAACTTCGGCAATTTTTCACTATCTTCTTTTTTGACTTTTGGAAAAGCTTTGATAGCAGTCGGATAGAGTAAACAAAGTGCAATATTATGCAATTTTTCGGCATCTATAGCTAGCCTCAAAACATTTTTAGAATTATTTTTCTGATGTTATCAAATCTTTTGGGGATGCCAGAAGCCATAGAACATAAAACGGCACACAACTAAGGTGTCATTCGATGCAGCTTTTTCTCGTCTTTCTGATGAGAGCTTTTTCTTATTAGTTTGTGGGGTCTTTGACGATAACTTTTCCATAAATCTTGATTTTGAACCCGCCTCATGATGTGCTCGTGAAATGCGAAATCTTATATTTCGAAGCGAAACCCTCAGTTACTTTGTACAAATACAATCATAAACAACTTTTGAAAGTTTCGAAAACCGAAGATTTGTTGATGTTCAGAAAGTTTGTGTGTTTTGTGACTGTGAAAAAGTGAAGACTTCTGAAAAAGTTATCTCAAAAAATAATGAGAAGCCAGCTGAAATTGCCAAAAAATTGCATTGCATTGCACTTTGTTTACTCTATCCGATTGTTAACAAAGCTTTTGCAAAAGTCAAAAAAGAAGATAGTGAAAAATTGCCAAAGTTGCACGTGGTAAAAACCATAGGTCCGAAATTTCGACCATTATCTCACTGACCACAAGAGCGAGCGACACAGGAATATGATAGTTGAAAAGAGGAAGAAGAGTTGCGTCGGATATTGCCTAAAGCATTTCTCTTTCTTCGTTCCACATGTTTTTATGATATGATGAAAAAACGGAAAGAACTTTCGGAACGACCTAATATTAATGCGCTGAGCACTTTCTGTGCATTTCTGCTAAAATATATTCTCTATAATTTCAAAAAGGTGAAGTTTTTTGATTACAGAATATGATAGAAATTTATCTAGTCTTAGCTTTCAGTGATTGAGCAGTTTGTTCTCTACACTCTCGCATTGCAAATCATCAACTCACCAAATATATTCTGCATGTCAAAATTCCTCCTCTTAGTAATTTTATCGCGTGTATCTGCTCATTTGCTGTTCATTAGCTGTGTACCTAACGTTTCTCCTTCAAACTGAGCGAGGGAACCATCTGGTGTCATGGCTAATGGAAGCTCAATTGTTCTACATTATTTGATTTTTTTGTAGTTTCCGATGTTATATGTTTTAAAAGGTTATTATTCTTCTAATGGCGAAGAATTTATCAATTTTTGCTTATTCAAACAAAAACCTATCAGTGAGCGCCCTGCAAAACGTTGCCTCAAATGAATGAGGTACGCCCAACCCTCCTTTCCTGTCAAGCACAGCAGGAACAGTTACTGGCGCTGCGCTATCAACCGCCACTTGTTAGCACACTATCAGTTTGCACCTATAATGCGGAGTATGAAGGAGGCAGGGCTCACCTAAGCGACTTACAAATAGATAATACAAACCAAATCTTGCTTATTGATTTAAGAGAAAGATGTCGCAAGTGACTATATTGCCTGTTGCCTTGTTACCTTTAACTTGAATTCTAAGTATCTGTAGCACAATGGCAGTGCGCGGTCGACACTCATCGAAGGGTTCGACTTGCGTGTGCGCGCTCAAGTTTTGCGGCTACCAAGGAATAGTCGTGAGCAGCATGTTCTTCAGTTAGAAACATCGCGACCTCGCTTTTTTCACATTACAACATACTTCGGCTGTTTGCTACTGGCCCTGAGGTGGCTCAGAAGAAAGCTTAAGCGCCGAGCACATAATGCCCCAAAATCAAACATGCAAACATCACTATTTCCTATCAATGTTTTTGAGTATTTCTTTATACTGTGTTTCTATTTGCTTTCCTTCATGAGCACCCCATAAAGTACGTAGTAATAGTGTTGCGATTTCAAGAGTACTTAGTCTCAAGAAATTGCTGGAGCCAAACCTTGCGGAGCCTCTACGCGACCTTTTGAAAATGAAAGCTTTGTAATTCACTTTGTCGAAACTACTCGCAACGACTTTCTCAAAAAAAATTATCAAATATTTAGCTAGCAAGAAATTGAAATTGATTCTGCCGAATGCATGAGAATAGGGTTTTAACAGGAAATAGTGAAGAAAGCAATAGATTTTTATCTATTCACTTTACTGATAAATGTTATATCAGAAATACCAGTACACTTGTAATCTGTTCTATGGAAGTACTAAACTCAATAAATCTCGTGAAGTCGTTCCCGTTCAAGCATTTCCTGTTCTCGTGCCCGTTGGTACTGTAAATAAGCATAGTTAATCCAAAATGTTCAATAATGTGTTCCCACCACCTTGCTGAGAAAGTTGAACTCTGATTGAGCGTAGTAGTTTATGTCATGGTGAGCAGTGTCTGGATCATCAATCTGATTGAGAATTCGAATTTGAAGAATAAAACCTGGAAATGACACGATAATTCACTAATTTATGAAAAGCTCAGAACAGACTAATTTGGTATGGCAAAAAAGATAGTGTCATGGATATGTCTTGACCAGCAACACCTCAAAAAAAGTGAAAACTTGTGATCATTAGTAGGAAGATCATGAAATCTCTGCAACTATGAATTTCCCGAAATTACACCCAGCCATTACAAAGCAGGTATCGTCGAGTCATTTGTAACTTAATATGCCTAGTGCACACCCTACACGCTAACTGACGAAGTGCAAAACTAGAACATGCTCACTTCCTGTGATTTCTCCTTCTTTCCTTATTTCTCTTGTTTTTATTGGTTACAAGTTAGCTAGTAGAACACATTTCTACACTTTGGACTAGAAAATGTTTTACTGGGAAGTTACAAATATGGGTGCCGTCACTAATAGGGTATAGTGTGCAGTCTCACGCATTACGTTACAAATGACTCGAAGTTAAGTAAAATGAAGCATCATTCTTTCAGAAGAACTCAAAAACTTTGGGCTAACGCTTTTGTTCCTGTACGAAAGTCCAAATGCTCGCTCAAATAGTGCGAGGAAGTTGGCAATTTACAACAATTTGCTCAAAATACCGTATCGTACAATGAGGAGGCTCTCGATGATGTATTATGCCTCAAATAATGCAAAAGATTTCGGAAAAAAGGAGATGATACTTAAGCATTCAGTAGTGACTTTATGGTACTTCTCAATGAATGTTCAGACTCGCGCTCCAAATTCTCTCCACTCTGAAGGCAGACATTTCGATGTCTTTGTCTTCTATTAAAAGGATAAAGGATTCGGCGTCTTCAGTACCCTCTGCGGGCATGCGCCGAACGCAACGACTATTTCATAGTCGAAGTATGCGTGCGAGCCTATTACAGTGGCTTGCGGGGGCCAGCCGTTACCAAGTCAGTGCTCTTATCCTCCCAGATTACTCTGGTACCAATTTAACGGCCACGGAAAGTAGAGGGCTTGGTTGGTCCAGGGGCTGGGATCGAATCTGTGTCCGATCTGGTCATAGCGGCGCCTCACACCACTACTCCACTCGCCCCCTTGTCTTCTATTATATTATGCTAAATCCAGGTGGTTTTTGCGGCGGTTTACTTCACTTTATTGAATCGCCCGACGACTTTGACTGAGACGCCGTCTTTGGAGACTGAGAGCAAATTGTAATCTTCTTTCAACATGAAGCAAAACCAGACGCGGGATGTTGCCACCGACGTTTGGAAGGCATAAGGTGGCAGCGCGCGCACACGCATAATTATGGTGAATTTGACGTAAAAGTACAATTCTTTCAATTCTATCGCAGATCTGCGGAAGGACTATGGAAACCGCATGGATTTCCCGTAAGAATCCTAGCACGAACAGCAAGGATGAATGTTTGTCCATAACAAGTGACCTTTTGCCTTTCTTGTCATATGCGAGCTGCAGCACATCTAGAGTTAACGCAAGCTGAGTAATACTCAGTGTTGTCAGCTAATTTTGTGCGGCTACATAAAAATTTTCTAATAACATCACAGGGGACGCTAGGTTCGTTCTCTTCGTCCATAATGTTTATCTTAAGCCTGAAGATGGCGTTCGGCGTTCTCTCTTTGAATAAGAGAAGACCACAATTTGCTCTCAGACCTCCGAAGACGACGTTTGATCCTGAACGCGTTAGGTAATAAAATGCACAACCGTAAAAATCTGGATCTGGCATAACGTAATAAAGACTTTATCATGTAATACTTTTTATTTTATTTCTGATTTATTTTCTATTTTCTTCTTGCACTCTAGAAAGAATCACACAGACCTCACCCTAGACACATTTCAAACTTCTGCTTTTTTTCTTGCGCCGTAATTTTCGCAAAAGATAATTTACTATTTACAAAACCAGACCACCTAACCTGTGATTAGTCCACCAAAGATGGCCATTGCTAGCGCAGTGCCCATGCCAGCCAGTTGATACAAGGCTTGCGTCTCGCGATTTCTATCACCCATCATAGGGCCACCTTCGAAGTACGGATATATGTGGTACAGCCTAGAATTGTAAAGGTTCTGCATAAAAAATTCAGAACATCACTTGAAAGCTTACGTTTTTCCATAGCTTTCTGGCTCGTAGCCGAGCGCGAAAATTATGCTAAAGATCTGGAAGAAAGCGATATAAATAACACAGAAATTCACGAAACTTGTAGGAGGTGTTTAAATTTCGAATTATAAGAAACCTTACCCCTGCAAGAATTCCAGGTATTCCATGAAGATTATGAACACCACAAGTGTCGAATAGTTTGAATCTTTTTTCGAGTTTTGGCTGAAAATATTTGGCTGTGGATTATGCCATTTGTTTCTGGGTCAAACATACACTGAGCCATGCATGTCCAATAACCGACACGAAACTGGCACAAATACCAACAGCTACAGCATGTGATGGGTAAAGCACTGCATTTGCTGCTGAGCCTGAACCAGAATAATTTCAGTTACAATATTAATAGCAAAAACCACAAGTAGCTTCGGAATGCTGATTTATGATGATTAAAGACAAATAAACTGATCGATTTATCGGTAGAAAAACGGTTTCTTTAATGATCTAAGAAAAGCAGGTAAATTTGCTAACCTATAGCTACGCCACCGGACAGAGTGGAACTCTGAATATGAATCATGTTGAAGCGTCCAAGATTATCCACAAATGAACTCAGTATGAATGTTGTGACAGTCCCACTAGCCATTGCAAGATATGTGTTCATAATGGCTCGATGACGAGCATCCTCTGCAAAATGCTAAAATTGGTAGAAAGAATTGTCAATAAAATTTTCTTGGTTGGAATCATTGCTTCAATTTTTCCATAGTATTTTCCTGCCTAAATTTTTAAACGATACTTCAGAAAAATGCACAAGTAACGCTACAAATCACAAAATGAAGAAGGAGATGAGGACGAAGAAGAAAGATTCAGTGAAGTATCTCATAATCAGTCAGGTTTAGAAACTTTTGTTCGGAGAGTTAGGGGGGGGGGATTTTTTGCATAAGAGCAAAGCCTCGAAAAATTTTCTGGTATGCTCCTTATTTTACTCGTAGGTCTATAACCCCAAAATCTTCAATTTTACAATAATTCAATTTGTCAATTTCAAAGTCAATCACTTATTTACAAGTAAAAACAAGTTATTTGCACAATTTTTTAACTCATGCAGATAACACAAGAATTACGAGGCCGTCACCTCCCCCCTCCCCCCCCCCCCCCCCCACTCCCCGTGGGTGCACCATTGCTTATAATACAATATGGTTAAGTTGCCAGCACGAACTCACCAGGTTCCTGAACGGCGGCGTTGAAAGAAGGGAAGAAAACCCAGAGAAGAAGGGTTCCTGAAATGAGAAAATTTCTTCCGAAAAACTCAGCTTCTGCTTTTTTCCAACCAAAAGTTCTCGACCAAACAATTTCGAATTCAAAGCAAAAAATTTTTTTCAAAGAGGTCTAGAGTTAAAAGATTGCTAAAGAAATTTTCACGAAAAACAAATTTCCCTTCATTTTTTCATCCAGAAAGACTCGATCAACAATGCACAATCGCGTGGATAAGTTTAAGAATCAAGAACCCTTGTTTTGAAAAGATAGGTAAGAAAATGCGCACCAATCATAGAAAAAAGATCCGAATGATGTATAGAGCCCTCTTCATCCATTTCCATGACATTCTTTTTCTTTCCAACCATTGCGGCAGCCAACCCGAAATAGGCGCCAAATGCATGAACCACAAGTGAGCGGCCTCCATCATTAACCTGTACAAATCATTTTTTTGTATCATAAATAAATTTATCGAAGTTCTAAAAATAAGGAAGACCCACGTGAAGGATGTTGACTACTATGTGATCAACAAACACTGAGATGCTTGTTTCGAAAAACGCCAACAAGAGAAACTGCACTGGTGTCATTCGCCCCAATAACACTCCCATAGTAATCAAAACAACAGCACATGAAGCATCGGCGCAAATCATTCTAGAAATTCTTTATAGGAATTTCAGCAATATGTCAAGAATAAAAAATGCATACTCTGGGACTCCAAGGGTAAATGTTCCTGTTTCTTGAAATTGTTTCGAGAAAAATCCGCGCAAAAGCATGGCCCATTGGATCACAAAGGCTGAGAGGAGAAGATTTACAGATACAGCAGAGAAACCATATCTCTAAATGAGGAGTTTTGATAAAATTATCTGGGAAACTTATTTGTAGGAAATTTTTTCTATGAGTAAAAAATGGAATTGTAAAAAAACTTGTTTTATGAATAGAAAAAAATTTTTTTTGATGTTTAGGATGTTTAGGATGTTTAGGATCAGTTTAATGCTTTCATATACGTTCGTTTTTCTTTTATTCCTGTGCATCCTGTGTACAAAAATGCTAAACAGAAAATTATATTATAAGTTTTTCTTCCTAAAAAAATAGCGAATATCTCCCAAAGCGCACAATGCAGAATTCATTTTGTACAGTATTTTGACAAATTTATTAGGTTGGTGCAAAAGTTTTGTCAGTTTATTCAACCCATCGGCTAACACACTGGAATGAAGATAAACAAATATTTCGAAATGTATCCGATGCAGAATTTCTTCCTCTTTCCAGCAGCTAAACTCATATTGTGTTTCGTTGCGAGAGTGATGAGCTATTTGCTGGAAATTGCAATCGTTCGTTTTTACCATGCCCAATTTTCGCTTATTTTCAAAATTTTTGTATGAGACCTAAGGAAGAGCTTCAATAACCAGCAGATAGGGCGAAACTTTTGCCAACTAGTGCAATTTTTTGTAGCCCTACGGCTTGTCTTTCAGAATTTTCTACGATTTATTTTTTGAAGTGACCAAATTTTACATTCAGCCTATTTTAACCCCCTGGAATATAAAATGTTAAACACTTCAGTCATCATTCGATGCAACTTTTTCTCCTCTTTCTAACACTTGTCTTTCTTTGTCAAGACACGCGAAATTTGTGGGGAAAATCGCAGTATCTCTCAATTTCAGGAATGCGCACTGCCGTAACCTATGTTTCAAAATCTTCATAATAGCGAAAGTCGCTCATTTACTTTGTAATGGTCGCGGTAGTAATAATCAAGTGTTGGCACCTCAGTATTCTGGAGGTTTTGCAGTGTTTGGTGCAATAACAGGTTATGCGATTTTTAGAAAACACAACACTTTTAGCAAATCATTTGACAAAAATCTAAAAAAGCAGCTAAAAAAAGAAAAAAATTGCGCAAGTTGGGAAAAGGTTTGTCCTATGTGGTGGTTATTAGAACCCCTCGGAAAGTCTCATCCAAAAATTTTGAAAATTAGTGAAAGTTGGACACGATAAAAACGAATGGTTGCAATTTCCAACAAATAGCTCACCACTCTCGCAACGAAACACAACGGAGTTTAGCAGCTTGAAAGGGGAAGAAATTCTGCATCGGATACATTTCGAAATATTTGTTTATCTTCATTCTAGCGTGTTTGCCGATGGAAAAAAACTGACAAAATTTTTGCACCAACCTAATATTATTTGATAGGAAGTGATACTTTCCGTATGAAAAAAAATTCCTAAATCAACTTACCTTCAAGAATGCCATCAAAAATCCAAACCCGACAAACATCATGAGATGCACGTCCTGGAACACTAAACATCTTCGTTGCTTTTCCTTACGGGCTTTTTATAAGCACTTCAGATTTTAAAAATTTTTTACGAAACTTACAAGGGTAATCGGTTCCACTGTAGATCCTCTTACTATCGTCTAGTGGGTCTATATATCGGCAAAATAATGAGAATAATATGAGGAAAATCATTTGGAAAAATAGGGCTATCACAGAAAATTGGCGTCTGCGCCAAACGCTTTTCGAAGCAGGCATTATGCGCGGAATTTTCTGGAATAACACTTTTGATTCGAGAAAATTTGATTCTAGGAGTGTAATGATTATGGAAAAATTCAGAGAAATTCTAAGAAAAAGTCTATTTGACACTCTCACTAAAACAACAATGACTATATTGGCAGATTGTAATGAAGAATCGATGAGTGCGCAGTGTCGACGGATGAGACGTCAACCGCAATCGACGTCTGGCTGGTATCATTACCACAACCTGCGCGACGATGCACTTAGTCTCGCACGTACAGTTTTTGCCCCCCCCCCCTCTCCTTCCGATGATGCTATCTCTGATAAGTCGACCATGCGCAAGAAACACTTTCAAAGGTGATTATTACGCTGTACGTACAGACTCCCTGAAGTGCACCTAAAAATCAATTTATCAACTTATTGAACGTTCTTTAGAAAAAGAAACTTTGTATCTTCCTTGCGCAATAATATTTCGATTAAAAAGCAGATGGTTTGTGAAAACTCGCAAAAAGCTTAACATTACTGACCATGACGAGACTAGAAAAGCGGAAAACCAAGTTAGTCCGATTTTTTTCACCAATATTCGATTCAAAACAAGTTGTAAGTGGTCAAAGTTAAGCGATAAAAATTACTAAAAAAATCACGTTTGGGTTAGAATCTGAGGGGATTTGTGTTCTGAGGGGGCAAAAATTTTGCAAGTTTTAACGAGCAGCTCATTTATTGATAAGATTTTTCTCTTCAATCCTAATCAAATTCTCCGATTCCAGAAAATTTGCGTGCCAACCGGAATGTCGATTAAAAATCTTTTAATTATTACCTAAACCTCTTCAGCGGTTTGGCTCCAAAAATAAAGATTCGCAAAAACTTGTTTCGTCTTCCTCTCCATCATCTCGTTCAGTAAATGCATTAGGTTGGATCAAAAATCATGTCGTGTGATTTTTGGAGGACAGGAAGGCTCGCTGACATATCCCTTTTCGAAGACTTGATGCTAATCCAAGCAGTTTGTAAATGTATCGTTATGGGGAAATTGACGCTTGGCAAAAATCGAAATGCCTGAGTTTATCCACCTGAAGAAGGAATCGACAGCAAAAAAAAGTTCAGACTCAAAATTCTGTTGAGAGCACCTGAATTCGGCTGCAATGTTTGAGTATCAAACGGAAAATTGCGCTATGGGTAACGCATAAACTGACCATAGATACTTATACTGCTAGAATACTGATATCATCCATTTGGATCACTCTTCCCGTTTAAACCTGAGGAGCCATCTGAAAATCATTTGTTCGTAATATTTTGTCATGAAGGCACACCTTGCTTGTCCCTGCGCTTCATGAGCTTTCAATCCATAAAAACTAAGACGGCATTTGGCTAAACGCTTTTTTCCACTTGTCAAAAAAGGCAGTTTTAGTGTTGAATGTCTCCGCCTAATTGTGCCTATTGAAACCGTTTTGTTTTTCTCCCGCTATTGACATCGGACACTGGATGATGAATGATTCTTCATTATAATGAATTGTAAACGATATTGAGAGAGTAGTCATCATTCACAACTACTGCAAATCCAAAAGCAACAGACCATACTGGCAAAGAACGATGATTTCTGAATTTTTATGATTTATCAACACATTTTCCTTCACTTCTGTTGAATTTATCGATGCTGTTCAGTTTATGATCAATTACTTTGTCAGTCTGGAAAAGACCTTCTTGAGTCAGGTTGTTGGTATCCCTGACATTTCAGCAGTGAATTGGGATTAAGCGATAAAAAAAATTCATCTCCTCTTTGCCTTTTCCTAGAAAAACTGAATGCACGTTTCCCTGTGTCAGTCTTGCCAAGCCCCAAATAAGACATTTAGAATTTCGAAAGCGTTTCGGATGACTATGCAAAATGCAGGCTGTGCAAACAGATCAGTGAATGCTTCTTCTCCAATGAAAAATAAGACATTTAGAATTTCGAAAGCGTTTCGGATGACATAAGCAAATTGCAGGCTGTGCAAACAGATCAGTGAATGCTTCTTCTCCAATGAAATGATCCACTTATAGCTTAGAATAACAAAATGAATTACATTTGGTGGTCGGCAATGTCGTACTTTCTCAACAGCATGAGTTCCCTATTCTAAATTGGATATTTACTAGAAGTACTAGCGGATGAAGACGATGAAATGGATCAGAGGCGGAAGACACAATTTTTATTATTCTATTTCAAGAAACTCAAGAAACAGCTGGTGCGCAATAGGCTTTACGACAGAACTTGTACTACACGAGATTGCGTAGTGTGCCCTTACGGAAAACCCGGTAACTGCGCAAAAACTGGCGTCGTTTACCAAATCGAATGTATGAGCTGCTCCTCCATTTATATCGGTGAAACTTGTCGGCCACTAAGCGTAAGGATAAATGAACACCTAGCTAGTAAGAAACGTCAGAGCATAATAAGCCCACTAGGTAAACATAGGAAAGTAGAACACAGCGGTGATGATTTTGAAATCAAGTGCAAAATATTAGCCTACGAAGATCAAATCTCTTCCCGAAAGGCTTTAGAGGCGTCCTACATACTTGCCCGGGATCCGAAGATGAACGGCAAGAATGAAAAGCTGTCTATCACAAGTGATCTACTACCGTATCTTTCGTTATGCGAACTGTGAGATAGCTGACCTATATTTAAACAGCCTCACATTGTTCCGACTGCTCATTTCGTCACTGCAGTCCATCGAGCAAGTTCTGAAACAGATAAACATTGCTACCAGTGATACACTCGGTGGGTCGATTTCTACGCCCAGCCTCTCGATCTTCATCCTAGATGAATCGAGTACGCAGATGGGAGAAGGGCTTGGCAGCAAGTAGAGTGGTATCAAAGTGAATGACACCTTTCCAGGCCTCTGAAGACGGTGTGTAACCGAAACGTCAGGCAATAAAGTGTATCATTGTTGAAAACCTGTACGGCAAAGAAGATTAACTGAATTTATTCTATTTCATTTTTTCAGTGCACCTCGAGCATAATAGATATAGATGAAGATATATTACATAGTAACATCTTAATCTACATTACAGTGCAATTATACAGCTATGTGCAAACCTCTTTATTAAACCTCCTTTTCAAGGAATTACCCCACATTGTAGTATTGTGATTTGACAGTGAAAGGAATACTCAAATATAAAGTTGGCGTAAGCCTGATCAGTATTCAACAAACACTGCTTTACTTTTAAGGCCCGTATGCACGTACGTCCCCGCTGGGGAAGGGAGGGGAGCTGGATCCCCAAGGGAACGATCCCCTCCGCCGAACCCCGCAATGACAGAGGGGAGGGGAGTGTGAATGGTTTCAGAGGTATTGATCGAGCGAACCCCAGTGCATACGGGGTTGAATGGGGGAGGGGATCCCCTCCCCTCCCCCTCTCGAACCCCGTATTCGCGAATTTAACTCAATAACGCGGGGGAGGGGATCGACATCCCCTACAACGGAGTAGGGGTTCGATGGTGTAGGTCAAGCCAGAGAAGTGAGTATTCTGATTTCAATCAATTATTACAAAGCATTTTGTTCAAATTGATGAAAGATTTTCTATGGGAGCCGGGTTCCTCTCTCAGCGACCTGCAGCTTGCAGTTTTAACTCTCTCTTTTATATTCGCTTCTTGTAAAGTAATCCGGACATATATCTGCCAGTTTCAAATATCTGTAGAACGTTGTGACCATTCACGAGAGTTGAGCATTTTTTATCTGGCATGATAGTTTTATCCATTAAGGCTGGTACAACATATTGTAACTATCGCATTAAATGATAAATTGTTCTTATCTTGTTATCTTATCTGCTTTGAATAAAATGAAAATTAGCAGACTCGCGTGTTTCTGAGTAAAGATCCTCGGAGGGATGATCCCCTCCCCATCGCTCCCCTCGTGCATAGCAGGGATGGCCGCTGGGGATCATTCCCCTGGGGTAAAGGACGAAGCAGCTGATAGCTACAGCGTTTATAAGGAGCTGGCACGATTTGCAGCTTCAGTTATGTGTAGAAATGCTGGTTTTAATGTCCGCGCCCCCCCCCCCCCCTTTTTCGGCAGCATAACGTCTTCTACCCATTCACTGCATATACATACATCTTGACTTCTGTCATTGAACACCTTTAAGCTGAAATGGGCAGCATGGGCGCAAATGGGCAGCATCCATGAAAACAGCAGGAATATAA
Organism: Cylicocyclus nassatus; assembly: GCA_958299035.1. NCBI lineage: Eukaryota > Metazoa > Nematoda > Chromadorea > Rhabditida > Strongylidae > Cylicocyclus > Cylicocyclus nassatus. The sequence goes on from CATQJL010000001.1 coordinate 105,100,627, forward strand.
TGGATGTAGGAAATATTTCTTTAGTGTGCCGATCGCAATCACGGCAGACGGCATTCCGCAACGACTAAATATCGCCGAGACACATTGAAGGCGAGTAGCTATCAAAAGATAAGAAAAAGGAATAATTACTGCAAAAAAGCGGAAGCAAAATGAATTCCCCGCTCGATCTCCCCTTCTGCATAAGGGGGCTCCCCTCCCCTACTCCCAGGGGATCCCCTCTCCGGTATTGCCTTTCTGCATACGGGGATTCGCGTGGGGAAGGGAGGGGAGCCCCAGCGGGGATTGCAATGGTTAAACTCACATACCCTCCCCGCGGGGATGTACGTGCATACGGGCCTAAGAATAAGTTTTTTCTTCTAGTACGCTACCAATGCGACCCTGAGTCCTGAGTTACAGTCCATCATCACCTTTCTTCTGACTATTGGAAATGTAACCGAAATTTGGCTTGAGTTGCTGTGCAAAGAGAATTGATTTTTAGCTGCTTGAATAATGATGCTCTTCAAAAAAAGCAGCTTAATGCAACTCTAGCAGTAGCGAATGCGACAGGAAAATAATATCGCTTCCACTTCAATTAAATCATCATCTCTACCAGATTGGTGCCCTCTACAGGTCGGTCAGCGGTTTAGGAAATCCCCAAACTTGATGGAAAAATTATTGGCCGACGATTAGCTAGCACAGGGTTTAAAAATTCAACATCTTCACACTGGAAGTAAATTTTCGGATTTAAATCAACGATAAGTTGCCCATATAAGCACAGCCTTGGTTTTAAAAGAAATGGTTATCCCATCAAGAGCCAATCACATACGAATCTTGACTTTTGTAAGTGTGTGCTAAAAAAGACCCCTCGAGATAAACTGCAGTTTCATATATTCAGTGGCACTGATGTTGAATTTTTCCTCTGTCATATGTTTCTGTATCCCTTGTATGCTTATGAACAATGACACATTCTAGCTGTAGACTCATAATGTCGAGACTGAAGCTACAGCTGAGTCAACTGTGTTTATCAGGAAAAGGGGGCAGTTTCTCTTGAAAGGGAAGGCCCATCACCATTTGAAAAGCTGCGGTGTCCTTGACACCTCCTCTTGACCTTCACCTCTTTCATGACAAGCATCAAAAATAATATGCTGCACTCTTAGTCCATTTACACTAACTTTGTAGTCAATGGTTTCAAATTTACTGCCCGAAGCAAAATCTCCAATTACTCTGAATTTGATACATCAGTGAGATCTTACCATATTTATCAAATCCAAGTGTATAGATTCACACATGTAAGTGATTAATCGCAAAATAGCATAAAACCAGTTGAGGATATTTTTTTGCGACAAGCGAACCAACACAGCTTCATAAATCTGAGGATCAGCTTCACGATTATGGAATGCAGTAAATTTTTTGGAAGAAAACTCGCATAGGAAGTCAAAAATATTATATTGTAAACTGTCTGCCTTTGGACAGCAAATGCATAAAGTTCTCGTTTTGAAGAAAAACCCGTGTGCTACAACAATCTCTTCTACCCTTGTACTAACAGATTTTCATTCTAAGTAAGATTCCAAAAATCTGCTTAATTTGACCACTAATAGCCCACAAACTTTAATTAACAATATAACGATGCCTGGTACCCTAGTGACGAACGCGATTATAAATTCTGAAAATCCTATAATCCTCCAAAATCCGAATGGTAGGTAAAAATAACAATGATGAATATCAATTGCACACTAATTCAACATCATTTTTCCTCTTGACCCAATATCTCATTATTCATGCGTTGATCAGACGAAAATCTCTTTTATTTTCCAAATAGACTAACATTTTTAATTTGATCGCTGGGAAATTGATTATTCATTGTCTATTATGAAGTATAGACAAGATGCTACGAGCAAAAGTAGTGAGATTTAGAAGATACAAGATTTGCTTTGACTGCGACATTTTAAGAAAAAATCAATTTTGGTGAAGGATCCATATATAACAAATATAGGAATCCTGTTTCTGAGATCGCAAATATGCGATCCTTGTGTTGAACTTGTGCGGATACTTGAATAAATAGTTGCCCAACACAAACTGAGTCCAGAAAAAACATATTAGGTCATTTCGAAAAGTCTCGTGCCTTTAGACCCCCCCCCTCCGCGGTAAATTTTTCAAAGTAAAGATAGATAAACCTGTTCTTGGTATATGATGCAATATGTTTGGCTCCTTACCGTGTCTGTTTTTCAGTTATACATCCTCACCCCTCAAAAGTCAATCAGAAAATTTCAGGAAGTATCGCATTGCAAAACGTTTGCTTTCAAATCTCTCTCAAAGCTGAGTTATAAATCTGCTGGTGTCGCACAATAAAATAATAGGTTCGAAAAGTCATCAATTTACTTAGCAACTATCTACGTATTCCAATCACTGGATTGCTAATATTTGCCAATTCTTTGCTCATCTTTCTATACAGTGACCCAGAAGTATGTATTCATCGTATGATCCTCAATATCTCTCATCCCCAGAAGTCTTTTGCTTACCTTCAGATACCATTCTGCAGAGCTGGCTTCAACTTAGACTTGTACTATGGAGCGATTCACCGATCGCCCCTCATTACTGCAGGATTACGGTAAAAACTTAGAGAAGGGTTTTGGACTAAGGGCCATATTATGCCTTGAAAAGCAAAATAAACAGCATGAAAACTCTTACACTATGCTAATTTCGAACCGCTAAAACTGAATATGAAGTTGCACTTCACCGCAATGGTTCCTTCATGACTTATGCCGCGCAATAGAGTTTTTCATAATCTTGATTATAAAGTCGACTGCAAGAAATCGCCCGGATCGCTGTAGGCTGAACGCTCGCGAGCGCGCCTGCGACGCGCCTGCCGTGCACAGGCGCTATGTTGACTCACGCGCGCGATTACCAATGTTAGCCCGTCAGAGACGCGCGCGCGGGCGTTCAATCCGGGCTATTCCGTGCAGTCAACTATACCATTTGTAGAGCTTTACAAGCTCCTAAAAGGTTGAGTAATGAACACAGAGAGCGTGAAAACACCACTCTAAAGGCCTTCCGAAAACTTTTTTGAAACACGATCAATCCATATTGACGCTGTAAACTGAAAGTTCCTACCGTAATCCTACAGTAATGAGAAGCGCTCGATATTTTGCTTCATAGTAGAACTAAATTAAAGCCAGCTCTACAGGATGGTGCCCGAAGATAGGCAAAAGATTTTTTGGGAAGAGAAATATCAACGATCAAACAAAGTTTACAAACTTTTTAGAGACCCTGCATTCTGTATTATTTTTACACTCTAAATCCCCTACCACGCCGCTTCTGTTTTTATAAGCATAGATTACCACCATTAATTATGCTACCGCCTAAGCCTCTTTTGACGACTTTTTCGTTCCCGATTTTTAGTCTTTTTCCGCTCTATTTGAATAATCCATATGGCACTTAGCAGCTGATATCGCCCACACCGCATATAAATTGCAACTATCTGAACTCGTCAACTAATCACAGAAATGATCTACTCCACTTATTTATTTGCTGGGGTAAGTTCGATAAAACAAATTGCAAATTAATACTTCGACAATCCATGCATAGCTGGTACAGCATCGTGTTTTAAACGGAGTTGCCCGCATTTTGAGTCAACTTTTTAGCTAATTAGGAAAAATTTACAAGTAGAAACACGGTTTCCCTTGTATTTCAAAATTTCGAAGTTGTTTTAGGTTTTCCTCCTTTCGCTGACTGCTTGCAATGCGGCTGTCTACCGGATAAAACGGTCAAGTGAGCTTCTTTCCAACATCCTTCTACTCCTTCCAGTGTCTATTTTGACATTTTCTATTCAGCATACTCCTGCTCCAACACTGGAATGACAGATGCTATTCGAGATCAAATCCTCAACTATCACAATGCAGCTCGTCTGAGAGTAGCAAAAGGCATTGAACCAAATAATGTCGGAAATCTCAATCCAGCGAAAAATATGTATAAACTGGTGAGCGAAACTTTGTCTTGGAAGTACACTACTCACTTATCTCAAATTGCAAAATAGTCTGAACGGCTATTAAAACCAACGGCAAAAAAATCTATTGCCTCGTTCTTTCTAGTTATGTTTCGATAACTATTATAAAAGGATGAAGGATTCGGCGTCTTCAATACCCTCCGAGGGCATGCACTGAACGCACACATTAACTTCGTAGTCGAAGAGGCAATTGTATGCGTGCGAGCCTATTACAGTGACTTGTGGGGGCCAGCCGTTTCCAAGACAGTGCTTTTATCCTCCCAGATTACTCTGGTACCAATTTATGAGTCCCGGAGGGTAGAGGGCTTGGTTGGTTCTCTACCCTCCGGGGCTGGTAAGGGAGGCGGGGATCGAACCTGTGTCCGTTCTGGTCATAGCGGCGTCTCATACCACTACGTCACTCGTCCCCCGTAACTATTATACTTGAGAACAATTTGAGATTAAAAAGCGTTAGAGACTTAAAAATTTGCTTAGGAATGGGATTGTAACATGGAGCAGCAAGCACAGGCCGCCATTTCCTCTTGCCCTGGCAACTTGGCATCATGGTCCAATATGGCGCAGAATCTCGTGAAGTAAGTATAAAACATCTTTTAGAACTTTAACATGGAGTTTGCTCGCTCTGATAACGTGATCACCGTAATCAACGATATTACCGGCTTCACAAGAGCGGGCATTATCACTATTCCAACTCAAAATTTGCGGCTAATCGCTTTTTCGGGGCATTACCAAGGCCTTTCTCTAAAAGAAAACTACAGAAGCTTTGTAATATTTGACTCAAACCGAAATGTTAGTTTTTGCCTATGATTGATTCAAAATTCAGATACACTAGCACAGGCTCGTTCCCCAATCCAGCCACACTAATAAATTCTACAATGAATAATTGGTGGGATGCGGCGAAGAAGTATGGCGTTACCGATCCACAAAACAGATATACGAGCAGTAAATTGTACAGTTTTTCCAATGTAAGTTGTTTACGAAAATTCGTTTATCACTTTTTTCCAAGTTTGTTTAGATGGTCTTTCCTGAAACAACTAAGATTGGCTGCGCTTATAAAGTTTGCACCGGTTCCACAAATGCATTGACATTCACTTGCCTTTATAATGGAATGTGAGTTATCTATCGTGCATATAATATGGGTAAAAATCTTTTCTCAGTGGTTATTATACAAATGAACCGATGTGGGAGACCGGATCAGCCTGTGTAACTGGTGCGGACTGTACCACATACGCTAATTCTGGTTGTTCTGGTGGTCTCTGCACTAAAGGAGCTGATATACCAGGTTCGTAAAAACTCGTAATAATTATCTTGAGATAGTTGAGATATTGTGACTTCATATATTGAGTAGGCAAAAAAGTTTGTGTTGTAAGCAGAATAAAGGTGGGCAAGCGATAAGGAAGTCCAAAAAATGGGGCAAATTTTGAACATTTGCAAGCTTTCCTTTCTAGTTAACAATAAACAGCCAGCAAAGTAAACGCTTTTGTGAAGATAGACCTTCGCTCATTACTGCGAAGTTTCCCTGCTGCTGCTCTCCCACAATCCTTCAGCAGTCTTTCGAGTATTTTAAAAAACTTTTCGAGAAATGTCTGAGTTTGCAGCGCTGCATCGCAAAGCCGACGCACAGCATACCCCTCGAACTCAGAGATTTCCTATTTCGCTATGTAAAAAAAGGGAAGATGGTGCAGCTCGGTGGGCTCAGCACCTCACCTCGCTGCTCGACTGCCAGCCTGTAGAATCCCGGATCTGCGCGTCCGCGCGCAATCCAGTCCAAAAGTGAACAAGGAGAAATATCGCATGTATGACAAAGACAATATCACAAAAAAACCACACGGCTAGATTTGATAGATTTATCTATACCATTACAGAGAGGTTGACTACAAAAAATAAAAGACGTTAAAGTACCAAACTACAACCACATGGAATCAGCCCGCCTCACTCCGAGTCGCTGATAATCACCAAGCCTCTCTCAACACAAGAACTTTAGGGATTTGCCTCAGGGTCGACCGCTTAGCGCCCGGTCCTTCCGGAACAATGCTACCTTTCCACTACTCTCGAGATCTTACTTCCTCCACATCAAACCGACGAAGCTCTCGCGCGTATTCACATTTACATCCAGAAGACCTGTTGTTTGATTGCCATCCAAAAGCTTCTTCTGCGAGAGCTTGCTAACCGGCTGCCATGGACCCCATGAAAAATCGTTAAGAGGGCTGAATCAAATCAAAGAAGGAAGGAGGTGTATACGCCTATAGCGCCATCTTATATACGCCTCCTCTAGTCAGCAGGGAGCGGTCCGGGCGCGAACACAAGAGGCGCGCCTGGTCACAACGGCAAACGGCGTTCCCGGCCGCTGTATCGAGGAGTGGCTTGCATCGCACGGCCTGCGACAAAATCATTCGAGAAAGTACGACTTTGCAAAAAGTTTCAGGCCGACCAAAAATCATCACTTGGTAGACATTTCAAAATAAGTGAAAATTGAAGTATGCTCGTTGTGCCAGAAAAACCTATAATTATTTCTAGGTGTCTCATTATTTTCGGATTACTGTATTAATTTTCAGCTCTTTCTTCCTTGTTATATGTTTGAAAAGAATTCTAGTAATCGCTAATTTACTTAACACGACAAGTTAAGTGATAATAGAATGTAGAATCAATTCGATTCTCAGAATTTTGTGCTACATGTTACTTGTTTGAAGCTCACTTTTGGAAAATCGTTCCGAAGAAAACCTTTAAAAAAGTAATTAAAGAGAACGATATGAAAGACTCAAAATGCAAAAGCTAAAGTTTTACCTACTATCACAACTTCTATATATTTCAAGTAAACTGTAAATCAGCTAAAGATAAACAAGGCAATAACCCAGCATGTGCATCGCAATTTCTCAAGCGCATAGTAGGAAAAGCACTTCGAAAACGTAGCTTTGAAATGCGGAAAAAATTTCACATTGAAACACGCTTATTTAGCTTCAAGGAAGTTGCGGATAAGTTTAAAAGTAACATGAACTTCTGCAGTCGACAGCTTTCATATTGCGAATCAAAATATGGAGCACTTCTACAAGCAGAATTCTCAAAGTGTGCCATTAATTCATCACTTAACTCTTTAGATACCAACAATCAGTGCGCCACCAACACTGGAATGACAGACGCGGTTAGGCAGAAATTCCTAACTCTCCACAACAGCTTCAGGTATGCTACAATCATACTTTGAGAGAAAATGTATTCAAGTGTTTGCAATTCAGATCAAGTCTTGCTCGTGGGCTAGAACCTGACGCCTTGGGAGGAAATGCTCCGAAGGCGTCGAAAATGCTTAAAATGGTAATTTGTCCATCGCTTTAAGCTTGTTAGCCATTGAGCATCCGATTAAGGTTTATGATTGCTCTGTAGAAGCAAATGCCATGAAGCACGCTAAAAAATGTGTCTACGAACATTCTGAAGACAAGGAAAGACCAAATCTTGGGGAAAATCTTTATTATACCAGTGCCCTTAATTTTGACAAAGTTAAAGCCGCCGCTCAGGTATGCAAAGCCAAATGATTCATGAAATGACAGTCAATCCCTATTAGGCATCGCAATTATGGTGGAACGAATTGAAAGAATATGGAGTTGGTCCATCTAATAAGCTAACTCGTGCGCTCTGGGACAGAAACAACACGCAAATTGGTCACTACTCTCAGGTAATGATTTTCCTATAATTATTCTTCATAGAGTTAGTTCACTATTTCTAGATGGCTTGGGAAACTAGCTACAAGCTTGGATGTGCTGTCGTAGCCTGTTCCAAATTCACCTATGCCGTCTGTCAATATGGACCAGCGTAAGTGCAAGTAATAGTGCGCGAAGACAAGAATTACCTATTTTTTCCAGAGGTAATTACCTAGATAACTTGATCTACACGATTGGAAACCCGTGCACTTCTGACGCTGGATGTCCAGGATCATACACATGCAGCGTGGCGGAAGGATTATGCAATGTTGTGTGAACTTCTACTATGCAATAATAAACATCTATGAATTTCAAAATAGTTGCCCATTTTAGAATGTCGAAAGGGTTACGTGTAGATGAAAGTTCAAACAGACCAGTGTTAAGAGTTCAAATAGTTTACAGACTGCTATACACAAGGTGTGCTTAAAGTATGCATACACTATTTGGTCGTTGATATCTCTCTTCCCAAGAACTCTTTTGCCTACCTTCAAAAGAGTCATGCATTTTAATGCGGCACGAGACTTTCTCTTACGACTCATCTTCCCCTCCACATCTACTTTTTTGAGGTAATCTACATTAACGAATGTCAGATCACCTCAAAGGTTGCGAATGGACCATAATAATTATAAGTTAGAGAAAAGGAATTCTACTTAGAGTGAGAGACAGTGCAAGTAATGCTCGATTGCTCAAAAATCTCCCAAATAAATCTGCATAGGTCGGGTAAGCAAGCAAATTCTACAAGCATCTGGCTGTACTGTACTTGATTGCGAAAAAATGGACAATCTTCACTAAGGAGGACATCAGTTTTAGTCTGATACCGACATTTAGATTGTAACCCGTTCGGGGATACAGAGCAGTTTACTTCAGCCGTCTCAGAAACGTCATTTTGTGTAGACAAAAGGTCGTTGAAAGATAAGCCATTTAAACATTTCATAACCTGCGAAATTTCCAAATTTCCAATTTTTTGTGAGGATTAGATGCAAAATCATCAGATTACGGACACAAATTATACGTAAAGCTACAAGCTGCTTCCACTGCTCCATCCTTGCGGACTCCTGAAGGAGGCCTCAGCTTTGGTGGCTCTTGTGCCACTGCACTTTCAGCAAAATAGTTTCTAACTCATGCCTTCAGTGCATTTCATAGGACTTATATCTATCTGTGAACGCGAATAAAAAATATATGGGTACGAACAATGAGGAGAACTTTGTGAAGCTAGTCTGATTTCAAGGACTTTGGGAATTTTCTAGCATTTACAAGCAAATAACAAGTCACTTGCACAACTTTATAACCATGCAGGCTACTTTTATAAATTTCGCGATCCATTTTCGAGGAGGGGCAAAGAAACCTTTTCTTCCCACTCGGTTCTGCGCTGCTCGATACCCCAGAAAACAAAAGTCAGGTTTTTGTTATAAAGAATGTAGGATTCAAGCTGAAGGGGAATATGTCGAAGTCGCGACTAGCAACCGCATGTGGAGGGGGTAAGGAGCTTTGAAAACAATCCGATTCAATTGCTCAAGGGGATCTGCATTACGTGTCTAACTATTAGGTTGGTGCAAAAGTTTTGTCAGTTTTTTCAATCCATCGGCAAACACGCTGGAATGAAGATATACAAATATTTCAAAATGTATCCGATGGAGAATTTCTTCCTCTTTCCAGCAGCTAAACTCACATTGTGTTTCGTTGCAAGATTGACGAGATATTTGCTGGAAATTGCAACCACTCGTTTTTACCATGTCCAAATTTCGCTAATTTTCATTGTATGAGACTTTCGGAGGGGTTCTAATAACCACCAGATAGGGCAAATCATTTGCCGACTAGTGCAATTTTTTGTAGCCCTACGGCTTGTCTTTCAAAATTTCTACGATTTATTATTTGGAGTAACCAAATTTTACATTCAGCCTATTTTAAGCTCGTAGAACATAAAATGTTAAACATTTCAGTCATCATTCGATGCAACTTTTTCTCCTCCTTCTAACGCTTGCCTTTTTTCACCGAGACAGGCGAAATTTGTGGAAAAAATCGCAGTAATTCTCAATTTTAGGAGTGCGCACTGACGTAACCTATGTTTCAAAATCTTCATAATTTGAAGCGAAAATCGCTCATTTACTTTGTAATGGTCGCAGTAGTAATAATCGAGTGTTGAAACTTCAGTATTCTGTAGGTTTTGCAGTGTTTGGTGCAATAATAGGTTATGCGACTTTTCCAAAACACAACACTTTAATTATTTAATAAAAAGCTGAAAAAGCAGTTGAAAAAAGAAAAAAAATTGCATAAGTTGGCAAAAGGTTTGCCCTATCTGATGGTTATTAGAACCCCTCCGAACGTCTCATACAAAAATTTTCAAAATTGGTGAAAGTTGGACATGGTAAAAACGAATGGTTGCAATTTCCAGCAAATATATGTGAGTTCAGCTGCTGGAAAGAGGAAGAAATTCTCCATCGGATACATATTGAAATGTTTGTATATCTTCATTCCAGCGTGTTTGCCGATGGATTGAAAAAACTGACAAAATTTTTGCACCAACCTAATATTATGTTAGGTCGTTTCATGAGTTCGTAGAGTTTTAATAACAGTCAATGAATGACAAAATCCCAACGAAATTAAGTAAACAATATTTGTTCCGTTGTTGCGCATAATCTTCTGCTACCATGCAGATTTTCATTACTGTTTCTCCAAAACTCAGCTGGTCTGGCCCCAAAAAAGTCGTCTAACCAGCGCCTGAGATCGTTCCTCAGAATTAAAACAGACACTGCTCATATGATTTGTGATAGACTGGAACAGATGATAATATATTAGGGCGAGATCTCAGGAGTACTATGAATACCAAAGTGCCTCCCAATCAAAGTCTTACAGGGCAGCTATGACGGCGGTTGCTTTAGAGGGCCAAATTTTGTCGCGTAAAAAAGCTCACTGGACTTGCTTATTAGCTTACTATGATTTTCTAGAGTAGGAATCCGTTTAGACTGTGCGATCGGGTTCCGTATGGTTGGGTGACTATCTTGTTCTTGTCTAGTAATTTTCAATGGAGAAGCTCTTGCACGTCCTGCAAAAAGTCTTGTTCAGGGAGCACGCGAGAAAATGTTTTTTGTTGCACTTTGAGACCTTTTCTGGAAGCTGAGAACTTAAAGCAGATCAGCCTTTCATCGAAAGTAACTGATATGCTTTGAATAGCATGATCAGCTCTTCTCAATGACATACGCATCTTGCCGCAAATCGACCGCTCTTCAAAGAAATGAGAACGATAATGACAACTCTGCGAACTTATGAAAGGACCCAATATATTTGAGTGACTCTAGCATTCTTTGTTAAAGCCATCTGAAAAGTGCAATACCCCAATCAATGTTTTTCTTAAACTCCGATTAATCATTACTAACTCGGCTCTTTTTCCGTCAAAGTGTCACTTTTTGCGAATCCGTTCAAAATGTTATAAGAATCACAGAGGATTGTTCGGGCAAGGTTGGTATTCATTTACTTAAGTGTTATGTGAATGTGGACCTCTCATTTACACTATCCGCAGGTGCAAGGTTATAACATCAGCATAGAGGCGAGAATGTTGGTCGGGAAAATTAGGGCACCTACAGTATAAGAAACAGCCCTACCTATTTTCCCAAAAATGTTGCCATCAAACGTTCTCTACGCGTCTAATTTAACTACACTCTCTTCAAATGGTATATTTCACTTTATGGTGTTAGTCATAATCAAAGGTTTTTGAGTCCAAAAATACTTTTGTTTGCTGCGCTTCTTCTTCTACAGTGACTACTTGGTATGCATTCAGCTAAGATGTACTAAACTATTTTTTCTTAGATGCACCTCGAGTGCAGGCATAAATATAAATATTTTCCAAGGAATTTTTTTATCGTCAAAGTGTGCACGTCGCCACAATTGGGGTCATAGGGGTATGTGGTAAGCTGAAATATGTATGTCACAATGCGAAGAAAGGGGTAGAGGACTATATGTCGCCGAAAAAGGGCGGTCCCGGCGGTCATTTGCGACAAACACGCACCCTTGTGCATGCGCGGACATGCGTTACTGCAGGGAATCCGCGCAGGACTCTTCCAAATTCGGCGACATATAGTCCTCCACCCCGAAGAAAGCATCTGGCATGTCTGATAAAAGGGTTCTGGGTACCAAGAGGTGGTCGCCGCAAAACTAGTGTGCGGGTACGTCGCTGAAGCTTTGCGCGAATAGCATGCGCCGGTACTACGCTACAATATCTATTTTACCGTGTAATATAGCGAAGTAAAGGTGGGTAGACAGATCAGTCGCTTGCAAGATCTTTGGGGTAAATCTATAAGCAAGCTTCGATGTGTCTTAGCCTGCATTTGTCACAACTGATGGTGCAGTCGGCCGTTTTCCCAATGAAGACGTGTACTGAGGTGCTTTGTCAGGAAGTGCGGATAGCGCAGCGCCAGTAAGGGGTGCCACTGAGCTGTGAGAGGTACAAATTCCACGTGAATCCACGTGCTTCGCAAGTGCTCGCTTGCTCCTTTCATGTTATTGAATAATCTCTCAATCACTCAGTTATACGACAGAAATAGAGAATGGCATGTAAATGAACTTGGGAGATACTCAAGAAGATCCAAGATACTGTAAAACATGCATGAAACAATTATGTCTTTAGTTTATGCAGTATGAACTTGTATTAGCCATGATGCCAGACGGTACTGAACCCTGCCCGTCACTATTCACGTGCTCATCAGACCAAAAACCTCTTTTATGTAAAAATGATAACTCTTTCAACCTTTATGGGAGGATGATCATTGATTATCCATTGTGATGTATGAACCAGCAGATACTGAGATCAAATGTTTAATGCAAGCGAGAATTGCGAATACTGGAAAACCTAACAGTAAACTTATGGCACTCGCAGAAACATTTTGTTTACACTTTTACACCCTAAGGGATTTCAACAAATCAGTTCCATTCAAGGAACAACATTAAACACAAGAGTTCTGTTTTGAGATTGCAAGAGTATGATCAGCGGTGTCAAACTGCTGTAAATACTCAAAAATAGTTGTCTTTTCTAGACGATTTCAGAAGCGGGGCACCAAGTTTTTTGAAAGGTCAGGCATTTCTGGGCCTATGAGCTAATCCATGTTACAGAAAGATAAGGAGTTTGAACGGTATTGAGTTAAATAACAATTTTCCAATGGACATGTTTTCTTGGTAGTTCGCTTTAATTTCAAGCCATTTCGAAAAACTGCGAGAAAGATTTTGCTCCGTGTGCAATTTATCAAAATCTTAAAAATCCGCTAAAAAAAGATCGGGCATAACGGCAAAATGTGAAAAGATGGGTTCGAAATTTTGTTAAAATTTATCAATACATATTCCATCTATTTAGCGTTTGATATGTGACCTTCATTTTGTCCATATCATCTCTGTTTTCTACAGGTGCAGCTCATGTTCTTAAATTTATGCTACCACCTAAACCTTTTTCAATGATTATTTTGTTTTTAAGTCTTCTTCAGCTTTATTTGAATAATCCATATAACCTCTAAAGCTGTCTACATTGGTTCCACTGATGTATAAATAGCAAATTGACCCCATAGTCATAGAAATGATCGCCTCCGTTAACTTGTTCACTGGGGTGAGTTTCAGAAATAGATTGTCAAAAAAAACATCAAATGTTTACGCACTGTTGTTACGATTTTCTTGAAATTTTTACATTGTATTATCTCGAATTTGCTCCTCAGTCTCAAGTTTTTGAGCTGTTTAGGCCATCCTTCTTGCGCTGACTGCTTGCAGTGCAGCTATCTATCGGGAGAAACGAGCAAGTAAGTTTTGCTCCCAACTTTCTTTGCTCCTTTTCTCCATAAATAGACACTTTTTTCAGCATATTACTGCTCAAACAACGGAATGACAGACGCCATCCGAGATCAAATCCTCAACTATCACAATGCGGCTCGTCTGAGAGTGGCTAGAGGAGTGGAACCAAACAATGTCGGATATCTGAATCCAGCGAAAAATATGTATAGATTGGTGAGTACTCAAGAGATCTATTATAAAAGCTGTGGTTCCAGTAGCCTCCGCAATTGGTACAAAAAAAAGACTCTAAATGGTAATGTTTTGTGCTCAGTTTTGAAACCGTGAAATTAGTTATTGGCAAAAATCGCTAAAATTGTCTATAATCCATCTCCTTTAGTTGAGTTTCTTTGCAACATAATACGTTTTTTAAACCATTTGGACATGGAAACAATGGGTGTTAAAAAAACTTTTAGGATTGGGACTGTGACATGGAGCGGCAAGCACAAGCCGCCATTGCTTCTTGCCCAAGCACCCTGGAAACTTGGTCCAATATGGCACAGAATCTCCAGTGGTAAGTATAAAACGTTTCCAGTCTATAACCCAAACAAGATCTGCATAACTGCCGTTTGCTAGTGCTAGGTCGTTCCGAAAGTCTGTTTTTTTTTTCAGCCTATCAAAAACGCGCGAAATAAAGGCAACGCCTCAAACTACGTATCGTCGCAACGTTTCTTGCTCTTTTTAGCAGTGTCGTGTTCCTGTGCTAGTCATTCTTGTGGTTACTAGAATAATAAGTGGATCATGTCTTGATCTTTTTCAATTCCTCTTTTTGAACTCGTGCAAGCTTGAATGGCAATCAAATAGCTTGGACAAAATGCAATTCAGTGCAATTTATTGAAACCTATAGCTGCCTTTACAAAATATTTGCAATTATAATATTTGCGAAATATTTGCAATTACAATTTTTCTCTGATGCTATCAAATTCCACTTTTAATCATACCGATACTTGTATGACCTCAAAGGGCGCATAATTTTGTTTCCAAGCAGCTTTTTTCCCTCTTTCTGATAGGCATTTTTCTTCAATTCATGGAGTCCTTAGCGATAAAATTGTCATAACCTTGATTTTGAACTCGTCCCGATCTGCACCTGTAGAATGCGAAATCTGTTGTCTCGAAGCAGTAAATGCTCATTTGCATTGTAAAGTTAATGCATAATCATAATGGACTTTTGAAATCTCAAATTTCAAAGATTTGGTAGTTTTGGAGCGTTTGTGTTTTTTGCGAATCCGCAAAAATGAAAATTTTTAGAAAAGTTGTCTTGAAAAATGCTGAAAAGCCAGTTGGAGTGCCAAAAAATTGCATTGCCTTGCACTTTGCCTACGCTATCTGTTTTCTATCATATTTTTCCTGAAAGTCAAAAATGAAGATTGTTGACGTGGTAAAAAAATGGTGGATCGGAAATTTCGGCGATTATTTCTATAATCACAAGAGTAGCCAGAGCGGACATGACTGCTGAAAAGGAACAAAAGCTGGGTAGAAAAGTTTTTGAAACGTTGGTCTGCCTTCATTTCACGAAATTTTATAGCAAGTTGCAATACGAAAAAAAATTTGAAACTTTTTATCAGCACTTTTCTACCATTTAAAACATATTTCAAGAGCTCTGGTCCATTTTTTAAACCATCTATAGATCCGAGTTTGGACTGAATCACTTGTTACATTACCTGAAATCATTTTTGGTTCCATAAATTGTTGGAAAGCGAAAGTTTTTAACTAGCCATTACAGTAATTCACAAAAATCTGTAAAATTGTAACGTTTGTGAAATTTTTTACGGCGACAGAATTCTTGCACGCTCGAACTCACTGTCCCACTTTCCTTTTCAAGTGTTTCCAGAAGAAAATTTGCATTTGAGGTACACCAGCAGTGGTTCGTTTTCCGATCCAGCCACACAAATAAATTCTGCGCTGAATACGTGGTGGGGAGCAGCGAGGCAGTACGGGGTCACCGATTCGAAGAACAGATACAGGAATAGTAATCTCTATAGCTTTGCCAATGTAAGTGCCAATTTAAGGGTAGTCCAAGAATATTTGTTCATGAGTTTTTTCCAGATGGTTTTCCCTGAAACAACAAAAATTGGTTGCGCCTACAGGATTTGTCCCGGTGCCACAAATACCATGACCATCACCTGCCTATACAATGGAATGTCAGTTATCTATCACTCGTGTGAATAATATGAATAATGCAGTTTATTTCAGTGGCTATTTTACAAATCAAGTGATGTGGGAAACCGGATCAGCCTGTGTAACTGGTGCAGATTGTACCACATATCCCTATTCCGGTTGTTCTGGTGGTCTCTGTATCAAAGGACCGGATGTACAAGGTTTGCTGAAGCTTGGATGGATCATACTGAAACTTTGGAATCCACCTTTTCTCTGTAGTTTCTCCAAATAGGCAATTTGGCATAAGTGGTATGATTGATACGAAAATAGATAGGCTTTTTACACTTATAGAAGTATTGTTCTGAGTACTTTCGAAAATTGAAAAATTAGGTGAAAATACTGAGTCGATTGCTACCTGAAAAATTCCAGACACCAACTACATCTGCCCCAACAACTATGGAATGACAGACGCGGTTAGGCAGAGGGTTTTGTCTCTTCACAATAGCTACAGGTACAAACAACAATTCAAAAATCTGAAAAGCACAAAATTCACTCAAGTGTATTTCTAATATAGATCGCACGCGGACTAGAGCCTGACGCCCTAGGAGGATATGCTCCTAGAGCCTCGAAAATGCTCAAAATGGTAAACTGGTTCATCGCTACCAAGCTCATTGTTAGTAGCCTTCATTTTTGATTCAAGTTTTATGATTGCTCAGTAGAAGCAAGTGCCATAAGGAACGCTAACAAATGTGTCTACGCGCATTCCACCGATGCGGAACGACCAAATCTCGGAGAAAATATTTGGTTCACCACTGCGCAAAATTTTGACAAAGTCAAAGCTGCCACCCAGGTAAAATGAACCGGATACTCTCCATAAGATAACCAACCTTACTAGTTAGGCTTCGCAATATTGGTGGGACGAACTGGAAGAATATGGAATAGGTCCGTCAAATAACCTTACTCTCGCGATTTGGAACAGGCCTAATGACGTCGGTCACTACACCCAGGTAATATTAATCTTCTATAGAGATTCTATACAAAAGTCAATTTACTGCTTACAGATGGCTTGGGATACTAGCTACAGGCTTGGATGTGCTGTAACATCCTGTTCCGGCTTTACCTATGTCGTCTGTCAGTATGGACCAGGGTAAGCCCCGGTAGTTTCACAAACAGGATTATCCTATCTTTTTCCAGGGGTAATTACTTCAACAACCTAATCTACACAATCGGCAACCCATGCACTGGATGTGGATCGTATACATGCAGTACAACCGAAGGATTATGCAATGTTGTTTGAACTTTTATTATGCAACGATAAACATTTTCAAACTTTATGAGGAGTACATAGCGTCCGTATAGGCAGGGGCCATAAGCAGGCATGAAAAGTTACACTAAAACTTATTGTCAAAAGTTCCAAGAGCCACTTTTACATCCAGGGTGCTCCACATGAAAATTGACGCAAAAAAATGCTACACTGCATCGAAAAAAATCAAGTTTCAAACTATCAACTTTTTCTGATACCCATAAGTTTCTGCATAAGATGTTGTTAACCTGATTCAAAACTTGCTCTTCTGACTTAGGTATACGCATTTGATTTATTTTGTGAATTTGCTAAGAGCGCGCTGCCATTTTCAGCATGCTGCTTTCAACAGATTTTCCCCATTTGACAAGTTCTGGAAAGAGTAAATTATGAGCTTTTTATTATAGCAGCGTCCAACAGCAGGTTGCTGAATTCCGGCTAAAAACACTTGAATTTCGCAGCACAAACATATTTCCAACAATACTTGCCTTATTCGGAAATACTAGGTTGATGCAAAACCAATGGCCGATTTGCGAATTCTCACTTTGACGTGCTATAACTTTCTAAAAGATCCACATTTCTGAATGCGGCAAAGACCCCCAGAAGCAGCAAACCTTCCGCAATACAGCGCATACTCATCTATACTCAAACCATAAACGGGAAGAGAAATACGGACTAAAAGACAAAAAAGGTTCTTCTGCTAGAACCTTGTTTTTGACAATTCTCAACTTCCTTCAAAGTTTCTTAGTATGAATGATAAGTGGCCTATCTTGTAGCCGCAAGCCAGTAGTACAAGATGCAATAAAAAGAAATCGGACAAAAAAGTTTGCGAGAAAGAATAAAATTGAAATTCAAAATTTCTCAGTTTTTTCAACATTTTTTCAGTGTGCCTCAAAGTCCGGAATATAGAATTTTCTGATTTTCTACGTAGTGAACAGATAGATGTTTTTGCAAAAACTGCTAATAAATGCCCTAGCCCTACGCTTACAGAATAGAGCAAAGCTTCGGCGACTGACTTCTTCATAAGAAAATTATGGGTCATAAAATGACCGCAACAGCTACGCATATTTAGACTCCGATATGTCAGTCTGGATAGCTTTAAAGAATGCAGTTAAGTATGCATAATGTAGAAAATTTCTATTACATACATTAGCTAAATTTTTGAAGAAATCCCATTGATACGCGTTTGAATTCTGGCCGGAAAAATGAATGCAATGAAATTCTGGATTTGGATGCTGTTATTTGAAGCTCAGTAACTTTATAACACATGAGAATGAGGGCCCGTTTTAAGCACCTTTAGATAGAGCATGAAAACAGCTTCGCGATGGGATACTACTATTGTAAAGAAGAAGTATTGATGGAAAAAGTCGCAAAGGCTTGGAAAATCGGCCATCATTTTTGCACCAACCTAGTATATCCAAGATGCAGAGTTTGTCCAAGGAACTGTATTGAATGCTAATTCGATTTCTGTGATCTTACTGTGATTTATCGTTTTTTTTGTAAAATGTATTGCAATTGTAAGAATTTATTATCAACGTTGTTTTCCACAAGAGTTCTTACAGAATGCCTGCCTGATAACCTATCAAGAAAAACCCGAACGTCAAAGTGTTTCTAATTAATGTGCCATATACAAGCTGAGCTCCTCTTTTTTCTGATGGCAGCAAAGCAGCTAACGGAAAGTGCTCCTTTTGAGACCTTTCCTAAATTTAGAAGCGCGTCGTCTCAGACTTGGTTTCGTAGCAATAGACGACTAGCTTAACATCTATTTATTTCTTTCTCTCCCTTTGATTGGAGTTAGCGTTACAAAATAACGACTGAACCATGCATTATTGTATGCAAAGTCCTTTCCCACTACTTTGAGAGTTTCAATGTGAACAAAAATTCGACACAAACAATCAACACATACTGTTGCAAGAAGCGGAATATCGACTTGCTGCAATGAATGGAAAAAGCGTATACAAAAATGCGGACATTGGAAGGCCTCTATGCAGCAGATACTAGGCACTCGAGAAGAAGTTCAGGCTTTGAATGACTAATAATAATGAGGAATAATTATAATCATGATCGTAATGTACGTTATGGATTCTATCTTCTCTGGAAAGGCGAATAACACTAGACTTATTTCAAGTGGTGATGAACAAAGCTCAGCAAGGGTGGCGCTTTCACACGCTTGATATCGTATTTAAGGGGGAAGCAAAAGTGAAATCGTAACTTCTTAAAGCGGAGGGCGAGGTACTCGGATCTGACAAATTATTAGCAAGCACAACCCTACTTACGAGGGAAGTACTTTCAATGGCCGTGGCCTTTTGATATGAGATGCATATTATCTGAAGCAGCTTCGGACGCTGATTCCCAAAAGGCTTTCCTTTTCTGCGGAACGCCCTTCTGAAGAGAGTTATGGAGGCCTGAAAATCCTATTTGGGGGCGCCCTTTGAGTTTCAGAGCGATGCTAAGTGCGTCGGTGGTACAGTGGTGTAACCTTTGTACATATTTTTTTGGGGAGAAAACCAAATCAAGAAGCAGGCGTTTTGACAGAAAATTTTTTCCTTAGTTCACATTTGCCAAAAGTATTACAGTAAGTGATTGCAGACGAATTAGAGTGGTTTTTAAACTCACATTCAAAGTGCAAAAGGTTCGCTCTGCACCGGATTCGAACCACCGACCTTTCGCCTTCAATGCCAACAACTAACCATTACACCACTGTACCACCGACGCACTTAGCACCGCTCTGAAACTCAAAGGAGCCCCAAAATAGGATCAGGCCTCCATAACTCTCTTCAGAAGGGCGTTCCGCAGAAAAGGAAAGCATGTTTGGAATCAACGTTCGAAGCTGCTTCAGATAATGTGCATCTCATATCAAAAGGCCACGGCCATTGAAAGTACTTCCCTCGTTAGTAAGGCCGATTTTGAGGCTTCAACGTTTCTCACCAGTAACAGGTAAATAAGCACGTTACAAACACGATACAGAATGAACTTGTGTGCGCAGGATTCGCAACGTGTCAAAACATGATGCTTGTGCGCAAAAAAAAAACAAACAGGTGTTTGTTTACAGCGACTAAGCAATTTAGAGCCATCAAATTTGGTGTGTAGCTTCATGACGATGATGAAAAGAAAAGCATGAAAAATTATGAAAAAATCATGTGACTGAGAGGAGTTGTAAGTGTTTTTCTAAGTTAGGTTGCTCTCGCGCAATTTGGGAGCACCCTGAAGTTGCGCGAGACCAAACAAAGTCATGATTTAACCACTTCTTCACATAATTCTTCGGAAATTTTTATACAGGGTGTCCCAAAAAAATGTATCGAACGTTTGATCGTTAATATCTCTCTTCCCAAGAAGTCTTTTGCCTTGCTTCAGGTACCATTTTGTAGAGCTGGCTTCAACTTAGATTTGCATTATAGAACGAATCACCCATCTTTCTTTATTACTGTAGGATTACGGTAGAAACTTGAAACACATGGTGTCAATGTGAAAAAAGCTGCCGTTTCAAAAATTTTCAAAAAATTGTGAAAACTTGTGTATTAGGGTTTTTATAGACGCTGAGTTCAATACTCAATTATTCACAAGATTGCGAAGCTTTTTAAAGGGTGTAACCGCACTTTCTAGAAACATTGAAAAAATGGCCGCTACTTCTTACGTGGCATAACTCTTCAATGAAGCATCATAATAAATTGGGAACTTTACAGTTATAATCAGCAACTCTAATTAGCCTGGTGTAAAAGTGTTCGGGCTGTTTTGTTTCCTTTCTGGAGCAAAATATGGCCTTTCATTGCTTAAAGGCAGCGGACAGGCAAAATGGACCCCTGTCAGATTTTGGTAGTTTCGGGTAGTGGACCCCCCAAGTACACCGTAGCCCCAACCCCACATTCCAATTCATGCGCTAAGTCCTGAAAAAAACGCTTCAAAACTCCACCAGCCCCGCCCACTTGCATTGAGTGGGCGTTATTGGTGGAAGTTTGAAGCGCTTTTTTCAGGACTTAGCGCATCAATTGGAAGTTGGGGTTGGGGCTACGGTGTACTTGGGGGGTCCACTACCCGAAACTACCAAAATCTGACAGGGGTCCATTTTGCCTGTCCACTGCCTTTAAAACTCTCTTTGAAACTTCTACCGTAATCCTACAGTAATGAAGAGAAATGAGTGATTCGTTCTATAATGCAAATCTAAGTTGAAGCCAGCTCTACAGATTGGTATCTGAAGCAAGAGAAAAGACTTCTTGGGAAGAGAGATATTAACGATCAAACGTTTGATACATTTTTTTGGGACACCCTGTATAAATCTATTCTTCAGTTTAAGGCTCTACCTATGAGTACTTAATTACCCCAAGTTTCGACCTCTTTGCTTTGCTACGACACTTAAACATAAAAAAGCCTTCTTCTTTTCCGCCTTCTGTTGTTCTATCCCTAATTTTCTGGATTTTTTTCAGTTTTATCCACTCATCAATCGCTGCAGATTATAAGCCGTACTTCCACAAATCCACAACTGTTTATTCGTAAATGCAATGTCAAAGGGGACCTCGTTTCCAAGATTCTCAAGTACCACCTCGTGCCGGACCCTGGTGATGAATGGAGCTGGAATTTTCATGAATTCTCATGGAAATTTGAATGTTTGCAGTTTCAAATGTTTGCAGTTACAAAAACAATCGGAACATCCAACTTTTAATCAGCCAAATATTGATAACTAAATCTGGCTATCTTATACATAAAGCTGAATGTCTGTTTGTATGTCTGTCTGTATGTATGTATGTATGTATGTATGTATGTATGTAAGTGTGTGCGTATGTTCCGAATAGAAAATTCCATTTCTGAACCGATCCGGACCAAACTTGGCACACATACACTTCGAGCCCCGGCGGGTGTCATAGGCTACTTTTCGTCATTGATCGATATCGATTTTATCGATTTTTTGCAAAATTTGACCTACGGGGCTGGGAGTTTGCACAGGGGCAGTCGAGCATGGGGATTCCGAATACAATATTGGTTTTCAAGATTATCGACTACTTTTATCGATTTTACCGATTTTTTTGCAAGGTTTGAGCTACGGGCTGGGAGTTTGCACAGGGGGTAAGTGTGCATGCTGATTTCGAAAACAAGGAACGGGAAATGAAGTGTAGAAGTGGGCACAGAAAAAGCTGTGCAGGGATAGGGATGAGAACTTTATCACAACGTTTAGACAGGGTCAGGCGGAGCCGGGTAGGTAAGCCAGCTAGTAACTAATAAAACTAAATTATGCTATTCTTCACGTAAATGTTATGATTATTCAGTCAAAGAAAAATTATGCAGATGATTGAATATATACGAAGACGATTTCCTCCCCAAAAAACCAAACACTCTGTGCAAAACTTTCTAGTTTATCCACCAATGGATAAACTTGCAGCAGTCACTGCATCTTATATATGAAGCTGAATGTCTGTTTGTATGTATGTATGTATGTATGTCTGTCTGTCTGTCTGTCTGTATGTCTGTGTGTACGTATGTTCCGAATAGAAAATTCCATTTCTGAACCGATCGGGACCAAACTTGGCACACATACACTTCGGGCCCCGGCGGGAGTCATAGGCTACTTTTCGTATCGATCGATATCGATTTTATCGATTTTTTGCAAAATTTGAGCTACGGGGTTGGGAGTTGGCACAGGGGGGTAAGTGAGCATGGGGATTCCGAATACAATATTAGTTTTTAAAATCGTGCATTACTTTTATCGATTTTATCGATTTTTTTGCAAAGTTTGAGCTACGGGGCTGGGATTTGGCACAGGGGGGGGGGGGTAATCGAGCATGCTGATCACCCCCGTGGGTGATCAGCATGCTCGTTTACACCCCCCCCCCTGCCAAATTCCAGCCCCTAGCTCAAATTTTGCAAAAAAATCGACAAAATCGATAAAAGTAATGCACGGTTTCGAAAACTAACATTGTATTCGTAATCAGCATGCTCGATTACCCCCCTGTGCCAAATCCCAGCCCCCTAGCTCCAATTTTGCAAAAAATCGATAAAATCGACATCAATCGATAACGAAAAGTGGACTGTGACACCCGCCGGGGCCCGAAGTGTATGTGTGCCAAGTTTGGTTCGGATCGGTTAAGAAATGGAATTTTCTATTCGGAACATACGGCGGAGCCGAGTATGCCAGCTAGTTGCTCATATAGCAGAAGTCGAACTGTACTTTCTGACCTAACAATCAGCAACAAAGAGGACGCTCTGAATCCTTAGCCAAACAACGCCCTATGAAAATTCAATTTACAATGGGTTTGTCGTGAAATCGTCATCAAATCTGAAATCATATGGTGTGTTTACGTAAAAGTTGTAGTACACCAAGACAACAGCGACGAAATATATGGGAAGAGCAATCCTCGAGAACTAATCTACAGCGCTGATAGAATTTTGCGCCAGACCGAAAGGATCTGTGCGGCGACCCTAAAAAAGTCCTTTTGATCATGTTCAATGAAGAAATTGTTGGTTTCTTACGCTATTTACCATCCAGTAATATAATCGCCATCCGACACTGTCTCTGAAAAAATACGAGGTTTTTAGCCATCTAGCTTTTGGTTGAACTGGGTACTAATTACTGCTGAAATTCCTCGATTGTTTGTAGATGCCCTTCTTCATAAGACGAGACGGATTGCTTCTGACACAAATGTTGCTTTCTCAGTGAAGTTTTCCGAACTCGATGATACATTGAATGTCGTCCGCCATCACTTCGAGTCTGATGGATGTGCTTATATTCTAACGATTTTCACATATAAATGTGGTTGCTTTGATGCTATTTGTGGTCAAAAAAATGGTTTCGTTACTAAGCCTCTCTATGCGGATGGTGTAAATTTCCGAGCTTTTTGCTTTATTGTCACTTATGGTCACAACAATTACTAACCATTCCTGTCTGCGGCCGAAGATGATCGATATGGAATTTTCTCGGTGGTCGACGATTGCTGTAAACATTGGTGTCAACTGAAAAATTAATTTAAGAGCAATAAGAGGCAGTTCACCTGAGTACAGCCGTTCTAGGAATTCTTCTAATGATTCGCCACATTCGCTCCCTTTCAACTGCTTGTATCTCTGGATCTCCGGTGTTGAACTTGGTGAAGTAGTGAACTACAGTAAATTCAACCATGCATATCAAAAGTGTTGTGTAACAGATCCAGATGTAGATATCCAAAGCGGTTGGGAAGTTCACCTAAAACATAGAAAGCTCAATTTTCTACTACAGTGCTGAGAAAACGCGAACTACGACTTTAAGTTCAAGTAAATGAAACATCAATAGATCCTGCAACTTTTGTAAGCTAAAAAAGGACAGGAGTAATAGCGAGGTGAACAGTGTACAACTTACCTTAGGGACATCTGATTTGCTGTCATTGGAAATCAGCACCATGGTAAGAACAGAAGTGATGCCTGCAAAAAATGATTCCGTAAAAGTTATCGACAATTCAGTCCAAACACATACCCATTCCTATACGATCTCCGGTAGCTTCGCGACTCGTCCAAAGGGCTACCCAACATAGAAGTACAATCAACGTGCATGGTACATAGAAGTTGATAAGAAAGTATTCGAAATGCCTTTCGAAGTAGAACCTGACTTCTAGAGCCGAATAGTTGCCTAAACTTGATTCAGCTTTGAAAAGCTTCAGAAGACTCTTGGGAAGCTTTACATGAGCAACTTCTAGAATTTCTTTACGATCACGTGTCATATTCGTTGAGTTAAGCACTTGGAATCCTGTCATTGTGAACTGGGCAAGCTCCTTGATTCCATCGTAGTCCATCTATGAAACGACAACTATTGTCCCATTCTTAAGAAAATAGTAGATGTGAACTACTTGAACTCCTCTATCCAATCCCACTACTCTCCAGTCGTAAAGTAATTCATCTTCCCCGTATGCATAGGATCCTATCACAAGTCGACAAGCCTGAAGGAGCAGTTTATAGACAGTGGTAGTATGGTTGATCATTTCAAGAAAATGTGTGAGAAAAGCGTGAGAACTCTGAAAGATTTCCCCGGTAGAAATTGCTGAGATGAGAGGACAAAAAAGTCGGGTGCATCGGCAAAACTGATTGTAGCAAAATCAGAGTGAGAATTTTTCAAAGTCTATTGAACCACACAATTCCATTCCACCGTGTCGCGGCTCCGTGATGCGAGCACTCCTAGAAGTAGGAGGCCGGGAGCACTGGTTGCTGCCGCGTTATCCAGCGACGAATACGGTACTTTCTCATGCTTGCCGCAATCGCCGCTGGACCTCTCCTCGCCTTGGCGCGTTGCCAGCAAAAAGCCTATATATAGCGGCGGCGCCTCATTGCAGCGTCTGTTCGCTTTCGTTTTCGATCCATAATCTTTTCGTATGTTTTCCATTGTGCTCGTGCCTGGCAGTTAGCTCCCGCTTTTGATGTTTCTTTTGCGTTAGCGGTCGAGCGGATCGGAAGTTGTATAGTATTGTAATTCAAGACGGATTTGGGATTATTTCGGACGAGCCACTTTTGGAGCTTTGAGATTTAAGATATTCAAGATCTTGTAAACTTTGGGAGCGGGGAGGCTGTCGCGCCTGGTGTCCGGCGACGCGCGGCGGATCTGTTTAGGTGAAGCCTCGGGAGCATTTCTCTTATTTGTATTTATAGTCGCGCACATCGGTAGCACGGGATGGGGCAGCTCGTGCCGTGTTGAGCTTGTTAACGTTTAGTAGTAGTTTAGTCCTTATCTTACAAAGGAACGAAACTCAATGTCCGTGGCCTTTTGAGACGAGATGTATACCATTACACTCGCCTTCGAACGGTGATTCCGAATCTGACTTCCTTTTCTGCTAATCGTTTCTCTGAAGGAAGTTATGGAGGAATTTTGAGCCAACTTTATCCGCCCAAGGGTATGGGCACCAGAACGGCCTCTACCGGCGCCATGTTATTGTCTAGTGATTAGTGTGATAGCCTCATAACTTGATACAGGTGTAGGTTCAAATCCTTTTGTGTTTTTATTTTGCATTACCTCAATTAAAGTTGTTCGAATTCACTCGGATTATGGTCATTTACATTTTAACGCAAATAGTAAATTTCCAAATTTGCACATTTTCTGAAGAGTAAGGGCGTACAGTTAGCTCGAAGATGCGAAAGAAGGTTTATTGGCAACGCAGAACTGAAAAACACAAAGTGATTCGAACCTACACCTGCATCAAATCTTGAGCCTAGGCGCTAACCACTAGACCACACCGCACCTTCACTGCTGCTGCTTTGAATATATTTCAGTGGACAACCAAAGCCCGCACAATCCTTTACAACATCTTTGAAGCGATTAGCAGAAATGGAAGCCAGATTCGGAGTCAGCGTTCCAAGACGAGTGTAATGGTGTACAACTCATCTCAAAAAACCACGGACACCGAGTATAGTTTCCTTGTTAGTAGTTTCCTTCGTAGTTTAGTTGTGAGTTTTTGTGTAGCCTTTTATTGTCTCTTTGATGTCATAAGGATAAAAACTTAAACTTATTTTTTTGTCTAGACGCGCGCTAGGGCAACTTAGTAGGGTAGGTTGCGTCGTATGTATTAAGCGGGCAAGCGCTTAGGTAATTCGGGTTAGATCTAGGTGCTTAGAGCCCGCCCAGCCGCCACACACCGCTTACCAAACATGACTACATAATCAAGCAGTCATTGTATAACCCTGACCTTTGATGGTAAGCCTACTGCTGAACAGGACAGTCCCATCCGGATATAATCTCACCGACCTAGTCGTCATGGTGTGCGTGTACGACCGAGCACCATTCCAGAAGTACTGAATACTGATAAAGACAGAATCAGCACATCTACGTTATGATTACCGTATCTGGCTTCCAAGTCTTGTCGAGCATCGCCATGCTCAACGATAGAGATTGCTTGGATCGTGTTCCATTGAATTTTAATCTAGCGTCAGTCCACATTTGTCGGAAATAGCAGTTAAAAGAATATGTCTAAAAAATCTTTCGCTGTTGATAGGAACAGCTTCAAAGAAATTGGTAATTTCTCACATCCGTTAGGTCAGATATGGGGCCCATGGTGCGGACGTTGATGTCTATGAACACCGTGGTTTTCTCCACCAAACCATACCTCATTGTAAACTTTTACCTTGGATAACTTTTTGTAAGTTCTCAGGGGTAGACTGCTTACTGTTGAAGCCTACTCTGAGGTGTCGATCATAACCTTCCAATACTTGGTTCAATAAAAATGTCACATTGTGAGCAACCCCATCGAGACGGTGTGCTGATTGAAAAAAATGCAAGGTTGAAAATGGATTAAGTCAGATCAAACAAAAAATGAAGATGAGATTTACATTGAGGAAAGCATGAATCTGAGTCAAATAAAGAATTACTGTTTCTCCCTTTCAGACTTCATTATCTACATGCTAGCTTTTCTAAAAATCTGTAAATCTGAGTCTCTCTGCGCAAGTATACATGTTATTAAGTGGTCCTTTGAGTACTTCATCTATACACCGAGAATTTCGAGCATGTATAGATCTGAACGGTTTTTTTTTGCAGAGCAAAATATTAGATCGAAGCAAAAGTTTTGCCAGTTTTTTTTTTTTGAAATGAGCCTCAGATCCCGCACAGTAAAGATAAACAAACATTTCAAGTTGTATTCGATTCAGAATTTCTTCCTCTTCCCAGCTGCTATATACTCAGAGCGTTTAATTGAAAGAGTGCTGAGGTAATTGCTGGAATTTACAAATTTTCACCATGTCCAACTTTCGCTAATTTTCAGAACTTTTGTATGAAATTTTTGGAGGAGCGTCAAAATTCAGCAGATAGGGCAGACCTTTTTCCATTTTTGAAGCTCTGTGGCTTGTACTTCAGGGTTTTTATAATATTTTTTTGAAGTGAACAAATATTATATTCCGCTTATTCTCACCTCATAGTACATAAAATGGCAAGCAGTTTAGGTACCATTCGATACACATTTTCTCCTCTTTCTAACAGTTGTCTTCTTCTGGGGAGACATGCGATATTGCGCGGAAAATCGCAGTATTTCTCTAGTTGACGAGTGCGCACTGTTAAACCTAAGTTTCGAAATCTTCACATTTTGACGCGAAAATTGCCCATTTACTTTGTAAGGTCAGTAACTAAGCGAATTTTGAAATCTCATCAATCTGAATATTTTGCGGTGTGGTGCAATAATAAGGCATGCGATTTTTCCAAAACTCAAATTCAAAAATTAAATCGAAAAATCTTAAAAGAGTAAATGAAAAAACTGAAAAAATTGCTTTGGTTGGCAAAAGGTTTGCCCTAGCTGCTGGTAATTGAATCTCTCACAAAAGTTTCCAACAGTATTCGTGAAAATTAGCGAAATTTGGACATTGTGAAAGCGAAGGGTTGTAAATTCCAGCGATTATTTCAGCACTCTCTTAACGGATCACATTGGCAATAAAGCATCTGGAAAGAGAAAGAAATTTCTTTCTTATCGGATACAGATGCTTGTGTGTGAGACGTTTGTTTATCCTCACTGTACAGGAGTTCATTTTGAAAAACTAACAAAACTTCTGCACCGACCTAATAGTTATTAAACATGAAGCACCCTTGCTGAAGAGCTGCAAATCCAGTAAAAAAATGTTGCGTTAACACTTTCGAAATTTACCTCTCATTTTTGACTGAGCTGTGCGATTTTCTAGCGCTCGAAAATCGGACGCTTTCAATCTTGAACGAATTGGCAGACGTGAAGGTAATGAAGAAAAGCAAATTTACCAGCATCCTTTTCATAACCTGGAAGCCAAATGTTATTGAGATATCATAAGAAGTTAGCGAGAAAAAAAAACTAAGCTTTCAGTCAAAGGCTAGCGCTGCTGAAATCCGCATAACAAGTGGGTCGAAGCGTTGAAAGATGTGAGGAGTGAGATTAATGATAGGATAACCTCTAGTAGAGCAGCGAGGCAGTACGGGTCACCGATTCGAAAAACAGATACAGGAATAGTAATCTCTATAGCTTTGCCAATGTAAGTGCCAATAGGGTAGACTAAGAAGATTTGTTCATGAGTATTTTTCAGATGGTTTTCCCTGAAACAACAAAAATTGGTTGCGCCTACAGGATTTGCCCCGGTGCCACAAATACCATGACCATCACCTGTCTATACAATGGAATGTCAGTTATCTGTCACTCGTGTGAATAATATGAATAATGCAGTTTATTTCAGTACTATTTTACAAATCAAGTGATGTGGGAAACCGGATCAGCCTGTGTAAATGGTGCAGACTGTACCACATACCCCTATTTCGGTTGTTCTGGTGGCCTCTGTATCAAAGGACCAGATGCACAAGGTTTGCTGAAGCTTGGAAGAAATCCCCTACCAAGCCCCTTCTGTTTTTCATAAGCATAGATTACCACCATTAATTATGCTACCGCCTAAGCCTCTTTCGACGACTTTTTTGTTCTCGATTTTTAGTCTTTTCCGCTTTGAATAATCCATATGGCTCTTAGCAGCTGACTACATTGATATCGCCCACACCGCATATAAATAGCAACCTGAACTCGTCAACTAATCACAGAAATGATCTCCTCCGCTTATTTATTTGCTGGGGTGAGTTCGATAAAACAGATTGCAAATTAATACTCCAACAATCCATGCATAGCTGCTACAGTATCGTCTTTTTAACGGAGCTGGCTGCATTTTGAGTCAACTTTTTAGCTAATTAGGAATAATTCAGAAACTCAGTTTCCCGTGTACTTCAAAATTTCAAAGTTGTTTTAGGTTTTCCTCTTTACGCTGACGGCTTGCAACGCGGCTGTCTACCAGATAAGACGGTCAAGTAAGCATCGTTCCAACATCCTTCTGCTCCTTTCTCCCGTGTCTATTTTGACATTTTCTATTCAGCATACTCTTGCTCAAACACCGGATTGACAGACGCTATCCGAGATCAAATTCTCAACTATCACAATGCAGCTCGTCTGAGAGTGACCAAGGGGATAGAACCAAATAATGTCGGACTTCTCAACCCTGCGAAGAATATGTATAGATTGGTGAGTGAAACTTTGTTATAAAGTACATAGCTTATCTTGAATTGTAAATTGGTTTGAACGGCCACTAGCATCATTGGCAAAAAGAAATCTATTGCCCCATTTTTTTCTAGTTGTGTTTCAATAACTATTATTCCGAAGGACAAATTGAAATTAACAAGCGACTGAGACTTAAAAATTGCTTAGGAATGGGACTGTAACATGGAGCAGCAAGCACAGGCCGCCATTGCCTCTTGCCCTGGCAACTTGGGAACATGGTCCAATATGGCGCAGAATCTCGTGAAGTAAGTATAAAACATCTTTTAGAAATTTAACATGGAATTGGCTCGCTTCGATAATGTGATCAGACTATCAGCTTCACAAGAGCGAGCATTATCACTATTTCAGCTTAAAATTTGCAGCCAATCGCTTTTATCCACATTTTTCGGGGCATTATTCACCAAGGCCTTTCTCTAAAGGAAAACTACACAAGCTTTGTAATATTCAGCTCAAACCGAAATGCTAGTTTTTGCCTATGATAGATTCACAATTCAGATACACCAGCACAGGCTCTTTCTCCAATCCAACCACACAAATAAATTCTGCGCTGAATACGTGGTGGGGAGCAGCGAGGCAGTACGGGGTCACCGATTCGAAGAACAGATACAGGAATAGTAATCACTATAGCTTCGCCAATGTAAGTGCCAATAGGGTAGTCTAAGAAGATTTGTTCATGAGTTTTTTTCAGATGGTTTTCCCTGAAACAACAAAAATTGGTTGCGCCTACAGGATTTGCCCCGGTGCCACAAATACCATGACCATCACGTGCCTATACAATGGAATGTCAGTGATCTGTCACTCATGTGAATAATATGAATAATGCAGTTTATTTCAGTGGCTATTTTATAAATCAAGTGATGTGGGAAACTGGATCAGCCTGCGTAAATGGCGCAGACTGTACCACATACCCCTATTCCGGTTGTTCTGGTGGTCTCTGTATCAAAGGACCAGATGTACCAGGTTTGGTGAACTTGGATGGATCATATTAAAACTTTGTAATCCACCTTTTTCTCTGTGGTTTCTTCAATATGGAAATTTAGCGAAGACAGCGATGGTGGTCGATACGCAAAAATAAAAATTTTACACTTAGTATTATTGAGGACTTTCAAAAACCTGAAAATTGAATGAGTAAACTGAATCAATCTTCACTTGAAAACTCCAGATACCAACTACATCTGCCCCAACAACTATGGAATGACAGACGCGGTTAGGCAGAGGTTTTTGTCTCTTCACAATAGTTACAGGTACACAGTATATTTTCAAGAATCTGAAAAGCACAAAATTTACTCAAGTATACTTCTGATATAGATCAAGTCTTGCACGCGGACTAGAGCCTGACGCCTTAGGAGGATATGCTCCTAAAGCCTCGAAAATGCTCAAAATGGTAAATCTTTTCTTACTTCGAATGTATTAGTACTAGCCTTCTATTCTGATTTGATTTAAGGTTTATGATTGCTCAGTAGAAGCAAGTGCCATAAGGAACGCTAACAAATGTGTCTACGCGCATTCCACCGATGCGGAACGACCAAATCTCGGAGAAAATATTTGGTTCACCACTGCGCAAAATTTTGACAAAGTCAAAGCTGCCACCCAGGTAAAATGAACCGGATACTCCATAAGATAGCCAACCTTACTAGTTAGGCTTCGCAATATTGGTGGGACGAACTGGAAGAATATGGAATAGGTCCGTCAAATAATCTTACTCTCGCGATTTGGAACAGGCCTAATGACGTCGGTCACTACACCCAGGTGCTATTGTTTCTAAGAATCTTTTCTACGAAGATCAATTCACCGCTTAAAGAGTACTCTGCGTTTGATACCACTGCTTAGATGTGCTGTTACATCCTGTTCTGGATTTACCTATGTCGTCTGCCAGTATGGACCAAGGTAAGTCCCGACAGTATCGCAAACACGAGTTTATTCTATCTTTTTCCAGAGGTAATTTCCTCAATAACCTAATCTACACAATCGGCAACCCATGCACTGGATGTGGATCGTATACATGCAGTGTAGCCGAAGGATTATGCAATGTTGTTTGAATTTTTACTATGAAACGATAAACATTTTTAAACTTTATGAAGAGTCCAGAGCATCCGTATCGGCAAGGGCCATAAGTAAACATAGAAGGTCGCACTTAAACTCATTGTTAAAAGTTTCAAAAGTCGCTTGTGATCTGACGTAAAGAAATGCTTATAATTTTGCATCGAACAATTTATGTTTTAAATTATTGACTTTTCTGATAGCTATAAGCAATTGCATAAGATGTTGTCAACTAAACTTGAAAACTTGCTCTTCTAACTTAGGTATACGCATTTGTTTTTTTTGTAAATTTTCTAGGAAGCGCGCTGCCATTTTCAGCATGCTGCTTTTAACAGATTTGCTTCATTTGACAAGTTCTGGAAAGAGTAAATTATGAGCTTTTCAAAAGCGTTGAATCAGCAAGTGTTGTGGAAGTTCTTAGATTCCGGCTGAAAGAAAACACTTGGATTTCGCAGCTATGCAAAGATTTCTCCAACGATACTTACCTTATTCGGAACTAAAACTATAAGATTGTGGAAAAATATGGAAGAAACGATCGCTGTCATTGCGAAGTAGAAAAGAGGACGAAATTTCAAAAAATGTTTTACCCGTCACATTTTATGTGGACCACTATACTTGGGGAAATTCGAAATTTTTTCGAATATTCGAATATCGAATATATTCGAAAATTGAAAATTTCGAATATTCGAAAATCGAATAATATTTGAAAATCGAAGTTCTCGAATATTCGACTATCGAATATTATTCGAAAATTGAAAATTTCGAAAATTCGACTTTCGAATATTATTCGAAAATCGGAAATTTCGAATATTCGACTACCGGATATTATTCGAAAATTAAAATTTCGAACCGAACAATATTCGAATATCGAACATTCGTTATTCGCATTTCGAATATTATTCGGTTCTCGAATGGTATTTGATTTTCGAATATCATTCGGTTTTCGAATACTGACCGAATAATTTACATCATTGAGACTGCCAAAGGCCAAAACGCTAAGAATAAATTGTTTCATGTAAATGATAAGAATGGACACATTCTTATGGTACGATTTACGATGGAAAAACGGTTTAGTCGTGACGTGAAGAGAGAGACTTAGGAACCAAGCTACTCTTATGACGGTTGTGAAAAGATTTTTCGTACTTCAAAGAAGATTATATACCCTCACTGAGAGTTGCGATTGGGTATACAGCGGTCCCAACATATGTAGATATGTAGGCTGACATCAACGTAGAGTATGGGGCGATTTATCAATCGCTATTCACTACTGTAAAATTACCGTAGGACTGAAGTGGGTTTCAAAACATCAAGATCCATTTCCCTAAGAAAAAGAATCAAAAGGGCTGGAAGTCTTGCTTTAGATTTCTAAAGACACTTTATGTAGAATTTGCACTCAATCGTAATGCATTTTCAAAACCTACGCCAGGTATCCTGTGTGCCCCAGAAAAGTTTCCATGTGAATCAGCTGCGTACGTGGTGCGACGCTGCCTTTTGCCCTTTTTGACACGTTTCTCCTGAGATTTCAACGGAAATGCCCGAGGTTAACACGTTCAAAACAGCGAAAGGCAGCGACATGACGTGGTGATACCTATGGAAATTTTGCTGGGGTACAAACGATACACCGCAACAAGTGTTTTGCGACGCTTTTCAAAAATGTGATTGCCATTTGAAAAGCTTGAAAACTCGTAAAACTAGTAAAATCAGCATAAGACCTTTTTGGGGACAATTTTTTTGGATGTCTTATTTTGCAGTTGGTCTATAAGCTGGAGTTTCCTACTGTGATAACACACAATAAAAAAAACATGGGTGATTCGCTTTCTGCTGTATTTATAAGATGAAGCCATCCCTATTGGATGTTACCCAGAAATTGGCAAAAGACTTTGAGAGGTATTAGCGATCAAACGGTGTGTAGATACTTTTAAGACACCCCGTATACGCTATGCATATCGAATTCTCGAATATTCGGTGCTTATCGAATTTTCGAATAGTCAATTCTTATCGAATTCTCGAATATTCGGCGCCTATTGAATTTTCGATTAATCATTTCTTATCGAATTATCGAATATTCGGTGCTCGACGAATATTCGAATGTTTGATGGACATCGAATGATCGAATGAATGACCTTCGAATATTCGACTATCGAATAATATAAGAAATTCAAGATTTTCGAATATTCGACTTTCGAATAATATTCGAAAATGAAGATTTTCGAATATTCGATTATCGAATATATTCGAAAACAAAAAATTTCGAATATCCGACTTTCGAATTTTATTCGAAATCTCAGATTTTCGAATATTCGACTTTTCGAATCATTCGCATTCGAATATTTATTCGAATGATCGAATAATTATTCGATTCGGTCCCAAGTATATGGCTCACCCTGTATATAAGCGGTAGGAGCAAGACCAGAAACTATAAGCAAACAGAAGTTATAGTATTATGATGGATGCAAGTGAAAACGGGGTAGCAGTTTTATCTGAAATACACTTAAAATAAACAGGTGCATAAAGGGGGTAAATGATGCAAATTAACAGACGGCTCTTGACAAGAATGTGGGAGCAAGCGATGCGCAAACGGTCTCAAAGCGAAGAAAAGGGCATTTATTCGAAAAGCAGGTTTTTTTAATACTGCTTCTTACAAGGGAAGGATGCGAGGTGACCGCGGTCATTCTCACTGAGACACGTATGACTGGATGCGCCTTAAAACGCTTTTGAATGTGCTTTCGCTATCTGCTAAGCTGGCAAAGCTCTGCTTTGCGTGAATTATGTTACGAACATCTTTTCCAAAAGAATTCGCCCTGTTCCAGTTGAGCAAAACTATGAGTATTCGCTCAAATATCTTGTTTCGCTACTCAGAAGAACATTTGATGAAGAGCGCAGTTATTAGGTTGGCACATAAGTTTTGTAACTTTTCTTCTTATCTTATGTAGCAATCTCATTGTCTAGCATTATGTAGAATGTGAAGTAAGCTGCAAATCTACCCAACGTTTGATTTTTCGAAACGAATTAGGAAAAATTTAAGCATTTTTCGAAGACTGCTGAAAATCGAGGTGTCATGGTTTCTTGGCAAACATGAAACGTACAAAATCTGGATCAAACATATTAAAAAGCAATAATAGGCAGCTTATAGCAAGTTAAAACATTAAAGCCAATAAAAAAGAAATGAAATTAACGACAAATTAGGATAGGGCGCTTTCAGAAGTTGAACAAGTTAAAGGCAGCGTCCGGGCAAAATTTCGCCTCTCATGTTTCTGCCATTCTGGGGCCTTCCCGTGGCCCTGATTACAGTTGTAAAGTTCAAATTGTTCAAAACTCCCAAAAAACCCGGTTCTTGGGGACCCTCTCTTCAAGGAGCGGACGAGTTTCGAATTGCTCGTCCCCATCGTCATGCTAGCGGGAGAAGCTGCAACTGCACGGATGCAGTTGCATTGCAGTGTGCAGTACAACTGTAATGCAACTGCAATGCAACCGCACACCTGCGTAAGCACTCGTCCTCAGGGGTGGTTTGTGATACGAAGGGGCGGCTTGTGATACGTATCAAAGGCCCGTATCTCCTTTTAGAGGGCACGTCAAAGGATTGGACCAACGCAGATCGGATACTCATGGGCCCCTCTTTACAACTACATATGTGCTAATCTGGGTGGATGGATCTTGCCCGGACGCTGCCTTTAAATGCGTCACATTTGGTGGACCATCCGTCAATAGCTAAGTTGCGAAAAGTCAGAAATTGCTAAGACTTTGCGCAATAGTTATCCTATATGGTGGACACGATTTTCATATCCATTTGCCGCTAAGATAAAACTTCATCCCTTCATCTTACAAAAGAGGTCTTTTCATGCAAAACGGGATTTTTGTGATAAGCATGTAGAATAACCCTTATACGCAAGTTTCAAATCGGACGCGATCTAGAAATTTTCCCATTACACCGTAGACCTACCGTAACCCTAACATAAGACGGCAAAATTCGGCAAAAAATGTTTGTACTTGAAGTTTACATCACAATCCTTATATTGCCAAAAAATGAATGCGCTACGTTCAAAAGACAAAAGTTATATTAAAAGTTGTAAGACTCATGTGCCAACCCAATACTTCTATTTTGGCTAACCCGTCTCGCGTTTGCGTTAACCCTCAAAAAACTCGGATATCAATGAATTGCCTTTAGAGTGAAAAAGTTATGCGGGAGAAATTTTAATCACATAATTTAATTCGAGCAATCTTGAATCAAAGCAGATTTGTCAGATTTTAGCATTTCGAGGCGCATCCAGTGATATATATCTCATTACAAATGGCCACGTTCACCAAATATCCTTTTCTCCTTAGTTCCAATGAGCGATATGATCGTATCGCTGCTCACTTTCCAAGTTCAAGGTTTGATTGCTTACTTTTTGGTAAAGTATCATTCTTAAGAACGATAGAAAAAGAAGCTGCTGCTTACACCTCCGATGTCCGACAGCTCTATTAAGGTGCTTGCGACTCTGATCTTTCTTACCACCGCGAGAGACATCAGAATCGCAAGCGTCTTATGGGGCTCTCTTTCATGCAGAACACGGTTGAGTAGCCTCTGTGTCCGCTCAGATGATGTCCGTTCAGATGTGACCAAAATGCAACTTTTGCAGCCCGAGGCTAGAGGGCGGAGCCTCCGCTTCATAGCACGAAGATCCAAGTAGTAACTCCCTCCCATCCCCTCTCGGAACAGGTGGCGCGCACCTACGCCGTTGCGAGGGTATGAAGGATTTTTGCACCAAGTTTGGCCGCCCGAGTGAAATGCGTTAGTCACACTAATACCTCCTGTACGCTGTGATGTAGTGGTTAGTGCGATAGCCTGACAAGTTGATGCTGTAGGTTCGAGTCCTTTTGTGTTTTTCAGTTTTGCATTGCCTCGATTGAGTTCTATTTGAAGTCAGGCATCCTCGAGGTAAATGCATGCTCTTACTCTAAAGATTCAACGAGCAATCATTTTTACATGAATGTCTTTGATATTTATTCCAAAAGGTGCCTATAGAGATGGAAGTGAACAAAAGTGAGTGCATGTTAAGGACGGTGATAAAAATCTATCATAAAGTGATTGAAACATAGGAGTTGCTTGCAATGAGCGCACCAGATAAAGAACAATGTAGCTAAATCTCTACTTATTGCATCTAGATCTAAGAACATTCATAGAAGAATGACTCTTCGTGGGATTTTTGAAGAGTAAGAGCATGCATTTACCTCGAGGATGCCTAACTTTCAATAACAAGCTCAACCGAGACGATGCAAAACTGAAAAACACAAAAGGACTCGAACCTACACCAGCTTATGAGGCTATCACTCTAACCACTACATCACAGCGTATCGACGGTACTGTTGTGCTTATTGTATTTCTCTCGGGTGTCAAAACATGGCGCGAAAATTCTTCATAACTTCTTTCAGAGAAACGATTAGCAGAAACGGATGTCAGATTTGGATCGGCGTCACAGGTCGAGTGTAAGTATTCATTTCATCTCAAAAGGCTACGGATACTAAGTATCGTTTCCTTCTCAGATAATCGCCGGGGCAGGCAGTCCGCAAACTCGCGCTTTCCTGCAAG
Organism: Cylicocyclus nassatus; assembly: GCA_958299035.1. Taxonomy (NCBI): domain Eukaryota; kingdom Metazoa; phylum Nematoda; class Chromadorea; order Rhabditida; family Strongylidae; genus Cylicocyclus; species Cylicocyclus nassatus. The sequence goes on from CATQJL010000001.1 coordinate 105,138,080, forward strand.
GGGTCGGCAAAAGTTTGGGGCGTGGCTAAGCCTCCAGGAGCGGCTTCCGTGTTCTGAAAGCGGGCAGCAATACAAAATTTTCTGCAAGCGCTCGTCAAATAATCTCTTTTAGCAAGCGCGGGCCGAACTTTTAACAGGCGTTCGGACTCTTTTTAGGCAGTTTCGGGCGTACGCCGAGCAAAGGTGACACTTTACATAACAGAGGAGTCATCAGTGGTTCAATTACCCGAGTTTGGGCTAATTTCTCATTTCGGAAAGTACCCACGGGCTGCGCGGTCATTCACAAAGGACCGTGCGGCCCTCAACAACTTTGCACATTCTCGGAAAGCTCGCGAGAATGCGGCCACTGTGCCGCAATTAATCTTTGAAAAAACGCAATTGTTATCCGAGCATTCGTCCAAAATTTAGCCAAAATTTTTCCGAGTGTCTGCAAGCGGACCGCAAGGAATCAGCAAACTATTTTTCCGGTGCCCGCTTGCCTACAAATCGCATGGCCGTCTATCCCCGACGCTTATCTGAGTTGTTAGAGGACCGACCCTATGTTGGGAGATGGATGAAAGCGCGTGAGCCCGCTTCAGGCAACTTTTATATCCGCCAACGCGGCTTCGCGCGCTTGTTGCTAAATCAGTGTTCATCATGAACGAGAGTTCATGACAATCGGTATCTCGATTTAGTATTAGTTACATCATATTTGTGTTCTGCTTATCGATGCTGTCTAAAGATAAAGGTGCAGCTTATCTGGTTTTAGGCGCTGTTGAGGACCAACACAGAACGTGAACTCGAGTTTTAAAGCTCGGAATAGGAATTTCTTAATATCGATGTCCGCTTGTACAATCAAAGGTGTAACGTGTATACGGAACAGCGAGCTTTATAGCCCTTTTGCAATGACCTCGAGCTTTGCATAAGAAAACTTATGGACGAATGATAAGATATAGGCCCGTAGTAAAGCTCGATCAGTTGAGGTGAACTCAACTTATCCCATCAGTTCACCTTAGGTGAGGTGAACTGATCACCGTCCACGTTCCCATGCTATAAGATGGTCAAGTCAACTGATAGTTGACCATCTGTCCACCTGCCGCAGTCAACTCTTCCACATCAGTTCACGTTCAAGTCACCTCAACGTGAACGGATGTTAGAGTGATCCAAATAGTGTGTAGAAGAGGAGACGCAGACAAGAGGTGACTGCATCTAACATAAGTTGCTCCTGAGTAACTTACGATACACACAGCTTTGCCAAAAAATGCAGAAAAAATCGGCGCAAAACTGCACAACCGCGCCCGAAAAGGAGAGGATCGATGAACAGCTGATTTTGGCGAGGAAAAGAAAAAACCTCTTTTTCTTTTTTGTAGATTTTACTGACTTCTTTCTTTGACAAACTGCTCAAGGCAAGAATTTGTAGATTTATTTACTGACTTCTTTCTTTGACAAACTGCTCAAGGCAAGAATTTGTAGATTTATTTCGTTGGATTTATGTTGCAGTTATTTCAATTTTCCATAAAATTTTCGTCAAAAAATGCGTTTTTGTGTCATTCATGTTTTTTCTAGGCGAAATCCTTGATAGCGGTCATCATCGATTTTCCGATAGTGGTCGCTATCAAAGACGCCCTGCAATACAGCAAAAACGTGGCGCTAGCCGGTGTCGAACCATGGCCGCGTCCGTTCAATTTCAGTCCCTTATCTGCTCGACCAAACCAGCTCAAGTGTTTCCCTTTTCGAGAAGGCACTTGATTGTGATGCCTCGGAAGCGATCCGCATCCAGATCAATGGCTCGCCGGATGCTAGACTGAGGCGTGATGAGATCAACGCCGGTCCGCGTCGAGAAAGATGCCCTGATGGGGGGTTTACTACGGGCCATAGTGTACATATGGATGAATAGAGTTGAAAATATGGGGGTGGGAAGAGTGGGCAGAATTTTCAGCGAAGAGAAGTTAGCCACGAACTTCTTTTTGGTGTGCTTCAGAAAATTTCAGTGAACTGCAAGCGAGCGCTGGAAGGAAGGGAAGCAGTGTAGTGACAAGATATTGGTCCTCAAAGTCTCTCTCGGATTATTCGTGATTAATCGTAAATATCGACTGTGGATAATGCGAGAATGGCAAAACGAATCTTTTCAAAGCTCCAAAACTTCGATATGAAATAAATGCAAGGTTCCAAGATTGAAATTACAAAGTTGTAGCAAAATTCTGTAGTCATAGTCATATATGTGGTAATGCATGCATTCCAGTTTTGAGAGCAACGTTCTAAAAACGGGGTTATACTTAGGTAGCCCGACTTTAGTACGATCTTCTCGCTCTCGATTCACGTTAGATTCGCTCTTGGGCAACACTACCAAGTCTCCACTTTAGCCTGCATAGGAATCATACACATCCGAAATTCGCTATGACATTGAGAAAACTGTCAAAACGAATAACATTAAAGGCAGTGTCCGGGCAAAAACTCGATTTTGAGATTTTGTGCTTACCCGAGCCTATTCGCTATGCTGAATCCGAAAATGCACACTGGAGAGCGCGAAAACGGCGAAAAACGGCTCTAACACAGGAGGGAAATGAGCAGGTGGGCGGGGTTCTCCCCACTGCGAATTCACGTTCCCGGCTTCCGGAGCGACCTTCTCGCTTCCGGTTTCAAGTCAATCATTCGCACTTGACCGGTAGCGATGTTAGGACGGCTAGCGGAATCGAGAAAATCGGTCCGGGAGCTGGGAGCGTGAAATCGCATTGGGGAAAGCCCCGCCCACCTGCTAATTTCCCTCCTGTGTTAGAGCCCTTTTTCGACATTTTCGCGCTTTCCAATGTGGATCTTCGGATTCAGCATTGCGAATAGGCCCGTATAAGCACAAAATCTCAAAATCGAGTTTTTGCCCGGACACTGCCTTTAATGCATATGCACTTCGCATTTGCAGCAATTCTTCTTGCCACTTGACTTACACAGTGAATATTAATACCTTTCTTTCAATTGTGCATATACAGAGAGCCTCAAAAGTATGTATGCACTGTTTGATATGAATATCATTCTTCTTACAAGTTTTTTTTGTCAACGTTTAGGCACCATCCTATAGGATCTCTTCAATTTATTGTTAGGTTAATAGCAGCGTAAAACGAATCACTCACCCCTAATTATTATTGTAGGATTACGGTAGACTCTAAATAGGTTCCAAGCCATTGATTGGGGGCCATTTTTGCCTAGAATAGAAAACCAAACAAGTTGAATCTTACAGCTCGCTGATTCTATCTATAAAAATTATACTTGGCATATCTTTTGTACACAAGATATGCCAAGTATACTGTGACAACTGCTGTTCCAGTGTTCCTCAAATTGTGATCACTTCATTTTAGAAACTAAGCAGACCCGTACTTATATAGTGACATCGGAAGCTATAGGCGCCGTAAAACCTAACTGTCCGCGCCGTGCCTTGAACACCAGCGTAAGCGCGCGGTCGTCGCGAAGACTGTCGTTCATTATATTCCAAGAAATCTTTCTTTAACCTCCATAACAACCTCCATGTTGTTCTCGTCAATGCAAGGTATATCTTGACGAATGCTCCCTTCATAAGTTTGAGAAAAATATGTGTGGAAAGGGTGCGCGCTCATTGTCGCAAAAAGCCTGTGGCGCTTCGGGATCAAACGTTTCCAGCCGCGCGTTGGTGTTCAAAGCGACGCGTGGGCAATTGGATTTTACGGGGCCTGTACATAACTCCCTAGATTTTTTGTTTCTATTTGGATCCTATCACAAGGCGCGCTCAGCTGCAAATTCATACCTACAATACCGCTCATAATTCGTCAAAAAAGTCGCCGGACTGCGGCGCACTCCGCCACACTCCGCCACAGTGTGCCGGAGTGTGGCCGAGTGCGCCGCAGTCCGGCGACTTTTTTGACGAATTATGAGCGGTATTGTATAGTCCTGTAGTACTGAAAAACGATCGGGTACTTTCTTCACGCCATACATCTAAGTTGAAACCAGCTCTACAGTATGATTTCTGAATGTTGGCAAAGCACTTTGGGGAAGGAGAGCATTAAGATCAAACAGTGTGTATACATACTCTTGGGACACCTGTACATTCAATTGATGCTTGTCAAGCCAAAAAGCCATGTAGTCATATTCGAGTCAACGCTGAATATCCAATGTCGTTTTGAATTGGTCTTGTTTCGAAAGCGCTTTTTCTTCCATTACGTCTACTTATTGTTAGAAAATAACGTGGTTCATGCAATAGCAGTGAAAGCAAAAGGCATTTTCTGTCATGATACTTGCAAGGCCATTGCGTTCAAGACAAGCCTTACGCTATTACCCTTGCTAGCAACACTTCTAGTCTAAGAAAACCATTCTAATGTCATTATTACTCCACCTAAGTATCCCTATGCTCGTATGTTTCCACCGGCCAGGAAAAGCTGTGGGAAAGGGGGTAGAAGAGCCTTAAAAAGCTTCTCATCGTGGCTTCTCAAGATCTGTATTCTGATGGGAAGTGTAAAGGTTTTGTTTGTTCTCCAAATCCACTCGGAAATCCCTTAAAGTAAACATACAAACATATAAACTTGATCAGTTGGTATCCAATGCAAAAATCTTCTTTGCAGTAGCTTTACTCCGAAGCGATACTTCAGGCAAGCGCTAGTCGCCTAAAACTGCGGTCCTTCATTTTTACTATGTCTAGCTTTCGCTGTTCTTCGAATGTCAAGTGTATTTTCAGGTAGCTTCGATAGCCAGTAAATAGGGCAAACCCCAAAAATCGAACATTTTTATCTTCCTCTCACTTTTTCTCAAAAGTTCGCTGTGCTTCCTAAAACTCGAAGTTTGGATAGATTGCATAAGCTATATGCGCCCCAAGTACAATATCTAATCTCTAGGTTTCAAGATTCGATTATTGCTGACACTGACCTTACAAAGTAGACGAGCGATTATCGTGTGAACATATGAAGATATTGAAACTTAGGACACACAGTTGTAAAGTTGAAAAATACGAGAGTTAATGTGCAAAATTTTTTAGTCTCATAGAGTTGAGTTAGCTGTTAACAAGCGGAAAGAAAGTCGCTTTACTCAGACAGTCGACGGCGCACCTCCGGAGCACAAATTGCAGGGCCGTGGGGTCTGCCCAGCGGTGGGTCTGCCACTTCGCGCTCTGTGGCGCTCCGGAGCCCTGCCATTTCACGCATTTTGCTGCTCCGCGGCTCTCCCAGAACTGGCGCACCTCTGGAGCAGAGATTTGCGCGTCCCGGAGAGGGGTCCCATTCGTCCACCGTGACGTCACAAGCAGGCAGAATGGGACCCCTCTCCGGACGCGCAAAGCTCTGCTCCGGAGGTGCGCCAGTTTTGAGAGAGCCGCGGAGCAGCAAAATGCGTGAAATGGCAGGGCTCCGGAGCGCTCCAGAGCGCGAAGTGGCAGACTCGTGCCATTCTCCGCCGGAGGTATCCTTTCGATTGTCTGAGTAAGCGGTACTTGAACTGTTTAGTACTTTACTTCTACAAGGTCACAATAGACTGAATGTAAAACTTGATTATTCAGAAAGCATATTCCAAGAACTTTATACCCTATATGTTATTGCGCTTCTATTCATTATGCTTGATTACTAGACAGTACTTTAGCTAAGCCTACGAAAAATTACTCTTCGCAGTTCTCTTCCCTTACCGGCGGGGTTTTGGGTGCACACGGAGCTTAGTTTTATGCGCATACACTGGACTTATTGCTTTCTAGCATCCATATCAATTACATGGCTGAATAAAAACCGATAAACGCTTACGGTATTGCTGAAATGCCTAATGCCTTGACGAGTGGATGGATGTAGCTTGTTGTTACAGCTGCTATTTCAAAGTAATTAAACATAAAGTATTGAACTTTTTCTCGCAGTCCATAGAATCACCAATTATTGAGAGGTGAAAGCGCCGTTACGCATCCATAAACATCGACTCCTTTAGGCCTGGGACAGAGTTCACGCGATTTAATCGTCGCGATTCAATCGCGACAAGATAATTGTTACAGTTCACTGCGTGCCCGACCAGCTTGCATTTCGGTTGTGATACTTTTCCAGCCCGAAATTTCTGAATGTAAAATGAAAATGAATGGAAATCGCAGCGATTGAATCGCGACGATCAAGTCGCGTGATCTCTGTCCGAGGCCTTACGGAATAGTCTTAAAGTACACAGTGAAAATTTTATGCTTTTTACTAAGGTAAAAAGTGAACGACGAATGTGGCGTTTGTTGATCATCGCAGCGATCATCCAGTTTGGTATGTCAACTAATCAAAACCAGAAAGAATAATTGAGAAGTTTAGCAAATTCTGATGGGGAGTGCAAGCTACCTGTTAATTTGGGGAAGCAAAACTGCGGCAAACCTCCTCAGACTTTAGTGAGTTTGATTCACACTACTTGTTCAAAGCTGATCACAAAATTTCAGTACTTTTTTGACGTGGATACCTACATGTGTCTCGCATTCAACTACAGTGGCTGTGGCGGAAACCATAACAGTTTTAACACATCGGAGGAATGCGAGATGTGGTGCTCAGTTGGGGTGGGTACTACAAACTTTGAAGATTTCCTATCATGGTACAGGATGACGCTTCACATTATTTCCCTCAAGATCCTGCGCGGATTACTCTATCGCACTATAGCTCCAACACTCCTATTTAGATCTTTTGTCGATTGAGTAAAGTGTAACATTTATGACATTGCAGAGGATGAACGATATCATGCATGTGATAACGATACGCCAAAAGTGGGGTTTTGCAGCAGATCTAAAAAATGCCCGAAAGGATCGAGTTGCAAAATGATTGGATCTGAAGGAGTATGCTGCCTTAATGAAGATGATAGTGAGTGTAATTTGATTGATTCTGCAACCTCGAATCCACGAAATTGGAGACATCCACGAAATTGGAAACAATGATGAAATTGTTATTGCTTTTCTTGCGCACACACAATATGGGCGAGAAATCGCCATACCCAGCAAATTACAGCGAATAAAGATGTCTGCACTTTGATCGTTACATTGCGACCATCTTACAATCCATCTTGTTAGATCGATATGGTATTAAGTTGACGCCAAAATTTGCACCAAAATTGCTTGCACCAAAATTTTTGATTTTCTCCTTCTCAAATAAAATCTTCTATTTAACATGTATTAGAGAGAGGAAACCCTGCGCTTTATTGTGCTTGGATGAAAATCTCTTAATGTTATATGGCAACGATCAAGAGCTGAACAAGAGAAATACCAAAAAGTGATTTTTTGAATTTTCGTTCAAAACTCCTACTAAAATTTTCATTTTTTCTTGGTTCAAAGATCTAATCTTTTTGACAAAGACAAGTTGGTAGCGATCGCATGTCTCTACAAATACTTATGAACTTCGAATTGTTCAATTCAAGTTAGCGATATACTAATTTTTATTAGTATATGGCTAATTTAGATTTTCTAGAATGCGCTACAAAATATTATCTTCGATATGCATACCAAAGAGTATTCTATAAAAATTGATTGGTTTGCTTGAGCATTTTTAAAACGAATTTTCTTATTTTTTGTGCAAGAATTGTGCATCAGCCTAGTATTTAACTTCACTTGAATTACAATGAAAAAGGAAATAAATGAGTAAAACACAATCAAACACATGGTAAACCGTGTATTTTGTAATGCAACTCAGGACTACTCTCTATCAAACTTTAATTGGAAAGAAAAAATAGAAAGAGAAGGTCGTTTAAGTTTAGATGACTTTAAACAAGCTCTTGAAAATTAAGAGCTACGCACACAAACAGTCACTGACATGAATATTTTGACTTCTTTTTCTAACTAAGTAAAGTTTGTGCTAATTGAATTCTTTATGAAAAGCTACGATGTTCGAGAAAAATGCCAGAAAAACTTTTTTTCCTGTTTTCTGCTGTTTTCTCAAAAATCACAGCAGAACTAAAGAAAAGCTTGATCAGCGCACATTTTGCTCAGTTAGAAAGAAGAAACCAAAAAGGTCAGTTATCGACCTTTTTGGTTTCATTGCATAAATTTTAGATTTTGAACGGGCCCTACCTGAAGTTACCAAACCTCTAATAATCTCCTTTTTCATCCTTATCATCGGAGTTTGATGAAGAGAACAAGGTAGAAAGCACATGATTACCCTTTCTATTTTGATGCCGTAATAAATTATGCGACAGAAAGAAGTTATGATATGATGTACAAAACTTTCGGTTTAACCTAGTATCTTGCTTCTCACAATCAGAACTCTTATTCAGCCAGTCATCGTTAGTGCGGAGATATCGAGGCGATTTCTAGAGCTTAGAATTTCGAGTTGTAATAAGTACAAAATTTCCTCGCAGCGCTCATTTATTCTTATCTATTCTTTATCCACTCATCTTCTCGCGGTCCATTGTCCAGCGTTCCAGCTATTTGCCTACCTTTCCAATAATTGCTTATATAGAGAGACTAGTAGCCGATGAGAATCCCAACTGTGGCAATAAAAAAGTGGTTAAAGAAAGAATTGGCCGTTATGTGAGTCCTACAGCTACTTAGCGCCTTGGACGTAATATCTAAAACAAGCTAGCATTACAGAAGAGGACATTGTTCGGCAAGAGCTGCAGTCACAACTTCTGCCCCAAGAACAGCGAATGTCGACGTGGAAACTTCTTCTCCTACTGTTGCAAGTAAATCCAGGTTAAATAAAAGCTTCGCATGACGGAAGTCTCAGATTTAGAAATTATAAGAAACACGTCACTACCGCTCACAGAATGTGCATTTCCGTGAATGCCGCGGAATTCCCGGAACTTGGCGACATTGACGGAAATTTTGCACATTCTATGAGCGGTATTGTACAATCTGCCCCAATCGGGATCAGGCCGAACTGTTTGCTAGATTTGCGCGCACGCTGCGCTACTAATTTGCGCTCATATGCACACTGTCGTAGAGGGTGAAGAGACGGAAGAAAGAGCAGGGAAGCAGTCCATAGGCGTAAGGACTAAGGCATACCTCGCACGATCCGGCTAAATCGCGACGTTCGACGACATGGCAGTTTGTCAGATGTCTCCACACTTATCGTGCACGGTCTTACAACACATGGACGCGTAGTTTCTGCAATTTTTTGCAAACCGATCAAACCCTGCCTTGACAAAGAGCTCCGACGACCAATTATGAACAGTCGTTCCGGTACCAAATCGCGCAGCGACAAGAATCGCGTGAAATTATGAGCGCTCAAATGGGGAAGTTGTCAAGTATTCTGTAGCGCATCTTTCACGAAAAACATTTCAAGAATTAGTTAGTTTTTTGGTGAATGTGCTGCTTTTCTGTACTTAGATACTCTTAATTAGATAATCAAGCGCCCTCAGGCTGCCTTCCAACGAATTATGTCATGCTTAAACGATTATAAATCGTTCTTAGTCGTTTGGCGGATAATAAACAACCAATTGAAATCAAATTTGTATGAACGGTATTCCCTCACACTTAGCATAATTCCTTCGTCATTTCCTAACTGAATCTGCTCTAATCAACGTTTCAAGATGAGTCTGATCATATAAAGCTTATTCAAAATGGCTGAGTTGAGTTCTGACCATTTCCCGTTTGTCAGCTACGGTCCGGTACGATTACCAAACAGGAAAATAGTTCTAAAACCAAAATGTTACCAGATGTTACCTGAATGTTACCTGAACTTGAGTGTAGAGCAGAATCAGCTAACAAGGGAGGTGTTTTCGGTCGAAGTGGCCTTTTCAAATGAAATTGATACTACCATAAAGAGCATCAAACGCTGATCCCAAATCTGTCTTCGTTATCTGCCGAGCTCCTCTAGACGTCGAGTTATGAATATTTTCTTAATGCGAAAAATAAACGCATAATCTAAGTAAAATAAAATTTTACGGTCTTCTCAGCGCTCAAATAGAGCAGTGTTAAGTATGAATGCTTTGGATAAAAGATGTTGTTTAGATAAAGTGCTTTGATAATCAATATTGGACCATTTGAGCAATTCTGATGAATATTGTCCTAAGTATGCATTTAATTTCTCAACTCAAAAAACGCTCATAACTCGACGTCTAGGGGCGCTCGGCAGATAGCGAAGACAGATTTGGAATCAGCGTTTGATGCTCTTTACAGTCGTATCAATTTTATTTGAAAAGGCCACTTCAACCGAAAACTCCCTTGTAAGAAATGATGGAGAAATTATGCGACTGTGAGGAAAAAATACCGTTCATACAAATTTTTCCAGTTCCATACTTTGTTGTTGTTTCCCACAGAGCATGTACACCAGATTTAGAGCCCTGTCGTTTCTTATGCGTCGCAAACGAGCCATTCTTCAGAGCTCAGCAGTGAAAATCCAGAAAGCCTGCCAGACCCTTCTTCACATAATGTTTCCATATTTCGTAGTCTGTTACCTCCCTTTTCCGTTTATATACCAAATTTGGTGTCATATCGTTATCTGTGCAGTGTAAACGCGTCACTTCTTGAGTTTCTGGTGTAAAGAGATCGGTTTTGATAGGAGTGCCTTGAGAAAAATTGTGTACAGTCGGTTTCATCCCGGATTAGTCGGAACATCCCACTTGGAGCAGCATGTGCACATCGCTGGAGCTTCGCGAGCGTGTAGCGCTGGCATTTTGCCAAGCAAAGACTGAGGAGAATAAAGAGACAGACCTGGGTTTTCAGCACGATATGCTACCGTAGCTGTGAAACAGTGCGAGTCGGTGCGAGGAGGACGCCTGCCAATTCAATTTTCGCTTAAAGCGGGTAGAAACGTGCAAGTCAGTCGTGTAAATTTTGTTAAGGGATACGTATAGCCGATTCGTTGACCGCACGGACTGGACATCACTGTGGAGCACGCACCGCGAGGTAAAACGCTTGGCCCAATACAAATTCGTCACTGTACAAGTCCTGCTCCTTCAACATTTCAGCCGCGCCGCGTGGTCCGCAGCGTTTGAGCAGTCCGTGCGGTCAACGAATCGTCGATATGTGCATGTGAATGGGTATTTTCAATAGCCCTTCGCTTTTTCCTCAAAAACAATTTCGATTTTCTGCTAATCGTAAGCGAGGCGCATTCGCAAGTCTTTCTACGATTTCAGATGATTGCAGTACATATTTAAAAAAAAAGTGTGTCATTGGTTACACAATTCGTTCAGAGACGGGGCCGGCAGCTCAAAGACAGTGTCTTGGCAAAGTATGCTCTTCGCATTCACTTTCTAGAGTCTTCTCATCATGCAAAAACCTTGTATTGCTTTGCAGCGCAAGAAATTGGCGAAAATAAGCTCTTCTCGAAGCCCTTCATGTCCTCATTCGCTGCAAAATGCGTGTAAATGGGCAAGTCCAAAAAACTTCCAAAGTGGATTTTAGGCAGCGGTCATATCTCGCGCGATTTTGGTCGCTGCGCGAGTCGGCATTACTACGATGGCTCATAATTCGTCATAAGCATATTCTCGGTGAGCAAGATTCGACACACAATAAGTAATTGTTTGGCAGGTAATATGCACACATTTCAGATCAGCATTTTAAAGCGAGTCCGATGATATACAGCTTCTTTAAAATGTCTGGGTCAAATTCTGACCGTTCCCTTGTGAATCCATTATTTAGTTGCCTATAGCGGGAACAGGCTGAGTTGTTGGCGTGGAATCGCGCGACCGCGTCCACATACATTTACCGGCTGGTGACCGGGCGACGAAGACCTTCCGGCCAAAGGCTGCGCCACGTTTTGGGGCGGAGCCTAAAACCGGCTGAGGAAAACTGAGCAGATCAGAGCTACGTAAGCATCTGTTTTGAATGTCTTTGTCACCATACTAATGTTTTCCATGAACATGTTTCAGAGTTTGGAGTGAATCTAGTTTGCAAATTATATGCGTGCTTCAGCCTATTGTTGATTATAGATTATCTGCTTATTTATGTGCTCCGGAAAAATTCTGCTCTATGAAATAATTGTTCTTCAAACATCATAACGTCTAATGGATAATTGCTTAGAGAATAAGTGGTTATACATGGTAACGAAAGTCCGCTTACTGAATTGTTTCATGCTTACGTCAACAGGTGAGCAAAATTTGTAATTCTTGTGCAAAGACTTGTTTATTTTGTTCAGAGATGGAAATGATGACGAATGTAATGTTAGAATAGTCACTATGTACTACATGTGTTGGAAATCTGCTACGTATGGATAACAACATGATGAACATAATGATAGTAGCAGTGGCGGTCCAAGGATTTCGGACAGGGGGGAGGACGACAAAAATTTCTGAGTGAAGGTGCGAAGCGTTAGCCAAGCACTCCGAAAAAAATTTTTGGGAGTGCGTAACTTTGGGTCTCCCCCTCCCCTCGAACCGCCACTGGATTGTAGTTATAGCACAATGCTATTGGAAGCTATTGGCTTCTCACCCATATTTTGAGGTTTCCATATTTGTAGGTACACAGGGCATCATACTTTTACGTGAGATAAGTATTATGGAATACAAAAGAGGAGAGTCCGCTTTTTGGTGTTGAGCTCAAACCTAATGGGGATCGTCGTCTTTATATAGTGCATTGATGATACATATGCCATGTAGTTATGTTGATCACACTTGTTTTTTCTGGTCTATGCTTATTCGGTGAGAACTGAATGAAATATTGCAAAGCATTTCTTGTCACATTGTATGTGACAAAAAAATAAAGTGAGCCAGAAACTGATGATAACGCTAGCCTCAATAACGGCTCGCTATGCTGTAGCTGATTCCGGCTGGCGTTCTCGCCATTTTCGCGCCGTGATCGGCTGGCGTGCAGCCGGCGGCCGGCTCGGCCGGAACTGAGATGTTGCGTCAGCCTGTCATCGCCCGGTCACCAGCCGGTGGATGTATCTGAGCAGCGTTAGGGGTTGACTGTGTATGTAATACATGCCAGGAAGTTCGACCATACATCACCGCTATTATTGTGCTATCAGTGTTAACAATGACCTATCCCCAGTATTACCCTGTTACCACACCTTCGTTCATGGCAGCCGTCATTGCCGTGGTCGGTCCCGCCTTCAATAAATGAATGAAAAGCCTTGCAGTGTAATCTCTCATTGCGAATCCTTAACTAATAAACTAGTTCGCCTCTTGACATGAGGAACCGGCGGAATCGCAGTCGAAAAAATGTTGCACTAAGACCGAACATTCATTCAAAGCGAAGTACCGCCAACATTGGAAAGCAGCTACATTAAACAAAGACATTAACAACAGTGGTAACAGCGGCAACAAGGGAGGCAACACCGGAGATAGTGTAATCTTTGTCCGAATTTAAGGAACGAGAAGAACAGTCAGGTCCTTTGATGGCAGATTTGACGTAGACCATGGCTGCAAGAGCGCCACGCAGCTTTGGTGACTTCTTTGATGGCTTACCAGTTTTATGGTTGAGCCAAAGAATGTACTGGCTAACCAGTCTCAAAATCAGCGTCCGGGCAAAATTTCGAACAAAATTTTTCTGGCTAACCTGGGTTTATTCTTCCCGTTGATTTCGAAAATGCAGCTTGCAGAGTACGAAAGAAAATGTCGGCAATGGGCTATTCCAGAAGCAGTTTATCTTGAACATGGGCCCTTGCCGCCGAGGTTGAAACGCAGAGTCGTGTCCTACGTCTTGACTGTGTGCGACATGCGTAGGCTGCTGCATGAAAGACGCAGAAGCAGTATTAGATAAGAGGCGCGAACGCTGCGCGAGCATATATGTTCATCGTTGTGAATCCTGCACCTCATGCGCGCTGCGACTAATAAAACAGCGTTCGCGCCCAAGGATAATGCGCCTTTCTCATGCAGCAGCCTATATGTACTCTGGCTATCGATTGACAGGGCGAGCAGGTCTCTGGAGCGTTCCGGTCGCCCTTCTAAAGCGGTTTTCTCGCTTTAGAGACGAAGTGGTGCAATGCCATTTGAGCAAGAACTTTATGAAGACGGGAGCTCCTTACGCTACAATCTCATATCTGCCCGGACGCTGCCTTTGAAATATAGTCCAAAGTGCAGTTTGTTGACTCCTTTGTGTTTATACAGTACAAGTAAACTATGAAAGCTTTACTGAGACACCAACATGCGCTCTTTCAAAGAGCGGTAGAAAGCTGCTCCTAATAGGCGGAGCAAAGTATGAAGATGATATCAATACAATCATGCCTATGACCTCAAGGCTCACAAACTCGCGACTTGAATCTTTTCATCTTTGGGGTCATTGGGCCTCCCCAGCATTTCGGCTAGGCGGAGGGTTATGGTTATTATACCTGGGCCAGTGGACCCGCCTTATAAGCTGTCGGTTTGCTTTTAAGAGTAATGTAAACATCGTTCCGCTGACAACGAGGGGGCATGGGTCCCATCTCCTTGGAGTTATAAGTTGTGGAGTTATGAGTATCGATGCCTATCAATGCCTACATTTGTATACATATCTATTAGCCTATCAACATATTCGATGCAAGCTGTTTCATTCTTCTTACATTAGTCCCTCTAGGATTAGACTTGGATTGACATGATGATGTCTGCATTCGTTTACGTTTCCTGTTCATTCCGCTGTATTACTAACTTGATGTGTTTTATGGAACGCCTTGAGCGTACAAAAGAAAATGAAAAATAAAAGGCTACATGTGAGTCTATGCGAAGAAGTAATTGATAAGATTGTGAGAGGTGCCGTTCTATTCGGCATACCCGTTTGGGACGGGGGACGGTCATGAGCCACGATTGGCGCGAATTTTTCGCGAAGTGACGCCGCAACGTACTTCAACCCTTACAACATTAGCACTCCTGGCGCAGTCCTCCTTATAGCATTAAGTCATGCATCTGCCCCCACCCTCATCCCTATTTTTGCCGCTAGGAACCTATATTGGCGGAAAGTTTTGGAGGCCCAAGATTTGAACGCGGCGTGTGCGGAAGAGCGGCCGCCGCTCGCGGCGTACCTCCTGACGTGCAGCCGTTACAAGTTCCCACAAGCACTTGTACAATTTTTCGATCAACTGCTTTCTTGGAGACAAACTAACCCTATCCATTGAGGTGGCGTAACATAGTTGCTCAAAGTGCGGATCGCTCCAGATCGGATCCACAGTCAAACGGAACACAGGTAGCGAAAGGCGCAAACGGTCGCGACAGGACGAAAGCGGTTTTAAGCAACGTGACACGACTTATGCGGTCGCTTACGCTATGCACACTGACTGTGTCCGGTCGAAAACGAAGATATCCGGATACGATTATGAATAACTATGTTGTCACATGCCACACTGCTGTAAAGCCGGTGGTTACCGATCTGTGAGGGTCAATAGAGTTGTATGAATACTTTGCATCTAAAGTTCTTAGCAAGCAAATACCCAGAAGCATTCCGTTGATAGTGATACTGCATCTCTGTTTCCTCAGTAAAGTG
This sequence comes from Cylicocyclus nassatus, assembly GCA_958299035.1. Lineage (NCBI taxonomy): Eukaryota > Metazoa > Nematoda > Chromadorea > Rhabditida > Strongylidae > Cylicocyclus > Cylicocyclus nassatus. The sequence continues at coordinate 105,153,333 of CATQJL010000001.1, forward strand.
CACGACCTAACCTTGCTATTAGGGACCGTCCATAGCTTGCCGGCGACGGCTGCAGAGGTTGCCGAGGTTACTGGGTTTGCCGCCTAGAGAGTGCATAACACAAGGAGACCACTATTAGGTGCTGCAACGATCGGCAACCTCGGCAACCGCTGTCGGCAACCTATGGCCAGTCCCTTAGTGTCATTATGTGCGACACCGATGCTATAATGCTAAAAGTTGCTCGTTAAAACGTTCGGCGCACCTTGGCAATTTGTGTTCGGAGATACTGCTCGTATGGCCGTCGGAATCCCTGTGATTCGCGCGATCACTGTGATTTTTGTCGAAACCACTTGATCAGATTGCATAACATTGAGTAACATTGAACACCACGCGTTCTTATGCGACGTCTCCCACCTCCTGTTGATGCTGGTGTTGAAAGGGACCTTGTCTACATCAGAGGGCTTAGACTTAGTCCATCTTTCCCTTCAATTCTCTTTGCCCATTTCTCTATCTTTCTATTGCAAAATAGAACTACCATTTTGAATACACTTTGATACCACTACACTTTCAGGCAAGAGTCATGCTATCTCCTTGTTACCTGTGGTAGCCACCCCTGTGATATCTGCAGTTTCTAATAGAAGAGTGGGCCACACTACGCGGCTGCGACGTACGCAACGCCCTCATATCTTTGCGGGCGTCGCGTACGTCCGTACCCGCTTAGTCTGGTCATATTTCAAAGATTAATTACATCAATTTCTGCCTTCTTAGTCTTAACGGAACACTTTGCAAGGGTATTTCTCTAAGGTTACTGATTAGGGAACGGCCAGAGGTTGCGTCTCTCTCCCGCGTGCTCTCTGAACATTACATAGCCTAAATCAGGTCCCGAAGCCCACTCGTACCTATAGTAGCAAATGGCTGCGAAGAGGGCGCCCATGACCTAGTACAAATTGGGCTTTCGCGCGGGACTCTAGTCGAAACGCGCACACCCCATAGCAGTTGAAGCGCGCACACCCCATAGCATTTAGAGTGAGTAAGTGACGCTGGAGGAAAACAACTCCTTCATCTAGCAGAATCATGAGAGTACTATGCAGCTCAACCCCAAGCGCAGCTACATGTACACTACAGTTCAATCTCTCAAATTTGAGCTAGATACATTGTGAACGTATTGTCATTTTTGATTAGGCTAGGCATCTGCTCACTGAGTTTAAAAGGGTAGGCTACTAGGGATAATGGGCCGCTAGTATTGTTTGCTTTGTAGTGTTTTGTTGTTCTTGCTTGTAGTGTTTCTTGTCGTGTTGTAAAATGTTGACCTTTTTCCATTCATTGGTAGCTATGTAGATCTTTATTTGGTAGATTCATGTATGTTTGCCTCGGCGATCAGCGAGTGCGCGAAATGCGCGCCAAAATCTACTATTTCGCGATGGCTCCGCCCGATTTCTCAATCATTGCCTCACTCCCTGCTTCCAGCCTTATCGCGTGCTGCCTTTGCTCATAGCCTCTTCGTTATTTTTTTTGTAGTTTCTTGCTGCATATTTGTGTCGTTGTGTTTATTTTTCTTTTGTAAGTGTTGAGTGTTGTGGCCTTTTTCTTCTGACAAAAGGCTTGTTGCATACTGTGGTCTAGTTAGTCAGAACTGCGGTGAAGAGCCGCGTCGGGTATCTAGACGAAAACAAATTTGTTTTGCTTTTGCACTTTTTCCGCCACTTGGGGACCGAGCCGGTGACTAGACCACAGCGGAAGCGTCAGCGACTTCCGCAATAAGGAGAGTAAGAGCAGCGGTTACACCCTGCTCAGATTTAACAGGGGCACTCACAGTCCCCACCTTTTGAGAAAAGCGGCGATTACACCTCGCTAGAATTTTGAGAACCTTTGTCAAGAATTAGAGCGGCGGCTACGCCCTGTTTGGAAAAGTTGAATCAAACTTGGGGCATTACAGTCCCCAAAAATTTTGAATTGTCAAGGCGGCGGTTACACCCCGCTAGATTTTATGAGTCTTTTGAGGATTGTAGCGGCGGCTAGCCCCGCTTGTCAAAGTACCAATCGAATTGGGGCACTTACAGTCCCCAAAAACTTCAAAGCTTTAGAGCAGCGGTTACACCCTGCTTTATCGATTACTATCGATTGAATCAGACTCATACGCGCGCCTACGGCCGCAGCAAACGAGCAAAAGGGCTACCTTGAAAGGATGATAGGATTTATAGGATATTAGCTGGCAAACCCGGCTCCGCCCGGCCCTGTCATTATTATATTCGTAATCAGCATGCTCGATTACCCCCCTGTGCCAACTCCCAGCCCCGTAGCTCAAATTTTGCAAAAAATCGATAAAATCGATATCGATCGATAACGAAAAGTAGCCTATGACACGCTCCCTGCCCCGAAGTATATGTGTGCCAAGTTTGGTCCAAATCGGTTCAGAAATAAAAATTTCTATTCCGCACAAACGTACAGACATACAGACAGACATACAGACATACAGACAGACATTCAGCTTTATATATAAGAATAGGATTTATATCGGCTGGCAATTCCGAGAACTGATATTACTGTGTTTTGTAGACATTAACTCGTATCCTATCGCGTACTGTCGCAGAAGTCTACAATTTTTCATTCTTTTACATTGCAGAAAATGATGAATCCCGATGAAGAGCAAAGTGTCAGCCAGGGTAATGAAAAGGAGCAAAGGCAGCACGCGATAAGGCTGGAAGTAGGGAGGCAATGATTGAGAAATCGCGCGGAGCCATCACGAGATCAATAGATTTTGGCGCGCATTTCGCGCACTCGCTGATCACCGAGGCAAACATATACATGAATCTACCAAAAAGATCTACCAATGAACTGAAAAGGTCAACATTTCACAACACGACAACAAAACACTACAAGCAAGAACAACAACAGTACAAAGCAAACGATACTAGCGGCCCATTATCCTTAGTAGCCTACCCTTTCAAACTCAGTGAGCAGATGCCTAGCCTAATCAAAAATGACAATACGTTCACAACATACTACTACTGGAGGTTTTCTGACTAGTAGGCTTACCAATGTGATCAAGTTAGTTGGCGTATGGATGTTGTTGTTGAGGCAGCGACAGCAGGTTTATGAAGAAGGATATGGCAACAAACCTCTCTTAACTTTCTTCTTCGTTTACGTAAGCCTTTTTATAAAGCTTTTTTTGTTGGCAAGCCTTTCTCGAGCATATCTTTGATTCTTGATGCTCGACATTTGGGAAGCTTCAAATGAACAGACGATTCCTTGGCTTTAACGTTTGCTGTTTTTCAAAGTTACTGGAACCTGTCCTTTTTTGAAGCGTGCTTGCCTGTAGTTTTGATAATTGAATCGAATGTTATCTGCATGCTTGCGTGTTTTAGAAAATAACTGCCATATTCCATGTTCTCAGACTAAAATCCTGACTTCCTCTGTAAGAAAAGTGCAGGACATAGAAGACAGACCTTTTTACTACAATACGCCGCTTATGGAAAACCTTCAAATCATTAGACTGAAGAGTAGTTTTGTTATGCGACTATAGGAAGCACTCTTCTTGACTGCGTCACAATAAAGCAATCGTGGAAACAGATGAAGAAGTAAAGGGGCAAAAAGCAGAAACCACGCATCCAACTCTCACAGACAACATCAGGACTTATGCCTCTGGAGCTTCTCACCTGTTCATAAATCTATGAATGAAAGCTATTATAATGCCATTGAGAGACCAGATATTGACGTAATAACGCTCTATCTAAGATGGATGTCGGCACCGAAACTGATGCAATTATTGCCGCGAATGAAGACTCAAACTCAAAGACACGAACTTAAAAAACAAATCAACAATAGACCAAATCAACTTCATAATTCCTCTTTTGATAAACTGAATCTGCAGCTCATTTTTCGTGATTGCCTGGGAGCAGAACACATTGTTTGTCAAGGGCTACCTCCAGTTTATGCACGACCAAACTCATCCCTTTTTATGCTAACAAAAAGTTCCTGGTCAACGGGGTTAAGAAACGTCGATCTGAGGAATTCCAACAAAGGGCACTTGTTTTTGGTGATCCTTCCGCGAAAAAGGAGTTGTTTTCTTCAGCGTTGTTACTTCGCGATGGGTAGAGGACCATATGTCGCCGAAAAAAGGCGGTTCCCGCGGCCATTTGAGACAAATACGCACCCTTGTATATGCGCGGACATTCGTTCCTGCAGGAAATCCGTGAGGGACTCTTCCACATTCGGCGACGTATAGTCCTCCACCGGGTGGAGGACTACATGTCGCCAAATTTCGAAGAATCCCGCGCGGATTGCCTGCAGGAACGCATGTCCGCGCATGTACAAGGGCGATTATTTGTCGCAAATGACCGCGAGGTCCGCCCTTTTTCGGCGACGTATAGTCCCCTACCCTCCTCCACCCCTTCGCGATGAAGGTTATGGGGTGTGCGCGCTTAATCGACAGGAGTCCCGTGCGGAAGAGCAATTTGCATTGGATCATTGGGCGCGCTCTTCACAGCCATTGTAACTATAGGTACGAGTCCCGAAGCCCTCCTTCCAGCAGCCAAGTCAATTGAATCAAAGGGTATATACCGGCGACTGATTGTGAGTTGACTCTGACTCTCATTTGAGCGGAATCTGCGTTCGTCGCTCGTAAACTCCGCTCGTATGATGAAAACCGGAATGATGTTTATTTCCCTAGTTCATGTTGATAATGGAATGGCAAGCATTCGTCTCGCAACGGTTCGCGCCATTTTGCAGTTACAGAGTATGATACTGCACTAGCAACCCATGTGCGTCCTCTTATCTCTTCGGTCTCTAACTGGCATGCCACCGCTGTGCGCTCGCAAGACCTCCAGCGAAGCGGGCGCGTTGCGAATGAGGTGCTTTGGCCTCACCTATTTGAAAGAGACCTGCAGCTGAAACAGGCAATCCTGCGCGGATTTAACGTTAAATCTGCGCGCGTTTTGCAGCTGAACAAAACAGTCGTTCGGGGATCGGCCATACTAATCCAGGAGGTGGTTCCCGTGATTCCTGTTATTCTTGCAATTCCGTGATTTCCCGACTTCCGACGTGCCGCACTACGGAGCGCTTTGCCAATTTCAGTACACATTGTTCTTTCGCAATATACATTGTTACAAGGCCGGCAGGAATCAGGAATCGCAGGAATTGCAGGAATCACAGGAAACGGCTGCTCCTTTAGTCTGGCGCCTACCTCAGGACTTCAGTGATCGCTTAGGTAGGGGGCGCCAACATTCACAGTGTCACAAAAGTATGCCACCGTCCGCTTTTTCGGGACACGTCATTGTAGAGAACAGAAACAACAAAGCATCAAAAGGAAGTCTCGCGCTCCACGAACAGCGGTAACAGGAATTAGTTAAACAATAAAGATCAAAGGCAAGAGGAAAGCATGACTGCTTGAGTCTGAGGCTTGAGATATACCTGACGATTTGTCGCTATAGCTGACGATAAGACGCTGCCAGCAGCAACGCCTTCTGTGCGTATCGATTGACGCCAGGCGACGCTGCTGCTGCTAGCTGCTGCAGCCAACGCGAAACGAACCCGCTATAGCTAGCGATGCTGCGCTGCTCTGCGCTGCTGCTTGCTGCTCGTTGCTGCTCCTCGCTGCTCTTCGCTGCTACGCGATATGAAGCTCACTTTTGGTGAGCTTCTCTCAGCTGCTTCATGCTGCTAACGCTGTTTTTGCTCGGATTTGTCCATTTTTAGCATATTTTTGAACTTCTGAAGGATTTCTAGAGCACCTTGTTGCGATACTGAACCATGAGAAATTTGCAAGACCAAAACGCAATGCATCAATAAGAAACACATTGAAAAATTGACAAAGTCGACAAAGAATTGGATCTGAACAACTGCACAGAACTTTTGCGAAGCAAAAGTGAAATCAAGTTGGAGTAACGATAAAAAGCTAGAGGATTTTAACGACTTAGTGGGATGTTACCAGTACACCGCAGTACATTAACGGCAGCTATGACCTATATTGTTCGGTTTTTGCCTCAAGCATCAAGTTCTTCTGCGACACTCGTTTGGATATTTATCAAATGATTATTTACTCAGTAGATGCAACATTTGGTTTGCCATTTTATGTTTCTTGAAAAAATTGTTGATGAGAACAGGATGACTTTTTCGGATCTCATGTAATCATATTTTTCAATTTTGGTAGTTCTCAAGACTTCCTTGCATAATGGCCTAAGCTAAGCGTAGTAATGGGTAAGGTTACTTCGTCCATGCACCCAAAACGTAACCAGCGCAGCAGCCAAGAGCAGCTAAAGGCAGCGCAGACATCAGCGATTTGCCAACACCCGCTATACCTCTATCGTCAGGTATATCTCAAGCCTGAAGGAACCATTGCTCTAGCACAAAACATCGCTGTCTTTAGGTATTGCCGGCTATGAAACGGCGATCTCCATTATTGGGACTCTTTTTAATCGCTGATGTGGTCATTACTATAGTCGCAATGGGTCTCTATTCTTCTGGCTGGACGTTCAGCTTTGATTTAATCGTCAGACATCTGCTCCTTCGCGACGGATACGACTATTTCTCGAATCCTGTCGATTTCCTGCTACTAGCAGTTCTTCGACTAGTGCTAATAATGACTGCTATAGTACTCAATCTCATCCACTACAAAGAGGTCTCCACCAAGATGTTTATGCCCATGTTGGGCGTTGCCACGTTTTTCTATTCCTATACGCTAGTTAAATTACTTGCATTCTCTGAGAATGTGCAAATGTTACATTATCCAGGAATATGGTTTTCGGTCACCTGGTCGATACTGGCAGCTCTATTATTTGCACTCGTATGGTATTTCTTTTTAACTGCACATAAGTTCGACTACCACCGCTTGGTCTCTCAAAGATTCGACTCACCGCATGCGAGTTCCTCTGTCGATTCAGATGCGCAAAGAGCTTCCACTGACAGTGAGTTTTCGCATCACTTCTTCATTGTTGGTGTGTTTTCTATTTTTTTTTTGCTTGTTTTTTTGGCGCTACTCCAGAATACACACAAAGATAAAAAACCTCGGATTTCGCTAAAACTTTGTATATAGGACTTATTTGACATGCTGATCAAAAAAATGATATTCATCGAGCATGGTTTGGCCTTTTTGGGTGGGGGGGGGGGCGGTAGGCATACGGTATGTGGCTAAAATCGCAAATCTTGTTGAAACTCTGCAGAGAGGGGTTATTCGACATGCTGATCACGATTATCACGCTTTTTCCGCATGAAAACAACTGTGTAGGTTACAGTATGTGTAAGCTAGGTCAAAATCGTAAATTTGACTGGAATAATGTGGGCTAGAGGGGTTATTCAGATGCTGAACATGTATAGCATATCAAATTCGCAAGGCAGCGCCATTCTCTTGGGTTACGATGGATATACATACGTCAGTTGGGTCAACGACCCAAATTTGCTCAAGAATTGCCCTAGATGGGTTTTGAAGCATGCTGATTACGAATACCATTCTTGCTCACTGCAATCGCCTTATTGCGGAGTTACGGTAATCTGCAGCATATAAATAGACATCATTCTGCTTTTCAGGCCAATTTATATCCCGAAAATCCACGAAATGGCTATCATGCGAAAAGAGCGCGATATTTGTGATTAGCACATCAAATAATCCCCTTGCGTAAAGTTTCAGGCACGTCTGCGATTCTTACCCCTTACCGTATGCCCGCCGTAACTTTACTTAAAGGCAGTGTCCGGGCAAAAAGTCGATTTTGAGATTTTGTGTTTACCCGGGCCTATTCACTATGCTGAATCCGAAAATCCACATTGAAAAGCGCAAAAATGGCAAAAAAGGGCTCTGACGCAGGAGGAAAATCGAAAGTGGGCGGGGTCCTCCCCACTGTGAATTTCGCAGTCCCAGCTTCTGGAGCGATCTTCCCAATTCCTCTAGCGCCCTGAGATCTCCACCAGCCAGGTGCAAACCTCTTTCGCCGTTTTCGCGCTTTTCAATGTGGATTTTCGGATTCAGCATGGCGAATAGGCCCGTATAAGCACAAAATCTCAAAACCGAGCTTTTGCCCGGACACTGCCTTTAAGGGTCCCAAAATGAATGAAAATCGTGATATTCGTGACCAGCATGTCGAACAACCCCTCTAGCCCAAATTCCAACTATCTACGATTTTGACTTCCTACCTTACATCTGCTGTAACCATACACAGAGTTGTTTTCATGCGGAAAAGGCGTGATAACCGTGATCAGCATGTGGAATAACCCCTCTCTGCAGAATTGCAGCAACGTCTGCGATTTTGGCCATTTACCATATGCCTACCGTAACCCCTCAAAAAGGCCAAACCATACGAAATGAATATCATTTTCGTGATCAGCATGTCAAATAACTCCTACATACAAAGTTTTAGCGACATCAGAGATTTTTCATTTTTGGGTTGTGTATTCTGGAATAGTACCTCAAGTGGATTACTGGTGAAAGAATAATAGCGGAACTTTGAGTTCAGTTTTCGAATTTCGGGAGGAAAACCGACAGATGCTCCCCCCCCCCCCCCTCCCTTCTGCGCCAATTGAGGCAACATTAATCTTGCATGAAGGATCTTCCCCCCCTCTCCCATACTTCGTGTATGCTGAGATTCGGACAGCTGAAGTCGCCTTCAGGCGTATCGGAACAACACGTCGATGTTGGTTCTAAACGAATGAGCACCATCAACCACATTTTTGCTATTCTGAAGTATTGCAGTTTACACTGGTTCTGGTTCACGCTAGGTTTCATATTCCTAATCATTTATGCAGGTGGTGAGTACGTCAAGGTGACTATGAGCTTCTTTTTTCCAAACTTCATTACAGCTCGAGTATACATAGCAAATTATACTGGCGAGGTCATAGGAAATATTGTGAAGAAAGCCGGGGTCGCAGCTTTGGTACACTCCGTACTGATAATGGGAGCTTTGACTATGCTGAGGTAAGCTTTGATTAGGGTTCTTTGTTGTATATTATTTGTGCCAAATTACATTTGCGGCAGATTACACAGGAGCTGTACTTTCTTTCTAAATTCATTGATGGCACCAAATGTTTGCAATGCTTCACCCTAGCACGATTTCGAATCGACAGTACTTACAGCTTAGAATGAACATCCTCGCTTATCCTCACATTTCAGCACTGTTTTCGGGGGTCTTCGTGGTGGTTGCTTTGCCTATGCTACTGCACTTGTCGATCGGCAAATTCGCATGAACCTCTTCCGTTCCTTAGTCCATCAAGAAATCGCATTCTTTGACATCACCAAATGTGGTATGATCTGTTTCATCTTTCACATGTTTTTTGCTCAGTTTTCTTCTCGTTCTCAATTACTATCTAGGCGAAATGGTATCTCGTTTGACAGCCGATTGCCAGACGGTGGCTGCTTCAGTTTCGGTGAATCTCAATGTGTTCCTAAGGAATGGTGTAATGCTTGTTGGCTCCATAGCGTTTATGTTTGTCTTGTCATGGCGATTATGTTTGGTAAATTTCCAAAGTTTTGTTATATCGGTTTGTTGTGATTCCTTAAGGTAACATTCATCATGGTTCCCCTTCTTGGCTTCATTACTAAGTGGTACGGCTCTTATTATGATGTGAGTTTTTTATTCGTTGGATAGTATTTCGAAGATATTGGATGAGATTCTATCTTGGGAATTGATGTGAGTCATTACAGAAGCTGTCAGAAAAGACGCAGACTCTTATTGCTGATGCAAATCAGATTGCGGAAGAGGTTTTGTCCACTATGCGAACAGTGAGGTTAGGTAATGCATAATTTCAACCAGATTATGAGATGATTATCTGTCTCAGATCATTTGCATGCGAACGACGGGAGGCTGATCGGTTTGAGAGTAAACTTGGAGCTACTTTGAGAATGAACAAGAAAAAGTTAGTTCTTTTGGCTTTGCTAGTATCTCATACTGACGTGAAATGTTGGTTGGATGGCCTATTGCTTTGAGGGCCATCGCTTATATGGGTTACGCGTGGAATAATGAGTTTTGTGAAAACGCCATTTTGGTAGCAGTTTTATACTATGGTGGACACCCAGTTATGTCAAGTAAGCATATACTACTTTTGATAGCCAGCTTTTCCACAATTTTTATTGCTCACATATTGTCGATCTTACGTTGTTCCTCAAAGTATGTCATGTCGTATAGTAGTCCAAGCATTATTACAATTAATCTTAATCCTCGAATTTTTTTATCGTTTCCCTAGCAGCTCTTCATTCCTAGATATGATGACCGCGGACCAGTTAATCACTTTTCTCCTGTATCAGATACAACTTGGCGAGAACCTATATGTAGATTTTCTTCTTCTAACTTTTTATCCTGTTTCATATTTGTTTTCGCCTTTTATAAGTTCTTTTTAAGAGCATCGGCTATGTTATGACTGGCTTGATGGAATGCGTTGGTGCCTCAAGAAAGGTTACTGTCTACTCTTTATCCTGCTCGTTAGATTCAGTGATTCACTTAGGTGTTTGAATACATGTTGCGTGTTCCTGCCATTGAAAATGATGGAAAAGAGGAACCACCTCTTCAAGGTCATGTGGAGTTCAAAGATGTGCACTTTACCTACCCCTCAAGGCCAAACAATCCCGCACTCAAGGTTCTCAAAGCTATTGTAATGTACTTTTTTGTCACAGAATAGGTTTTAAGGACTTGGATCTGGTCATACAAGCAGGCCGGACAACGGCTTTGGTCGGACCAAGTGGTGGAGGGAAGTCCTCCATAGTAGCGCTGCTACAACATTTCTACGAGCCTGATGCGGGAACGATTACAATAGATGGCGTGAATGTCAGGGACATTTCGCATATGTACTTCCACCACAAGGTAAGCGTAGTAAAGTTGAATTTAAGAACGCCGCGCCAAATTTTACTTGAGATTGCGATGGTGGCTCAAGAACCTGTGCTGTATAACGGATCCGTTCGTTACAACATTCTATATGGATGCGATTGGGCTACTGAAGAGGACATGCTTCGTGCGGCTCATACAGCCAATGTTCATAATTTTGTGATGGAGCTGGAAAAGGGATACGATACGGATTGTGGAGATAAGGGTCTACAAATGTCTGGTAGGTCTCTTTGCAACGTCTCCACACTTCGCTAATGTCAGTTTCATGCTCAGGCGGACAAAAACAACGTATCGCTATTGCGAGAGCATTGGTCAGAAATCCTGTGCTTTTAATTCTTGATGAAGCCACATCAGCTCTCGATGCCGAGTCTGAGGCACTGGTGCAAGAAGCTTTGAACAAGTAAGCACACAAGGATATTCGCTTTTGTTTCTAATTTACTGTTGTATCTCACGTTTATAAGTCCTCGAAAAAATTTTCGGCCTCGGTCACTACTTGTTCAAACTCTTGTACTCTCTGCCGAGAAAAAAATAGTTTTCTCATTCACATCGCCTGTAGGGGTCTTTATTCTTCAGTTGGCACTTCTAGGTGCGCACAAGGACGCACAGTGTTGATAATAGCTCACAGATTGTCTACGATAGAGAAGGCGGACCATATAGCAGTGATAAATAAGGGGTCCTTAGTACAGGTGCGTGCAAAGGTTGATAGCGATCGAGTTTGCAAGTTTCTTTGCTTCCATTTTCGTTGGTATGCTTCTTCACTGAATTGCTATATTTCAAACTATTTGGCATACTTTAGACTGGAAATCATGCAGAGCTGATGAAAGATCAGAATGGGCTATACTACTCTTTGGTTTCTAAACAACTGCTTTCATCAAAAATCAAAGAAGGATGAAGCAATTATCCTCATCTCCTTATATTTAATTTTAATGCATTCAATTAGCATTCGATGGTCGTTCGGTATATTTGATTGTAAATGGACTGCAGTTTTAGTATGACTCGACTGTTGGGTTTCCTGTATCACTTGAACTTTGTGAATACCCTTTCACTCAATCCTGTGAACATTACCAGCTTGATTCAAGTTCATTACATTGTAATAATGTTAGTAGCCCGAAGTTGTAGTGCAAACTAGTCTGCTCAGTTGTTATGGGTAAATTAGTGCTATAAGTTGTTATGATTGTGACGCATCGAAAAATGAATCTCCCTTAGACAGTGACTGTAACATCTGTAATAACAGCGATATTCGGGTAGCACAATATTAAGGTTGCACTGCTTGAAGAAAATTATGTTCCTTTTCACGTTCTTGTGATGTGGGCCCCATTGAAGGCCAGGACGTGGCTTCCGATTACATGCAATTGCAATTTTTTTCCTCACCTGAGCCTTCTGATAAGCGAGTCCCAAACGGCTGCCTATTCTAGCATTAGAAAATTTTTCGATGAAAAGAAGACGCTGACGAATCAACAATTCCAGATGTTCCGGCCATCAGGTGTCGTCGACCTTCAGCGCACTAATTAGCCACCGTAGATTTTTTTTCGAAAAGAGGACTGGAGCGGAAGGTTTTTTAGAAGGAACATGGTAGCAGTCAGGTCTCTCCGATGTCTTTTTGCCCGACGTCTCACTTGAAAAGTGACGCCCTTGTCCGCTGCAATGTCAGCGTCATAGTCTCTACTAGCACACAATGGAAATTATCAGCAAATCTCAAAGTTTTCTCCGCTAGGGGTTTGACAGTCTTCAATTTTTATTTTAAAGAATTCACAGGTATCATCAAAGTACAACGAACAAAGTATGAGAAGTAAATAAATAACAGAGCGAGGTGAGATAAGCATGAGATATAACAGAGAATTAACAACATAACTGCACCCGAATGAAATAATATGCATATTGCCTACATATCTGACTGACAAACCATCTTAATCGTCTGCAGCTGTTCACGGGTAAGGTTCAAAGCACTTGAAAGGAAGAAGTAAACTGTGCACAAGAAAGTAGAACTTCAAAATCTGCAACGCTCACCTTAGATGCGCTCCAAACTTTCCATTGATGCGCAATAAACCAGCCTGTAACGCTGCATCTATCTGGCGGATTGACGCATCGGAGCATGTATTCACGGTTTGATTCTAAACACGCTTTTTCAGTGAAGCACAGTAAAAAAGGGAGAAACCTACCGCTTTCAAGCGGAAAAATTTATCGATTGCCTGGATGAGGTGCACGAAGACTCCAATGATATTTGCAAGATCTTTTAAGACGACACCGTAACGATCTTCTTGGTAAGATTCAACAACAAACATATACAAGCCTAAAAATGCATAGAAACTTCCATTGATAAAATATTTGCTAACAAACATACTTTCAATAGCAAGTACAGCTATATAAGCGTCAAAGCGCGGTATAACACATGCTTCATCAGCAAACAGGGCATATATCTTCTTGAGCCTAAAACCAAGACATACTTCGATAATAGGAAGACAGTGAACATGGAGTTACCATGTGAATTGCTGCGGGATCGAGATTTCGGAGCGACGGGTCATAGGTCTCATGGCGACACGATGACGCTGTCGTACTGCTGAGGAATACACTGAAAAAGTTATGATCTAAAAAATGAACTAGCATATTTCGAGAAAGAAACTTACATTGTTTCCGGGATTTCTGCGGCATCATCAACATCTCTCTATCCACCTCCATCTGTTCTTCCCCTAACACATCTCCAGTAGAACCATCAATGCTTGGTCCACCAAAAAGCCGAGAAGATGCTCCCTGAAGGCACCTTCATCTGCCCAATGCCGGCAAAAATATCGCTATTGGACTGAAAATTAAAATCAGATAAGCCTCTACCTCTATCTCGCTACGAACGCGTTCCAAAATGTTGATACAAGTCGTGCAGATGTTGGACCAATTACGGGGATGACCTCCTACAGAATCACATAATTAGATGAGATTGAGAAGGATACAATTGTAACCGACTGTTTATAAAATTATGTTTTCATTTCTCATTCATACCTGGCTGGCTAAGAGAAAACACCTCCAAACGACGCGCTTGATCTGTCCAAGCTATACGCCGTAGGTCAGTGAAAGCAAACAACTAAAAATGTATTGTGTAATACGACGAAGACCGCTCTCTTCAAACCAACCTTGAGCAGACTGTCCTGACTATCTAAAACATTAGTCAAAGTCCTAGTTTGCTCAGGAGTTGGGGTATGCACGACAAATGGCGGGGGAAGAAGAAAAGTCATTGGCTGGAAAGCGAGGCTGGTTACCAGGTAAACTACCGTACATAGATAGAAAGAAATGCAAACACACCTTCATGACAAGCTGACGATTCAGTTTCAGAAGGACTTTCGTGGCAAAGATCTGACCAAATACAACGATCAAGCAATAAAGATGGAAGGAAATATGGAAAAGGAACAGCAGCGTAGACAAACCATGAGTGAAGCATCCTTAAACATTCAGTATTAAAAAAGGAAAATGAACGCAGTCAAAATTAAAAAAAAACTACCTATTACGCATGAGCTGAAGATTGTGATCAAAACGACACGAACAGCTTCACGAAAAGCAGACGCTATTAATGAGTCGCGCCCGAAATAGAACAGTGTGCTAATAGAATGAGATACTCCTAGCTAAAATAGTTTGGCAAAGGTTGCAAACATCAGAATGATAAAGAACGAGCGGTTACCTGCGCGACACTTCCGGAAAATGACATTTGGAAATCGTTGCGGAAAATCGAGAACAGTGTGGAAATTACAAGTGAAAGTACTAGCGATCCCAGAAAGATACTGAAATAAAACGTGCTATTCTAGCTCTAAGCCAAAAATATTTGCTGCCACCTGTCCATTTGTGGAGCATATGACATTTTCAAGATGATACCAGTGTAAATGGTATTATAAATGAGAACAACAAGGTAACCAAGCCAAGTGTCGCCGCTTTTCCACGGAAGTCTTTGAGGCTGCTCCGCTGGAAATGATTTGATGAAGTACAGAAGAAATGACAACAAAGCATGTTCCGAATTTCGCTATGCCTGACAGGATTGTTTTAGTGAAGGTATCAGATAATCTATAAACATGTAACACAGGGTAAAACCTACATTCAACAAAAAGGCAATCTCCTTACCTTTCACAAGCATACTGAGCAGAATCCTGCTCATCACAAAAGATGCGAAACCGACAACTATAGCAGAAAACCAAGTAGAAAACGCAAAAAGTGTAGAAACTGCATCTATAAAAAAATATGCTTGAGAATTCTAGTGCAATGTAGCACTCACCTCTGAAAAATTGTAGGGGTGACAGCAACGAAAACTGAAGAGCAATCAGCGAAACAATGTAAGTAAATGCACAGATGAGACCGACGATGAGTGAAACTCTCATCTGACGAACTGAGATCTATAAATTGGAGATTAGGGGCTAAACAATGAAAAACTTAGATGTAAAATACTAACCAATCCCCGGAACCAAAATAAGATTTTATCATGTACGGTGGGAAGCTTTGCCTGTTGAGGACTTTGTGGGCGAACAGTACGAGCTTCAGATTTTGTTCTGGGCGCTGAGAAGAACGCATCGTCGTCGAATGTGGATCTGTGGAGCGAAGACATATTCAAGGAATTCAGCAACCATTTACATATGATTACATATTCAAAATATAAGTATTACCTCCTGCCCTGAGACAATGGTGACGATGCTGCTTCATTGTGACCAATGCTTGGAGGAGTAAATTCCCCAGTCATTACCTAGAACAATTGTTTTTAGATGCGGAAATTGAACACTGAATGTCAGAACGATTACGAAGTGACATGATGACACTATAGTGAGCAAGCGAAGTGAGACAAACCTTAGAAGACTGTAACTAGACCCGAACATTGAATGTACGACAAAAGCAAAGATCAAAGCACTAGATGTAGATGAAAAACTTACCCTGGACATTATTTACGGAATAGAGGAAAGCTAGAATTTCCAAATCATGACCCGAGATATTGTCAATTCGAAAATAAATAACCCGCTTCAGGACGGCCCCATTTAAATCTACAGAGTCGGCTGCGCGGGCGGTCGCGTCGCGCGCGCAGCTTTTGTGATTAGGTCACGCTTGCCGTGTGCGCAGCCGACTCCGTGGATTTGTATGCTATTTCAGCTCATTATGTGATTTCCAGTCTCCTATTAACAAGATCGACGGTCTTCATGACAATCTATGCATGTGTTTGGTAGCACTGCTTTCCCACTACAATTGCGATGCCTTTCTGCTTTCAAATCTTTTGTATCTCATGTTCACTTGTATGGGGTTTTCTCTATGTACTGGTAAATTTTTTCGTATATCTTACTTGCAAATTTCATATTCTCATCTGCGAAATGTTGACTGCACAGTTTTTGTTCGCCTTATCTTCATCAATTGCAATCTTGCTGGATTTCCTCATTGATGTGTGCTTTCTGTCGCTCATGCTTACAACAACAATGATGTTTTCAGTCTGTGCGCCCGTCATCTTTACTCTCACTTGCAACGGCCTCTATCGCTTTTGACGGATCTCAAGAAGACGTCAAGAGTAATTTCTTGTTCTGAGGGTTTTGCTTTGGTGCATAGATTGTTTCAGAAGTTGGAGCTTCTCAAATGTAGTATGGTCGCCTGTCTATGGTCGTCTTGAGTGCCGCTTCGACTATTCTTTCCGCAGCAAAAGTAGTTTTCTCCTTTGCAGTGATAGCAGGTAGGAACTTCCAAGTTTGGCCAAATCAACTGGAAGTGATAATCACTGGCGTTTTGCACAACTCCTTCGTCTTATTATGGTTCGATCATGATTGGGGGTTTGACGATTTCATTAATCCAGTTCTTCGAAACTGTCGGTCCAGACCCAATGTTGATTTTTTATTCTTTTCAGTGCGATCACGTGCCATTTCACTTTATCACATCTGTTTCTGGTTCAGCATGGGAGGCCAATAACGGCTCCAAAGCTTGTGTATGAATACAGGTATGAATAAATACCTACTTGCGATTTTGCTTTCTCAAACAAACTTTCTTACAGACTGGCTGGGTCGTTCATTGTTTTTCGTTGTGACAGATGAAAACACTGCTATCAATCCAAAGTGGACTTGAGCTCATAAAAAGAGATATTGGTCATTCACCGGAGTATGATTTCCGATTGTTGTTCCATGTTTGAGAACTTAGAAATCCAGGAACTACTAGAACTTATTACTTCATTTGCAATGAAGTGTAATGTATGTAAGATGTTGACAGAGATAAATGTGTTACTAGAATGATGCTAACTTTCGCTACTTACGATCGCCCTAACCCCACCTATATGTTTCTGCCAGCCTTTTTCTAGCAGATTTGTCGTCGCCTCAAGGCATCCGAAATTGATATCAGTGCTTGTCCTACGCAACGAATATTCAATTCAGTAAAGTAGAGATGACGCAGCATACCGAAAGACTTACATGACTGTTAAAACAGCAGAGATAGGACGTCGGAACTTCAGATGCCTTAGGCGTCTTATATAGTCATGACAAGATGCGAATGACGCGACACTCTTATGCTTTATGAGTATACTTCTGCACCTCTCAAACAAATCATGTTTTATTTCTCAAAAAGACTTTCACTAACCAAAAACCAATGATAGTGCGTGGGCTGAAGAATGCATTGGAAATGATGAGAATAATTGAGAATCATGGAAGCATCCACTTAAACAGTATGCTTACGAAAGACCTAACGAAAGAAAGGACTTCCCATAAACAGTGGGATGACATATCAAATCGTTCCGACTAAGCACTAAGTTCAATTCACTATAAAGTCGCTGAGAATTTTTGAAGGAGGCCAAGAAAGGTTGAAATTTGAGAAAAATGAGTGAAAGGACATAAAAGTACGAAATCAAAAACATTCAGATGAGCAAGAACTTACAACATACAATAAAACGTCGAGAAGCCACAGGTTTCATTGTGAGGCAGTAAGTGTGATAGCAGTCGAATCTCAGGTGGACGAAGTATCACGAAGTATCTTGAGTTCAGATCCGTTGTGAAGTCACAACAGTGTTCTTATCGGTTAGTCCATTCGGTGAAAAGCATGAAGACTGGCCAATCGATTTCTGTAAGAAACCCTTTCACGAGATTTAGTCTCAAGTATACTCACTTGTACATTATTTGTCGAATGATACACAAAGCCTGAAGCGCAAAACTGCTCTCATGTTTGATCGGAGACATAATAATGAGTGAAATGAACGCGATCGCACTGAAAAGATCAAAATCAACATTTAGTCTGGATTTGATTTTGGTTTTGAATAACTGGATAATAAAAATTACGACAAATGATCGAATCATAGTAAAACGAAGGAGTTATCAGACCTCCAAAAAAGAGATTATCAACGGAAAACCAACCTGATGTTCTTATGTTCTACTACAGAATGGTCAAGGGAAACCAGGAGAGTGTAGCAGATGACTATAAAGGCAGGCACGTCATTCAGCTCGAGCAGAAGATCAGTGTAAATGGTGCTTGCACCGACTGAAATCCAATCAATCAGAATAACATGCAGGACCATCTCATCTGTCTCACCTCGCTTATAACTTCGCAGAAATCCAGCACATCTCACGATCAGCACACTGAGCATGGAGTACGAAGAAGAATGTATAGGACGAACAAATAATAGGTTACAACATAGCTTTTGTTTGCCAGAGTGGCAGAGGATAGCGTGCAAAACATATGCCAACAAGTATGAATATCAGATCATGCACCTGAGGCTTTCGAAGGCTTCTGGCAGAATTGTAGAAGTGAGTCATGAGTGAAATAACGAACGAAGTATAAGCCGAGAACAGTGTTACTCAGCATAAACTCAATCAATCAATAACCTAGTTTGAGTTGGAAAACCTAGACTTGAACAGTGATGTCCTCGCAACTCAGAGTTTGATATAGACGCACATTTCAAGAGATGTACTATAAGATAACAGCGATGACCATAACGAATGTATAAACGTAAAATGAAAGGCCACAAAAAAGGTAGTGAAGCAAATCTAAGCACGTCATGTGAAAGTAACAGCTTCCTCCGGAGATTACACGCGATACAAGCGATAATTATGTGATGTGTAAGCAGGACTGAAAAGTAGAAAGAGATGAGGATTCAATAAACTAACTATGATCAAAACTCACAGAACAACGTCATTCTTCTCTGGTCTGCTTCTTTTTGATGCGAGATTGAGAACGCTGCAACTATCTGCTTTAGTATCGCTATCCTGTCACTGTTATTTAACACTTACCGTGAAAAGCTCGGCTTTAGTCATTAAAGGCTTTCCTCCTGGCTTGGAGAGCTCCGTCCTGACAGCTAAGGCCGGGTATTCTTGTGTTGCAGATTGGAGTTTTATTGAGGAGGCCTGATCTACTAACTGGTAGATATCTTGCAAAAAATTCATCGCCTGCTCCGAATCGGTGTTGACCATTACATTTACATTTGTGCTGATGACCGCAAACTTCTAAATATGGATTTTTTGCAAAAATATTCGAGGAAATCAATAAAACTAGGACTAACGCTTTCAATACTACTCCTGATCTGGCTTCGCTGTTGTTTGCGCTGTTGTGAATCGGTCACTTGCGAAGAGGACGACCTTGTCGCGGACGCATCGAATAGGAAAGCTGCCTGATCATCAGTGACAGATGGTTCGACGGAAGAGCTTGATCGCTGGGCTGCTGATCCTCCAAATAGTTTTGCGGCGTGCCTGTGGATACAAGAGATCCCCGCCCTATTGTCCAGGCAATCGCAACTCCATTGGTACGGGCAAACGTCACATAAGGGACAGTGAACATTTGACTCTGCACATGGACATTTTGCTTGTATGACTTCATAAGCCTCCTCCGGGTTCTTTCCTTGTACCAGCCATTTGCAGTCTCCTGTCTTCACAACCTTCTCAGGTTTTCTTTCGTAGTATTCGAGGGCCCATCTGTGGCATTTTGAAGTCTCTTGAACGCGATATGAGGCGTTTGCCAAGCGTCGGCGATCCTAGAAGGGTTTGATCACTCGTGTTTGATCAAGGTACTTACTCACCCTAATTTCAGTTGTGTCGGCGATGTCCTCCACCGCCTTTATAAGCAAGTCCACAAGAAAATCAGCACGCGAATTTGCATTCCTTTGTAGAAGGTCTTTTTTTAGGCGTAAATGCCACCTTTCAGATATCATGGTGGTATCTAACACAGCTCCCCTATTGGCGAAAGACGCCCAACTGGCAGTTCTACCTAAAAAAAAGTTTGATGGTTGTTGTAGATCCACTTTTGAATTCTTACCCAAGTAATTTTCTCTCAAATACGTGGCCATCGCTGTCTGACCCTCCACCTCTAAGAATGCTATGATCTGACCGAACTTGAGTTCGAATTCATTCAAGTCGGTAATCAGAAGAAGATCACGGAGGTCTTTGTTCAACTTCAAACGTAGGCGAGCCTGAAGGTGTGCTCAACTTTTTGGACAATATGTGCATATTTACAACCTCTACAAGCCTGGTAGTTGCCCGTTTGAAAGTCTGGTGGATGTGCCAGCGACAATAATGTAGTTTCGCGTCTGATCTCGGAAATGCCAAACGGAACGCGTTATAGAAACACGGTGCCTCGTCGGTGACAACTTGTTGAGGGGCAAAATTTGGAACCAGCTTAGCAATTTCAACAAAAAGAACGTAGACATCACTGGCAGTCATCGTTCCACTCAAAAGAAACGCTGTAAAAAATCCGCTAATATGATATGCCTGGAAACAAAGTGGAATCCGCAGTAATCTGCCACCTGCTGGTAAACCTCTGTCTTTGTTATCGGCAACAGTGACTGTAGCGAGTTTCAAGCAATATCGCGTAACATTATGCGTGTCGTCAACTGCTATTCCGCGCCCCGAAAATCGTTTCAACCATTCAATCTGTATAGGTGTTATAATCACTGAAAAGAAGATGGTTTAGGTGCTTATAGTGCTGTTTTTTGCTTGCTTACCCATGCGGAACCCCTTTCCACTGGGATCATCACTTATATTAAGTAGCCGGATCCCGTCATTGGGATTACCTTCGGCACTTCTGAGCAGAAGGGAATTCATGTCATTCTTGTGATAATAGCCGGGCCGTAGGCCGTATTTGTAAGTGATATTCCATAAATCATTTCGATTTATGAAATACAATCTGTTTTCTTTTGCCGAAAAATCTCTCTTCAGACGATGTATCACGTAATCCATAGAATGCTCTGAAATGCAGTCCAAAAATTCAAGATCGCGGAATTTACTGAAAAAGTTGCCTAAAATGGTTACTTAACCTGTCGATCGCTAAGAGATTCATTGCATAATAAAATCTTTTTCGAAGAGTTTCGGTAGACATACGACATCGGGTCAAAATCTGAGATTTCGCTAAAAGTTTGCACATAGAAATACTTCGAAACTATCATGAAGTCGCGCTTAATTCGCCTGTAATGACATTTGGGTTGCATGAAAAGCAAAAAAGGGGTTCATTAATGGGCTGTAATCATATTAGGACGTTATTGCAGCAAAAAAGCATGATATTCGTATCAACATAAGTAAAAACCCTCTATTGAGGAGATTTGCACTATTGAGCCATGTAACATATGCCCACATGGTCCGAAAAAAATGGTTTTACCATGACACAGAAAATGATGAAAATACATGAAACAAAATAAATATAAAAATAAAATGCAAATACATGAAAATACGTGAAAATACAGAAAATACATGTTCAGCTTGCGAAATACCATCCCTCTCCTACCAGGCAAACTTTCAAGAAAGTCCGTGATTTTGTCCCCTTCCCCCCTACCGCAAACCTGTCCTAAACACATGAAAAGACGCTTTTGTGCGGAGAAAGTGTGAAATCCGTGATGATGCCGATTAACTCCCTTGTGCAAAGTTTCAGCGAGATATGAGATTTCGATCCCGTTTACCGCATCTCCTCGAAAAAGGCCCTGTTATGCAAATTGAATATAATTTTCGTGACCATTAGTTCAAATAACCCATGCTATTTTTAGCAAATTCGCTTCTGCATCTCTGGTTGTGTCAAATGGATTAGTGCCTGTCTCTCCTTTCTCAATGTACTCTACAGTAATGCGTATCTCACCTTCAAGTAAAGATCTGACGAACTGCTCTTGTGAGGATGTTAGGCGTAGTAGCGCAGGTTCGACATTGTGTCCGGCGTGTCCAAAACATCCTTTCACCGATAGTGTGCCATCATTTTTCGCGTACACATTGACAAAACAGGAACAGGCAACAACGTCCTTTTTAGTGGACGTTGCTCTTGCGGTTGTGGTTTTTTGATATATGCCGGCACGATTACACCTGTGCATGAAAGCTTTGAAAACATTATGCAGTGCCCATTCATCTACCTTAGAGAATAAGCCTTTCCGCCTTCACAGCTTGTTCGTTTATAGAAAGTCGTGCTGGTTCTTTCACACTGGGCATCTAGCCAAACCTAAACATCGGCTGTACACGACAAAACTACAGTTGGTAGATGTAGCAAAGGGAGAGGAGTGGGAAGGTTTCAAACCAGAGGCACTCTACATTGCTCAGAAACTGTAGCTAATCTTCCATCCCCCCCACCCCTGAAAGCCCTTAATTCCCTTCCCCCTACCCACCCCTCCCCTCTCTCCACTCAAAGCCAGAGACTCTAACCCATCCTAGTGCTCATACAGGGATTTGAAGCCTTACTTTGAACTGATCGTCGTTTCCGAAGGTCAGCGCGAAGATGCTATAATCTTGCGGTTCACCATTTGCCCCGTCGCTGGTATGCATATCATTGCAATGATACGCGAGGGCCATGTAGTCTTTACAGCCTTCGCCACAAACTGGGCAATAAAGCACCGGAATATCAGCACTAGCTGACGCTTGACGGGCTACGGCTACCCTCAACTCACTGATTTCATCATCTGAGAGTTTATGTACAACTCTCAGGTGTGAAAACAAATTCTTGCGAAGCATGAACTTCGCGCATTTTGGGCAATCCGACAGCTTCGGGGACGACGATGACATGACGAATGATGTTACCTTAGGAAGCTAGCGTGACTATCAATCAAATCTTATGTTCGGTTGGTCCTAACAGGATAACAGGTCCTAACAGGACTTTCAGTTATCCTGTTAGACCGGTTGAACAGGATCGCTTGAACTTAAAAGCCTAGCATTACTCAATGACAAACACCAGCGATTATCCATACTAATTTAGGCAAACTTGGAACTTCGTTTCCGCTATCGCTAAAAATAAGGGAAAGCTTACTTTAACGGAGAGAATAGTCGAAGCGGCACTCAAGACGACCATAGAAGGACGACCATAAAAACACTACATGAAGCTCCAACTTCTGAAACAATCTATGCACCAAAGCAAAACCCTCAGAACAAGGAATTACTCTTGACGTCTTCTTGAGATCCGCCAAAAGCGATGGAGGCCGTTGCAAGTGAGAGTGATGACGGGCGCACAGACTGAAAACATCAATGTTGCTGTAAGCATGAGCGATAGAGAGCACATATCAGTGAGGAATTCCAACAATATTGCAGCTGATGAAGATAAGGCGAAGAACAGAAACAGTGCACATTTCGCAACTGTGAATATGAACTTTGCATTATCGCAGTACATAAGGAAAACCCCACACGATAGTGAGAGATAAGCGAAATCGAACAATCAACACAGAAACATCCTAGTGGTAGTGGTGGTGCAGGCAGCGATATAGAATTAGTTTGGAGGAAAACAATGCAGTGTCAATGCTACCAAAGACATGTGTAGATTGTCACGAAAACCGACAATCTTGTCAATAAGAGAATCAAAATCACACAATGAATTGATTTAGTATACAAATCTACAGAGTGAATGGATCGCTGCGCACTTACAATATGATTCGCCATAAAACGTTCCAAAAGCACTGTTTCCAGGAATTTTCGTATTGCGACTCTAATCCGAAAAGCGAAATCCATAAAATCGAAACGCATTGCATGGATGGAATTGCTATCACCCAGCAGCTTATTCGGAATGACTGCATTACAAAGTCAGTCAGCTGTAAAGCCGCAAAAGCGTTTTCTATCACACGAGTTATATTTGCTATATAACGGCGTCGCTAACCCAATTCGCAATGACTTTTTTCGCTGGACGTTGGGGTCTTTCATCAATTTCTCGCGGGTTAAGGCGACTCTGACTTCACAAGAAACACACAATAATCAATGCATTCGCCAAACTTAGAGAGGAATAAAGTAGTGGTGTTCAAGCAGCGATACGAATCAGTTCCAAGGAAAACGATGCAGTGTCAATGCTACCAAACATTTATTGTCACGAAAACCGTCAATCTTGTTAAAAAGAAACCGAAAATCACATAATGGGCTGACTCAGCAAACAAATCCACAGAGTCGGCTGCGCACATGACAAGCGCGACCTAATCACAAAAGCTGCGCGCGCGACGCGACCGCCCGCGCAGCCGACTCTGTAGATTTAAATGGGGCCCTTCAGGACAAGGTGCACGGAAACGTTTCCTACCGTACGTCAAATATCCCTCTAAGGCGGGAAAATATCAATTTTATCCTTCTCAAGCGGAAAAATGTTAATTTTGTTTTTGAACAATGTTTACGAATGTTTACGGCTATGAGTTTTATTTTCAAGCATGTTTACGGTGAATTACGGCTGCATCTCTCAACTTTTCATCTACTTCTTTTCATCTAATTTCCAGAGCTGGGTAATATGGCGAGTATTTTGTCCGATCAAATAATCTGACCTTTTCCTGCAATTGGTGTACTGAAAAAGTTTTTTTAGAAAATGGGCAGTTTACTAGAGACAGCTGCGAATATAATGCAGCTGCTGAAGATGGCGATTAGGCCGTTTATCTCGATTAACGGTCATCTCTCTACTTTTTACGATCATACCCTATCAGTGCATGATTTTTTCTCGAGGGTTGAGAATAACAGATATCTATCATTGCGAAAGTGTTATCCGTAGTCATACTCATTTGGCGCTATTCCAGTATCCGGGCCCCAGAATTTTTTTTGTTGTGGATTTGCCCGAAACTTGGCCTGGGAGGGTTATTCGCCCCGCTGATGCCGAATATCGCATTGTTTTTGTATGATAGCGTCATTTTCTGGGGCTACGGTGGGTGTACGGTAGGGGGTCAAAATCACGGAATTCGTTGAAACTTGGCCTAGGAGGGTTACTTGACATGCTTATCACGATTATCATGCTCGCCTTGCGTTTTGAGACATTTCTCCGAAGTTACGGTAGGTATATGGTAGGGAGTCAATACATAGACCTGCTTGAAATGTGTTTAGGAGGGATATCTGACTCGCTGATCACGACTATCGTGCTTATTCGGCATGGTAAAGCATTTGCGTGGAATTCCGTGATGTAGATTGGCCCGAAAGGCGGAGATATGTCTAATTCATAGGTTGCAAGTTACCGTAACTCCACAATAAGGCGTTATTGCAGCGAGCGAGCATGATATTCGTAAACAGCATGCTCAAAAACCCTTCTAGGCAAAGATTTAAGCAAAATCGGAACTTCGACTTATCTACGGTATGCATACCGTAACCCAAATAAATGGCGCTTTTTTGAGAAATCAGTATGATATTAATATTCAGAGGGCTCAATAACCTCCCTAGGCGAAGTATGGAGCAAATTCATGGTTTTGCTCTCCTCATACCGTACACCTACCGTAACTCCATGAAAAAGCCACAGAATGCAGAAAGAGTGTGATATTCGATCAGCATGTCGAGTTGTCCTCCTAGAGTGAATTTCAGCCAAATCCGTGACTTTAAAGGCAGCGGCTCAGCAGAATAGACCTACCTTAGATTTTGACACAAACGGATAGGAGGCCCTCCAAGTAAGCCAAAAGAGCAACTCCGGGCCGAAAATGTGAATTCTGCAAGCCAGGGGGGCGGCCCATGCGTCGCTCCCCTTCCTCCTTTCGCTCCCCTAACACCTTGTTCGGACGAGTATTCTCCGCTAGACGGCGCAGGACCCCCAACCGCTTTCCCGCATTGTGCATGCTATACAAAGCCAAAATTACAGGCAGCAGGGTCTTCGTGCCAGGGCCTCCCGACTCCCCTTTGAAAAATTCTCGTCCGAGCTGCCTTTTGAAAATCGAAAAAAACGCCCCGAAAAAGGCTTTTTCACTCCTTTTAAAGCTCAGATTCGGGATCTACGGGTCGAGAAGGCCCAAAGCATGCAAAAAGATGGAAGTGCAAAATCTGCCGAGCCGCTGCCTTTAACCCCCTGCCGTACATCCACCGTAACCTCAGAAAATGACGCTATCATGCAAAAGCAAAATTTAGGAGCCCTGTAGATGACATATACAGGGCTCCTAAATTCGTGATATGTGATATTCGGCATCAGCGGGCCGAATAACCCCCCTAGGCCAAGTTTCAGGCAAATCCACGACAAAAAAATTTTGGGTCCGGATACTGGAATAGCACCATCATTTTTGTTGAACGCTGCATCAGATGCACTAGAGCGCTTGTATATGTCATCTACAGGGCTCCTAAATTGCAGAGTCGTTTGCACCAGCGGTCGCGCGACCGCGTCGCGCCCGGGCATCAATGGCGCCGCCTCGATCGATGGCGCCGGCGCCGGCAAATTGCCCGGGCGTGACGCGGTAGCGCGACCGCTGTTGCAAACGACTCTGCAATTAGGAGCCCTGTAAAAAATCACCAAACCGTCATTGGTGACATTCTGGGTATTGATATCTCGACAAGATTTTTGATAATGAAGAAAATCTGCGTTGAAAGATCATTTTGTCACTGTTTTTCATAGGCTAAGCGAGGTTTTTGATCTTAAAGGAAAGAAGAAAGGGAAAAAAGACAGCGTAGTGTGGATTACCAAATTCAGAATAATTTAGGCTAGCAAAGCGCGCTCGTCGACGGCACCATCGCAGGGCAGATTGTCAAGAGAACTTCCCGGTAAGTTTTGGATTTCTCATCGGATGAAATTTGTTTTCTAGCCTTGTAACATTGATTTCTGGAAAACCTTTTCGTTATTTGATCTGTCTGGTATAAGAATGACTTAGTGGATTTTGTTGTTTACAAATGATAAAAAAGAAGATTTATTCAGGTGTCAAGCGATGAAGATCTGTCGCGAACGCCAGTGGCGTTTTACTGTTGACTTTCGCCAAATCAATGCTACTACAGAAACTGAGACCCATTGCATACCATATATGCAGGATATTTTAGATCTTGCTAGCGGTAAAGAGATATACAGTGTCCTTGATTTCGAAAGCGGATTTTTTCAAATTCCTTTAGAGAAGAAGCACAAGGAACGCACTGCGTTTTCTTCGTTCATAGGCTTATTTCAATTTTCTGTCATGGCGCAAGGAAAAGGTGCACCAGGAACTTCTCAACGAGCTGTGAATTTTTTAAAAAGGGAATTGAAAGCTTGCTGTTTTGCGTATATTGATGATATCATAATCGCTAGCTCCAATGTACCCAATATTTTTGCGATTTGGAAGAAGTTTTCACTCGTACAATTTGGGATGATTTTAACCCCTGAAAAGTGCTTATTTTTTCAATCTGAAGTGCAGTGTCTGGGGTTACTAATAAGTAAAAATGGTACCCGCCTTAATCCCAAAAAGGTAGATAGCATACGAAAAATCCCTCGCCCAACGAAGACCAAAGCGCTTAAATCATTTCTGGGAGTCGCATCTTATTTTAAAATTCGTCCCCCTTTTTGCGATAACAGCAAACCCTTTGAATAATCTTCTCATAAAAGATGCAGCGTTTATTGGAAGGAGGATCATGAAAAAGCATTCCAAGCACTGAAATAAGCCTTAGTGGAGACGCCTGTTTTAGTACCTCCCATGTTAGGGAATCCCTATATCATCCACACCGATGCATCAACCATCGGTCTTGGCGCATGCCTCTTACAAGTCAATCCGGAAACTAGTAATAAGCACCCCATCGCATATTGCAGCCGTCCATTAACAGAGCACGAGAAGAACTACGCAGTTATCAAGTTAGAAGCTTTAGCAATAATTTTTGCATTAAAACACTTCTTCCCTTATGTTGCAAATAGTTCTATAACGTTGATAACTGATCATGCACCGCTAAAATCGCTAATGCATAGATCAGATCTCGTGGGTCGTCTCGCTAAGTACCAAATCACTTTGCAAGCGTACGACATCAAAATCGAGTATCGTGCTGGTAAGCACAATACTTTGTGCGACTTCCTTAGTCGCTACCAGTCGCAAGTACTAATTCCATCCAAGTTCAAGCACTTCCGTCTCTAAGCGATATCCACAAATCTCAGATTAACTCCAAATACAACGAGTTAATCAAATTCCTCAAAAACGAGATTGATAGTCCACCAAGCAAATTTTCTGATCAAATAGAACATTTTTGCCTTTACAACAATTTACTTTATCACATAAAATCAAACAAAAACCAATTAGTAGTTCCTAGTCCAGTTTTGCAACAGAAAATCATCCAAGTTTTCCATAACAATCCTTTACTAGGATCCCACTTGGGAATAAGAAAAACGTATCAAGATATCCACGTTAAATACTTTTAGAAAAGAATGTTTCATAATGTGGTAGATTTTGTAAACAAATGTCCTAGTTGCTAGAAGATCAGAACGCCGTCTGGAAATATAATTCGTGAAGAATTGGGTCCGTTCCCAGTTCCTCTCAGACCATTTGAGCGCCTTCACACGGATATAATAGGCCTTTTAACTCAATGTATTAATGGAAACAGATTCATTTCCATTACTGTTTGCGCGTTCAGCAAGCTGAATCACTTGTACTGCTATCGCGGATCAAACAACAGATGCTGTTATAAAAGCCTTGATCAATGATATGATTGCCAAACATGGTATCCCAAACGAATTTGTCTGCAACCGTGGTTCTAACTACACAAGTGAGATGTTCTCCAGAATCAACCAGATTCTGGGCATAGAGAACAAATTCACAACCAATTACAACTACAAGGCGAATGGACAGGTCGAGAGAATGAAAGATAATTGTCGATGCCTTAACTTCCTATTGTTCCGATACCAAGGGATACTGGTCCGATTTCCTACAGCCAGTCGTTTCTGCATATAATACCAGTACAAACGAGACTACTGGGTATAACCCATATTTCGTTGCGTATGGCCGCCATCCAATAACTTGGACCGACATTATCCATCAACTTCCATCTAGGATTTCATACGCAACAGATAGTTTCGTTGACCAGATGACAGCAGCCCTACGAACAACAATTGTGCAAGTCGGGAACCAGATTGCCAAGAAAACTGCAGCTTACAAATCAGGTTACGACTTTCATGATAAAGTATTTCCCAAGTCATTTCCAGTGGTGACTTAGCTCTATTACGCGACGATACCGTCCGTACAGAATTCACAAACCGCTGGAAAGGTCCTTTTATTGTCGTGTCTGTTGCTCGTCCCAACATTACTATCACTAATTTGGACGGATCGCGCCAGCGAACCGTTCATATGAGTAGATTAAAAATCTATTCCCATGGTTCGACATTGGCTAAGGTTTCTTCCCAAAAATTAAAAGTAAAATACACACCATCAGAAACCTCAGAAAATGCTGAACAAACTCAGTTTACCTAACGAACTCCTCGTTTGCAGCTGAGTAAATCATTTACAGCGGATTTAAACATCGATTGCGAAGGAGAGGATGAATAACTGCTCACTAAATTTTTATATACATTCGATTTTTTGCAATGTGTAGTTATTTATTCTCTAAGGTTAGTTTGTTTCCCCTATTTTGCCGCACCGTCGCGTATTTACCTACCTTAAATTTTCTTTGAACAGGCAACTCAAAGAAATCTTTGCATTATTCAGCTCAACATCAAAACCGTTATGTAACAAACAAATTTTGCCGTTGTATTGAATGAAAAAAAGTAAAAAAAGTGTGCAGTGCCCAATTCAACATATGAACTCGTTATGCCTCTGTTATTACATGCAATTATTTACAGATAATGTTACTGTGAACAAAATTTTGTAACTTTATAAAATTACTATTGAATTATGTTTTATAATTGGTTAAAGATTATTGTTGAAATTTTCTACATTTTCTACGCATGTCATGAATTTATCACTAATTTATCACTAATAACACCTTAAAATAAATTTGCGTTAACCAATTTTATACCTTCTACTTCGTATGTTCAGTAATTTAATAGTTAAATTTTTTTACTTTCTGTAAACTCCACCCCAAATGTTAAATCATTTGCCCCTTTGATCAACTCCTTTTCTACCATGACTCCAACATCAATCGGTCCATCTCCATTCCATTCCTTCCCAACATCCTGTTGGGAGCCCCAATCACGTCAACTGCATCTCTCTGCAGTTCCTCCCCGCTCCTCAGCTACCTTCAAGCTCGAGGACGATCTTACTCAAAGTCATGGATTCTAGGTGAAGGTCGTGTCTGCTCGCAGTCCACCGGATCCATATCCTCACATTCGTATGTATTTTAATATATCACTACTTCAACTGTACGTTCTCGCCGTATATCACGTGTAAATTCCAACACACGTTCCTCGGAAGAAAATCGGCCATATCTCAATATATCACCATTTCAGTTGTATGTTTTCGCCATAAATTAGTGCAAACTCCAATGCACGTTACTCGGAAGAACATCAACCACATCAACGCCAAAAACTACAACGTTTCAAACCCCAGCCATGCCACAAGCTCGAGGACGAGCCTCTCGAAGGAATGGAGATGCCGGGTCCATCACAGCTGTCCCTCCTCCTGGCACGAGTTGTAAAGCCCGCTGGAGGACAGTGGACCCCCGACGACCACGACCAGCAATTGCACTCTGCAGCCTCTTCACCTCTTCCCGTGTAATTATGCTAAATAATAAATATTAGTAAATTAGACTTATTTAACTACCCGCTATACATCAGGTACAGGCAAGGCCAGCCTTTTAGCCTGACGGTATTGCCGTGTTATGCCGTGTTTTATCGTTTTTTATTTTTATCACGACTGCTACCGCTATTGCCTATGTAGTCGCGGTCGTTGGTATTGCCGTGTTATGCCGTGTTTTATCGTTCTTTATTTTTACCGCGGCTGCTACCGCTAGTGGCTATGCAGTCGCGGTCGTTGGTATTGCCGTGTTATGCCGTGTTTTATCGTTCTTTATTTTTACCGCGGCTGCTACTGCTAGTCGCTATGCAGTCGCGGGCATTGGTATTGCCGTGTTTTGACGTTATTATTGTCGTGTCATTGTTGTTGCTGCGGTTTACCGCCGTTACCGTCATGCCGCCATTGTAATTGCTATTATCATATCTTCAAGGAATGCTTTATTCGAAGGTAGTGCAATACCCGGAAATTGTAATCGTAAGTACGAGTAGGTTCGCAAAATTCAACGCGTTTCTCATTTGACCATCGCACACTCAGCCGACTCACTTGCTGACTGTTGTCGTTGACGTGAGAAACCAGGAGAATCAGTTGTTTATGGGGCCAGATAAGGTCTTCTTTCGTGGCTCTCTGTCAGATGTCACAGCAGGAGACTTCGATTCGCACCCTAATGCACTAGGGAAATCTGGATGCCTGACCCTCACTTAGGTACTGAGGCAAGGTCCCTGCCCCGCTGCACAAGTGTAGCTTATGTGATTCATTCGTGGACGGAATTTTCAACTGTCGACTCTTATTCAGTGGCGAGTCACTTGACTTTGAGTGACCTACTCGGAGGAATACGGTACTGGGCAACAGGTTGGAAATAAACTTGACGACTTTGCTTTAACGCTGGTGTGCTTGTGAAGCCAATGAAAGGCGGCCTTAGAAAATTGTTGGAATATTTACCTTAAAATGGCCGCAAGACTGGACGTAGATTGCGAAGCACGCGCAGTGAGACTGCAAGCGCAGCGCGGCTGAAATTGTGGAGCGCGACTTGTACTGATTTGAACTGGCACAAATCTTTGGCCGCGCAGCGCTATGCTCCGCAATCTATGGCCAGTCCTCGATGTAGAGAACTTCATTGAATTGCTTACTTCTGTCAACTTCTCTGTAGTAATTCTCGAATCTCTGAAAGAGCTGCTTCTTGTAGTTTACTTTTAATAGTATTATATCCTCGAGGCAGGGTTTGTCCAAGTAATTGTGTTAAATGCTAATTCGATTTCTGTGATCTTGCTGTGATCTATCGTTTGTTTTGTGAAAGTTATATTGCAATAATAAAAATCTTATTGTCATCGTTGACTTCCACAGAAGTGCTTTCCGAATGCTTGTCTGATAACCGATCAAAAAAAACCGTACGTTTAGGTGTTTCTAATCAATGTGCCATATACAAGCTGAGCTCTTCTTTTTTTTCTGATGGCAGCAAAGCAGCTAACGGAGAGTGCTCCTTTTATGATCTTTCCTAAATTTAAGAGCGCGTCGCCTGAGACTTAGCAATAGACGACTAGCTTAGCATCTATCTATTTCTTTCTCTCCCTTTAATTGGAGTTAGCATTGCGAGAATAACGACTGAACATGCATTATTGTATGCAAAGATATTCTTTCCCACTATTAGCCAGTCCAGATTTTCTACTCTTACTCAAATCTTTCTTGCGACAATGTGTATTCATTAATGCAATGTTAACCATTTGAAGAGAGACATCCTTTAATTTCTGATTACGTTTCGTTATCAACGCCACTCTGACTGCGCAAGAGGTCATAAGCGTGCGTTTTTCAACAAAACGCTGTTGCTTGGATGCTCATTTGCAGTTTTGATGTGAGGAAAAGAGCAGCTGGCGTTTCCTTTCCAGACAAAAAATGCCGTTGTAACAGCTGTTTGATTCTGCCATCATGCCTTGATTCTAGTCTCAACCTCAGGGGGAAGGGGTCAGCCAGACGGCCCTAAAGTGAAGGGGCAGAGAAATTTTTCCACCTATCGCATTTATGGGCGGGATCCTCCGACCTGTGCGAATTCCTGCTATGCGGCAGAGTACGGGAGGGCGGCCAGGATCCTCCAAAGGCTCGCCGCTGCTTCTCCAGGCGCACCCGTGGGATGTAATTTTCATTTCGCGTCTGCCTCGCACCTATGTCACACCTATCTCGAACATTCGTGCTTTAGTTCCCTTCTGGACTCTTGCCTTATTTCTCCTGGCGTTAATTAGAGAGGTTAGCATATAAGCGAGGAGTAAAGGAATTCTAAAAAATATGAAAGTGTTGTGAAAACAAACATCAGAATAACCAGACAGATAAGAAAGTGTTTGTGACCGTGGGCATAAAAGTAGTAGGTGAGATTAGAGGCGTTAAACGCTAACTAAATGCTTTGTCGATTAACAAGACTCCTCTGGAAAAGCATGAAAAATATGATGAAAAAATCTATAATCATTTTCTCTCAAAGAAGATGCGACAAAAAGAGAACAAACATAGCAATAAGGAGACCGAACAAGTATAATAGAGGCGAATTTTGCTCTAAATCTAATTTTCTTGAATTACATACCCATTTGGAAGATTCAGTGCTCATAAGATTGATTGTAGTGCAAATGACCAGCTATATAACATGCGAAAAAAGATAACTCCAAACTGTTTTTCAGAGCTGTACTTTTCAAAATTATCTGTAACCCGTCGCCCTGAGAAAACATTATCAGCTTTCATTCTACTCTCACCTACCACATCTTCAATGAACATGATCGGAAGCACTTTCTTCCATAGCATTTTCATTATTTTTTTTGGGAATCATTTACTCGTCGCTTATGTAATTACTTTCTGATTATGCCAGTGGAGACAGGAAGATTGCCCGGAGGGGAACAAATGCGGGAATGTGCGAGATAGGTGCGACGTAGGCGCGAGGTAGGCGCGAAGTGATAATGACCTCCGCGGGTGCGCCTGGAGAAGAGGCGGCAGGCCTTTGGAGGATCCTGACACGCCGCCCAGAGTACGCATGCCGCCACGGTCAAAGTCGTAGGGCTCCGCAGAGACTCTGCGTCTCAGCCTTGGCTGGAACCGTCGAATTTCAAATTGTAAGGCTTTAGAAAACGCACGTTTTCTTTTCGTGCCTTCTAATGTGGATTTTTGGATTCAACGTTGGGATAACCTTCGGTAAGTGGATTGTCTAGAAATCGAGTTTTTGCCCAGACACTGCCTCAAATGATTGGCAACTATCTTCTAATTCCATTTGAGCGCAATGAATAAGCAAGTGACCTATTGCAAGCAAAAATCTGAAGCGACACGTGAATGGCCTCTTACTATATCCAAACAGGCACTTTTATATATCAGAAGATGCGCCACGTCGAGTAAGTCAAATGGTGCCTTCGGATCAGGAATCGTATACTCTGAAGCGATATATGGCCACGCTAAGGTGAGATCACGTG
This sequence comes from Cylicocyclus nassatus, assembly GCA_958299035.1. Lineage (NCBI taxonomy): Eukaryota > Metazoa > Nematoda > Chromadorea > Rhabditida > Strongylidae > Cylicocyclus > Cylicocyclus nassatus. The sequence continues at coordinate 105,187,283 of CATQJL010000001.1, forward strand.
AAATAAGGGACAGTGCGCTTTTTTCCAGAAAAATACGGGCGGTATTGCTTGTGCTTGGAGAATCATCAATGAGAAAGCGATGGTTTTATGAATGAATGTCCTAAAAGATATAACTGATTTCATGAAGTTTCGTGGACAACGGCACCAAAGCTAATAATTTGTGAGCGAAATGAACGATTGTTACTGGGATTTTATATGTGAAATTGTGAAATTCCACAAACCACTATCACCTAACGCGATTTCAGGGCAATGTGCCAGATGTTTTCAAATCCAACACTAGCACACCGCAGAGGCATAGTCTGTACAACTTTTGTAGATTGATAAAATGCCCTACCCTCTGCATATTCAGAATGCGCGCACGATGAGTTATGGACACTTGGTAATTGTCAAATCGCGTCGCTACTGAAATCGCGTCGGGTATGGCGAGAACCTTACGTGTCCATTGCATTTTGATTTAAGTTTTCCGGCACAACTAATCGCGACTAACTTTCTGAACCAAATGCAAGAGATCGACATGCAATGATTTATAACAGTTGTCCTGTCGGAAAACGACGAGGCGACGAAATAGTTTAATGTATGCCCAACCTTCTAAGCCAAGTATGTGTGTGAAAGAATTCGGCGTTTAGGTCCAGTCCACTCAAATCAGAAACCGGTGAAATTCCATGCATTTTATAGCGAGGCCTCCGAGTAAGTGACTGCCAAGTCTCTAAGGAAAAAGTTTGATTTCGAAGTGAGAGAACTGCCAAGCGGCTACTGGGTTCGCATCGCCTATCAACGTGGGTGGTCTACAGTAATGAGGCCTGGAAGTGTCGAAAATCTGTTTACAATAAAAGACGGATCTTCAACACTGGTAAGTACTACCGGGCTAGTTTTTCGGTCTCATAACTTCTAAGCCCCCGTGGATGGGCATAAAACCCAGCAGCATTCCCCTTCTGGAATTTCCCTCCAAAGAACAGCGGGATTTGGAGCAACTCTAAATAGTGGCCATGCTAGTGTACTGCGTGAGACTTCACCACCTCGACTGAAGGGCCTCTGACATTCACTCAGTTTTGTTATTTGAAAAAGGTCGGAATCTGTTGCTCACTTTGAGCTCTGCAGATAACGATTTGAGGCTATTGCACCAGCAAGCAACTAAATACAGTCACATGCGAAAAGAGGGAATAGATGCGCGTAACAATGGAGACACGTACCCTAAGATGGTGCAGGCGTCACCATAATGGACTACGTCACCAAGGATACCATGCGAGCCACCATGAAGGTCGCCGCGGCAGCTAAGAAGATACGGAAAAGAAGACTTTGATGGTGCAGCCGCGAAGAAGAAGGCCACATTATCAAAATGGCCACTTCATTAGATATATCAGGAAAGACGAAAGGGAAGATCGAGCTGTGATGGTCGCATAAGATCAAGGCGGATATGAAAGAACTAAAGATCAAAGAAGAACACCTCCATGACACATTCACGAGACTTTTTGATTACTGCCGTTTGGACCAGAGCCTTTTTTACTTTGTCAAACTTACGACCCCCCGTGGGTCGTATTGTCCGAAATGGTAGCCTTTTTGGAAGAAATTCAAAACATGTCTTCGAGAATTTCCCCACAAGGGTTATTGAAGGCGCTGATTACCAAAATGTGATTTATTTAAGTTTTTGGCAGTATACGGTAAGGTTACGGTAGTCATTCTGTACGAATCCCACATCATGGTTTTCCATGAAAACTGTGTTTTGGGGTATTTCACGTGCTGATCACGATTATAGTGTCCATTTTGTCCACTACTTTCCCACAGTGTGACTCGGTAGCAGTACGTTAGAATCTTCGTAAGAATCAACAAACTGATGTAAGAAGGCGGTAATAGAACCTGAGACTATCATTTTCGTATCAGCATGCTAAAAAAAACCTATATGTGTAAAGGCTGGTGCATGACGAAGGGGCGGAATGGCGACATTAGTTGAGCGGGCGCGAATGCGATGCGCCTATCCTCACCGTTGTAGATCCCTTACCTCATGCGCTCTGCGGCTAATAAAGCCGCGTTCGCGCCTGAAGATATAGCGCCTTCGTCATGCGCCAGCCTATAAGGTTTGGGCGGGTAGAGGAACGAACGCCTCAATTAGGCATCGCCTTCGCGGGCTGCTGGTCCTTTCGTCCTACTGTTGTGCATCGTGTTGGGACCAGTGGTCCGCGGAGGCGGTGCCTAATTGAGGTGTTCGTTCCCCCACCCGGTTTGGGCTTCCTGGGATGAACAATGCGAAAAATCAATAAAATCAACAAAATCGATAATTTTTAATGGGCTGGTATCAGTTTCGTGCCCCTCCTGTATTCCGTGCATGTAAATTTGAATTTTCAAAAAAGCACTGCTCTGCGAAAAATTTGAGCTAAAGTCTGTGCCCTACCTCTTCTACGGTAAACCTACCGTGACATTGCATTACAGTATTGCGAACCCGGACCACTCTGGCTGGAGCTTCGCCAGGGTGTCAATAATGTGCCAGAACCCCGAAGAATTCCATCGATACTGGCCAAGCTAGAGCTTCAGGAATCTTACGACCCACCGGTGGGTCGTATTGTGCGAAACGGCAGAACACGTACGACTCACCGGTGGATCGTATTGTCGTGAATGTTAAACCGCAAACTGTGAAAGACAAAGACGAGAGTGTCAGACTCCAAGTAACCGAGAAAATTATACATATGTAAAGCTGACTGTTGGTAAATTGTTAGTTAGTTTGTTTTTAAAAATAACTTTTGTGTGTGGATCAGCGTCAAACTTTGCACACATTTTCGACACCGGTCCATCTAGCTAATTTTTGCGGAGAGAATCTCACTCCTTTTATTGATTTATCGATTTTGAAGAAAAAATGAGCTTTCATCAAGTAGGTACTTCAAACCGCTTCTGACTTTTGTGTTAATGATTAGCGTAGAACTCATTTTCGTTGCAAAATGCTGGAAATACGGTAATATACGGTAATGCTGTCATCAAGTTTATTTTGTGTTTCACGGAAAAGAGAAGGAAGCCAAGCAGATAAGTTGAGCTTTGAAAATTAAGCAACAAGTTCTTTGTTGACCCATTTAAGCCCGCAGGACAGGCGAAGCTGGGCATTCAGCTAGTGCATGCGTAACAAATTTCTGGTATGAAATATGTATTAGAATCAACGTCCGCTGCAGTAACCTTCTTTTAGTTTCAGTAAGCTCCTACAGTGTCTTCATAACGCATGTAGCTTCTTCTCTGAGCTTTCGTATCTCCTGGTCCAACGCAGTCGGCGAATCGTAGCTTATGGAACCGTGTTGCATAAGTAGGTGGATCCCTGCAAGCATGATTTTTTTTTATTTTTGAAATCATCCACTTCAATCGCAGAAGAAAGAAAAGAAATGCTTTATTGTCCATTTTGTGCCTCATATTTGCGTGCTTCGTCTACAGACTTCGTTAGAGATAGATGTATATGTAATATGGTAGATGTACATGTAACATGAAGTCATCGTCAAACTACAGGTAAGCTTTATATAAGTTAGAAAGTGGCGCACTGAATTGTTTTGAAAGTCCTACAAGTATTTTGTAACGGGGGTGATGGTATGCCCCGGTATGACTTGATCAATGAGAAACATGGATCTGAGTACAAGTTAGTTTTTCCAAATGCCGCAAAACTAACAACAAAAACTCGTAACTGTCTAACGATGGTTTGGCTACACAACAAATTAGTTCTGACTCGGTTTGGCCCTCTCAGCAAAATGCTCCAGCTTCTTTACTTTATCTAAGGAAGGAGGTCTGCCTTTCTTCGACGGCTTCTTTGAACTCCCGAAAGCTTTTCTTCATGCTCTAATTACTCCCCTTCGTCCACCCATAATGAACCCTGATGAAAGGTCAATTTTGCCTTTCTTTCCCCGTTGGTAAAGATTGGTAGCGGTGATCCTCGCCATCCAACAATGCTACTTCTTTGAGCTATGATTTTGAGGAGAAACAAAATTCCATGAATAACTCTTAGATCATCCAAAAACTCGTATTTCTTAGTTTCTTTATGCATTGGAAATTTCTTATGACACTTTCGCAGATCAAAGTTGTTTCAGGTGAAAATCTTATATATAAAGCTGAATGTCTGCTTGTCTGTCTGTCTGTATGTCTGTAAGTATGTTCCGAATAGAAAACTCCATTTCTGAACCGATCCGGACCAAACTTTGCACACACATACACTTCGGTGCCGGGAGGGTGTCATAAGCTACTTTTCGTCATCGATCGGTATCGATTTTATTGCTTTTACAAAAAGTTTGAGCTACGGGGCTGGGAGTTGGCACAGGGGGTAATCGAGCATGCTGATTACGAATATATTATTGACAGGGCCGGGCGGAACCGGATTGCCAGCTAGTAGACTCTATAATCAAAAGGCTACAATAAGTGGCCATAACCACTAATGTACCTTCAAAGTAAAATATACACTGAGAGCGCACGCCCGCATTCACAACGCGGAAGTCATGTTTCATCTCAAAGGTAAAACATAACTTGACGAATAATCAGCCCCCGATAAAGTAGACTTTTACCACGAATGAACCTTTCTACAAATCGGATAATCGCCAGAGGCAGGCGGCCATGCGATTTATGAGCAGGCCGGCACAGAAAAACAGTTCGCTGTTTCTTCGGTCCACTTGCAGATATTTGATAGAACTTTGGCTAAATTTCAAACGAATGCTCAGAGAACAATTTCGGTTTTTTCATAGATTAGTTCCGGCGCAGTCTCAGGTAGTCGCCGGGGGCAGGCGGTCCGCAAGCTCGCGCTTTTCTGCAAGCGGTCAGCAGAATTTTGGGGCGTGGCCAAACCTTCAGCGAGCGGTACTTCCTTTACTGTCTAATGTTCTGCCAGCGGGCAGCAATACAGAATTTTCTGCATGTGCTCGTCAAATAACCTCTTTCAGCGAGCGCTGGCCGAACTTTCAGCAGGCGCTCGGACGGTTTTTGAGCAGTTTTAGGCGTACGTCGAGCAGAGGTGAGACTCTACATGGCAAAGGTGTCATCGATGGTTTAATTATTCAAGTTTGAGGTACTTTCTTTCAGCGGAAAGTACCTGGGGACTGCGCGGTCCTCCACAACCGTGCGACCCTCGAAAATTTTGCAACTTATACTACTGCGAACTTTCCGCGAGAATGCGGCCACTGCGCCGCAGCTAATCTATAAGGAAACTGCGATTGTTCTCCAAGCACTCGTCTAAAATTTCGTCAAAATTCTTATATCTGCAAGCGGACCCAAGAAATCAGCGAACTATTTTTCCAGTGCCCGCCCGCACATAAATCGCATACCTGTCTGCCCCCGACGATTATCTGAGGTGGCCGCATTCTCGCGGACTTTCCGAGAATGTGCAAAGTTGTTGAGGGCCGCACGGTCCTTTGTGAATGACCGCGCAGCCCGTGGGTACTTTCCTATATGAGAAAGTAGCCCAAACTCGGGTAATTGAACCACTGATGACTCCTCTGTTATGTAAAGTGTCACCTTTGCTCGGCATACGCCCGAAAGTGCGTAAAAATAGTCCGAGTGCTTGCTGAAAGTTTGGTTTGCGCTTACTGAAAGAGATTATTTGACGAGCGCTTGCAGAAAATTTTGTATTGCTGCCCGCTGGCAGAACACCGAAGTACCGCTCGCTGGAGGCTTCCCACGCTCCAAAATTTTGCCGACCGCTTGCAGAAAAGAACGAGTTTGCGGACCGCCTTCTCTTGGCGATTATCTGAGGATATAGATTTGCCCCCAAGATATAAGATACTTTCTGAATGCGGTATGCGCTCTTAAGGTATATCTCACCTCAATGTATGTCGATGAATATACAGAATGAGTCCAGAAAATTGTTAAGCTTTTGCGAGTACTGCAGATCTCATCGCTTGTGGGGCCCGAGTACGGGAATGCTTGTTTGTGTGGAAAGGTGGGTGCGAGACTTATCCGGTTCAATAGGTTTGTGCTGTTGCCAAAATGAATGCCAAAATGCCTTAATCGAAACATCGGTCGAATCTCACCTATTTTTAAAAGATTCGAGGAAAGTTCAAAATTTGTCAAGGAAAGGAAAAGAGACTTGGAATAAATAAAAGCAGCAAAAAGGTAGGATCCGTAAAGAACAAGAATTATTAGAGCGTACGCTTACTTATAATGCAGAATCCATTTGTTGAAGATTGCCTCGAAGCACGTTTCTGTGTCGGAGTTCAGAAGCAAAACCTAGTATTTTAAATATATGACGGAATTAAAGGAAAGCGGAACTTATCAGCACTTTTACAGACACAGAGTGGAGAAAGAGAGGTTAGTGATCTCACATGTCGTAAATGATCTACAATTTACAGTAATCTCACCCATTTTGCACACCATGATTGGCTAAATGTGAAACCAGGCCACCAAAAAAGCCCAACGTTTATGATATCGCTCTGCTTGAAGTAGAGTTTGAAATGATCCCTCGATCCTCTTTCGAAATCGTCTCTAAAATGTTCGTCTTCAAGTCTTTCTTAAAGAAGTCGTCTTCTTTACTGGGTTATCTTTCACTGAGAACTGTCGTTAAATAAGCATTCTTCGTTTCTTTGTTTGTGTTTTCTTTGTTGACAAAAGTCAATGAAGAAAAACAGCAGTGGGGTTTTGCGGAAATGGATCACAAGGAAAAATCTCGAATAATCGATATATTGATTTTCGAGTTTGCTCTATGGGCTGCTACGTACAGTAAAGGTTGGCAGGGTACTGCGAATGTAGAAGCGGCAAGATTTAGCGATTTCTAGCAGTCATGGCGGTGTTAAATGACTCGGTAACTGTATATGACAATGGTAACTACTTATCTGAAAATTGCTTTCAAAGAGATGTTAGATACAAGCAAGGACTACGGCTGCATCAGAGAAAAACACGAATTGCAGCTACACCACTATTTTGAAATTATATCAAAAAAAGTATGAAAATGTAAATATCTCTCAATCTAAGTGACTCACTTTCCTGGATTGTCTAGATTGAAGGTTTCGTACTCATGCGCGGATTCATAGTACACCTGGAAAAAATAATGAGTAAAACTACTCATATTTTTCGATTTTTTGTTTTTCAGTTTTTTCAGGGCCTCATTTGTTTGGGAAAAACAATGCCTCTAACATAGATAATAGCAAAATAGCTTTGGATAGCAATGAAATTTCGTTATGTCTGCCTCGGTGCAAATGCGCCTGACCCCGTGAAGAATGTGTGTTCCACATTTGCGAAACATCGGGAAGTTATGAGATTTCTTTTTTTGAAAAATGATTGATCAGGGCCGTAAGTATTGATAGTAAAAAATGGCTTTATATGAATTCATTAAAATTTAGGAATTTAGGAAAATTTAGGAAAAATTTAGGAACTTTGTCGCTGTTGATCGATTTTGCACATTTCTTCCACGATCATGCTTTTTTGACTTTATTTTTTGAATGATCCATGTAAATTTCTCGACTTTTTTTGAGATGGTAGGAGCAGACTCTGAAATAATGTTTTGAAGTGTACCATTTTACCCCGCAAATCGTATCAGCTTCTTCTTGGGTGTCCACGTATGGGTGGTCAGGTGTTACATCAAAAGAATCTTTTTGGTGGCCAAAATTAGTAATTGATGCAATCCTCATATAATATGGCTTCTTGATAGAAAAATTCTTTTGTATACGTTAAGGTATATAGCAGGTTTGAAAAATAATAAGCAATAAAAAATTACCTTCAAATAGACTGCTGCATCCGTACCAGAGCCGGGTTCATCGCAAGTGGCTATAATGACATCCCAGATTCTTCCGTCTTCTTAAAGGTAACTGTTGCTCAGGGCATTGTTAGGAGTAAAAAAAGTGAAGTCAATTGAAGAATCAAAAATCAATGAAATTTTGGAACCCACGTCTGCTCGTAACATTGCTCTCCTGTCCTGGAAATTGAGCGAATGAGCTGTGAAGAAAAATCAAGAATAACAATATGAAGAGGGGCGCATCCATGAGCACTCCAATTTCGGAGAGGAACACAGCGTTTACGAATGCAGTAAACTCAGTCGAGTGGAATAATCCTTTCTTCCACACATATCAATACGAAGCACGGGACTCTCCTCAAAGGACGGAGGAGACATCTTTGTCTCTGCAGAGACACTGCCGCACATGCTTCATTTTGATAAATTGGTAGCTTTCTGATGTCCTCATTTCTCTTCATTGCGAGCTCCCAACTTTTTTTCTAAATCTATGTTCTATCCGAGTGTTTCTTTGTGAAAACAAGCAAAAATAGCGAATGTTGATTAGAATTGATTTGGGACGGGGAGAACAACTTTTCCATGTGGATATGTTTCACAGCTTTATTGTGAATCTTAAACGCCGTGAGAGCTTGAGAGCCTTACCTAAGGGCAATACTGCCCCTCTTGCAAAAGAACCGAATCGAGGATTACGTCGCGATGCCATACGGTAGGACGTGGATGCCATATCTTATATTATCAAGTAGACTTTGAATGTACTTATTCTATCCTTCAGATTATGATACTGGAATGCAAGGTGTCTCAAAAGTAAGCACACAATTTTTGATTGTCTATAATTGTCTTTCTACAAAGTTTTTTGCTTAGCTTCAACTTCCACTTGATAAAGTAAGCTTCAAATAAGGTTCACAGTATGGAACCACATATCCACTTCACTACCGCAAAATTGCGGTAGAAACTTCAAAGCGGGTTTTGAGACACCAGTGACTATTTGTCCCAGAATGGATACATGAAAAATTGAAAATTTAATCATTAGGCTAAACTGAATCACTGACTATAAATATGGAAACTGCACATTTAAGCAAAAGTTTTTCTTAAGTTGTGCCAATTGCAGTGCAACAGTGTTTTTCAAATGTGATTAAATCAATCAAATCCCTTGAAAACTCGTGGAAAGTTGTCTGATGAAATTAGCATGTCTAACACTTCTAACCTTTTGAGATTTATACAAAACCAACGGTTATTCCATATGCCGCCATATGCTGGAAAATCCTACCGTAATCCTACTGATAAAGGGTGATTCGCTTCATACTGTCAAAGCTGAAGCAGGCTTTACGGAATGTTACTTGACTTGAGCGAAAGATCTAATGGAAGAAAGTTTAACGATTAAAAATTATGTAGTTACTTTTGCCACCCCTTTGCATTCAAAAATTCCAACTTTACGGAAAACATTTCTATTTGATTTTTCAGTTATAAAAAGAAAAATAATGTAATTTTGAAAGATTGGTTTTTTTTTTGTTTCTCGGCTTGATGAGTCGCCAGGAAACAGATTGACCGATTCCAAAATTTTTTGCAGAGGACAGGGAAGCTTCGTATAACCTGGATAAGTTTCTCCTCACTGAAGTTAACTGATTTTCTAGGTTCACAGCTCTATAGTTAGGGCCGTTAAGTACGGAAAGTTTTGAAACAGCCATAAAAAAACAGTGCACATCTGAAATTTCGTTTTTGTAAGCTCATGATGAACAATTCCTCTGCTAAGGTAATTTATGACTGTACATGTTTTGATTCTATATGTTGTCCACTATTTACTACTTTAATGGGAGGAGCAGGGAATCGCTATGGGCGAAGTCTGCCATTTCTCATCTATCTTTATAGTATTTCTTTGGAAATACATGAAATTGTGCAACTGAATGCCTTATGTATCTAGTTTGAATGGGTGTAGCAAAATATCGTATTATAATTTTAAAGATTCAAAGAAGTTGAGTTTTCTGTTTTTTCGAACATTGTGAATTAATTTTTCCTCTAGTTTTTCGGTCTTTGTGAATTAAGATTTTTGAATGTCTAAGGTGACCAATGCTTGGTTTGCTGTATTGATTTTGTTTAGGTAAAAAGGCACCTAGGGACAGTCTTATAGATTTATCTATTTTTTCAACGAATGTTGTATCTCTTCTATCGAATACCTGTTTGTTTTGATATTCGAATGTCTTCTAAATGTGACACTGCTAAGCTTCACTAAATATCTTATACAAGAGTCTAATACCAGCGCAGCAACAGTTTACATTAGAAAATCCTCACTTCCATCGACCCGAACACTCAGCTGTCATTTTTTGTCACTTTTTGGGCTCAACAGCTTCCCAAGCAGCGTTCACAAGAAGTAGAAAATCTTTAGGGTAAACAAACGCGTTGTGTGGTTCTCTGCTCCAACTGGTTCGATGCTCGGAAAAATGTGGAGAAATTTCTTTTTCGTACAGATTTGTAACACCTCTCGCTTTACGCATCGGAATTTGCTGACACCGAGGTTTTTATCAGGTGCCAAAAGGGTTTACGACTTTGCAAGTGTGACGGCTGGTGCCGGGGAAGAGCGTACGCCCGAACCATGTAAGGTGCTTACGGACAGATTTGCATAGTTTCATGAGGTTGCGTATGTTTGTTTGCCCAGGTTACAGTCAAAACAGCGTTTTGGAAGTTTACGTGGTGAAGAAAGAGAAAATGACGGTTTCAAGAAAAGAAGTTCCTGAAAATAATTTTCTCCTAGATCTCTCAGCCATGTTGACCCCTCTATGCTCCTCAAGTCGACCAAAGCCATCCTTGCAAATGCTTTGCACAGTTAAGTAGGTAAATAGAAGAAGAGTACAACAGAAGCGTCTCCCTTGGTTTACTTTAGGCACAAACAGCGAGGGCCTAAAGTGCAATGCGGAACTTGCTAATTTTTTACACTGAATGGACAGCTTTGAATGACTACAAAACTAGGAAAATTATTTTATGGCCAATTTCGCAGCGTTCGAGCAACTATCATCCTTATCTTTGCTTGAATTCTTACGAGTCTTGACGCAAGAGTTTTTATCAGTTTATCTGCGACTTGTTGCAAATTATCTAGATAATGGTTTGAAAAATGTTACCCTCTGACCGGTAAAAAAAATCCGAGAAATATTTCAATAATTAAAAATGTCAAGGAGGAACTATTGCAATCATAGGATGCTCAGAGACCTGCACCAATAAATCCCTTTGTTTATCATGGCTTGAAAAAGTTTGGATGGGGAATCAATAGGTAAGGTCAACAAATTATATTTATGCGACTAATCAAGAATCTATCGACGTGAAGATGGCACCTAACAAAAATCGGAGGCTTCGGCTCTAAATCTTGATAATAATTCAATATGGAAAAAAAGTAAATAATCGTTCAGAGATCACTAACGTTTCCTTTGGGCATTTTCCTTCATCAGTAGCAAATGGAATATAAAAAATTCTAAGTATGAGGAATATGAACTAGAAATTAAAAATCACTGAACAGTCTTTTCCACAGAGCTGTCACATGACATCTGTGATAATAAGCCTTTTATTGACACAAATTAGTCGTTGACATTACTGCGCCCAAAATTTCGGGTGCTCCCTTAAGAGAAGGCCCCACAGGAGATTACAAAAACAGTAAAAAAGATGATAACATGCCTTAGTAAGGCCTTCATTATTAAGTGCTTTATGAAGCCTATCATTTCTCATGCTCTGATTGGGTACGTTATTCTGGGGCTGACTGAGTCATTGATAGGCATTGATGGCATTCACTGCCCCTGCTGGCTCGTTGCTGGTGTCGCTCGGCTCGTTGCCCTATTTTGTCGATCTCATCCAGGTGAGAAAACTTCACTCACTTCATTTCTGAATAAATGACCAGTAAAGTTTGTGATGACTGTGAGATGTTATTTTTTGCAGTATCAAAACTCCTCAGTCCTCCTTATTTCCTGATTTTCTATTTATCAATATTCTAAATCATGTCCGGATTGGAAAGAAGCAGCTCGTATGAAGTGAGGGAACATTACGAATCCAGGAAAAACACTCCATCGTCTTCTTCAGGTAGTCTGTACAATTTCGTTACTGAAACTCTATTTTTTTCTGTACCTTTTTTTTACCAAAGAATCAGCAGCACTGCCAGACACAAAACCTGTGGCTTTCGCAAAAACCTCCTTACCACTAGACAACCATCTCCATCGAAATGGTTAATCCTCTTCTGTCGGAATTTTTTTCGCATGACTTTTCGCTCCGAATCGGTTTTGAAACGACCCTAGTCTGTACTCTGGCTAGAGAGTGAGTTGTCTATGCTTGCGCTCGGGCTTACGGGGGCCCCTCCTGACCGCCCCCGGAATCATCCCCGCACAGTTTGTTCGAGTATTTAGCTACCGAACCGTCCGAGGTAGCTGGCAGTGTTAGCGATGACATCCCAGTTATTGCTTTCTATTTTTTCTCAAATTCTGTCCTTTGTGAATTTGTTCGTGTAAGCCGAAAGGTTTCGACAAAGTAAGGGAAGGTTGCAGGGAGTTCTCCATGATTTTTTAGAACATTTTTCATAATTTTTCAAAAATTTTTGTGCATGCTTTGTTGATGTCGAAAATTTGTCAGTTAGTTACTAAAATTTGGACAGAAAATTACCACCAGTATCTTTTGCTCTCACTGGAATAAACACAATAGCTGAGCATTTCTAAATGATTATTTGATTTGAACCTTTGGGTAAAAGTTTTCTTAACGCAATGTAAGTACACTCATTTATTCTGTCAGCAAGATCTGTATTTAAAAATCCTTGATTTATTTTATATGCTCATAAATTGCTGCATATATACTTAAATTCCCAATCAATCACTGCAAAACTAAATCGATTGCAACTAAATGTCCATTTCATTAATTTGCATTTGTAGTGACATCCCTTGATTTATGCACATTATTTGCTAAGAACGCTTTTCTGCTATTTTCTGAATGATTGGTCGTGCATTTCGAATAAAGCGCGAGACAAGTATAGATTTGCTTTGAAAGCAGGGGCTTAAGCACTCTAGAGGGGGATGAAACGGGGGGGGGGGGATAGAGTATGTTGAGCCATCGAGTACTCAAACTTAGTGAAGAAGAGTGATATGGTCAAGCCAGTGAAAGATGCTCGACCAAAGCTGTAGAAACCCTAAGGTCGTTATAAAATGACGATTTTTAGCAATTTTGTGCAAATGCCATTACTTACCCGTTGATTCAACTGGATTGGCGGCTGAAAGGCGTGGCTTCGTGACCTGGTTAAGGCTAGGAGATCAGAGAGCGCGCGAGAGAGAGAGACGCAGACTGTGTCGCGGGCGCGAGTGGCCCTAATTAAGTCACAAAGTTTCGCCTTTCAGCCGCCAATCCAGTTAAATCAAAGGTTACTTTTTTTATTAGATTGTTTGGCTCTTTATTTGGTTAGAGTTGAGAGCTAATCGATTCTTATAAGAGGAAGAAAATCCATGTTTAGTTGAGAAATTATGCTGTGTCTTTCAGAAATTATGCTCATTTTGAAGGCCAGCGAGCCTGCGGGCGAAGGCAGACTGAAAATGCTTCTTCTGCATAAAATTTTTTCCAGATATGGATCGTCGCTTCCACATGTCTCCATTCTCTCCACTAAATTTCCACAGCCGCTTTTTCGACGATTTCGACTTTGATCGCGGCTTTAGCAGACCATACTGGCACGACCAATCGATGTTGACGGGACACAAGATCGGCGAGGGCGTTGATGTCAGCTTGTGCACTATTTTGACACTATTACAAGCTGTTCGTATTGCAGGTTATCGACAATGACAAAGAGTACGCAGTCTCTGTCGATGTATCGCAGTTCGAGCCGGAAGAATTGACGGTATGTGGCTGGAAGCACGTAATTTTGCAGACGCGTTTTTGTACTCGAGTCTTTAGGTCAACATTGTGGATAACACTCTGATAATCGAGGGAAAGCATGGAGAGAAGCCCGATAAGTTTGGAAGGGTGATTTTTTTTAAATTTACTTCACGAATATATCAGAAAATTTTGAGAATGGCGCATGAGAGAAGATTTCCCAGAGGAAAAAATAAAATTCAGAAACAAATTTTATTTTGAAAAAAAGTGCAAGCAACATGTTTACACTCGCAAATAATAAATATAATTCTCAAAAATGTTAAAAAAACTTACTTTATTCCTACAGAATTTTTTTCGAGAAACTTCTGTATTTTTCGAAATTTTCGAGGTTATGGGTCCGCAAAATTCCGGGAAGTATACCAAAAAAATTTTCGGAACGCGTGGCTGACGCCACGCATCTTTATCAAAGAGAAATTTTTCCCCGACAAGTTTTTGATGCTCAATCATAACTTAGTCTGAACGGTAGAAAATGGGACCCTTGGAAGCCAACTGTAGGTCTCTCAAGAAAAATAACTGATTGAACTTTTTAATTTTGATCAATCTTACAAGGGAAGGACTCTCAGTCAAAGTGGGGCTCCCACACGTGATGCATATCATTGTGCTGGTCTTGGGACACTGATAAGAAATCCGCGTTCCTTGGCTGCTCACTGATTTTCTGCAAGAAGTTACGAGCGATGGTTTCCCCAGGATGACCACGGATCGCTTAAGTTAGCGGCGCCGAGATATTGCAGTTGTGGAGGGATGGCCGAGGGGGTAGACATATCAATTATTCATGCAACCACTCCTTTTTGGCTCCGATTTTACACGAAATGGACTTTTTCGCCTTGTTTTTGTTTTTGTGTTATTTGGTGTTTTGGGGAGATTATGAAGGAAGTGTTAAAAAGTTTGAAATACTTGTGTACCAAACATTCTTCCATTTTGTAGGTTGTATTGTTTGATATGTATCCTTGGAGGGAAGGCAGAGAATTGGCCGGCACCCTTTGAATAAACTGCAAAAATGCAAGAATGTTTGAAACTTAAGTATTCCGAACATTTTACCATTTCCTCTGTAGTCTGCGCAGCAATCCACTCGAGTCTCCCTCACAACAGGCATCTCTCGGCTCCGCTAAGTTAAGCAATCCGTGGTTATCCTGGGGAAATCATCACTTGTAACTTTTCCCACAAGATCATTGAGCAGCTAAGGAACACGGATTTGGTATTAGTGCCACATGACCAGCACAATGATATGCATCACATGTGGGAACCCCACTTCGACCGAGGGTCCTCCCTTTGTTAGGATATATCATTCCCTTTCGGACAATACCCATATATAAAATCATTTACATACTTGATAATGACACAAATGAGGAGTTAGTAATTGACAAGATGCAAGATTTTATGACAATTATCGCGTCTGTTTTTACACTATCCGGTTTTGGGGCTAACAAGGGAATGGTCAGAAGTCGAAGTGGCCAAACCAAAGAAGCTGTATATCATTCGATGCAGTATAAAACGCTGACTTCGAATCTGTCTTCCTTATCTGCTTCCCGCTTCTGTGGATAAAGTTACAGGTGGTTTTATTGTGAAAAAATCATATATAAAAACAGCGAAATTGAGCAAATTGTTGCACATTTAGCTCGGCTTCTGGCTTCAATAATTTCAAGTAAGCTAGATGCATGCTTTGGCCCAGCTTTGAGGCGAACGAGGCTCTGTACGGCTGAATTTTCAATTTAACGCATAATTTCTGAGGAAAATAATGGTCTTTAATGGCTTATAACTTCGTCCAGAAAAGCGATAAGCAGATAAAGAAGACAGATTTAGAGTCAGCGTTTCATGCTGCATCTAACGATAAGCAGCTTGTCTGGAATGGCCACTTCGATTTCTGACCATTCCCTTGTAAGAACTATACCGGTAGCCAGCTTCCTTGGGCCCTCATCAGTAGTTCCCAAGGAATCAAAAATTTGGAAAGAGAGGTAGCCTACAGAATCTTAGCGGAGCAAAAGATATAATAATAACTTAATGATAATTTAATAATTTTTATACTTGCTAGAATGCAAAGTCAATCACTTCGACAAATTATAAACTTCGAGCAGTATCTGCGCCGTGAAACGTGTGAGACCATCCAAAGCGCCACTGCTGCAGTGGGTGAAGGTACAGTCACCAAACTCACGATGGCTTGCTGGCCTCAACGATTAAAGTCAGGAGATTGGTTCTGACACTTTCAAGCACGAAGTTACGTGCTATTTATTGCCTTGCAAGTGTACGCACGTTTTTGGTTACCATCTGCTACTCTTTGCGCTCTATCCATATGTATACAGTTTACCCCAACGTTCATTTATCTCCGGAAAATATAGATTGAAATATAATTTTTTGTTTTTATTGCGCAAAAATAGCAACTTTTCTTCTTGCTTTTTCATCTCGTAGAAAGATTCACATTCAATAGATCATTTGGAAGAGCATGGAGAGCTTTTTCGAATGGTAGGTCACTTGCATTTTGACTTTACGTCTTGGGCAAAAATAGGAAATTTTCTAAGCAGTTGCAAAAGAATCAATAAATCGATAGGAGCAAGCCAGGTGTCCCAAAAAATGGCTTATTAACACACGTTCCACCCCAGGCATCATGTCTGCCAAATTTGCTTCAGATTCCATGACTCTATCTTTTTTGAACGAAGGTAGGAAATTTTCTGAGCAAAAAATGTAAAAAAAAAACTTGATAGAGCGATAGGGGCAGTACGTCTGTCCCGAAAAAAAATGGTTTCTAACACACGCCCCATCCCGTGCATCACGTCTACCAAATTTTGTCTAGATTTCATGAGTCCTTTCATCCTTTTTGAACGAACATAAAAAAGCGGCTAAGCCAAATGACAAATAAGTAATTAATGTAAACCCCTTACAGCCCTTTTTAAAGAGGTGTATCAAAATGACATACCGTCACTTTTCTAGCAAGTTCTTGAAATAGTCTCTGTTGGCAGCCTTAGGATGTCTACCGTACACTCTAACTCTTGAAATTTTTGGTGAAGTTTCCGAATAACCAATAGAATGATTTCAGGTGGAACGACACTTCGTTCGAAAATATGACCTGCCGCCGTCTGTGAAGGGTGAAGAAGTGAAAAGTGAATTGAGCAAAGAAGGGATCCTGACGGTGAGATATGATCGTCACCCGGAGCAACAGCCGAAAGTCATTCCCATCTCTATCAAACCAAAGTAATTACGATCTTTGCTTTAACGATATTTCACTAAATATTTTCGATGTTCAAAGCTTGTCAAGCATTAATAAATTGCTCTTTCGCCTAATTCATACTAAAGATAGTACAAACATCATCAATGAACAAAGCTGACAGTCTCTGCGAATGCTTTTCATGGTCATCTCGCCAGGGCCCGGCGAGAGTCGGTTTATAGGGGTTCTAAAACAAAGTTTTCTTTGATTCCGCTAGAATGTTACAAAGTGTTTTTCAGACTAATGATGGAAACCCACCTAACTAACTGATTTTATGACCAAAGCGGAGGGAAAAAAACAGAGGAGAGACAACGAATCTGGCTTGTTGCTCGAATAAATATTATTGACAGGTGAAGTAGTCCATGTTAAAAAATCAAAACTTATGTGAACTCACTGAAATATATGCTCCAGACGGACCCAGTCCTCCTGATGGCCTCCTAGAGGAGGGCTAATGCAGAAATAAGTGCTACTTTACATGAGTTTTTGAAACTTTTTCACAAAATACTTATGTCAGTAATATCCTATATATACCATCAAAACTTGGTGCCATATAGTGTCTCTATTCGTAAGCAAGCCGTCTGTGTATTTTAGCTTTGCAATCATATTGCGCGCGCTTTGTGAAAGAACATGATAAAGCACGTCAAACGTGCAGTGATCTGAAGTGTGTTCATCTGAGTGGTCGTTATATGCCTGCGTAGCATATTTTACTATAATCTCTTTGCTTTTTGACCCAGAAATGTGTAGTCCGCCCTCCTGCAGTACAATTTAAGATTTTATGAGCGTAACCACAATTTGCAACGAGTCGCAGTCGCCATAACGCATTCCGACACCGAACACGGTAATGATGTAAATTTTCTTACAAGAGGGAGATATCTAGTGACCCTGACCTTTCATAATATACCATATAATCAGACTGCTCGCACTGAGAGCATGAAACAATGTTTGTTATCTGCAAAAAGATTCTCCGAAAGAAAGTAGCGTTTACTAGAACGAAGATAAAAGTGGCTGAACAGGTGGTGGTCGGGCCGGCACCTTGTTACAGTAATCTACTACACTCGTTGCCAGACCATTTCTACTTGAAAATAGTGCGAGAATTAAGGCCTGGGAATTTTGCCAATCACAAGTCGGTCCCTAGAGGGCGCATTTCCGCATGAAAATCCCAAGAGCACCATTTTTTGAAGGCCTTGTAAACACCAGCTCTGAACGTCGTGAGAGACTTGGGTAATACCCTAACAAAAAGGCCTCTGTTTAAATCCGTGAAAGCAGTCTATCACTGTCATGACTCTCGCGATCATGATTCCAATAAACGAGAACACGGTACTGCCGTGCCTCATCACAGTTTATAAACATTACGACTTATCTGTGAATTATGTTTTGAGAGAGCCGCAGGGCTCTTGAAGGGAGAGCCGGGAGTTCAAAGGAGAGGCGGTAAGGCCTATTCGACGAGAAGTACGAAGGTAATCTTCTCAGGCAACTTATGTTTTTTGGTTCTTGTAATCTCTTTTACCTTGTGTGAGCAATAAAGCATATTCGAGACATTCGTGTACTTCAAATCTACATCGTGCCGCTTTACGGTACGGACAATCACCAAAGTTTTGGAAGAGAGGTGTTGTGCACGATATGTTATTAGTACGATAGTAAATATTTCATTAGACTTTTACGAGGATATTTCATTAGACTTTTATGAGTTTAGCTCCTTTTATAATAGGCTGTATTTAGGCGATGACGATAGCTTTCTTCAGGGTAGAAGGAGGTTCGCACGACCGTAATGCTTTCCACACAGGACCAACGTTGCGCGCCACACCCTGCGGCGGCTTTTGCCTAAGCAAAGCAAGTGGAGGAAAAATTTGCGGTTGCGTGACGTGCTCAGACAAGTCAAAATCAGGGCAGCGTTGGAGATCGCCCGTGCAAAAAGACCGTCTCTTTTTCTTCATATAAATGGGAATATCTCCTTGGCGAAGCTGGGCTGATGTGTTATTTGCGGTAAGAACATTTTTGAGGTTTTATCTGTGTATTTGCCCCGTTCCTGCTAGATCTTCTAAACTGTTCGAACGAGCGAACAGCAAACGGATCTATGGAGAACCGAGATGCTATAGACGTGCGAAGCACAATGGCTCTCAAAGAACTATTACAAATCTGCACCCTAGTGACTCGAAACTTCAAGGCAGTGTCGGGACAGGTTGGGGGCACTTCCAGTGAAGCCCGCACGGTCACTAAGGATAGCGCGAATCTGGCATGGTTAGGAGCAATGGCAACACTAGTGACGCAGTAAAACTACTAAAGCGTGTATAACTGGTAGCACTGGTAGCGCGGATAATGTACGCGAAGCGCAATAACTAGGAACAAGATCATCTTTTCACAGTACAAAGAAGCATTTTGCAGGTTTTATTTTAAACACTAGCTGGCTACCCTGGCCCCACTTGGGCCACTGTCGTAATTTCGTAGCTGCACAGGGCCAGCGTTTATTAAAGTGTGCACTTATACAGAGTGAGTGTAAATTGACTCCAAGTAAGTGTATACCTTCAGCGCCCCCTGTCCTAGCTCAAAATCAATAAATCGATAAAAGGACTGAGCGAATTGCCGCAAAAAGTGGCCTATCATGTGCGCAGGGGCTGAAAACATATGTGTGCAAAATTTTCGCTTCTTCGTTCACTTACAAAGATTTCTATTCGACACACATTTCACACAAACATACTTACTCACAAGCTCTGAGCTTTATATATAGATCTATGTGTTGCCTATCAGATCTTTTGATCTGCGGTCCGCCGGTCAGTGTAGCAATCGCTCTTGCCCAGAATATATAAGCTTGTTTCCTTCTGCGTCTAGCAGAATAATCTTAACGTTTATTCATGCAAGTATTGTTTGCAGTGATTGTCGAATTCGTCTGTTTCTTCTGATTGTTTCTTCAATCAAACGAAACCTTTTCTTCTTTTATAATGCTCCAAGACTAAAATAATCATTACATAGAGAAGTAGCTGGTTCTTATACGTTATGACTGAAGAAATGTAAACATTCATAGTAAAGCCTCTGTTTTAATTAAAGGCAGCGTCCAGGCAGATCTGGACCTATGGGGCTTTTACGTGGAAAGTACTTTTGGGGCCCTAACTAAGGCACTGCCCAAGCGGCAGCTCAGGTACTGCTGTAATGGCTGAGATATTCCCCTCGAAACTGGACCCCGCGACCGTGTTTCGCATGGATTCATGGCGCAAAGCGTGGATCCTGGCGCGAAACTGCCATGAATCCATGCGAATACGTTCGCGGGGGCCAGTTTCGAGGGGAATACCTCAGCCATTAAAGCACCACCTGAACTGCCGTTTGGGCAGTGCCTTAGTTAGGGCCCCAAAAGTACTTTGCACATAAAAACCCCATAGGTCCAGATCTGCCTGGACGCTGCCTTTAAGAAAACAAAACTAGTCTTTAGCATGCAGGATCGCATCTATACTGAGCTGAGATTGGTTGTGAAAATTAGTTTTGGTAGAGGCAGGAATAGGCAAGTTTGGCTACAATTATAGCGGCTGTATTGATATCAATAGTTTGACTAATTCGGCTAACAGCAGTTGACGGCGGCTGCCAAGAGCTACAAGGCCATTAAGGCCGCTTCTATAGTTTGAAATAGGAAAATCTATTGGGATCCTGAATGCTTGCCCGCTATATTTCAAGAATATGGATGAAAAAAATCACTTGTTAAAAAAGATGAGCGATCTACCTGTAAGTTAGATGTCGCTTCCACTTCCTTATAGCACCCAGGATTTTTTGGTCGTTCATCCAGTGGTGGTGGAATCTGAAACATCCAAACAATACATCGAGTAACTTAGCTCACGAAAGTTCCTCATTAGATTTTTGATTTTGACCTAAAATTATTCAAGACATGAATTTTTAAAAACACTCCGCAACCTAATCCAAAGCCAATACTTGAAGTGTTTTTTGATTACTAACTATTATAATGCGCAATTTGATTGACTCAGTAGTTTTGTAATGGGTGAAGGTTTTCCTTAAGTAGTCAAAAACTAACTATTTTGCGAGTCTGGTTTTGGTCTACTTTCTTGGCTTCAGCTACTGCTGATGTTTTTTTGACGGGTGCTCCTTCTTTGTTTTTCACTTTTTTCTCCTAAAGACAAGCAAATTTGCCACTGCTCACTTGATTCTTCGTGAACGTGGCTGTTGTGGTTAATGCAAAGGCGCAACCTACTTCATGTGTTTTTTCAGGTTCTTTTGCGCTGACTTTTTCATCATCCTTTCCTCCAGAGTTCTGCTGTGGACAAGGTGCACTTTGTTTGATAGAAATTGGCTTACAGCTTGCTTGGATGCGTTCATTTCGGGGCATTTCTTGGCAGTCATCTGTAGTAATGTTGAGCTTGAAAGAAGACTTAGGATTTTGACTGTACCATACGAATTAAAAGCAACGAAGCTGAAGAAGATGTGTAAAGCCACCTTTCATCCTTGGCTTCACGCAGATAGCCAGTATAACGGTACATAGTAACAGGCAAGGTACGACAAAACAAAGAAGTATCCGGATGTCGTAGACCAGCCGCAGGAGAGCACTGCACGTTGGAACCATAGAAACGAAGTGATCCTCTGCAAGCTTACAACTAGGAAAATTGTTTGTCACACTGCTAAGATAATCATTTATGAACACAACCCATTTCATTTGCAACGTTCCTTTCTCCCGCGACGGTTGCAGAAGCCCTAGCTGGGCCTAGGCTAGAGGAGTACTTGGACAAGTGGTTCATGTTCCTTATTGCTTTCCTAACTCTCTCGCTAAAGGTCCACGTCTCTCACACGTGTTGTTGTGAGAGTGATTTGTATGTGTTGCTTCCGCATTTTAGTCTGGATGGGTGTAGGCAATCGACCATATTTGTGACATCATTGAAAACAGCAACTTGTTACAGCCCACGTTTCTTATACTAGAGAATATCAATCATAAACGGACCGAGCAAAAAAAATGTGTTCGACAAGCTTGCGTCAATGTTTAAATTACGTTATGTTAATCTTTTTTTCTTTTTTCACCGCCGTGAGCCAAAAACAGGTTCAATGCTCAGGAAAGCAAGCTTCAGAGACGACATATAAACACTTAAGTCGTACCTTCAGCAGTCTGGTGAGAGCGCCTACCGATGGTTGTTCGACATTGTTCCTACAGAAAAGAAGTTGTTTAATCGAAAATAGAGTGAAAAGAATTGGAAGTTAGATAAGCAAAAAAATTGAATTTGAAGAGTTGCTGAAAACTAAAGAAAAAACATTGCGGTAAGTTTGAAATTTTTCTTTTGACACTAAATCACACAATCGCTTGGGACGGTGTGCTCAGTTCGAAGGAAGATCCGGGCGGATTGTTCCTCAAGGATTGTCTTGGGAGCAATCACAGTCTGATGAAGGCGATCGAAGAAACCAACAGAAAGAAATGACTTCTCAAAACGGGAATTTCCTTGTTCTAAAGCAAATCGCATCAAAGCCAACCTATTCTTCTATGCATCATTCATGTTTTTCGTTTTGTCATTCTTTTTGAATGTTTTGCTTTGTCTGTCTTAATATACTTGTTCTGAGCAAGCGAGTTTCTGCGAGTATCTTCCAAGAAATCACTATAAAGAACGCATTTTTAAAGCTCAGAAAAGCACACTGCCAAGTCGAGAGAATGAACTTGCGACATTGTCTTGAAAAAACAGTAAATATATATGCAATACTAAGCAGAAAAACGCAATGTAAAAGACAAATTAAAAAGAACATAGCACGGGGAGAGTTAAGCTTAATTCCAGTGAGACTCTAACTCTCTTACACTCTTTACCTTTGACACACTCTTACGCACTCCCGCCTTCCAAGGGAGCTGACCCACAGGTCATGCGCCTGCCACCAAGGCAAGCGATGACCGACGGCGCGGCTGACACCGACCCGCAAATGTTAACCAGCAACTTCAAACTCATCTCCACTGCATGTCCTGCGCGTCTCGTGAAGTTATTCTTGCACGCATCTACCATTTCATCGTCAAACCATACACTCGCCAAGGCGCCGGGAAGCAGGCACTATTTATTTATTTATTTATTCAAATTTTATATTTACTTATCTTATTTATCTATTTATTTATTCAAATAAATAAATAAATGAATAAATAAAACCTCAAATTCAATAAAAATTTGGAAGTGTTCTTTGGAGTTTATTTACTTATTTATTTATTTATTTATTTGCTATGCCACTATGCGATGTCATAAAAGCAACCGATCAATATCACGAGCAAAGTTAAGATCAAGAAGAGGCTTGCAAAGGCGCGCGTGTGTGCCACTTATAGCCGAGGTTGGGTGCCTGCGTGTGGTCTCGAAGGGAACAGGGTAGCCGACGTAAAGCGACGCGAGTACTCACGACCGAACTGCGCGGCAACGGTGCTCTTGGTCGCATGTTGTGAGGAGGGGACGATCGCGAGCCGCCACAACGGGTGCCAAAATCGAATTGCAACAACGAAAAGAGACGAGCGGAAAAAGCACGACAGAGACGAACAGAGACGACGGCGGACTTTAGCCCGAGATCTCTACGTTGCTTGAGATCCTGCAGCATTACATACAATCTTATGGCATGCGACTACTAGGGGATATGACAATCTTGCGAAGACAAAAACCGCTTTATAACTGCAACAGTTTGCTCAAGGTTCAGGCGAAGTTGCTGTTCCGCATTCAACTCAAGC
The DNA here is from genome assembly GCA_958299035.1 of Cylicocyclus nassatus. NCBI lineage: Eukaryota > Metazoa > Nematoda > Chromadorea > Rhabditida > Strongylidae > Cylicocyclus > Cylicocyclus nassatus. Next base: position 105,210,686 of record CATQJL010000001.1, read on the forward strand.
AGCCTTTCGGGAAACTGAAAACTAGGCGTAATACAGGGAAGAAATGTCAAAGAAAAACCATTGGAGCTTTGAGGGATGTCTCTCAACTTCCAGAACAAAAAATCGCATAATTAGCTACTGCAGAATCCATCAACTACTCACTCAATGTGCTCTGTTCATTACTGAAGACTGTGGGATTTGAATCCATAGTTGTCCTGAATGCTTCCTGTATCTTCCAAGTAAAAATTGCTCTTTTTTCAAATTGGAAGAACAGAGTATAACAGGCTCTATCTCGAAGGTATGACTACTGTCCTTTGGTTGTGTAAAACTTCAGGAATTTCGGTCGCAACCTTGTCGTCATTTGAACGCAAATAGCCTTTCACTCCCTACTCCTTTCGCACCTGTTTTCTTTGTTGGTTATGCTTACGCCTTTTGGCCGCTACACTGCACCGTTTGATCGATACAATTCAGCCTTTCAGTCGCTACACTGTATCCATTTAGTCGCTACATTGTAGCTTAACGCGATATACATAACCTTTTTAAAAAGTCTTGATGGTACAATTAATATAATTCACTACACCGTATTCATAGGTAGTAACACTGTAGTCTTGATCGCTATCTGTAGCCTTGGTCGCTACAGTGTAGCCGTTGTTTGCTACACTGTAGCCATTTGATCGCTATACTTAGCCTTGGCCGCTACACTGTAGCCATTTGACCGTTACAACGTAGTCATTTGATCGCTCTATTATAGCCTCTACTAGAGCTACGGTGTAGTCATTTGGTCGCTACAGCGTAGTCATTTGATTGCTACACTTTAGCCTTGGTCGCTACATTGTAGTCGTTAACTCAAGTCCTGTCTGTATCCGACCTCTATATGTAGAGAAGCACCGTGCGAGTGAGTGCTAACCATGTACGCGAAACGAGCAGCGCAAACTCATTGTCATGAAGACAAATGTTACGATGGACAGAGCCACATTGAAAGAACACGTCTGCAGTGACGTATACGAGCCAAAGTAAAGGTACCTCCCCGCCAAGAAAATGCAGTTGAAGAGGTTACGGTGGCATGGACATGCAGAAGGTAAGAAAACCGTACCATAATGTTATCCTTTACAGTGGAGGCCCTAAGTGAAAGGCCGAGGGGTAGACCCAAGATGAGGTGGACGGACTGAGTCAAGGCCGACCTACGAGAACTTGGAATAGATGCAGGTTTTGCTCAGATGGAGGAACGTGGAGATGCCATGTGGTAGTGAGAAAAAAGCTTATAATTTTCGACGGTTCTACAGATAGCGAGATCTGAATTTACCTTCCCAACATTTGGCTGGTGTATTATCACTTATAAAGTCGCCTTTTTAACGAATAAAGAACAATTTCTTTGCGAAAAGATATAGCTTAGCAGCTGATCATTGACATCTTCCAAGGAAAGGAAACTTAGTGGCCGTGGCTATTTAGAATGCGAAGTGTATTATAAAAAGTCTCGAACAGTTGTTTTTAAGTCCTCACTATCTGTGAAACCTCTTCTGAGGGGAGTTATGACTTCACGGCATGATGCTGCTTAGGAAAACCTTAGAATAGTAGTAGTATTTTAGACTGATTATCATATTCAGCAGTTAAAGAGGCAAGAAAACATTGTATCGATGGTTTTGACCCTCCGCAGTATAGGAATTTATTCTTAAAAAATGTTTATAACTCCACCCAGCTTATTGTTTCGTAGTACGACAGTTTTCGAGCTAAAATATAAAGGCGTATTCATCAATATACACTTAATCATGAATGACCACGGTTATCAAGTATTCCCTTATTGCTCAGAAAATCACGCAAATGTTTTCTGAATATTCTTGTCAAACTTCGTTATCGGTGTCCATGTGAAATACCAGTAAAAGGTTCTACTCTACTCTCACAGTTTTAGGAGGCAACGTATTGCTGTCATAAGAAGGACAGTGCTGAAAAAACAACGTAAATCATCAAAAATTTGCAGCACAATATAATGAGCTATACTTCCCTTGAAACCTTGTAGTGAAGCTGTTCTAACCGTTCACGTAACTAATAGCTTTGCTCTGTTTCGATTGCCCGTTTTGAAAATTTATGAGCCGTTTTGGCCCCAGGAAATGCAGCTTAAGTGCCGTTTTTCGCACCGGCACTCGAACAACGAAGATTCCCGTGCTGAACGTCCTCAACTGTAGTGGAAATGATGAGGTGAGTGTAAATTATTCTGTTTTTTGAACAAATAGCTAATGTGAGCAACATCAGCTGAGGTATTTTTGATAAAGTCGTACATTAGATTCCAGCCAAGAACTTGCATTCCTCAAACGGTTAGATGATGATTTACTAATTTTGATTAGACGAAATTGGAAATCGCTTCCTAAAATAATATACTCCGTAATCTAAAATAGACGTTAAGGATCCTTAGAATGCTATAGTTTGCAGAAGGTTGGCCAACCTATTCCTCAAAGCTTTCTTAGTAGTCTCAAATGAAAATTCCAAAAATCAGCTGGAGCAAAAAAAAGGTAGAGTAGGTTAAACAGGTTAAGATAACTTGAGAGCTTCTTTGATTATTTCAGCATATAGCGGATGGATGACATCTAAAACGTGGCCGTAAAAAAAAGAGAAAGCGCATCATATTTTCGCCATGGTCGTCGATCTTTTTCCCAAAAATAGGAATTTCGCAAATAGCAGAAAACGACGAACAACTTTGGCACCAACCCAAACTTACTGGTTAATTCTGTAAACTGAGTCTAGGCTTTCTGATTGAACACAAACACCATTTTAGAATACTGTCATTTCCTATTTCTCTTCTTATTGTTTTTTCCCAAAATTCATAGCTATATTTAGTAAAGTCGTTCACTCAATTTTGCTCATTTAGAAAAAGTGTGTCGTGTCGTAACGGGCATGAAACTTATATTGTTAACTCCGGAATCTAGTGCAATGTTCCAATCTTTCGAAATTCAAAAACAGTACTCCTGTACCCTTTAGCTTCAACTTCAATCCAACACTTGTTCTCACAACTAGATACCTACATAAGATGCACGTGACTTACTCCTTTTGATATCACAATCTGCAAAACAGAGCACAAGGAGCTGTGACTTCTCAAAAATTAGTGCAGTAGAATCATGCAATTCCTTGAGAAGTTGACAAAATAAAACTGGATCGAGATACTCTAAATATCTATTTCTCTACATGAAGTCTCAACTTCATGTATGCACCAGTGGAGGTCCGAGGGGCCCCACCCCCGAAAATGGGTTGCGAAATTTCTAAAAGTTACCTATATGAATTATAAAAACGTGCAAGTGACTTGTTTATACTTGTTAATAATAAAAATAATTCCTAAAACTTTTTAAGAATTCAAATCAGCCTTGTAAAAAATTTCCGGGGGCGTGCCAGAGATGCGATAGTGGGAGTCGATCCTCCCCTACCTTCACTTTTGAGCTGGTACAGGGTGACCACTTTTGGAATAAGAAATCACTTTTGGTATAAGAAATTTTTTCGCTGGACGATAAAGAAGGAAAATAAGCAAAACAAATGCAAAAGAGATCATTGAAAGCATATTTTTATGTATACACCGTCAAAATATCTAAAATAAACGTGCTTATCAAATAATGCTTGGAAGTAAGACTCAGCGGAACTGTACGTATTCCATTAATTAAATTTTGTTATAATGTACAGCGAAGAAAATCGGTCCAGGCAGTAACGGCCGAGAACCAGAATTTTGAATAATTAGATAGTGAAAAATCATGTGAAGTTTCCACTTTTATAAATCTGTTGTTTGGAGATGTCAGCGGTTGCGACTTCAAAGGTTTTAAAGAGTAAATGGTGCTCTATCAGAGAGTGAAAAAATCGAGTCGATTTTTCAGTAGCACAGATGAAATGTGCCAGTTTTGAGTTTTTCGATAAAGCCCAGTTCGCGTGCACAGGTTCAGCGAATATTTTGTCAACGTGATTTTTTACTTATTTCTTTCACAAACATGCACTGTCGTAATAAATGGACAGCAAAACTCTGTGAAGTTTTCCCTGAGTTTTTACGGATATAAATAACTTAGAAAAAGAGCGTGATCAGTGGGAGATCCCGTTCGGGATCACACAATAACGAATGATCTCAGCTTATACAGCAAAGTGCTGCTAATCATTGTGCTACAATATTAGGGTAGTAGAGCCTCCCAAAGTTGAACAAACAAGGAAAAACATAGATCCCCATAGCAGCGAGCTATGAAACGGAAACTACCTCTCCGGGTAACTTAACCGGACGGGCACCGCCCCGGATGTTATTATTCTGACTACATGGGAACGAATGCTAATGAAGCAAATACAGGGAATAATATCTTTAACTCATCTCAGCGAAACCGAGAATTTGCATTTTCATGACCTTTTTACGTTAAAATGAAGGTTTCTGTGGAATTTTCGCCAGAATTCAGGACAAAGTTCCTCAGTTAACCTCTCATTTGACTAAAATAGAGTTTCAAAAGTTTAGGAAAGCTGTTGGAGTTAGAGAAAAACGAGAAACTGCGCTTACATTTGCGCAGAAAGTTGCGCACGGAAACGCCAGTTTATCTCGTTAATGAGTGACTTTCAAACTTTGGGACGTTGTCAGTTCTCCTCGTCGTGTTATGACGATCAGAACGATATATAATGTTGCAGGGTTTTGTTGAGACCCCGCGGAGATCTATTACCAGAGCCAAAGCCCCGTCGGCTCTGGTCTGTCTCCGCTGCTCGTCTGCGTCTCCGCGCGCTGCGCGCTACTTCGGTACCCCAAACGCGGGGCGCGGGGCATTTGGCTCTGGTACCCTTTTTCTTCGCTGTTTCGAACCCAATTTTAACAAGCTATATATCATTTTGAAGCTCTTGATCTCTATTTCTACGCTGACAACGTCTCAAAACCACATTTTTTGATTTGGTCGAGAAATCCGGCAAAAACCTTGATTTCGAAAATTTCTTGTTTTTCTCCCACTTTAAATCTTTTCACATGGTTTTTCCGTGCATTCTATAGATCTTGCTTCTTTTCATAAAGCAGACAAGCACTCAGCCCTTATCTCTTCGATTACGGTGAAATTTTTTGCGAAAAATTGTAAAAAGTGCGTTTTTCTTTGCTTTGCTCTATTTCAGTGCTTTCGCAGCGATTTTTTTCCAGGTTGCTCAGAACAATAAGCGCAACAATCCAGACAACGTCCCAGCAAACAGGAACGTCAATGAGGGGGTAAAAACTCAAATGACGCATCAAAAATCAGAACCCCGTGTTGCGAATTGCTGGTCGTGGAACGAAAACTTGCACTCTGAAAAGCCGCCGAATGAAAGACTTCAACCTTATTGCAGCGTTTTTATCCGGTTTACAGCAGTTTCTTTTGCTTTTTATATCTGTTCTACGTCATTTTCTCTTCTCTGATCTTCTTTTGACAGCCTTCACTATTTATGACGTCAGATGTTCAAACAACCTTCACTTTTGGCGCCCTGTCTCTAGACTATTGAAGGTATGAATGTAATGGAGGGAGGCCGCCAGGGGAGATTTGTGATGAAAAGTCTCCTCCCCGGGCATAATTCGTAGGAGGCCCCAAACCCCCACATATTATATATCCTCTGAAAGCTCTTGATGAAAAGAATCTAACCTATGAAGCAGCAACATGATTTATGCAGTTCTGAAGAAGTTATGAGCTGTTGAATTTCAAAAAACGCCTTTTTACCTGCTTTTTCAAGACTCTGAATCTTGGCGCTGTTTTATTCTGATAAGGCAAACCTTACTCTGCAAAACCTATGAAGTCGCAACATCACGCACTTTCACATTCAAGATTTATATGAGATTAAGTAAGTTTTGTTATAACGTACAGCGAAGAAAATCAGTCCAGGCAGTAACGGCCGAGAACCAGAATTTTGAATAATTAGATAGTGAAAAATCATGTGAAGTTTCCACTTTTATAAATCTGTTGTTTGGAGATGTCAGCGGTTGCGACTTCAAAGGTTTTAAAGAGTAAATGGTGCTCTATCAGAGAGTGAAAAAATCGAGTCGATTTTTCAGTAGCACAGATGAAATGTGCCAGTTTTGAGTTTTTCGATAAAGCCCAGTTCGCGTGCACAGGTTCAGCGAATATTTTGTCAACGTGATTTTTTACTTATTTCTTTCACAAACATGCACTGTCGTAATAAATGGACAGCAAAACTCTGTGAAGTTTTCCTTGAGTTTTTACGGATATAAATAACTTTGAAAAAGAGCGTGATCAGTGGGAGATCCCGTTCGGGATCACACAATAACGAATGATCTCAGCTTATACAGCAAAGTGCTGCTAATCATTGTGCTACAATATTAGGGTAGTAGAGCCTCCCAAAGTTGAACAAACAAGGAAAAACATAGATCCCCATAGCAGCGAGCTATGAAACGGAAACTACCTCTCCGGGTAACTTAACCGGACGGGCACCGCCCCGGATGTTATTATTCTGACTACATGGGAACGAATGCTAATGAAGCAAATAGGGAATAATATCTTTAACTCATCTCAGCGAAACCGAGAATTTGCGTTTTCATGACCTTTTTACGTTAAAATGAAGGTTTCTGTGGAATTTTCGCCAGAATTCAGGACAAAGTTCCTCAGTTAACCTCTCATTTGACTAAAATAGAGTTTCAAAAGTTTAGGAAAGCTGTTGGAGTTAGAGAAAAACGAGAAACTGCGCTTACATTTGCGCAGAAAGTTGCGCACGGAAACGCCAGTTTATCTCGTTAATGAGTGACTTTCAAACTTTGGGACGTTGTCAGTTCTCCTCGTCGTGTTATGACGATCAGAACGATATGTAATGTTGCAGGGTTTTGTTGAGACCCCGCGGAGATCTATTACCAGAGCCAAAGCCCCGTCGGCTCTGGTCTGTCTCCGCTGCTCGTCTGCGTCTCCGCGCGCTGCGCGCTACTTCGGTACCCCAAACGCGGGGCGCGGGGCATTTGGCTCTGGTACCCTTTTTCTTCGCTGTTTCGAACCCAATTTTAACAAGCTATATATCATTTTGAAGCTCTTGATCTCTATTTCTACGCTGACAACGTCTCAAAACCACATTTTTTAATTTGGTCGAGAAATCCGGCAAAAACCTTGATTTCGAAAATTTCTTGTTTTTCTCCCACTTTAAATCTTTTCACATGGTTTTTCCGTGCATTCTATAGATCTTGCTTCTTTTCATAAAGCAGACAAGCACTCAGCCCTTATCTCTTCGATTACGGTGAAATTTTTTGCGAAAAATTGTAAAAAGTGCGTTTTTCTTTGCTTTGCTCTATTTCAGTGCTTTCGCAGCGATTTTTTTCCAGGTTGCTCAGAACAATAAGCGCAACAATCCAGACAACGTCCCAGCAAACAGGAACGTCAATGAGGGGGTAAAAACTCAAATGACGCATCAAAAATCAGAACCCCGTGTTGCGAATTGCTGGTCGTGGAACGAAAACTTGCACTCTGAAAAGCCGCCGAATGAAAGACTTCAACCTTATTGCAGCGTTTTTATCCGGTTTACAGCAGTTTCTTTTGCTTTTTATATCTGTTCTACGTCATTTTCTCTTCTCTGATCTTCTTTTGACAGCCTTCACTATTTATGACGTCAGATGTTCAAACAACCTTCACTTTTGGCGCCCTGTCTCTAGACTATTGAAGGTATGAATGTAATGGAGGGAGGCCGCCAGGGGAGATTTGTGATGAAAAGTCTCCTCCCCGGGCATAATTCGTAGGAGGCCCCAAACCCCCACATATTATATATCCTCTGAAAGCTCTTGATGAAAAGAATCTAACCTATGAAGCAGCAACATGATTTATGCAGTTCTGAAGAAGTTATGAGCTGTTGAATTTCAAAAAACGCCTTTTTACCTGCTTTTTCAAGACTCTGAATCTTGGCGCTGTTTTATTCTGATAAGGCAAACCTTACTCTACAAAACCTATGAAGTCGCAACATCACGCACTTTCACATTCAAGATTTATATGAGATTAAGTAAGTTTTGTTATAATGTACAGCGAAGAAAGTAGATCGACCCAGGCAGTAACGGCCGAGAACTAGAATTTTGAATAATTAAATAGTGAAAAATTATGCGAAGTTTCCACCGTTATAAATCTGTTGTTTGAAGATGTCAGCGGTTGCGACTTCAAAGGTTTTAAAGAATGAATGGTGCTCTATCAGACAGTGAAAAAATCGAATCGATTTGGGAGATAGTCGTCAAAAACCAGAATTCTAAAGATTTACGCCATTTTTGCGTGTTTTTGTTGTTTTACTGTCAGTTGCCAAAAAACACGCAAAAATGGCGTAAATTTTTAGAATTCTGGTTTTCGACGACTATCTTCCAAATCGACTCGATTTTTTCACTGTCTGATAGAGCACCATTCATTCTTTAAAACCTTTGAAGTCGCAACCGCTGACATCTTCAAACAACAGATTTATAACAGTGGAAACTTCGCATAATTTTTCACTATTTAATTATTCAAAATTCTAGTTTACGGCCGTTACTGCCTGGATCGATCTACTTTCTTCGCTGTACATTATAACAAAACTTATTTAATGAAATACGTATAGTTCCGCTGAGTTTTACTTTCAAACATTATTTGATAAGCACGTTGTTTTAGTCCAGTGTGTCACCTCTGCTTCGTAGAGGCTCGCACTGGTTTTCCTATCCGTATGCCTCACTCATTCTCGCATAACATGACATTGAAACTTACCGCGCAATGCCTGCCTTCACGAATAAATCGTAAACAACTATTCATTCCGAGAGCTTTTTCGTGTGAGATCGACATTCTGTGTGTATGAAACTTTGGAGAACAAACACAGATTTAGAACACTTTTGCATTTTTTCATGGTCGCCATAAAGATAATATCCATCCTGACCTACATCTCTGTGCAAAAATTTCCTAAAATTTTTTTCATCCTTGCATCTGTCCCTACACGGGGTCTGCCGCTCTTGACAGTCTCTTCCATTTTTCTCGATCTACGACTTGTCTTTCATCTAACTCAAGTTCTCTCAAGTCTGCTTTCACTCGATCGGTCCATCTTAGCTTTGGTCTCCTCGTGGTCTTTTACCTGGAACCTCCACTGTCATTGCTAACCTTGTGATGTGTTGTTCTTCTCGTCTGCTCACGTGCCCGTACCATCGCAGTCGTCTTTCTTGCAGCTTCTTGACTATCGGAGCTACTTTCAGGGTGGATCGCATTGTATCGTTCGTGACGTGGTCGAGCATCGTTACGCCCATCGTCCATCGCAGCATATGTGTTTCCATCACACCAAGCTTCCTCTCGTCGTTACGTGTGCTTGGCCAGCATTCGCCTCCATACAACGCGGCTGGACGGATTACAGTGCGATACATCTGTGACTTCAGCTTCAGTGGCATCCGTTTGTCGCACAGAATTCCTGTAAGGCTCCTCCATTTCATCCAAGCTGCGTTTATTCGGCCGTTTATCTCGTCGTGGAGTGAACCATCTGCTGATATGCAACTTCCCAAGTAGTTGAACGACGTGGTCTTCTTGATTGCCGTGTCTGCGAGCTTGATCGTTCCTGTCGTTTGAGGTCCCAGCTTCATGTATTCTGTCTTCGCGGTACTGATCTTCAGACCATGTAGCACGAGTTGCGTTTTCCACGTCTGCACGTCAACCTTCAATTCTTTCCTGCTTCTCGCCATCAGGATCACATCGTCTGCGTACATGACGGACCATGGGAGCGGGCGTATGAAGTCTCTTACTATCGTGTCCGCGGCTGTGATGAAGAGAAACGGCTACAGTACGGAACCTTGATGCACGCCGGCGTTTATCTGGAAGGCGTCTGAGCGTCCTGGTGCTGTTCGTACGTGACTGTTGGCTCCTTTGTATATCATTCTGATCCAGCAGACGTATTCTTCTGGTACCTCGTGCTTTCGTAACGCCCACCATATTTGTTGATGTGGTACTCTATCGAACGCTTTCTCCAGATCGAGGAATGCCTCATGAAGCTCACACTGGTTTTCCCTGCTTCTATCCACCATTATTCTCACTGTGTGGATAGCATCGGTTGTACTGCATCCCTTTGCGAAGCCGCATTGGTGGGGGGCCAGTTGTATGATATTTCGAAGCCGCGTCTCCAGTATTCTTTCGAAGATCTTCAACGTATGGCACATGAGTCGAATTGGCCTGTATGTGGAGCAGTCGGCTACGTCGTCTTTGTTCTTCCATATTGGTATCGTCGTGCTTCTGTACCACTCATCTGGCATATTCCCGCATTCTATCATTTGATTCAGAAGTCGTGTAAGCCACGAGACTCCAGCTTGTCCGCACTTCTTCCAAAAGTCGCTGGGGATGTCGTCTGGACCTGCAGCCTTGCCGTTCTTCGTCTTCATTATGGCGGTACGGACTTCTACTTCTGTGATAGCTGGTACTGGTCCATTCACAGGGTCGGCTGTTACGGTGGATTCGTATTCGGAGATAGCGGACGCCATCTTTGAGAAGTGAGCTCTCCATCTTTCGTTTATCTCCTGTAGCTTCCTCAGCATCCTTCCGTGTGCATCTTTGATGTTGTAGAAGTGCTCGATGTCTTTTGTAGCGTTTGCTCTTCTTCTGGCGATTCGGTAGACTTCTCGTTCGCCTTCGCGAGTGTGCAGACTCCTGTACAGCTCGGCCACGTACGCTTCTTTCGCTTCTCTGACACTTCTCTTGGCTTCTCGTTTTGCTTCCGGATATCTTTGGTGAGCATCTTCTGATCGTGTCTTCTGCCATGTTTTGTATGCCGTCTTCTCGTTCTTTACCACGGTCTGCACTTCTTCACTCCATCACCATGTTTCTTTCTCGAGCTTTCGTCTGCCAGGCTTCGTGCGGCCTAGCAGATCGCCAGCTATCTGATGGATGTTGTCTTTCAGAAGCATCCAGGAGTGGTTTGGATCACTTTGCAGTATCGGCATTGCAGATTCCATTGACGTTCTGGTTTGGGCGTTGTCTTCAAGCTTCCACCATTTGATGTGTACTTCTTGTTCGGTCATCGCCCTTCTTCTCCTGTCGACTGGGATATTGAGATCCAGTATCAGCGGCCGATGTTGTGGCACGCATTCTTCACCTGGGATGACTTTGCTATCTTTTACATATTTCAGCTCGCTGTACCGTACGCTTCAGAAGTCTATCTGCGATTTGTGGTCTCCGCTGGCATACGTGACGAGATGGTTGGTCTTCTTGATGAAGTATGTATTTGCCAAGGCTAGGTCGTGGGCTGTAGCGAACTCCAGAATACGTTCTCCTTCGTCGCTACGTGTTCCATAACCGTGATTTCCATGGCACTTCTGTAGACCACTTCGTTGTTCTCCGACATGCCCATTGAGATCCGCACCGATCAGTAGCATCTCTTCTTCTGGTAGTGAACCGACGTAGTCATCAAGCAGTTGCCAGAATTCTCCCTTCTCCGATTCTTCACATCCCACTTGCGGTGCGTAGGCCGTTACTACTCGAAGCACTTTTTTCCCGGTATCCAATCTTATACTCATGAGACGGTCACTCATTCTATCTACGCTGGTAATCTTATCTCTTAGAGCTTCAGAGACGACTATGCCGACACCGTTCCTGTTGTTCGTCGTTCCTTTGTACATAAGTTTGTAGCCATCTCCGATGTCACGCGCCCTTTTACCTTTCCATTTGGTCTCCTGAATACATGCAATGTCTACTTTTCGTCTTCTGAGAAGATCGGCCAGATCGCGGTGTCGAGCTGTGAGTGAACCGACGTTGATAGTAGCTAGACGTAATGCCGAGAACTTGGATGTTTTCCTGTGATGAGCTAGCTTCTTTAGCCGTCCCCGCTCATCTTGCTGAGACGGTAACCCTTGCCTACTGTTCACATTCGTGGGCTCGAATGTGCGTCGCCTCCGGGGAACGCCCTAGCTTTGACTCGAAGTATACTATGAGACATAAAAGAGCATCTGACGGGGTTGTTGCGACGGGGTTTCTTCTTCAGCCGGCTTGTCGCTTGCTTCCTCTGTGGATGAGCAGCCTGACGCTGATTCGTGGGGCAAGAGCTTTGCCAAAGAAATTAGGCCCGCCGCGGAACCGAACCTGTGACCTTCCTCGTCGTAGGCAAGGGCACTAACCTCTCGGCCAGCTCTGCCCCCAAAAATTTCCTAAAATGATCATGTAAAACAATGGCAAACCCGCCATTCACACAACCAATTTGTTTTGGCGCCGTTTTCGCAGAGTGATAGACTTTTGGTCACTTTTTTGGGCTAAACTTCATGGCTTGCACATTAACTTACCAAACATGACCACAACTCTGGAAAAAATGTTGATACGGAGCCAATTTTGCGCGCCAGAAGTTGAGTGGATCCATTTGGGGTGCACATTTTGAGAGATCTACTCAATGAATCCACTCGTGCTTTTGCATGGTGAATCTAGGTGTTGGCAGAGTGTGTTGTGCAAAAAATTGCGGCTTGATACCTTGTCTGCGACTCGTTCTGTGAATTTCGTTACAGATAGACACACACACACCACACACACACACACACAACACACACACACAACACACACAACACACACAACACACACAACACACACAACACACACACAACACACACACAACAACACACACACAACACACACAACACACACACAACACACACAACACACACAACACACACAACACACACCACAACACACACACAACACGCACACAACACACACACAACACACACAACACACACACAACACACACACAACACACACACAACACACACAACACACACAACAACACACACACAACACACACACACAACACACACAACACACACACAACACACACACACACCCTTAGCCCGTTATTATAAGTGATGATATTTATGACGCTGTATACATAATAATATGCTTTCAATGATCCCTTTTGCATTTGTTTTGCTTATTTTCCGCGCACTGGCGGCAATGACCTGGAAGGATAGACGTTAATGCCCCCTCCTCCCCCCCCCCCCGGTCGACGTTTTTGGGAGGTGAGTGTCCGGCACTACACCTTCACTTTTGGCCGGCCAGTGGTAGCTGGGACCACCTTCACTTTTACTGGACCCGGCTCCCCCCATCACACCTCTGACCGTGACTTATGCACTGTTATGTCAGTCACAAATTACGCTATAAACACTGAGCTTTTTTTTCATTTTGAATATTCGATTATATCATAGAAGCAGCTTCACAAATTTTTACGAAGTTTATTGGTATAGCCCAAGTGTACTCAAACCACTATAAATATCGTCATTTTTGTGATTTTCAGGAAAACTGTTTATTTTGCAGTAGCAATAGTTCTCTGACATCCTAAATCCAATTTGAAATCTGCATCTGTCGAGTTAAGTAGGTCAGAATGCTCGATACTAGTTCGAAAAATCTGCTACATGTATGGAGAGTGCCGCAGCTTTACTGCTCGGAAGTGCTATGTTCCAATTTTTTTTGCAAACTAAAGGGTTTCCTTTTTCACGACTTTACATAGATTCAGCATTTAAAGGCACTCCTAAAAAAGGAGAGCCTACAGACAATCCAGAGGACCTAAAGGGTGGTAGCAATGTCCATTCAAATGTTACTTCAAAATGTTAAACCAAAGCAAAGCAAAGTTTTACGTATACGCTTCAAAAATACTTTGCAAATTAGAAGAAAAATTACAAAATGCGAATGAACTTATTGCAAATCGTGAGACTTATCAAATTCATCCATCTTCGTCATTTGAACTGTGGGTTTATGTTAGAGGGATCTCAGGATGAAATCAGTTGAATCTACTTTTGTTGCCTAAGTGTCAAGAAAAAAAATACCAAGAGCGGTGCTCTTCGTTAGGCAAAGCACTTTGTGCCAATAGTTGAATTGTAAATAAGGTTTTTCAAGAGACTCCATCAACGGGTGGGTGTTGCAGCTCATTTTTCAGTGATTAATCGAATTGTGAAGCTTCCTTCGGTCCTGGGACATGTCTCTACTCTGACTTCCCTATTTTCTATGGTGGAAAACGGGTACGTTTGCATTTATTATCTCATCATTACAGTTGTTGAAATGAACTATACTTTCTTCTCAATGGACGATAGCTAAGTTTCTTTTTTACTGATTAGACGTCTAAAACATATTCTAGGTATCTTAAAAATATTTCGCAAGCTTACCGGGTCTATTATCAGTAAACAAAACATAGACGCGCTGTAAACCTCGGTCAATTCTGATGATCTGAAGGAAACGGCTTCAGTTCGATATTGAGCCACCCATCGACTCCGATTAGGGCCGATTCGTAGACATACAGAAGAAACAGCAGCACTATCCGACAATTTAATCTAATGGGTAAAGCACTGCGTCAAATGTTGAGCCGAAATTGGCCCAAGAATTCTGCTTTGCAGCCCGGTCATCTTTGTGAGCTATCACTATCAAAAAAAAAGTTGTGACCGTGGCTAAAGATTTGAAGGAATAAAAGTAGTCGAACAAGATTATAACATACTAATATAAATTCCAAAGAGAATTTTGATTGATAGAAATAACTACAAAAAAATAGATTATAATATTGGAAAATTCATCAAAAAAATTAGAGATACACTCTGGAAAAATAGATAAAATCCACTCTTTAGTTTTTGGCTCCAATCTGCGCTGCAATCTGCACGCCAGTCTTTCCTATTCATAGGTCCTTGGAATCGTGCATTATTGCTCGTTTTTGTACCGTAGCTTTGCGTCAAATAGTGTGCACTGTAAGTTATCCAAGACAGAATCTTCCTCTACGTTTCTTCGTTTACACACTATTTCTATAGATCATGTCAAAATATACGTTGCTCTTACAGTCAGGTGCGATTAGTACCTGACGGACGCTCACTTGTCAGATCACGTAGCATTCTTGTATCATGAGAGAATTACCTCTCGTGAGCTCACCTTAAGAACCTCAACTGAGGCCCTAGGTTCAGATCATTTAAATTGACCGAGCTTACTACGAGCCGTTTCTTTTTCTTTGCTTTCAAATGCTGTAACAATAGCTCAATCACAGAGTGTTATGAGTTCTCGTTTTTTGTTAGGCATTCACCAGTCTTTTCCTATATTTTACACATTCAAAATGTGCTTACACCAAATTATGCACACTTGAAATATTGCCAAATCGCATTGCTGCTGGCGCTTAAACTATGCTTGGGGCCTATCAAAAGTGCTTAATCATTGTGACTTTATAATATGATACAAGGAGCTAGTATAGGTGTTATGTCAGAACAAATTCTGGCCTGGAATCTTCGAAGTTTTATCGTATCACTCTTTTGAAGGATCTGTCTTATGCTTATTTTCCTTGACATCGTGTTTCCATTTTTTACTATCTCGCAGCGATCCAGCTTATATGGGAAATAAGGGTGACTATTGGCTATGACTGTGTTAGAATTTTTCTTTTCTTCTTGACGAGTGATTTTACTGTGGTTTTCTTTTACTAACGGCTAGCCATGTTAGCCCCCAAGAAGGTGGAGACTGGGCTCGGCACAGGTGGCTTACAAGGCAAGCTAGTTATCGTTTTGGATAAAAAGCAAAGGGGATAACGTTTAAGCGGAAACCCCAGCCCCCCCCCCCTCCCCTATCCTCCACACACACAATCGCCTTCTTCCTTTAGGTCACTTTTCATCTTCTATAGAGGACGCAAAGTGTCATTCCCAGGGTTGAGCGTGGGGCCAGGCGCGCCCGACCTGGGGGGTCGTACTGGGGTAAGACAGAGGGGGGGGGGGGTCGTGATTAGGAACCGAATTCGTTCGATTGAGGAGATACTACGATTAAGGTGAACAAGAAAAGCGCTAGTTTAGTGGATATCGCGACCTCACCAGTACTGAAGGAATGAACGGTCTTAAACAGCATACTGATTGATTCCACAATCGAAGTTTCGGCCAAAACTCAAATCTTCATCTTCTACCTTGACATATTATAAATTCATCAAGGAAGCTTGCTGTGTGAAATGGGTATCATTTCCGAGCACGTCAAATCTTTACTGCATTATCTAGTGTTTCTCAACGACTAAAAAGCGTGATTTTCAAACATGATTAACATGTTTTCAAAAGTGAGAAAAGTCAATTTTTTTTGTACTCGTAACAAAGTATTGTTCCCTACTAGTCTAGGCTAAAAATCGCGCTTTGTATCGCTTGCAAATAGTGGAGTAAGAAATAATGCCAAAATTCCGACCGGCGCGTTTTTCGCCATGACTGCTTCAACTCCACGGATTACCACAAGGCCGAAACAAGTCGAATCAAGTCCAAACACTTACTGTGGAATCTTCGAGGGTTGTGCTAGCGATTCACATAAAACTTGAATAAAAAAGCTTCTTCAATGATAAAGTTAATCGGGTCAGGCGAAACCCCACAAAAGGTCAGGCCGCCTGAGCTTTTGAGGGGTTGCGCCTGACCCGATTAACTTGTTTTCAAAATCTAAAAATCGCTCCATTTCTGCTATGAGTATTGAAGTCAAAGCCTCTTCTTGCAATACTGCAAATTTGGAGCCAAACAATACACCCCTGTGGGAATTATAGCTCTAAAAGTAGGGCTATCCAAAATCCAAAACTTGCCGTCAAGTTGCGTGTGCTGTGCAATCGCAGAAAGTCGACCTACAGACCTCCAAAAAACAAGAACCTCCCAAAAACGGCTGATCTCTTCGAATTGTCCAGCCTGAGGTCCTGGAGGTGAAGCAGAGGGGTCGTTTTAGGGGCTTTCACTGGGGGGGGGGGTCGTTTTGGAAAGACTTGTGCCTGACCTCTCGCTCAACCCTGGTCATTCCTGTCTTATCGATCCCATTCCTGCAAAAACCAAAAATATTCTCTTCCAACAGGTTTGCCGAGTAAGCGCGCGAATTCAAACTTGCCCCGAAATAAACAAAAGACTTTGTTTACAGCGAAGAGAAAATGAAATGACACCAAAATTGGTGTGTAGATGGGCAGTAGGGAGTTAGGACTATGTGCAAAAAAATTATGAAGAAAATATGTGAACTGAAGGAGTGGCAAACTTTTTTCGGAGTTAGATGGCTTCATAGCCTCTAGGACAGCCACCTGAGGTAGCTGTAAAAAGAAAAAGTCATGAATTTTTCTTCCTTCACATAATTTTTTCATATGTTTGACATAAAAATATTCTACATCAAAACCCTACGACTGAGTTCCTGAATCTCTCCAAATCCCTCTTCCCCGCATAGTTACAGCCCTCCAAATATTTTGTATGGAGGCGGCAAGCCTGCTCCAAGCGCGCAAGGGTGCGCGCCGGACACGGCATGCCGCCAATTCGGAGGATACGGATATTTTCAGTTCTTTTCCTTCTGTTCAATGTTTTCTTTATGTTTGGTTCCATAATTTCTCGTTATTCGTTTTTATCCTTTCATATTCGCGTCATAGGTGATGTCGTATTCCTGTGGCGAGGTCTACGGGGCTTCGTTTTTGAAAAATTAAAAAAGCCACCTCATGCCGAGCCCTGGGTGGAGAGTTGAGTAAAATCACAGAATGTATGTATTAGAGTAGAAACTCAAGTAGAGCGAATGCAACAAGACGCTGTTATGTAAATGTGAAGTAAAAAGGTATTGTGTAAACCACAGTGGGCTACTGATCAAATAAGGTATAAGTTTCTGCTGTTCGGAAAAATCTGCAAAGGACCACAAAAACGTTAACCAATACTGCAGAGCGATTGGTTAACCTAATGATGACTATCTCGAGACGACTACGTAGCTCTTTGGGATCGTCTTTATGACAAAAAATAGCTTGGCAAAATTTTAGGAACTAGGCTAAGACCTGGTCATCCACCCCCTAAGTTCTCCGGATGCAGCCCTAACGAATTTTTTCTTTTGGAAACCTGCGAGGCTTTACAGAAAACGGTAAAGAAATGAAGATCATAGCAGCTATGAAGTAGTGCTTCAACTTGAAGTTCAAACCTTTCATTGGACTGGTTAATGGCGTATGAGGAAATACTCTAGAGAGATTATATCACAACACAAAAAGTCAGAGGCGTGTCGAGCCCTCTCCCTCCCCCCCCCCCCTCCGAAAATGGTTCGCGAATTTTTTTGAAAGTCGCTTACATAAGCTGAAAAGGGTGCAAATGACTAATTAATAATTTTAAATTATCAAAATAATTTTCGAAAATTTTTAAAAATTCAAATTAGCCTTCTAAAAAAGTTTTTTTGGTTAAGTCACCTCCACGCCCCTTCTTTCTAAAATTCAGAGGTAAGACCTCTGAAAATTTTTGAGAAGCATTCCAATGAAATTTTTGAAAGGCGTGGCTAATGCCACTCACCTTCATTTCAAAAAAATTTTTTGTCGCTCCGCCTCGGGACGAAATCTTGAGCTGGCCACTTGTACGCGGATTAGCTCATGGAGTCCATGATAGAATGAAAACATCCATCTGCAACGCTTCTGCAAGAATCTGTCATTCAGGTTTGAAAAAGAGCATGAATAAATGGCACAAACATTTGAGACGCACATGCATTGAATTGGAATCAGACATGCATGTAAGGAGGACGGCCTCGAGATGGCCTCCTTAGGTTTTTCATCTACAAGCCAAAACTTGCAAAAAATAGGATTTTGTCTGCTTTCAGCTGAGGAGGATTATAAAAAAGAAAAAAGGTAGAATAAGCGTGTAGCTTCAAAGATTACTAGCCCAATTCTGCGAAAAGCGAATGAATATGAAGGATTGGGAGATTACATAGTGAAATGTTACAAAACGTACACAGCAAGTCCTCTTCAGCTTTAAAGCATGCTTTCTGTGCAGATAATACGGGGGAGCTGGAAAGAGATTTTTCGATTTAGTATTTCGTTAAAATCATCTGTAATTGAACAGTCGTTTATATTGGCCATACTAAAATCTTTATTCTTGAGCTAGTAGGAAATTTTGTGGAAAGGAACCTCGAAAAAACTCTCGAATGTAACTTTTTGAGATTATTCATTTGGTTATTGGAATTCACTTAGTTTTGCGAGAAGTTTATCTGACAATGTCAACTTTTGTTTTTCTTATTCCAACTCTTGGATACTGATGATCTCTTGTTTGTTCAAGATTTCCTTTTCTTTATTTCAGACCAACTTTGTCCATAAATTTCTCTCATCTGCTGGAGTACACTGTGGAAGAGGTTGACTCAATTTCTGTTAGCCTGGAAAACATGGTTTCCGCTAATAAACTTTTTTCTACGGAATTTTGCTGTTTTGGTAGGTCGGAGTTTCCGCACGCTGTCCAGATAAGTGGAAAAAGTTTATGTCTGGAAAAAAGTTTCTGAAGGAAATATTAGGTCGGTGCAAAAGTTTTGTCAGTTTTTTCAATCCATCGGCAAACACGCTAGAATGAAGATAAACAATCACTTTAAAATGTATCCGATGCAGAATTTCTTCCTCTTTCCAGTGGCTTAACCATTGTGATTCCTTGAGAGAGTGATGAGATATTCCCTGGAAATTGCGACCATTCGTTTTCACCATGTCCATATTTCACTAATTTTCAAAATTTTTGTATGAGACTTTCGGAGGAGCCCTGATAACCATCATATAGGGCAAGCCTTTTGCCAACTTACGCAATTTTTTCTTCTTTCCAGCTGCTTTTTTAAGATTTTTGCTAAATAATTTTCTAAAAGTCTTGTGTTTTGGAAAAATCGCATAACCTGTTATTGCACCAAACACTGCAAAACCTGCAGAATGCTGAGGTTTCAACACTCGATTATTACTACCGCTACCACTACAAAGTAAATGAGCGATTTTCGCTTCAAATTATGAAGATTTTGAAACATAGGTTACGTCAGTGCGCACTTCTGAAATTGAAAAATGCTGCGGTTTTCCACACAAATTTCTCCTGTCTCAGCAAAAAAGACAAGTGTTAGAAAGAGGAGAGAAAGTTGCATCGAATGGTGACTGAAGTGTTTAACATTTAATGTTCTGCGAGGTTAAAATAGGCTGAATGTAAAATTTGGTTACTTCAAAAAATGATTCGTAGAAATTCTGAAAGACAAGCCATAGGGCTACAAAAAATTGCTTCTGTTGGCAAAAGGTTTGCCCTATCTGATAGTTATTAGGGCTCCTCCGAAAGTCTCATACAAAAATTCTGAAAATTAGTGAAATTTGGACATGGTGAAAACGAATGGTCGCAATTTCCAGGGAATATCTCATCACTCTCTCAAGGAATCACAATCGAAGTTTAGCCACTGAAAAGAAAAAGAAATTCTGCATCGGATACATTTTAAAGTGATTGTTTATCTTCATTCTAGCGTGTTTGCCGATGGATTGAAAAAACTGACAAAACTTTTGCACCGACCTAATACTTCATCCGTTGCTACAAACTTCTGCGCTTGTTGTATTCTCATACACTTCAGCAAAATGGACCGTAAAAAGCAATGCTGGTCTGTGCATTTCACCTTCCTGGGCAAAAACTTGAAACTGCAAACAAAGCATGGATTTCTGACGCAAAATAGCGTCGTGCAAAAACTTCCGCTTTCAAATAAAATGCAGCTACAAATTAGATTAAAACGAATTTTTATCTCATACAATGATATCGATAAAAAATGATCTGCTTAAATTATTACATCTAGACTTCAAGTGGAGGATACATTATTGAAAAATTCCAAGCGGTTACCCATTGAACGAAAAAATTGTCTGCTTTCAAGTTTCCAAATAATTTTTCTTCTAGTCGCCTGGGAATGACTACGCTGTGGGAATTCTCCACTTGCTACACGAGAAAAAAATCTGACATTCGGGAAACCCTGTTGGAAGAGTGTCAGATTTCAAAATTTGTTCCTCAGACTTTTTTACCATCGCAGTAGCGAGCTCGCTTGTCACATCTGGTCATCAATCATTGTGCGCTTAGCGTAAGCGATTTATACTTTTAATCGCAGATTTTGAGGACAACTGTCACAAGAGATGGAAGTGAGTTGAGACTGGCACGTGTCGTTTGTTTGAATTTTAACGTTTTCTTCACTATGAATGAACATTTGTGGGAAAATCTCGAACAATGCAATATGCTAGTGGTCCGACGTCGGGAACTTGTTAGTCGCCTTCAATGTCTTCCGGCTCTCGTGAAGGCATCCGGAATGGTGCCAAATACTAGCCCCCATAACATCGCTCTTTTGCGGCCAAATGTCATATTTTGCAGTCTCAACCCGAACTTCTAGAAAAGTCTAGCCATCACATCGTTGTCAGTCTTTTTTGCCTTTGCAACCCTGAAGGACGGATCGGTGCCAAGAGGCCCCCCGGCTGACAAGCGCGGGGGGAGAGAGAAAACTCCGCCTCAGCCTAAAGCCGTACTTCGCTGCTGCCGTGGCGCCGACGGCTTTCCGGCTTTATTTTTCGTCTTCCAGTCGACTCGGCTCACAATCACTTTTACGATTGTAGCACTTTTTGAATCTCGGGCATGCTTTTATTGCAGCCATGGTCGATTTTGTAGTTTCGTCTCTTTCGCTTTGAACTCTCTAAGTTCTGATTGCTATTTCTCACAGTTTGTTCCTCAGTTTCTCTAGACTCAACTCAAAAAGTTTTGCTCGTTTTCCCCCTTTGTCATACACCCATAAAAAATGGCCGTTCATAAACGATCTGCTACTTATAGTACATATTTGCATTATTTATTATCGCCTGAAAAATTCATCATAAAGGAAAGTAAAGTTTTTTTTAAATTACTATAGCCAACACAGTAGATTGAAAGTGTAGAATTTTCGAGAGATTTTGTAAAAAAAAATTTTTGAATGAGATATTGTGGATTGGTGAGTATTTACAGGAAGAGTTTTGTAAGTGAACTTTACTGATTGAATCTACAGAAGTTTTTTCTATCCAAAAAATGCAAGAAAAGGAAGAATCTTAATTTTTTCTTTAACTAACCCCCTTTGACAGCTCATTTATTCATTTTTTTTCTGCGTCGTCCAAAATCTTACTTGATCAATCCATCACATATCAATGTCTTTTATCAACTTGAAGAAAATTGTTCCCTCAGCTTGTTTTTTAATTAGCTTTCGAAGAAAATTTTTTAGTGACTTCCGAAGAAAATTTTTTGTCCTTTACCTCTCACTTTTTTATGACTCATGCAGCCATGACAGATACTAAATTGACTGTCTCAACTCGCGACGAACGGAAAATTGACAGCTAGCCGGCCGAAAATCCAGTCTTTCCGGCATCTCGCACTACACAAAGCACATTTGTGCACTCATTTGTCACGGTCATTTACTATTTCCTTCTTTGACATGATGTTGTCCTCCACTTAGGACCCGTAGCAAACACTTCCTTTGCCCTTTTTTCCTGTTCTGGAATGTCAAATGCGTGGGTCTGCCAAAACTTTCTGTGAAAAAATGGGTGACGTGATTCGACATCCGCCACAACTCAAATTTCAAAAGACTCCCGGCACGCTTTCTGCTGTTTTGTCGCAAGTTCTTGGTCTATTTCGAGCAGAATGGATAAATTTAGCAGTTCTTTCCTTATGCTATAAGCATGAATGAATTTCTTGGGAAATGGGAAAATGAGCATTCGCAAAAACTCTTGGACATGCTGATGCAAAAAAACATTTTCAGTGCTTCTGCTGAACAATGGAATAAGACGTGCTAATCTCATTCATCACGTTTAGAAGTCTTTTCTGCTGTCGAAAATCTCTTGGGAATTTTCGATTTATTTAGCTGTGCAAAAAAAGCTCGACAGTAGATTTTCTTGCTTGGCAGTGGGGAAATTTTGACTTTCGCACTTTTGGACTAGACTAAACAGTAAGAGCAATTAAGCGCAGTGAATTCCAAACTTTTTTCTCCATTAGTTATTTTCAAGATTGGGATTGTCTAAGAGTAATTATTCATGCTTACGCAATATCTCGACAAAAGAAATAAAATTCTACCTCAAATATAGAATTTTTTCTTCATGTCTCCTTCCTCTACATTTTGTATCGTACTCAAGTTAGCATCGGGCCAAAATTTCTTTCATAAATCACAAAGTAGAAATTTTCATGCATCCGAGCACACATGATTCATGGAAATTGGCCTGGTCTGAATCATTTCCTCTGTAGCTAAGCCCGCTTTCTTAGGCGTTTAAAAAATATTTGTGTGGTAATTCAATAATACCCTCATTTCCACAACTTTTTCAAATGTATATAAAAAGGTTCATAATTCATGTGGAAATTTAGCGGTGCATTGAGCCGAAAACAAGTTGAAAGTACGTTTCGCAACCGCGACAAAACCTTGTGCGTTGCGGATGCGTCACTTCAGTCAGTCTTATTTCTGTTCATATATTGAATTCAATAGGAAGGTTGAGTGTATTTTGAGGGTAGAATATCATCTTTTTCTAGCTTGAGGGAAGTAGATTACTTGAAGCACTGTAAGCTTTCAATAATTTTGATGAATTTTTGTTTTGAAGCATTAATTCCCGGGTTTATTGCCATGGAAAATTTAAAAATCATGGGGGTCTTTGCGAATTTGTAACGTACAATTTTTTCCCGTTTTACTCTAAAGCTGGTAGAAAACCAATCCATGAAGCTTTAGCAATAAAACATGAAGCAATAGCGATAAATCATGTCTCTCTGGAAGCTGGAACAACTGCTTTATCGCGTGAATCGTTGGAAATTTCAAACAAATTGTGTGTTGAAGCGGATAAATCTTTTCTAACGCTTTGTTTTCTCTTGGCCTTTTTTTTTCAAAAGCGTTTCGACTTTGAAGTGTACATTTTACTTGCGAGACTCAGTAAAGTATGACAGTACCGAAGAATGATTAGACTTTGAAAAGGCAAACTGAAAAAATAAGAGAATTTGTGTCACTTTTTTTTCATGGATAAATTGTGAGTCCCTCGCACATATAGTAGTTATACGGTTAGCCTTGCTTGCTATCAGAAGGATGACATGTCTGAAACTGATACTCGGACAACTGCAACAAGCGCCCATCTCTCGCCTTTCAAGCCCGTAATTCTCCCTGCACATCCTTAACTTTACTAATTTTTGTACAAAATATCACCACCCCCAAGTCCTACTTCTGGCAGACCCGTCGCCATTGTTTTTAAGCTTCATTCTCGTCATCGCCACCGTTTGCGTGTGTGTTAGTGTCTCGAGCAGTATATACACACGGGGAACGGGGGTAGCACCCCCGTCATTCGTCGCAGTTCATCGCCCGTTTTGACTTCTGTGCTTTCCGGCATCAATCTACCCATTTTCAGGCCATTTTTCTATCGTTATGGATTGTTCCCGGAACTGATTTTTACAATGGTTAGTTTTGTTTCTTTTAAGCAAATAAAGCTCATCGTTTCCTGTTTGTTGTAAAGTCGAAAGATGGTTCACAAGGTTTTTTATCAATATCGTTTCGCAGGCGAACAATGTTTATCTATGACATAAGATTTTTGCTTTGATTCATAAATGTGGAATCGTCATTGGAGAATACCGCATCCTCTGCTTTCCACATCCATGTTCTGCGTTTATAGTCCTGCTCCTTCGGCCGGCACTTTGTGTAATTTCACTATTAGACGAAATGTTGCGCAAAGATGCTTTATTCACATTGTACAGTCATCCTCCGTACTACTTTTCATTGTTTTTTCATTTATTCGTACTTTACCGCCACACTTCCGCTTCGGTAGACTTCTGAATTAGTGCAATTACACAAAATGCTGAATCAAGAAGTGTGTATACCGTGTCCCACGATATATTTCCAGTATTTAAATTAAACACCTAAATTTCATTTCTTAAAGTAAGGGTGTATGTCACCCAGATGTATTTTTTTCTTATTTTACTACCTACAATATTTGAGCAAAGCAAAGTGCAACGAATCGAAAAATGATTTTGAACTCTAGTGCACACACATTTTGGGAGTCATAAAACTGGGCACAACCCAGAAAAATGTGAAATATGTGATCAATATTTGACGGATGGCACTCACTACTGCTAGAATGCATAATTCTACGCAGACACTATTATAGGCCATTTTTATGAACTTGTATCTTCAATAGCAAAATGTTACCAGTACGGACATCCATTAAGACGGTATGTAAAAGTGCAATTTTGCGCATAGAAAGACACTCATAGCCATAAAACTTATACGTCTGTTCATTGGTTTGTCGAATCTGGCAAGATTCCAAACTGGAATAGTGGTTTAGATAAAAGTGCAAATTTACGCCATTTTTGCTAAACAGAAAGTTCACGACTGCAAGCTGGATCCTGTTAATTTTTGGAACTTACTTTTTTAATAAGCAAAAAATCTTCTATTTTACCTCGTCATAGATATGTAGCTGAAAGTTCACTTCCGGACTTTTTTTGATGAATTTTCTTGTTTTATTCTCATCAAAATGTGGAAGAAAGCTGATATCATAAATCAATGTCTTTTGCTAGCGGACGTAGGAGTCACAACTGTAAGTTTCTGCGGACATAGTTCTCCAAAATAATACGCTTTGGGATTCTCTAGACTGAATTTTTGTAAGGTTACGGTAGCTATACGGTATAGAATCAAACTCTCAGAGTCCGAAAAATACTCTGAGATTTTCAAATATAAATAGCGTCATAAGATGCCTATCTAATCTATTTTACTAGCTTTTTTCACCCAATCATACATTCGACTATTTATTTATTTGGTTTATTATTTATACACAGTAAACATACGCTAGAAATATTGACAACTAATACCGCAATATCACTGAAAGAGTCTCCAACCTTCAAAAGTCCTTTAGAACTAATCGCAATCTACTGCTAGCGGCTCCTGGAAGTCTTGAACTATATTGTCAAATAAAAAGAGTTCAATGAACCGCATGATGTAATCTGATGCGCCCTTTCATACCTCACTTCACTTTTCTATACGCGCATTCCCCTCTAGTCTATTTACGCTTTTGAGAGAGCAGTCTGGATGAGGTGAACGCACAATGCCGAGTCATCAAACCAGAAAAAGGAATGGAGGGGGAACACCGGGGTATGGGCATATATTGAGGCTGGGAGAGTGTTCGTTCATCTGGAGGGACTTTTAAAACATAGTAAAAATAGCAAAATCCGATTCGATATTATTCAACAATATGGTCCAAGACTTCCAGAGAGCCCTCGTGAGAGGATTGCGAATGCTTCTAAAGGACTTTTGAAGGCTGAAAATTCCTATAAACTAGACTATTCAACTGGAGAGATGCAGAGTCACATGCCATCTTCTGCGCTTATTTACTTCTCTGAATATATTTGAATATCAATTAAAGTAGAAGTAGAATCGATACCAAAAGTTTTAGAACTTGTACCTTGAAAGAGCCATTTTTTCATTTAAAGAGGGAAGAGTTAAAGGAGAAAAGGAAAATTAGAAATAGGGACTGAAAGGATTTTTTTTTGCTTTCGTTAGTTTGAGAGAGCCTCCAGCTTGACCATACTAATGCACACCTCAACCCTTAATGAAATTTTCTATAGTTCCCGCAAAATCTCCATTCTTTCCATCTGAGAAAGTAGCCAGATTTTCCTCCTTTCCTTCTCACCCAAAATGTTTCTAGACGAAAATTCCCAAACTTTACAAAAAACAGCCAGCTCAACTTTTTCTTAGAAAGCTACCTCACCTCATGATTTATTACTGGCTCTGTACTTTGTACCATTACAGTAGTTTTTGCAAATCACGCTGATTAATTGCGAGGCTGTTGTTGTTCGATTCTCTTCCCCTCTTCAAACACACCCCATTGGACAAACAAATTCATTTTCTGGCATTTGCTATCGGTTGCCTGGGCTTTCTTACAATTTTCTTGTTTTGGGGCTTCGTGCCATAAAGTCCCAGACCCCCTTTTGTACCCCCTCCCCCACACCCCCCAATGCGAAGGCGATTTGCTAGGAATTTTACGCTGTTTGCTAGCGCTAAGATCAATTAGTCCCGAGGGTCGAGTTATCCCTACGCGGATTCCCATTGAGTCGTTTTCGCCCTTCCGCTAATCTTTCCCGTCTCAGCTGAGGCACAGTTACAGATACGCGCCCCACTTGGCACAGATTTTCAAATTATTTTCATTTTTTCTGGATCCACTAAGGGGGAAGCATGGGTCCTGGCGCGAACGATGTCCAGCAGATGTTTTGTGGTTGTAATCAATGCAGCTCGGTAATCTATCGCTCCGTCATGCAACAACTGCTCCGCTTTTCACCCCTATCAGCTCGTATCCTCGCAAACAACTCTCCGGCAACCTTTGGCACTCATTTTATGAGAGCCCGAAAGCCATCTCATCTCATTTGCGCGAAAAGATTCGGGGTCAAGCAGAAGCAGTATCTGTTACTGATATCCTGGGAATTTTCATGGGAGCTGCACTTTCCCGGAAATTTGCTGGTGACCAGCTCGTGGGCTGCGCCCCAGCTCAATGCAAAACGAATTCGCGCCACTTAGGCAGTTTGGCATTTGGATTCGCGAAACAGAAGAAAGTGAGCAAACACGAAGAATAACGTATTTGAGCCCTGACACGACATTTGGTAACATGAGCAAAAACGCTTGTATTTGGGGCCCCTGGGAGGAATTGCAAAAGATTTTTTGGGAGGGAATGAAGAAGGGAGGGAGGGTAGACCGGGGAAAAAACGGCATAAAAAACACCCACAATTTGCGGAGATGGGTTTGTACTTTGCATGTTTTGCGCATAATAGATTTTCAGAAAAGAAAGGAAAATGGCGAGGGGGGACTTTGAATTATTGTGCGCAGATTCCCCTGATTTTTTTCCTACTTATTTTTACCCCCAACATTCTCTTTTCCTCCTTGTTTATCTATGCTTGACATCATTACACTTGTTCTTAGCAAAATGATATCATGAGTAACAAAATATGCATGTTTGAATAGCTATGTCATGCGTGCAAAGCAGTTCACATTGTTACTTTTGACCAGAAAATTGTTTTAAATAGCATGCAGCACTTATTTCTATTTTCGCCCTCTCGTTTCGACGATTTAGGAAAATTTTCATGCCTTTTCAGCAGCTTGATTTTGAGTGGCTGCCCATATAAATGGTTTCTGTAGTGCCAAATGTTCTTGTTTTTACGAAATTTCATCTTGTCCGGGCACAAACTTTATTCAAATTCTATAGTATTGAATTGTGTTGGATCACCATCCGAGATTCAAAGAGAATCTTGAATTATTCACCTCATTAGGAAAAAAGATTTACGATGAAAAAACTCCTTTTCTGCCCGAGTACACGCACAACACTAAAATATGTAGCTCCGAGATCAAAGCTGATAAATTCTTGAAGTTTTATTAATATTTGCTCAAAGCCAAACGCAAGTCCAAATCAAGTGTTAGGCACAAAAAAAAATGAATTTTACAAATAAATGCCCGTGTTCGCGAGTAGAGAACCTACCCAGTTTTCAAGTATAGAAAAGCTATGCAACTTCACTATCTTTACTGTGAAAGCTTTGAGCACAGAAAAAATTTTCCTCGACCCTTTTTTCTCGAGGGTTTCTCTGAGTCAGGGCTTGGCAGCGGGATGAGGAAAGCTGTATATCGTTTTTGGGATAAAAAGCAGAGGGGATATTATTATTGTGGCTGAAAACTGCTGCGTTTTTTAGTCGACGTTTCGTTTCTTGAGGGTTTTTTACGTGTAGTGTTTGAAGGTCAAAGGGGACTTCGTTTTGAAAATTCCCTAGGCCAGCTCGTTCCAAGCTCTGCTCTGGGTGGTAACAGCGTTATCTTAGGGTTTACAAATGTATGCCGAACAAAAAAAGGCCAAAACTGTTGTTTTTGAGCACTTTCTTTTGCTGTGTTAGCAACTGTTGCAATGAGGGACTCTCGGAAATGGCCCTTCTGAATTATAAAGAACTTTGCTAAGTTGTACCATTGTCAGATGGTGTAACGTCTGAGATCTGAGATCTGTCAGTGGGGCCATTTTGAAATTTCACCACTTAATGGTGACAGCTAATGAGTTGAAAACACGCGTTGCGTAGCCGGGATTGCTCAAATTCTTCCACATTACACATTCAAAGTTGATGTTTGCGCGCTAAGCCGACCGTTACAACCTCGGAATGCCGTAGCCATGAAGAGCAGATCCGGCGTGAAAAACGACTATGGCCACGCAGCTGACGTACTACGTAACGACAGCCGCCAAAAATTTATTTACAGCGGGGATTTTGTTGAATTTAGTTACGAAATGGTCAAAGGTTCTGCTAAAGAGTAACTGGGTCTGAAGTTTGTAGAGGAGGAAGGGGGTTCGTCCGTCCCATTTCCCAAGCGGCACCTCATATGCATATTCGTGATCGAGATGATCAATTTAAGACTCTCGCCCAGACCGTACTCCTAGCGGACCAATCAGCGTCCTCGATTACGGTATGCTTGGCAAGTTTTGCCTAAGCGATAGCGAATTAAGAGTAGTAAAATTGCAATGTGCGCATTTTCCCGTGGATGTGGGCGAGGGCTTATTATTGATGGCATGACTTTTTTTGGAGAAAATTCAACTAACCATTCATCCTTTTTGCTTGAAGTGTGATTTTTCCGAAGCTTACATAAGATGAAGGCTTGTATGGGAAATTACAGTAACAAGAGGAATGTGTGCGTCCTCCAAGCTTTCCATGGTGTAGGCGGAGCTTAAAGTTAATAGCAGGACTTCGTTCTTGAGAAATTCGTAATTTTCCTTTTTTTTCGGTTTGAACTTCAAATTTCGATAGTTAGACAAATGAGTTATACAGCTGGTGATGTTCACGAATTTATACCGTAAATATTCAGAAAATATTTTCCCCCTGCAATTTTGCCTTTTACTTCCATCTTCCCACTTTGCTAAAAGAATTATGGAATTGAGGATCCATCTAAGACTCAAAACAACTTGTAAGTCATTTTAATGTTCATAACAAGTGGTGCCCCAATCAACGTTAATTTACTAGTTTTTCAGTGTTAATTGCGTGAGTGCTTATGAGGTATTCCAAAGTTGTTTCGAACTTTATATTTCCTCCACAGTCCTTCAAAAGTACATTTATAGTACTTTTCTGTGAGAGGCACTAAGTTTTGCAATCGTGTCTAGCCATTTGTAACTATTGCAGAATATTTGGCTAGCTAATAAATTCTGTTAAGACAAACGGCATAAAAATTCTAGTTAAAAAATTATTTCAGAAAGTTCAAAAAAAGATGCAAGATGTTCCTGTCGATTATAATGTTTTGATAAAAATCTCTTCCTTCTTCAGTGTTTCTTTCTATGATTATTTTATACATGCCGCTTTTCAAGATTCAAATGTTCAAAATGCTGGAACATTTTACGGAACACTCTTTCTATTTTCTCGTCTTCTAAAAAAAACAAGAGCCATCTTTCAAGATAGTACGCAATTTTGTCTGCTGATGTAGTGAAAAGCCTCGTTATTGGCTCCTTCTATCAAGTTTTTTCTACCACTCACCCTCCACTTTCACTGCACTATAGAATTTCTTTTATAGCTATCGAGCTTCCTGTTTCTATTTCAATAAATATCGTACCCAGTCGATACGCTCTTTGGTTTGTGGATTTTTTGAGTCAGAAAAGGCAACTACTTCAACAAAAATGACCTTACAATCCAAGTGGAACTCGGCTATCACTCTTTCGCTAGCAGATTTATGACAAAGTCCGTGGCGTCATAAAGTCATTTCGCAAATGACGTGAAGGTACTTCAGTCATCATTGTAATGACATGCCTACGAGTGTATCTCTCCAGTGCAGTGCATGGTGACTATAAAAAGTTTTTAAGCAGTTTTGAATTTATTTATAGACATGCTAGGTATTAGCTAGGCAGTTATACAATTTGAAAACAGCTCTTTATTTCTTGAGATTACACTGTTTTGATAAGGACTACAGTTTGCTAGTATTGATTTATAACGAAGAGAAAAGAGTACCAAATCAAGTGACCCCTGCAGCGCGTGGCGGTAGCGAGGCAGCGCGCGACAATTGGAGGCGCAGATGAGCAAAGGAGAAAAGGCAGAGACGTAGAAACTAAAGCTGCGAAATTGCTGTTTTTCTATTGTTCCTCCCTCTCAATGTACATCTTCCTACTCCAAAATGAGAAATTAACTTGTTTAAGATCAAATTTCAAAGATTTGCTTGAATATTTCCATATGGTAATGGGGAATTTTTTTCATGTAGTGCTATCAATGAAGGCAAGGCGCTGATGGATTACTGTAGAAGTGAAACTTCACAGCAATTTTTCTCACCTCTTCCCCCCCCCCCCCTCTTCAGACGCGCAAAAAGAAAAACGAGCAGCTTTTCGGCTCTGCTTCAACGCTCCAACATCGCATTCGTTTTCGTCGTAGCGTTTTGCCCGTTTTTACGAACAATTTACATTTGCACTGAACACAAGTTCCTTTCTATACACGCACATCCACACAGCACCATCAATCACCGGGGTCGTAGGCGGGGGGGGGGGGGAGGGGTGCCAGCAAAGCAGCCACCCTCGCGCCATTGACGAAGCTGTTACGACATCTTGGCGTGACTTGGCCTCTGAAATGTGTTTATTTATTTCGAAGAGTGGGTCTAACAGGGCTTAGGGTGGAAGAGGCGAGAAGAAGGGGGTAGGGGCTTTGTGCGGGTGAAGCTCCGTTTTCGGCAGTTTTTCATGGCCTATAAGCTTACGGGACAGCAGCTGTCTGCATGAGTCTGCTTTACTATAGTGGTCTGTAGAAAATTGTAATGGAAGGGAAGAGAATGGTGCTGGAAAGGTACAGTATGGATACCCTACCCGAATGAAGTTTTTTGGAACAAGGAAGTGGGTAACTGAACCTGCAAACTCTTCGGACACTTTAGAGACCACTTTGTGCAAAATGTCTTAGTGATTTGAGTTGGCAGCTTAGCTATAGGCGACATTCGAATGACAAATTGTCAATTATGCGCTTTTTGTCTGTCACTTCCAATTGTAGACTCGACGTCACCAAAGTGACACATGCAAATCAAGTGGATTGGAAGCGATGTTGTTCATGTGTGCACATCGCCGTCCGGAGAACTCTTGGCCCCACTTTTTTCGTCTTAACGCCGATTTGTCGATGTTTTTGGCGCTCGGTCAAACAGCTTAGCCGCAAATTTTGGGCGCTCCTGAAGGGTTACGAACATCTCTTAATTGGGTCCCATTTTGTTCTGAAGTTTGTAATCTCTTGCACTTCTCTGGATTGCGCGACTAATGTAGGTATACCTAACTTCATATATACTCAAGATGAAACCGAAAATTTTTGCATGGTCATTCGTCATTTCAAAAAAAATCAAAATCTTCCCGTTACTTGTTCATTACATAAATCAACAGGAGGCAGTACGTTATTCTTGCTCGAGATGTGGTAACAAATCTTATTTAATGCGGCAGTTACTTCAAAAATTTAAGTAAATCAGTCAAAAGATTTATTAGCCATAATTTAAGCAACTGAAAAAAAATTTTTTTTCAAAAATTTAACATATAATTTATGGTCTTGGTACTGTTTTTCTCATCTATTAGTTAGCTGCTTTTTTGCAGCAAAAGAAATTTATTATTTCAAAAGATATCGTTCCCTTATTTTTCTGCGATTTTTAAATATTTCAGCTTGCTGCTTCCCTGCTAAATGTAACATGTGTTCAGTACGAAACTATTGCAAAGTAATGAATTGCTCGTAATTTACCAATGAACGTAATTCAATAGCTGCGTATGTCAAAGAAAATCTCTTATTTTCATAGAGCTTGGAATTTCTAGTATGAAGCTATCATACTTTCTAGGAGCTAAAATCTTCTTCATCCAATTTTATTTTTTTTGTGGAAAATTTGCTCAATCTTTCATCTTTTGAATTTGTTTGAAAAATTTATCCTGAATTGAAGTTGCACATTATATGATATTAGTACGCCCGATGTTGATCTACCGAATCCTCGTACTTTTTCGGACAACTATCACAAATATGTTTGGCTTAATGCTTGCACGTCTGACAGGGAATTATTCGTGTTGTGCACCTCATACATAACCTCGCAGTTCAAAATACGCGACAACTGCCACATTATAAATCTTCTGCCACTTTTTTTCGTGCCCATTCAAGGTTTTATCAAAACAGCTGCTCTTGTGGAGGCGATGCAGTATATATATGTTGCATTTTTGTAGTCAGATGCTATTAGCTAGGAAAAAAACTTAAATCTCACAATGTCTTAGTAGATTTAATCTCTTCATTTTGATTATATTTCGTAAGCTTTTGCTCTTTGATTCAGTCCTATAGAGAACAAATATACTTGTTTTCTTTTGCGTCGAATAGCAAGTTGCCAAAACTCAATTATATTATTTCACCCAATCGAATTTATTCACACTGGCACAAGACAGAAAAAGGTTTTCTTGCTCTTTGGGTTAAAAAGGTCAAGTCAAATAAGAAATTCTAGCGCTGTCTGCTGCAGGTGTTTGGCGTGAAAACTGGTCTTCTCGAATTGAATAGCATTTGCAATTTTTGTAAAGTCATAGCGAATGTTACGGTAGTCATTACATTTCATGTCGAAATCAAAATCATTTTTGTTGAAGATGTTGAGTAGTTACATAAAGAAATATTAGCAAATAATGCGTATCCTAAATCAAGCTTGTCTGAAAGTAACTAGAAGTTTTTAATTAATCGTACAAAAAGGTATACTAAACTGATATCGGGACCAGTTTTCATAGACTGGTTTTGACTGGTGAAGTGATTTTTCAACAATTCTCAGTATCCCCTCTTTTATCTGCAACCCGCTCAGAAGCTAAGCAGCTTAATTTGAAAGCCGAAAGTCGAAATTATTGAAGCCTACTCTAGAATTCTTACGCTAAGTCGATTTTTTCGCCTTTAAATCGCAGTACGTAAAAACCACATCCACATTTTGCGCATATCGGGAAATCCGGGCATTTCGCATGCACGCAACACGGCTGCAAAAAATACTCTTTGAAAACTGGATTCGGTGCTTGGCGATGTCCATCAGTTTGATTGCCCTCATAGTTATGGTGGCAATGGAGTGCGGCGCGAGAAGATAGCTCTTTTGCTGCCGTCGCAAGCTCCGCCTCTATTTCTCTCTTCGGCATTCTCGACACTGTTTTTGCTCTTCTCTGCATCCTTTATGCGCTACTTTTGCAGAGCTGACAATGACGGTGAGTTCTTATGGGGCTTTTCAGAAAAAATTCTACGCTAGGTCTTTTGGAGGTGGTGTTTAGGCATAGGTTCGGGTACCTAGATTTTGAATGTGGATACTGTTACAAGAGCCTTCAGTCAGCCCACTGCTCAAGCGGCAGCTGATATGCTTCATTCGCGGCTGAGAAATTTGACGTTAAAGTCCCGACCAGGCCGTACGCCGAGCAGGCCAATAGCGTCGCTGGTACGGTAGGTACGGTACGGGCGAGAGTTTAGAGCTGAATATCTCGGTCACGATTGAATCATATAGGCTGAGGCTTGGGTTTTGGTTTGATTGAGGGCTCCAATTAGCTTTTGGTCCAAGTCCCCTAACCTCCTTATCTGGCTCTGTCCAGGCTGTAACAGTTTCAGATTTCACTCATTCCACCTAAATTCAAAATTTTCCTGCTCTGTATAGGAATCATATGATTATAACGTTACGAACAAAAAACTGCAAGAGTTTTTCTTAGCTGACTGCAAAATCTGCTGCAGCTGGATTTTTTTCTGCTACCCAATATATTCCGCTTTAGTGCACCTTCAGTACTATTGGCGTGGGGTAATAATAAATTACACCGCGCTTTGAAACTCTCCAAATGTCGGATTGAAAGTACTCTTACAGAGCTCTTGCAGTAGCTGCATCAAAGTTCTTTATCATATCTTCTTGTCAGGTCTCATGAGAATCTTTCTCGCGTAACCTTTCCGCACTCAAACTTCCAAAAATGTTTACCAGCAAAAAACGTAAGCCCTTTCAACTTACGTCCTACTGTAACCGAAATTTGGGCCCTATTACGGTATTTTTTTCAGCAACAAATATCATGCACCATTCCTCAAAATTTTGAAAAGTCATCTTGCTTTATTGTCTCTTTTTCCTAACCATCTCAGAACAATGGGACATATACTCTTGAATCTTTGTAACTTATTGTGTGAGATTGCACACTATGCGCGGCAACCGACGACCTATTTTCTATCGTAACTGTATTAACTATCTGTAGAAATGTGAACTACTAGTTAATGCTATCCAATCAAAAGAGACGATTAAACAACAAGAGGAATGAGGTGATTATAATCTTACAGATCGTCAAGTAGCGCGCATGGTGTGCAATACGCACACTACACTACAGATGACTTTACGATAATTTTTATTGTCTACGGTAGTGATTCTGAAGTTGAAGGAATCGTCCAATGTTAAAAGATTCGGAAATTCTTGAAGTGTGAATACACATCAACGGTAAGGGATTTTATAGTTTTATATTTTCAGTATTCTATTATATTTCAGATTTATATCATTTTATAGTATTTTCAAGTATATCTGGGATAGACTCAGACTCTCAGTCTGTGCTTTTTGTATGGGCGATTCACTGCATGCAAAAACTGCAGACGCATCGGCATCCTTCTGATCATGCGCTCTTTCGTTTCTTTTACCATCTGCTGTCTCTCCCAAACACATACTATCTTGTTCAGACGCAACGGCGCCCATTCTTTACGTATCATGGTTCGCGATTACCTCAAATTTTCAACCAAATTTTTTCAATACTCATATGCACCATCAGCAGAACGACTGTGGGATTATTTTGGTGTCATTATTGTCACAAAATGCAACTATTTGTGCCCATAACCTGTTTAGGATCTGCGTGAGTGCGAGAGTTAGACATAACATGAAAACATCGAACGGAATCTCGTACTCCGTCTCTTTGGTTTCCATTCTACACATTTTTGTCAAAGCAAATGATTATGGTACGCGATGGATATCACCCGGGTTATCAGGGCTAGAAACTTTCGTTTTAAAGTCGCAAATCCAATCCAGGAAGTCCAATAGTCCAATCCAGCTTCTTTTGGTTCTGTGTGATCCCAGTTTGGGGGGAACGAGTCCATCATCATGCCTTGATGGCTGCGCTGGCGGCTCTCAAACGCTCCGATGGTGTTGGATGCCTTCGGGCTTGACGGATGGCAATTCATTGAGTGTAGAAAACAAACGTGCACGCCCGGGTTTCACTAGCACCAGCACCCACCGCCGGTAGCCGCCGAACTCGTCCGAACAGCCGAGCAGCTCGAACAGCTGTGCTGCAAATCGCCATCCCATCATCGTTTTTTACACGTTTTCACTGGGTAAACCTAGCGAAAACAATTGACATATGTGGGAGATGAGTCAGCCAGGTAATCCGCGGTCCGCCCCTCCCAATCTCCCAGTCCCACATCGATGTTTGTTTGGCCCAAGGGACCTCATGGCTCGATCTGCATGATATTTGTGAAGCTCGTGAGAGCGCTCAAGTGCCGAACAATCACAACTTTATCACCCGACCGTCATCTTATCGCCGACCACTCAAAATCCGCCGTCGTCGATAGGGTTAAGCCTGGAATTCCGATCTGGGAAAAACTTTTGGGGCTTCCCATACTCATTCTCTGCTCTTCCTTCCCTGTATCTCTTTTATTTACCTATTCTTTTGCTTCTGTATATTGTATCGATTTTCCTGTCTCACATCCTTTACTAAGCCAAGTACTTTATACCCTCCAGTTCCAAGCATCGTACGTGCTCAATCCGAAATTCCCAGCAGGTCTTTGCAAGATAGAGCATTGCATTTACATTATTCTGCATTGTTTGAATATTTTATTTAGCTAAAGTAACAGCAAAGTAACATATCAAGCTCAGATCCGAGGAAAATCTACTTTTCTCGTGAAATAGAAAAATACTTACGTGGTCCACACTTTCCAATTTTGCTGTATCTCCAAGTGTGTAAGAGTTTTCTCAAAAATAAAACTTTTGTGAATTTCCATCAAGAATCTGGTTGGAAATTGTTTTAGAAACCTCGTTTTATCGCTTGGCTATCGAATTCGATTTTCTACCAAGGTAATAGATCTACAATATAGAAAGCAAGTAGGTTGAAAGGAAAATTTCTCAGAAAAACTTTCCTTTCCGGTGTTGCCAAATATTTACAAAGTGGCGTAAGCCATTTTTCACATCAGGGAATTTGAGTAGCATATTCTCAAACCTAATAGACTAACGTTTCAATCAATAAGGCTAGAGTCTAAAAGCTCCTTCTTGACAGAATTTTCCTATCGAGCATTGAATTTTCACTTTAATCTTCTCCATATTTCTCCTTTGGAGATTGCCCTCTTTTTCTGCTCATATATGGGCATGAGAGGGCAGGGTTTGAGCTGATTTTGCACAAAAACAAATTCTCGTTTCGGTGCTTTTTTTCATTTACCTGCAACGTCCTCTGCAAATATCCAAATCTTTTGAGAAAAGGATTACTTTCCTTTATGCATCCTAATACTGGTTCACTGCAACATTTCCTAATCCTTGTTTGATGGAAGAGTCTAGCTTACAGAAGAAGAGGGGGGGACTCAAAAAATAGGTAGAAAATTGGAAACCTGAATCCCTCGCAAAAATGTTAAGAATGTCATTTTACTGATTTTATTTGGCATTTGCTCGGCGTTCCAGATATTTTGGAGTGTTTTCAAGATCTCACGCACTTTGTGCTTGAGGGGGTCGCAATCTTCCCAGACAGCTCTATCTCTAAAGTCTATCAAAAGTTCGGACGTTAACAGCCTAAAGACCTCGTCGTGAAGCGCATTATTAGTTTGTTTTGGTGTAACTGGATCCACCCGCATATAATCCATGGCCACGGCGCACATTTGCCCAGTACTTCAATGAGAAGCACATCAAAGAACGCGCAGAATGCACACACATGGAAACATTGTGCTGCTCATATTGGTCCCAACTGGAGCTGTTTTCCTGGGCATTGTTTAGTACACATTTTGATGAGCAGAGGGAGCATTGTTCCCCTGCGCAAAGTGCTCTTCTGCGTTGCTCGGCGGGGTCGGGACCGCCGCTTCGGCACCTCCCCGTCGCTTATCTCAACTCTTCATCTGCCTTCCATGCCCATTTTCTCACCCGGCTCACACACTCACAGGCTTCGGCCACCCCCACATTGATTCTGCAACCGCCTATTTATCTTTTCCACTGGTTTTTTTCCCGCCTAGCACATAGCTCTTCACTTTTTTCCTAAGGTCCCACTTTCGACAAGTTCATCCCACTTGAGCTGATGAGCTGACAGCGATTCGCGAGAGCACGGATGCTGATAAAAACCCGTGTTCTTCGGGACGCGGGGGACTGAAAATGCCCTGCCTGTGAATTTATGCAAATATTCGCCAGTTGACCGCCGCTACTGAGGAGAGCCGAGCTCCCGCGCGCGCGAGCGAGGGAGAGAGCTCGGCTAAGCCTTTTGGACTATCTCCATCGACGGCAACTTCTCGAACACGGCGTAAGCCCCCTATGGGAAGCTCTAGGACGTCAGTTCAATTGCCTACACTAGTACCCTTCTTCGCTCTCATTTCAACCATCTTTGCGTGCAGCAGGCCTTTTCTTGGGCGGTAAACGAGTTTTCAATAACTTCTGGTTTTCTGGCCAGTAACGACCTCTTTACCGCCCCTACTATGATGAGAGGACACTGCTAGGGCTTCGTCAAAGGTTGCTTACATCGATTAGGTGGATTCTCCGATTTTTCAGCAAACTCATGAATTTTCATCAAATTTTGAAGGTTTTGATTTCTCAGATTTTTCTATGTGCATTTATATTTCAGATTGATTTCCTGTCTCTATACAGAATGAAGTGCTAAAATAATTTGGATCAGAAATGTAAAATTCATGCATTTTTATTTTCTCAATCCTTTTCTGCAAAATCACAAATGGATTAGAGTTGATTCTGTCACGTCTGCAAAGGTTTTAGCCTAGTTTACGTCGATTTTGAAGGGCTTCTTTCCTACGCGAAACTCGGGGGGGAAGTCAAAAAAATCTGGTAAACACTCTGGAAGAATCCGTAAGATTTGTTTTTATTTTATTCTCACCCCAAAAGGCAAGAAACAATCTATAAATATTACGGTTGCACTGGCTGCACTAAAAACAGAAAGATTAGAAAGAAAAATTGTAACATGTCAGTTTTAAGCTTGGAGCACTCGCAATTATCAGAATGATTTATGGTTTTAGTGAAGGAGGCTCGGACCTGACTTTGTCATTTTGTCTCCATAGGGAAAAAGCAATCTATAAGCACCATAGTTGGACTTTGCACTAAAAACAAAAAGATTAAGATGAAAAATCGTAAATTGTCATAAGTTTAATGCACCTTGATAAATATAGTACATGTAAACTTGCTTGCTTATTTTCGTTTGTTCGCATAGTTGCTTATAAATTTTCCAGAAAAAACAAATACACCGGTCAGTAGCCATCTACCCAATTGCCAAATCCCCATTTTATTTATAGTTTTTAACGATGCAAATCTTGTCCAGTTTCCCAAAAAAAAGTAAATGTAGTGAGAAATTGAAGATTGTAAAACGTAGTATCAATACTTTGGGTGCTTTTCCGTTCCGGACCCACTGAAAGTGTCCATGAAAAACGTGCTTTAAACTAGAGAATTTTCTATAGATTATATAAGGACTATCTTCCTGCCGCGTGTCATGAGAGGACTTAACAGGTTTGGTTTATTCTGACCTGTTTTTTTATCATTTTCGGGAAGTGCGCAAGCATTTGAAACGACTTAAAAGCTTTGGGCTGTTTTTCTATGGAAGCAAAACAATCCAAAACGTTTACTTGATTTCTTGATCGCTTTTAGCAGTGATTTGAAACATCCCTCCCTTCTAACTGTTACCGCCATGCTAATTGAGGCAAGAAAGGATAGCAATGATGGCTTCTTGAGCTACTCCGCTTTGCTTCACTGCTCAGATGGTGAAATTCTACCTCACTTCTTTGTTCTGGGCAAATTCGATACGTTCTTTGGAACCGAAATGCCATGCTTACGCTGTTAACGCTCATTTTTGCGGTTGTTAACTCAAAAATGGGTATTAATTGGAAAATGATTCAAACTATCACTCATTCTCTGACTAAGAGGCACAAGTACACATTTTTGACGTATGTTTGACATGTTTAAGAGTATTCAATGTAACCTCGAGTCATTTGTAACCTTATATAGACTGCACACTAAGCCCTATTAGTGACGCCCATACTAGTAACTTCCCAGTAAAACATTTTCTAGCCTAACAAAATATAGAAATGTGTTCTACTGACTAACATATGACTAACTAGTACAAAAGAAACAAGAAAACAAGGAGAAATCACTGGAAATGAGCAGGTTTTAGTTTCGCAGTTCGTCAGTTAGCGTGTATAGTGTGCACTATGCATATCAAGTTACGAATAACTCGACGATATCTTGGTAAATTACTATTAGGAATTCTTGAAAGGACATGTCCAAACTCGTGTTGTTTAACAAGCTCCAACATGTTCTTGTGCTTCTTAATCTCTGACAGTAATTTACCAAAACGCGTTAAAATGCACACACAAACTTGTTAATCAGACTTACGCAAAGCGTGCTCGTGTCTGTTAGTTAAAGAAGGTATGACAGGGCCCGGCACCGATGGTTTGGGGTCAAACTGGACTTCGTTTTTGGAGTTAGAAGCAACGGGGACATCGTTTTTATGAGGTCCTAGAGGAAGCGCCAAAAAAAAACACGACGAACATGTCAGGTTTCACGAGTTGAACGGGTTCTTTCGCAAGCGCGCGAAATTCAAATGCAAGACTCAAACAAACAAATGGCTTGTTTGCAGCGCACAAACAATCACATGGCTCCGAATTTGGGCTACGAGTATACAATATTACTTCAAACTATGTTATGTAAAAAGTTCCCAAAACTTATGTGTCCTAATATCCGTTCTCGAATTTGTTGGTTTCTAGACCAACTACCAAACCAACTGGGTTGGTTCGGAGCATAAATATCGGAGAGTTCACATAAGTTTTGGACGTTTTTGATTTGGACGATTAGAACGGTCAAAAACCTATCATATAGTGAAGAGGCGGATCAAACCGTTGCCTCTCCCCTTTTTTTGAGTCAAAAGTAGTATAATTCTACGCGTTGATAGATATCGCGCTCCAATCACTTGCGGTGTCCTTTATAATATGTGGCGAAAAATGCATCGCAGAATTGTTGAGGCTACAGATTTGGTTGGCCTAGGAGACTCTCGACATTTCCCAGCATCAAAATGCTACTATACCCAATGGCAGAGCCTTTAGTCGACTCGAAATGTTTTCTTTTTGCTTTTTGTTATATTACATACCTCAAAACGCGCTTTTTTCGCTTTTTTGTTGCTATTTTGGTTGAATAAGGGCTTCCCTACTGATTTTCACGTCGAGAGGGACTTCGTAAATTTTCGCGAAGTCATGGGGGACTTCGTTTCCTAAAAACCTCCAAACCAACGCGTGCCGGGCCCTGATGTATGATACGTTGGTATGTAGGCATAACAAACTTTTGGCAAAATCTGTTAAACGCGTAGATGACATGTCAAAACTTTCTGACACGTGGCAGGAGGTTGACACTCTTCTTGTGAAGTAGGAGCTAGGTATGGTTCAACAAAAAAAGCAGTTTCCTTTCTTGAAGAAATGGGCCCGGATTAAGGCTCGGCACAGGTGGCTTAGTGAGTGAGCTGGATATCGTTTTTGGAACAAAAAGCAAAGGGGGGTTTATTTGCAACGTTTTTTTAGTCGACGTTTCGTTTTTTTGGAGATTTTTTAGGATTATGGTTAAAGTCAAAGGGAACTTCGTAAAATTTTGGAAAAGTCAAGGGGACTCCGTTTTTTGCATTTTCCAAAAGCCACCTCGTGCCGAGCCCTGGTCCGGATTACGAAAAGTATGTTTTGTGAAGTGTAGAGTATGGTATCATTGCAATTTCAGATAAACAATTTTGCAGTATTCATAGTTTTGTTTCAAGCTTTCCTGCGATTATTTTTAGCTTACAGATTGCTATCCTTTTTGAAAGGGCAAGAAAAGCACAGACTTGAATAAGTCATTTTTTATTTTGCACAGCTTATCTAAGCAAGTCAAGTAAGAACATTTCCAGATTTCTGCACTAAGGACATTTTCGTGTAATATCAAAATAGACACGCATAGAACATCCGTACGGATTAGATTTCACCTTGCGGGTCTTTTTCGTAGTGCAAGCAACTCAGTCCAGCTAAACTTCGAATTTCTTCAAGTGGAGAAATGCCTGAAAGTTCAGACAGATATCTGACCAGAAGGTTGATTGATAATAAGCGATATTCTATTCGAATTCCCGTCAAGCGCTCTCGAGGCCCGCTAGGCCTACATTACGCCTTTGATTTTGCTCTTTATCGCTCTCTTGATTTTAAGAGGTTCTAAGAGCCTTTGTGTAACAATGTACTTTGTCACGCTTATCCTAAATTCATTCGCTTTGCGTGGTTATTTCTTTACCTTGATTTTTGGTTTTTTTTCTTGTTCCGTAGGTGCAGCGCAAGCATTCCTGGCAAGATTAGAAATTTGAAAAAAGTCACTTTTTATCGCCCAATGATGATATGGAAAACTGCGCAAAAACAAACACTTTTAATCAAGCATTTTTTATTTCTTGGTTTTTCCAACAAATTTATTCAGCACCTTTGTTCTTCCGTTGCTTACATGAATTTCGTGGATGATTTCTTTTTTGTTGGTATCAAGAACTTTTCTAGTTTTTTCAGCCCTGTGAAATAAATTATGACAACAAAATGCTGTAACAAACTTTTTGACTAGGAATATTGGTGAATATGATAGAACACCTGTCAAAATTTACAAATAATATCATTTTGTATCATTATTATTATTTGTAATATATCATTTTGCTAATCTACTTCGTAAACAATGGCTCCGCATTCCAAAAAAGTACTGAAGTTGACCAATGTCTATCAGTATTTTTTTGTCATTTTTGAAGGAATAGCTTTAGAAGAAATTTTGCGTAGGCGTCTTTGG
The DNA here is from genome assembly GCA_958299035.1 of Cylicocyclus nassatus. Classification (NCBI taxonomy): domain Eukaryota; kingdom Metazoa; phylum Nematoda; class Chromadorea; order Rhabditida; family Strongylidae; genus Cylicocyclus; species Cylicocyclus nassatus. Next base: position 105,253,252 of record CATQJL010000001.1, read on the forward strand.
GCGTCTTCGCACACAATGAATCTTTCTCACTTTTTTCCTTATAATTATGCGCGATAGTCATTTCCTCCAAGTCTGCGCTTTGCAAATGAGTTTGAATCCTAGGCAAAGATAATACTAAGAACTCATTGATTGAGTCTGGTAAACTTACTCTATGCCTATCAATCTGAAATGAACACTACTTTTGAGAATTTTTGTATCTCCACATTCATGAAAATCACGAAAATGAATGAAAATAAGAACCAGAAAAATTTACTTCAAATTTTTTGCTGCCGTATTGAAAGTTAGCTAATCGTGAATAATCTTTTTTTTCTTCAATGAAAAATTCGAAAGGTTTGTCCACAGTCTGTTGTTGTGAATATTTAGATTTCTCAGTTTTTTATAATTTTCAGGGCAGATTCTCCAATATATTCTTAATTTTTTCTAACAATTATAAGAGAAATTCCTTGATGGCACTGCATTCAGCGCATATATTCGCTTGTGAAATGATGCGATAACTTTCTTAGTTTTTTCTCCTGGTCATGTTAAGTAGGCACACTGATTATCTCTCACTATGCAAATGTTATGTGTCATTTTCTCGCTTTACTGAATTCTTCACATAAAGCGCCACCCTCCTCTTCATTGTCTACACTCATTTCCTTTCATCTCGAAGCCTTTACTACTTTTTTTCTGCTATCAACGTGATCTCATCAATTGCTTCTCGAGAAATGTTAGCGGTTTTTTTCGTCATTCGCAAACTCGGCAATAACACATGCAATTTATTTTATGGCGTTCTTTTGCTGTAAATGTGTTGATTCATCGCTGTGGAGCTAGAAAACATCATGTAATGAGCTATTTGTTTCCTTTATTTATTCTAAACGTCCTAAAACGGTTTTTTAAATGTAAGCGGAGAACATTAAAGACATGACATCATTTCCTATAAAAACAATCAATTTGAAAGCCGGTCTATGATATCAACTTAAGCACTAAAATTCTCTCAGGCCAAGAAAGAACTGCAAAATAATATAAAACAATCAATAAAGATTTTTCGAAGCGTTAAAAAAGGTTAGCCATCAATAAAATTCCAAAATCCTGAATCTTGGCTGCGCTCGAACAGAAAACGATGACACATCGATAAAGAGCTAAAATCTTTATGAATACGCAATTTTTAAGCTGTAAAATTAATTAGGAAATTAGAGCAGTCTAGAGCTAGATTTTGGAAAGGTAGTGAATTCTTCAACTTTCGTACGAACTTTCTTGGTTAGGCTAAAGATTCCATATACCCCCTTTGGTTCAAATGGCTTGGCTGCTGGAAGGCGGGGCTTCGTTTACAGCTAGGTAATGACCAGGGAGCACGCGCGCGGGAGAGACGCAGACTGCGTTGCGGGCGCGAGTTGCCTTAATTAGGTCACAAAGCCCCGCCTTTCAGCAGCCAAGCCAGTTGGATCAAAGGTTATTTCAACTTTCATATCATAATGCATATCATACTGTAGTATAGAAAAAATATCTTGTATCACCTACACGATAATCCGGGGTGTACGGGTTTTTAGTAATTCTTCACTGTCCCTACCTTTGTTTTATTCGGATGAATAGAAATACGATGTGTTCCGCGCATTCATCCACACTTCCGGCTTCTTTGCCGTTGTTGCCATACTTCCTAGCGCGATGTCTTTTGATAGTACAAAGATAAGTACACGGGCTAAGGCTTACTGGAATGTTAGAGAAGATGTTTACAATTACTTCATTGCCCATTTTTTTGTTTTGAAAAGAGCTTAATATATGGTCAAGTAGCCATCCGCTGTTGATGATTATTTGCCTCCCCCGCATAGTTTTCATCTTCATTCTTTTTACCCTTGCATAAAGCTTGAACGTCGGAACATTAGGCGCTTGACTTGCTGCTTAACAATTTCTCTTTTTAGGCTTCTTCTATTTTCCGGCGGATGAATCATACACTTACTGAATATAGGCTTTGTAACTTTTGTAGGCGATTCATTGCGCATTGTAGCATCTTCTCGTCATGTTTTTTTCCCGACTTTTAGAATTCTACCTTTTGCTTCTTACTTGAAATTGGAATTTTTAGATATAATTGAAAGCAAGGTTTGTATGAAGTCTACCAAAGTAGGATTGTGATAAGTAATTCATTAGCGTAACATACCTATACTATGGACAACGGGAAATGATCAGAAGGCAAATTATACCTGTCGGATTTTAAAATGCACTGCTGCCGACTGATCGAAGAAATCTGCACTGTAAACTTTACCATCTTATAACTTGTATTTTTACCTTGTTCACTGCCAAAAATTACACAAATGCGTTTTGCACGTTCGACGGCGAACTCCATTTTAAAAAATCTAGCTTCACAGGAATAATTGATAGGTAATGTTGTGTCTTAGTATTGTTGAGCGCTTAGAGTGTATAACGTTCAAAGTAGTCTTAGTTACATTTAGAGCAACCCCTACGGATACATCTCTGCAAATTACTGAAATTTTTCTGGATTTTTGCTCTCGTGTCGGTAGCAATTTCTCTAGCGTAAAGTTTGCCGCATAAACGTCTTTCTTTTGCTCGCCAGTACCAGAATGGCATTTAGTCAATATTGCTTTGGAAAGTTTTCTGTCGTGGTGACTTACACATCTTTAATTGTAAGATTTTGACCAGTAATTCTACAAATTTCTATACGTAAAAGTCGTCGACCTGAAGTACCTCCTTTTTTATCTGCTCGGGATCAAGAAAGAAGGTGATGCTTCAGACGCACTGATCTTCCTTTGACTTTGTAAGGAAAAGTCACCTAAAGTGTATCACTGCTGTTGAGAGTTTATGCTGAATAGCGCATGGTCCATTTTGGAAAGTTGTGGCTAGCAGATCACAAAGAGTCTCCAACTTCAATATGCAAATTCGGGCATTGGTATAACCCGTACCGTAAACAACTAACCACATTGCCATCTTCTGCATCCTACGTTCTTACGACACTTTCTTAAGAAAGCTTTTGTGCTGTAGCTGTTTGTAGATGTTTATAGCACAATAGTAAATCTTCCACAATGTACGCGGGTACCCTAAGAAATACCAATAAATCATTAGGAACACTTGAGAGAAATTGCCGAGACCAAGCGCTGCGTAACAGTTGCACATCGGGCTTTCGTGCGTTTTTTTTTTCGCTAACGTGATGAGCGCGGCAAATCCGCTGGTAAAAACCTACGAACGTGTGTTCAGTGTTTTTCTCGATCACCCCACTCCTGTCAACACTAATGCATCCGTTTTTTTCTTACAGGCGCACAAGCATGGCGGGGCCCATAGGCCTCGCTGCACCGCCTGAACCAGACACCTCCTCTCCGGTGACGGTACCGTTTCGCAACACTCAGCTGTTTCAGTTGGTCATGCAGGTAATTTTGCTTGTATTTTATTTTTATATTTCACTGTGATTCGTTGTACATATTGAGTAAAGTTGATGGAAATATTGTGCCACTGCGGTGCAAGCAACACTTGCGCGGAGACAGATCCATGCTTGTGATGCTGACAGCTTGCGCGACAAAAACAACAAATCGGGAAAAAATTAATTCCAAGGTCCCATAGCCATTTCTTGCGCTTAAGTGTTGTAATAACCGCAAAGGCACCATATCAAATGTCCCTATGGACTGTAAGTTGTTCTCCTTATACAGTATAGTTTATAGGTAATTTTTATGGCACTTAGTATCAAATCCATAATTTTTATACAAAAAACTCGCGTATTCATTTTCCTTGATTACTTTATTCAGGATTTATTTTGACATCCATTTACGTCCTCTTTTCCTTCGATTGCTCATTCAATCTGCGTTTAGTGACATAATTTTGCTTTTCTGGACTATAAATCGGTGATGATCTTCCATAGCCAGATTTGGAGTAAGAATATATTTTTTGCGATGTATAAGTCATACTTAATCCTCTAATCCTGATGACCAACACTCTTACCACAGTGAAAGCTTCTGTGTTCCTCACCTTTTAATATTCATTTTTTCTTCTAATTCTTGTCTTGGATGTACCTTGTGAGGATTTTCAAGGGCAAGCTTCAACCTACTAATTACCGTTAATGACTATAAAGGGATAAGATGGCAGCAAATGAATCGCGTAGTAATAATCGCTTACGGCCGAGTTGTCTCAAAAGCATTTGGTCCTATACACTTTCTTTGTTTGCGTTCTTGCACTTTTTGAATATGCACGTTTGTCGCTGAAAATTTATCGAATAAGATTGTGACGAGGAAAGCTATGGGAAATGTCTGTGTATTTTTCAACTATTGATTATCGCAGAGGTTTTATTTATCCCAGTACAAGTTATAGCTGCCTCAAATAAGCACGGAGATCGAGGAGATAGCGTGGAAGAAAACGGCTAGTGTTCTTTTAGAAATTTTCCACAAATTTTTCTTATTTTGAGCTAATAAACTAATCCCTACAATCCTGTATAAGAACAGAAGCTTTTGAATACTAAAGCATTTTTTCTTCTTCGTTCACAGATTCAGTCTCCTAAAATATTGTCATTTTTCATATCTACTATCCATAAAAACTGTTCAGTTCAGTAAGATTTACTTCCGATCGTTCAATTTTGTTTATTTTGCTATGAATTATTATGGCTTTTTTGGAGTATATTCCGCCAAGTTTCGGTTTGGAAGCACTTTCTGCTTTGGCCTCCTTCGAATGATATATTCCCCTTCAACTGCTTCAAAGCTTTGCATCCATCTTGAGTACTTGCGACTTGCATTCGGCCAGGATGCAATCTCTTCCCCCAAGTATCTGCATCTCCGATGTTTATAATCGCATCAACGCATTTGAATGTTTAGCATCATCAGTCTCATGTTTCTTTCGAGAAAAGTCTCCTAGCATTTTCTTTAATTTGCACCTTACCTTGAAATACTTATTTATTTATTTATTTATTTTAATGCACTCATGCTGCTCCTAACAAAAAAACTAACAAAGAATATAGAACAAACTTGCAAAACCAACCAACCACTCAAGATAGCTACATGAGATAGGATCATAAGTATAAACAAGCTGAAGAGCCCTAGACCTAAGACGTGCACACGTTAAAGGGAAGAATTATAAGGGAGGATTAAAAGGAAGAAAAAGAAAAATGATTGTAAGATATTTCCTTTGACGTTCTGCTGTTCTAGGTACCTTCGCATTCTATCTTGTTTAACGTCAATTTTTATATAGGTAAATTTGGACTTCTGAAGAATTGTGTGTAGGTTGGCCCATAACCCTTGCAGCACGAAATAATGAGAATTTGTTTTGAAAATCTAAACATTTTACGTTATACTGCATACTTTTTATTATGTATGATTTGTTTATTTTGTTGTATTTAGTGAACAGTCACTGAAAGCAAAATCAAGTTGAATGAAATACTCGAAAGTTATAAGTTGCAGAGACATTAATCATCACATATTTCCTAGTTGCAATAATCGAAAAGTTGTAAGAAATACCAAAAATAACTTCATACATTATTGGACCTTTTAGCAGTTTTAGCAGCAAAATAAAAAAAAACGCAATCTGAGCTGTTCTTTTTACCTGCTTGAGCGATATGTAGATCATGATTTGCGCTGGGTACTTTTAAAAAACGTAAAATCTCTCTTTCTTCGAATCATTTAGGACGAATTTGCTGAAAATGGAAGCGATTGCGATATTCAGAAACTTGGTGCGAGAATTCGATGATATAGCGAAGTCAAGCACAGCATATAATTCACCTTATGCAAACAACCTCTTTTCCAAGTGAAAACATTCGCTGATTTAGCGTAAAATCTCTGGTTAAACCATCTAAATGATTCTGCTCTAGAGGCGGAAGTAAATCAAGTCTGTTTCCCGTTGAGAAAACTCTTTTAACAGCTGTCTTCTTTATCTCTGCGTATCTCAGAGGAGATTTTTTTCTTTTTCGCCCCTCTACTTGATTTATTACCAATGCAAAGCAAGCTCATCACTTGCAGCTTTAGAATAACAGTATTCCTGAGGCAGCCAGACAGCTTCAGCAGTCTATCTAATGATTATGGTAATCCATCATTTTTATAGGTGTTATCACCAACGGCTGAGAATACGACCAGTACGCCCGCCTTCGCGGCTGGGAACGTCTCCGAAATCCCATATGGGAACGAATCGCGCATCGCTGCGATCGTCACCATTGGTGCGGTGTTCGCCTTCGTGACGTTTACGGGAAATCTTATGGTGAGTAAGATTTTGCAAATTACATTTTTTATTCTTTTGATTTTTTTGATACAAATAGTACTATGAGAATTTCAGGTCATGGTCAGCTTTAAGATAGATAAACAACTGCAGACAATTAGTAATTACTTTTTATTCAGTCTGGCTGTGGCTGATATTGCTATAGGTAAACATTTTTTTATTTTTTGTGGGTCCTACATGGAATAAAAGTTTCTTTTTCAGGAATGATTTCAATACCTCTATGGACATATTACACAGTAAAGCAATCGTGGGGCATGGGCTACACGATGTGCCAACTTTGGCTGTGCATCGACTACCTCATGTCTAATGCGTCCGTGCTCAACTTGTTGTTGATCTCATTCGATCGATATTTCTCCGTGACGCGGCCGCTCACCTATCGACCAAGGTATGCATGCGTGCACGCGCGTACGTGCGAGCGTGCGGGACAGTGTTTCGTGTGTGTTTACGTCTTTGACCGATGAGGGTATTGTAACAAGCTGTCAACATTTTTTGTGTTTTTTATAGGAGAACGAAGAGGAAAGCTTTGATAATGATTGCATGTGCCTACATTATCTCTGCGATTTTGTGGCCGCCATGGATTATTAGCTGGCCGTTCATCGAAGGTGATTTTTGCAATTTCCTTGGAACAAAATATGTGTTCTCAAAAGTTTATAATTGCTACTAGAATTGTTTTTTTTTTCAGGGAAGTACACTGTCAGAGATGATGAATGTGTTGTACAATTTCTACAGACAAACCCGTACGTGACAGTTGGTACGGCTGTGGCCGCATTCTACCTCCCCGTGACAATCATGATTATTTTATACTCACGAGTTTACTGGGAAACACGTAAACGACGAAAACAGTTCGGGAAACTACAAGCATCCCAGGTAAGAAATTTCTGGGGGCCTAAGCTTGACATTTCTACGCGCTTGTAGTTAGTCTCTGCGGTTGTTTAGCGCTCAAGTCATTCGAACGATTCATTTCGTACGCATAATTCTGTGAAAACCAGAAAGAAGGTAAAATATCGTAGTGAAATATCCAAGATTTCAATTTTTCGCCATTCCTTCTAGATTGCATGTGTCGTGTTCAGCTTCCCAATTTTTTAAGGCTCATGTTCATTCTAGATAGCCAAAATTTCAATAAAGCGGAAATAAATAAGTTGTTCTAGTTCCCGAGGCGGTCGCTAATTCATCGTGACCCATCCACGAACTCATTTGTGAAACCAAATTTGCGGAGCTCATTAAGAAAAACCGCTTGGACCAATGATCCCAAGAGGTTCGAACTTTTTTTTGAACCATTTTGTACATATAAGTTTGAATTGCTGAATCTGTTTACTACATTCCCTCCTTTGTTCAGCGGTAGAAAAAGTCGATTATCATGGCTAAAGTTATGCACTGCAAAATCGCATTCGTCTTCGGAGGATAGCTCTGAGGCAAGTTGAGCTTTGCACTTTACCGTAAACTCATGTCATCTTTTTAGGCCCAGGTTGTTAACATCGATGACACGTCCCTTTCTTCGTCGCTCTATGCTGGAAAGAAGAAAAATCCTAGCCCTCCACTTACCCCTATACCTGCCAATGATGTCAGTACAGTATGCTCGGGATCACAATTTTCAAAAAACTTGGAGTAGAGGATTTAAATAAAAATTTTCAGGAAACCATATCTGGTGAGACACAAACGGAAAATAGTCCACGAAGCGGTTCAATGCGAGCACGATCACAAACCACAGACAGACCTACATGTGATACTTATACGGTAGGTTGACGCGCGCGTCCCCATTGGTCAGAGCGATTACCGTAATCGTGTTTTAGGTATTGATCGAGTTGAAAGAAGAAGGTGCTCGACCTAGTGTGCGACTAAGCAACTGTGATAAGTGCGTTGTATAATTTCTGTCAATCCCTCCTCCTCCCCCTCCCCCCCCCCCCCCAGGATATTTTCGGAAGCTTTCCATTGTTGCAGTGATCTGATGCGCCGAGAATCGTCGCGCAAGTCTCGGAGTGATTGTCGAGTGGACCACGCTGGTGATGTTGATCGACAACCAAGTGTAAAAGGTGCGATGCTCAGTACTAAAATTATCAAAAGTTAGTGATTTTTCTTTAGAAGCTGCGTCTCCGGCCAAGAACGGTCGCTTTACGAGAATTGGCAACGCAATTAGTGCAAATGACCGGAAGAGCGAAAAAGAGCGAAAGAAAAATGAGCGAAAGCAAGAAGGCAAAGCTGCCAAGACACTATCGGCAATTCTTGCCGCTTTTATCGTGACTTGGACGCCATACAATGGTAATAACACGGCTGCCCGATAATTTTGAATTTTTAGATAATTTTTGCATTTCAGTGATTGTCTGCTATGAGGCATTCTTTCCTCATACATTACCAGAGTACTTATTTACGGGCAGTTATTTTCTCTGCTATATCAATTCAACAATCAATCCGCTCTGCTACGCCCTTTGTAATGCAAGGTAAGCCCTCAATTCTTTTCTCTTTTTTTGCTATTTTAAAATCTGGGAGCCGATGTAATCATTTTCCCAAAAACTATACCGCTCTTGCTGTCTGTACTGCTTTAAATGATTAAATGTAAAAGGTATAATATAAATTTAGTCATGAAAGTGTAAAAGATGTCAGTACCAGCAGACGCAGCAGTCAGGGAATTCGTTCACAAGTTCACTGATGAAATATTTGATTTTTATGTTTTTGTTCCTTTGGGATTAAACAGTGGCCAGAAATTGTAAAGGTCTACTTTGTTCCCAAACAATGGACGTTTGTTCAAGTTTGTGCCAAAAATTTGACACTTCTCGCTTATAATTGATTATGGTACGAACAAAATTTTCACAATTTTCAGGTTCCGACACACGTATCGACGAATACTCAGGTGTAAATTCGGTGCGGAACGTCCAAATATTTCAAGAAATGCGTATGTTCGACGGCAATGAAAGACAACGTTCCCACTCCGAGCAATACACTTTCTTTCCGGTGCTAGCTGCTCAATCTGCATTTTTTCTAACGGGTTCTCAACAGTCAGTATTGCAACGATCTTTATGTGCATAATAGAGGAGAATCACATGTATATTTATTAAATCTTCATTTTTGCATTTTCTCAGCAAACTACGCATTTATAAATTGTATGAAATTTATGGATTATTGTATGGAAACGGTACAAATACCTGTGTACATCAGAAGAGCGGCTCAAATGTGCTTCTTCCCTGAGCAGTGGAAGCACATCAATAGCACCAATTACTCATAGAATCTTTCATCAAACATATATATTTGATCTTTTTGTTGTTTTCTTTGTTTTCCTCTTTGTAACAGAGTTTTTTTTGTCAAAAAGAATAAAGCCTAAAGCAAATGATGTGAACATGGTCACTTATGGCAAAAATCTACAGAGAATATTCAAATAAAATGAATTAACTGATCTACTACACGTTATAGTTCGTTTAAATAAAAGCACAGCTTTTCAAGTAGGTAAGTATTCAGAATAATTAGCACTCATACAGTATGACAGTCACAGTGGTCTTCTTCCATAAACTTCATCCGAGCTTCTCGATCTGCAGCGCTGAATTCTCGCCTTTCTACCTTCCTATACTCCCTGGTTGTGGAGATCGTATTGGGTGAATCGTTGTGATAATACATTATCGAAGCTTCCTTGGTTTGGTTGGGATTATCTAGAAAACTTACCGTCAAAAAAAAGCTTTTTTTTCACAGTGTCTGAACTTTTATTGATTTTATGAGACACGATTTCAAAATGAAAATTAATTCTAGCCGAGCTAATGATAAGCTAATCAAGATTGCTCTATCTCGCGCAAAACTTCAACTGTTTTTTTCTCCTTATGATCACAAGGAGCGTGTTAATGCTCTTGATTGCGGCAAATGTGCATACTCTCCACGCTTGACGCACTCTCTCGTGGATGTCTGACCTCAGCAAACGCGCGCGCTCCGCATCAGTTTGCCGTTTGCAGTCAGTGTGAATGCACTCTACAAGCTAAAACTCAGAGTTACATCAAAAATGCTATTTGAACTGCTACACAAGTCCAGTCATAGTTCCTCTATAGTTCTTACCATATTACAAGTATGGGTATACTATAGTTATGACAATTTTTTCTAGAGTCTAATCTGGGAAAATGCTCCAATTTTCATGATGAAAATAATTTTCATTGCTCACCGCAAAATCGTCGCAGTCCACATGCTAGCATTATGCAAAAACAGAACATGATTGCTGAGAAGCACAGCAACAATGCGGTTTTGATCCAAACCGGAATATAAGAGATAAATTCACTTAGCGGCATGTCGCACTCGAAATTTCCTGTAACATAAAATCGGTTCACATGACTGTGGACATCGTATATGCGCATTTACCTTCTTCAGTAAAACCACACGTCTTCAAACGCGGCTCCATTATCTCATTTTCTATCTGGGTCATAGGGACTAGAGTCCATCTAGGATCAACTTGACTTTCTTTGAGTGGATAGTTGAGGTAACCGCCATGGACTTGGCCATCACCTAACCTATATAACAGGATATACAGTTGCAGCGGTGGAATTTGTCCAAAACTGCGGGATTGTCGGGATTCGCGGGATTGTCGGGATTCGCGGGATTCGCGGGATTCGCGACTTCGCGGGATTTGCGGGATTCGCGAGATTTGCGGGATAAGCGGGATTTAGCCATAACTTCATTTAAAATAGCTTTATTTGTAATCTGAGTGAAGATTTGGCTTCAGCTTGATGAGACGAATCTTTTGATATACTTTATGTCCGTAGTTCATAATGACGGGGTAGAAATACAATGATACCTTGTTGTTTTCTACGTTAAGGCTTTTGTGAACATTTATCACAGTGTAAATCGCGTATAGGAGGTTCTGGTACGAAGTTCTCGTTATCGAAAACTATCGCGAAAAATTGGGCAGTTTTTATCTACACTTATCGCTGATATAAGCATTTTATCATTTATCACTGATAACAACACATTTTTGGATCATTTTTTGCATATGGTAAGGAAAGTACTGTAGGAAAAGCTGTGTGAATTTCTATCGCTCTTTCTCTCATTATAAGTGATCTACAGGCTTTTCTAGTTCTATTGCTCGGTGCAATTGGTAGATCCCTCGCTGCAGCAATCGATCGATTTTTCATCGGCACATGCCATTGCTGCCAATTCTTACCTAGAATGGCATTTTTGCTTCAACTCGCTTCACGTCGAAGCCTGGGCTGAAATTCTGTACCTATATGGAAGATTAACGTGGAAATCGACCGCATAAATTTAAGCCATTCTTATCTGTCGTTGTTATTGATATCATCATTTTATCATTTATCACTGACGACACAAAATTGGATCATTTTTGATATACAATGAGAAATGTACTTTAGAAAACGCTGTGTGAGTTTTTATCGCTCTATCTCTTATAGTACAAAACCACTCACAGAACATGCAAAATTTCCGGGAATTCCGCGAAATTCATTTGAATCACGCAAATTACGCAGGGCCATAACTTTTTTCCGAATGAGTATATTCAAAATCCGAAAACAACGTTGTATTCAGCTCGTCAAGGCAAATCTTTTGATGCGCGATTGTCTCCAATATCTTGTTTTCAATAATCTTGAATTTGCATGCCGACGCCTCTTCGCATGGGTGTAACGCAACAAGCATCACACATAGGAGACTGCCATGGGCACCCTTCGATAGTACTCTTTCACTAGATTATCGTGCGCTAAACAGCAGCCGAAGACCCCCTTTCAAAAGAGATAGAAGAGCTGATAAACTCTGGAAAAATTAAGCTGTTCCAAGTTTTACTAGCCGTAACTTTCTTTAGAATGAACATTTTCGAAATCAGAAAGCAGATTTGCGTTCATCTTGTCAAGTCGAATCTTGCTGTATGCAGCATGTTCTTGAAGTTCCGTTTTCAATTTTTTCAAAATTTTTTGCGCGCGTATATTCACAAGGTCGCAACGCAGCGCACATCAAACATAAAAGACTCTATTGGATTGTGTTGCTTCCGCAGATTATCGAGTGCTAAGAAGCAACCGGAGAATCTTTTTGAGAAAAGATAGAAGAGCTGGTGAATTCTGGAAAATCGTGTTGTCTCAAATTTTGCCCACAGTGACCCTAAATTGAGAAGCTCTACTGCTAAGCAGATGTGATTTTCGTAATCAGCAGGTCAGATAACCTGGGTCTTTTTATAGAGATATTGTAAGGTGACTGTAACTGAGTCACGAAAGTTCGTAAATTTGCCTGCACTTTTCGCGAATTTGTCAGAAAACTAGCCTGCTTGCTTTTTCAAGTTAAAATCACTGGGAACTGTGCTATCAAAAGGTGCAGGCTCAGGCTCCAGTCTATAAAGTTCGCCGAGTTACGAGCCTACGAAAAGACGTCCTCATAATTTTCGCTCAAAATGTAAAAATCGCGTATTTCGTCGAAATTCCGCCCTCAGTGGTTGTATGCAGAGGTGCGATAGGGGGAGCCGGGTCCCCCAAAAGTGAAGGTGGTCCCTGCTACCACTGGCTGCCAAAAGTGAAGGTGGTAGTGCCGGACACTCACCTCCCAAAAACGTCGAGGGGGGGGGGGGAAGGTGCGGGGGGAGGATAGAACGGACGAACGGAGCTATCTTTCTAGGTCTAACGTCGACCCAACGGCCCTCTTTAGGGCCACAGATACGATGAATATAAAAAATATCTATAAATTTTATTTATAAAAATTTAAAATAGACGTGTTTAGTAAATGGTGTATTTGGAAGTAAAGCTTAGCAAAACTGTACGGATTTTATTAAGCAAATTATGTTATAACGTATAGCGAAGGAAGTAGGTCGATCCAGGCAGTAACGGCGGAGAACCAGAATTTTGAATATTTAAATAGTGAAAAATCATGCGAAATTTCCACTGTTATAAATCTGTTGTTTGAAGATGTCAGCAGTTGCGACTTTATAGGTTTTGAAGAGTAGATGTTGCTCTATCAGCTAGTGAAGGAATCGGGTCGATTTAAGAGATAGTCGTTGAAAACCAGAGTTCTAAAACTTTACGCCATTTTTGCGTGTTTTTTGACTGTTGAGAGTTAAACTCTTATAAATCTTGAATGTGGAAGTGTATGATGTTGCGACTTCATAGGTTTTATAGAGTAAGGTTTGCCTTATCAGAATATGTCTTGTACGTTCCGATCCATTGAAAGACCTCCGAGATCCAGAGTCATGAAAAAGCAGGTAAAAAAGAGCTTTTTGAACTTCAACAGCTCATAACTTCTTCAGAACTGCACGAATCATGTTGCGACTTCATAGGTTAGATTCCTCTCATCAAGGGCTTTCAGATGATATATAATATGTGGGGGTTTAGAGCCTCCTGCGAATTATGACCGGGGGGGGGGGGGAGACTTTTTAGGCCAAAGTCTCCCCCTCGCCCATTTTAATGTATTGGCTGGAGGCTGCCGGGGGAGACTTTGGCCTAAAAAGTCTCCCCCCCCCCCCGGTCATAATTCGCAGGAGGCTCTAAACCCCCACATATTATATATCATCTGAAAGCCCTTGATGAGAGGAATCTAACCTATGAAGTCGCAACATCATACACTTCCACATTCAAGATTTATAAGAGTTGAACTCTCAACAGTCAAAAAACACGCAAAAATGGCGTAAAGTTTTAGAACTCTGGTTTTCAACGACTATCTCTTAAATCGACCCGATTCCTTCACTAGCTGATAGAGCAACATCTACTCTTCAAAACCTATGAAGTCGCAACTGCTGACATCTTCAAACAACAGATTTATAACAGTGGAAATTTCGCATGATTTTTCACTATTTAAATATTCAAAATTCTGGTTCTCCGCCGTTACTGCCTGGATCGACCTACTTCCTTCGCTATACGTTATAACATAATTTGCTTAATAAAATCCGTACAGTTTTGCTAAGCTTTGCTTCCAAATACACCATTTACTAAAAACCTTTATTTTAAATATATATGCCGCCGTATCCATAAATATATGCTTTCAATAATCTTTTTTGCGTTTGTTTTGCTTATTTTCCTTCTTTGTCGTCCAGCGAAAAATTTTTTATTCCAAAAGTGAAGGTGGTCACCCCGTACCAGCTCAAAAGTGAAGGTAGGGGGAGACTTGGCTCCCCCTATCGCACCTCTGGTTGTATGACATACTGATCTAATCTGTTCATTGGTTAATGGTCTTAATGTGCTGGATTTGGAAATTAGGTAAGTACTCTGCGTTGATACCACTGCTTTTGTGTCGAGACGCATACTAATTAGAGTTCGACAGTCCCCTCGCCGACTGGGCGGTGCCACCAACTTCAGATGAGCTGGCACTCCCCGGGTGCTCGGTGGTCCCCTCCCCAATTATGTTCCCTCATATTTATATTTATGTTATAACGATAAAATAATCTAGTCAGAACTGTTATGTTATTACAAAGGAAAGAAACTAAAGGTAGAGGGATCAAGTTAAGAGAATAGCTAACTCTTCAGACTTGACACCTGGATATTCAAATGAGCAGCTGAAGAACGCGCGATCACCATATTCAACTCAATGGAATCCCTTAGGCGAAGTGAGCATATGCAATCAGAATGTCATACAACCAATGAGGGCGGAATTTCGACGAAATACGCGATTTTTACTGAGCGAAAATTATGAGGACGTCTTTTCGTAGGCTCGTAACTCGGCGAACTTTATAGACTGGAGACTGAGCATGCACCTTTTGATAGCACAGTTCCCAGTGATTTTAACTTGAAAAAGCAAGCAGGCTAGTTTTCTGACAAATTCGCGAAAAGTGCAGGCAAATTTACGAACTTTCGTGACTCAGTTACAGTCACCTTACAATATCTCTATAAAAAGACCCTGTCTTCTTCAAAGACCACTATTTTCGTAAACAGCGTGTTCGAAAACCTCTTTGGGCGAAGTTTCTTTACAATCCAAGGTCATCGACATTTTGACCAAAACCCATCGGCGAGCTTCAGGGCGTAGAACGAGAAAAAATCGAATCACCCAAATTTCTTTGAAAACTTGCTCATAGAGGTTATCTGACCTGCTGATTACGAAAATCACATCTGCTTAGCAGTAGAGCTTCTCAATTTAGGGTCACTGTGGGCAAAATTTGAGACAACACGATTTTCCAGAATTCACCAGCTCTTCTATCTTTTCTCAAAAAGATTCTCCGGTTGCTTCTTAGCACTCGATAATCTGCGGAAGCAACACAATCCAATAGAGTCTTTTATGTTTGATGTGCGCTGCGTTGCGACCTTGTGAATATACGCGCGCAAAAAATTTTGAAAAAATTGAAAACGGAACTTCAAGAACATGCTGCATACAGCAAGATTCGACTTGACAAGATGAACACAAATCTGCTTTCTGATTTCGAAAATGTTCATTCTAAAGAAAGTTACGGCTAGTAAAACTTGGAACAGCTTAATTTTTCCAGAGTTTATCAGCTCTTCTATCTCTTTTGAAAGGGGGTCTTCGGCTGCTGTTTAGCGCACGATAATCTAGTGAAAGAGTACTATCGAAGGGTGCCCATGGCAGTCTCCTATGTGTGATGCTTGTTGCGTTACACCCATGCGAAGAGGCGTCGGCATGCAAATTCAAGATTATTGAAAACAAGATATTGGAGACAATCGCGCATCAAAAGATTTGCCTTGACGAGCTGAATACAACGTTGTTTTCGGATTTTGAATATACTCATTCGGAAAAAAGTTATGGCCCTGCGTAATTTGCGTGATTCAAATGAATTTCGCGGAATTCCCGGAAATTTTGCATGTTCTGTGAGTGGTTTTGTACTATAAGAGATAGAGCGATAAAAACTCACACAGCGTTTTCTAAAGTACATTTCTCATTGTATATCAAAAATGATCCAATTTTGTGTCGTCAGTGATAAATGATAAAATGATGATATCAATAACAACGACAGATAAGAATGGCTTAAATTTATGCGGTCGATTTCCACGTTAATCTTCCATATAGGTACAGAATTTCAGCCCAGGCTTCGACGTGAAGCGAGTTGAAGCAAAAATGCCATTCTAGGTAAGAATTGGCAGCAATGGCATGTGCTGATGAAAAATCGATCGATTGCTGCAGCGAGGGATCTACCAATTGCACCGAGCAATAGAACTAGAAAAGCCTGTAGATCACTTACAATGAGAGAAAGAGCGATAGAAATTCACACAGCTTTTCCTACAGTACTTTCCTTACCATATGCAAAAAATGATCCAAAAATGTGTTGTTATCAGTGATAAATGATAAAATGCTTATATCAGCGATAAGTGTAGATAAAAACTGCCCAATTTTTCGCGATAGTTTTCGATAACGAGAACTTCGTACCAGAACCTCCTATACGCGATTTACACTGTGATAAATGTTCACAAAAGCCTTAACGTAGAAAACAACAAGGTATCATTGTATTTCTACCCCGTCATTATGAACTACGGACATAAAGTATATCAAAAGATTCGTCTCATCAAGCTGAAGCCAAATCTTCACTCAGATTACAAATAAAGCTATTTTAAATGAAGTTATGGCTAAATCCCGCTTATCCCGCAAATCTCGCGAATCCCGCAAATCCCGCGAAGTCGCGAATCCCGCGAATCCCGCGAATCCCGACAATCCCGCGAATCCCGACAATCCCGCAGTTTTGAACAAATTCCACCGCTGCAACTGTACGGATTGAGAGAAAAGTGAAAAGTAATAAATCAATAGATTGTACCCACCGGAAATCGATATTTTGGTGGACTTGCTCTGGTGTCAAAGAAGCAGTGATATAGTAAGGAGTGTTATCGTAATCCGATGTAGGTTTATCCGCCAATTTCGTAATATCTATCGAAGAGTAATCTGACTGCCGGCTATCCACCACGACTAAGTAGCGCCTAAATTCTTACTCACACGATAGAAAGAGAGAAAAGAAATTTTTTGAGAAGGAAGCTCACCATACTGTAGGTGATAATTGTGCATTAGCACTAGAAATGTCTACTTCACGCATAAATTCACGATTGCCGATATTGTCCACGAAAAAGTTCGGTGGATTAATGGAACAGACTCTTTCGAGAAGATTCCATGGCCTGGAACATCGAACCTTGACATGAAAAAGTAAGAACTGCTACCACACCTTCTCGGAATTGTCGTCCACTTATTCCATTGTCCATCTACCTTTGCTCGTACCTATAGAAGGTCAATTCAGCACATATCCCATTTTACCTTAAGGTAATTTGGCAAACAAGATGCCGAATTGAGCCATGGCTTTTGGAAAAAAAGTTCTTTATCTGTTTCTGCTTCTTGTTAGATTTCCTTCTTTGTAGAAAAACAAGTCTCACCTCAAAATTATATTCCCGTGATCTCCTTGGTAGATTAAACACAAGTGCGCACAGCCATTCACAGCCAAATTTAGGGCATCTTAAACCTCAAAAAGCTTTTAATACATGTACTTAATCACAGCATGCTAATAGCTCATCAAATTCGAAAGGGGAAAATGAGTTCCGAATGTAGGGACTCCGTTAGGAATGATGAAATTTCGCAAACATTTTATAGTTTGCAAATGTGAAAATTTTTTCTTTGCTTCCATGTCGTTGTCAAAAGAGTTTAGCATGTCACGTCAATTGGACAGCGTCGCCAGCAATTTGTCATTACTAAGCCACTCACAGAAGCTCGTCTTCCACATATTCTTTTGTTTCTAGGGGCACTCCATCGTGAGGGGTGTAGCGAATCTAAAAAACCATATATGCTATAAGCAAATTATAGACGAGATTCCATGGTTAGTACTTGGTACTGTATATCTCCGAGATGTCTGAGCGGTCGAAATACGATCGACGCTGCTATGTCGGTTTCCATGACAATGCGAGAATCGGAAACTACGTATTCGCCTTGTGTCAAAGTGGAAAAAACGCTCCATGCAGTCTTGAACAGACCTCCACTTCTCCACATTATGCTTGATTTTGCTGCCTGGAACATGAATTTTCTTACGCCATCAACGCTAATAAGTTAACAGACTAGCCTCCAATGGAGTAGTGATGGATATGTTGTAGGTGGATCCAGGATGAAGATTTCGTAGGACAAATTCGGGAGATTTTCCTACTTCACCGACTCCCATGTTCGTAATCTCCTTATCCACGTTGTCGGGGGAATGCACAGTTTTTGCACGGATCTGGGGAAAACTAATACTTGCCCGAGTTCGTAAAAATTTTCAAGGGTACCTACCGTAAACCGGGATGTTGGCGTGGGCAGCCACTGCGCAGGCCATGTAAGGGTCAACGCATTTGGAGTTTTCAGGCGCTGTTTTAATATGAATCCATCATCGTTGTTGTTAAGCGTAGAGAATACTGCCCAACCCAAAGCACCGTAGCCATAATTGGTGCCAGCCTTAATTTTTTAGTTCATTTTAGCGTTCGAAGAGGGAGATTAACCAATTTACCTGGAGAGTGACGTTATAAATGGACCCGGGCGTTAGTCTTCCGATGGAGTAAGTAGTCATAGGCACCGGAACATTTAGCGAAAATTTCTTAAGGAGGATTCTAGAGGTAGGCAGATACTCGTAGATTGTCAACTGAAATAAATTTCGTGCAAATACTACCACAAAAAAGAAGTTAGGCAAGGATTACCAAATGCTGGTTGATCACAGCGTTATGACCAGTTTCGTGAATCTCTGGTGGTGTCCACGAAACTTCCAGAGAATTGTTGGTTTTATCCAATAGTACGATATCTGTCGGAGCCGGGAGCCAGTGCAGAGCTTAATACATTAATTCTCTCCAGAGTATAATTTTTTGCACTCATATTAATTTATTACGTAGTTGTATTGAGATCACTGCTTATAATAGCAGTCGATGCTATAGGACCACTTGAAGCAGGTAATAATCACTAGTCTGTTTCAGTTTTGGCTAATCAAGCTCACTCACATGCTAAACTTGTCGTAAAAACGTTGCTTGCATACCATAAGGAGATATCTTTCTGAAATGTTAGTCTCGTCTTCTGCAATTCCAATTTCGTCATTTTCATAGAGGCAAACCTCAAATGTTTCCACTGATGCGCGATAAGTCGTGTTTCCTACCAGATTAGAGAACGTGTACGTTCGAAGCTTAGGACCAACATAGACGGAAACGGAAGCTTTACTCTGATAGGAAGCTGAAAGAATACACAAACAATAGTCACATTACGACTGCGAATACCTTTTTTATGCAAGTAAAAATGCTATGATTCATCCTGTTAACGCGGAGATTTTGATGAACTGAGGAAGATGTTCAAATCTAGTCTAATCTGCCCTGATACTGTTTTTATCAGCAAATTCGACACCGTTTATTTCAAATTTTTTTATTTTTTAAATTTTCTTCACTTCGTTTCATGACGTCCATCAATCTCATCATTAGTAAATTTCAACAGCTAATTATCATTTGCTGCTTCTAATTTGAATATGAACGTTTGCATTTTTCTTTATCGTTCAAAGCAATTCAAATAGTTGCCACTCTTCAGATCTTGACCCACTTGTTTGATCCCGATTATATTCACTGCCGTTCTATGACCAACCGGTTATCTGTAGGAGCGTGACGTCAAAGTATGGTCGAAGCCTTTTTGACTCAGTTAAGATTTGCAATACTAGTTCTGCCTATTCCCCATCTCACTAGCCCAGTCAAAACAAAAAACTAGAAAAGGTTTGAATATTAAATTGAATATCAAACTAAATGTAATTAAACATTTGAATGTCATTCAATACCACATTCAGTTAAAAATGTTGATTGTGTTATAGTGTGCTTGCGTAGGCTTCTCTCGAGATTAGTTTAGATGTTTCCACTTCTTTTTTCACCCCTATTTGTGCTAGAAATGCTTCAGTCTCTTAAGCGAGACGAGAAGCATCATGGCCAGCGCGCGCGGCGCGTTTGCGCTGCGGAGGTACCTATAGGAAGCTGGCCGGGACATACAGTATATCAGTGTTTGTGGTAAAGTGATGTTACTCAGTTGTTGCTGGACTGTTATAGTGATAGCGACTACAGCTTTGCGGCTACACATCCGTTGCACGCAACAGCAAATACCAGTATTTATGTTGCAGCTGCAAAGTGGTGTTGTTAGCACTGATAGTGTAGCGACTAAATCTCTACATAACCTTTGCATGCAACAGCAGGTACCACTACTTGTGGCGAAGTGGTGTTGCTCGGCATGACTGCTGCTGAGCCTTCACAGTGATACCGACTACACTCCACTACGGCAGCATGACCTGTGCACGCAACATTAGATACCGTTTGTGGTGCCTACTCTACTTAACTTTTGCATGCAACAGCAAATACCAGTATTTGTGGCGAAGTGGTGTTGCTCGACATGGCTGCTGCTGAGCCTCCACAGTGATACCGACTACACTCCACTACGGCAGCATGACCTGTGCACGCAACATTAGATACCGTTTGTGGTGTGCTACAAAGTGGTGTTGTTCAGCACGACTGCTGCTGAGCCGCTTCAGGGATAGTGTAGCGACTACATCTCCACTCTACATACCTTTGCATGCAACAGCAAACACCAGTGTTTGTGTTGTCCTGCAAACTGGTGTTATTCAGCACTGCTACTGCTGAGCCGCTAAGCTGATAGTGTAGCAACTAAATCTCTACATAACCTTTGCATGCAACAGCAGGTACCACTATTTGTGGCGAAGTGGTGTTGCTCGGCATGACTGCTGCTGAGCCTTCACAGTGACATCGACTACACTCCACTGCGGCAAAATGACCTGTGCACACAACAGCAGATGCCGTTTGTAGTGCCTACTCTACTTAACTTTTGGCAACAGCAAATACCAATATTTATGTTGCAGCTGCAAAGTGGTGTTGTTAGCACTGATAGTGTAGCGACTAAATCTCTACATAACTTTTGCATGCAACAGCAAATACCAGTATTTGTGGCGAAGTGGTGTTGCTCGACATGGCTGCTGCTGAGCCTCCACAGTGACACCGACTACACTCCAGTGCGGCAGCATGACCTGTGCACACAACAGCGGATGCCGTTTGTAGTCCTACTCTACTTAACTTTTGGCAACAGCAAATACCAGTATTTATGTTGCAGCTGCAAAGTGGTGTTGTTAGCACTGATAGTGTAGCGACTAAATCTCTACATAACTTTTGCATGCAACAGCAAATACCAGTATTTGTGGCGAAGTGGTGCTGCTCGACATGGCTGCTGCTGGGCCTCCACAGTGACACCGACTACACTCCAGTGCAGCAACATGACCTGTGCACGCAACAGCAGATACCGTTTGTGGTGCCTACTCTACTTAACTTTTGCATGCAACAGCAATTACCAGTATTTGTGGCGAAGTGGTGTTGCTCGATATGACTGCTGCTGAGCCGCTCCAGTGATAGTGTAGCGACTACATCTCCACTTTGCATACATACCTTTGCATGCAACAGCAGATACCAGTGTTTGTATTGTCCTGCAAACTGGTGTTGTTCAGCACTGCTGTTGCTGAGCCGCTAAGCTGATAGGATAGCGACTACATCTCTACATAATCTTTGCATGCAACAGCAGATACCATTATTTGTGGAAGTGGTGTTGCTCGGCAGGCTGCTGCTGAGATTCCACAGAGATACTGACTACACTCCACTGCGGCAACATGACCTGTGCATGCAACAGCAGATACCGTTTATGATGCCCCTACAAAGTGGTGTTGCTCAGCACTATTGTTGCTGAGCCGCTACTGTTATAGAGTAGCGGTTACACCTCTACTCTACATAACCTTTACACGCAACAGGTAATACCAGTTTTTGTGGCCATGTGGTGTTGTTCAGCACGACTGTTGCTAACCAGGGCCGGACACAGACTTGAAAGTGCCAGTTGAGTTAGTAGTATAATAGTAGTAGTATAGTAGTACACTAACTATAGTAGTATTGTATACTATAGTACTACAGTATACTATAGTACTATTGTATACTATAGTAGTACACTACAGTAGTAAAATATAAACTATATAAAGCTATATAATAGCTATATAATAGCTGTATATATAATATACAATAATATATAAATATAATATAAATATAATATGAGCTATATGCAGTGATATAATAGCTATATAAATACATATATTATAGAATAATTTCTATATATAAAGCAGAAAGTTTGTATGTGCACATTTCTCATAGTCATGAAGGATGAGTGATGAAGCGCATTTTGATCTGTTTGTCATCAAGTCATGGTAAGGAGGGTAGAAGGCGAACTCAAAACAAGTCTGAATCAGAAGAAGGATAAGTTTCGCTACATGAGAGGTCAAGTTCGATGGACTGGTTCCAAACCGGACTGGACCCGAGATGCCAGCTCGTATGTAAATATAATATAAATATAATATGTAAGCTACACGTTTCACTCTGATTCAGATGATATGTAGCTTATCTCAATTTGCACTTTCGAGTCCGCCCTTGGTAAGACCCCACAGTGAAAGCGACTAACAAACGTTCAAATATTTTATGAGCAAACCTTTCGATTTTTGAATGTAGTAATCATCCTATTATTTGAGATTTTCTGCTGAATTCTCCACTTCACCGCTTTCGCCAAGGCGAACACTTCTCTGCCACTTTTAATTTCAGAGATTTTTAATTTCCCGTATTTGTCCTCGATAAAACTCAAATTAGAAACATTTGAATGATTTCCAGCTGAAATTTGCTTATTTACCAATCGGCTTTGAAGATTCAAGATTTTTTCCAGTATTATACAAAAGGTCCACGCCTTGTGGAACTTTCAAAGGCTTTAAATAGCAAAGTCGTACAAAGCGGCTTATCAAGTGAGAAGAGGATATCAGCTTGCTAATTTTCAGAGAATTCAAAGAGGTATTTTGCAAAAGTAAATAACATTTCAAATTGATAAGTGCACTTTCAGTGATTTTGAACTTATTTTTCTAATGTTTCAAAAAGACGAGGGGCTAGTTGATAACAATTACTCATCAATCTTAACATAACAGTAATAGATAGCATGTGATGACAGTTCTGATGTGGTGATTGATTTATGTCTTGGTGGACTGAAGGCAATCAATTTGTTTCTGCGCAATAGGTTTTTGCTCTTTCTCTTTTTTCAAGTCAATATTTCCTAGTTTTGACTATCACCTGCGATACAAATGTCAGAAAGGTTTTTTATTTCAAGATCAAACCTACTTCGCATTGTAGTGATCATCAACCGTTGCTTGGTTGTCTGGTTTGCGAATTCGGGTGGCACTCTCCAGCTGATCGTTGCCTCGTCATTCCGAATGTCTACGATTTCTACTGGATCCGTCTCCAAGACTGGAAAAGTGATAATTTTTTCTTGACAATGCTTGTTGCTAGCGGGACAGATTTGTTCTACTTTTCACATTTGAGACTTATCACAAAAATTGCGGTTGCTATAAACCTGTTTGTATTTCGCTGAAAGGAATCTTGTCGCGTCCTTCGTTTTCATTAACAAAGCCGAAACAGCGCGAAAGATTGATATGAACAGTATTTTATCAAGAGAATGTGTCACAGGGCTGCAAGGTGTCGCGGTTGCGACTTTTTTGAATACTTATAAGGTCAGCGATGGATTGCGAATGCTATTTCGCGAGAGCAAAAAAGAGTAAAGTGAGGCGCTACAAAAATAGTACAGAAGTGACTTTTCGAGCACCTTTCCGGCAGATTTTGGACTGAAACTAATTGCGAGGCTGTGCTGATGTTCATGACGATTTGCTACGTTTTGATATTTATTCTATGGGAATTTCTACGCATATAGTAAAAGAGGGACCATTCCATATACATAGGTATATTCTCAGAGTAGGAAAGAAATTTCGAAGCAAGATATATTTAATGGTGGTCTCAAGAAACACGAAGGCCTTTCCCTTCCATAAACTTCTTCTCTTTTCAAAAATCATAGGTTCGCTCTTTGATGAACATACGACTAACCCAATTCATCACCAACTTGTATTTCGAAAAACTTGGATTACAAAAGTTCATTATAAGTACATGTATTAAATCATCTTGTAGACCATGAGACCCCTATCGCAACTAATTCATGAATGAGTTTTACACACATGGCTGAGAACTACCTTTCCCATATTTTCAAAGAGAGAGCGACATGACTTGTCTTTCGCCGTCAGTTCTTACCACGAGCTAATTTTATGGTAGAGCAGGTGAGTAGTTTGTTAAGTTTATAACTCTGATAAAGTATCTAATCTCTATACATTCAACTCAATTTCTGATATTTTATGAAAGGTCTATGCAAAATCTATCTCTACTTCATTCTAGCTGAAAATTCTGAACTTATTGACTTATGAATCAAGCAGTCGTTAAACTCACTCACAATCAGAAGAACTCGTTACGATATGCGGAATACTGTACAGTAAGATCAATATCAGCATTATCACAGCAAATCAATAAGCGACGACGAACGAGAAAGTTTGTTGAACTGGAGAATGCTTCGCGTGGGCGGGTCTCGCACTCTGCGATGACCGCGGCCAACGCAGGCTTCGCGCGACTGCGAAGACGTAGACGGATTCACACTGGCGCCTGACATGAGGATGTCCAAGGCCATTTTTTGTGCTGATGGGGCACTTTCGGAAATTTTTTTCAAACTGTTATCACTTGAAGCATAATCCTTTTTAGGAGCTGCAAATTTTGGTGCAAAAACAATCTTGTCTGCAAGACACATTTTATTGAGACCTCAGCACTTCCTTTAGGAGCGCGTGTTGTAGAACTCGAGCTCAGCTGCGGCTTTGAAGTGGACAGCTTCTGCATTCAGAGTGAGCAAATAGTTTTTTTCAAATCCAGTGCGAGAAAATGGAGGCGTGAAGAATTATGGAATTGTTATTGCTGCACAGATTTCTTTTTCTGGGGTGTAAATTCAAAACGATTTGACGTCGAAAAAAGTTGAATGCGACTTAGAAAAGCTTAAGCTTTTTTCTACAAAGCCATTTAAAGTACCCTAATTTCACGCGTATAAGGGGCGGGGGATTTTTTTTTTCAAAAATCGATTAGCCCAGACAAACCAAAGGACTTTACAACCAAAGGACTCTATAACGTGCTGTATATTGCTTGTTAGAATTGTGCGATGTAAGGGTTTCTTCCGGAATACAGTGAAGCGGCTGATGTGAGCTGTTCGCTTGAATTCGAAAAGTGCGCCTTATACGCGTGAAATTAGGGTATTAATTGTTAAGATTTAAGAGAGTGCGAAAAAATGAGTTTGAAAATGTTCGAAGACTGCCGGGAACTTTTTTTACGACCTATTATAATAGTCAGTGTGCACTTCAGTTCTATTTCTCTCTAGTTTTTCTTAAAACGCTCTGATCGTTTTGGCTAAAAACCGTTTCCATTTTTCTGTTGACTACCATGTGTGTACTGGCTGCTTTTTTTGCTTTAGCGTGACATACGCTTTATTCTTCACATTAGATCAAAAAACCCATTCATGTATGAAGGTGATACTTTTTTCTCTTGTTTTCGAGTGCAGACGTTTTTGCTGCTTAGTAGGCATTCCTTTGGATCCGTCTGTATCTCACAAATAGAGACTATTTCAACAGAAGCGTGGTCTACAAGGTGAAAGACTTTGAACTTCTGATTTTCTATCCTTATTAGATCTCACGGTGCTCAATCGTTCATTCCAATCAGTTATCCTTCGCTATGTATATTTCGTTTTGCAGTTCTTTGCTGCTTACAGCTTGTTTTGGTTTTCAATAACAATACTTTAGATTCTTCCCTTTAGCGATAGGAGCACCGATTATTTTAGAAACGTATTAATTAGAAACGTTGAAATGGTTATGGGCATGTAGAGTCCTGTCATTCGCTTAAGCAAAGTACAGTGTTCATTCCCTGCAAACAAAAAAAAAAAACAGAATTCTTTTCTTGATTTCACACCTACTAGCTATTTTTCCTTTGCAGAGCAAATATTTGTCCTCGTTGCAAAATGTCGCTGGGAAGCACTGCTCACTGGTTTAAAAGTGTTGATATGAGAGTACTTTATCCTTCATGCAAGCTTGACAAGTAATTGAGACAAGTTTTCCTACTGTATGGCGAATACACTCGAAAATCAAGTCAGATTAGACAAAATGGTTTCATACTTTCATAATCTCATACTTGGGCCGTACATAAGGGCATTAGAGATTTTGCACTGTGACAGTGCTTCACCCTGCATGTGCAGTCTGCAGGGACTTATGTAATCAGTGTCATATGGCGCACTGACTTACCGAGGTTCTTCTATGACTGAAAAACAGTTCGACTGCACAGGCATCTCAAGTGCCTCAAACTTATGTTTTGCTCATTATTCTCAGAGGTTAGATAAATCTGACAAGAGAAGGATACTTGGTGACCGCGCCTTTTGCAGTGATATGCATAGCAGTAGATGCGGTAATAAACACTTACTTTGAATCTATGTTCTTATCTATGTGACTCATGAGAGAAGAGAGACTACTGGAGAAGGGGTCGGGAGACCCGGGAGCACTGAAAAAAGGGTGCGGGAAACCCGGGAGCACTGGAAAAAAGGTGCGGGAGACATGAAAGCATTGGAAAAGGGGTACACAACAGAGGGCTTTTTTAAGTTCGGATAATCTTCCAAAAGCATCCAGTTTTCTTATCCGAATTAAATTAGGAAGCTTAAGGTATCGTTACGACTTCTAGGACTAAAGATACGCATCTCAGCCTATAGCTCGGGCTCCTTGATAAATATCACTTCAAATAAGCTGTGCATTAAACAACAGAGGGCTTTTTCAGTTCGGATAATCTTCCAAAAACATCCAGCTTTCTTATCCGAAGCAAGTATCGTTACGACTCTCAGGACTAAAGATACGCATCTCAGCCTATAGCTCGGGCTCCTTGATAAATATCGATAAATATCTCTTCAAATAAGCTGTGCATTAAACAACAGAGGGCTTTTCCAGTTCTGATAATCTTCCAAAAACATCCAGTTTTATTATGCGAAGCAAATTAGGAAGCTTAAGCATAATTTTAATTTATTTATTAGTTAGCCCTCCTTCCTTACTGAAGAGTTCCGGGGGGGGGGGGCTAATAATAATTCCTTAATTCGAAAATATTAGCTCTAAGAGAGCATCTTTGGGTTCCCCTAGCAACATTACGCTCGCTACAAAAAAAGTAGTGGTCTTGAGCATTATCGGCTCTTATCATGCTTCTTGCAGTATAATCGGATCACGCTAAGGCCGCATAAGCAAAGCACGCAAAAAACAAAGATCAAACCTACAGGCTTCGCAAGGACAAAGACTATAGAACATATTCGTGATTTACATACGGTATAGTTTGCAAAATTGGAGAGCTTATATTTTTGAAGCGTATCCAATTTAT
This sequence comes from Cylicocyclus nassatus, assembly GCA_958299035.1. Taxonomy (NCBI): domain Eukaryota; kingdom Metazoa; phylum Nematoda; class Chromadorea; order Rhabditida; family Strongylidae; genus Cylicocyclus; species Cylicocyclus nassatus. The sequence continues at coordinate 105,280,599 of CATQJL010000001.1, forward strand.
TGGATAGAAAAAGACAATAGTAGTACTCCAACTCCAGTTACCACTGCCACTAGCTTCAAAAACTTGTTATAATCAAATATTATGACAAGCGTAGTACATCTCGAAACCATTTTCTCTTCAGCCTTTGATGTGGTAAAAGCAGCAGATTTCTTATGCTGTAACTCCGAACATGCGTAATCGGACTCATTTACGATCCAAGCTATCTTCGCATCCCAATCGTAAACTGTTTGTACTAAAGATAGGAACTCTATTGCTATAAAAAGAGGTTACACGCCCCCATGGGCGATTTCTGTGAAGCAGAAGGTGAGGACAAGGTGGGTGACTATAGACATGTCTCGAAAGCCGCAGCCGAGCACTGAGCACCTCAATGAGTCTAGTTTTGTCCACTTTCGTTTATACTCCCACTTGGCTTGTGGTCTACACCCCTACACCATACCCGGTTCATACCCCTCGCCTTGAGGCACATGCTTGCCTCTTTGCTATTTCTCTTTTTGTGCATCTCATCTAGCCTCATGCACTCACTATTCCAGCAACGAAAAATAAATCTGATTTCTTGAGTTCTAAAAAAACACATTGTCTTCAGTTAAGCTGTTTAATAGCTACACAAAAAATGGCGCTACCCTTACAAAGGACGAGGCTGCTGCGGCATTAGCTGAACTGCCCGAGGAAAACAGACTACTCAAGCACTTTAGCCAAGAATTTGATGAGCAAGCAAAGGAAGGGCACATCACATTACGTTCATAGCTAATGAAAACTATGGTAGTTAAGAAGCTATATGACTTGTTAAAGGATTTGTGCATTTCGTTGATCCAATTGGGCAGAGCCATCCGAGGAAACACAAGAGAGACACTTCGGTGAGCGTTAAATCTATTAGTGATGACTGAACAGAATGCACAACTGCAAGAATGGCAAGGAAACTTCTGCAAGTGATGGTAAACAACTTGAACTCGTTCAGAAGCAACACAAAGCGATCGAGAAGAAAAGCCATGAGAATCCGAAGAGCAGCTACAGCTCCAGCTCTTCCGAGAGCAATACTGAGATTGAAGGCGAAAGAACGCATGAGAAGCACAACTCTAAACTGAAAAGCTTATCCGAAAGCAATCCTGTGCATGACAAAAATCAGCAGGAAACAAATGTGCACAAGCATCACAAACATCACGAGCATCACAGCCATCATGTGAAGGCCCATGATAATGACACTTCTTTCAGCTCGAGCAGTTCGTCAGAAAGCGAGCCTGAGCATCATCTACACCATGGTCACCATGAGCACCACCACAAGGACCATTGCAGGCACCATGAGAAGAAGCACCACAAACATCATTGGCAAAGTGCCCTCATTGATTAAAAAAACGATCATATGTTGACAGGAAATTTGATCAACCATATATCCATGATGCAGAGTTTGTCCAAGGATTTGTATTAAATGCTAATCCGATTTCTGTGATCTTACTGTGATTTGTCGGTTTTTTTTTGTAAAATGTATTGCAATTGTAAGAATTTATCATCAACGTTGTTTTCAGGAGTTCTTACAGAATGCCTTCTGATGACCTATCAAGAAAAACCCGAACGTTAAAGTGTTTCTAATTAATGTGCCATATACAAGCTGAGCTCTTCTTTTTTCTGATGGCAGCAAAGCAGCTAACGGAAAGTGCTCCTTTTAAGACCTTTCCTAAATTTAGAAGCGCGTCGTCTCAGACTTGGTTTCATAGCAATAGACGACTAGCTTAACATCTATTTATTTCTTTCTCTCCTTTTAATTGGAGTTAGCGTTGCGAAAATAACGACTGAACCATGCATTATTGTATGCAAAGATATCCTTTCCCACCACTTTGAGAGTTTCAATGTGAACAAAAATTCGACACAAACAATCAACACATACTGTTGGAAGAAGCGGGATATCGACTTGCTACAATAAGGAAAAAGCTTATACAAAAATGCGGACATTGGAAGGCCTCTATGCAGCAGATACTAGGCACTCAAGGAGGTTCAGGCTTTGAATGACTAATAATAATAAAGAATAATAATAATCATGATCGTAATGTACGGTATGGATTCTATCTTTTCTGGAATGGCGAATAACACAAGACTTATTTCAAATGGTGATGAATGAAGCTGGAATTTTCATGAATTTTCATAGAAATTTAAATGTTTGCAGTTTCAAATGTTTACAGTTACAAAAACAATCGGATCATCCACTTTTAATCAGCCAGATATTGATAACTAAATGTGGCTATAACTAGTAAAACTAAGTTATGCTATCCTTAACATAAGTGGTATCATTATTTAGTCAAAGGAAAATTATGCAGATGATCTAAATGTATACGAAGACGATTTCTTCCCAAAAAAAAACACTCTGTGCAAAATTTCCTAGTTTATCCACCAATAAATAAACTTGCAGCAGTCACTGCATTGCTCATATTTACAGAAGTCAAATTGGACTTTCTGACCTAACAATCAAAAGCAAAGACCACGCTCTTAATCGTCAACCAAACAAAGCGTTACAAAAGTTCAATTTACGCTGGATTTGTCGTGAACTCATCATCAAATCTGAAATCATATGGTGTGTTTACGTAAAAGTTGTAGTACACCAAGACAACAGCAACGAAATATATGGGAAGAGCAATCCTCGAGAACTGATCTACAGCGCTGATAGAATTTTGCGCCAGACCGAAAGGATCTGTGCGGCGACCCTAAAAAAGTCCTTTTGATCATGTTCAATGAAGAAATCGTTGGTTTCTTACGTTATTCACCATCCAGTAATATAATCGCCATCCGACACTATCTCTGAAAAAATACGAGATTTCTAGCCATCTACGCTTCTGGTTGAAGTATCAATTACTGCTGGAATTCCTCGATCGTTTGTAGATGCCCTTCTTCATAAGACGAGACGGACTGCTTTTGACACAAATGTTGTTTTCTCAGTGAAATCTTCCGCACTCGATGATACATTGAATGTCGTCCGCCATCACTTCGCGTCTGATGTGCTTATTCTAACGATCACATACAAACTTGGTTGCTTTGATGCTATTAGTATGTGGTCAAAAAAATGATTGCGTTACTAAGCCTCTCTATGCGGATGGTGTAAATTTCCGAGCTTTTTGCTTTATCGTCACTTATGGTCACAACAATTATAATACTAACCATTCCTGTTTGCGGTCGAAGATGATCGATATGGAATTTTCTCGGTGGTCGACGATTGCTGTAAACATTGGTGTCAACTGAAAAATTACTTTAAGAACAAAAAGGGGGCAGTTCACCTGAGTACAGCCGTTCTAGGAATTCTTCTAATTATTCGCCGCATTCGCTCCCTCTCAGCCGCTTGTATCTCTGGATCTCCGGTGTTGAACTTAGTGAAGTAATGAACTACAGTAAATTCAACCATGCATATCAAAAGTGTTGTGTAACAGATCCAGATGTAGATGTCCAAAGCGGTTGGGAAGTTCACCTATGACATAGAAAGTTCAATTTTCTAGTGCAGTGCTACAAAACGCGAACTACGACTTTAAGTTCAAATAAATTATGAAACGTCAATAGACTGCAAATTTTGTAGGCTAAGAAGCGAGCTGTACAGTGGACAGCTCACCTTAGGAGCATCTGATTTGCTGTCATTGGAAATCAGCACCATGGTAAGAACAGAAGTGATCCCTGCAAAAATTGGCTGTTAAAAAATTATTGACATTCAATCTGAACAATTTACCCATTCCTATACGATCTCCGGTAGCTTCGCGATTCGTCCAAAGGGCTACCCAACAGAGAAGTACAATCAACGTGCATGGTACATAGAAGTTGATAAGAAAGTATCCGAAATGCCTTTCGAAGTAGAACCTGACTTCTAGAGCTGAATAGTTGCCTAAACTTGCTTCAGCTTTGGAAAGCTTCAGAAGACTCTTAGGAAGCTTTGCATGAGCAAATTCTAAAATTTTCTTACGATCACGTGTCATATTCGTTGAGTTGAACACTTGGAATCCCGTCATTGTGAACTGGGCAAGCTCCTTGATTTCATCGTAGTCCATCTATGAAAAGACAATTATTGTTCCGTTCTTAAGAAAATTGTAGATATGAACTACTTGAACTCCTCTATCCAATCCCACCACTCTCCAGTCGTACAGCAGTTCATCTTCTCCGTATGCATAGGATCCTATCACAAGTCGACATGCCTGAAGGGGCAGTTCTTGGTCCCAAGGTGAATCACTTTCAAGAAAATGTGTGAAGAAAAGCGTGAGATCTCTAAAAGATTTCTTTACCTGACGATCAAGTGGATATCTCCTCATTGACATTGCACACTTGCCTGAAGAGTAAATATATCGGTTTTGCTGAGATGGGAGGACGAAAAAGTGCGGGTGCATCAGCAAAACTGATCGTAGCAAAATCAGAGTGAGAATTTTTCAAAGTCTATTGACCCACACAGTCCCATCCCACCGTTTACCAAACATGACTACATAATCAAGCAGTCACTATATAACCCTGACCTTTGATGGTAAGCCTACTACTGAACAGGACAGTCCCATCCGGATATAATCTCACCAACCGGTTACTAGTCGTCATGGTGTGCGTGTACGACCGAGCACCATTCCAAAAATACTGAAACCTCTGATAGACACAAATAACCATCTCCATCATTCCATCACCGTATCAGGCTTCCAAATCTTATCAAGCATCGCCATGCTCAACGATAGAGATTGCTTGGATCGTGTTCCATTGAATTTTAATCTAGCGTCAGTCCACATTTGTCGAAAATAGCAGTTAAAAGAATATGTCTTAAAAATCTTTTGCTGTTGATAGGAACATCCTCAAAAAAATGGTAATATTTCTCACATCCGTTAGGTCAGATATTGGGCCCATGGTGCGGACGTTGATGTCTATGAATACCGTGGTTTTTTCCACTAAACCATATCTCATTGTAAACTTTTACTCTGAATAGCTTGCTTTCTAGAAGTAGACAACTTACTGTTAAAGCCAGGTCTGAGATGTTGGTCATATCCCTCCAATACCTGGTTCAATAGAAATGTCACATTTTCAGCAACTCCATTCCGAGACGATGTGCTGCTTGAAAAGGATGCAAGGTTGAAAATGTCGATCAAGTCAGAATAAACAAAGAACAACAACATTTTTTGCACAGCAAAATACTGGGTCGGTGCAAAAGTTTTGTCAGTTCTTGAAATGATCCTCAAATCCCGTACAGTGGACATAAACAAACACCAAGTTGTATTTGATCCAAAACTTCTTCCTCTTTCCAGCTGCTATATATCCTGTGTGATTTATTGAAAGAATGCTGAGATAATTGCTGAAAATTACAACTTTTTCACTATGTCCAACTTTCGCTAATTTTCAGAGTTTTTGCATGAAACTTTTGGAGGACTTCAAAATTCAGCAGATAGAAAAGACCTTGAAGTGAACAAATATTACATTCCGCTTATTCTCACCTCATAGAACATAGAATGGCAAGCAGTTCAGGTACCATTCGATGCATCTTTCTCTCCTCTTTCTAACAGTTGTCTTTTCCTGGCGAGATTCGATATTGCGCGGTCGCAGTTTCGCTATTCGACGAGTGCGCACTGATAAATAAGTTATAAAATCTTCATATTTTGACGCTAAAGTTGCTGATTTACTTTGTAAGGTCAGTAGTAGTCATATGAGAGTTTTGAAACCTCAATTCTGAAGATTTTGCGGTGTTTGGTGCAATAATAGGTCATGCGATTATTCCAAAACTCAAGGCTTTTTAAAAACTTATTTGGAAAATCTCAAAAAAGTAGCTGAAAGTGAAAAAATTGCTTTGGTTGACAAAAGGTTTGCCCTACCTGCTGTTTATTAACAAAAAGTTCTCCCAAAAGTTTCAGACAGAATTTTTGAAAATTAGCGGAATCTGGACATGGTGAAAACGAAGGGTTGTAAATTCCAGCGTATCTCAGCACTCTCTCAACGATTCACATTGGCAATAAAGCGGCTGGAAAGAGGACGAAATTCTGCATCGGTACAGCTTGAGATGTTTGTTTATCCTCACTATACGGGATTTGCAGGTCATTTTAAATAACTGACAGTCCTTTTGCACCGAACTAATAATTATTATACATGAAGGGTGCAAGCTGCAAATCCAGTAAAAAAAATGTTGCGTTAACACTTTCAAAATTTACCTCTCATTTTTGACTGAGCTTTGCGATTTTTTAGCGCTCGAAAATCGGACGCTTTCAATCTTCAACGAATTGGCAGACGTGAAGGTAATGAAGAAAAGCAACATTACCAGCATCCTTTTCATAACCTGGAAGCCGAATGTTTTCGAGATATCATGTGAGAAGTTAGCGAGTGGAAGCGAAAAAAACTAAGCTTTCAGTCAAAGGCTAGCGCTGCTGAAATCCGCATAACAAGTGGGTCGAAGCGTTGAAAGACGTGAGGAGTGAGAATAATGATAGGCTAACCTCTAGGGGCCACCCTCCACTCTGAGGCACAATGGAAGCCCATATCAAAATCATGGTTGCCGGCTTATTATCGAGATTCATTGCGATTGAAGTGCATAGATTTTTGCACTAACAATAAGTAAAAGCATCTTTATTCTTACAAAGATAAGAGGACTTGAAGAGGTATCCCCTGCAAGAATCCCCAAAAATCATAGAAGACCGAGAATCACTCGTAGGATTGAATACGGGCTTGTTTATGTTGAAAAACTTTGCCAAGGTATCTATATTTTCTGAAAATCTCCGGTAATCTGGTGCACCACAAAAGGGAAGCGCCCCTTGCGCAAACTTGGAGAGTTGTTCTTATTTATGAACTGGTCTCAGTAAAACTAAAGTAGTGGATTGTATAACAGTGTTCCGCAAAAACAAGAGAACCATTTTAGCTATTTCCTCATAAAAAAAGCACGTTACATGCAAATATAACGATAATATAACGTCTAACTTTTCAAGACTACTACAATATATGATTTCTTTTTGAGAATTGTGGACCGAAATTTCTCAAAGAGCAATTAAGCAGAGTCGAAATCATCCAGCTAGTATTTTGGAATAAAAATCAGAGATGTGATGAGTGCAAAAAACGTAATTGGGTTCTATCGAGATTTTTTGGATGAAAAAAGATAACTTATACCTCCCTGCTTTTTTGCGCCTTTGTTCCAGCAGCAAATCAGTTCTGCGATAGTAATGTATTCATAATGATTGCTGCTGCCTTGCTAACAATGTAGTTTCGACCGAAAAGTTTTTGAAGATATCGGAAACAATTTTAGATCAATGATCTCTATTCCAGAGACTTGTTCAATGTTAGACATGATATGAAACGGTGACCACCAGATCCGGTCAATCCTTTCCCTCCACCGTCTATCTTCCATCTTCCCTTTGCTTCAGGCTGGGAAATTTTGCATATGAAGTTTCGGAACCGTTGGTTAACATTTTTCATGCAACTGCTTTTTATTAGGTCATTCGGAAAGTTTTTTCGTTTTCGCACCTTTAAATTCAAACAAGCACAACTTTTTCTGGATCCAACCTTTTTCTTCCTAATAAATTTCATTGTGTTCAGCAGAATTCTGGTAACATTGTAGTGTTCATGTGCTTTTTTCTTGCGAAATCATCTTAGGGGAATCCATAAAACCTAAAAAGGCATTTTTGACAAGCTAATTTTTATTGGGTCCTATTATTTTTCAATAGGCACCGAGGAATTGGAGAATTTGGTGGCTGGTAAAGGAAGGTCCATAGAGTTCGAAAAATAAACGGGAACCTCGATGCGCAATCAACCCCTTTTGTAAAGGCCACTTTTCTTACATGTGGTTTGACGGCGTCATGGGCGAGGATGACACCTTTCATAGAATATACGTGCAAGTCTGCTCAGTTCTGAGATTTTGACAAACGGTTTTTAGAGCAACATCATACTACTCTGCTCTTACACCACAACCACATCTTAGCAAATTTATAGCGTGCAAGACTAGCAGCATTACATTAATTTGAGTACATCTATCTTTTGTAATGACTTACTCTTCAAGGCCATGCTTGCAATGCTTGTTCCAAATGATTTACCTCACTGTTGCTTATTTTAGCTGTACTAGGCCAATTTTTTGTTGTAATTATCAATCCAGGCCAAAAAAGAATTGCTCCGTCAAATCATGAGAAACGAAAGCAGAGTCAACGCGCCCACAATCGCCCCAAATAGCTTTCATTCTCTAGATCTGGACTTTCTGAAGCAGATCCCAACCAACGTCAAGAAAGACGTGGCCTTAGCAAATGCATTGCGCACAATGATGGCTTCTTTGACTGCCTTACACTCAAGACTGAGCTCAAAGAGTTATTCGAAAATCGCGCTTTCATATGTCGGATTTATAGCCACGTAAAACCTACAAAGCGTTTTTTGCAACTTCGGTGAGATTCTCAGAAACTAGAAGAACTCTTTCTACAATCTTATATATAAAGCTGAATGTCTGTTTGTATGTCTGTCTGTCTGTATGTTTGTGTGTACGTATGTTCCGAATAGAAAATTCCAGTTTTGAACCGATCCGGACCAAACTTGGCACACATACACTTCGGGCCCCGGCGGGTGTCTAGGCTACTTTTCGTATCGATCGATATCGATTTTATCGATTTTTTGCAAAATTTAAGCTACGGGGCTGGGAGTTGGCACAGGGGGGTAATCGAGCATGCTGATTACGAATATAATAATGACAGGGCCGGGCGGAGCCGGGTAAGTCAACTAGTTTCATATATAGCAACCCCTATCAGCCCTCTGGCACTCTCTTAAAACATGGCACCAACATCAAAGGCGCAAAAAGCGAAAAAACTTTCCGAATGACCTAATATTTTGAAAAATTGGACTAACTGAAGATTAGGAGATATGTCTTGAGCTGTCGCCATCTTCCCGAGTGTAGTTTGCAGATGTGAATAGTACTAGGCTGTCTCATGGATTCTTAGCATTTTGCCTTTCTTCTTCTATAAGTCACATCTTCCTGCTTTCTGAATGGGTTCTGCAATTTCGAGAAGGCAAAGCAAGCTCTATAAGATGGAACTTGCACATTCGCACAAAGTTTGTTCTAATTAAAATCAGAAGCCAAAATCTGAAAAGATCTCACTGCTCGAGTAATCGAGAAAAATGAAATCTCCATTCAGAAAAATTCAATGGACTTCCTAATTACTGACAAGGAGAGGATACTTAATCGAAAGCAGCAATCCAGATGAGACATATATCATCTTAAAGCGCTTGAAACGCTGATTCCAAATCTGCAGTTTCTAGCTGCGGAGCGGTTTTGTAGAAGGAGTTATGAAGGGTGTTCCCCTCTGGGGTTTAGGCGCCCTCCAGCGGTCTCCCCTTATCTGTAAGCACTGTAGAGGGGTATCAGCTGATGGCAACTAACCAAATAGTAAGTAACTTGAATGAAGATTACAGTAAAGATTATAGTACTCATATTACTTTTATTATCAAAAGTTTTATGATTTAGGGCTTTAAAGCCATTTGGAAGTTTAATTTAGCATGCGAAGGGGATTAAAAGCTTGACACTCTCTTTATCAAGCACGTCACTTACCACTAGGCCAGTTGCCACCAGTTGGTACTCCTCTACAGTGCTCATAGGTAGGGGAGACCTGGTGGAGGGCGCCTCAACCCCAGAGAAAACAGCCCTCATAACTCCCTCTACAAAACCGCTCCGCAGCTAGAAACTGCAGATTTGGAATCAGCGTTTCAAGCGCTTTAAGATGATATACGTCTCATCTGGATTGGTGCTTTCGACTAAGTATCCTCTCCTTGTGAGATACATACTCTCCACATCAGAACTGATATGTATTATACAGGGTGTCCCAAAAGTAAGTACACACTTTTCAATCGTCAATATCTCTATTTCCAATTGGTCTTTTTCTGCTAGTCAAGTACCATTCTGTAGAGGGGCTTCAACTTAGGTTTATTATCGATCGAATCACCGTTCGCTCTTCATTAATGTAGGATTATGGTAAGAACTTCCAGCATGTGGAACCATGGTGATATATGCCATTTGAAAAAAAAATTTTCAAAAAATCTAAAAAATTGTGTACTAGGGTTTTTGCGCACTCCGATATCACTACACAACTTCTTACGAGTGTTTTCACTTTTTTTGGCGGTGTAATCACACTCCTGACAAATACTGGGAATTCGGTTATTATGGTTTACCTGGATAACTTTGGAAAGAAGCATCACAGTAAAGTAGAAATCTCACATTCGAAATCAACGGCTTTCATTACCATAGTATAAGAGTTTGGGGCTTGTTTGGTTTTGTTCCGAGGCAAAATATGGCTTTCAGTGGTCTAAAATCCTTGTCGAAGTTCCTACACTAATCTTACAGTAGTGAAGAGCGACCGATGATTCGCTCGATACTGTATATCTAAGTTGAGGCCTACTCTATAGAATGGTGCTTGAATGGTGGAAAAAGACTCAATGGGAAGAGAGATATTATCGATTGAAAAGTGTGTACTTACTTTCGGGACACCCTGTAGATTGGTATGCACATTTCTTGAATTGAAAATTCCGATACAAACAGGTCAAAATAGGCAAAAATGCGGAAATATCGCCTTTTTGGTAGTTTCTGTGCTAAAAATGATGCTTCTCAAAATCTGATATTGAAGAAGGCTGAACTTATATGATTGTACTTCCAAAGGTCCATATTATGAAATTACCTATGTAGGAACTACCCAGCATAACTTTAGCGATAACGTGAAAGTTACAATCCGCAGTTTGCAGTACAAGAGAATATTGCCATTACAGTTGCTGCAGCAGTATTGTAGTAGCAGTTGATGCAGCTGTATCGCTGTAGCTCTTTACAGCACAACTGTTGCAGCAACACCAAAAATTATTGTTGTCTGGAGTTGCAACCACATATCAACTCTTTTGCGGTCTTGATATTGTTGCAGCTACATTCGTAGTGGATAACGATAATGCAGCTGCAGCAGCACCATATCCGCATGACTCAAAGTGCAATAACAGCGTAGGTGTAGTTCTTCTATTGTTGCAAAAATAGCAGCGGTGCAACATCATTGTGCTTGTTGCAGCAACAGTGCTGCAGTAACATTGTGCTTGTTGCGGCAACAACAGTGTTGCAACAACATTGTGCTTGTTGCAACACCCCTTGGCCACTTATGATCAGCTCCTAGATAAGTTGCCAGTGTATCGCATCAAAATGTTAATCGCGAACAACTTGTTGAACGTTATTGCAGTTGCTGCAACACCACTAAGACTGAATAAACCAGTGAGGTGTCTAATTTCTACTTTTTTCTTTGTATCTGTGCAGCGTAAATCTGTGCAGCGTAACAGCTACTTAGTTGAATGCAAATGATATAGCGGATTTCATTGCTTTCCCAGCAGCAGGTGCAGCACTTCAGCAGACAGTACAGCTGTTCGCTTCATAAATGCAGCAAACACTCGTCCCTGCAACTCCATCGTCACTTTGGTCTCTAGCTGGGCTTTAGTAAAAGCGGTAGAAGGGTAGCGCAGCCTCACTTGTGTATCGATGCAGTCGAAACCACATGTATGTAATGGTACTACAATAAAGGCATGACTGCTTCATAAATGCAGTGATGACAGATACTCACAACTCCCTTAAAGGCAGCGTACACCCATAATTTGAGTTACTTGATTTTCTAGATCTTTCTATAACGTGTATATACTGGGCCCAGAAGAAGACCAACTGCGTTGGTCCGGTCTCCCAATGTTGCTTCTGAGCGGAGAAAACCCCCCTCAATTTTTTTTCACTCCGCCTCCTTCGGACGAATCCACGACAGCGTAAGCTGCAGTTGCAGTTGCAGTTACTGCTGCAACTGCCGTTGCATCTGCAACTGCAGTTGCAACAGTGCAGTTGCTTTTTGTGGTGTGCCTTCTTCGGGCGACGAACCACGACAGCATATGTAGCAGTTGCAGTTGCAACTGCAGGCTGCCATGCTGTTGCAGCTGCTGGCATGCCGACGGCGACGAGCAGTTTGAAACTTGTCCGCCCCTGAAGTGAGGGTTCCTGGAAATCGGGATTTTTTGAGACTTTTGAAGAATTTTAATGTCATAACTGTAATCAGGGCACGGAAAGGCTCCAGAATGACAAAAACATCGAAGGCGAAATTTTGGGTGTACGCTGCCTTTAAGCCTAAGGCCTAAAGGGCCGGGCATACTTCACGCGATCAATCGCGACGCGATCTGGCAATTAGCCAAAAGTCTTCAGATCCAACACTAACAAGCTGCACATGCATGGTGTGTATAACCTACGCGGATTGATAAAATCCCTTTTCTTATGTACATCCAAAATTTGTTTATAGTGAGTTATAGACAATTGGAATACTGCCAAATCGCCTCGCGACTGAAATCGCGTGAAGTATACCCGGCCCTTGAAGGCAGTGGACAGGCAGAATGGACCCCTGTCAGATTTTGGTAGTTTCGGGTAGTAGACCCCCCAAGTACATCATAGCCCCAAGCTCACCTTCCAATCCATGCGCTAAGTCCTGAAAAAGCGCTTCGAAATTCCACCAATAACGCCCACTCAATGGAAGTGGGCGGGGCTGGTGGAGTTTTGAAGCGCTTTTTTCAAGACTTAGCGCATGAATTGGAAGGTGGGCTTGGGGCTATGATGTAATTGGAGGGTCTACTACCCGAAACTACCAAAATCTGACAGAGGTCCATTCTGCCTGTCCACTGCCTTTAAGGCACACCTCACGAGATTCCAGTCGCTGCGCGATCTGGCACTGCAACGACTCTTCATGACTGGTCGTAAGCGCGCTTTGCATGGGCCAGACTTAGCGCTCTTGCTATAACTTAGGGAAGCTACGTGCCTATGCATTTAGAATCCGCGCACGGTTGACTTGTAAATATCTGGCAAACTGCCAAGTTGCGCGGATGCGGCGATTTGACCAAATCGCCACTTTCATGCGACTTGGCGATTTGCCAGATTTCTACAAATTTATCGTGCGCGCTTCTCGAATGCATAGGCGGATAGCTTGTGTAAGTTGTTGCAATTGGCTTAAGTTCTGACCAAAGGAAACGCATTAACGACGAGCTACAGAGAGTCGCTGTTGTGCCAAATCGCGCAGCGACAGGAATCGCGCGAGGTATGCCTTAGGCCTTACTGCTCTTTTCGCGCATTGAACAAAACCCTGTTGCAGCACCGCTGGCGCTGCTTGCATTTCTCTTGTTGCAACCAGTTGCAGTAAATCAAAGCGGTTTCAACTCATAGCCATAGCTATTTTGCCATTATTGGCCAGTGAATTTGTAGCACAAGATACTCGCCTTCTTGCCGCAGCTTCTCCTAGGGCCTCACTAGCGGCGGTCCCAGAAGTCAGACGCGTGACGGAATTCTTTTCGAATGACGGCGCGTAGAGTTCTCTAGCCTTCGAAAAAATCTTTTGAAATGCTCGCCGAAGTTCTTGCGGTTGCCACGCCCCAAAAGTCTCACTCGGTTAACACATTGACGACAAGGCCGATTTTCGGATTACTGCCATTTCGGACAGGAGCCTTTTTTGCTCTGCCAAACTTACGACCCACCCGTGGGTCGTATTGTCCGAAATGGTAGTATTTTTGGAAGAAGTTCAGAATATGTCTCCGAGAATTTCCCCACAAGGGTTATCGAACGCGCTGATTGCCAAAATATGATTTATTTCAGTTTTTGGCGTTATACGGTAGGGTTACGGTAGTCATTCTGTACGAACCCAACATCATGGACTTTCATGAAAATTCGTGTATTGGGGTTATTTCACGTGCTCATTACGATTATAGTGCCATTCTCACGGTGAGACTACGGTAGCAGTACGGTCGAATTTTCGTAGAAATCAAGAAACTGATGTTAGAAGGTGGTATCAAAACTTGAGACTATCATTTTCGTAATCAGCACGCTACAAAACCTGTATATGCAAAGTTCGAGCTTCCTAGGATGAAAACTGCAAAAAAACAACAAAATCAATAAAATCGATAATTTTTTGGTGGGTTACCGTCAGCCTCTTGCCCGCCCCGTATTACTCTTACATGTGAACTTGATTCTCCAGAAACAGCGTCATTTTGCGAAGAATTTGAGCTAAAGCTTGTGCCTTATATATTAGGTTGGCTCGAAAGTTCTGGGACATTTTCGAACTAGATCTGCTAATTCTCGAAACTTAACGCATATGCATCAGGTAGAGGCACCATTCGATAGAGCAAAGCAAGCTCTACAAGATGGTATGCAAAAGTTCGCACCAGCTTCGACCCACCGTAAGTTTGCACCCAAAATCTGAGTCGTACTAAAATTCAAAAAATCGCGAAAAATTCATATCTTTGTTCAAACAAATTCTACGGGTCTCCAACTTGCTCACAAAAATTGCACACTACATCAGACACTCATATGCACCGTTGGTGTGTTTTTTCCTCATCTATAAATCGAGAAAATGAAAAAATTTTTGTTTTCACAAAAACGAAGCTATGCTGTTCCCACTCATGTAATTATATAGTACAATCCCTTAGAAGTATAACCGTAATTTTTCAGCTTTCCGTAAGCCCTAGTTGTCGAAAAATATTGATTTTAGCACCAAACGCCCGAGTGAGGAGAGCTCAATTCGGTAATTTTCGGGAACTAGAGCCTGTAGAAGGCTGAAAAATTACGATTATAATTCTAAGGGCTTGTACTATATAATTACATGAGTGGGAACAGCATAGCTTCGTTTTTGTGAAAACGAGAAAATTTTCATTTTCTCGATTTATAGATGAGGAAAAAACACAGCAACGGTGCAAATGAGTGCTTGATGTAGTGTGCAATTTTTGTGAGCAAGTTGGAGACCCGTAGGATTTGTTTGAACAGAGATATGAATTTTTCGCGATTTTTTGAATTTTAGTACGACTCAGATTTTGGGTGCAAACTTACGGTGGGTCGAAGCTGGTGCGAACTTTTGCATACCATCTTGTAGAGCTTGCTTTGCTTTATCGAATGGTGCTTCTACCTGATGCATATGCGTTAAGTTTCGAGAAATAGCAGATCTAGTTCGAAAATGTCCCAGAACTTTCGAGCCAACCTAATATATCTACCGTATACCAACCGTAACATTACATTACAGTATCCCGAGCCCGGACTACTCTGGATGGAGCTTCACCTAAGTGCCCCCAATCATGTGCTAGAACCCCGTAGTCCGTCGTAAACTGGCAAAGATAGCGCTTCATGAATCTTACGACCCACCGGTGGGTCGTATTGTCCGAAATGGCAGGACACGTACGACACACCGGTGGGTCGTATTGTCGTCAATGTTTTAATGACGAGCGAGCCATTTTGGGCGGAAGCATTTGGCCCATGCATACGCGCATATGCACAAAATCATTATGTGGGAGTATTTCTGACGCTCGTTTAACACATTGGCGACCGCGCCATTTTGGACGAAACTCCCACTAACGTCCTTCACGCATTTGCCCATGCATACGCGCGTATGCACGAAAACATTATGTGGGAGTCTTTCTGACGCTCGTTTAAACAATATGCGAACTTTTCCGATGAATACATGTATATCACAGAGCCTTACCAGGATCTCAGGATATATCAAGATATCAAGGTTGTTGCATCCCTTCCCCTCCAACAAACCAATAGCTGCATCTGGGCTTATTTAAGAAAAGGATTATATTACCAGTTGTTTTTGCCTGATTAATCCTTGGTCCCAGAAAACAGCTGTACAGAGTTTCGCCTTCTTGTAAAAACATGATCAGCATTAACTAAAATATCAGAAATGGAAGTGGATACCCATATTCGCCATCTAAACTCCTGAACACATGCGGCGATGCCCTGGCTATATGATAACCAGACCATTAGTAGTATTACTGCATAGAAGTTACCTCAGAACTACTTGTTTACACCTGGAAAACTTTTCCAGAACTCATGTAGGTCATCCCAATCGTCACCGAATCTTCCCCGACATCTTGCGGGATAGAAGCCATTTTTGCCGTCAGGATGTCAGATAACACAGAGTGCAAAATCCCAGCAATTTACTCCCTACGAAAACTGCTTCCACAAAAACTGCCCCAAAGTGTTAGTGCAGCATAATTGGCGTCATTTCAACCATCAATATTTGCCTCACGGATACTACAATTCGTTCAACGCCTCATTCTATGCTCTGCGTTCTCATAAACTATTCTTTGCCTTTTGCAGAAATCATTACGCCAAGTTTCTTGGGGTTCGGGTTTTTATTTAAAAGAGCTTTTCTTCTTAGGTATGGCTACTATATCTAACGGAAAAGACTGCGAAAGTATGGTTGTGGATGATACTGACAAGGAGATTAGCGTCAGGGGCGACATTTCTCCGGCAATCGAGGATTCTCTGGATTTGGACAGGATTCATATCTCTCCAGTGCCGAAGTATTTTGGTTTCAAACAATTCAAGAAGTTGCTGGAAAAGTTTGTGAGACTTGAGTACTTTCATCGAAGATTTTTAGTCTAGATGGTTTCAGGCATCTGAAGGGGATAGAAATAAAGAAAGTTCGGCAAATGAAGTTTGATGCCTACGTCAGTTTTAAAACTCCCGAGGACGCGCAGTCAGCGATTTCAAAACTTAACGGTTTGGAGGTGAAGAAGACGGTTTTGAAAGTGCAATTGGCACAGACTGAGACGAAGGTGATTATCTAATTTTATGTCAAAAACTGTTATCGAAGCGGTTTTAGACGTCGTTCGATCCAAGTACGCAACAGATCAAACCAAAAACTGCGAGAGAGAGCGTAACGAAGCTTGCTGATGTACCTTATCCGGAGCAGCTGCAGCAAAAGGCAAAGGAGTCCTTTAGGTCAGATTAATTCAAGTGAGTGTTAGAAGGTCCTAATTCGTTATAATTCAGGGTATGTGAAAGGCTTCTTGTCGAACTGAAGAAAGCTAACGTTGACAGCGCGTCCAGTCTGAAGTCTTCTGAACTTGTGAAAAAGGTCAGTTTACGCACCAGAGGCAAATTCACTTGGGAACTTGTTGTAAATCAAAGCGTTATCATATATTTCAGTTTTTTTTTTGAAAATTTCTGTGCTCTTCTTTTGCGGGCACTGGAATTTGTGTGATTGTTGCGCTAGCAACGAAAACTCATCACACAAAATTCCCTATATTTGCTTGTTTGATTCTCTAACAGATGTTTCGCTAAATGTTGTGCTCTCCAACCATCCGCCACAAGTAATAATAAAAATATTAGGTCGTATAGAACGTTTTGCCTATTCTTCTCATAGATTCCAAAAATGAACGCGAATGCAAGAGGCTGGATTGAGGTGTGTTTCTAGTGTGCGATGGCCTCAGCTGCCAGATACGCTATTCAGCTTTAGAAAATTACGATAAATCAAAAAATACTTAAAAAAGGAGGAAAATTCGCGTTATGCTTGGGTCTGCGAAAGGCTTATTTTTCAATTGTAGACAGCAGAACTTGCAGGAGCTCGATTCCAAAATCCGTTTTATACCCTTTGTATTGTCAGATGAAGCCATATCCGACTATAGCTTGCTCCGGTGTTTGGACCTTTTTTCAAGCAAGAATTAACTCATGGATTCCAAGGTTCAAAAGAACGAATTCTCTAGCTGTTTCGAAACGCAGCCAGCGCCCGTCTTGAAGAAAAACATCCATGATATACATAAACAGTAGTCTAAGCTTTTCAGTACACATGACAAAAATATCGCTGATTGACAGCCACTCATATTTAAGATAGAAAGAAAACAATTTAGCTCATCTTTTATCGGCAGAACTTTCTTTACAACCTAATACATTGCTTTCCATAACGCTGTTGGTGTGCTATACTTCTTGACAACAATGTCAGGAAGCAAAGTTTTACATCAACGGCGTCCTTTTTCACACTCTCTTTCAATTCCTTTCACTCACATATACAACATTTATTCTCTGAAAAAATCTTATTTTTTATTCACTTTGTTTTTCATTATAAATCATAGAATCACGGTAATGTTAATGCTACTTCGTTAGTATCATCATCGTTACAAAAACATATGGGGATGCATTTTCAGAAGCTCGACATAACCCGTGGGATTCTTCTAAGCTAGTAAAATGCCTTATTTACTAAACTTGGCGAAAATCCAGCTTGTTTTCGAAGTATACAACATTTTCCAGAGTCGGTTCTTACAAAGCTTTGCTCCTCTATATTGTACGCTAGCTGGCTTACCCCGGCTCCGCCGTATGTTGAATAGAAAATTCCATTTCTCAACCGATCGGGACCAAACTTGGCACACATACACTTCGGGCCCCGGCGGGTGTCATAGGCTACTCCCGATCGGTTCAGAAATGGAATTTTCTATTCGGAACATACGTACATACAGACATACAGACATATATATAAACAGACATTCAGCTTTGTATATAAGATGATTCGATTCTATTATACCTTGGTTTGGTGCCGGTGACGTAATCTGCTTAAATTTTTCAATGTCTGGAAGCGTCTGAATAGGGGAGTAATTTGTAATCAATCAACTTTCTGAGATTATGGGAAACTGCAGGATTACTTCTGTCTTTTGATGTGTTAATACACATATCTAGGAACTTTCTATACCTTACAGTTTTCTGCCCATGGTAGTGATTCCTTATTACTCCGCGTGTGATGTGATTAGCGTGTATATCTGTCAATACTTCGCTTTCTGCGCTTCAGCAATCATTCAAAATAATCAATGAGATTGTCTGTTGTGGGCAAGAAAAACACCCCTCAATTGTTCAAGTGTTGAGTTGGCGCTTTATCACTTTCTTCATTGAGACTCATCCGTAGTAATGTTTGGTTTTGTTTAGGTGTTGCCATCACCAAAGATAAGGGCTTACCGAAACAAATGTGAATTCACGATTGGTCTGACGCATGAAGGAAAGGTGAGTCTTTAGAGCTTCTTATCATCTCTGTCACCATCTTTAATTGCTTTCCATAATTATAGTCTTTTGATTGATGACCATATTCCGCACAGGTATGTGTAGGATTTGTTGGCGGCAGATTTTCTAACAATGAGCATCACATCATTCCAATCGACGATCTGGACAATATCACCCCGACCACGAAAAGGATTGTTGCAGCAGTGGCGGAATTTGTTCAGACATCAGGTACATCAGAAAGCGATCGCGGTTTGGTCTTTGCTGGACCAGCGCAGTGCGAAATTTCAGCGCTCAATGGCAATTGATAGGTTTGCCGCCGTTTGACGAATTTGCACGCGTGGGAGTGTGGAAAATGCTTACCGTGCGCGAATTTGGAGGTGATGTTATGCTCATTATGACGGTCAACCCATTAGAAGACAAAGTAAAGGAGGAGCTGCTAAAGAAGGAGTTTTGTTCGAAGTTAGTTACCGCTGTTCCCACTTTTCTGTAAAAGAAGTTTATTTAGATTTCTCAACCCATCCAACTTTTCGGAACAGAAATTTCGGGTGACATCATTGTACTGGCATTCGATTGCCAATTGCAGTGATCAGGTTGAATACGAGCACATTGGTGGTTGGTCATATCTATTCCTCTTTTCATGAAACTGCAGGAGCAGTTTTTTTCGTTTTTTAGGGGCTCCGTACATCTACGAAACCTTATTGGGCTGTCGGTTCCGAGTTTCGCCGTCAGCTTTCTTTCAAACAAATAGTCAAGCTGCACAAGTTTTGTATACCACTATAGGTACGTTCGAGGGCAGGGTAGAAATCTTATGTTTTTTTGCATGGATGGAGAGAGTTTTGCTACTGCATGCTTGTAAAGGGATTTGCACTGGAGCCAATTATCCAGCAGTGGAGGCTCGCGCTTTGCGCTTTCCTAGTTTTTGTCTTGTGTTGCTTCCGCATGCCAATTCAACTTGTGGCCAAAGAAACGTTCTCCACATTCATCAAAATAGTATGTTTATATGGTTAAAGACTCGTATCTTTGTCTTATAGGAGAGGCATGTGGTTTATCGTCGCTGGTAGCTGGAGCTAATGGTGACGTGCAGAAATGTGACCATAATGCCAAACGACCAAGGTTAGATGAGGATATCACCACGACGGAAACTTTCGAGGTAATCACCGGTCAGTAATGCTTATCTGGGTGTACATTTGATTCGCTTATCTAGGCTGAGAGTCAGACAGATGTCGTGAAGAGCTCAACTATTTTGCTGGATATATGCTGCGGTACTGGAACCGTCGGCCAATGTGTCCTGCAAGAGTATAGGAGGAAAAATAAGGTGAGCATTAGCGTCAATGACTTTAGTTGGTCCATTCGTATTATCAGGTTTGCTGCATTGGAGTCGATATAATTGAGTCAGCCATTGTAGATGCGAAGGAAAACGCTGTGGGCAATGGGATGAATGAAAATATGTCAGTCTGCTCATTTTCACATATTTCCGAGATGAAAGAATCTAGAGACGATCTCATAATAGCTTTCGACCATTTTGGTTAAAAATTTTAGGTGTCGCTACATTGCTGGAAAAGCGGAGGATGTTTTTTCTTCATTACGTTTTCATATTCCTCCTGATTTCGACTTGCAAGAATCTAACGTTGTTGGAGTTCTGGATCCCCCACGGTGTGGAGTCCATGAGAAAGTTGTACACGGTTGCCGTACGGTACGTCATTTTTGAGATTTATATATGTTTGTTACGTTCGCCGATTTCCTTTTCTTAATCACAGACACGATTTGAGTTTACGCTTCGGAGACCCTGACTTTGCGAAGACGATATATTTTTACAGATGGATAAAATGCGACGCTTGGTTTTTGTTTCATGCAACCCTACCGCAGCTATGAAGAACATTGTTGATCTTTGCCGTCCAACGTTAGTTTCAAGATTTTTTATAGTTGTTTTTCGTTGTTCAAAATCCTATGCGGTTTCGCTTACAGTCGTGCATAAACTGCTCTAGTTTTTCAAATTATTTTGGTATCCGCTCAATTTTCCCATGTAGTGGATCTCCTTCGTAATAGTTGCAGTTTTTATTCTTCGCTTTTCAGACACATGCTTTTAGCGCTATTGCTTTGTTTTTTCTTCTATCTATAATTTGTTGGTTATTTTCATCTCTTCCATTGTTGCGATTGGGTGAGCTGAATATCCCTCTCACTTTGAAGCCTAAGTTACCTCCCTCCCCTCTCTTCACTTGGGACAGAGTGAAAAAGATTTTTTGAGGTGAGAGGACAGTGTGCGAGAGTACATGTTAGGAATCCCAATTTCATGGAGTTCATGGAACGAGCAGTTTAGGGATTGGTGTGGACGGGCTTATGGTCATAAAACAGATGGCTAGAGTGGAGCTTTGACTTGAGCGTGTAGACGATAGTTGGAAGGAGGCATTGCTTGGTTGTGATCATAGTGGCTTAGGATAAGCTATGAAGTGTGATTTTGTGCACATTCAAGGCAGTGTTAATAGGCGTTGACCAAAAAGCTCCTTGTCCGGTGAGGGGTTCTTTGTAGTTTGATTTTTTGGTTTTGAAGAGGAGAGCTTGATATACCAGGGCTGTCGCAATAGGATCTGCTGTAGCAGATTTTCATGAGTTTTAATTTTACATTTGAAATGTGATCGTCTCGAAATAGTTACTGTATGTCCTTCCTTATAGCAGATCCTTTCGCGACAGCTTAGGTAATGCCTCTTCCTTTTTAAGATGGTGAAAAGAGTAGATTACAAGAGACCCCCTCACCGAAATATGGAGCGTCAAATGGAACTCAGCCATATTCCGCATTCCGAATGCATTGAAGTGTGCGGGGCTGAGATTGCGCAACTGCTGCGTCTCACCCACCGTCGCTGGACTAAAAAAGCATGGTACTCCCAGTAGTATATATCGTTCGATAGCTCTTTGATAGTAGATTTTAAATAGAGCTTCCTGTTGATTTTCGTTTATTACGCAAGAGTTGCAAAAAAATCGGTTTTGGACGGTTCCAATTGACGCTCCATTGCTGCGTCTCACCCACCGTCGCAGGACTAAAAAAGCATGGTACTCTCACTAGTATATATCGTTCGATAGCTCTTTGATATCGAAGGGGCAGAGTTCCTCTCGCGATCTACTTTTTTTACCCGTTTATAGAGGAAGGTGTAATTGAATTCAGTCAAGCTGTCAAGCAGAAATATAAGGAACGAGACATACAGTAACAATTTCTAGACGACCAGATTTCACATGTAAAAAGCTCAAGAAATCTGCTACAGCAGATCTTTCTGCAACAGCCCTGGTAATGCTAACAAGGAAACGATACTCGGTGTCCGCGGGCTTTTAAGATGATATGTATACCATTACAGTCGTCTTGGAACACTGATTCCGAATCTGACTTCTGTTTCTGCTAATCGCTTCAAAAATGTTATAATGGATCGCGCGGATTGTGGATGCCCAGTGAGATATGGTCGGAGCGCCAACGCCAACGGTGCACTGTGGTCTAGTGGTTAGTGCGATAGCCCCATGAGCTGGTCCAGTTGCAAGTTCGAGTCCTTTTGTGTTTTTCAGTTTTGCATTGCCTCAATTAACCTTCTTTTGCATCACAGAGCTAAGTGAACACCCTTCCCCTTCAAAAAATGTGAAAATTCGGAAAAATGATAACTATTTGCGCTAAATTGTATCCAATGATCATAGCTCAAGTAAATTCCCTCGAACAAGCTTAATTGAGGTAATGCAAAAGTAAAAACACAAAAGGGTTGGAACCTACACCTGCATCAACTTATAAGGCTATTGCACTAACCACTAGACCAGAAAGTGGCCGCGGTACAGGCCGTTCCAATGACCATATTTCCCTTAAGTAGCCAAACTTGGCTCGAAATTCTCCCATAACTTCTTTCAGAGAAATGATTAGCAGAAACGGAAGGCAGATTCGGAATCAGCGTTCGAAGACGAGTATAATGGTATAAATCACGTTTTGAAAGGCCACGGACATTGAGTATCGTTCCCTTGTAAGTAAGCTCTCATCTTCAAGATAGTTTAAAAAATCACGACGATAAGACCATCTCACAGAGATATGGAGTATTTTTGGCTTGGAGGAGGTGTGGTTCAGCACCAGTAACGCTTGCTTGAAATTTGTACAAAATCACACTCTACTGCGTATCTTAAAAACAAAGACACAATGACAATTTGTTTGAGTGTACAGCCACTATGATCACAACCAAGCAATGTCTCCTTCGACTATCGTCCAACATGCCCACATCAAAGCTCCACCCTAGCCATCCATATTATTACCATGCGCACTTCCATGCCAATTCATCTCTCCTCCATAAATTCCCTCAAATTGGGCTTCTCAACTACATATCTCTCACATTCACAATGGGAAATGAAAGATTAAGTTAGCTAAATTCAAAAATGACATAAATCGACGAAGTATAAATTTATGAGAGAATCGTATAAAAAATTGAACTAGAAATTTTAAATTATATGAAAAACCTTTGAGGTCTTTCTCTCTCCCCTCGCCACGGTCGACATGGCACTTTCTGGATCCCTTTTATTTTTGAGGGTTAAAAACAGCCGGGACCCCTTCACCTTGAAGGGTACCCGTATCCATCAGACTATCGCACCTATGATCTTTTCCATGGTTGGGAAGAAGGAACATATATGTCCAGTCTGCATTCTCATCAATTATGTTCCTTTTCAGATCAAAGAAATACAGCGGTCGGCCATTCAAATTAGCTTCTATACAACCCGTCGACATGTTTCCACAGACACCCCACATTGAGTGGGTCATTACGTTGATGCGTTGACAACTTCACGTCGTTTGTTTCGCCTTGTTATATTATTGTTATGTTAAAATTGTTTTGTTTGCTTGGAACTGAACATAAATTATTTGAAAGATTATTTGAGGCATATAGGCGTTTGCTCGCAGTTATGTCTAGCTTATTCTTTGTTTAAGCATTGCTAAGCCTTATACTCTGGTTACACCATATCAACAAATACAAGTAACGTAAACAAGTGAGCCGTTACAGGTCATCGTATATGTGACATGTCTGGAACGGAGGGTAAGGTATGGCTATTCAAACCTTTCCACTGGTTGTCTTAATTGTAAAAATGTGTATTCTAGGTTATTACTTGCAAGGCAGCCGTAGCATGGGAAGCTAAGGCTCCTCTGAAAATCGAAACGGTTGAAGTAGCTCCACCACAAGCCCATGAAGTTCGCATAAAAGTGAGTTCCTCATTGCCTCGCTTTACACTCATATCTTTCTTATGCATATCCATGCTTCTTTTTTGTTGTAGATTCTTTACACTGCATTGTGTCACACTGACATTTACACACTTGACGGGCATGATCCTGAAGGGTTGTTTCCTGTTATTCTCGGCCATGAAGGTGCTGGCGTCGTAGAGAGTGTCGGTGAAGGCGTCACAGATTTCAAGCCAGGTAAACAGTGATTAATGCATCAATAATGCACTTGAGTTCTCTTTTTTTATTAGAAATATTTTTTATATGACTGCTTATGATCTTTTGATCGTACGCTATACATGTATTCAGCGAAGTCGTAAGTTGCAAATAAAGCGCAAGTTAAAACTATCAGCGGACCAGTCCCTCAGTTTCTATAGTCATGATTGAGTTTTACAAGTAACATCGCGCTGCTTCGTTTTCTTGAGCTTGGCTATACGCTACTATTGATCTGCCACTGTTTCTGATTCAGCTTGATCCTTGCAGGAGATCATGTCATACCGCTGTACGTCCCACAATGCAAGGAGTGCGAGTATTGCAGGAACCCCAAAACGAACCTATGTCAAAAAATTCGGTAAGTTCTAGAAATCACCAATACGAGTCTTGATGAGTGCGACTGAATGTTGGGCCTGTTATTCCAAAACCTCTGTCTTATTACATTTTAGTATACCTCAAGGTAATGGGGTCATGCCAAACGGTACGAAGCGGTTCAAGTGTCAAGGCAAGGAGCTTCACCATTTTATGGGATGCTCTACTTTCTCTGAATACACTGTGGTTGCTGATATATCGCTGTGCAAGGTGCAATTTACTGGTTTGCTGCCTGTTCTTGTTGCGTTTATGCTGTGTGTGGTCGGTGATGCTATCAGAATTTCTGCATTTAGTCTTAACGGAGGATATTCCATGTACTTGTAGTTAATTAATGAAAGTCTCAACGCAGATCAATCCCGATGCACCTCTCGATAAGGTCTGCTTACTGGGATGTGGGATTTCTACGGGATATGGTGCTGTGATTAATACTTGCAAGGTAACTCACATTAGTTCTCTTTTCATAGTCATTGTGTCATTTTAAGGTAGAACCAGGTAGCACGGTCGCTGTTTGGGGTCTTGGAGCTGTGGGACTCGCCGTGATCATGGGCGCTAAAGCTGTTGGTGCTAAAAGGATTGTGGGCATCGACATTGTAGAAAGCAAATATGATAAGGGTTAGCAATTGATCATTAGTTTCGATTGATCGTGATGGCTTTGTTAAATGTTTTCGTTTTACAGCTCGCCAGTTCGGCGCAACTGAATGTGTCAACCCAAAATCTGTACCCGAGGGGCAGTCCATCCAAGCCTGGCTCGTTGAGAAGTTTGATGGTGGTTTTGATTACACATTCGAATGCATTGGCAGTGTGCAAACGATGGTGAGTAGCAAGCCTGTATTTCCACTGATTTTCCAATTCGCTGAATTTTTTTTTTGTTGTCAAAGCCAGTACCTGTACGGTTTTATACAACTATATTATTAGCCTTCATTCATATTCAGCCTATACTTCACTATCATTTGAAACTTTTTATTTCAGCGTCAGGCACTTGAAGCCGCACATAAAGGATGGGGAGTCTCTTGCATCATTGGAGTCGCAGGCGCTGGTCAGGAAATATCAACGCGTCCTTTCCAGCTAGTCACTGGTAGAACATGGAAAGGATCTGCCTTTGGAGGTACTGCTGCTCTTTTGACGTATAGTATACAAGTATCGTCGGTATTTTGTATGTGTGGGGAGCAATCTCTTTGTTATTTGTAGTGTTTCAGTGATTACATCCAGATAGAGTCTCCATTGATAATGTTGAAGCAATCGTTATTCTCCGTTCCTCCTCTTCTTTCTCATTCTAGACTCCGTGGTATAATTCCAGAAATGTCTGCTTATTACGTATTGTCTCCATTTCTATGAGTGCTGTGTTCTATGTTTTGAGTCACTGATGCGAAACATCTCAGCTTATCAGCATTCATTAACGCCTCCATCGCATTTCCCTCTTCCCCTAGTCCCCCTGCAAGCCTGGTGATTCATACTTCCTTTCGGCTTTCCTCTCTTTTTACAAAATATAGATGTGTCACTTAGCGCTGTACTCTCAGGATGGAAAAGTGTCGAAAATGTGCCGAAGCTAGTCGATGACTACATGGCAAAGAAACTCAAGATTGACGAGTTTATCACTCACACTTTCAAGATTGATGTCATCAACTCTGCCATAGATGTGCTACACAAAGGAGAAAGGTAGATTACGTATACCTTCATTCAATCGTATTTTTCAATAATTGGTATCTATATTTAGTCAGGATCGAATACAGGCTCTAATCTCAATTTGATTTTTGTATCGTTTTTTTTCAGCTTACGCTCCGTGATGAGCTTCGTCTGAGTTCGGCTACCTGCTTGCCTTGGTCGCGTGTAACCTCGATTCCATCGTGATAACTTGGTTTTTGTTGACTTATATTTTTAGGTGTCATTAGTTCTGCCCTACATGTCGGGTCTGCTTAAACATTCAGAGATTACTTATCAAATAAAAGGTGAAGATACTTTGTGATGACTGGTTTGATCAGTTTCGATGTGCCAAGGCACTAATCGACTGATAGTATCTACAAAAAGCTCTTTCTATCGTCATCGTAGGTACCACAACTGAGGACGTTTATGCAGATGGCAGCGTCAGTAGAGGACGTTGTAGCTAGTGTGCTGGAGGTAATACAAAATCAGAATATCGATGGTGAAGAAGCAAAAGCGTCTAAAATAAAGGAGGAAGCAAATCAGTTCTTCAAAGGTTATTTTGTTTTCTGATGTTGAAGTGTGATTGGGTGGGGCTGTGGTTCTGTCTTCTTATCTGTTATGCGACTGAAAGAACTGGAAGAGAAGAGAGAATATGGTGTTTTGAGGATCAGACACAGTGTAGTCATTCGGTTTTATTGGTGACAGATATGCTTATCGAGTCTTTCTCATTTGATAAGTGTCCAAAGCTGTGCAAAAGAAATTGGACCTTATTATCATCCATCTGTAGAAAAAACCAGTTTACATGAAAAACGCTGACATGTGTCCGTTTTACCTCTTTGTGGTGTTGATAAAATGCACAGTAATTCAATTTCACGGTTCGTCCTTCAAAGTGCTTGCAGCTGAGATTTTGAGATTAAAGTTTCCTACTAGTTCAGTGCTTCTAGTAAGCAGGTGGAACAGAGGGTAGTAGTCATTTTAGAGCTAGCTCATTCATACATTATAGATCAAGCTTATGATGTCGCTATCGAATTATATACTATGGCTATAGAGCACCACCCCACAGCAGTATTATACGGAAATCGGTAAATTTCGTAGTATTAGTCATGGCCTCCACATACTAGAATACAACTGAAGATTGCAGAAGTATGGCTTATCTCAAGAAAGAACTGTATGGTAGCGCACTAGAGGATGCTAACAATGCTATATCTATCGATCCCACCTATATGAAGGTGTTGTTTGTTTCCTACTTGTATCCGTCGTTTTCCTTACCTCAAGAATCTTGCTATTCAGGGTTATTACCGTCGAGCGACGGCCAATATGGCTCTGGCTCGGTTTAAAAAAGCCTTAGCTGATTATGCGGCTGTTGTTCGAGCACATCCGAATGATGCTGACGCAAGACGCAAACATGATGAATGTCAAAAGATCGTACGACGGATTGCGTTCGAAAAAGCCATCTCTGTGGATCACGATAAGAAAAGCATATCTGAGTCAATTGATCTCAGCACTATGAGTAAGTAATGCCGAGCATTCTGAGTTTCCACGTCAACTACTCAACTTTCAGTCGTTGAAGAAAGCTATGATGGACCTCACCTAGACGATGTTATAACTGTCGAATTTGTTAATGAGATGATGGCGACCTTCAAAAAGCAAGGAAAATTGCACAAAAAATATGCCTTCAAGGTTGGTCACTCATAATTTGAAATTATACATTACCTTTAAAATTTTTCATTTTCTATCATTAGAATTTTCATTTCACATCCTTAAACCAGTTCTTGATTTTGAGTTTGCTTCATCTTTATTTGACTTTGTCTGTGGAAGGGAAGAGCTCACTGACATATCCTTCTTGCGAGGTCTGAATCCAGACGTGCTATCGAACCGTTTCCTTTTTTTTTCACATGGAAAGCTTATCGGTGGAGTTGGTCACTCTTACTTGGAACAATTATTTTAGGGTGTCACGCAGCTTTTGCACCATCTCTGACCCATCTCGAGTTTTAAGGCGAAATAAAAAGATTTAACTGCCCGAGAAATCAAAAAAAATCATAACTTTGTTTCAAAAAATTCTAGAAAAAATTCTAACTTGCTCGCGTAAACACTATCCATTTAAGGATTATATACGCTGTTGCCGTATTTTCTCCTTGGTTAGAAAGCGAAGATTTTCATGTTTTTGCTAGAGCGATGCTGTGCTGTTCCTACATAGATAGTTTTATACTACTAGTCTGTAGAAGTACGAATATAACTTTTCAGCTCCTTACAAGCTTTGGTTCTCAAGAAATATCGAAATAATCGAATACAGATTGCCTTAGTTGGGCGCCTTACGCTAAATTCCATATTTCTCGAAAACTGGTGCCTGTAGAGAGTCGAATTTACATTTGTACTTCTACTGGCTAGTAGTATATAATTATCTATGTAAGAACAGCACAGCATCACTTTAGCAAAAAGATGAAAATTTTCGTTTTCTTAATTTCTAACCAAGGAAAAAATACGGCATTAGCGTATATAAATGTCGTAAATGGATAGTGTTTACACGAGCAAGTTAGAATTTTTGTAGGATTTTTTTCAAACGGAGTTATGATTTTTCCTCGATTTTCCGGGCAGTTGAATCATTTTAGTTTTCGCCTTGAAACTCAAGACGAATCAGAGCTGTTCAAAAGCAAGATAGCCTTTTTATAGTGCTTAATTTGCTCTATCGAACGGTACCTATCTAGAAACATGAAGTTCGTGATTTATTGCGATTGGAAATCAAAACGGACAGAACTTATGGGACAACCTGATAGTAATAGTCGTGGTTATGGGGAGACTGACGGAAGACTCTAACTGAGCCGTTGCCCATGAGCTTCATGACTCCATGGTCAGTCAAGTCCTATACACTCTGTACCTTCTGCGAGTACAGCACTGATCGAGAGCTCGCGTTCGACCTGGACTGAGCCCAGGCGACGAAGCCGTTGCGACTTCCGATCGCGACGACTTGCTCGAAGTAGCGACTGGAAGCGGCGACCAAAGGGCCGGGCATACTTCATGCGATTTTAGTCGCGACGCGATTTGGCAATATTCCAACCATCCATAAGGTAATGTGAGCACATTTCAAATGTACATAAGATAGGGCATTTTATCAAACCACATAAGTTATACACACTATGCATGTGCAGTTTGCTAGTGTTGGATTTGACGACTTCTGGCGAAATGCCAAATCGCTTCGCGACTGTAATCGCGTGAAGTATGCCCGGCTCTTAAGTCGCTCATCGGTCGGCGGCGTGCATACCTCTGACGCAAATTCATGCACTTGCACTTCATGCAAAAACACTCATAAATGGCAAAAATATACATAACTCACAAAAATCAGCAAATACATGAATAAAATGGAAAACACGGTTCAGAAACCACGCGACGGGCGACTTCGCGCCGGTTTGGCAAAATCACAACGATGTCGCCATGTGGGCCATAAACGCCGAAAAGTGTGTAGAAATCCGTCGAGCCGCACATCCATCACAAATGCATAGGGATCCACACACTTAACGGCGTGGCGTGGAACATTTGTCCAAAATAGCAGGACGCGGCCGACGAATCGCATGAGCTCTGCTCAGGGCCTTGAAGGCAGTGGCTCGGCAGATTGACAACTTCGAGGTATGCATAGTTCTGACTCTCCTGGATGAGCTTAGTTCGAAACTGTGTTTTGCAGCTTTTGAAGATATGAACTCGCTTCTCTGGACGTGAAGGCTGCTGTTTGGGTGGTAGGCGGAAGCCCCTTTATAAGCAGTTGGCTACCTGGAGCCAATATACCAGTTGTCGCCGAGATGGGTAGGGTGTTTCCACCCATCAAGACTTTACGAGCCAATCGCTTCCCAGAGGGCGGGTTTTTCTTCCCGCTCAAATAGCACTTTCAACCTCCGGCATTGCGAGTTATCAAAATCTTCAGAAGCTGCAAAGCGTAGTTTGGACTTAGCTCATCCAGTGGAAACGAGAACGATGAATACTCCAACGTCGTCTGCCAAGCCGGACTTGAAGTGGCCTTTAAGTCTTCGCTCAACAAAACAGCTATGTGCTTATGCAATGCATAGATTCCCCCCCCCCCCCCCTCAAATTTGGTACAGTCCACCCTCTGGATCAACAAGAGTGATGTGAAACTTGTGCGGCTCGGGTCTCGCGCGGCCGCCTCATCTGGGCTCTGCAGTTCTGGCGGGCATGCTCTCTGATCACTTTCCCATGCTAAAAGGCAGTTCCGGACAAGACGGTTTTGGAATCTCAATGCCGTGCGAAAGTCGCGCAAGTGCGAGGCCATAACTCTTGATTAGGAGCACGAAATACGGTCGGAAAGTTGGGAAACTGGTGCCCTGCGCGGGGTCCCACCCGTTTAAATAGTGCCCTGCGGCAGAGTACGCATGCCGCCACAGTTTTAAGGCCTCATGCACTAACATCAATGCTGGGGAGGGGATCGCAGCTTTAAAAAGTTTCATATTCTGAAGCTCCAGATGTGTGGACTTCACGCTCTTTACGTATTCGTAATTCCCATCTTCCTTCGATGTGAACATATTAATGGGAGCAAGAAGCTGTACAAGCCGCATTTTCCAACTTTTTGTATGATTACCTGATGATCCCCGGGAAACCCACATTGGAGATACGAGAGATACGAAGCTCTCTTTCCCCTCCTCAGCGGGGACGTTAGTGCATGCGGCCCTAAGTCGTAGGATCCGCAGCGACTTTGCGCCTCAGCCTCGCGGCAGCCGTCCAGTCTGGCTTTGGGAGACGCATGATCTCGTCGTTTTCGCGCTTTCTAACGTAGACCTTCGGATTCGGCATTGCGGATAATCCCAGGTTAGCAAATTTGCTGAAAATCGACTTCTTGCCCGGACAGTGTCTTTGATTAACAATTGAAGCTCTGCTTTCCTCGTGCTCGGGGTGGAAAAGTCATCAGAGGGCACGTTCACGGAAAGTTGCAGAGCCCAGGAGAGGCGGTCGCGCGGGACCCAAGCGCACGAGACCCAGTCACTCCTAATGATATAGAATGCAGCATAAATGATAAGATACTATACTGTGACACTGTGTACACTAATTCGCCTTGTCAATCCCTCTAAAAATAAGCCAAAGACAAGGGTTAATCCTACGTTTTCAGATTCTACTAGATATCTATGCTTACTTCAAAGATCAACCAACGTTAGTAGAAATAGATGTGCCTCCAAAACAACGTTTCACAATTTGTGGCGATATCCACGGACAATTCTACGATCTCTGTAATATTTTCGATATCAATGGTCTTCCCTCGGAGAAGAATCCTTATGTAAGTGTTGAGTTAATCATCCTTTCAGAACACCCGAAATATTGTATCTGTTTCAGTTGTTCAATGGGGACTTCGTGGATCGCGGTTCATTCAGCGTAGAAACCATATTTACAATGTTCAGCTACAAGCTGTTATACCCAAATCATTTCTTCTTATCCAGAGGAAACCACGAAAGTGATGTAATGAACAAGGTAAAGTAGATTTTCCTTTCCGAGTATACTGTTTTGACCACATGTTGATTCAAGATGTATGGTTTCGAAGGTGAAGTCAAGAAGAAGTTTACAAATCAGATGGCTGATTTCTTCACGGAAATATTTTGTCAATTGCCCCTATGTCATCTGATCAATAGGAAGATTTTTGTAGGTTGAATTATTTGTACTCTTTTTACCGCTTGCACTTTCTCTCTTTTTCATTTGATAGCGCACGATTAAGGTTTGTCATGGAGGATTGTTCAAAGAAGACGGTGTTACACTAGACGACATCCGAAAAACAGACCGAGTTAGGCAACCGCCAGATGAAGGAATCATGTGCGATCTGTTGTGGTAAGACGTCATATACCACTTTTCGTTTTCTATAAGTTTTTGTATTTCTTTCCAATTTCGTATTCTCTCAAACTATAAAATTGATAATTCATTCTCAATTTTTGTAGTAGCCAAGTAATAGGACCCTGTAAGGTAAGAGTTACTGGATACTGGACGGTTTTGACTTTAGACCAACAACACAGACACTAGACACTCACGTTATCATTTCTTGTTGCTTCTAAAAGATTATTCGATGATCCGTGATTTTTTTCATTCAGATGTGCCTCTAGGCTAGGGCCCGACGCAGATTATATGAAAGCAGGATGGAATTCGATTGGGCGAAAAAACAAAGGAGATATCGTTTTTGTGGCCAAAAGTTGCGACTTTTTTAGTCGACGTTTCGTTTTTTTAGGGCTTTTTACGTTTAGGCTGAGAGTCAAAGTGGACTTCGTAAAGTTTCGCGAAAGTCAGGGGGGCTTCGTCTCCAAGAAGCCTAAAACCAACTCATGCGGCTCTGATCTGGAATGTGTGCTGTAGCATAGATTCGGTAGCACATGTACATATATCATATCAGTCAAGGACGTTCTTAGTCCTGAGAATGTCCACTTTCATCGGCTCGTTTTGAAATTAACTTACCGATACCTTTGATGCTAGGAATGACTGTTGTGCGTTTTTGAAGGGCGGTCGTTCGTGAAGGGGGCGCAGAATTTTTCGAAAGAAGATAGGGTATCGAGTTGTATCTTCTTTCGTATCAGCGGCGCCTCCGTAAATTTGGAAGCTTTCCGCATTTTTAAAGCTCATAAATAAGGGAGGGCACTGTAGCAAATGTACTGTTTCTGCATACTGGCATTTGCTCCGAGCTGACATCTGCATAAGACACGTGCGGACTTTGTTCTTGATTTGGCTGGTAGCTGTCGAATTCCAAATTTCACGTTCCAGGTCTGATCCACAAGATCTACGAGGGCGTGCTCCATCAAAGCGTGGTGTCGGCTGTCAGTTTGGCCCTGATATCACTGACGCATGGCTGTCAAAAAATGGTGTGCAATATGTGATCAGGTAAGAACAATCGAATCATCAGCTCTCCGCCAAAATTCTATCACGCAGGAGCCACGAGGTAAAGCCCGAAGGATATGAAGTTCATCACAATGGAAAATGCATCACAGTGAGTACTCACTGATTTTTTTTTTGTTCCGCTGATAGATTTTGTTTTGAGGTTTTCTCTGCGCCCAACTACTGTGACCAGATGGGAAACAAAGGCGCGTTCATCACGATAACTGGAGACAATTTGACGGTAAGGCGCATTCATACTGTGATTGCTTGAGCTCTCCATGATCCTGTCGATTCTAGCCCAAGTTTACCTCGTTCGAGGCAGTGCCTCATCCTATGGTGCCGCCGATGGTGTATGCAAATAGTCTCTTCGGCTTTGCCTGATAGATATAGGTTTATTCCTTGTTAGCTCGTATGTTTTGTTACTGTTACTTGTTTGTCTTCGCTCACACTAAATTCCATAGATCACTGTGCTGTTATGGTCTAACACAAGACCTCGTCCTCATGCACATGATGAGAATCAGTCTCTAATCATGTCATATATACTCCTGCGTTCCCGACCCCCACTTAAACTATTTTATCGTATTTACGTTCAGGGTGTACAGTACAGTACCTGCATACCTGAAAAAACGAATCGTTTTTGTGATTGAATTAGCACCTGTTACGTCCTTGTTTGAATGTGTAATGTTGGTCGAAATCAAACCGATAACTCGCTCGAATAGTTTTCGGTGAAATGGCACTGCTCTTTGCGCAGCAGTAGCTTATTTATACTGCGTATAATCTTGATTCAGTCGTCATCCATACTTGCATATGAAAATAAATGTCCAATATGAATCTGTTGAAGATGCGTAGACTGTTCATAGTAGCGCTGTGCGAAACATAAATTGTTCACTTAGAGCTGCAAAGCTGTCGTTTTGCCGTGGCTTCATAAGACTCTACAGCGAGACTACTGCTGTGTTTTTGACTGGCACAACAGTTCAATATTTATGTGATAATTATATAATAATTTAGAGCAGAAAGATATGTACAATAAAGTTTAAAATATGATAAAAGAATGTACTAGATTGGAAGAAGAAAACATTAAATCAAATTTCCTGTCAACATATGATCATTTCTCAATCATCAGGGCACTTTGTTAATGATGTTTGTGATGCTTCTTCTCGTGATGCTTGTGCACGTGGGCCTTATGGTGGTGTTCATGGTGACCATGATGTACGTTATGCTCAGGCTCGCTGTCTGATGAGCTGCTGGAGCTGGAAGAAGTGTTATTCTCATGAGCCTTCACATGATGCTTGTGATGCTCGTGATGTTTGTGATGCTTCTTCTCGTGATGCTTGTGCATATGGGCCTTGTGGTGGTGCTCATGGTGACCATGGTGAAGGTAATGCTCAGGCTCGCTGTCCGATGAGCTGCTGGAGCTGGAAGAAGTGTTATTCTCATGAGCCTTCACATGATGCTTGTGATGCTCGTGATGTTTGTGATGCTTCCTCTCGTGATGCTTGTGCACATGGGTCTTGTGGTGGTGTTCATGGTGACCATGATGTACGTTATGCTCAGGCTCGCTGTCTGATGAACTGCTGGAGCTGGAAGAAGTGTCATTCTCATGGGCCTTCACATGATGCTTGTGATGCTCGTGATGTTTGTGATGCTTCTTCTCGTGGTGCTTGTGCACATGAGCCTTGTGGTGATGCTTGTGCACATGGGCCTTATGGTGGTGTTCATGGTGACCATGGTGTAGGTGATGCTCAGGCTCGCTGTCCGATGAGCTGCTAGAGCTGGAAGAAGTGTTATTCTCATGAGCCTTCACATGATGCTTGTGATGCTCGTGATGTTTGTGATGCTTCTTCTCGTGATGCTTGTGCACATGGGCTTTGTGGTGGTGCTCATGGTGACCGTGGTGTAGATGATGTTCAGGCTCGCTGTCCGATGAGCTGCTAGAGCTGGAAGAAGTGTCATTCTCATGGGCCTTCACATGATGATTGTGATGCTCGTGATGTTTGTGATGCTTCTTCTCGTGATGCTTGTGCACATGGGTCTTGTGGTGGTGTTCATGGTGACCATGATGTACGTTATGCTCAGGCTCGCTGTCTGATGAACTGCTGGAGCTGGAAGAAGTGTCATTCTCATGAGCCTTCACATGATGCTTGTGATGCTCGTGATGTTTGTGATGCTTCTTCTCGTGATGCTTGTGCACATGGGTCTTGTGGTGGTGTTCATGGTGACCATGATGTACGTTATGCTCAGGCTCGCTGTCTGATGAACTGCTGGAGCTGGAAGAAGTGTCATTCTCATGGGCCTTCACATGATGCTTGTGATGCTCGTGATGTTTGTGATGCTTCTTCTCGTGGTGCTTGTGCACATGAGCCTTGTGGTGATGCTTGTGCACATGGGCCTTATGGTGGTGTTCATGGTGACCATGGTGTAGGTGATGCTCAGGCTCGCTGTCCGATGAGCTGCTAGAGCTGGAAGAAGTGTTATTCTCATGAGCCTTCACATGATGCTTGTGATGCTCGTGATGTTTGTGATGCTTCTTCTCGTGATGCTTGTGCACATGGGTCTTGTGGTGGTGTTCATGGTGACCATGATGTACGTTATGCTCAGGCTCGCTGTCTGATGAACTGCTGGAGCTGGAAGAAGTGTCATTCTCATGGGCCTTCACATGATGCTTGTGATGATCGTGATGTTTGTGATGCTTCTTCTCGAGATGCTTGTGCACATGAGCCTTGTGGTGATGCTTGTGCACATGGGCTTTGTGGTGGTGCTCATGGTGACCGTGGTGTAGATGATGTTCAGGCTCGCTGTCCGATGAGCTGCTAGAGCTGGAAGAAGTGTCATTCTCATGGGCCTTCACATGATGATTGTGATGCTCGTGATGTTTGTGATGCTTCTTCTCGTGATGCTTGTGCACATGGGTCTTGTGGTGGTGTTCATGGTGACCATGATGTACGTTATGCTCAGGCTCGCTGTCTGATGAACTGCTGGAGCTGGAAGAAGTGTCATTCTCATGAGCCTTCACATGATGCTTGTGATGCTCGTGATGTTTGTGATGCTTCTTCTCGTGATGCTTGTGCACATGGGTCTTGTGGTGGTGTTCATGGTGACCATGATGTACGTTATGCTCAGGCTCGCTGTCTGATGAACTGCTGGAGCTGGAAGAAGTGTCATTCTCATGAGCCTTCACATGATGCTTGTGATGCTCGTGATGTTTGTGATGCTTCTTCTCGTGGTGCTTGTGCACATGAGCCTTGTGGTGATGCTTGTGCACATGGGCCTTATGGTGGTGTTCATGGTGACCATGGTGTAGGTGATGCTCAGGCTCGCTGTCCGATGAGCTGCTAGAGCTGGAAGAAGTGTCATTCTCATGGGCCTTCAAATGATGATTGTGATGCTCGTGATGTTTGTGATGCTTCTTCTCGTGATGCTTGTGCACATGGGTCTTGTGGTGGTGTTCATGGTGACCATGATGTACGTTATGCTCAGGCTCGCTGTCTGATGAACTGCTGGAGCTGGAAGAAGTGTCATTCTCATGGGCCTTCACATGATGCTTGTGATGATCGTGATGTTTGTGATGCTTCTTCTCGAGATGCTTGTGCACATGAGCCTTGTGGTGATGCTTGTGCACATGGGCTTTGTGGTGGTGCTCATGGTGACCGTGGTGTAGATGATGTTCAGGCTCGCTGTCCGATGAGCTGCTAGAGCTGGAAGAAGTGTCATTCTCATGGGCCTTCACATGATGATTGTGATGCTCGTGATGTTTGTGATGCTTCTTCTCGTGATGCTTGTGCACATGGGTCTTGTGGTGGTGTTCATGGTGACCATGGTGTAGGTGATGCTCAGGCTCGCTGTCCGATGAGCTGCTAGAGCTGGAAGAAGTGTCATTCTCATGGGCCTTCAAATGATGATTGTGATGCTCGTGATGTTTGTGATGCTTCTTCTCGAGATGCTTGTGCACATGAGCCTTGTGATGATGCTTGTGCACATGGGCTTTGTGGTGGTGCTCATGGTGACCGTGGTGTAGATGATGTTCAGGCTCGCTGTCCGATGAGCTGCTAGAGCTGGAAGAAGTGTCATTCTCATGGGCCTTCACATGATGATTGTGATGCTCGTGATGTTTGTGATGCTTCTTCTCGTGATGCTTGTGCACATGGGTCTTGTGGTGGTGTTCATGGTGACCATGATGTACGTTATGCTCAGGCTCGCTGTCTGATGAACTGCTGGAGCTGGAAGAAGTGTCATTCTCATGGGCCTTCACATGATGCTTGTGATGATCGTGATGTTTGTGATGCTTCTTCTCGAGATGCTTGTGCACATGAGCCTTGTGATGATGCTTGTGCACATGGGCTTTGTGGTGGTGCTCATGGTGACCGTGGTGTAGATGATGTTCAGGCTCGCTGTCCGATGAGCTGCTAGAGCTGGAAGAAGTGTCATTCTCATGGGCCTTCACATGATGATTGTGATGCTCGTGATGTTTGTGATGCTTCTTCTCGTGATGCTTGTGCACATGGGTCTTGTGGTGGTGTTCATGGTGACCATGATGTACGTTATGCTCAGGCTCGCTGTCTGATGAACTGCTGGAGCTGGAAGAAGTGTCATTCTCATGAGCCTTCACATGATGCTTGTGATGCTCGTGATGTTTGTGATGCTTCTTCTCGTGGTGCTTGTGCACATGAGCCTTGTGGTGATGCTTGTGCACATGGGCCTTATGGTGGTGTTCATGGTGACCATGGTGTAGGTGATGCTCAGGCTCGCTGTCCGATGAGCTGCTAGAGCTGGAAGAAGTGTCATTCTCATGGGCCTTCAAATGATGATTGTGATGCTCGTGATGTTTGTGATGCTTCTTCTCGTGATGCTTGTGCACATGGGTCTTGTGGTGGTGTTCATGGTGACCATGATGTACGTTATGCTCAGGCTCGCTGTCTGATGAACTGCTGGAGCTGGAAGAAGTGTCATTCTCATGGGCCTTCACATGATGCTTGTGATGATCGTGATGTTTGTGATGCTTCTTCTCGAGATGCTTGTGCACATGAGCCTTGTGGTGATGCTTGTGCACATGGGCTTTGTGGTGGTGCTCATGGTGACCGTGGTGTAGATGATGTTCAGGCTCGCTGTCCGATGAGCTGCTAGAGCTGGAAGAAGTGTCATTCTCATGGGCCTTCACATGATGATTGTGATGCTCGTGATGTTTGTGATGCTTCTTCTCGTGATGCTTGTGCACATGGGCCTTATGGTGGTGTTCATGGTGACCATGATGTACGTTATGCTCAGGCTCGCTGTCCGATGAGCTGCTGGAGCTGGAAGAAGTGTCATTCTCATGGGCCTTCACATGATGCTTGTGATGCTCGTGATGTTTGTGATGCTTCTTCTCGTGGTGCTTGTGCACATGAGCCTTGTGGTGATGCTTGTGCACATGGGCCTTATGGTGGTGTTCATGGTGACCATGGTGTAGGTGATGCTCAGGCTCGCTGTCCGATGAGCTGCTAGAGCTGGAAGAAGTGTCATTCTCATGGGCCTTCACATGATGATTGTGATGCTCGTGATGTTTGTGATGCTTCTTCTCGTGATGCTTGTGCACATGGGCCTTATGGTGGTGTTCATGGTGACCATGATGTACGTTATGCTCAGGCTCGCTGTCCGATGAGCTGCTGGAGCTGGAAGAAGTGTCATTCTCATGGGCCTTCACATGATGCTTGTGATGCTCGTGATGTTTGTGATGCTTCTTCTC
The DNA here is from genome assembly GCA_958299035.1 of Cylicocyclus nassatus. Lineage (NCBI taxonomy): Eukaryota > Metazoa > Nematoda > Chromadorea > Rhabditida > Strongylidae > Cylicocyclus > Cylicocyclus nassatus. The sequence goes on from CATQJL010000001.1 coordinate 105,319,338, forward strand.
GTGGTGCTTGTGCACATGAGCCTTGTGGTGATGCTTGTGCACATGGGCCTTATGGTGGTGTTCATGGTGACCATGGTGTAGGTGATGCTCAGGCTCGCTGTCCGATGAGCTGCTGGAGCTGGAAGAAGCGTTTTTATGAGAGTTCACATGATGCTTGTGATGCTCGTGATGTTTGTGATGCTTCTTCTCGTGATGCTTGTGCACATGGGTCTTGTGGTGGTGCTCATGGTGACCATGGTGTAAGTGATGCTCAGGCTCGCTGTCCGATGAGCTGCTGGAGCTGGAAGAAGTGCCATTCTCATTGGCCTTCACATGGTGCTTGTTCTCGTCATGTTTGTGATGCTTCTTCTCGTGATGCTTGTGCACATTTGTCTCCTGATTTTTGTTGTGCACAGGCTTGCTTTCGGATGAGCTTTTCAGTTTAGAGTTGCCCTCCTCATGCGTTCTTTCGCCTTCATTCTCAGTATTGCTCTCGGAAGAGCTGGAGCTGTGGCTGCTCTTCGGATTCTCATGACTTTTCTTCTCGGTCCTTTTGTGTTGCTTCTGAACGAGTTCAAGTTGTTTACAATCACTTGCAGAGGTTTCCTCTGTCATTATTCTTGCAGTTGTGCATTCTGTCCAGTCATCACTAATAGATTTATCGCTCACCAAAGTATCTCTCTTGTGTTTCCTCGGATGACTCTGGCCATTTGGATCAACGAAATGCAGAAATCCTTTAACAATCATATAGCTTTTTAACTATTATAGATTTTTCCTACCTGTGAACGTAATGTGCCCTTCATTTGCGTGCTCATCAAATTCTTGGCTGAAGTGCCTGAGTAGTCTGTTTTCCTCGGGCAGTTCAGCTAATGCCGCAGCAGCCTCGTCCTTTGTAAGGGTAGAGCCATTTTCTGCGTAGCTATGAAACAGCTTCTCTGAATGACAAAGTGTTTTTTTAGAACTCAAGAAATCAGATTTATTTCTCGTTGCTGGAGTAGTGAGTGCATGTGGCTAGATGAGATGCACAAAAAGTGAAATAGCAAAGAGGCAAGCATCCGCTTCAAGGCGAGTGGTATGAACTGGGTATGGTGTAGAGGTGTAGACCACCAAGCCAAGTGGGAGTATAAAAGTGGACAAAACTAGACTCACTGAGGTGCCTGATGCTTAGCTGCGGGTTTCGAGACATGTCTATAGATGTCTTCACCTTCTGCTTCACAGAAGTCGTCCTTGGGGGCGTGTAACCTCTTTTTATAGCAGCAGAGCTCCTATCTTTGGTCCAAACAGTTTACGATTCGGAGGCGAAGATAGCTTGGATCGTAAATGAGTCCGATTACGCATGTTCGGAATTACGGCATAAGAGATTTGCTGATTACATAGTTTTGCCACATTCATCACTGAAGAGAAAATGGGTTTGAAATGTATTATGCTTGTCATAATATCGATTATAACAAGTTTTTTGAAGCTAGTGGCAGTGGTGACTGGAGAAGTTTGGAGCAGCAGTATTACTGTCGTTTTTTGAATTCGAAAAATTGGATTTGCTCGTGCGTTTTACGTCACTCCAAAAATATCATCTTTTCTCTATTCACCATACTGTATGTAAGTTACAAACGTGTTCTCCGTTCTTTGTCCTTGCGAAGCCTGTAGGTTTGATCTTTGTTTTTTCCATGCTTTGCTTACGCGGCCTTAGCGTGATTAAACCGATTATACTGCAAGAAGCATGATAAGAGCCGATAATGTTTAAAGCCATACTTTTCTTTGTAGCGAGCGTAATGTTGCCAGGGCGAACATGCCTAAATAATACGGTTAACGTGCATTGTAATTTGTTTCTTCAAAAAATGCTCTCCCTAAAGCTAATACTTTGGTTTGTATTGGCTTTCATGGATTTTTTGTCGAGACTAAAGTGTGTCTATAGGCCCCTACATTGAAGAACAACGCAATTTTATTTGAAAGACGTATTTTTTTTTCACTTCGATTGTGCTTCTAGGTGAGTGTAGGTCCTGCCAGTTGAAAGCGTTTCGGACTGCAACACTAGCGTTCAATCGGTTTCAGTGTGTACTATAATACTTTGTAGATAAACAATGTAAGAGACCAACTCTAAAAGGAAACTTTCTAGAATCACTCTGAAAACCATTCAACTGCTATGGATGACCTATAAAAAGCTAAAAACCACTGTGTGTTCAGAAAAGGATATACTTGAATTTGCTGAGCAAGTGTATCTGATCTAAATTTGAGTTCAGGCTCATAGTCAACGATATAAAGCTTTATTAACATATACCACAACAATGAAAGATATTCAACTTGATTTAGGCAAGAAGATATTATGTAATCAACAAATGCCAGAAAAACAACAAACACTCGAGAAGTCCAATCACATAGCATGATGACAACAGCGAATTCTAAGTCAGAAAGGTTCTGATAAACTGACATTGAAATGACTAGATAGAAAGAGGTACAGAACATGAGGAGGGTAGGCTTATCGTGAGCTTATTTACTCTCTTTCCAGTGGCGGTCTCAGGATTTCCGTTCGGGGAAAGGACAAGAATTTTTATTGAAAAAGGTCTTTTTAAGGCTAACGCCACGCATTCCAAAAAATTTCTGAGACCTTTCCCAAGATTTTTGCGGGCCCATGACCCCGAAAATACGGATCAACGCGGCAGCCTCACCCCAAGAAAAATTTTTTTTCAAAGAGCTAATTCAGATTTATAGAGATTTTAAAATCATTTTAGTTACATAAGTACGAATAAATTACTTGAACATTTTTATAGCCCAGTAAATAACCTTCAAACAGATCGAGGCAAAGGGGGGGGAGAGGAGGAGGGATGGCTTCCCTCAGTATGCATCGCATAATTTTCGAATCCAAAAAAAGTCACGGATAGAATAAGACAGGTAGATTTTTTGTTAGGTGGAAAGTAGATCGATTTTGAAGTCTTGGAAAGTGGAACGTTTTTGGATTTTGTAAAAAACGCATTAGCAAGGTTCTTTTACAAGGGCGTACTGCTTCTTGAAAGGGCCATGCTCTTTCAATAATATAGAAAGAAAGATTCTGTGACCGCCACTTTTATATATTTGTAGATATATGAAAGTACACGTTCGACTGAGCAACATAAGAACAACTGCATATGAAATCAATACACGACCTCGTAGAAGCATGATGCAAGGAAAAATCTAACGAAAAACGCAAAAAATGAGCAAACCACCTGGATGAGAAGAAGGGCTTTTGTGAGAGTCTTTTCATGCAAAGGTCCAGCAAACTTCAGTACCAAGTTCAGCAGAGTCAGGTTGTTGATTTCACGCCATCTAAGAATGAGATACCAATTCTCAAGTAAAACATTTTTGTAGAGTGCAAGCATCGACTGATATATGAGAGAGCGAAACTGAGATCAAACAAGACATATTCTTTCAAAATGTGTACACAAACGTAGTAGTATTGCTAGTAAAAAGATCTTGATGCAAGTGTAGCAAAGAAGAACCGAGCCGGTGCACACGAGATGACAAAAACACATATCGAAAGACGATTTTGATTTCAGGTTAACCATCATTTCAGATGCAAATTTAGAGCAGTTTTTTGCAAAAAAAAGATGGAACTCAAAGTTTTTGCGTTTAGCAACTTAGATCCCACCCGTATGATTATGTATGAAGACAACCTTTATTAAGCGAGAAAGTCGAACATTTCTCAAAAATAACGAGCACTTGCCTCGTCCCATCTCTATCAAAACTTCTGCTATGGAGTAGACCAAATGCGGAGAACAGTTTGAGAGTAAAATTTCCGAGAAATCTGAGATCCGATTCTTTGAACTCAGCCATACTCATGCCAACCTAAACAGCAACAAATGGATACAAGGACAATGCATGTGGAGATTAAACATGCCTTATTCGTTTCCGGATTGAACTTCGGCAAGCGATGTCGGGGGCATGGCACAAGCTTGAAGAGTTGTGGTAAAGAGTATAGAAAATTGAACACCTGAAGTATACAAAACTCGCAGAAACCGCAATCAGAATCACAGTCTATGAGAACAATAACGAGCGATGGCCGTAAAGTACCTGTGGAATAAGAAACAGTATCATGGTTTTGCTAAAATGACCAAGAATTGATACGACGGCTAGAGTCATTCCTGCCCAATAACAAAATGTATCACCAACAAAAACTCGTGCTGGATACTGCAACTAGGGTTTAGTGAAAAGTAGAAAAGGGAAGTCGGGCACCACTTACTTTATTGAATTGATAGAGCGCCAATGTACACGTTAAAAAGGGTATCAGAAAATAAAGTGACAGTAAATGGTCCCAATACTGTTCTTCTACACGCGTAACCTAAATGTGAGATTGATTTGATAATACGATCGCTGCATTCGCTTCAGAGCTCTAAATCTATCACCTGTATCAAGTTGAAAAGTACAACGCTTGCACCTATCACCAGAGCTTGCCCGCTTTCGAGACCATTTACACCTAGGAAACAAAAATCAAACGCAAGGAAAAATATGATAGCATAGCATAAGACAATATAGACAACTCACTCACCGGCCAAAATATTGATCGCATTTGTGCAGAAAACCACGACCATGCACATGAAAACATAGTAAAGATGATGGATATTGATTGTAGCAGGAATGCTTTGAGAGACCCATGAAGGTACAAATGGAGCAAGCACAGCCCGCACCATTGTTGAAGGAATAACGACTGTTGTAGACCCTCCTGTAGAGCTCCCAATGACATCATAAATGTAAATAGTCACGAAAGGGACAGCACAAGAGGAAAGAAAAAAGAAACATCAGGAAAAGCAGGTCTCAATAGAATTTGTACCTGACACATAGTACACCATGAGCAGTGGTAATGAAGACAGGGTCGGAAACGCTAATTTGTGACGCCATCTCAGATCAAGAACATCATCAGCAAATCCTAGCAGAATCGCAGTGCAGATAGAGATCAATCCAGACAAAAACGCCAACAACTTCGAGTATGGAAACTCAGTTCTTCAACATGTGTTGATGTAGGCCTCAAACGATTACAAATGCGGACAACTCACTCGCTTCCAAGCCACTCAGCAAATGGAAACGGAATAAACAAGAACATGATGATAAGGTAAGCAGCGGCACAAATTACACCCATTGGCTCTGGGATGGGATCGTCGCTTTTCTAAACATAACAATATGCCCCCAGCTTGGTTACACAAGGAAACAAAGAAATTACAAGTAAGCAAGGAAGCTGCCCATAACAAAATAACACTTGCCATTAGTATGAAACAGATGAAAAAGAAGATAGCAAAATCCAAAGATCAACATACCTTACATTGGTCGTTTCCATACATTTTTCTCTGTATAAATATAGGGATATACTCCTTTATCAGACTACCACAAATAAAGTATCCAACTATAGACAGAATCGCATTGACAACTACAGACAATTCTGTCATATCTACCTGAACGACCTGCTTATCAAACGTAATGTAAAAACTTCTAAGAACTATCCCAGACAACGACTAGCAGTTGATGAACCTAAAATATCGTGAATGATCCACGTGACAAAAGCTTTACAAAAGCTCAGAGTGCAGCAGTTGGCGGAAAGGCGTGCACAAAGGAGTTGGTGTAACGACGGCCTATGTCCACTTTGCTCGTTTCAGAGCAACGGCCGCCGAGCAGAGTATGCTGAAGTTTCCGGAGAACCCGCAGGCCGGTTCTCCGGGACGGTGATTGGATGGGACGCACTGATGGGGGGTAGAGGAACGAACACCTCAATTAGGCACCGCCTTCGCGGACTACTAGTTCCCAACACGACGTATAATAGTAGGACGAAAGGACCAGCAGCCTGCGGAAACGGCGCCTGAGGTGTTCGTACCTTCACCCCCGAGCAGAGTATGCTGAAGTTCCCGGTTCCCGCAGGCCGGTTCTCCGGAACGGTGATGGATGGGACGCACTGATGGGCGGGCATGGTTGGGAGGGCGGTGCCGTCTGGGGATCCTCGTGCATCTCCGTTACCGGAGCGGTTTTCTCGCTTCCGAAGCGACATTTTGCGCCGCGATTTGAGCATTGGCTTGATAGGAGCTATTATCATATGCGAAAAGCTCAAGACCCTCAACTTAGGGTAGACGGTGCCTTTGAGAGCGGGCGTACATCGTGCGATTTCATCTCCTCGCGATTCTATCAACACGACAAGTCTTACAAGTTCATGGCTGCCGATCAGCTTGCATTGTTTGTGATAGTTTTTCCATCCGACTACTCGCGAATAACTACCAAAACCGAAATGCAAGATGCTCGGCATGCAATGACTCGTAATAATTGTCTTGATGGGTTAGGACGATGAAATTGCTTGATCTGTGCCCGGCCCCTGATTCACAAAATCGTGGCAGTCGTGGCGGTTGCGTGCATACGCAGTTTATCGGCACTTCTTTATCTTTCGTCTCCACTAATTATTTCATGCACATGATAGCTCTCAAGTACTCGAAGTGACTGACCAGAGTACTGAAGTGATTTTTTGTTCATTTGCTCAGACAATTGCTGCAGCAGCCCATTTGTCCAATGGCGCTTCGCTACTGAGCCGCGGCGCCTAAACGCCTGCACACGCTGCCTTTAACATTGACGACCGCTTGACACACATGGTGTGTCAAACCTTAACACACCATTTGTGTCGTTGAAATGGCTATTATTTTATGTCGAACCCATCCCGGGGTTTTCCTGTCAGCTGGATCTAGACACAACCTCTTGTTTTTGCCAGCATTCCAGCGTTACTGTAGGTGTACTGTAGATGGAATTGTGCGTAATTTTATCTGGAGAATGTTCACTGGTCCGTAAAAGCCTTGGTCGTCAATGCATACCCTCGATACATGGAACCACGTACTCTGGTAACTTTCACTTTGAGGGCTATGAGGGGACACAACCTTCACCTGGAAAAAAACAGAAGTCATCGGGCGAGGCCCCGGATGTTATCATCCTGACTATTTCGGAACGAATGCTAATGAAGCAAATATAGGGAATAATATCGTTAGTTTATCACAGCAAAACCGAGAATTTGCGTTTTATAGCCTTTTTTACGTTGAAAGGTAGGTTTCTGTGGAATTTTCGCCAGAATTCAAGACGAAATTTCTCTGTTAACCTCTCATTTGACCAAAATTGAGTATCAGAAGTTTAGGAAAGCTGTTGGAGTTATATTAAAAGAGAAACTGCGCTTAAATCTTTCGCAGAGGGTCACGCATGAGAACGCTGGTTTATCTCGCTAATGAGTGGCTTTCAAAGCTTGGGACGTTGTCAGTTCTCCTCGCCGTGTCATGGCGATCAGAATGATATAAATGTTGCAGGGTTTCGTTGAGACCCCGCAGAGATCTACGACCAGAGCCAAATGCCCCGTCGGCTCTGGTCTGTCTCCGCTGCTCGTCTGCTCTCCGCGCGCTGCGCGCTACCGCGACCCCAAAGGCAACGGGAATAGTGTCCACGATTTTGTCGCCGCGATTTGATCGCTGAGGAAATCGGTGGTTTAAGCGACGAGATCGCGACAACGAAATCGTCCGTCGCGCGTGCATGGGCATAGTGCGCGCGATTTCGTATCTTTGCAAACACAGGGCAGTTGCACGCAAACTAAACAGACTGTTCTCGTGCGTTATGCGTTATCCCACTCACTTCACTCTCAGCATAGATCCCTTATGTCGATCGTGATGAAATCGAGTACAAAGAAACATTTTGCCCACCTTTCAACAAATCCAGTTTTCACGAGCTTACCAGCTCTTAGCATAGTGGATCTAACCTGAGAATGTCGGCCCTTGCGAGCCAAGAGCTACTATTAAGACACTCTTCACCAAATTTTTTGGTGAAACAAGCTAGTACGTGGATTTTGTAGTGCTTTAGCGAAGACCCACATTAGACACCTTTTCGAAAAGTCGAGCACAGCATTCCTGCGAAGATAGCGAAAAAACAAGCATAAACGTTTGGTATTGGTGAGGAAGAGAATTCTGTTCTTATACGGATAGCGAAAAAGAATATGCAAACAAGCAGAGTGATAATGTATTAACTCTGCGAGAAGCAAAGACTCCAACACAAAATCAGAAACCAATCCAAAAACCATCTCGTCAAAAATGCTTACACTTTCGAACATTTCATCCGACAATTTAAGGTTAGGAAAAGGCGTCGAAGTAAGAAGTATCGTTGTACATACAGTTAAACAAGTTCCATTTCTTTTTTCAAACAAAAACAACTGAAACAGCAGCGCCTGTCCATAAAAAATCCTCAAAATGTCCCCCGCACCTCAGCGATATCGCCCAGTCGCCCGTGCAGCACGCGCGACGCGACATCGCTGGGCTTTGCCGAAGTCGCGGCGATTATCGCTGCAGAACTATGCCCTAGCTAAAAAGGGTCCGCGATCCGTCGCGCCGGACGAGTATCACAAGCGACGTAGCAGACACAAAGACATGCAATGAGTGCGTAACAGTTGTCATAATTCAGAAATCGCAGCGCGACGGTATCGTGGACACTATGCCCTAGGCCAAACGCGGGGCGCGGGGCATTTGGCTCTGGTACCCTTTTCTTCGCTGTTTCGAACCCAATTTTAGCAAGCTATATATCATTTTGAAGCTCTTGATCTCTATTTTCACGCTGACAACGTCCCAGAACCACATTCTTTGATTTGATCGAGAAATCCGGCAAAAACCTTGTTTTTGAAAATCTCTTGTTTTTCTTGTAGTTTAACTCTTTTCACGCGGTTTTTTCGTGCATTCTGAAGATCTTGCTTCTGCTCATAATGCAGACAACCACCCAGCCCTTACTTCTTCGATTATGGTAGAATTTTCTGCGAAAAATCGTAAAAAGTGCGTTTTTCTTTACCTTGTTCTGTTTCAGTGCTTTCGCAGCGATTTTTTCCAGCTTGGGCGATTGTTGCTCAGAACAATAAGCGCAACAATCCAGACAACGTCCCAGGAAACAGGAACGTCAATGCGGGGGTAAAAATTCACAGGACGCATCAAAAATCAAGACCCCGTGTTGCGAATTGCTGGTCGAAGCGAAAACTTGCACTTTGAAAGCCGCCAATTGAAATATTTCAAACCCTTTTGCAGCGTTTTTATCCGGTTTTCAGCCGTTTCTTTTGCTTTTTATATCCGTTTTACGTCATTTTCTCATCTCTGATCTTCTTTGGACAACCTTCACTATTTATGACGTCAGATGTTTAAACAACCTTCACTTTTGACGCCCTGTCTCTAGACTATCGAAGGTATGCGTCAATGTATTAAATCTACACATGGCTGCGCAAAGCGCGCCATGTGTAGACTTAATCGTTTCCATGACCCAGCGCGGATTTAGCCGGCGCGCATGGTCCATGCTCCCGGAGCACATCAAACACAGTGAACTTGTGATTTTTTGCACACAGTTCTGTCGCGTTTGTGATTTTTTGCTATGTACTATCAAAACTCATATAAGCTATTCATCGCGCACAGATGGACGTTGTTGCACTCGACTGAGACAGTTTGCCATACGAGAGACAGCAGACGGCAAGGTATGATAACGCTCGACCAATAAAACGCCGACGTGTCCGTAGCGACGGCCTTTCTTTGCGTGCGATGAATCGCCTCTATATTCACATCACTTATTGATCGATATGTGGAAGAACGAACAGTTACCTACCTAGTATCATGCGTTCCCCAGAATTGTTCCCTTTTAAACCATCCGTGGCTGCCTTTCGATCGTCTTAACACGTTAACTCCACAAATTTGAGGCGCTTATTCGAAGTTGACATGTTAGAACAATCGAAAGACAGCCTCGTTGATGGTTCACATGACAATTTTGGGAGATACACCTTACTTGAAGGCCGTTCCTTGTGGAGAAAAGTGTTTCAAGCTTCCGGCAAGTTCCAGGCAAGTTCTATATTTTCTAGGAATCACGGAAACAAACGATCGAACAGTTGTTTGCAGTACCTCGAGGAATCTGAAATCCATTCGGTTTTTATGGCTTCCGCTGCCCCTGCTTGAAAACACACTTTGAAAAAATCAAGGTGGGCAGTTACGCCTTTTTCCCTCTATTCAAACTCCAAGGGATTAGGAAGGTTCTTCAGTTACTGCGTCAAGAAGATTCTAGTGAGTGTACACTTTTTCGGATCTGATGAATTTTGGTCAAGTGGATACAAACCGTCTCCGAACCCTTCTCAAAATTGTCCTCTGTTACTGTCAACGGCGTTGTTTGCGACGTTTGACAGCTCTGTCGGTTCTTGTATTTGCACTCTCTCAAGCCGGCTATGAGGGCCATCGAAATATCATATTCACGCCTAATCAACTAATGCCAGCGCCGTCTGCCTCTGCATTTGCTCTTTTGATCTTGCTCCGTTGTTTTTCTACTGCAGGTCTAAGCAGAATCTATATAAATAGAGCTGAATGTCTGTGTCAATATATATTCCGAATAGAAAATTCCGTTTCTGATTCTGTCCGGACCAACTCTGCGCACATACACGTCTTGCCGGGGCGGGTATCGTAAGCTGCTTTTTGTGATTCGTCAATATTGATTTTATCGATTTATTTGCAAATTTGAGCTATGGCAGTGAGTTTGCACAGGAGTGAGAAAATTTTGTAACGTACATTTATTAGCAGCACACACTGACTCAACCAGAGAACCAACATTTTTTGCGCTGTCAGATCTGCGACCCAACTTTTGGTCATATTGTCAAAAATGTGAGTCCCGTGAGAAGAACTCCGAACCATGTATCCAGAATTTTTATGCGGTTGTAAATGTTTGAACTGACATTTTTGTCGGCCGTAGCGCCATACCGCAGGGTTGTAGTCATACGCTTAGAAGTTAAAATGATGGTTATTTGAAATCTCATAATTTGGTGTTTCTGGTGGTGTTCGGATACAGCAGCTGTTATTAGTCTCAAAGTGTGATACGCTGGTCTCACGGTGAGATCTATCTATAGCAAAAATTTTGTTAAAATGTCGGGACAGTTTTGAAACTTAACGAAGCTATATAAGGAACACTTGCACGCAGTATTTCAGCTTCTTAGGCAAAAAAAGCAAAAGAAAACCTATGGATAATTTGAAGACTCTTCCTTTCGTTTAATCGAAGTATGCAGTAAATTCTTACAAATTGTTCTCCCATGTTTGAGAGTTCATAGCGAATTTCTTTCTAGATTTAGCTTTGCAGACAGATCCCAGTATCGGACCGACCTAATAAAATTCGCTCATGTTTCCAATCATGCCGCACAATTTTGGAGATCTACCTCAACTGGCAAAATCATAGCTTTACAAATCATTCAGACCACAGCTGTCATAATGGTCTTGACACCAATTAAGGTCGCTCCAGAGTTGCGCCTAACTTTATTCTAATAGCATCCAAGTACATGAGTGAGCTGTGAGCTCACAAGGGAAGGATACTTGATCGCAGTGACGATTGGGTAAGCGGTGTATACCGCGTATACCGCCACACGGTGATCTCTAAACCGTATTCCATACCTGCTATGACGTCATTCTGGAGGAGTTATAAAGGATTTTTGGTGCAGTGTATAGTGGCTTGGACTGCGGAGCTGGACGTCGTGGGTTCGATCCCTCTGGGATGCCACCCGTTTTGCATTTTTATAAATTTAGCAGGCAAGTTGCAAAACCTGTCGACGTCAAAAAAGTTGATTTTCACAATATGAAGCAATATATTTACATTTATTGGCACTGAACCACCGTCTAACCTAAAAACACTCGTTTTTAGCTTTTTTCATTAAATACTTTACTCAATTTTACATTGAAAAACTCCGATTTCGTTTTATCGATTTTTTGATGCACAATATGTTAAAGGCAGCGTACACCCAAAACAAATGCAACAGCAACTGCAGCAGATGTTGCAACAGCAACTGCAACTGCAATTGCAGCTTACGCTGTTATGGATTCGTCCGGAGGAGGCGGAGCGAAAGAAAAAGGGCGGCGTGAAAGAAAATTGAGGGGGGTTTTCTCCGCTCAGAAGCAACATTGGGAGACCGGACTAACGCATTTGGTCTTCTTCTGGGCCCAGTATATACACGGTGTAGAAAGATCTAGGAAATTCGATAACTCAAATTTTGGGTGTACGCTGCCTTTAATCAACTGCAATGTTCTGTCCACAATTGGTCATCTCTTACCGAGTGTTTTTAGGCTAGACGGTGGTTCAGTGCCATTAAATGTAAATATATTGCTTCATATTGTAAAAATTAACTTTTTTTGATGTTGACAGGTTTTGCAACTTGCCTGCTAAAATTCACAAAAATGCAAAACGGGTGGCATCCCAGAGGAATCGAACCTACGACGTCCAGCTCCGCAGTACAAGCCACTATCCATTGCACCAAAAACCCTTTATAACTCCTTCAGAATGACGTCATACCTTGTCAGATCCTTTCCCATAGTGTGTATGTATTGGCAGAATTACCATTACAGAAGTGAAGCAATTCCGAACAACATCCTGATTGCCGCAAAATGATCACCTCTTCATGCAAAAATTTGGTAGGGCATTCGATTGATTCTGATTATTGATTCTGATTCAGAAAACAATGAAAAAAATTCTCTAGTTTTTTCAGCCATTACCACCACAGCCTCATTTCTTTGAAGAAAAGTCTGGCCCATTCTTCGAAATTTTTTACGAGCAGCCTATTTTGGCCTAATATAAACTCGCCGTTTTTATCAGATTTTTTTACTTCAAAACATGTAAAAACTACTCTCCATCTGAGGAATTTTTTTCCATTTTCTCAGAAATGAAATACATCTATTTGATTCGTATATTTTGAGAATCTTGTGCTTCGCATTACAAAGTTTGTCCCATGGTTTGAATGCGCAATGCTTAGATACTTAGTCTACAATTGCAAAGAAAACTGGGCTAAATTAAGTGTAAAGAACAATTGAAGAAAGTTGAATAGGCTATCTATCTCATTGTTCTCTCAGCCTAAGCTCCACGTAGGTTTTTTATCAGGTTGAAAACAAATTTTTTTAAAGCTTTTCTAGTGCTTGCATGTTCGAATGATTTTATCATATCTTTACAATAACCGCAAATTTACATCTCTATGAATTTGATTTTGGTAAAAATATATGCCCTATTGCTGACCGTACGTCATATCCGCAGGCTAATCTGCATAGCTGTGCAGTCATACGTTCTATGCAGTTATGCTATCCATTACCTACATAGAAAATAGCTGTGCCTTGGTTCTCGAATAACATTTTAACGTACGTTTATGTCTGCATTTCATTGCAAGTCGCAGCTGAGGCAAAAGTATCACTCACAGCTTTTGCGTTTTCATATAATCAACAAGCAATTACTTCCTAATCTCTACGTCTAATTAGAAATCTTATTTACGACTCATTGGGCTGTGGCAGTTACGCTTTGCATTCGATTTCGTCATTATCGTCAGTGGTCGAAAAAGAACTTTTCTAATAAGAAAAAAAAGCGTTGCTATGCTGGCATTCATCGCCTAGGGCATTACTTTTTTTGTATTTAGAGAAAGCGACATATTGGCTAATCTTGTTCTGTGCAAGAATGTGTGTCGACTATGTATCTGTTGCAGAAAATTTCTTGCCATTTATATCCACCTGCAGCTGCAAGTCGTCCTCGCAACGAAATATTTATTGATCTTTCTTGAGTGTTAGCGCTACGATGGTTTTTGTCTGTGAAAAAATAAAACGAAAAGAAGGGAGTGGCTTTTCTTTTTCTGCTTTTTTTGCCATGTCGCAAAGGTGAGGGAAGTCACGCATTATACCAGCAATCGACAGTATTTTTGTTACCACTTTCCTCACAGCGTGAATTCTGAGGAACCCGTCTACTTCCGCTTGATTTTTCTTGATTTTGGAAAAGTTTCTTTTGTGTTGAGTTAGACACTCATGCTCGTCAGCTCGTCAGGCAATTTCCTCGGAAGTTAGTAATTTTTTTTGATCATTTGTTTCTGCAGTGCCTGTGCTTGCAATATTCAGATGGCTTTTTGCGTGGAATATGATATTATTATTCCAGTGTAGCGACTATGTGCTTTCCACGAGGAAAATTCCATCATCAGTACGATAGCTGTATTTTGCATTGGTTGAAAAATATGTTTGTGTGTCTTATTAACCCCGCTGTTTGAAGTCGTCAGAAAATCTAGCTTTCCATATGTAAGTACGTTTTAGCGGGGGTGTGGGTAGATAAAAATGGAGTGAAAGCGAAAATGAGGATGGATATAATTAGATTCAAGATATGGTATATATTGGTTAGTGATGGTGGTGTTTCTCCCTCTGTCTAATGTTTTCGCATCCCTTCTTTTCAGTCTGTTAAAATATTTTTTCTACGAAAACAATTTAAATGCAAATAATCAAATTATGCTTAAGGAACAACTGAATAAGGAAGAAGAATGTCACTATATTGTTATCTCATTGAATGCTAACAATATGAACATTGAAAGGACAGAGTGTGAACTTTTTGAAAAAAATTACCTGCCCTAATTATGTCGGTTCAAATTACTCCCTTGAGCACTTTTTCAATATGCTAGCTAACGCAGCACTTTGAGAATCGAGCTGCTCAGGCGTCTGGCTGATTTTCCGAGGCTGCCATTGCCGTTTTTTATTTTCCGAGCTGTCAATTTCTGCGTCTTCAGTATGTTTCAGTTTTCCCGGAACATCTGCGATGCTTGCGTCAATGCTTGATGTGTAAATAGCAGATGCTTAGTCAGTCTCTCTGTGAAACTTTGTGCTCTTTAAGAGCATATGCATGCGGTCTTGTGAACTCTAGCACAGTGAGCAAGCACACAGATTGGAGGGCTTTTTTTTCTGCTATGGCATGTAATTGTTGAAAGTGCTCTAACGCTGTTGATTTCCGGAGCATGCTGCTCGTGTGACATGCATGTACTTTTGAGTGGCACTTTCCTGAAGGATGCACTAGAGTAAACGAAACTTTGTCTGGTTTTTCATCTGCAGTAGGGAGCTGCTGGACCCATTATTGAATACTCGCCTTTTTCAAGCTTTTACAACGCTTTCTCAGCGATTGCGAAAGCTTTTAGTATCAGGTTACGAGTCAATAATCTTTTAGATTTCTCAGTGCTGTTGCCCTACAGCAACCTGTAAATCATCCATCTCATCTAAATGAACTTCCCAAGTCATGGACTCAAAAAGATGCCCCACGACTTTTATATCAACTTTCATTCAAAACAATTATTTTTGGTGTTATTTGTTTGACAGTTCGTCAAATAGATACAAAAATCAGCTAGAGTTGCAGCTTGTCATGTGTACTAAATATGGCTCAGGCGGCTTTTAACACATCTCAGCAAACAAATCCGTTCATTTTTCTACATTTCGATATCAGCATTCAAATGTACAAGAAACGAAAGATATTGGACCTGCAACATCAATATGCTTACCCACCATTAGAATTGATGGTAACGCTAACCATCTTATTGTTAGATGTTTTTGAGCTGTCCCTATTTGCAATCCTTGTATGTTAAGAAATAATAAAAAAATGGAGAAAGTAAGAAAACTAAAGGATGTCAGGAATAACACGGTTTTCTTCATATTCAAGAAATTTGAGTAAAGCATCATCTCCCGATGACCTTGGCATTGAATATGCAAAATATCCAGAATAGTTTAAACACTTGATTTTTTTGTTTGTTTTCGATTTGAAGGATCGAAAGCTGTTCTCGGCAGTGCACGCTTTTTTGTCTGATGTACAGCAAGTGGATTCAGACGATCGTGAGTCTAATCCATGTGTCTCACATTCAGATTATCATTAGATTTATTGCTTCCACATGTTTCTTCGTTTTTCTTCTCTTATACACCATGATGAGATCTGGGTTGGCCGTCAGTGTTTGATACTTGATCTAGGAAGAGGGCAAAGTTTTCTGCACAGAGTTTCTTTCATCTGCGAATTTATGAAGTTGGTTTTGTAGCTCAAGCACATTTTTTTTGAAACAGGTTCTTTCGAGGTTTTCTCCCCAAAAAACTTGTTTTTTTTTTTTAAGAAACAATTTTGGACTGTTACAATGGTACTGTAGTGGTACTGTAGCAGTAGTGACCCATGGTTCCATATTTTCATGTTCTGCTTAGCTAGTGAGAAATTGCGGTTTTACCCTTACCAAGTTTCCTTTTTGAATCAATGGTACTTGAGGTGCCGTTCAAATTCCTTTGTGCGTAAGGCGGAAGGTTAGCCTTTTCTATTTCTTTGTTTTTGTCGTAATTAATACTGACTGCAAATTAGCGAAGTGGAAACTTATGTTTGACATCGATAACTACTGAATAGAATGCCATAGAATAATGCCCTTTAGTTCTTCAAGCAAAGGCTTCCAGAAAACTTGCACTTGCAGACTGTAATGTTCTTCAAAACCTGTTCTGGTTGTTAGAGCATTTCATCTGAATGACAATGATTAATCGCTGTGGCTGGATACGAAGCTTCTTGCAATGTATTAGGCTGTCAAGAAAATAATGTCGTTTTTCATTTCCTTCCTTCAGCAAAGCAAGCCGAGTCAACCCGAAATGGATTAAGAATACTGTTCGATAAAGCAAAGCAAGCTCTACAAGATGGTGTTCATAATTTCCACCAGGTTTGATTTATGGAAACTCGAACTCAATATCTAAAGAGTTCCGAATGCCAAAAAAAATTGTATAAAATTCCCGTTCAAAAATTTCTGGGGGCCTCCCACTTGCATACATCTATGCTTTCGATATCAGACATATGCACAGTTGCTGTATTTTTCCTTGCCTAAAAACTTAGTAAACATCTTCGTGTTTTACTCAAAGCAGTGCTGAGCCGTTCTCACATAAATAACTCTATGCTATAATCCTGGCAAGTATAACTGTAGATCGGCTCATTGCGAGCCTTAGTTTTCGAGAAAGTCCGATTTCAGCGCTGAAACTGAGAAGAAGGCAGCTGAATTTGATATCTCTCGAAAACAACCTCTCGGAATAGGCCAAAAAATTGGAATTATACTTACCTAGGCTCGTAGTATAGAATTACTCATGTGAGAACGGCTCAACATTGCTCTGAGAATATCACAAAAATTTTCTTCATAGTTTCTAGTCAAGAAGAAAATACAGACAGCAATTGCATATGTGAATGTTGATATCGAAAGTATAGAGACGTTGGAGGACCGTAGAAATTACTTAACGGAGATCCGATTTCTTCTCGATTGTATAGGCATTTAGAAACCTTTATATAATATTTTGGATGTAAACTTTCCGCGGATCAAACTTGGCGCAAAATGATGAGTGCCAGCTTGTAGACATTGCTTTGCTCCATCGAACCTATCCGTTACGCCTTTTTAAATTGCCCGGCTTGGTTAAAAAACGACATTATTTTCTTGACAGCCTAATATTTTAGCATTTGGTTGTCGATTTGAATCGTCAAAAAGAGATACAGAAAAATAAATTCTAAGGGTGCGCACGGGGATAATTTCTCTTTCGAAGGATCAGCAAACCTTTTACTGGCAGTAGCGCAGCGAATTCTCAAAACTGTCGTTTGGCTGTCTATTCTCCTTATTTTCGTCCTAATTTGAAAAGAAAACTCTGTTGCTTGCTTGGCAAGGCTAGTACGAGAAATGTAGTAACCGCATTTGAAAAAACCGTGCTTTTGCTTTACGCTTTGTACATACAATTAGAAATTCATATAAAGCTTGCATAAACAGTGCACCCTTCACCTGATAGTTTCCACAGGGCTGGGCACAGCTGGCACTGAGTCAAGCTGGACATCGTTTTTGGGACAAAAGGCAAAAGAAATATCGTTTTTGTGACCGAAAAGACACAAAAATTGCGACGTTTTTTTGGTCAACGTTTCGCTTGTTGTGGGATTTTTACGTTTAGAATTTAGGGTCAAAGGGGACTTTGTGCTAAATTTTCAAGATCGAAGGGGACTTCGATTTGAAATTTACCTGGTGCCAGCTCGTGACGAGCCCTGTTCCAATAGCAAAGCTTTCCATATAGACTACGGTTTTTTTGCTGGTATATCAAGTCATAACTTTCGAGCAGAATCGAGTACCTAGTTGTGTGCATTTGATGCAGGAGATTCATTGTCCCGTGTTGTAAGAAGGAACCTTATGTGAAGTCTTAGGGCCGCATGCACTAACATCCCCTCGGGAAGGGGATCGCAGCTCAAAAGAAAGCTTAATATTTCGAAACTCCAGATACCTGGATTTCACGTTGTGTACCTATCCGTAAGTATTCGTACTATCCTTCACCATGAACATGTTGAAGAGGAGCGAGAAGCTGTACGAACCGCATTTTCCAGCTTTTGTATGATCCCTGATGATCCCCGGCGCTTTTCTCCAAAGTCATTTTTCTTTCTCCGAAGTTAACGAAAAACCTCCAAATTTGTGCAGATTATCTAACCCGACAGTGCTAAGCATGTTGCTGATAAGAACAAATGATGTTTTGAAGTCATGAAATTTTCGATGATCCACAGGTCGAAATTTGAGGTTTACCGAAAAATTCGACTTTTCAAAAACTCATTCGTTCTCATTAGCAACATGCTTAGCGCTATCGAGTTAGATAATCTGCACAACTTTGGAGGTTTTTCGTTAACTTTGGAGAAAGAAAAATGACTTTAAAGAAAAGCGCCGGGGATCATCAGGGATCATACAAAAGCTGGAAAATGCGGTTCGTACAGCTTCTCGCTCCTCTTCAACATGTTCATAGTGAAGGGTAGTAGGAATACTTACGGATAGGTAGACAACGTGAAATCCGGGTATCTGGAGTTTCGAAATATAAAGCTTTCTTTTAAGCTGCGATCCCCTCCCCGCGGGGATATTAGTGCATGCGACCCTTAGCTGTAAAAATGGGACAATTTTTGCAAATCAATGAATATACTCCAATCTCTAGACAAATCATGCGGAAAAGTCAACCTTTCATTATTTTATCCTGTCCGCACGATGGTATTTATTTTTTGTTTTAAGATATAAAGGTAGTTTAGTATTTTTACTGTCGCCGTTTTTTTCACAGCAGCTAATTGCGTCAATGTCCACAAACTTTGTTTTTTTTCTAGTTTGCAATCTCTATGCGTTTTGCGTACCCTGAGGTTGCAGAACAAAAGATAACATGACCTAAATTTGCACTTTAGGGGAACTTATAAGTGGAGCGAGTTTGGTTCTTGCTCCCTACTACTAAGTTAATTTCAGCTAGGAAGCGGGGCATGTAATAGCATCGGCGATATTGCGAGGGTGTGCTGAGTACTCCATGGTCACTTAGTGAACTCTGATTTATCTTCTTTCTGATGAAAATCTTCATCTTCCTCACAACGGAAGGTGAGCATAGCCTTTTCCAGCTGCTCAAAGAAAATTCTTTGAAGAATTTTTCGAAACCCCTTGATAGTTTTTCCATATCCGTTCGTTCACCAATCAATGATCGGGTAACAGCTGTTCGTTTCGGCCGAAACCAAGCTGAGGCGGTGTAATGCGTCAGGAGAGGGAAGCTGCTGCCCAGCACTTGTCAGAATTTCTCCTTTCATTTAGCCCGTTGTTTTACTGCAGTTTTACTTATCGAGAGTCCTTGGCAATTACGGAGTCAAAGTTTACTTTCATCTATATAAAGATGATGACTTCATCATTACAAGTAATCTTTTTGATTACCGTGCTCACAAATTTTGTGCTTTAAAGTCACAAGTAAATAAAACCTCTAAAATAAAACCTCTTTTGTCTATACAAAATTCTTATCAGATGATCAAAGCACTCCGAGCCTGATCAGATATTTTCTCGGAATAGAAGATGCCCTTGGCTCTGATTTCGAGATTGAGCCTTGATCTTCTCTCTTAAGCTTATCCCATTATAAAAAGCCGATTTTTTCAGACCTCTAGAACTTTTGAAAAATTTCCATGAGGTTCTAAGGAGAACTTTCAGGCTTGGGGTGGTCCTCACAGGCATTCGGAGGCGCTAAACACTTTTCACTGTAAAATAAAGTTCAGCGCGTCATAGGTTTTTGAAAAAAAAATCCAGAAATTGCCTTTATTATGTGATAATAAATTAATAATAATTAATATAAATTTCATCCTTTTTTTATTGCCCAAGATGAATTTCTGAGTGTTGATAGATTCTTTATTGCCTTCACTAACTTTTTCATCTACCTCTTTCCATCATTTTCTTCGCAAGACTGCATGTTTCCATTTCAGCCTTAGAAGACATAAATGAGCTTTTTGTGTATCAAAACGGCAACATTTGAAGCAAATGCATGTCTAAAATATTGCGAAAATCGCTTGAATGCTCGCAGCCATGAAGAGAATCGTGCTTTGTGCAAAGGGCAGGGAAAGCTGAAATTGGATCCGATGCAGTGGATGCGCACACGCTTTTTTTGCTGAGAAATTTTTGCAGATTTTCCGAAATCCATGCCTCTCGTTTTGCTCAAATTGTCACGGCTGTAATGCATTTTTGCATAGCATGTGGGATGCACATGTTGTTTGGCTCAGCTTGGAATTATCTTTTGGATAATTCTGAGTTTCTCGACTCCATGAAGAACCATTTTGTGCGAAATTCCCATCCAATTATCAAACATTTTGTTTCATCGTTGCTTGTTGTTGTGTACAATGAATATTTTCATTCTCTAAGCCTAGAAAATCGAAATCCACTCAAGTTTCTCTTTGTTCTTGAGACCATTTCGGAGTCATTTTTGGAATTTATGAGTGCAAATAAATCTTCACCTATAGCCATTGCTTTATGCTTCACTAGGAAAATCTTTCGCTCTTAGTCAAGCATCGTAGGCGCTGGATGGAGATGGAGAAAATTGTGCTGCCATTCATATTTTATAGTATTGCCCATGGCTTTAGAGTCTGTTAGAATAATGCGAAAGCTAAATTCGCAAGGCCACAAAATCTCTTACTTAGGTTTGTACTGAATCTCATGTGCTTTACTTCCATTTATCGTTCGTAGAAATTTGAAAATATAGTAATGAAAGCTATTTCCATCTCCTACAGTGAATGAAAATTCATCCAAACCTGAGGTTAGAGTAATATAGTAAATTTACTGAGACAGCTCTTACGATTTCATTCATGGGACCTGCTGACGAGATAGACATTAACAGACACAGACATTAAGTATACTTCCATAAAGGATCATGTCAATCACGTTATGAGTTAATCTCATTGAGATTCCGTGCAGAATTTATATATCTTGACAACATCTTACGTTCTGATATTAGCTTTAACCTTAATAGAAAAAAATTCCAGCTCTATCAGTCAACTGAAGTGATTTTCAATACACACTGACGTGGCAATTTGCAAAAACCATCTGAATTCTCGTATTATTTGAGATTTACATGCAAGGTTTGCTGCTCGCCCACAAAGGCAACGTCCACCCAAAATGGTGGTTATTGAGATTTTTATGCCTAACAAGCGGGGCCCATAAGTATACTTGCCCAACTCGCGCAGTCAAAAGTTGTCCAAAGAGAGAGAATTGCTTCCATCCAAATTCGCTTCGAATGATTCGGCACATTCGCCACTTTAGCTCCTCCCCTTTGAGTAGGCGTGACGTTCGCCCCGCCCCTCCGTTCACTCAACCAATCACCGTTCCGGAGAACTAGCAAACTAGAACTATTCCGCGGAACGGGATTGCCCTGGTTTTCGCAGAGTCTCGACCTGATATTGAATGAGGGACATGAGAAAGCCATGGAACGACAAAAACGTGGAAGTCGAGAATTGGGTGGACGGTGATTTAAATAATTAAGATTATGACAGGGAGCAGTAGCAGAGAGTCGATTGTAAATAGGCCTTCTATGATTTGCTTTGAGCAACTCTGCTTTATTTGATACTCAGCCCAATTTTTGAAATGCGTTCGTTCATAAGTCTGTGCGGGATATTTTGGGTTTATTCCGGCTTGTAGATATTTTACATATGGGGCTCTCATAATGGTTTTCTTTATGTTTTCCATTTTTTTAGCGGAAGCAGCAAGCTAATCACGTTCTTTGTGTAAATAACAGAGAAGGGTGATGATGTAAAAAGGGTCTTGAAGTGAAGTGCTAAGTCACTAAAATGCTATATCACCGCTGTTTGCCAGCAATTGCTTCGAGGGGGTCTAATCGATGCTTAGCAAAAAACTTTGACAAAGTCCTCATCTTACAACTATGCAGAATGTTTTGTTTTTTGTCATTTCGTTTCTCAGCTTCTCCAGCCATCTGTAACACAAGAAATGTGGGCAAATTTCTCAAATAGCAAGGCACTAATCAGGCGTTGCTTGATGTCGCCTTTTCAGTGACATCACTTTTCGTGCCCTTTTGAGTGCTAGATGTTCTCGCGTATTTGAGACTCATCTCCTCCTCCTACTCCTCTTCTCCTCTCGCTAACGATGTTTAGATTCAAATAACGCATTAACATAAAGTCCTCATTGTCTGCTGATTTTCGAAACTCGTCTGCCCCCATGAAGTCAGTTGGCACTTGTTTTTAGTTATAGGATGCATTTCATAAGCAGCTAAGCTCTTAGCAGTCAGCTGCTCGCCTAAAAAAAGTGGAAAGGGTTGGAAATTTCGGCAAACAGCTGATTGAAGCTCTGCTTACATGTCTATGTCAGCAAGCTCCTCACAAATCGTCCGTATGCCTTAGAGCCAACTGGAATCTTGATACTGAGACCTTACTTACTGTCATTTACTAGGCGTACCCCAGAAAAAAAAGCATTGTCATAGCAGCCACTGTCATGAAAGTTGAATGGACAAAACTAGGCAACTCTGCGAAAAGTTTCTGTGCTATTTTGATCAATGTATTTTCGTGAAAATTGCACTCACGGCTTGATCCTCCACAATTTTTCTAGCTTGCAAATTCTGATTGTTAATATGTGTAACTGCTTGGTCTAAACTACCTTTCTACCTTTGTAGATGTTTTCCACCTTAAGGGCATTCATGAGCGAAGTGCTAGGTTTTAGAATGATTTATCTGCAATCATAGGATTTGCTTCGTGAGAAACTGGAGCTACTAATTTTGATATAAATTCAATTTAGTTCAACTTGGATTCAGTGATTCGAGTTTTTACCTCTTTCATTTTTCTAATCTGATGCTTGAATCCTCTATGCTGCAAAATGCTTAGATGGTGAGGAATTTCCTGCCATGAAAAGTAAAAATGACATAAAAATTGTTCTGATCGTGGAGCTGTTAGCATACATTTTCAGTAAGAACGTTGTAGCCAGAAAGGCATGTATAGGGCATTCGAAAAATTGTGACGATGACGCAACAGCGCGCGACACGCACGCGCTTTCTGGAAACCGGAATCTCTTGGTTTTTACATCTACTCCAGTGGTTTTTCTGCTTACCTATGACAGTATCTATACACTGGAAGTGACTGAGCTGAGCGTTGAGGTGATACCTTTTCGAATGAGTGTTTTATGCTCCTGTGCGCGCAAAGACCGCAGCCAAATCCGTCGTCACGATTTCATGAATGACTTATATTTTCTGATTCCTGTTCCAAACAAATTCCTCTTTTTGGAACTTGGTATACTTTATGACTTGGGACAGTACAGTGACTACATTCGTTGATGCTTGAGTCAAAGTCGGATGGAAAGGCTTGCTTATCCACTGTGCGTGACGACCTATCTATCATGCAGAAGAGAGACGGAATCTGTCTATCTTACCGGATTATTTTATGAGCTGTTGAGCACTCTTTCCCACTTTTCCCAGAGTTATGTGTCACAGGGTGTCGCGATACTTATCTCCGATCCAGATTTCTTCCGCTAAAAGAAGCTGAATAACTTCCATTCAGTTTCGAAATTTTAATGTACCTAACTTTCAGGTATGCGCTAAGCAATGGCAGACAAGGAAGAAACATCTGGAGGAGAGCAAGATGACATCTCGTTCCTGAGAACGGTGAGTGAAATTTAATGCTGTAATTGTATAGGCTGTTGCATGACGAAGGCGCAATGTTTTTGGGTGCGAATGCGGCTTTATTAGCCGCAGAGCGCATGAGGCGCAGGATCTACATTGGTGAAGATACGCGTTCGCGCCTGCTCAACTAAAACTGCTTCTGCGCCTTCGTCATGCAGTAGCCTTTAATACAGAATGACCTTCTGCATTTGAAAAAAAAATTGGGAAAATTACCTAATGGTCATTTATGTTTTATTGATTTAGAGAATCAACTAGAGCTTCAAAAAATTGTTTACATCTGGAACTTATACATCTTAGGTAGTTACTGTATTGAAGACTCAATCAAGCCATTCCCAAACGGCAGATCGTGTCATTCAATCATACCAAAAAAATTAAGTCCCAATTCAAGCGAACCAATCACCGTACATGCGAAGAACATTGATTGGTACGCTCAAAGAGGTACGGTGTGGGTGAGCGAAAGTTTTTGGCGCGAGATCTGCCTGTATTACCTGCCGTCTGGTGCAAGCAATAATCTCGTTCAATGGCATGGTAAATTCTAATCGTCAATGATTGAAGGCAGTGTCTGGACAAACCTTAGTATCTGGACTTCCCACTCCAGATACTAAGGTTTCAGATACACTTCTCAAGTCCAGTTAAGGTTTCAAATTCAGATGCTAAGGTTTCAGATACACTTCTAAAGTTCAGATACTAAGGTTTGTATGGACACTGCCTTTAATCATTGACGATTCGACTTCACCATGTCGTTGAACGAGATGATTGCTTGTACTTAACCTACATGTACTTTACCCTAGCTACCATCACCTGCTTTTTACTCCAATGAACTCAGTTGCGCGCATAATGCGCCACTTAGGAATTCAAATGTACTCATCAAATTTATGCAATGGCACAGAAGACTATGTTTGTTTCACTCTAATGTATTTTGCAAATACATATGTAATCGTTGTTGAAGTTAACTCGGCAGTATTCTTCAAACATCAAAGCAACTAAGTACGCTAGGCGCAGAGTGTGGTTTTATTGAAGCTCTTAACTTGTCTTCTCTTCGTCAACGATTACAAATACTTGGGAGATGATAGTCTTTAGTGAAAGTTTCAGCATATCATTTGAGTACTCTAGCTCTTAGACTAAAAGCAATGCATTTGCTTTCTTCATCTTATGCACTGCGTTTTTTAAAATAATACACGATACTGAGGTTCTAGAACGTCCTGTTGCTGTTTTGATGATAGACATAAAAAAAAGATTGATGCTGTAGACAATTTCAGCAGTCAAGATTAGCTTTTCTTACTAATTCAGCAGACTTATCGAAAAGAGACCAAAGTGATATCCGGAGTTCTCCCTTCGTCGTTTCTCCTTCAAACTTCTAAAAAGGATTGAATATCGACGCTTGATGCCGGCTATCTCAATTTACGCAAAGTACTTAGTCAGTTCACGACAGAAGGAGTTCTTTTTTCATCTGAAGACAGAATAAGTAGGTATCTATCCGGCTTCTTGCTAGTGATTCTATCCATACTCCATCCGACTTATAGCGAGAAAAACCGCTTTCAAAATATTACAATGATGGGTCCAGCATAGCAATCAGTGGAAATCCGATTACTGGATTACTGCTTGAAGATTTGTTGTAAGGAATATAGTTCGGAAATAGAGCTGGGACTTGGTTCGTTCACAGTATTGTTCATTAACTGCATATTATTGTCGAATATAACAAGCATTTTTCGTCTGATTCGTCAAATGCTGGACATTTTTCATTTTTCCGGTGCGACACTAAACTCTTCGATTTATTTGAAAACAAAATATTATAAGATTGGTGCAAAACTTCTGCCGCCTTATTTTTGAAAAATCAAAACTTCTTGCTCTCTTGACGGATTCGCACAAGCTCAAAAATAGAAGAAGTCACTTTTCTTTGCAACAACGCCTCTGCTGCTCTTCAAATGGCGAGTTTTTGAGAGAGAAACACGAGAATACAATTACATTGGCTTCGTTAATTTTTAGTTAGTGCGCCAAAAAAATATCCATCCCTTTTTAACTGTGCAAAATTTGTGCTGAGCATTTCTGTGAGAAGTCATGATGTTTGAAAAAAGTGCCAAAAAATAAAAATCGCTGTTGTATCGCTTGCTCGATCATAGTTCCCTACGGAAATGCCCAAATAACACAAGTTCTGCATATTCTGAAAGGGTAGGTCAAAAGATCTATTACTGCTTGCTCTATATTTCATTACAAGCTCAGAAGTTTTGGCGATCTAACTCAAAATTACGAAGCTGATGAGATTTTATTCTCCTTCTCAAGAGCTTCCCATTTCAAAAAGTGGCAAAGGCACTGTTGGTAGTGCCTATGGGCAAACATGAACTAAGCAGATATTCCATATGTCCTCTTATCTGTCCTCTTATAAACTAAGCAGATATATAAAAGTAAAATTAACGTAAACTTAATTATAATTTTGACGTCAGCAAATGGACCCCGGACAGGCTTCGGATGATGTTCTTAGTTGCATTTCTTATTCATTTCCGATCATGAAGTGCGGAACTAACTCTATGTACATATAGGCACCGATATTCCCGGAAGCGGAGTGAATCATCATTGTAGAAAAAAGTTTGATAGCTCCCAAGCTGCCACATTCTCGCTGTCACATCGATGGCTGCTAAGTCCTTCACTTTACAAAACATGATTTGCTACAGTAGCTATTATGGACAATTAACCTTGCATAAACTGTGGGGGGGGGGATGCCAGTCTCTATTCCAAGGTTCTCCTTTCTTGGAACATCATTTGTGCTCTTTTGTAATGGAATGGAGTGTACTTTTGACTGGTTTCATATCCATGGAAGAGAAAATCAGTCTTTTGACAAACATTGAAACATTTTGCCTTTGTAGAATATTTCCAAAAAAGGCCACTATTGCAGCTATTTTTGAAAACTTACGTCGTCGAATTTGCATGTCATCATAAACTGCATTTGTCTATGCATTGCTTCCATCTCGCGCTTACGCAAATCACTTCCTTTTTTGTGTGTTCCTTCGTTGCTGCCCCCATGAATTATTTATACGATTGGGGAAACAAGACGATAAAGGCCAGCCAACAGCATTGTGCATTTGGGCGAATCACTGGATATCCGCGTTGCAATCACGCTCTCTCATGCCCTAGTACATCCAGTTCTTTTGTGTCGCTCTGACGTTTGAACTTTTGTTTGTCTGAGCTCTTGGGTTCGAACAGGGGACAGTTCATATTTAAGATTGTGCGCATTTTGAAAGAGTGCTAATTTGCTCCTTAGACAAGATAGCCGAGGTTTTTCATAAATTCTTACGGCTAGGAATGGAAATTTAGCCTTCAAAATTTAGCTTTCTAACTTCTCTCATTTCTCTTCTTTATCGTTTGAATTGTTGGAAGCGTAGATTCCTGCTTCCCACCCTTTCCCTCCCCACCCCCTCCCAGCTTTCGAATAATCCGTTGGCGGATTCTTCTAACATCGTCATAGGTTGCGCAAACGGGTTAAAGAGTGGCCGAGAGCTCATGCATCCCGTCACCCTCTCTCACTTCGATCTTACGACGGAAGAGGGAGTGAGAGAGCCCTAAAGAGGATAACGAGACTTCACTTGCAATGCCGTCACGATAGATTCACTACTACTGCTTGAAATAAGTCATCATGATTTAACTTTTCTTCTGGATCAGTTCAGCGGATCTCCAGAAGTTTTTCTGTGATCTTACCTTGGAAATGGGTGGTTCTGGAGTTCAACAGTCGTTTCTTGCTTTGTGCTGTCTGCTAATTCGTATTCAAAAAGTTGCCATAAACCGAATTTTATTTTTTGAGTTTCTATGCCCTCCAGAGTTTGACGTAAGAATTCCCGAGCTTCCATGTTTACCGAAATGAAATTCTGAAGAAACAGCAGTTTTATTTGCGTAGCTACTCCGAGCCACATTTTTTGATTATTTTGAGTCTTCTAGATATGATGAGGCCCAACAGAAATCGAATATAACGTCTTTTTACAAAGTTTCTCTGCGCGAATCAATGTCATACCTGCATGAGAAAGTGATGCTCTCACATCGAATTCCTCCGAATCTCATGCTTCATTAATTTTTCCCGTATTCGCTTAGCCATCCAGAGGGGGTGCTGAAAGGATTGCGTTCACGTTCGTTGCTCATGCAGCATTACGACAGCATTGATAAATTGGTATTCGGAGGGCAGTGACTGCAAAGAAGCGAACAAATTACACCAATAGTTATTTTTTCACACGAACACACCGGTGAAAATGAAGGTTTGGGTACAAATCTCGTAACTTGGGAGGTTTCCAGTGATGTCTTCTGGAAATCTTATTTTTACTTGATTATCCTTTTGGGCTTCAACACGTGTATTTTGAGGATATCGTAGTTCTAGTTTGAGTTTAGTGCCCTGAGGGCTTCCAGTTTCTTTATCCCTCCCCTCTCTCCCCCCCCCCCCCCCTCAGAAGATTTTAGTGATGCTTATCTTTGATTTATAATCATTTTGGAAGGCAATAAGGCGCATTTCTGACTAGGATAACCCATTTTCAAGTCATGGCCACTCTCTTATTTCCTACGTCATGACATCTTCTCTTTTCCCTCCCTCGGGAAAACGAAGGTGTGTGCGCTTCTTGCAGTTTCTTTCCAAAGTTTCCCACGTTTTTTTTCCTCGTGCCTACCAGCACTCGTGCTAACGAGGCACGAGAAATCCACGAGATTAGTATGTTGATACCTAACATAAGCCCCTAATGCGCTCAGAATGTGTACATGCAAGTAATATGCATATCTAATATGCGCGTGTGAATTACATACGTGAAACTTTGAGCTTAGAATGTTTTATTTCTTCTTGAATATAGCAGAATTAAGAGCTGTGGAATAGAATACCACTTACTAAAGCAAAGAACTGTTGTCCTTTTCAACTGTAGAACTGTTGTTCATAACGAATAGGGTACAAGGCCTTCTCTATCTGTAACTTAGATCATGAGAGCCCTTTTCTAATATGGTTTTTTTCTTTTCAGAATGATTTATTAGTAGAAAATTCCACAAAAAATGTTAACTTTAGCTAATCAGTAACTTTTTCCTGTTTTTATTTTCCAGTTGTCGCCATTATCTACGAAATGCAGCTTCTATGTTTTATCAAACACTTAATTTGTCTACACAAATCTCGTTTGATCGTAAATAACTACTCCTTACTGTCAATAAATGTACTAAAATCTTTCGTCGTGCACCCACGCCATTTGCGTTATTTTTTTGTAGTATCACATTTTTTTCTTGGTCGTTGACAATTTTCTTTCTTTGTCAAAGCATTCTGAAATTCTGACCCCTTCTCTTTCTCCCCCCCCCCCCCCTCCACACCTGCACTACATGAAAATGAAATTTATTTTTTCCATATGACATGCATCGTATGACAGCAGCCTTTCTATAACGTCGTATTCTCATAGAATTGAATTTCTGCAAAAACGCTGTAAAGTCCGTGAAAGGGTCGCATCATTTAACGTTGTGGCTCATCTGGACTGAAGCTCTTTGGAGCGTAATAAATCTTTATTGCAAAGAGCGTTTGTCCTCTGTTTGCGATAGTCTGCTGACTCTGCAGTCCCTAGTGTCCTCGAAAATATTGTCGTTTTTGCAGATTTTTGGCACTCGAGTTTTGCAAAAATTTGTGGCAAAAGCATTTTGGTTGCAATGCTTGAAAAAAAAGTGCTTCCGATGTTTTTACAGGTTTGCATAAATTTCTACCATGCACTGATTTGCTCTTCGCGCATAATTCATCCTTCCCGTCGCTTTGATTTCTTTGGTCCACGTCGAGGAGAATATGTCGATAAATTTTTGCAAGCCATCTGCATGAGTTATAAAATTGAGCATACAACATTTTTATGGGTAAATAGGTAAAATCATTTTCAAAATTTCATTATAAGTTGAAATTGGTTTTGTAACATTTTTCGGGTGTAGCTGTCACCGCACTACCTTTCGGAGATCATAGGTCCAAAAGTTGTCAATATTGAAACTTCCAAACGAATTTTCTTTGACATTACTGCATCCAAGGTGTTTAGTTTAGATGCGCCAGTCCTCAAATTTTTAGTTTTGCAGAGGCTTTATTTACATGCAATGAATATTTCGTTACGATTTTTTGTTTCGTCACATCCCTAGAATTTCTGAGGCTTTTCCACAAGAACCACTTTGCTTTGCTTCTAATCCTTCCGTTGACGAGCTGACTAGCTTCTTCCGCGCATGTTTGATCACAGCTGCTCACAAAAGCATGGATTGCATATCGCACTCCATGGGTACCCGATCCCCCACTATCAAGAACCACGATAAACACTTAAGCGACCAGCAGAGCTCGTACGGCGGCTACCCGTGTCCAACCTCTCGAGCTCATCTGCAAATGACACCTAGGCTTATAATTCTAGCGGCTCGGCATGTTTCATCTTCGAGTGGGGATTTTTTTGAGGGGCGAGGGGGGGGGGAACAAAATCTAATTTGTTGAGTCGACTACAACCTTTTCAAATAATTTGGTCATGGTTGTCTACTAATTTGTTAGCGCATTCATTCACTCACCCTTTCATCCATTTTTCGCCATACATCAGCTTCATCGTTTTAGTCCATCAAAGAATCTCTTAAGGATCAATTTTTTTCGCTTTATCACTTGCTCGAGGCCAAAATTTTTATTTCAATTTTTCTCAATCTCCAACGAAATTCCACTGAATCTTCTGCCATAAATATTTGCTCATTCACTTGCTTAATAAGGCAATTTAGAACATAATTAGGCTACTAGACTCAACCCCTGATTTCCAAGATTCTCGTCCTAGAAATTTTTCGAGGAAATTGCTGTCAAATTAACATCGTTTCATTGCCCCCATCGCTCTCAAAATTTATTCCATTAATTCACTGGTGCATCCTTTGGCTAGCAGACCTATATCCCGAATTTTCTGAATTCTCGTCTCGGGATTATTTAGAGGAAATTGCCATAGATGTTTTGTATATGTCTCTCTTAATCCTCTATAAACACCCTCATTTCCCGATCATGCCTATTCGTACTCTGCGCTGAATCAATCGTACCATCAAAGAGTAACTTACAGTTTATTCTGTGATTGTGCCTACATATACATTATTAACTGTTAATTAATATGACTATGGACTATGATACACTAAATTATGAGCACGAGGATTATCAGTTTGTTATGCGGGTGAGTTGGTTTCCGCATAAAACTGCAATGGCTTAATATATTATATTTGACTCAGAACTTGCTATATCAGCGAACAGAACTTTGATGTGAAATTATTTGGAATATCTGACGCTTTTCTAAAATATCGAGGGTCTCGAGCAGAATACTACTACTTCTTCTAAAGTCTATATTTTAAAACCAATTTTTTTAAAATTATTTATAATTTTCAAGGATTTGTTTTATGATTTTATTAGCTTTTTTAGGAAATTTCCGGAATTTCTACAAACTATTTTTTTTTTCAGGGAGACATCGTGTGCCTCTCATGTATAGCGTCCCATAATCGAGATGGCGTGCTCGGATCCGAACGAGTATGCTTGTGCACAGAAGGTTTTGGAAACCGAATGTGCACACTGGAAAATGTGTCCGATAGGGTGAGAATAGAATTTTTTTTACTATTCTATGGGGTGTTGTTTGCAGTGAAAGAACAACTAAGTGGAATCTTTTAGGACATTCCACCTGATATAGCCATATGTATGCTCTACATTGATAATGCGTTATCCATGAGAGCACTCCAAGAAATGATGTCTGCCGACTCGGAACATGTACGTATTTTGTTGTTTTTTAAATTGAATTTTGAAATAGGAAAAAATTTTACTTGACAGTAAATCGACTTTTAAAAACAAGATGTGGAAAATCTAAGATCTTGATCTCGCAAATCCGTTATAATTTTTTTTTCTCTATTGATTTCATTTGGTCTCAGAGCATTCTTGTTTTTCATTGGTTTTGCTTGCAGCTGGTCTCTTCTTGTTTTTCTCTTTTTTCTTTGTTTCCATTGTAGTCTTGAACTTCTTGCATCACTGTCATACGAGCGGGCTGTAGCTACTATAATATCTACAAACTCAGTCCTAAGCTTTCGTAATTATGTAACTCTATTCCACTTTTGGCCAAAAAATTCAAAGATTTTTGGGTTTCTGAAAATCGAAATAAGGGCCATGCTGACAGTTGCCTTCATTTGTTTGAGAAATCTTTGAAATATCAAGTCTTTGTGCTCAGATCAGTGATAAACGAACTTCCCTTGCATCATAAAGTTTATTGACATTTTTTTATCTGTTCCAGAAATCTGCCTCTGGCGCTGGCGGACATAAAACTCTGCTTTATGGTCATGCTGTTCAGTTGAAACATGTGCAGAGTGAAATGGTAGGCAAACAATTGTTGTTGAAAGGAAGCTTTTGGGGCCTGCATCCCCCTCTTTCTTTTTTTAGATTTTTTTGATTACGTCGCGTGTTTAGTATCTTGCCTGCCTCTCATCGTGTTCGTCGAACGACAAATTGGCATTTGACGTAGGTGTACAAGAAACGAACGAAGGTGCGTGTGTGATTGACAGTCGGCTGCAGATAAAACACTAGGGTTACGGTAATTCCAGGAGAAGCATGTTGGTGGACGATTCACCCTGCGTCCAAGCAACGATCGGAAGGAGAAAAAGTCCGCGTAGGCGATGATGTCATCCTTGTCAGCGTTGCCACCGAGCGCTATTTGGTAAGGACATCTGTCACCTGCCACAAAACCGCGGAGAAAACAAACTGATGCTAGCGAATTTCAGCACATGGCCTACAGTAAGGGATATATGGTCATTGCGTCGTTCCATCAAACTTTGTGGAATATTCAGAGTGTGAGCTCAGGAAGTGTACGCACGAGGAATATGGGTAGGTGGCCTCTAATTTGAAGAAATTGAAGCGGTTCTATGTAAATTTGAGTACCTGGATCCTACTGTGGATACGGAAAGCTTAAGTTATATTATGTCAAACAACAGCTCGTATGATCCATTTTTGGCCGAGAAAAACAGTCCAAACTCTCGCCCAGTACTGTACACTGAGGACGCTGGTTGGTCGACAGGAGTACGGTCCGAGCGAGAGCTTTGCGATTGATACATTGACTACAAATGAACATACGAGCACTAATTTGGGGGTGGGAAGGGTGGGGGGGGGGGGGAGTTAGCACTCCCAAAATATTTTCACAAAAAAATTTCACATACTCGATACTTGAACACTGCAATTTTTTTTACGCTCTCCATCCCCATTCAAAATTCATTTAAACTACGCCTCGTTGGGGAACTTCTAAATAGACGTTATTTTATTGAACAAAATTATTTCAACGCTATAATTCAATGAGTAAAAAGTATTTTTTGTGAGGGAAGCCGTGAAATTCGCACTTCATTGACTCCAAGAATTTTTCATTTGAAAGCCAGACGACAACCGAATTATTCGAATTATTTCAGAATTTCTTTTACTTTTTTTGTAAAATCAAAATTCTATAAAATCACATATTTTCAAGAGATTTTTCTGACCATGAGGACCACACTGTAGATCTAAAATCATGATTTTGAGAAAATTGCTCTAACCATGAAGACCACATTGTAGATCATAATCCAAACTATGTTTTTCACTTTTGTTGTTTTTTAGAAAATTTCCTAATATTCTGCTATTCCAGGTTATGTTTTCGGAAATGACGTGATGCGACTTTTTCACGGCAACGATGAATGTTTGACAATCCCGGAAAACTGGAGTGAACACCCACAACACAAGTGAGTTGCACTTCCTGCATGTAGCGCTTCCGGTCCCGGAAGTGCAATATTTTTCTGCATTTGATGCTTACGAGCCTTTGCAATGCAATGATGAACCCAAAATTTGTCATTCAGCATGGTTATCTATGAAGGGGGTGCAGCTGTGAATCAGGCCAGATCCCTATGGCGAATCGAGTTGATTCGAATGAAATGGCACGGTGCAATGGTTGGATGGGAGCAATTGTTTAGAATTAAACATATCACAAGTGGACGGTCAGAACATAGCGACTAGTCTACAAAAATTTGAAACAATAAAGTGATTTTCAGGTACCTTGGAGTTCTAGAAAACGCTGTCCAACTATATCACAAAGACAAAGCTGATTTTGATCTTACCGCCTTTGTCATGTGCCAAAACAAGGTAACATGTTTTTTATTTACTATTTTGCAAACGCTCCTCTGTTTAGGATCCCAAAAAGCAAATGTTGGAGGAAAAAGAAGAAGAGGGCATGGGCACACCGTCGATCCAATACGGTGAAACCAATGCGTTCTTACAGCACGTAAAGACCCAGCTATGGATGTCATATCAGACATCTGAAGTGACCAAGAAAGGATTGGGAAAGGTAGGCCGAACATTTCCTCGTTGTTTTTTCCCTACTTCATCCAGTTTACTTTTTGCAATTTGTTTTTGTTTACTATGTTTTCGATGACATGAATTCAAGGTAGAAGAGAAGAAAGCCGTGGCTCTGAAGGACGGTCATATGGACGACTGCTACACGTTCTTTATGGCCCTAGAAGAGGAGTCGAAATCAGCTCGAGTTATCAGAAAATGTTCCAGCGTATTGAATCGTTTCTTGAAGTGAGTTGGAGCTATAAAATGTTAAAAATGCAGGAGTTTATAGGTTGTTTACAGAGGTATTGATGCTCTTCAAAATGAGGGACAACAAGCGCAGGACTGGGCAAGAGTTGATCTTAATGAGGTGTTGAAGCTTATGGAAGATCTGATTGAATACTTCTCACAACCTGAGGATGAGCAAGGTAGAATAAAATTCTTTCTTCGTGTCAGTAGCGAAAAATTTCTGCACAAAAATTTGCTCCAGATTTCGAAGAGAAGCAAAACCGTTTGCGAGCCCTACGATCAAGGCAAGATCTGTTCCAAGAGGAAGGAGTGCTTAATATGATTCTTGACACCATCGACAAATTCTCGCAAATGGAAGCACTACCAGATTTTGCCGGCCTTATCGGAGAGGAGACTCATGTAAGAAGCAGTATCCCTTAGATAAAAAGTGGAAATTTACTTTTCTAGGAAATGTGGGAAGAAATTGCGACCTATCTGTACCTATTGGTAGCAGCCATGATCAAAGGAAACCACTATAATTGCGCACAGTTCGCTGCAGCGCAAAGATTGGACTGGCTTTTCGGACGTTTGAGTAACCCGCAGTCAGCTGAAGGTAATTAAAATTCACAGTAAGCTGAGATAGAGAACAATTTTCTATGTATTCAGGAATCCTGGATGTTTTGTACTGTGTGTTGACCGAATCTCCAGAAGCCTTGAATATGATTAACGAAGGGCATATTCGTTCTGTGATATCACTTTTGGAGAAAGTTGGACGAGATCCAAAGGTGAGCGGCAAATGGCTTGTTTTTGGTTTTAAAGAATTGAGTCGAGTCTTAAAAAAATTTTATGGACGCGCGATCATTGTCGCAAAACTTGGAAACCCCAAATTTTTTTGAAGTTCTCTTCATTATTTACCCCGAATTCTCAGATCGCCGAATGCTGACGGTAGACCCCGGTTATGCCACTGTCCATTCACAGTTCATCTAATTTGATCATTTCTGGAATTAACCCTATGCCCAGACCGTAGTATTCACAAGCGGACCACTTATATACACTTACGTATATTGCGTGGAGGCGGTGGTTGGTCGATTTGAGAGCATTGTGTGGAAGAGAGTTGAGAATTGCACTATGACTTTTTTCGGTCACAAGTCATATGAGCTGCAGTTTGAGCAGTATCTTATTGTTAGTTGAGAACCTCCAATCCATTTCAATGTAAATAGTCCAGTCAAAGGCCCCCGAATATGCCATCGGTAAGCATTTCAAGCATGAAAAGGGGTGCCAAACACTTAATTTTTGTGAACCATCCAAGAATTCTAGTTTTGACCCTATCCTATTGTCTCGCACCATCCCTCGTTCTTTTCTTCAACCATTTTTCCCCAATGCTATACTTCTCAGGTCTTGGATGTGTTGTCATCATTATGCGAAGGAAATGGTATGGCTGTCAGGAGCAGTCAAAATCTTATTACCGAATATCTGCTACCTGGAAAAGATCTCTTACTACAAACAGCCATGCGGGATCACGTTAGCAGGTGCGTAAGTCTCAGATTGCTGTATTTTGAACAAGGAATGTTATTTTAGCATGATGCCAAATGTACTGGTTGGCGTAGTGGAAGGATCAGCACTCTTCCGACGATGGTATTTTGAAGCTGAAGTTGAACATATCGAGAAAATGACCAAGGAGGTGGAGCTTTGGGTTTCATTTCTCGAAAAATCTTCATTAAATGTTTGACTTTGTAGGACCCGTATCTGCGAATAGGCTGGGCCAATAGCAGTGGCTTCAAACCTTTCCCAGGATCTGGTGATAAGTGAGTGGAAGACTTTGACAGCTTATATGCTCCCTACTCTTTTGGAATTCTTTGCCTTTTTTGAATTGTTGTCTTTGACGTTTGACTTATCTTTCTAGATGGGGCTGCAACGGCATTGGCGATGACTTTTACTCATACGGTTTTGACGGACAACAGGTATTTTTTGCTGGAAAGGGACGAGTAGTCCACCCGCGAAAATTAGAGAAAGGCGACGTAGTTGGATGTGCATTAGATCTGAATGTACCGGAGATTAGGTATGAATAGTATCTGGATCTATAGGCATGTTGTGATACGTTCTTTAGATTCACCGTTAACGGACGTGATATCGGTGCAAGCTTCAGAAATTTCAATATCGACGGGTATTTCTTCCCTGTGATGTCTTTGAGTGCCAAAGTGAGGTGAGCAGCTGAAGAATCATGGTAAACTTCCCAATTGTAGTTTTCAACTTGAGATTTGATTTGCACTTTTATGCAGACTTCTCAAAGCTATTGCTCTTTCTTACAGCTGTCGCTTTATATTCGGAGGTGATCAGGGTCGACTCCGATTTGGACCACCTGGCGGATTTTCGGCTGTAGTGGAAGCAGTAAGCGGAGAGCTCCAGGTAATTTTTCGTACCGTTCTTTGATTGGATCTGTCCCCTGGTAAAGCTGCACATTTCAGATTTCTGATTGCCTATCATTTGGTGAACTACCAAAGAATATCTATTGCGGTCCACATACAATATTTTCGAGTATTGAGCCTTTTGTACCACAGCCAGTGGATATCAGGTACGGTTTATATATCTAACTTTTCGGACATGTATGTCGAGCTATAGGCTTTGAAACGTTTGTATCTTTTTGTTGAACTGAAATTTTTTTCGAAAGAAATGGACCTTTGAAGGAGTTTAGTCAAATAAAATGTGAGATTGATAATAGATTATAATGATTTGATTTTCCACATATTGTATGTAACCGACGGTATTCCATTTCGGCCTGTGAACACGAGAAGGGGTTACGGTATTTGTCATCAAATGAAAATAACGCTTTTAGCAATACCGTGCTAAGTCACCATGCAAACGAGATTCATCCGAAGTTTGCTGAAAATCTACATGAACTATGGGCTATGAGGAAAATAGAGCTTGGCTGGAGCTATGGCGAGACTCGTTCCGAAGCACAACGAAAGCATCCATGCCTGACTTCGTTCGATAATCTGCCGCAGACTGAAAAGCAGTACAATATCAATCTGGCACTGGATACCATGAAAACAATCGAAGCTTTGGGTTATCATCTGATCACCGACGACCCTCCGACGAGGCTTAGACCAGTGAGACTGGCACAGAAGTAAGAAAGAGTATAGCTGTTTGTCTACTGAAACTGTATCAAAGTCTTTCCCAGCTTCGTGCAGTCGAACGGCTACAAGCCTCAGCCTTTGGATACACATGAGATCACACTACCTGACGAACTGAATCCGCTGATAGAGGCTTTGGCCAAGAACACCCACAATGTATGGGCGAGAGAGAAAATCAAGAGAGGATGGACATTTGGCCTAAATGAAGTAGCAATTTCTACCTTCCCCAAACCTTTATTTCGTCTTGATACATTTTATTCAGTTTGTCGACTCAACCCAGAAGCGGTCACCACACCTTGTTCCATATGAAGAAGTTGACAACAGGATCAAGGAAGCGAATAGGGTACAGCAAGTTTCTTCGATTATTTTTCTGTCAGCGTTTTAGTCCCACAACGCAAGAATTTCAGGAATCGGCGGCTGAAAACCTACGAGCCTTGCAATTATTCGGTATATTTGTCGAACCACCAGCGCATGAACATGATGAATGTGAGGGCTTTCTTATTTTAAGACCCGTTTCACTTCTCCTTTTTTTGCCTTTTTCAACTTTTTTAACTTCATCTTTGAATACTTATTAGATCTTCCTGTATCGTAACTGTTTTTTTCTTAAAAGTACCTCATCTGTATTTGAGTTCTTGGTAAAAAAAAGTTTGAGCATGAAAAAAACATCAAATTTGAGATGCCGAAAAAGAGATGCATGCCCGTAAGGATATAACACGAACGTATCGAGCAGAGGCCACATATGCTGTCACCACAGGAAAATGGTAAGTTCGTCCTGCTTGAGATAACTGTTTTATCATTTGACACGAAGTGGACTTAATCTCTTAGAACTTGGTGTCTTTTCAAGGTGTGATTGAAGAAGTCTTATCACCTAGAAGTCTTAAAAAATTTTTTCTATCATTCTCGCACTATTATCGGCATTTTTTTGTTATTGTTGTTTGTTTGTTTTCTTTTTCATAGGGGCATCCCTATGCACAAATAAATAAATAAATAAATTTTATCAAGTTACCTACCCTGCTGGCAGCACAACGATATAGCCTCCGAGCGCTGTCTTTTAGGTACTTTGAGTTCGATGTCCTGACAGCTGGCTTCATGAAAATTGGTTGGATGGATGTTGGTGCCTCACCGGATATCCAGCTTGGCAATGATGATCGAGCATATGCATTTGACGGGTAATTTTTACTACTGCGCATTTTTTTCCGTTTAAAGGCTTGATTTAGGTATTTGGGCCGGAAGTGGCATCAAGGAGCTGAGAGCTACGGGAAGGAATGGAAGGTTTGTGATTGTGAGTAGTAATGTGTGTACATTTTGCAATTTCTAGATCGGTGACGTTGTCGGCTGCTTCCTGGATTTGAATGACCGGACAATTAGTTTCTCTCTAAATGGAGAACTTCTTTTGGTGAGCAATCTTTATCTCATATTTTGTGCGTAGGCTTCCTGTTAATCTAGACCTCGTAATTCTTATTGCTGGTTTTTTGAGAGATAGTTTGGGAGGATTTCGTTTGTTTCTAGGATCCGTCCGGGTCCGAGATGGCATTCGACAACGTCATGTGTGGAGACGGTTTGGTGCCAGCTATGTCCTTAGGAAGTGGTCAAAGAGGTGGGTATGGACTTTTTGGAGGAAGTGGACACTTTTTCTCATTTTTTATTTTCTTCGTCTTTTATTCTTGTTTTGAAATCCTTTTGCCTAGGACGATTGAACTTTGGTCAACAAAGCAATTCCTTGAAATTCTTCACCACATGTGGTCTACAAGAAGGATACGAGCCTTTCTGCGTGTAAGTATTCTGTCGTATTATTCTTCTACTGTATTTTTTACTTCATCAACGTTCATGTATGATTTACGAATTTCCATCTATCCTTTTCTTTGATTATTTGCTTCTTCAGAAATATGTATCGCTCAATGCCGATGTGGTTTGCAAAGCAACAAGCTCGCTTCGAAGATATCAGTCCCACTTCTCAACTGGACATTTCAAGGATCCCGGCAACTGGCAATAGCCCACCTTGTCTGAAGCTTACGCAAAAGGTTTGCGCTTATCTCTTACAATATTTTGTCGCTTCAAGTCAATGAATTTCTCAACAGTTTTATTGATTTTTGATCGCAGTTGTGTGCCTACGCGTGTTACCATGTGTAATTTTTGATTTAGGCAACTCTCACCGAAGGTGGACCATCTGAGAAAGCTACCATGGAGTATATTCGTCTTTCACTGCCTGTTAAATGCAACGAAACCTTCGTTAGAAACAAGTAAGTCGGTATATTTGGTGGTATAGGGGCTGCAAAAGCCCTCCAGTCATACCTTGACTCTTGATTTATCATGATAATGGCCCAATCGTTTTCTTTGCTGTATCTTTACCTATCGTTTTTCTAACGTCATAAATTAAAAGAATGAGTAAGTGTTTTTGAAGCTCGTCAGAGGACGATTCGCTAGACTATTGGAGGTGAGGGTTGACGCTTCTTGCCCTAAACGTTAACGCTGCTTTATGCGCCATCATTAATGTATTGGCAACGGAGCCATGTTGTTCTTTCTAGGGACAAAGAGGCGATAAGAAAAACACTAACCGATTACAAACCACCGCGAAGTATGTCCATGTCTGCAGCGGGTATTCAAACACCACAAATACCGCGGGAGTTCCAGGATACCAAAGATCGAAAGGTAAGTATCAGGCATAGTGCTCTAAATTTGGCATTATCTACTTCAGAAGTCGTTCATCGGCACAATGCTTGGGTTGAAGGACTCACGTGAGTCTGACGAATCGAGTCGGTCGAAACAAGCTTCGTTCGAAAATGATACAGATCATGAGCCGCTAGCTCTGAGGTGAGCGGGAGCAAAGAGTTCCTTAGAGCATGCTACACATGGGTGCAAGGGGTGTGTTTCCAATGAGTGAACGATAACACAATGAAGTCCCAAAAGTGGGAGGAGTCACTGCAAAAAATTTTCTCCCCGCTGTATGCGTCTTCCTACTAAGTCATTACCAAAGCTATTACATAATCAGTTCGTGACTGAGAAACCAACCATCTCGTCCAGTATCGTACTCGTGACACTGGTTAGTCCGGGTTACGGTATTGGGCGAGATTTTAATTCTGCCGCTTTGGCAACAGCTTAATTGGATCTCTGATCGTTTTTAACCAAAAGAAAAGATTGCTATTCAGATTTACATGGAAACTTCGAAGTGATGTTTTGTAAGGGCGGTTGCGGTTGAATTTGTCATTCTCAGTGCTTCGTAAATTACATTAGCAGTTTTCCGCTGTTACTGATATCAACTTCTCTTTCATCTTCCTGCTATTAAGGGGAATTTTTTACTATTAGCAGTGACTTCGCTCATTGACATTTTACTTTGCTCTATGTCAAAAAAGTGTCATTTTTCACCTGCACTATTCCATACCGTAACCTATACGTATACAGTAACCCAGATGAGTGTGTGTTCAATCCTTCAGTCAACGACGTAGAATACTCACGCTGATGAACTACGGACTATATTCGTTCGATGAATCCGTTCTGACATGGCTGCGTATGGAAGGCGAAGAGCGGGACTCGTGGTTGGATGCGATCAGGTCGAAAGCAGAATGCTCTTCTGCCTACTGTGATGTGGTGCTGTGTTGTCGACAGGTGTGGTGTGCATGTATGTTTAGCATGAAGTTATCTGGAAACTCTAAATACATCAGTTGCTAAAGTCATATCAGTCAGCAAACCTCTTTTGTGTCCAAAAAAGCGGAAATGTTCCACAGTCTTCGTATAGAGTCAAAGTTCAGGCAAATCTGGATGCCTACGCTTTTGATTTATTGGAAGTTCTTGAAGTCGTTACCCAAGCGACAGCTCATAATTCTTTTGGCTGAGAAGTTTAGCGATCTTGCCCATATCGTATCTCTCTAGCGGACCTCGTTTTTGGATACGTAGTGGACGATAGTTTGGAGATGAGTTTTTTGGTTACGAGTGAATCATATGAGCTGCCGCTTGGACAGTGGCATGGCTGAAACTTCCCAATCAGTATCCACATAAATAGTCCAGGTTTCCCAGAATTGCCTGCACCTTGCTGACCTTTCTGAAAAGGCAGCCGGTAGCGATTCAATACGGGATTACTGTGACGTACGGTAGTGCACACAGCACATCTTTTGTTCGGACATTCATAAGTAGATCAAAAAAGGCAGCTTTCAAAGTGGTGTAACTGTACTCTTTCACTGTTTCATCAAAAATTAGAAGCACAGAAATTCGCACCTAAGACTACAGCGCGAGGAGTGGTGAGAAGTTTTTATGTTTTGTACAATAAGTACGTTCTACGTATCTTAAGTTGGCTTACTTTTATGTTGCTCAAACCATGTCAACGCTGACGTAACATTCTTGTTCTTCAACTTCCATTTTCATCAATTCAAAAATGCAGAAGCTCAGAAGATAAAAATCCTTAAGCATGTGAAATATTGAGTTGCTTCTACAAACCTATCTATTCCTTCCTCTTCTTTACCTTTCTCCTATCTTCTTCTACCTATGCATGATATTTAAGGGGCTCATTGAATGAATTACCACAAGAGGATCGTGTCGCAGCTGAGGAACGTCTGAAGGAAATGGCAGATCGCGAAAAACCGCAGAAAAAAGGTGGACTGTTGAGCCGACTCCGAGACACCAGTCATTCAAGGAGAAATAAGTTGGTGCTTGCTGCCTGTTAGATAGATTCCTGCAAAAATAACCGCACTGTAAGATCATCTTTGACTGCAAAACTTTAGTATGGGATGAAGTAGATTTTCACGATCACAGTAATGGAATTCTTTGCAAATCTCACCAGAGTAACTCAGACAACAAAAATTAAATTGCCTCCCTCTAATGAACTCATGATAACTCTG
Source organism: Cylicocyclus nassatus (assembly GCA_958299035.1). Lineage (NCBI taxonomy): Eukaryota > Metazoa > Nematoda > Chromadorea > Rhabditida > Strongylidae > Cylicocyclus > Cylicocyclus nassatus. The sequence goes on from CATQJL010000001.1 coordinate 105,361,498, forward strand.
CAAAGCAATATTTTACTAATGACCGACCAGAGTATGTCATACGACCTCTATTAAGGAAGTTTTATTTTCAGAGACAAGGGAAAAGACGACAAAAAATTGGGAAACCAGAAAAATAATTGGCGGTCATTCGACACAACAAGTGTGGATGCCTCTGACACGGGCGCTACTGCCCCTACAGGTCAGAAGGATGTTCTGGGTGAGCTTACGCTTTGCTAACTCTTGAACAGAATCTCACAATTGGTTACGCATTTGTTGTTAGAGTAATTTGAAAAAATCTATGCGGGTTGTAAACAAGTATTAGGTTGGCACATAAGTTTTGCAACTTCTCCCGTAACTTTTTTTCCTATTTTATGTAGCAATCTCATTTTGTGGCATCGTGTAGACCGTGATGTAAGCTGCAAGTCTGCGCAAACCGTTTGATTTTTGATATAGTACAAAAAATCTAAGCATTTTTTGAAAACTGCTGAAAATCGAGGTTTCACGATTTTTTGGCAAACATGAAGCCCTACGAAACCTGATTCAAACATATGATAAAGCAGTTATAGGCAGCATGTAGCTGGAAGTTGGCACATTGGACTAAGTGAAAAAGAAATGAAATTTGAACACAAATTAAGGTGGGGCGCCTTTGAGAATTTGAACAAGTCAAATGCGTCAAGTTTTGAAGGCAATTTGTCAATAACTAAGCTGCGAAAAGTCAGAATTCGCTATAACTTTGCACTACGGGGTAATCCTATGCGGCAAGCACCAGTATTATATTCATTTGTCGCTAAAATGAAATTCATCTTTTGATCTCACGAACGAGGCCTTTTCATGCGAAACGGATCTCATTTTTGTGATCAGCATGTCAGATAAGCCCTATAGGCCAAGTTTCAGCAAAATCTGTTGCATTCTAAAAATTTTTTACATAGTACCGTAAACCTACCGTAATCCTCACACAAGATGGTAAAATTCGGCAACTTTGTGTTCATTAGAAGCTTACATCATAATCCTTATATTGCCAAAATTTGAACGCGCTACGTTCAAAGAGACAAAAGTTATATAAAAAGTTGCATTACTTATGTGTCAACCTAATAAAAAATTTAATCGCGTTTTCATTACATTGTGCGAAAATGCATTTATTCAAAAAATGCGTTTTCGCAAACCTTTCATATAAAATTTGACTTGAGACAAGATTTTTTTTTTGTTTTTTGGCTTATTAGTTCACGCTTTCTTTTGTGAAGGTGTTTATGTTTTCTCCCGTCATCCAATTAATAATTCTATGAGTTCTGTAAATTACAGCTGGTGTATCAGAAATGCCATCATCTGGACCTGGACGTCAGCCAACAATTCGCAGATCTTCCTTGAAACCTACCAAAAAGAAGAAGAAGGATACCTCAGTAACCATGGAGAAGCGCGGTTCTCAAGTGCCTATCGAACTTCCTATGGAAATCCAGCACGAGCATGACGCACAAGCTTTGCTTGATAACGCTGAACAGGTGCTTGGAATTCTAAAGATTCCAGAAGATCAGCGTGAGAAATTTTTTATTGTAGGTCGATGAGTACTACTATGGAATTCGCATCTTTCCTGGACAAGATCCAAGCCAAGTATGGGTCGGTTGGGTAACAACACAGTATCACTATTATTCGCCCACCTTCAAGCCTGAAAACGTTGAGAGGAGGTGTTTGTATGTGGAAAACATGGAAAGGTGAGTATTCTGATATTAAGTGTGGTAATTTTTTTGGTTTGTATTTTCACCTTATTCAGCGTTGAATTCCGTAACTGTTACATGATGAATGCTGCAGAGTTACTATCACATGTGAATGATGCAACAAATACCAAGGTGATTACAGTAACCCTTTCTGGTAAAAATCTCAGATGGTAACTTTTTTGTCCAGGTATCTGGTACCCTAATTGGTTGTATTATTGACACATCAGTTGGAGAGCTCACCTTCCAAGCTTCGGGGCAAGATACCGGCGTCAAATTTATGGTGAGCCAGAAGTTCTCTCTTGTCTACCGTAATTTTACAGTATCCTTTGGCTAATGAGTCGGTTTTAGCTGGAACCTGGCGCTATGCTATTCCCAGCCGCCTTCTTCACTCCGACAGCCACTGAAATTCTGCAGTTTGAGTTGGGGAGAGTTAAGGTCAGCTATACCGCAGTTTAGAGCTTCTACCGTAGCCAAACTGTCCATTACAGTATACCTTCCCAATCTCGGCTGCAATGTTCAAGTCCTGCCACAAATCGCTGGTGCCATTCTGTCCACCACGGCTTACTGTGGAATCCTTGGATCCCGTGCATTGGGCTCGAGTGCCTAACGAGACCCTAAGGACTACAGCGTTGAAACTGAGCGATATAAGAGGTATACTTCTAGGCAAAAATCAAGTGGTACAAGAGCCACTGGAATTTGTTCTTGAAGTTGTCCTCAAAATCTTGTTCCAGGATGGTCAGTCCTTTGCGATGACCCAGTAAGAATTATGGCTGTCTATGTCCCAGAAAAGGATATATCATTTGACATACTCGAGATGATTGAAAAACCGACATACCTGGACTTCCATCGGCAAACATTGAATCTTTACTGTAAACTAGCGAGCCATGGCAATCAGAAGGTAGTTTGGTAGCAAAGGGGTTGAAAGCTGAAGATTGGTATATTTCAGGTGGCTCATATCCTCTGCGGTCATGTAGATGAGGATCAAATTATGTATGCTGTCAAAAGTCATTGTGAGTTCTGGGAATTTCTCGTCTTTTTTCAGTCAGAAGTTTTGATCGTTTAGAAAAGCTACGAATAACAAATCAAATAAATAAACTCCTGTTATCTCTTCAGACTTATCGGGACCCATGCGACAGGGTTTTCACGACCTTCTTATTGCTCTCCATCTTGATTCCCATGCCACAGCTCGTCAGTCGATGAGAAGAGAATATGTGATTCCGCTATGTGAACAGCTACACAATGAAAACGTCTTCGATCCGGATACTGAGACCAGGTCAGCTTGTTTTTTTTTCAACCTGAGCTATGTGATGTCCTCCTCCCCCTTCCACTCAGAGATAAGACGCAAAATTTGTAGTCCAAAAGAATAAATGGGTGATCACAAACATGCCTGAAAGCTACCGTATTCCCGACCATGATAAGTTACCGTAACAAGCGTCCAGCGTACGTTTTATCTTGTTGTTTCATTGGTGGTATGAAAAAATACTTACGGTAGCTACTTGGTAAAAGATTGGGACTTTCATTTCTACCCACAAGATAGAAATAGAGATGAATTATCAAACAGCATCACCCTTGCAGACGTTACCAAGGACCGTTTTGGTTGGTTGGCTTACTTCATAATCTTATACCATTGCAGATTCCCTCAAATCATGGGTGAAACATATTCCATGCTTCCGGTAATGGTTGCAGAACCTGTAAAATCAAGGTTAGATAGGATTCTTTTCCTAAACTCAGCTAACTATCTTCGAAATCTCGAAAAATGATTCTTAGCTTTACTCGAGAAGAGGAAATGAAGCTGCTGCCACCCGCAATCAACTTTGACGCTCTAAAAGCACATGTCATGACCGCTATGGAAACTGCTACTAAACACGCTGTGATGAACTGTCGTGACCTCATTGGTGGCGACGACCGCAATCATTTTGAGTGAGAATCATTTACCTTGAGTGAAAGCACATAACCTGAAATTTACACGAGTTTCAGGCCACTTCTGAAGCTTTTTGACTCTTTGCTCGTCATTGGTCTAATAGATGATCCCGAACTGGAAGCGATCTTGAAGCTCATACATCCGGCTGCATTTGACCCGACTTATGAGCCAGGTAAGAGTTTTGGGACAGTATAAGTATGGCTAATTGGATACGGTCATTTTCAGGTACCACCAATAAGGGTTTAACTGAGATCGAATTGTCCGAGCCTGTGAAGGTTCAGCTTGTTAATATCATTGATCACCTCTGTGATATACAGGTGAGAAACTTTCTTGACGTAATGATTTCATTGATTTATTGATATTTTTGCAGCTTCGACATCGCATCGAGTCCCTGATAGGCTTTTCTGAAGGATTTGTTGCAGAATTACAGCAAGATCAGTGCAAACGGTAGAAGACACTCCCATTTTTGCATCCGGCAATTTATGTTGTGATTTTAGTTACATGGATATCAAACAAACGGATATGCCACCGGCTGAGGCTGCCAAAAGAACTAAAGAGTTCCGTTGTCCACCGAAAGAACAGATGTTCCGCCTGCTACAATGCAAAGTCGTCAGTGCATCGTCTTCGGTTTTCAACTCGGTCTTGATTTATTTTAGGTAAAAGACGAAGAGGCCGATATTCTAGAGGATGATGTGGAGTACGATCAATGCCCAATGGCTGAGAATTTGCAGGAGCAATTACGGTAATTTGCAGTCGCTAGTACGGGAACCCCCCCCCCCCCCCAGACGATGAATTTGCAGAGATTTCTGCGCGCTGCTTGTTGCAAAGATCGGAAATACGGATGAAGTAGAAGACGATGAGCGGCAAAGTCTCATTGAGGCAGAAGATGGCTCATGGGTAACTTGATCATACTTTAAAAAATACCATAAAGTAGATTGGCAGATGAAATTGTTTGTTTTTAGGTTGACTCGTTAGCCCGTCTGGTGGTAGCCGTTCCACCTCCTCCACCTCCAGACGAGAAAGTCCTGGCAACAAAGAAAGGGACTAGAAATTTCAGGTGGGGTTATTAATACTCATAGGTGTTTGAAAATTATGAAAAATTTTTCTTTGGCACATCGACCATGAACACCGAAACATCATTTTATTTATTTTTTCAGAGACATGGTGGTTAATATGCTTCGAGACTGGGCATTAGGAGCCTTTATCGAAAGCAATGAACTGATTCGTAAAATGTTTCACCTGTTGTTGAGGCAGTACTCCGGAATCCGAGAAGTAAGTTTTAGCGATTTTCAGGAACTTTTGAATTTTTCGATGATATCAGTTCATAGATCATTCTTGACAAATCTTTCGTATGCCTATCAGTGGATCTTTCTGTCAGCAATTTTTGATTTCCATCGACTGTATAGAGAACATTGTGGGCAAGTCGATTTTCATTTCAGTTGCAAGAAGCCATGGAACAGACATATGTCTTGCATGAGCGGAATAACCTGGATGTGCAAGACTTCATCATCTACCTGATCCAGATACGAGAATTGCTTACTGTCCAGTTCGAACACACTGAAGAAGCAATTCTGAAGAGAGGACTATGGTAGATCACAGCCCCTTTTTGAATTGTTTGGTATCTCATATGTAATTTGCAGGAAGCTAATGAACAATCGTATTTTCTTCCAACATCCCGATCTCATGCGTTTGCTATCAGTCCATGAGAATGTGATGTCTATAATGATGAACATCTTGACAGCTCAACAAGGCGCTGTCGAACATGAAGGAGAAGAGCTTAAAGAGAAAGCACCTGTCAAGGTATGAGACTAATTATTTCAATCCTCTATTTACTGATGAAAACCATTTAGGACTCTTCCGAAATGGTGGTTGCATGCTCCAGATTCCTTTGCTACTTCTGCCGCACATCAAGGCAGAATCAAAAAGCAATGTTTGAGCATCTCTCCTTCCTCTTAGACAATGCCACTATGCTCCTGGCTAGGCCAAGTCTGAGGTAAATTCAATAAAATAGGTTTGGTGCTCTATTGCAAAACCTTTGCTTTCAGAGGCTCAGTTCCTCTTGATGTAGCTTATTCATCCTTCATGGACAATAATGAATTGGCTCTGGCACTGAAAGAGGAAGAGTTGGACAAAGTATGTTAGAAGTTTTTTTTTCACTGATGAGATCAATATAATCCTATTCAGGTAGCCGTATACTTATCGAGATGCGGACTTCAACCAAACTCCGAGTTGACTGCTAAGGGTTACCCAGACTTGGGATGGGATCCAGTCGAAGGAGAAAGGTGCCTTGACTGCTCGTAGAGACGCTAATATGATGGATATGGCCCTTTTGCACTGCTACCGTAGTCATGCGCGACTGCAACGGAGCGCAGTCGAGTTATCGCTTGCGGCATTACGCATGTGCTTTACTACTAAAATAGCTTAGACCAACAACACAGTTCAATGTTGTCCAAGAGAAGGTAGTTATGTAGATGAGTGCAAAAGGGTCCTTTTTGACCTTGTTTAGTGTGTTCAGTTTGAATCCCCTTATTGCAGATACATTGACTTCCTTCGCTTCTGCGTCTGGATAAACGGCGAAAACGTCGAAGAAAATGCTAACCTTGTAATTCGACTGCTAATTAGACGCCCCGAATGCCTTGGTGTTGCGCTGAAAGGCGAGGGTCAGGGACTGTTTGCTGCTTTTAAGGTAATAAGCTGTAAGATTATCATTCCTTTGGCTGTCTGAACTTCTCCTTATAGGAAGCCATCGCACTTTCCGAAGACATTCGTCTTCTAGAGGAAGAGGGAGAGAACGCTACGATGTTCAAAAGTGGACTGCTAGGAGAATCACCGTGAGTATAGCTCTATTTGTTTGCTTTCAAACCATCTGAAGCTTTCAATCAGCTATGATTTTTTCAAAAGTGAGAAAGTGCATTTGTTGTAACATCAGTTATTCTAAATTGCTAGATGACAGGCCGTGCAGTGGAATTACGGTAGAATTCGTATCAAAAATGATCGTTTGATACGGTCAGCGTAGATTTTTTGCTGTCTTTCTAACCCTTCAGAAAAGCTTTGAAAATCATTATATGGAACATTGAAGTTTTTAGCTACCGTAAATTACGCTAGCTTGGTGACTTCGATTTTTTGATATGGTATTTTAGATCCTACCCCTCAAAAGAGGCAGAGGGTGAAGATTACCTCGATTTTGGAGCTGCAACCCTTGATTTCTATTCTTCCTTGGTGGATCTGTTGGCAAAATGCGCACCTGATCCAATGGCCATCCAGGTTCTTCTAAGTCTCTAACTAACCTCATACTGAGATCAAACAAAGTGTCTTCTAGGCCGGAAAAGGCGATTCACTCCGAGCGCGAGCCATCTTGAGATCTCTGATTTCTCTCGATGACCTGGGACAAATTCTGAGTCTCAGATTCACCATACCAAATCTCGCGTTGCCAACGACTGATGGTGAGTCTCGTCCATTTCTTGACCCCACTGACTAACATGCTAACAGCCCTTTACTAATACAATCACAGTTCGCCGTCGATCATTCGCTAACTCTCATCAGCATAACGTTGGGATAACCCATTCCTTCGCTCATGTCGTGGCTTCGCATTCCGCGAATCGCGATCGCCAGCAGTTGCTACAGAATTCGACGTCGACTTACTATGGGCGGCTGTCGCAGCTTCGTGAAGAGGAATCGGACACCGAGTCAGATTATGGATCAGTGAAAAGCTCGCTGGATGAGCTGGAGTCGAAAAGCAGCGATCGAGCAACGATGCCCATCGGGGCGACAGCGTCATTGGAGAGATCTGGCAGCAAAAGGAGCAAATGCAGTGATATGGAGTGTGAGCTCTTACTAACAAAGTTTGCTGTGCTTTCACAAGCTAATTTTCTGACTTTTTCCTCTGAACTTCTCCTCAAATGTCGTCAAAATTCGAGAATGGAATTCAAAATTATACTACGAAATTTGCAAGCTGCGTTCTTGTTGTTTGTTATAATTCTCTTTCAATCGCACCGCAATTTGGCAATTTGCTAGATATTTACAAATCCTCTGAGTGCAAATCTCCAGTATGTCGACGCAAAGTTTTTTCTAACAAGGGAATGGTCAGAAGTCGAAGTGGCCAATCCATACAAGCTGCATATTATTAGATGCAGCAAACGATGACTGTAAATCTGTCCTTCTTATCTGCAAAGCGCTTTTGTGGACGAAATTGTAAACATTTGAAAGTCATCATTTTGCTAAGATATTGTGCGTGTGAAGTGCAAACTTGGCTGTACAAAGCCATTCTTGGCTCAGTGCTGGACCAAAACATGCGACTAGGTCACCTCATATGACCCGTACCTGGAGGTGAGCTGAAAGAGCAATAATGTGCCCAATTTCGCAATATTTGCACACGGCTTTTTCCCAGTAAAGTTGCTCATAACTTCGCCTACAAAGGCGCTCTGGAAGACAAATTTGATATCAGCATTCTATGCTGCATCGAATGGTATGCAGCTTGTATGGATTGGCCACTTCGACTTCTGACCATTCCCTTGTAAGACGTCGTTTTCACAATCAAAGTGTTCAACAAACCGCAAACAACTGGCAATGCAAAATCGCGGTGCGCCTTTGCGCGATTCCTGCCTCAAATCGCATAACATCTACTGACCTTTGCCATGATAAAAAAACCTTTTCTGTTTTGAATCCCCTCCTGAAAGGCTTCCTGTTAAAGCTGTTACCAATAGAAAGCATCTGAACTTTAGATAATGGCCCATTACCTGGATTGTTGCCAAATCACAAAGGATCCGTGCTCTTATTCCTGGATCGAGTATACGGTATCGACTCGCAAGATATGCTGTTCCATTTCCTAGAACAGAGCTTTTTACCTGATCTCCGTGCTGCGACAATGATGGACTCGGTATGTTTGGTCACCTCAATTCACAGTACTAACTGCCGTTTTCTTCCAGCCGAGAGCACTTGAATCTGACACAGCGTTGGCCCTAAATCGTTACCTTTGCAATGCTGTTCTTCCTTTGCTGACTAACCATTCCCACTTCTTCGCCGATGCCGAACATTATGCGGCTCTGCTGGATGCGACTGTCCATACTGTAAGTGCCACTGCAAGAAATTTGTTCAGAATAAAAATGATTCATTAAGGTATATCGCATGAATCGTTTGAAGTCTTTGACGAAGAACCAACGAGAAGCTGTCTCTGACTTCTTAGTGGCGATTACTAGAGAGATTCCACCAGGAATGATGGTCAAGCTGCTTAGAAAAGTAAGATTCAAAGGAATCCTGTCGATCTCTATGCGCTTAAGTCCTAGACTCCTTTTAGTGATAAATTTTTTTAAAGTCTTTGTTATGTTTTTTTATCGCTTTTGGGGAACGGACGTTCTGGTTCTAGGTCATCGTGGATATCCAACAAATCAGCGACATGACTATTCTGGTGCCATTGAGGGTAAGTTCTATACACACTTATATTTTTTGAGTTCGGAAGTTGTTATTCTAGCTGATAACGCTGCACTATGAACGTTGCGGAAAGTACTATGGTAATGGAAATCAGTACGGTGTAGCTACTGAGGTTGAGAAGCGCTTGTCTATGTTGTTGTTCTATGCAATCTTTGACTCTTTGGGTAGCCGACCGTACGACCCGGATTTGTTCGGAAAGGTCAGCTTTTCATGAGTTACTAAGCTACTTCCAGTGCCTTACCTGTATGGTATTCAGGCGCTACCATGTTTGACCGCTATCGGATCAGCTATCTCGCCCGATTATACTTTGACTGTGGGTGTGGAGGAAGCGGCAAGACTAAAGGTTTGGCACGATTTACATTCTATTTTCTTACACAATATTCTTAACTAAAAATTGTATAACATTATAGGATCCTATGGACGACGGAGCCTGGATACCAAAGACGGTAGACATCTCGCGCATCGACCTTCCAAGAGATCTACAAGTAATGACTGACGCTTTCGCTGAACATTTCCATGATTCGTGGGCCACAAGGAAGGTGAGCATAATACAACAAATAATCGGTTATAGGTCTGAGGAAGTCACTAATCGCCTAAGCGATGCATACAAAAAAGAAAGTTAATAAATAAGCAAATGGGCAGGTGTGAGAATAGAAGTTCGCTTAAATGAAACTATCCAAATTGCGCGAATTTAAGAAAAAAGGAACGAAAAAAGAAATGCTTGCCCAGAATGGATTTTACGCAATTATCAGATTTTCTGAATACATTTAGCTCTTTATTAGGGAGTAATATTTACAGAAGTTAGTTCCGGTTGAAAAGAAGTGTCTCATTTTTTTTTCAAAAATGATTTTTGAGAATATTATATAGTAACTCGGAGACTCATTGCCTGTTCTAGAAATAATACGAAAAGCCTAATTTATATAATGAAATGATTGCGATCTAAATTTCAGCTTGAAAAAGGCTGGACTCATGGAGATTTCTACTCTCGACAGCAACTCACACATCCACGTCTCAAGCCTTTTGGAATGCTGAAAGATTTTGTAAGTTTTTTTTTTACTTTTGTTAAGTTTTGCGAACTTGAACCGTTTTGAAATCGGGGTTTTTTCACAGGAGAAAGCCTTCTACAAGGAGCGTTGCTCGGAGTGTCTGAAAGCTCTTGTAGCCTGGGGTTATGGATTCGAGTTGGCTGACCGCGATGCTGCCGACAGAGCTGCCAGTGCCCATACACCATCGGGCACTTCGATACAGAATTTTGCTCCAAAGCCTGTTGATCTGTCGAGCATGACATTGGAGAAGGTGAGATTGAGAAAAATTTTCCGAAAAAAGACTTCATACTGTTTTCTTTGTAGGATATGGTCGGTGCTGGAGAAAAAATGGCGGAGCACTCCCACTTGATCTGGGCGAAAAAGGTGCGCACAGTTTCATCAAGTCTTTGTTTTCTATCACTGCTCTTTTATGAAATTCCTCTGAATGCAGATGTGGTCCGAGCTTAACACCAATGGCGGATTTTTACCCACAGCTCTTGTGCCATGGGATCTCTTGACAGACTTTGAACGTCGAAAAGACCGTTTCCGCGCAACTGAGATCTTAAAATTCTTACAATATCATGGCTATCATGTGATTAGGTGGGTTACAAAGCCATTAATAGTTAGAGATAGTTCGAAGATGAATCCTGATTTCTAGTCCGCAAGTGGAGCAGAACTTGGAAAGAAAGAATGAGGTAGAACGTTCGTCAGTAGAGAAAAGGTGAGCATTTATGACCTTCAATGGATTTTGGCTGAGAAGAGTGTAGATATCTCAATCGTGTGTATTCAGATTTGCCTACAATCTTTTGGAAAAACTCATTCAATACCTTGAACAAGCGAGTCTGAAGATGAAGTCCATCAAACCTAGTCAAGAGCTCACCAGAAGAAATACGTTCAGAAAAGAAGGGCAGGACGTGAAATTCTTCGAAAAAGTAAGTTTGGCGAAGTTTTCTCTACAGGGACGAGCTGCACTAAACAAAATTCAGGTCGTTCTGCCTCTGATGCATGCCTACTTCAATGCCCATAAAAATTACTTCCTAGAAGGGTCCAGCATTGTACAGACGGGTACAGCCAGTAATCGTGAGAAAGAGATGGTTGCCAAGTAAGTGGTTCTTCTATGACTTTTTTTATGTAGCTCAAATTTATTTGCAGTCTGTTCTGCCGTCTAGCCTCACTACTTCGAATCAAAAATCGTGCTTTCGGAAGCGTAGCGAAGATTACGGTGAAATGCCTGCAGGGACTTACGCAAGCGTTGGATCTCAGGTAAAGATTATTTGCAGCATAAATCCAGTCAAACCTAGCATAAAAATTTATCTTTCAGAACTTTGGTCAAGGTTAACTCTGACATTGTTCGTACGTCGCTGCTTACGTTCTTCAACAATTGCGCTGATGATCTTTTCGCAGCAGTTAAAGAACTCAAGGTAATTGTTTTTTTTCAGTTTTTTTTTCACCTGAACTGAAATGGCTTCGTCACACTGTTGCAGGAAAATGGGCAATACTCACTTATTCGTGGGCAAAACCTGAGATCGTGGATTTCCCTAGAATTTGCCCATCAAATGATCATCCCTGTACTTACGACAATGTTTGGACATCTTGCACGTAATCACTTTGGAACAGATCTTTTGTGTAAGTTGTCTGAAACCTAGCTTTTACATTTTCTCCACATTTTCTTGATTTGTAGTGGATGACATCCAAGCGGCATGTTACAAGATCCTGGACTCGTTGTATATGGTTACTGGGTTATCATCTACTGCAGCACAGAGAAAAAGCATTGGATTTGAAACTGACAAGTGAGTTCATTTTAAGTCATAAGGTCATTGAAGTTGTAGCGTTCCACCTATTTTTAATTTGGTAAACAAATTGTGCGCGAAAATCAATTGGTTTTCCACGGAGAAACTAGCGTGATCATTGTTGAACCACTTGAGAGCATACTAATGTGCGTATAAATAAGTAGACGATTAAAGTAAATAAATAAATGATGTATATCACATTTTCTCATGATTTCGTTCCAAATTTTTGGAAAATGTGTAATTCTGCTATGATCTTAACAAAATCGACTATCGAATAGATTTTCGTTGTTTGAAATCAAAATTATGGTTTCATGATGTCGAATTGATAGATATCATAAATGCAAACCTTACAATTTTGGCGAGACACATGACACAAAATATACCGACGCAATGTGTTTATTGCCAAGTTAGCTTTAATAGTCGTTGTGCCTTTGGGTAAATAAATTCTAGTAGGCTCGAGAACTTGATTCATAGTGGAAAGTTAGTACTGAATCATATCTGAACTACAGGCATCGTCCCGGACTTGGCCAATGTCTTTCGGCGTTCGCCTCGTGCTTCCCCATAGCCTTCCTTGAGCCTGAGTTCAACAAAAATAACAAGTACTCAGTTTTGGCTAAATCCCAGGAGCAGTCGGTGCAAGTGCAAGGTGAGACGATTGTTGCCCAACCAATATGCTCGTACTAATCTTTGGATAATTTAGAAATGCTGCAAAATCTATCTACTCATATCCCACACATCGAAAAGTTGCTCTCGGATATTGAACAGGTACTATTGTATCTTGCGCTGAAAAATTTCATTTTTTCATGTTGATTCCATTGTGACCAGTTTTGTGCAAAGTGTTCCTACAATTTCACTGACACCTGTGAGCAGCGCGGTCTTAGCTGTCCGCGTATCCTCATCCTACATTTTTCTCTGCAGTGCGAAGGCTAGCCGCGTTGCCGCACTTTACTCACTGTCTGCGTCGATGAATCACCTCTATCTAATTTTATAGGTTGCCAATAATGGAGTAATGTACGCCGAACAACCGAACATCTACGATGTGGACCTACCCCTAATGTGCTCATACCTCGCTTATTGGTTCAACGTCGGCCCGGATAGTCGCAAAAACGAAAAGGGCGCCGATGAAAAGGAACATCGTCAAACGTGCGTTGATTGTATTCCAGGCTGAATAGAGTTGAATCGGCCCTTTAGGCTTCCGATGACTTCGGTTAACGCTGACCATCTGAACAGAATCTTCTGCGCACTGTTGAGAATGGTACGGAACCATATTGGTGTCGAGAATGCGCCTTGGTTGTGCCGAACAAACTGTGAGTCATTTTTGCCATAAGACTTTATTTTTGAGAATTTTCCTAATTTAGTCTTTGCTGTGCAAATCATTCAAAATGTCACCTGCGATCCTGTGAAGGATTATGTGCTCCCAATTGCCGAACGACTTCGCAGAATGAGTGAGAAAGCATTCCGAGAAGAAGAACATATGCGAACGCATCCGGACGATGCCGATGAAGGCACTGTAGCTGAGGTGAGTGCTTACGATTAGCTCCCATCTGAGGCTGTGTCAGCGCCGTGTCAGCGCAAGCGGAACCCGTACACGCGCCTGTATTGATTGATCGACGTTCCAGCGAAGTTAGCGTGCGCTGGCACGGCGCTGGATCGACGCTGGCACAGCTTTGACACAACAGCTGCCTAACCCCCAGGCCTGGCAACGAATGCATAATGCTATTTTTTCAGGACAACGCAAGGCTTGTGAGAGACACCTATGCTTACTTCCCCATCCTGATGAAGTACACTGATCTTCATCGTGCACAATGGTTGAAGGTACGTTCAATATTTCTAGAAGTGTATCGGTGGGCGGAGGGGGGAGGACGGGGAAGCGGAGAATGCGTTGAAGGCCGAGTTTGTCCTCTTGCCTATAAAAGTGAAAATTTGGATATCCTCTTTATCAAAAAAAAAAAATGAAAAATTGATTTCCTGCGGTGAATTGAATACTCGTTAAAAATTTTTCTGGAGAAAATCGTGAGAGCGGAAAGTTTTTAGTTTGATTCTGTTTTGGCTTTCATTGAGAATGATTTAGGCTCCATCTTGGGAAACCGATGGCGTTTACGAAAATGTTGCCGTTATTTTCCGCATATGGAGTCAAAGCCAACATTTCAAGGTATTCCGCGAAAAACAAACTTTCTTCTTCTGTTTTTCCCGCAAATATTCCATATTCTGTTCAGCGAGAGGAGCTGAACTACATGGCACAATTCGAAGAAGACGCATCTATGGTTGGCGGAGAAGTGAAGACCGGCAAAGCGGCGATTGCAGAAAGAAAGAAGAAGCGACGAGAAGGCCAGGTAGAAATAATTTCTTTGTGGAATTCCACATAATACCGAAATCCTCGTCACATCATATTTTGCCCCTTGCTTGTTAGTTACGCGAACCGAAAGATCCGAAATGTCGGTCGGTAAGTCGATGTCGTAAACGTGGTGCGAATACATGCCAGTGCATGCCAGCAGAATTCAGAACTCTTGGAAAACTACAAACTAATTCCTTATGCAGTTTCAGGTGAAGAAGGACAAGCATGCGAACAGCATCGTCATAGCCTGTTTGAAGAGGCTATTACCAGTTGGACTGAATGTTTTCGGTGGAAGGTTGGTGCTTTTGTATTTCTTGTCTTACTGTATAGATACCCGAGTTTTCTTATGTGGCTGATTGCGAGGAAAAAGTAACTGTAGGTTGTAACCCTTCCTTTATGATCGAGTAGTTGAGTTCTAAACTCTTGCCCAAACCGTACCTGCTATACTTGAGGAGGCTGATTGTTCGCGGGAAATTTTGTCTGGTCGTTTCGTAGTGGAATATTTCGTCCATGAGTGAATCACATTATCTGTCATGAGGCTTATAGTCAGAGACCTCCTCCACCATTCGAAGAAAGTTCGCTAATCCAGAAGTGCTTTAGAAATTGAAAAAAAAACTGTCGGGGGAAATTTTTGAAGCTCTTATCGACTTACCTTTTACAGAGAACTAGACATCGTTCAACAATCAAAAGAGAGATTCCTGCAGAAGGAGCCTGAGGATAAAATTCGAGAATTCATCAAAGGATTACTCGAGATTCCTATAAAGGTATTAGACGGTTATTTTACTTTTTCTGCAGTACTATTAGCTGATTTTTCCAGACTGATCCCACGGATAAAAATGCATGGCAATTGTCCCTGTATCGAAAAATTGGCAAAAGTCAGATGAGAGGAAAGAACGAAATGACACAAGATGCGATTATAGAAAAGATTTTCAATATGGGGCAAGTATCCGCCATATTGCATACGGTATGTCTTTTTTTTCTCTTAGTTTCATACTTTATTTTTACTATGCGCTATCGATTTGTTATCGTTCTTTTATAGTCCCCTTTTCCAAGCATTTAGTTGAATCTACTCTCTCCACTTGAGAAGAGAGAAATTTTGTTGAGTATACTTCCTCTTGTCAATGTGGAAATTTAGTTTCGTCCACTCAATAATGATTACTATGTTCACAACGCCCGCGTCGGTTATTTTCCTTCACAACTTTTTTCACGCAAATTCAATTAAGATAGCGCTGCTCTGCTTTTATAGCCAAAAATCGGTGAAAAAAGTAGACGCACCTATCCGCTTTGCCGCTTGCTGTGTGATTTGGTGTAGAAACAGTAGCGCTAAATTATAGAGTGCCCAGATTGACACCTGTGGATTTTAATGTATTTTCTTTTGTTTTTCATGTCCTCGCCTCGCCTCCATGTTCGCCTGTTTGTGGTGTTGTGTTCGTATTAACAATGTACGTCTATCTGCTTTAGGTTATGCGTTTGAAGGATCGTCACAAGCTCAGGAGTGCCTTTAAGGTGTGGTGTCGTATTCGTCGTTGTCCTTTCTGTTACTTTTTGTGCATTTGGATTACTGGAGACATCAGCACTCAGAGCTGTAAATTCAAAACTTTCTTTTCGTATTACTAAAATTATAAATTACAACTGGCCCGATTTTATCAACATACTCCTCACAAAGAGAAAAGTTCTTTGTACGAAGCATGATACCAATTCTTTTTTGAGTAAAAGTTCGGTTTTGACTTGGTCCTTTTAGAAAATCACGTCATTTTTGAACGAAAATCTCGCCAGAATCCGGACATGGTTTCCTCCAATTAACACGCTCAAAAATCCATCTGCAAAAGTTTTAAGACTTCAAAAAGTTAGAAGTGTGGAATCAATCGCAACTTTTGATCTACAGCATTCTGATTAGTAACGAATATCGCTGACCAATTATAATCAAGTTAACCTGATTTCAAATGCATTTCATGCACTAGTACTAGAATGAGATGAGTACACATAGCTGACAGCACCTTTTTGCATAAGTTGAGAATTGTAAACCTTTAGATTAGTCTGCATGGCAATTCACGCAGCAATGCGTTTCAAGCGGGTGCGTTAGATAGTCACATTATCCCTACAGACTGTGTGATTCACTCTAAAGGCTAAAAATTATGTTAAAAAATTGTGTACCCTTTAAAAGCTGATGAAAACGAGACCACATAATCTTCACCTTTATAAGCCGCACCCAAAAGGCGCTGCTCGCAAGAGTAGCCGACCGCAACGCAGATGGAGTCGTAAAGCGGTCACTATACAGCACTTCGTGTTACTCAGAGTTCTTTGAAATATGGCTGGATGGGCAGGGCATTAAATACCAATACCAAAAACTGCACAGTAGCCTATCAGGATTCACCTCTTTTTGCCATGAACCTCCTGCCCCTGCCTGCATTGCCCTCAGGGTGCGGCTTATCTGCAAAGTTTGCGTTAAATCATACCAATCCATGCTCTTACACTTTTCCATGGCCGTTGCTAACTTAGACGCTTATTTCGATTACGCTACATTAATTTTCCAAATCTACAGTACGAACGTCCCATGCTGTATCTCAATGATGGCTATAAAAAAAATGTAAGTTTTGGTGGCCGTTTCGAACGTAATCGCTCCTGTCCCGTAAACCATTCACGTTCCCTTCGACGCACTAGTGTTTCGAACGATGCCTGGCCTCTCCGACTTTCTCATAACATAGATCTTTGCTAAATGTGTTTTATGCAGTGACTGTGCCACTCGTGTGCGAGAATCCTGTCTGTCATGGATTGAACCGAGCGGTAGCACTTTGTTATTCTATGGAACAGTTAGGCAAAGCTACACTGGAAGGCGCCTCTGTTTCGATAGCGATAGTGGTGTGATATTAGTACGCAAGAGAAGCGATGTCAGTAGCTCAGAATGTGTGAGCGGCGGCGGTAAATCTAGTTTTTCTGATTTCTGACTCATCTTAGAGTCATATATACTGTTCTTTGCTATGAGTATCGTAGAGTTTTCGTAGAACCAGCATGTTAGAATACATCTGTGACACGCAAGTAGATCTTACCGTGATATTGCGGAGACAAAGAGTGAAGTAGCCCAGTAGTGGGTATCTCACTTTTTAATGAAAAGGTTCTACGTTGAAGCTGAGTTTGGAGCCCCTGTCAGCGCCGTTCCAACGGCGCTCCACCGCCGTGCCAGAACTGTGCCGGCAAGCTCTTCATCAGCTCGTAGTACGCTCAGAAGGATGGTGGGTGCGACGCTGGCACGGCGGTGGAGCGACGCTGGACCCGCGCTGGAATGCCGTCGGCGCTGTACGGCGATTCTAAGCGACCTGCTACTTTTGACTTAACCTAGCATGTCTTACAGGCAAATCTGTCTAGATTACGATTGTGCTTCAGAGAAAAGAGCGCTTACAGTCATTGCAACAGCTGATGAAATCTTCATATATAGATGTTTACAAAGAGCTTTAGTAGGGAAATTATGAAAGTCATTCAAATAGCTGATCAATGTAGTTTAATTTTTTTTTGCATTACCGTATATCACTGATCACAAATGGAAGCTAAAGACGCGGGTTTTTCAAGTTTCTGAGAATTCTTCTGGTCGCTCTGAAAACGAGCTTTGTACGATTTTGCGATGTGTGCTGGCAAGCGAAGCTTTGCTTGGCATGTATGCATTGAGCGCTGTCAAGCCGTGCAGAGCGGAGTGCTAGTCGTACACGAGCGGCACAATCACTGAGATGAATGGCTCTGGTGGCACGAGAACGTACAGGAGGTGACTGATTGATGTTGGCAAGTGTTTTAGACGGAGCATCCGCAACAGCAACTTTCACAAGCTTGGAAAAAAGTCGTCTCCACGCAGCGAAAACGTGCAGTGGTTGCGTGCTTCCGTATGGTGCCATTGTATGGGATACCAAGGTAATGCGAGTGTCAGAGTCGGTTTACGAAGCATGGCTACGTATGCTTGGTGTATAGGCGTGTTTGTACGTTATGCATGGTGAAATCCGTTTGAATGTAGTGTTTTGCATGTGACACAAGTCCAGGCTGCGTCTAGAGTCACTCGTGCCAGCACCGTGCCAGCGCCCCGGAATAGTGCCGGCTAGTCCGGTCGATGCTTTCCCGTCAGCTCCGGCACGGCACTGGCACTGGGTTGACACAGCGTAAGCGCACAGAAGGCTCTCGACGCAGTCTTGCATCATAGCGGCAAAGTGTGATCAGGGCGCGTTTATGATCATAGTTAATTATCCTACATACCTTTTCTTGTACCTTCCCAACGAAGAGAAATGCAGCTTTACTGCCACCCTCCTCCCCGTCTGTTGTAATGCTGTTGTTGGTAGGTGACAAGTCGTTTGGAAAAGGAAGATAAATGGAAGAAGGTATTGACACTACAGCGTAAAAGAATGGCCATATCGCTTATAACGGCCTCACATCTCTATAGGGTCGAAAGGTAAGGAAACGAAGCGTATGAGCTAATCCAAGAGCTTGTCTGGAGTGATTTGTGGATCGAACGTCGTCGTCACGTCTTCTGAGTGTTGTGGCCATCAATATGTTAAGGAATCTTTTTGTGTATTTTGCACAAATAGGGATCCTGAGACTTTACCTTTTTCTTCTATTTCCCCGCTGTATAAAGTTTTTCCCTTCGTTTGAAGCCCAACGAGAACTGGTCTCCATTGCAGCACTACCTTTCTTTTTTCCGTCTTACCTCTTTTTTTGCATTGCAAATGGATTTGCTCCACATTTTCGTGTACAGTCATCTTTGATTATCTGAGGTACCTGATGTTTGCCTTCAAAAATCTGTCTCTACTGACTTAAGAAGAATTTTATTATCCGCATGTGCTTTGCCATTTTCTAAATTTTCAGCTTAACCTTCTTTTTGGTGAAGTGCTGTGGTATCTAACACTTTCTTTCGTTTTCAAAGCTTTTTTCCCAGCAAGTTTGTCTTGATAACTCCAGAATATTCAGACATCGTGGCATCAACTTCTTTTTGCCAGCATTCTCCCACTTATGGCTACAAGAGGAAGATGTGGGACAGGATAAGCTGATTGCGGATCTGGTGGTAGGCTTATCCAAATTTCCTTTTGAAGATTCAAATTTTATTGGGCTTTCATATAAGCAGCTTTCGTTAATTTTTGTGGCTTTTCGCTTTTCTGTATAGTCTCCAAAAAAATGAAAGACAGTAAAATCAACGCAGTGTTTTTAAAATCCCATTTATCGTCGCTTGACATGATTTTAGGCCGGAACGGAAGAGGAAGACACACCTCGTATTGAACTTGTGCTAGAAGAAGGTGTTCTGGTACAGGAGGAAAGTAAAGAGAATGAGTAAGTCATCAAAGCTTCTATAATATCCCCTTGTTCTAAGTTTACTCTTTGAAGGTGTCCTGATCCACTGAAACAGTTGATCTGTTGCTTCCAACGTGCTGCCACAAGTGAGGAGAGTCAAGCACAAACCATTCACGACGACTCTTTGTGAGTATTCGATATAAAAGTGGCACCTTTATCATAAAAAAGTTCCGAACACAGCTCAGAAAGCAGCTCAAATTTTCCATTAAAGCGGCAAGCAGCGCGTGCAAGCTCATCCAAAAGAATTCGATTTTATTTTATTGTTTGTTGTTTGTCTTGAAGCTAAAATTCTACCTGATAGTGTTTTATAGCATAAAGATGATGAGTGAGGAGTTTTGAGGATCTTCTTGACTTATTGCGCTAATTTTCTGGGCTGCAAAATTTTACCGTAATCCCAGGTGAATCCCTAACCATAAAGTGAACGTCATATCCGCAAAGGACCTGAATATCACAAAATATGATTTTTCTTGCCTTGAATGCATAAGTCTATCTCTTACATAATTTGAAATGAAGGTCATTTTTTGTCCAGCAGTTCAATAAATTCAGTAGAAGAGGCATAACATAGAAGACATGACATAGAAGGATGATTACAAAATATGTGATATGAATAGTATGAATATGCTCAGGTACATACGTTTCGCTGACGTTATGGCTCAATCTATCCATATTGAGGAAGAGGACGACGATGAAGATGCGGAGATAGATCAGGCGGTAAGAATCGGTATTTTGTATGACTGTAGTATATACTCATGACTGAATGCCTTTGTTTTGTGGCTAAAATTCATCTTTCAGGAGAAAGAAGAGCAATCGCAAACCCTTCGTGCCGAACAAGGAGTTCTTGCCGATCGTGGAGCAGCCATCATGTGTTTGATGTACTTGTCGGCTAGCAATGGTGAACCGAATGAGATGGTGGCAAAAACTCTTGAACTTGGCATTCATCTACTATCTGGAGGAAATGTGGATATCCAGCGGGTACGATAAATTTTTTCTTGGAAAATCATCGATATAGTGAAAATCCTCACTTTCAGTTGTTGATCGAGTATCTCCAACTGAAGAAAGACGTTCGATTCTTCACATCATTAGCTGGGCTGATGAACAAATGTTCAGTACTGAACCTAGAGATGTTTGAGCGTCAGATAAAGGTAAACTTCAACTTCTTTTTCTCCCATGAAAACCGACCTTTAAACTACTGATTCCAGGCTGAAGGACTGGGAATGGGAGCAGAACTGGCATCTGGTGATAATCAAAATCTCAACGATGCCGAGTTCACCTGCTCGCTGTTCCGATTCTTACAGCTGACCTGCGAGGGCCATAACCTTGGTAACTTGCATAAGTGATTTTTTTGGGATTGAAGGTTGGTACGGCTACACGGCTACATTCCAGATTTCCAAAACTATCTTCGCACACAACCTGGGCATACCACCAGTGTCAACCTTATCAACTGCACTGTCGATTACCTTCTAAGGCTACAGGAATCTGTTATGGACTTTTATTGGCATTATTCTAGCAAGGTTTGCCCGTTTGCTATTTTCGTTGTGCATTTAAACGCTGCATGTCCGAAATTTGAGTGATGAGGAGCACATATTTTTCATCCGAAAATCTCCGTTTGATCTTGTCATGGAATGCTAGTGAATTTTACTTCAGGAGGTAATCGACGAAGGTGGTAAGGAATATTTCCTCAGAGCAATCCAAGTCTGCAGTCAAGTGTTCAATACCCTAACCGAAAGCATTCAGGTTTGTCACACTGGAACCTAGGCACACAATTTGAAAGTAAAATAATCATAACTCGAACTATAAGTCATGATTGAGTGATAAATGGGCGGTTAGCCGAAGAGGCGGAGCTAGCCCTTAACATGAACTTTCTTGAGTTTTCCTATCATTATCTAGTAAGAAAAATTGCTATTTTTATTAATAGCTAATGTTCAACCTTTTCTTAAATGATCCAACCCGAACTGTACACTTTGTAGGGACCATGTGTCGGTAATCAAATGACGTTGGCGAATTCCCGTTTGTGGGATGCCATCAATGGTTTCTTCTTCCTGTTCGCTCATATGATGGAAAAACTTTACCGAAATTCTACCCAACTAGAACTTTTACGAGAGTTCCTCAACTTACAAAAGGATATGATCGTGCTGATGCTGTCTATGCTGGAAGGTTGGATCTTTAACTCCATTTCAAGCCATGGATTCAATTCATTCTTACCCCTGAAGGAAACGTACTAAATGGACCGATTGGAAAACAAATGGTGGACGCATTGGTGGAATCTCAACCGTCCGTAGAGAAAATTTTGAAGTTTTCGGATATGTTCTTGAAACTGAAGGATCTCACAACATCGCAGGCGTTCCAGGTTTGTCCACACTCACAGCGCAATAATATAATCACAGGAGAGATGATTTAGGACTTTGATACAAATCGCGATGGATGGATCAGTCCAAAAGAGTTCCAGAGAGCCATGGAGAGTCAGAAGATGTATACTGTGTATGTTATTTTTATCTCATTGTCACCAGTTGGGTTACCTCAACAATTTATCTCCTTTTACAGTGAAGATATCACGTATCTGATGATGTGCACCGATGTGAACAACGATGGAAAGGTGGATTATATGGAGTTCACCGAAAGATTCCATAATCCTGCTCGAGAAATCGGTTTCAACTTGGCTGTGCTGCTGACGAACCTCAAAGAGCACATCACTAACGATCCTAGATTGGAAAAAATCATTGAGAAGGTGCGGTGGCTAGAATTGTAGACTTATGCAAACGGTTATCGAATTTTTAGGCTCAAACATTACTGGAATACTTTGATCCATTTCTTGGAAGAATTGAGATTATGGGTTCAAGCAAACGTGTCGAGAAAATCTACTTCGAAATCCAGGAGTCCTGGCTGGAACAATGGGGCAAACAGCAGATTCGGTAAGGTTTTACCTGCACATCTTATGGAAGTACGACACGAGAATCTGGTTATGGTGTAAAACCAATTGAGACTAAATTTTACATAAAAAGCTTTTGCGCGAGATTCGTTCTATGTGGTTCCATGGCTTCTCTTATGCCATCCTTCTGCCAGCCCCGTGCCGGAACCTGCGTGGACGCGCCTCCGTATTGATTGGCCGCGCTCCAGCATGGCGCCAGCACGGCGCTGAAACAGCGATGGCACGAACAACTCTGATTGCAGCCTAATTAGGCCTAAGTAATCAAACTAGTTAAACTAATCGAACTAATAATTAAGGCTAATAGTTGAAACTATTAATTAAACTAAAAAAATCAAAAGATGATCAAACTCATACGTAGCGCCTATCTCTAATTCATAGAAGACGCATGTGAGATTCACCATCTATGATAAAGTTATGACATAAATATCAGAATTCTTTCAAGAGACATCAATGTACCCATATTATTTTCATATGCAGTTTCTGTTACGTTCGTTTTATTCTCACCTCATCCCAAACAATTTCAGCGACTCAAAGAATTCTTTCCTTTTCAACGTGCTGCAGGATGATGGCGGTGATCAAGGCAAACTTGAAGCTTTCATCAATTTCTGTGAAGTGAGTAAAATTTTGCGTAGATGCTAATTGATAATCAATCCACCATAGGACACGATCTTTGAAATGCAACATGCGGCAGAAATCTCTTCTGGTGATAGTGATTCAAAAGTAGAAAGAGCTTTGAAGCAGAGAGACTACTTCTTGCAGCAGACCAGCACGAGAGAGTGAGTGGAATGTTCGAAGGCAAAACGATTTTTTACGAACTGT
This sequence comes from Cylicocyclus nassatus, assembly GCA_958299035.1. Classification (NCBI taxonomy): domain Eukaryota; kingdom Metazoa; phylum Nematoda; class Chromadorea; order Rhabditida; family Strongylidae; genus Cylicocyclus; species Cylicocyclus nassatus. Next base: position 105,384,748 of record CATQJL010000001.1, read on the forward strand.
GAAAATGTTCAGGCAAATCTCCGAAACATTCAAAAGCGGCTATCGCTATGGACTTACAGCAGCTTCGGCATTACGCCCTGAAAATGTGAAACAGGCGATAAAAAGTCTCAGCGCAAAAGCAAAGTGAGTTTATTTACCTTTGGTTTGCTGGGGTTTTAGGTTTCAAAAATGCTCTTGAATTTCAGACAAATGACATGGATGCAGTTAATATGGGCAATTCTTGTGCTCACATACCACCTTGGAAAAGGACTGGGATACTGTACTTACTTGCTGCTGATGACATTGTTCCGATTCGCCTACTATCTGACCACTCCAGAAAAGGAAGATGACGGCCATAAAGATGAAGCAAATGAGTAAGTTAGCTCCAGCATATAGTTGGGATATTGCAATATCATCCGTTTTATCAATGCAGCATGATTACTGGCAATCGCAAGTTTATTCTGAACCCTTGCCCAGTACCGTAACCGATGACTCTGGTCGGAGAAATACGGTCTGGGCGAGAGTTCAAAGTGACTTTTCAGATCAAGAGTACATGCTTAAAACTGCGATCGGGCGATCATTAGGATTCTTGAAGACAGTGGCACAGTAAATCCTGGACCTGTAGTTTTTTCACTTACCTGGAGTAATTCTAATTCCGAAAATCCACCCTGAAGAGCGCGAAAATGACGAAAACAAGCATTTACCGAGGCCGTCCATTTTAAATTTGAACGAGAGGAACGCTTCACGCCATGGTTAGAGACATAGAGTCGTTTGGGACCTCCATGTTCATAGTATGGCGGCATGCCGCCTCTGACGGTTGAGAGATATCGCAAGCTCGTCCGAGCTTTTGTAAGAATGGCTTGCGCGCACGGGTTTACAGCCAATTTTCTAGGCAGGGGCAGCACGTGTGCGCTCGGACCTCTCCGTCCTCATGTTTGGGATATAACCTTCCATATAAGAATTTTGAGCTGTTTGGTTCTGCCGAGCTATATGCCTTTAATCAGTATGCAAGCATTAGGCGACATATTAACTAATATCTCTTAGTTTCCGATTACGATCGCCTTCATACAATCAACCGATCTTACCGGAATTCCATCACACCCGAGTAGGAGTGGATGCATTTGGCTTGGCTGCGGAGCAACTACCGACGGGAAATCATGTGGCCCCTGATATACCGCAAATCATTACCGAGGATACAGCCAGTTCGGAAGAGCCAACCACCACATCTCCAACGATGCCGGCTTCGCATCCTCCATCACCGCATGGTAGCGTTCATAAGGCAGCGAGGTAGGAGCTTGTGATGCCCATGTTCGAGAGTGCGCATTATGAAGTCAGAATTTAGTCTATATGAGTCCATCGGAGCCCCGGCGTTGGCCGCTGCAGCCTCAGAAGCAGATCTGACCGCTGGCGCCTCGTACGAGCCAAAGATCGCTGAGCAAAATATTGGGCGCAGCAAAGGATCAATCTTGGTAGGCTTCTTCCAAAGCAGAATAGGGTCTAACCAACTCTTTGACTCTTTCAGAACATGCTTGCGAGAAATTTCAGAGCTATCGAGAAAACAACGCTGTACCTGGCTTTCTTCATCAATATCATCTTACTGTTCCATAGAGTTGATATCAAGCATGTGGATGCTCAAGGTTAGCATATCCTTTGTCTTCTAAATGGTTTTCACCAGACAGTCACAAAAAATAATGATTTCCCAGAGGGAGCGGAAGCAGAAGACGACGACGATAGCACTGTTGAGACCATATACATTAGTGGAATGATGATACCTTATATAGACTATGAAGTAACTGGATGGGTCCTGTCACAGGTAAGAGATCTACGTTCTTGGGGTACCGTGCCGACGTCGTGCCAACGCCGTTCCGGAACTTAAACGCGCTATCGATCGAGATACGTTTCGGCACAGCTCTGGCACGGAGCTGGCACGACTCTGAACGCACCTTCTATGCTTTCCACGTGCTGTTGACAAAACAGTACATGGTGTGATTGCAGGTTTTGTATTGGATAAGCGTCTTGCATGTTACGATTTCTTTTGCCCTACTGGTGTCGTTCTATCAACTGAAGGTGAGCGAATGTTATCAAAGGTGTGACGGAAGTTGAATTTTAACATTGAAGATTCCACTTATCACTTTCAAACGTGAGAAAGAAGTGGCACGAAAATTGATGTTTGATGGATGTTGGATCACTGAAGACGATAACGAAGAAAGTGGAATCGTTGATACATTGCTTTGGTTGGTCATATAGAAATTGGTCGTTTAGTTTATCAAAATCAACAAACAGTCACAAAAGTCTAACGTCACAACCTTCAAGAATTTATCTTTTTGCAGGTACCTTGATAGAATTGTCATCAGCTCTAAGTCCTTCCCGATGACATACTGGGACAAATTCGTTAGGCGAAAGACCCGCCAGAAGTTCAAGGATCAGGTTTGAATACACAGTCGTAAATCTAGTTTTATCTGTACTGCAGCTTCCGGGTTTGCCCGTTTGCCAACATCGTTCTAGCACCGTGCCATTCGTGGCCCACGGACGGCGTTCCGTGATTGGTCCTTTGACGTTCCGCCGCTGTAGCACGGCGCTGACACGGGCAAATCTGGACGCAGCTCACAATTATTATTTTACATGGGAATAATTGATTTATAAAAGAACTTGTCTCTTGAAGTGATAGTAAAATGGGTTTTGATCTACATCATCTAGGTGGATGAGGAGACGCTTTCATTGGTGCTTGGTGAGGAGAAGGCCGCTGGTGACACTAGCTTTGACTACAGGTTCGCGTTTTCGTGAAAGCTTCTTCTTCACCTTTTTGTGACTAACAACCTCCTTTCAAGGTACACGTGCTGGCTGTGGATTGGCGTAATCTTGACGAACGGACAGTTCCTCTACCGTGTGTTCTACATGCTGTGCTCGGCTTTCGGAGTGTTCATCTCGCCATTCTTTTACGCCTTCCACTTGATCGACGTCGTACTTTCTTTCCCTATGTTAAAAGCTATCCTGCAATCTGTCACCCACAACTTGCAACAGGTGGGTGTGGACCAAAACCTTTTATAATTTTAGCGCCATCTCTTTTCAGCTGATCCTTACCATCATGATGACCTTGGTAGTGGTGTATCTGTATGCTGTACTGGCTTTCAATTTCTTCCGCAAATTTTACGTCCAAGAGGGTGAAGATGGAGAGGAGCCGGATAGGAAATGCCATAATATGCTTACAGTAAGCTGATTCTTCGCGGGTCCTCAAAACTTCAGCTGATCTCCTTTAGTGCTTCATCTACCACTTCTACGCCGGTGTAAGAGCTGGTGGAGGTATTGGTGACGAGTTGGAAGCACCATATGGTGATGAACTAGAATACCCAAGAATGTTCTACGATATCTCATTCTTCTTCTTCGTCATTATTATTCTGCTAGCCATCATGCAAGGTTAGAATAATTGCACCTTCCTCTGCACCGTAATCCTACAGTATCCCAAAAAATAATGATAATTTAGGTTTGATCATCGACGCCTTCGGTGAACTTCGAGACCAGCAAGAATCGGCTACGGAAAAGTTGGAATCGTCGTGTTTCATTTGCGACATTGGCAAAGAAACATTTGATCGGTTGCCAAGAGGCTTTGAAATACACGTGACAAAGGAGCACAACTTTGCTAACTACCTGTGAGTTTCTATGTTGACGAGAACTGGTCCCCGGAGTCAATGGTTTGTGGTCGTTTTTAAGGACCAGTTCTCACACATACTTATTGTTTTACCAAGTCAGGAACGATACACTATGAATGATTGTATTCTAGATTTTTCCTACAACATCTGGTGAACAAGGATGACACCGAATATACGGGACAGGAGACCTACGTGAGAGAAAAATATGATAACAGGTGAATGAATTTTTTCAAGTAAATTCACCAAGCTGCGTCCAGAGTTGCTCGTGCCAGTGCCGTGCCAGCGCCTTATAACGCAATGTCGGGACCCACGTAATGCCCAAGTACATACAGGTCGATCGATGGTGCTGGCACGGCGCTGGCTCAGCACCTATCCACGAAAATCTCAGCGCCGCAATGTGATTTTTTCCCTTGCGATCTTCACAATTTTCATAGCGTTGAAAATCAATTTTTTCAGAGACTGGGACTTCTTCCCAGTAGGAGAATGCTTCGTGAAACAATACGAAGACCAACTATTACAGTCATAATATTTATCATGTGTAGATTCAGAACAGAGCTTTTTGTGTACTTTTGCTTATTTAGGAGTATTAACGAGTGTATGACAAAGTGCACAAAAGTTTATTTTACAGGATTCTAAGAGAATCATCCGAGATTAGAATTTGAGATTCGATGAGTGATCATTAGATTATATGTAAGAAGATCTAGCCGTAAATGCTCAATAATACGCTCATACTTGTGCACTTGCAGACGGACAAGCTTTAACTATGACTCCATTTTGTGCCTTCCCTTTGTGTACCTATATAGTTGTTAATAAATATTTTGGATTTAGATCTGATAGCGATGAATTTCGGGTATCCATATTATTTTTCTTTCATGAAGTTTCTTTTATCAAGAAATCATTAAACCTCAAGAATGTAAAAGTAATGGATAGATGGGAGGATAGGGTTCTTCGAATTTTCCACAAGTTCAAAGAAGCAAAGCATGAATCATAATAATATCATAAATTTCGCGACCCTTTTTAGCTTCATGCGCTTTAGGGTTCCCATAATTATTTACCGTTTTTACCTTAAACATCAGCATTTCTTGAGAACTGAGGCACCTTCAAAATTTTCAAATACATGATCTACTTCTGTATGTATGAGCTATATGATCACGTGTGTGGGAGGAGCTCAGGACTTCTAAGGGCGGGGTTTGCCATTTTACCTCATTCATTTTTTCTTTATTTCTAGCCATGGAAAAATTCGAAAAGTATGCAGTCAATGTGCGATGTGTCAAGCGTGTGCCAGAATAAATTTGGAATTTTTTAGATACTTTGGGACGGAGATGCGATTTTTGACAGAAAAGTTCGTTTTTGATTACTACCATATTTCAGCTCAAACTTTACGTGGATTATGATTTACGCAGACTCTTGATAGCCATCTTGTAGAGCTTGCTTTGCCCTATCGAATGGTTACTCAAGCCGCATCAGATGAAGGATAGATACAAAAAGACGACCGTCGAAGTAAAAACGATAAATAATTATGGGACAACCTAATAGTTCGATTGGGGCGCGCTTTCCTCCCTATGCTGATGATTTTATGCTATTAACGGCAATAGCAAATGACTGAAACCGATCACTGTTAACAGTTTCTTGTTTTTTATTCGGGAGCGTCTAACTCCATATAAGTTTGCATTCAGTCTAATTGTAAGCCGATAATATTGATCAATGAGATGTTTCAAGAGGACTTGTAAAGTTACCAAAAGAGTTCTTTTTTGAGAAAGACAATTTTATCTAAATTTGAAAACGTATTCACTCTGCTATATCCCACTTACTCGCTTTCTTTTCCTGTTTGTTCTACCAACACGGGCAATGTAAACCTATCTCTTTCTTTTCGAGGAAGCAGCCAATCTTGTTCATTCTTTTTGGATTTTCAGCCTGTAATAGTTCACTTCCTTCAATTGGGTTAGATGGTGCGTCGGTTCAATCGCTTACATGCAATTTTCGAGAAAAATCATAAATTTTAACTTGCATGTGCATACCGTGAAGATATAGCAATCACTGTGAAAGGTTCAGATATGTGCCCCGGTAAAGGGCCCTTCCGGCTATCTGAAAATTGCAGATAAAGAAAGTTCGAGGTTTTGTTATGGTTTACCCAGTGTGGTTTAGTGTTTCGAGCCCAAGCTTTGTAATATGGCCGTTCGTTCAGGTAAACTTCCGCCATATTCGAAATTGCAACCGTAGAGGCTCTAAAGAGGATCATTATCGCATTTTATAAAGTAGAAAGATGCCTCACTTATTTATTGCAAAGATTACGGACGCACGAAATTCCTGATTTTCTGCACGTAAATATGGTTCACCCATTTTGTCGCATTCTTTCCCTCTAAGAGAGGCTCCCTCGCTCACGAATACAGCTAGCTAAAGCGGAGACAATTGTTGCAGAAATTCTGAGGCTTCTTTGATAAAAATTGAAGAACTAACGAACATGGAAATGAACCCAGAACTCATCACATCAAAGCGAATGACCTCTTTACTGCTCATTATATACTTCCACAAACGTCAGGCGTCGAGCACTCACAGCGTGGTGGGACCCGTTTCAATCAATCGACCTTCTAGGTAATTTGTTCTATAAAGGATTGCCCTTATGACCAACAAAGAATGGACATTTGTACAAAGCGTGGGCTCAAATCAAATATCGCTACTGCTTGTGAGTAATTGGTGAATCACATTTTTTTCGAAATATAAATGGTCGTATTCAATAAGCACTCGTGTGTTTCGATTAAAGCTTAGCTCGGGTTGGCTCCTCATTTTCCCTTGAAATCGCAAATTTCTCTGACTTACCATCAGGGCCCGGCACGAGGTGGGCAAACGGGGTTTTCCAAAACGAATTCCCCTTTGATCCCAATAAATTTTACGAATACCCCCTTGAGCCCAAAAATGACGTTTTGTGCTTGTGCGACGAGATTACCGGCCACACTTCGCCTAAAAGCGCTCAAAAGCACCCAAATTGCTCAAATTCCTCAAATTATTCCTCAGCTGGATCAAAATAGAAAACAGGAAGAAAAATAAGCAAGAAAATGATTAAGGAATGAGAAAATATTAAAGAAACGCAGTCATAGGAATGAGAGACGCCGCTCCCGCGCGTATCGATTGACTGGAGCGCGCTTTCCATCTTAAAAAGCTAGGCTGCTGATGCGATTTCGGGCTCTAACAAGGTCAAGAGGAGGAGTTTCGAAACCAAAATTTCACCATGTAGTAAACTTTAGGTGTACAACAGATTTATGTAAAAATTCTGAAAAAATTATGTGAACTGAGAGTTTTGCCGACCTCAGGTGGGAATTAGGTCGGCAAATGCCGACCTAATTTGGAAATTAGTTAAGGAAACTTTTCATTCACATAAGTTTTTCATAATATTTCATACTTAGTTACTTAGTCCTACTGCGCATACACACACCGAATCCCGCGCGATTTCGTTACCTCTGCGTTGCAAACGAGCCATTTTTCCATTTCTTTGGTAGCGCAAAATTTTCAAAAAAAAGTTTGCCACAACCTTCAGTCACATAATTTTTTAATGAAACTCCTCATTTAAGCCCTGCAAGTCCGTGTGCATGTATTTACCAAGTTTCATGCCATATCGTTCATCTGCGCGTTCCAAACGAGCCGTTTGAATTCACATCTTCATTTACCAGTTTTGCGAAATTCTCGGAAAAAATGCTAATTACTCGTTCCGTTCACATAAGTTTTTCATAAATTTTCATACTATGTTTCCACTAGCCTCTCTCCGTTCGCATACAAAATTTGGTGCCATATCGTTGCACATACATTGGGAACTAGTCATGCATGCTGTTACAAATAGCATCGCTTGGGCGACGTCGCGCGTGCGGCAATTAGCGACGGCGCGGTTTGACGCGAGCGAACTCCAGTTCGCCTGTTGAGGCACATAATATGTCAAGATAAGTAGCGAGCATGAAAACTACCAATTTTTTTCCGGGGCTCCGCCCCGGACCCCGCAAAAACGATTTCCCCTTTGCTTTTTGGCCCCAAAACGATTTCCAGCTTGTCATTTGCCGACCTCGTGCCGGACCCTGCTTACCATCTAAATCCAGCGAATCGCGGACGAAAGTGGAGAATGGGAAAGAAAAGGTAAGGAATAAGCCAGCGAAACGCGAAAAATAGCAATTCAAGACGATCATGTGCCCTGGGAAAGCGGAGACGACAAGCCAGTCATATGCCGATGTGTCAAAACAATAGGTTTTACGTTTTTGCCTTATTGTACTCATTGTTACTTGCCATTGTGGCAGGAAGTTATGTAAAGGGTCCACAAAGGCTATTTTGCATGCTGATTACGAAATTAGCATTCGCTTCGTATAGTGTGACCTCTTTGGTAAGATTAGGTAGTGCGGTACCGATAGTGGACTAAGTTCTAGCTACAGAAAAACTCTACGTCGGAATGAAAAGTTTCGTTGACAAATCACTTGCACCTGAATCATGTGACACCTTGGTAGATGAGCTTCATACGAGTTGGCCTTCGGATGGGTTTAAGCGGTCAAACTCCATTAACAACTACAGTCGCTACTATGCTACTTTGAGGTTTGATATAAGGTACAGTATGCCTGCTCAGTATGCTGTACAAGCTTTTCACGAAGATTATCGTCGATCGCATGTCCGGGACGGATGAAGCCCTCGAACGAGCTGGATAGAGGCTGCTGCTTGGACCATATTCAGACATTTTCGAGGGTCGTAGAAGTCTTACGGCCTGTCTCCCCTTTCGACCTTAATTGACTACGAGAAAGCCTTTGACAGCGTTGAAATCAACACCATCAAGTCAGTCCTAGTAAACAAAGGGGTTGACTCAGCTTATGTGAGGGCAGTGCCAGCTCTTAAAGGACTACTATCACATTGCAGGTATAGTGACCATACCGATTAGAAAGATAGTTCGGCAAAGGGACACAATCCCTTCAAATTTGTTCACAGAAGCCTTGCAGTGTTCACAGAAGCCTTGCAGGGATAAGTCACTAAACCAGAGCGAACTCAGCAAGAGAAGAAGACCAGCCTGGGCCGTTTTTGGGCCTCTGATACTGATATAAGCGCAATTTTTTTTACATTCAAAAATATCGGTGTGATTACAGATTACGCTAGTGTCCTTTCTGCTGAACCTTGCTAAAATAAGTCGGCGGATTGGAAAGGCGCCGTAAATTTATTGGTTGACTGTTAAAATGGAACAAATGATAATCACAACTGGCATACAATAAAACTACATCGCATTGATCCCTTGAAAGACGTTTGTTCATTAATTGAAAAAAAGCATATATCAGTTGTCCCATGAGTTCCGCGTTCTGACTTTGACTTGCAAAGTCAAATATTTCTTATTTCTAGATAGGTTTCAGAATATTACTCGATAGGCAGAGCGATCTTTAGAAGTGGCGAAAATTTCTATTTCTAATTTAACCAAAAAATATAGCAATGTCTATAAACGCCTCATGCGGAAGCATGCGTGAGCAAGTTGCAATTTTTTTAGGATTTTTTGGACGGATTACGATTTTTTCTCGATTTTTTGGGCAATGGAGTCTCTTTAAATTCTGGCTTCAAACTAGCGCTGGAGTGAAGCTGGTACAAAAGTAAGAACGATGTCTTGTAGAGCTTGCTCTGCTTTATCGAATGGTTTTTTGAAACTCATCTGGAAATAAGAAATGTTTGACTTCTTGCAAGTCAAAGTCAAGTCGGAAGGAACTTATGGGACAGCTTGATGAAAATTCCGATACTTTTATTCTGCTCTCTTTCTTATTCTCCTCTTAGCCACTCTAGCGACACAGGCGATGTTATACCATGTCCCTTTCTGCTCGAGAAAACATCCGATTCTTGTTAAGACTGACGAATTGCTGACAATTGATTTCCACTGCTTCTGTAATCAAGGATCTAGTCTCAATCCACTGGTACACCCGACACTGCAATTGAGATAGCCCGTAACTTAAGTTGCATGGGCTTACCTCAAAGATACTTCCAATAGCTATTTCGGCATCTGGTATTTCATACTGATAACCCGCTCTTCCCGCTACCTGAAATGTTTTAATTGTAAAAAGATCCAGAACGGACTCGTACGTACCCAAATTTTCGCTGGTTCCATGGCCTTGTAAACTCTCGGCGAATTCAAGTATAGCCTCGACCAAAACTCGAGATTGCATCCGTAAATGGTCTGAAGAAAATATTGCTTTTTATTTTATTTATTTTATTTTATTTTAGTTTACACTCACGGTGCACCAAAGAACAAAAAAAATAAAACTCTAACACGTCGAACAATAACAGCAATAACATGATATCAGCTTGTCCATGTCTTCAATCAGATACACGGTGGACTTATAAGTAATGCACTAACCTAAGGCCCACAAGATATAGCGAAAACTCTTCCAAATACCTGATGAGTGTAATGGCTTGAGCAACAAAGAATGACTGGAGAGTCTTGCATCCTCCAAATATAATCTGAAAACCCTTTTTGAGTGCCAGCGAGCTTACGGGCGGAAACTAGCTGACAGACCCCAGTTGAATATACGTTTTGGAGGATACCAAGACTCCAAATTGAAGTGCCAGTTAAGGCAAGGCTTGCCAGTAAGGCATAGAAGTAAGGCATAAGTGGAAGTAAACTGGGCACTTAGGTATGATTGTAATAGGAAGACATTAGGTAGAATCATGTATCCTGACATACAAGGCAAGCTAGTATGATCATTAGTGAAACAGGGTGTTTAAGTTAGGAAACAGTGACAAAACGAAAATAGATAGGTGGGAAGGGAAAATGACTCAATATTTTGGTTTGACTATTCAAAAATGAAGCGAAATGCATTTGCTCCGTTTACTTTTGTCTCTCAAAGGATAAGATATCTTACATGATTCTTTTGTCTTGTCGCATTTCTAACTTTTCTTACGGCATTGACTACGGCCGCCCGAAATTCTTGATTTTCTGGGTATTTGTATTTGCCGCCCATTCTATCGCATTCTTTTCCAGGAAGTCCAGGGGGGACATTATCCATTGCCATTTCTCCTTCGCTCATGAGCACAGCAATCTATAGTTGTCCATTTCTGGCAAGTTGTGCTTCTTACTGAACCGATTAAAATGTAAGACCAACGAGTAAAACGGTGTTGAATCCAGCAGTCGCCATAGTGGCACCAGCAAATTGGTGTCAGCTGTCCTCCGGCTCAGTTTTATACTTGTACACACCTTACGGAGTAGTGGGACCCGGTCGAATCAATCGACCCAACTTATTGATATGCACTTTTGAAAGATTGTTCATTAATTACAAAGATAATCGCGGTTGCGTACAAAGCATCTCTTTGAATTAAGTACAGTTGTCTATCAGTTAATTAATTTAAAATTAACACTTTGCAAGCGGATGTAACTCTTGCTCTTATTCGGTAAAATCTATCTCTAACATTTTGGAAAGATTTCGTCGTCAGAACATTATAGGCATTGACGATTTCTAGTCAAAGTTCACATTCCTACATTGGTACATACATGGTGAACTATGTGACATTTCAAATGCTCTCAAAAAAAAATTGTTTAACCTTTCCTGATGAAATTTTGGAGGGATAGGTAAGGCTTTTACAAATAAAACGTCTCAAAATTTTTAGAGTAAAACGTTGTCAGAATAGCGACCCATTTCCGAGATAGAAGGTGTGGTAGAATCAAGAATTCCCCCTCCCTCCCCCCCCCCCTTCCTCAGAACGTAGTTGTTTTTTTCTTATTTTCCGAGTGTTAGGCTTGGTCTTCTCAGTCATAAGATCTTTTTTTTTGTACATTTGCGTCATCAAATCAAGCCAGTAGGAAATCTTGTTTTTGCTAACAACATCAACAAACATTTTGAATCAATTTATTACTACAAAAAAAGAAGGACCCGTCAGCAACTAAGATCATAGTCCATTAGCTTCTAGCTAAGGCTCTTCTAGCTCGCTACCAGATATCGCGTATAGTCGTCCTGAAAGAGAAAATTCACGGATATGTCCCATTTTGGAAAGTTGTAATTACCGTCACTGCACATGTACTGGTCCCGAAAATGCATGTGAATCAGCTTTGATGATTTCTATAATAGGATCGTAGATCTCAGCTCGAGCACGTGTACCCCACAAAAAGTCCATGTGGTTGAACTCTCGCAGCTCTCTGAAAAACAAATTGAATTCTTTGAATTTACATTAGTTTGGTTTTTATGTCATAATCGTACAGCTTTCCCTCTTATTTGTATCAGAATCATAAGCATTTGAACGCGTTTTTCCTATCAAGTTTCATCCACCTAAGGCAGTGGAGGTAAGCACGCGTATGCGCTGAGGGAAAATAAATTAATGTGACATTTAAGACAGTAAAAGTGTGAGAGTTGGGGTAGAGGGCTGTAGTCGCCAAAAGGAGGTGGTTCTGGCGGACATCTGCGATAAAGCACGCAGCTCCCGCTACACACTACATGCATTACAGATTTGTACCACTTGTCCGCGAGGGGTGGAGCCTATCGTCGACATATAGTCCCCTACGCCGAGAGTTGTTTGACCTGCGTTTTTAAACTTTACTTTGTGACAAACTGCTTACTTTGTGCTCAAAAGTTATGAATTGCATTAATCAAAACTGCAGAATACGGCTTTTTGAAAAGCAAATTCGAAATAAGTTGCTAATTAAGTATACTTTTGTAAAATCGTGACGACGGATTTATCTGCGGTCTTTGCGCCTCCAGGAGCAAAAAACACTCATACAAAACGGCATCACCTCAACTCTTGGCTCAGTCTCTTCCAGTAGCTAAATACTGTCATATGTAAGCAGAAAAACGGTTGGCGTAGAGATCAAACCTTAGAAAATGCAATTGCTGGGAGGTGCATACGTGTCGCGCGCGATCGCGCCATCGTCACGATTTTTTGAATGTCCTATAATTGCAGATGTCTCACTTTGCATATTTGACGGAGTTTCGTGGGAGTGTCGGCATGAGGTATTGCTTGACGTCATCGGCGGTTGCGGTCCAGTCGTAGTCGGAATAGAAGAGGTAGATATCATTATGCACATTGCTTATGTTGTATTCGGGTGGCGAACTCTGTAATAGAGGATGGAGGCAATTAAGGTTAATGCTCAGAAAAATCTAGGAGCTTCTCCGGCTTCGTTTGTGGGATGGGATATTCGGAAAGTTCTATGTAAGAAATTGCCAAGTCGCATCTCATGTAATTAATTTGTGGCTAACTAAATGTAGTTTAAGCTTCCGCCCGGCACCGTACCCTAATGACCAATCGGCGTTGACGAGTACGGTAGTGGGCGAGTGTCAAAAGCCTAACTGTGTATAAACCGTATGAGCTGCTGCTCGAGAAAGGGCTAAGTTGAGACCCTCAGTTTGTATCCAACTAAGATAAGCAGATCAGATTTGCCTTAACTCTACCTAAAAGCTTCTAAGTTCTTCTTCTTGCAACGCAAAAGTGTTTTTGGTTTTTGGGTGAAGATTTTTGATCATTATAAAATCATTTCTAGGTACCTGTCCATAAACCCTCAGGTTTTCTCCAATTCCCATGTCAAAAGACGCCATTCTTTTATCATGAACCATTTGCGAATAGTGCATCATATTTCTGGTTGAAGTCCCAGCCAACATGTTCGCCACATAGACACCAAGCTTGCTCTGAAATAGATTAATTATTGGAAACTTGTATTCCCCATTTCCTCACCCACCTTCGTCATTTGGTTACTGTCCGGTCCCGCAACCAGGTAAACGAATTCTTCACAGAATGCACTGCTCAGTGGATTCTCGCAGAGGTTTTCTGTTACAAATCGGCTGAAGATATTGGCCGAGAAGAACTCGTTATCTCCAAAATAGCGATAGACTTCCTAAAACGAATTTAATCTGGCATTATAGGGATAAAAGTACAGTCTGAACTTACTTTGAGACGCTCATAGTTTTGTCCAAAATTGTGGAAGAATCCTTTTACATGAGACATTCGGTATACCGGCGCAAGAAGGAAGAATTTTCTGATCTGAATCGAGGAGGAATTAGCAAATTGATGAATTTATGGTCGAAGCTTTGCAATACACCCCGATCAAGTAATTTTTCGATTACATTTCTTTCTTACCTTTTGCGCAAATACTCGGTCCTTGCTGAGCTTTGCCAACATCGTCAATGTTCCTTGCGAATGTCCAACATAATACAAGGATCTTTGAGCAGTCCTGTTTAAGACATAGTTGATCATTGCTGGCAGATCGTACTTGGCCATCTCTTCCCAACTAAAATTTGGAGTAGAAATCCAAGCTAGACTTACCGCAGCCTTGCACCAGGAACTAAGACTCATAGAAGGTAAAGGAAATGAGCAGAGTCGTCTCTATCCGGCTTCTCTTTTCTACTAGTGATTAAGTAAAGTAGTTATTTGTCTATTGAGAAAATTAACAGTGAAACCCATTTGCAAGCCGATCAACGGATTAGCGACATGAAATTTCATCGAAAATTTGGTCCAGTAGTTAATGTTTAATAAACATGTGAGAAAAGAATTACAGAGTTAGAAGATTGGCATTGGAAGGCTGTGAGCAAAATTCTTTCACTTCGTTGATTTCTCAGGCAAACAGTAGGTGGGAGGGGGGGGGGAGTAGTTTCTACTTGTAATTAAAATAATTCGCCATGGTTTTCAAAAAAAATTATAATTGACCAATGCTTTTCGAGCAGAAGGGCACGCCCCTCATTCGAACGTCCTCCCCTCCCCCCTCTAAAAAATCTCTCGGATCGCTACTGCTCTGAGGCAAAACAATAAGAAAAGCTGCAATCACCTGAACCTCCAGAATTCGGCTGAATCGCTGTTAAGTGTCCTGTGTTCTTTCGAGTAAACATTGCCACGCATATTACCAAGCCAAACATCGTAACCCTGTTCAGCGAAGAGAAAACCTGAAAAAAATTTTTTTTAACCGAAGGCCATTTGACAGTAATTCCCATTACCAGCTGATTGATCTGGCGCATTAAGCAGCCATACCGAACTGGAGCAAAGTAATCCGTGTTGAAGGAACACTACCGGTCTATTGGCGGGCGGGTTTCTGTTGTGGGCTGAAGATGACATTTTTTCTTTTCTAACCTTTTTGGCTGTAATGAAAACACCTCGTCCATGGGGTATCCTATGCAATGTGAGGACATAACCATCGCAGGTGACAACTCGATGCTCTTCTAATCGATAGCCCCAATGTCGAACGATTTGTGGCTGGAAGGACTAATTTTTTACCCATCTGAAGTGGGAGGATAATTTTAAAGGAATAATTTCTAACTAAGGATGATATACGCTAGAATACTAAATAGCTTTGTTGAAATTTTATTAGGGTGATCCAAAAGTAATGGGGCGCCTAGAGAATAAATGCAGTTTTCTCAAATAGAAAAGCTAATTGGAAGTCCAAGTTTTGGCAGATGTTAGTACATAACAAAACCTTCTGATCGACTTCTATAGTTGGGCACTGTCACATGGCGTTATTTTTATAAGCGCTTAAAATGAAAGCTCATCACTTCAAGCAATTTTGAACTTTTATCAGCAGCGCCGCAGTAAAACAAGTGAGCCTACCAAAGATATGTGCGCAGCAATGGATGAGGGGACTGTCACCAAGTCCACAATAGCTCGGTGGTCCCAAGGCTTTAAAATAAAAGATATAGCGTTTGGTATCAAAAGATATAGTACTTATTCTTTTATCAAGGTAACCAAATAAACTCAACTTTAACAGTTGCTTTCTGATAGTGCTTTTTACGCTCTATCCAGAATTATTTCGACTTTTCTCGTTTTAAAAAAATGGGCCAAAACATGAATTTTAGTCTAAAAATCTGCGCCAAAACACCCCGCATTTTCGAATACAGTGCCTTTTTTGTATGAAATAGTGGGCATTTTTTGAATGTTCAAGTAATCATTAGAAAGAACTTGGAAGGTTCTTTCGAATGGTATGCTATATGGCGAGGGTCCTTCAGGTGCAGCAGCACAAATTCGGATGGCGTTCAAAAAAGTCTGTCGGATTTCTTTGAAGCGCCGCTCGAAGGAATGTTAGTGAATTGCTGAAAGATGCTGTCAAGATAACCTGCGAAGGTCACTTTATACAAAAGCGTTCAAATTGCTGGTTGTTCATAGCTAATCAGAAAGAGATCTTGAAGAATTTTCAAAAAAATCAAGGTGCCCCATTACTTTTGGATCACACTAACATAATGAAGTTCAGAGAACAAGAATTAGGGAAAATTTGTCAAGCAGTATTTCTAACTGGAAAGTTGGATTATGCCTACCACACTCATAGATGACGTTGGACCATTTGTAGCAGGTTTAGGTGGGTTTGCACCCACTATGAGTGAGACGGGAACGAACGGGATTTCTATCGGAATCGGGAGGTAAGCTGCTAGTTCTGTCACAACGCTCAGTAGCAGCATCCACTGGACGAAGCCAGCAATCATCTGAGAGAAAAACAAAAGCAGTGGCAATCGACAAGTGTTATGGATAAGCAGACACTTTCGAAACTGTTTTAGAGTTCCAAGATTACGAAGATGTTTATTCGAGGATGAAATGATTGTTGTGACGATGTTTAGCGAATAGAGGGTAAGGTACTGCAAGGAAAGAAGTGATGTCGGATACCTGATTTCAAAACTACGACTGATTAAGCTTTCCTTTGAGCGAATAGATTCTATCCGTCGTCTTGAGCTATACTTTACGCTTCTACGAAACTATTCAGCCTTTCCGGACTACCCGGACTAGGCAATGGGTGCAATTTGGTCCCAAGGGCAATGAAATTGGCTATACGTTAATTTATCTTCACATGTGCTAAAACTTTATACAATACATTGACTAGGATGATTATGAAAGTTATTATTTGAAATACATAGATTTCTAATGAAGGAGGTAGGGGTAGGAGTAATTTCAAGTAATTTCATTAGGAGTTTGTCCTATTGAAATTACTTTGGAATGTAGTTATCTGCAAGCTTAACTATCTTTAGCATAAGCTCCTAAGACGTTTCATTTGCCATTTCTTCTTCCATCACGCTTATAATTTTTTTCACTCCGACAATAATCGAGTTGTAAGCTGTCTACGATTCCAGCTACTTCATAGTGCAAATTTGGCTAATCTCAGTGTATCAATCTGCAGTAGAAGCTCTGTCGCACCATTTTTGAAATTCGTACTTTTCTGACATCATTGACATATTTCTCCTGTTTTCTTGAATCCACCTTATTTCAAAAAGAAAATCTTGAGCTTCGTAACACTATCTAAGCTACTCCTATGAAGAGATAAACTGAAAGGAATATTATAGATTGGAAAAATTCAGATAGCTACATTCGATTATAAATTGCCAAGAACAGAAACCTTGCAAAAGTATGGTCAGAAATCCAAGCTACTTTGAATGAACCAAAATTGTAAAGCTGCGAGTTGCAGGAAAAGTGATGAAGAGAAAAATGTAAAGTGAAAATATCAAAATAATGTTCAAAAACGTGTTGATGTAATCATGACTCGTAGAGCTGAAGCAAAGTAACAATATCGTGTAAGTGTGCTAGATGGGGTTCATTAAATTCAGCAGAAAATTATGAAATTTGTGATCAAAACATAAGGATCAAAAAGATTCTGACAAAATGCGAAGGAGCCTCGAAGATAAAATGCTTGTGTATTGTGGTCCATATGTGCCAATCCAGCGATTGAGCACTTTACACATGACCCAGGTCTCCTGGGGGTCACCGGATGTGGTATGATGTTTGCAGAGTAATTAATGCACTTCATGTCTCTTTCTGAGAGTCCCACACAATTGCTGAATATGCAAATGCACAAAACTTGTTGTCACCTTGAAAGTGAAGGTGTGGAGAGCGGGGAGGGAAGTGAAAAATTCTATAAACCAGTGAAAAACCAGCATTAAGGTGGATGGCTGCCTTTATGTGCCTGCTATTTTTTGTTCTCCTTCGGTCTTCTTTGATGGCCTCAGGCCGCTGGCACGAAATCTCTTAAAATTAATAGTTCATTTGAGAAATTGCACTGTAATCTATGTTTTGTTTCTGCGTCGAACTTACCCCTGCCAGAGCCATTGCAATGTCGTGCTAGCGCCGTGCTGGGTTATCGATCGATCAGTATGGTTTGCGTGACATCGGTTCCGACACGGCGCTGGAAATGCTGACGCACAGGCAACCCTGCTCTCTGCTTAGTAGTTTACTGTCGGCATCTGTTTTTCTATCTGATGACTCGATGAATTATATACTGTTTTATTTACAAAATTTAAGTGATTATCCATGCTGAGAACTTAGAGCTACATACAACCCGCAGAACAGATGAAACATAGACTGTATATACTAGTCTAACTTTAAAGTGTCGTTTAGCTTATTCGATATCTCGTCGATTGTCTTGTTTCCGCTTTGGCGTCCTAAAAGAAACAAATTCAAGCTGATGCAAATTTTTATGCAAAAAACTGCAACTTACTGAAGTATGAATCCATATTCCGTTGTAGTGTTAGCTTTCTTGAGTCGATTTTGATAATATTCGTAATTCGGTCATAGATTTCTTTCCTAGCTCGTAATCCCCACAGAAAATCGTTGTGATTGAAATTTTTCAGTTTTCTCAAAAACAAACGAGTTACTCGGTTGATTTCACGCAAATAAGGCGGTCACCTAGCGAATTTGACGCTCGTTCGAGGTAAGGTCGGTATGAGGAAGTGTTCGACGTCAGCAGCTGGTGCTAACCAGTCATAGTCGGAGTAAAAGAGGTAGGTATCACAGTGAACATTGGTAAGGTTATATTCGGGAGGTGTGCTCTGAAAATTTTTTTATCAGTTGAATCTTCCTCTGAACTTGGAAGAGTATGATCGTCACCACCTTGTTACAAACAACAGTGAGAAGAAATGTATCTCTAAATGTTTTCACTAATAATTTACGTTGGACCACAAAATCTTGTGATTAGTGCCCAAAATAAATATTTTTTAGAGTTTGATAGAGAAGCCGCTTCGTTGTCGTTTTTGCACCATCTTCATCGACAAAAAATAACTCAATCAAACACACTTTACTTGTTGATTACTTAGTGATTTCCATTGATATGGAACGTACAAAGTTTAGCGTGGGTCCCGTGTGGCGACACCGTGCCGGCACCGTTCCAGCCACGTGCCAGCGCAGAGGCATCGAGACGCACCTTTCGGCACGATGCTAGTACGATACTGACACGGGAACTTTGGATGCACTCTTAGCAACGTTTTGGTAAACCGCTGAGAATGATAAAAGTACTTTTTAGTCATTTAAAAACAGTGACAATCTTCTGCCTTTTTCAACGTACTGACACAGTCAGAACACAAAATATTAGGTTGTCCGAAAGTTTTGTCCGTTTTTTCAACCTATCATAAAAACGCGTGGAACGAAGATAGGGAAAAGCTCTAAGCACTATCCGACGCATCTTTTCCTCCTCTTTCTAACTGTCATAATCTTGTGCAGATTACACTTTTGCTCACTGAGATAAACGCCAAAATTTCGAACCCATGGTTTTTACTACGTCCAAGTTTGACAATTTTTCACAATCTTCATTTTCAACTTTTGGAAGACCTTTGATAGCCCTCAGATAGAGTAAGCAAAGGGCAATGCAATGCAGTTATTTGGCATATCTAGCTGGCTTTTCAATATTTTTAAAGATAATTTTTCCAAAAGTATTCACTTTTGCGAAGTTCTAAAACCCAGAAACGCCTCGAACACTAACAAATCATCGGATTTTGAAGCTTTCAAAAATCGATTACGATTATTCACTATTTTTACGAAGCAAATGAGCGTTTACCACTTCGAAATATAAGATTTTGCATTTTATTACGTGTACACGCTGGGGTGGGGTCAAATTCAAGAATTATGAAAATTTTATCGCCAAAGACCCCGCAAATTGGAGAGAAAATACACTCACTGGAAAGAGGAGGGAAAGCTGCATCGAATAACACCTTAGTTGTGCGCCGTTTAATGATCTGTGGCTTTTGGCATCACCAAAAGTGGAATTTGATAGCATCAGAAAAATAATTCTGAAAAATTTTCAAGGCTGGCTATAGATGCCGCAAAATTGCATTATATTGCCCTTTGCTTGCTCTATCTAACCGCTGCCAAAGCTTTTCCGAAAGTCAAGAATAAAGATTGTGAAAAATTGCCAAACCTGGACATAGTAAAAACCATGGGTTCGAAATTTCGGCGTTTATCTCAATGAGCATAAGAGTAATCTGCACAAGATTATGAGAGTTAGAAGGAGAAGGAAAAGATGCGTCGGATAGTGTTTAGAGCGTTTTCCTATCTTCGTTCCACGCGTTTTTATGATAGGTTGAAAAAACGGACAAAACTTTCGGGACAACCTAATACATTTGAAGATTATTTGGTAAAGAGGTTGAGGATAATTTTCTTACCTGTCCGTACCACCTGAGGTTGGCCTCCTTTCCACGATCAAACGATTCCATTTTCTTATTATGCACCATTTGTGCGAAATGAAGCATGTTCCTCGACGAGGTTCCAGCTGGATTGTGTGCCAGGTAGATTCCTATTCTTGACTAAAACGCTTGAACTATATTTAGTTTTTTTGCTTTGTTCAAGTAACAATTAAGCTAACCGAGTTGAACTGATTGCTGTTCGGTCCGCTCACTGAGAAAATGAAGTTTTCGCAGATTGGATTGTTAACGGATTTATCGCAGATAATATCCGTCAGTAAGCGTGTGAAAATGTTGTTTGAAAGGAATTCATTGTCACCGAAAATTCGATAGACCAGCTGAAAACAACAAGAATGAGAAATCGTTTTCAAAATCAACACTGCAAGTGCACTAACGCTGAATTGCTCGTAGATCTTGCCAAGATAAAGAAATAGTCCTTTGACATGAGACATCCTCGAAACAGGTGCAAGGGCGAAAAATTTGCGAATCTAAAAAATAATTGCCGACTATTCTCACTGCTAGGCTGCTTCCAGAGCGCAAGCACCAGCGCCAGTGCTAGCGCCGTGCCAGAACCCAGACAGGCGCACCTCGTGTTGCTCGATTGATTTGCACCAGCATGGCTCTGGCACAGTGCTGGCACGATCTTGGAACGGCTTTTAATTGCATAAGCGCACGGATAGCTCTGAAGGAACACACATCAGTGAGTGCTCGATCTCTCTTCTTTCCTTTCTACCAGGAGGCATTAAATGGCGAAAAAGAGAAGCAGTGGTGGTTGACGTATTCTGATCTACCTTTTTTGCGAATTTTTTGTCCTTGCTGAGCTTGGCAAGCATCGTCAAAGTTCCCTGAGAATGACCAACGTAATACAGTGATGTCTGCTCCGTCTCATTGAGAACATAGTCGATCATTGCCGGCAGATCGTATTTCGCCATTTGTTCCCAGCTAAATCGAGTTTTAGTGATAGAAGCATGAAAGCGATAATTTTAAAGATTAGCTGCTTTCAAGCGCAGACTTTTTTTCAGGTTCACGGTTCCTTTTGAGAGCGACAGCGCAATCTCGTCATAATTGTTCGCCAAGGCTTTGGTGATGCGATTCGACAAAAAAGTGACGGATATGCGTTGCACGCTAATTACGATAGTTGATTGATCATCGAATATCAACTATCTATAGTCAATCAACTATCGATTTCAAAACTTTGACTTTTACCTAAACTTCCAGAAATCGTTCGATTCGCTGCTTAGCGAGACATGCTCTTTTGAGTAGACATTGCCACGCATATTTCCTAGCCAAACATCGAAACCCTGATCAGCGAAGACAAACCCTAGAAGAAGAGCGTTTCATTGAAAACGCAAAACAACTATAATTGGCTGGTTATGGTAAGGCCCCATTCACGATCTATTCCATATAATGTTTCTGTGGTAACAGTGCTATAAAATGCTAATGGATATGTTATGTGCTGGATTTTACCTCCAAATTCACTTGATTCTCAATTTTTTTATTGGGAAAGTTGATTTGCACTACACTTAGCGACTTTTCAGCATTTTTGAAGAAAGATTTGAAGTTTCAAATTACCTAATTGGTTTATTCAGACCTAATGAAACTTCAACTGATCAGCTTTTTAGGTATTACTCGACGAACTTTTCTCTCCGCTTTTTGATGATTAATATTCTTTGCAATCTAGGGAATTACAAATTTATTAGCCATAAGCAATATCCTTTCCATAAACGAGCTTGTTTGTATCCGAAATCTCAAACTTATGAATTCTCAAGCCGTAAGCGTATAGCCTGCAGAAAAGTGTACTCGAATTCGGAATATCTGAAATTTTTAGTGTTCAGTACACTTTTATCTAAGATCTGTAAAGCAAAGACCTTCATATAATATCCCAAAAATCTGCAAAAAGCTAGGACAATTACGAAAAGAGTATGACATTGCAAATTGAGCGCTTCATCTCATTGTTATCAGAAATGCAAACAGCAAAAGTCTTGAGAAATTTGAAATTAGATGAGCTCAGGCAATGCCAAAACTATGGGCTGAAATCCGAGTTAACACAAGAGAAATCATTAAGACACTGTTGTTGGATAAGCAAAAATTGCCTTTTTTATCTTATAGGATTTATTGACAGACTTAAAAATGCAAGAACCTCATGTGCTTAAGATCAGCATTAGCTAAAAAAGAAAATTTGGTTGGAACCCACATACCAGCAGACTGATGTGGCAGATTGAGTAGCCAAATTGAGCTCGTACACAACAGTCCATGCTGAAGAAATATCACCGGTCGCACAGAAGTGGAATTTGCATTTTCTAAAACATTTCCGAACAGTCTTTCCTTGACTAGACTAAGTGTAGTCTCAATTTTCAGAGTTCCCAGATTTTTGCTGGTAGAAACTCACTTTTTCCATGCGGTATACGATGTAAAGTAAGAATGTAGCCGTCTGCAGTTGTTACTTGATGTTCTTCAACCGGATATCCCCAATGTTGGATGATTTCTGGCTGCAAAAAATAAAACTCTCGACCAAATCGGGGTGATTACGAAAATTTTGGAGAGTTTTAGTGCGTAAACTGTCATTTGAGGAGAAAATGAAATCAGAATTTCCAAAAATACTACGGTAATGGTTGGTAACTCACCACGCCCATTATAGCCTCTGGATCGATGTTGATCGGTTTTAGAGTGGTCCCTCTAGAAGTTCCATAGATTGGAGGCAGTGTAATCGGAGGGGGCCAGGTCGGAGGTGGTAACACCAACGACGAAGGGATCAGCGGCGGCGCTGGTGCGGCAGCAATTGCTGCATGTCCCGCGCCAGGTGGAAGTGCATAGTTTTGTACGAGATTTGAGTATGGACTGAAAGGGGCGAAGGGCAGCGGTGTAAGGTTTTCCGGTGGGGCTGGAAAGGGGTTGAATGCTGCGAAAGGAGTGGTGGAAGGTGGCCAGTCGGGTAGTACTGGGACGAGATTGGATTGCGGGAGAAGCAGAGGTTCACTGGGAAGGAGATCCGGAGGCCGTTCCATCGGGATTACTTGACGTTCGGCTATCAATGTATTGAGAGTTATCAGAAGGAACAGTGCTGAGACGACGGCAAACATTGGCAAGGCTGAAATTATTACTCAAGGTACTCTGTGAAACAGTCTCGGAAGTTTATACAATGAAAAATTGATGAAATGAAATGAAATGCGTCAATGAAATGCGTTCTGCGAAGAACTGCATAGAAAAACAAGGAAATTAGTCAGAAGACGCACAAAAGAAACACATAGCTCATTTTGCGAGATACCGTAACCTCAGCTTTTCGTCCACGAAGAAACCAGGTGCCACTGTCTTGATTTTTCAATGGATATGCAAACGGTGTCGATTGAGTTCCCCGTTTATCCCCGCACACGCATACACAGACACATACGAATGAGGTCATCGCACACGAAAACCAACGGTCCACAGATGCCGACGACGATCGGCGTAGCCTTCTAGCGTGAGACGGAGAGAAAATTGAATGAAAACGAAAGGAGGTGTTCGTTTTTGCGAGAAATTTCGCGTGCCGCTTTCTGCTTAGTTATTTACTGGTTTATGTGTTTGTCTATTCATAAATACACCCTAGTTTGTCTACATAAATACACCTACAATGTGAAAAGATAAAAAGGATCTTGAACTAACGCGATACCAGCCAGTCTCAAAGCTAAGAAGAAAAATATAGCATGGGAACACGAAAACAATTACAAATCAGAATGTTGTAAAATGCTCAATAAATATTCGAGTCAT
Organism: Cylicocyclus nassatus; assembly: GCA_958299035.1. Classification (NCBI taxonomy): domain Eukaryota; kingdom Metazoa; phylum Nematoda; class Chromadorea; order Rhabditida; family Strongylidae; genus Cylicocyclus; species Cylicocyclus nassatus. The sequence continues at coordinate 105,408,443 of CATQJL010000001.1, forward strand.
CATTCTGTCAACATGGAATTGCACGGTATCTGAAATGCCTGCTCTAAACAGTAGAGTGCCCCTTTTGAGCTAGCAGCAAGCGGACGAAAGCTGGCTGGTTTGACCTTATTAGAATTCCATTTAAGAAGAGAGCAAGATTGTTGAAAAATTAGATAGCGTTTTAGCAGTATCTCGTACGTTCTCTGTTCTCAAAACTTGGGCATTGTATCGTAGATCTAGTATACTTGGGACCGAATCGAATAATTATTTGTGCATTTGAATAAATCATTCGAATGAGAATGATTCGAAAAGTCGAATATTTGAAAATCTGAGACGAATATTTGAAGCATTCGATGAACATCGAATATTCGAAGCATTCGATGAACATCGAATATTCGAATATTCGACGACCATCGAATGATCGAACTCCATAAAAGCACAGAACTCATTGTAAAGTTTCTATCAAGCTACAACTCTCAGCGGGAAGTGCATATGTTTTGGGTCCTGGCGCGGTAGTCTGTACAATAGTCGTGACGCGCCGTTTCCCGTGTCGCAGTAAGCAACCGTGGGTAGGGGAACGAAAGCCGCCAGTTTGGGCCGCCTTTCGCGGCCAACTGGTCCTTTCGCAGTGTTGTTGCATGTCGTTCCAGGACCAGCAGTCCGCGGAGGCGCCCAAACTGATGGCTTTCGTTCCCCTACCCTGCAACCGTTATCGAACTTTCGTTAGCCAGAAATGCCAGGGTGATATCTTCAGCCTCTTTTTTCACTTTCTAGTTCTTTCCAGTCACTTTCTCCAGAGCATGGACTCAGCCTGAATTATCACGCTACGGAAGTTCTCAAGAAAGTAGTGAAAGTTACAGCAGCTCAGAAGAAACTGTCCCAAGACTCAGAAGAACCTGCTATCGAAAAGGAAGATTTTATGTTTTTGATGGTTGAAACCTCGCTCAGAGTTTTTGCATGCACATATTTGTCCAGAAATGAAGATTGCTTTATGTATTGCAGAGTAGTAGTCGTATAAAAGAGAACTACAAAGACCCACAACACTTGTAAACTACTTCCTTGTCCATGTTAACATATCACATAGACGTTTAAATTTTCGAACGATGTTCGAAAGTCGAATGATATTCTACATTCGAATGATATTCGACATTCGAATATTCGAAATCTTTGACTTTCGAATATTATTCGAAGCCGAATCTTCCAAATTTTCAGTTTTCGACTATATTCGTTATTCGAATAATCGAAAAAAAATTTCGAATTTTCCCAAGTACAATATTTAGGTGCTTCAATAAAAGGTAAATGACTAACTTTTAGGACTCTGAGGAAGTCAGGATTCTGAGGAAGGCATTAGTGCCGAAACGTTAGGTCAAAAGAAAGCACCTAGATATTTTAGCAAAACGTATCTAGGATTGCTCACAAGCAGATGAATTACTAAGAACTCTATGTATTACTACTACTCTATGTATTCGGATGAATTGCACTTGTTCCCTTGAGGATGGGTGGAAAAGAAGCAAAAAGAACGATGCTGAAGTGTCGACCGAGATGCATATGCAATGCGATCGGCTGCGTGGCGCGAGCGATTGAATGACCAGTCGAGGTTCTAAAACATAGCCCTAAACAGGTATTCAATCACGCTATGTCGTAAAACTGGACACTCTCCTGACACTGCGTTTTTGGGCTTTGCAGATTTTACAAAGCCTATGCCGAGAAAAGAAGCTTACGCCTGCAAGAAAAAAATGCCCTTGTCAAGAATGTTTTGTTGTCACGCGAAACACGCCTGTCAGATAAGGATTGAGTGTTTTGTGAGCATACAATGTTCGGCTTTGAGTCTGTCGAGACGTTGAAATTGAAAGACTAAGGCAGGACTGCCCTTGTGTCTTGCAGATCTGTTAATTTTCTGCAACGTTTAGAAGTGTGTAGATGTAGTGAATAGATAAAATGAGTTACATATTTGTGATGTTTAGCACGTAAGTGGCGTTATGACGGGAAGAGTGCCGAGTTGTGATGGTTCCATCAAGTTCCGCTGTCGATTGCATTTCCTTGCATTTCCTCACTAATTTACCTTTGACACATAGAGCCATGTACTTTAGTAACCTTCACTTTGAGCGACATGAGAAAGCACAATCGCGTAAAATAAAGAGAAAGCATTTGGAGGGAAGAGAAGGTTGCTGTTAACGAAACGAGTAGAGCGGGAAATACTTGAAAAGATTCCGGTGAGAATCTCCCCATAAACTGCAATAAGTTTTATGGATGACTCTTCTTGAAGTTCTCGTTGTTTGCTTGAGCGTAGTCCAAGATTGGTGCAGATCTTTATAGCACATAATACAGACACGTTTCGGCAAACTCGCCTTCTTCAAAGTCGGAAAAGTCGAAGACGCATAAATAAACTTTCCGATCTTTTCTATTTAACATCTCGTACTACAGAAAATACAGCGTTTTGGATAACCGCCCAGTGGTAGATGTTCATCCCTACAACTTCCAACAAATCTTGCTCTCTTCTAAAGCAACTATTCAGCCGGGCTTAAGTCAGCTAGCTTTTACCGGGGGCTCGCTGACACCCAAAAACAGGGTTTTCATTAACTTTAGAAGAAGCAAGATTCTATAGACCATTCTGGACATAGCGCTTTTTCCTTTGCTATGCCGCAATTAATGGCTACATCGTCATTACAGGGCTTCGGTTTGTTTTGTTTGGTCTCTTCCATTTATATATCTCTTCTTCCTTCTGTGACTGAGGATTGGCTGATCCTTTGTCTTTTCTGTGTTGCCTGATTTTCTGTTCGTTCGTTTTTTTTGTTGGTTTTTTAATGGTGCACCACGAGTGTATGCATAAAATAAAATAAAACAAAATAAAATAAAATAAAATCCAAAAATCAACCGGAACGAGCCTAGCCAATAATGAGGGTACAGCTTTTGGCATAAGTGATCTGCACTCACCAAATTATCATCTTCTAAAGTGAGCACTGTTTTAATCCTGCGTTTTGGTTGAGGCTGTTGTTCTTCCTAGGCGTTGGGCTCTCCTCTGTAGTCGACGACGTTCGATCAGTTAATTTACATGTGTCTTCGACTTTTCAGACTTTGAAGAAGGCGAGTTCGCCGAATCATTTGTCTGTATTCTGTGCTATGAAGATCTGTACCAATCTTGGACTACGCTCAAGCAAACAACGAGAAGATTGCAGCTATGCCAAGATTTATGGATAGTCTTTTTGAACTGTGACTAAGTTTTTCACGAAACTATTAGAATTGAACAAAACCAGAAACTGCGCTTGAATCTTGCGAAGGAAGTTGCAAATGAAAATGCTGATTTATGAATCTTGCGAAGGAAGTTGCAAATGAAAATGCTGATTTACCTCATTGAAGGCACCGCCTGCTCTAAGTTGGGGGCCTGAGCTTTTGGCAGCGTATGATAGTAGAACCCCCTATCAAGCCAACGTCCAAGTCGCGGCGCGGAATGTCGGTTCGGAAGCGAGAAAATCGCTTTGGAACAGCGAGGATGCATGAGGACCAACCAATCACTAACTTGGGTCGGCTTCGGCACCGTGTCAGTAATTTTGTTTACTGGCAAAAAAATAGATCATAGTATTATCAGAAACTTTGAATGCGGTGTTGTGTAAGTCTTGTTGCTGAGTGTTCGCGATTCCGCATGTATTGGGGAAGACTTGAAAATCAAGAATAAAGGCAAAACCAAAAAAATTAGTTAATCAAAGAGAAATACTTTATATGTTTCGAAAGGCTTCAAACTCTGCTATGATGTTATCCATATGGTATAAGTAAAAAACAATAGGAATGAGTCTCCTCTGCTTGAGCGGAAAAATTCAGATTTGAAAGGGTTAATGGCAGCGACGTTGTCAATACTCCTAGTCTTCTTATGATGTTTGTTGGTTCAGTGGGATTTCTCTGTTGAGCAACACCAGATATACGCACCGTTTATCGTTCCACCACCACCACCTCGAACTTGGGTAATTAAACCTTCGTTTGGGTTCGAAAACAACAAATACGATAACATCAATCAAAACTGTGATCACATCATCATAGAAACTAATGCCTTGTTGATTTCCTTGACTATTTTGTCGAGATTTTTTCCCGCCTTTTTGGCCAACTTTGAAAAACGTGCTAATGTGTTTCTTGGTCAAAAAACGAAATCGAAAGCGATTCTTCCAAAAAGGCGCTCAATATAGGGATAACACTTTTGCATAAGAATAGGATTGGAAAACAAAGCTGAACAATTCCTCCCACCATGGAGGCTCGGCGTCAGATGGCATGTGTTGAGCTTAGCGACGACATCTTCTTGATGTTAATGTTCGGCGTTGACTTCGTGCATTTCTGTAAAAGATTCCATAAGCAGATAAACTACCTGGGGAACTGTAAATCTTGCAACCTGCGCTGTGAAGCCGCGATACTGCCGCCCCACCTTGTTAATGAGTGGAGTATGAATATGATGTGTAATATGAGCGTAGTTCATCTTCAAGGGATCGGAGCCTTGTCAATTTTCGGTTCAGCGCGTTGCGAGCCCTTTCTAGTCTTTCTCGGGTAGACAAGCTCGCATCCGGTAAGCTGCATACCGACGCATGATATCCGTATCGTCGGCAGTGGTGGCATGGAGTGGCCCATTTTCGGCACCTTCGCCCTCCGGGCAGACGATGCTAAAAGTGTTAAAGCATATGTGACATTTCCGTTGAGCGTCAAGAAGGTGCCTCCTGTCTGCTGAATTGTGAACTATGGGGCACGAATCGGAATAGTGCATTCCGGCGAGTCGCAGTACACGCAACGGATAAACCGAACAGCATCACGATAAATGGCTCGGTTCTGAATCCGGCGGGGTGGACACGTTGGACATGCTTCCAGTTCCATTATTAGAGGCGTTCAATTCTTTGATCGACTGTTGAATTTGTCGTTTTTCACTTTGGATTGCGAATGCTCTCCCTTCCTCATCTCTCGTTGATCATAATTGTCTTCATCTTCGATTACATTGTCCTTAGTTCGTGTCATGGTCCCTGGGTTCTTCCTTTCGGCCACCTCAACTTGTTCGTTAGCCTCTGCTTCCTCGGGTGACGCTCGAGGTGCTGGGGATTCTTCTTCTTCATAAACTTCGTCGATCAGTTCCAGCATCTCGTCGTCGTCGACGAGTCCAGGCTGCTCCTGATAATCTGCTTCACGTCGATTTCCCTCGTCGTCGAGTAGTCTCGGTGATGGCTGCCTCCCTTCTTCACGTCGACTCTCAGGGAGATCGCTATTTTCATCCCTGTCATCATTCATTCTTGCTCTACGCCTGGGTCTTCCTCCAGGTCTTCTTTTGCAGCTTCCTCCCCTTCTTCTGAGGGTTTGAGTGCCTTATCGCCCTTCCGTTCTTCTGAGGGTTTGCCCCTATGTCCTCTTTTACTTCCTTAGATGGATGACTTTCGCAACTGTCGACTTTCGATGGTTGCGAAGCTCCCCCCCCCCCGCAGTCGTTTCCATTTTCTCTTCATTGCTTGTTTCTTGGTAAATGTTCATTTTCATGCTCAAGGACTGTGTTTCCATGCTGTCGACGCGAATTCCCTTGTCCGTCTTCTGAGCGTTGCACTCTTTCAATTTATCATCATCGTGTGTTATCGGCGCTTGTAATACATTTTCACACATGTCTCTCTCTACTAAGGGCATGCCTCATTTCATATTCCAAATCATATTATTCAGGTTTCTTTTCTTCTCGTATTTCCAGTTATTTGTTGTAGAGAGTAGTAGTCTTCTAACAGTTTCATTTGCTCTTCAATAACTTCTTCAAGTGCTTCACGATATAACAGAATTTCGTTTGGGCCATCTGCAGCAGTCTGAAGCATCGCTTTCCATTCTAATCAGGCTACAACGCTGTTTATTAGCAGATTAGCTGTGTTGTATAATAACTTCAGTAGTGTTTTGATCAGAAGAAACTCAAGTCTCATCTTTTCCAGCTCCGGTTCAGAAGTTGACATTCCATTATCTGCACTTGCGCTTGCTCATGATCAGTTCTTACTGACGTCATCTTCGGCAAGATCGATTGGAGCGACTCCTTCCTTGCACTTAATCGTTTTGCCACTTCAACTATGTCATCGTAAACCTTTCCAGGCTTTGGTAGTTGGTCCATTGCTTGCTGAAGGTTGCAATTCTTGTCGCACGCATTCGTTTTCTTCATCACTGTCCATCTCTGAAATAAGTCTGACTAATGATTATGTACAATTTTTATATTTGATTGTGTTTTCTTTCTTTATTTTTTTTCGTTATCTTGATTTTTTTTCTCTTTGGCGTGTGTTGTCCGGACTGTGTGCACATTTATTTTTCGGCGTTGAAGTACCGCCCCTGCCATGACGGCTGTAGCGCGTAATGGAAAGCACAGTACTTTGATGAGTGCGCGAAAAAAACATTTTAAGAGCGCACAGTCCCACTGTTTGGAGAAAAGTATACGATATGAGGAGCGCTTCGCCATGAGTATGAGCGCTATAATTACAGTTTTGTACCAGGCGAGATAAACGTTCAAGAGATGTGAGAGTCAGGCCATTCAAATTCTGCAAATACGGTGCTAATGCTCTTCAATGGGGATAAGAGATATGTATGAATGTCGCCTGCATACTTGAGAATGCCTCACATGATTAAGTAATTTTTTGAGTTTCCGCTTGAAATTGAGCAGTTGGTGGTCGTGCTGTGCTCAAATGAAAATATAGGTGGAAATCGGTGTATTTTGAGCGCATGGTACCACAAATGCTGTATTTTCGCAAATAATTTCGCCTGTTGTGTACGTTGTTGACTTGCATGCGTTTGCGACTTTTTGCAACAAAAAAATGGTATATAATGTTGCAGTTTTTGTTTTGACCCCGGCGCACCAGCGCAAAATGCCCCGTCGATCTGCTGTTTCTCCTGTTTTGTCTGCGCCTCCACCTATCACGCGCCATCTCACCTCCACATGCTGCACGGGGAATACAAAGGACGCAGCAAGTGTTGAAAAGCAAGCTTTACATTCACATAAGTAATTCTTTTCCTATTATTTTTTCTTGGCAATCACCACTTTTGGAACGTCACTGATCTTGAGATAACTGTAAAAAAGGATTACTTTTTGCTCATTTCCCGGGGCGCGAACCGGTGGGTCCTGGAGCGAATCTGCCACTGGAGAGTCGCCAAAGTAAAAATTCTGAAGCTGTTGTGAAGGTTCTACTCGATTTTCAGCGATGTTGCTTCTGCTATTCAATATATCTCTTTCTCTTCTTTGAGTTTTCTGAACAAACTTGTCAATGTTACACGGTTTGAATAACCCTCACTTTTACGGCTCTATCTATAAGGCTTAAGGTATGGCTCCACTTATTGTTAGTACCATGTGCGTAGTTTTGAATAGCTCCAGCAGTAGCAGTTAGAACTGGCTATAAATAAAAGATAAATTGTATGTGTTATAATTTCACTCCGTTTCGTTCCTTCCCTTGGGCGGAGTTTGACTTGATTACTGGGTCTTCCCCGGAGTTCGTAGAGGGGGGGGGGGGGGAGGGTTGAGAGACCGGGAAGTAAGGATTTGCTTCCTTGCCTACGCAAGCATCCAGCTAGAAGGATGCCAGTGGCGGTCCGGGGGGGGGGTCTCCCTTCCTCGAGAATGGGTCGCGAAATTCTTGAAAGCCATTTAATGGGTTAGGGTTATAAAAATGGGTAAGTGATTTGTTTACACTTGTAAACAATTGTAATAATTTTTAATACTCTTTAAAAATTCAATTAGCTTTGTAAAAAATTTTTTTTCGTGCTTACTGCCACGCCCCCTTTTTGGTCATGAGCCCACAAAAATTTTGGGAAGTCCCAAAAATTTTTTCGGAGTGCGTGGCATTAGCCACGCACTTTCACTCAAAAATTTTTTTGCCCCCTCCCCTCCCCCCAGTTCGAAATCCTGGCACCACCACTGGAGGACGTCTAGTGAAGGTTCCCTTTCGAGATGAAATGTGTTCAAAATACGTCCATTAGGATAAACTCGTTTCTTGTTTGGGACTTGCTGTGCGTTTTTGTGTAAGGAGTTATGAGCGTTTTACCACATTTGACACGAATTTGACATTTTCGAAATATTGCTTGTCCAGTAAAAGTGGTTGACCTTTTGTAGATTTTTTGGATGTTTTGTATAAGAGGAAGCTTTACGTACATCAGCAAAGGGTTTTCACTCGCAAGAACCTGGACCAGATGATGCATCAGATTTGCGGTTCACCGCACTGCCTACTACACCACATGCTGCTGATTGTTTGACGTGCGAGGCTTGTGCGGTGGCATTACGACTAGTTAAAAATAAGTCTCTGTCCAGCAGAATGGCAGCTGAACTTGCCATTCTGTCTGCTAGACCGTAAATAGAAGCGGTGAAATTAATTGGGAAAGAGGGAGGAGAATGTGGGGCCAGACACGCATGGTTTGATAATTGGTCCCGTTTGATACATTGCAATGCATAAACGAAGTAATGACATTGACGGAATTTGCAGGACGCAGGAGTGAATTCTCAGCTTGCGTATATTTGGAATAAGTATGAATGAAATAGGCAAACATAGATCAATTTGAGAAGAAAAAAGGGGACAAATGGACGAAAGCTGACATTCAATGGGAACTTCTAGGTAAGCGCATCTGTAATGGGGCATAGACGCGGTATCTACCATAATCAGGTTTGTGCTTCAATGGGAAGAGGCACCGCGCAACCCGTGAGTGGTGGCGACTTAATTCCGGTATGCAACGGTTTTGCTCAAGGATAGATTCTTGGCTGGTGAAATAGTCCATGACATAATAGTCCATAACTTGCATAAACTCTCAGAAGTATGCTCCAAGACAAGCAGTCATCTCGGTGGCTCCCTGAAAAATCACTAATTTGAGAAATCGTATACCCTCAGATAGGTTTCCAAAACTTTCTACTTAACCCAGCAAATAACATTCTGTGTATATAGTCCAAGGTTGAATTTATATGCTTGTTTCTACGTTATAAGCAAGCCACTTGTTCATTTTGGCCTTGTTCAATTTGCCCTAGCTTTATGAAAGAACACGGTGGAGCATATTCAGTTTCAAAATATCTTGAGCTTCGTCTAAGTGTTCGTTTATATGCCTGTATAGCGTGTTTTACAATACCACTTCTGCTTTTTGCCTCAAAAACAAAGTCCAGCGTGGTGCTGTGCCGTGTGTGGAGGGGTGCGTAGCAAGTGGTACCCAGGCAGCCGACTGCTGCCGCAGCCAGCCACCAGAGCTGCCGGCATAGCCGCTGCAGATGGTATAGTAGCCACGCTCGTCGTCTGAAGCTGTTGCCGAGAGGTTTTTTGGCACCTCGTCAAGCTGAGGTGCGATATCAGCCTAAGAAAGGCGTGGTATCGTCGATATATACAGGGTGTCCGTAAAGTATGTATGCACTGTTTGATCGTTAATATCTCTTTTTCCAAGAAGTCTTTTGCCTTGTTTCACGTACCATTTTGTAGAGCTGGCTTCAACTTAGATTTGCAGTATAGAACGAATCACCCATCTCTCTTCATTACTGTAGGATTACGGTAGAAACTTGAAACATATGGTGTTACAGTGAAAAAAGCTGCCTTTTCAAAAATTTCCAAAAAATGTGAAAACTTGTGTAGTAGGGTTTTTATGGACGCTGAGTTCAATACTCAACTATACACAAGATTGCGAAGCTTCCTAAAAGGTGCAACCGCACTTATTAGGATCAATGAAAAAAATGGCCGCTACCTCTTACCTGGCATAACTCTTCAATGAAGCATCACAGTAAGTTGGGAACTTTACAATTAGAATCAGCAACTCTAATTAGCCTAGTGTAAAAGTTTTCAGGTTGTTTTGTCCCCTTTCTGAGGCAAAATATGGCCTTTCATGGCCCAAAACCCTCTTTCAACTTTCTACCGTAATCCTACAGTAAAGGAGAAAGATGGACGATACGCTCTGTACTGTAAATCTAAGTTAAAGCCAGCTCTACAAAATGGTACCTGAAGGAAGGCAAAAGATTTCTTGGGAAAAGAGATATTAACGATCAAACAGTGTATACATACTTTACGGAAACCCTGTATATTATTTTGAACAGCAGAAAATCCATGGTTTTTGAGAAACATGCCAATAAACGAAGGTGAGCAGGGGAGAGGTCTCTCAAAGGAAAATGACCTCATATTTAAATCACTCCGAAATCTCAAAGGTATCAGAAGCTGAAAAGTTTAGAAATTACTCAAATTTCTAGAGATTTTTCGTCGCTCTTACAGAACGTTGAGGACAATTACAATCGTTTGTGAATGTTTGAAAATTTTTTTGGTGTAGTTTTGTATTCGTCTATATGGTTCTCAATGAAATATGGCTTTTCTCTGCTGTTCAAAATGATATAGATATCGAGGATATTACGCTATCATTGGCCCACTCAATTTGACTGACCTACTTTGCCTTATTTAGCTCGCTTAACATCACTATGTATGAAATAATCATTTTAACACAATTTTCTTAACGTTATATCCATGACATTTCCCTGTAATTGTTCTCGTTTATTTTTCGACGTAAAAGAGAAAAAATTATTAGAAATTTGAGAGTTCCTAATTCTTTCAGCTTCTGCTTCGCTTGAGCTTTTGAAGTGATTTGATTTTGTGATCATTCTCCTCTAGAAAACCCTCCTCTTCACCTTTGTTTATCTGCATGTTTCTCAAAAAACATGAAATTTTTGCTGTTCAAAATGATATAGATGTGGAGAATATCATGCTTTCCTCAGGCTGATATCGCATCTCAGCTTGACTAGGTGCGAGGAAACTTCTCGGCAAGAGTTTTAGACGACGAGCGTAATTATTATTTCCAGCGGCTTTGCCGGCAGCTCTGGCTGCTGGCTGCGACAGCAGTCGGCTGCCTGGGCACCACTTGCACGCATCCCTGTGTGGAGCCCATCATGTACATTCAAAAGTGAAAGCGGTAAGCCTTTGCTGCTTCACTCTTTAACGTCTTTACTTGCGATTTAATGTTACTCATCTGACTAATACATATTGAGCAGCAAAAGTTTGCACGTTTATCTTTCTAAACAAGTCTCAGTTAGGAACACATTCAACAGGCAGACGAAGGCATGAATTTTGGAACTTGGTACACTGATCTAAACAACGTAAGTTCGTTCTGTTGGATTCTTCACAAGTTGAAGGCTCAGAAATGCTCATGGAATGGGAGTTAGCATATTTCAGTAAGCCAGTATTCCAGAGCGAAAGTCCCTCTTGTGGAGAGCGAGTGAAAATCGATGTAGGTGGTACTGTGTTTAAAACTACGCTTTCAACTCTTAGAAGGCTCGATGATAGTGTACGTTTATCATTCTCTACCTGTTTTTAGTTGAAAGTTGAAGCATTCAGAAATGCTAATGAAACGCACTAATGCAAATTGTCAAAGATATACTCTACTTTGACTGGCGGAGGGAAGGGCTGGCGAAAGCAGGAAAATGACAGGAACAGGAACCCAGTTCTATTTGTTGACAGGGACCCAACTGATTTCTCTCATGTACTTGAACTGCATTCTATCAAGACCTTACATTTTGTTTTTAAGGTACTCAACTATTTGAGAGATGGGAAGAATGTCGTTTTGCCTGAAGACGACTACACTCTGAAAAGTCTCCGAAGAGAAGCTGAGGTGGGATCAAATAGGAGTTATACCTTATGATTCGCCAAATTCCAGTTCTACAATTTGCCTGGCCTTGTCGAGATCTGCTCTGCCATGCTGTGCCGTAGAGGAACAAATATTGAGGTTTTTTTCTCGATTTTGCCTCGATTTATATGAAGTATGGTTCATAACCAAACATCAGACATTTTTGGAGGGTTTTGGAAGTTTCTGGAAGAAAAGAACGTAAACAATAACAACATACATAGCTTATAAGCGAAACTTGGAGATCTTGGAAAAGCATTAGCTAAAATAGCTAATTTATCCGACTTTGTTCGGTCTCTCTTGATAGATCTGACTAAGCTTACCTTCCGTTTTCACACTTTACTTCAATATTCACCATCACAACTGACTAAGTAGAGAGTTTGTTGAGAACTTTGAATTCAACTTTATGTATCTCCAAATTCCCTCCATGGACGACTTGACCCTGCTTCGACAGATGAAAGTCTTAATTTTGGAGCAGGTCATTTAGTTGCTCAAAAAATAATGGCTCTAGTTGGGAACATCATGGTAGTTAAATTTTCCGATCCTACCTTACCGGCTACCAGTGGCGGTCCGAGGAGGAGGGGGGGGGGGACGGGGAGGGGGGGGAGGGAGCGCGCCCCCCGAGAATGGGTCGCGAAATTTTTGAAACTTACCTATATGGATTATAAAAATGTGCAAACGACTTGTCTATTTTTGTAAATAATTAAAATAATTTTTAAATTATTTAAAAATTCAAATTAGCCTTATAAAAAAAATTTTCGCGTCTGGATGCTTTGAAAGATACATCAGAAAGCAGGCCTCATTTGGCCTGCGATCTGTTCCAGACATGATATAAATCTCTTTTTTTGGCATATCACGAAATTACACACTCAATTAGACAATCTCCGCACATTAAACCCTACTTTATGAATGGGCAGAGAACTAGAAAAACCAGCACTTTTGGTTTCAAAGATGATTGTTTGGATACATGAACCACCATCAGCGCAACCGGGTCCGAAAACAGTCTCTTCCGTGCTGTACGATAGTGCCGGTCCCTTGCGGACCTCTGTTGTAGACAGAGCAGTTACGGTAGAAGATTATTGCATACAATCTAACATCAGAAGAGAAGGGTAACATCTTAATCTGTCGTGTTCGTCAGACATGGCTCTAACAACTATCGCTTGCTCAAATCTCTCCATGCTTTCGCCACGAAAGGTATTTATGAGCATGCAGACCTCAAATGCGCCTTCATTTCGATCAAAAACAAGTGCCTTTGTTATTATGAAATCAAAGATCTTCTAGTCGTTGACAACATATCCTTGTTAGTAATAGCCGTACGTTTTTGATCACTTGTTAACCGCTGCAATTTCGAACTCCGTCACTTGGGACCAAGATGAATCGCGGGCTTACCGTTTATATAAACAAGCCAGTCACACTATTAACAAGCTGATTCATTCTTCAACTTCAATGGGCTTTCAGCCATGTCGCATTATGAGTGTATAACGCTGGACCCTTGTATAAGTCTGTCATGCGGTCGTCAATGTGCTGAGGCTGTAAATAAAAAGTGTCTGAAAATTTTTCACCGAGTGTAAGACATACAGGGTGCGTCACAATTACTTGCGCGTGTATCATTAAGCGCCATACGAACATAAGACCGGCTCAGCCAGCGGTTAAGCTTGATATTGTTTTCTTGGTTCTACAACATTGTATCCTAGTTGAAAGAAGTAAAATTGCCTGTTTTGCTTTTCGGTAAAAATTCATAATAATTCTCTGACTTTGTCGCGTGCTGCACGAAGGTAGAGGCCCACAAACTTGCCCAGTATGTATCTTTTTAGTGATCGCTTCTCTCAGGTGAAGATTTCGCCGTAATGGTAGATCTAATCTTTGACTTTAAGATCACTGAGGTTTGGAATCTTTAGGAGCATTCAAAACAAAAATTTTAACTATTTAATAATTTGCGTCAGCTTGCGTTTTTTCTGTCACAGACATTGCTTTTTGCAATCCTTACTTTTCTAGACAAAGACCGATTTGGGATCTTGATAGTGCTTTTTGTAGAGTATGCTTACGGCATTCTGTGACATTAAATCCAGACCAAATTTCTCATTGCCGTCGTTGTGGCATTACTTTGAATATTTTGGCGAATAATTTTGGCGCACCCTGTATGTTATAGTGTGGACCCCGGCCTGCTTCTCATATGTACCTGCGCGCCGCGCACGCTGCGCGCGCTCTGTTGACGCTTCTCATCCCACTTATAAACAAAAAAACATTTTTACGTCACATAGGAGTGAAGTAAGAAGTACAACCCTATAACCTTAGCTAGAGAAGAACCTAAGCGGAAAAGAACGCTTCCACAACTTCCACTAACACTTAGTTCCCAGTCAGCCTCATGGATACTAGTATGTACACCAGTGATGGGTGAAAACTATAGAATTGACAAAGAGAGGATCACTTTTCAAACGTTTTCTTTCCGTAATCTCAGAAAACCTGAGAAGTGCAAGCTCGAGAGCGTAATTATACAAGCAGAAGGTTCAATGCCGCATTGAAAAGAGACTAAAAGCATTTGCACAAAACGAACTTAATCGGATAGATACGCTAATCCGTGATAGAAACCTTTGAAGAGAAATCCCCCTAGAATACAGTCAATGTTCACTATCGAGGAAGAAAAACGAGTATTTTCTGAGACAAAGCTCTCATGACTTCTGAGGCTCGTGGAAACTTATCCATCAGCTGTCGTGGGTCCTTCAAATCTAAACTAAAGAGATTAGAGAAGGAACAAGGTCAGTAAAGAGAGAAAAACGCATAAAAGCCACTAGAGGTTGGGACGAGAAGCGCACTGAAGGCATGCGCTGCTTGCGCGGCGCGGGGGTACATATGGGAAGCTGGCCGGGGTCCACACTATACGACCTAATGCTCTCGTCTAACTACTGTAATAGAAAATAAATACGGTAGTTTTTTGCTGAAAAGGCAAGCTAAATGCTCTTCGTGTACTCGGCCGATATTGTACCGACAGTCTGTACTTTTGCCGGCTGATGTTGATAATCCGTTCGTCTGTAAGGCTGCGTTCATACTGATTCCCATGTTCTGGAACTGTTCCCGCACAGTTCTCGCACTGTGCTGAAACTGTGCGGGAACTGTGCGGGAACAGTTCCAGAACATGGGAATCAGTATGAACGCAGCCTAAGTTCATCGCGATGATCTAATTACGTTTCATTTACTTTTGCGTGCCCCTACTAAGAAGGTCATAATGCAGTCTAATTGATCTTATGATGCATTTGTTGAATCCTTTATGACGAGAGTGCATCCAATTTCCGCAATAATGAACGCCTTTCCTCAACTGGCGATATCCTGCTGTTAGGGGTTTACGCATTTCTAACAAGCACAAGATTCTGTCTTGTTCTTCTATCAGTTCTATTACCGAATCTTACCTCACTACCTCCCCGAAAAATCATAGCATGTTATTGAATTGGTTATCTTTTTTGAACAAGTACCATTTATTGAAACGAATGAAGTGCTAGATTTGCAAGAATTACGATATCGAGCTGGTGCATGTATATGTACAACGCTAAAAATATACGGATGTATATTCGTATGTATGCGACATTATATCACGTAGAAGGAAACTGGATTTTAGAGGGTGTGCTGGCCACTTTTGAATACCCTTACATCTTGCGATGAAGTCCATCTTTTAACGCGCATTTTTTGCTTCAAAATTTTACAGTTTCTGATATTCCATGGTCGTTGAGTAATCTTGGCATGGTGATGATTGGTCAAGACTGTTATAATTCTTTATTATGCTTAATTTCGGATGGTTCGCTTTCGTCAAAGCCTTAAACTTGCCAAGTGAGGACTGCAGATCACCATTGACATGCGTCGTGTAGTTTCTGTTTTCTAATCCTTTTCTCAACTGTATTCTCAATTTTGATCTTTTCCTTAGCACTTCACACCACTGCTAAAGCTTCCCTTTGTTCTTCAGCTAGCAATGAGGTCCGTGCGTTATCATCTTATATATAAAGCTGGATGTCTGTTTGTCTGTCTGTCTGTCTGTCTGTCTGTCTGTCTGTATGTCTGTCTGTATGTGTGTACGTATGTTCCGAATAGAAAATTCCATTTCTGAACCGATCCGGACCAAACTTGGCACACATACACTTCGGGCTCCGGCGGGTGTCATAGGCTACTTTTCGTCATCGATCGATATCGATTTTATCGATCTTTATCGATTTTTTTGCCGAGTCCACCTACGGGACTGGAATTTGGCACAGGGGGGTAATCGAGCATGCTGATTACGAATATGATTTTAGTTTTTAAAACTATCCGCTACTTTTATCGATTTTATCGATTTTTATGCAAAGTTTGAGCTACGGGACTGGAATTTGGCACAGGGGGGTAATCGAGCATGCTGATTACGAATACAATTTTAGTTTTTAGAATTATCCGCTACTTTTATCGATTTTATCGATTTTTTGAAAAGTTTGAGCTAGGGGCTGGGAGTTGGCACAGGGGGGTAATCGAGCATGCTGAATACGAATACAATTTTAGTTTTAAGAATTATCCGCTACTTTTATCGATTTTATCGATTTTTTTTTGCAAAGTTCAAGCTACGGGACTGGGAGTTGGCATAGTGGGGTAACTGAGCATGCTGATTACGAATGTAGTAAGCTGTTTTTGAGAATATCCAGTACTTTGTTTTTTAGAACCTTGGACTAGAAGGGTGTATATTGGTACTTGGTAATGCTGATTCAAACGAGGTTACCTATATTTCTTATCCTCAATCTTGCATCAAAATATTTCTTTTCTCCTATTTAGGACTGGATTTCGGTAAGGGTTAAGCGATTGCGGTTATTGCAAAACATCCTCCCCAAAATAATTCGAGCGCTAATGCTACGCTCAAACGTATTAAAAGTACACTGGTCATTTCTATAAAATCACGACTTCATTTTTTCGGCGAGGTGTAAATTCTGAAAAAATATTTTATTTATGAAACACTCTTTTGGATTTCAGGTTCTAATAGACCTAGACAAATTGTTGAATTTTTGCATGCACACATTGTATATGTGGGTAAACATACAAAAATATTTTGAGAAAAAAACCGTTCTTCTAGGGGTTTTTTAAATTTATTGGGAGGAAATCATGATGGCGTCTTCGAATGAGAAGAAGAAAAAATATTTGAGTAGCACCGCTGGATTGGCCATCAAAAGTTAGCATATACGTGTTTTTTGACGCAAGGTCCCAGGATGTCTCTGAAACGAGATACAAGCATTTTTGATTTTTCTGTAAAAATTCCGGTTTCACCGAGTGTTGATATATCCGTACGCTTTCACCCAGTGAACCGCGGGTTCCGCCTCGACTCAGGTGGCCGAATGGCTCACCTCGACGGAGGTGTTGAGCCAGTGGTTCAATTTTTGCTACAACCTCGGTTGTCCGACAGAGGCAACCGATGGTTGGTCTCACAACCGACGGTTGTTCCTCCGAATGGAGACAACCGAGTGGTTGTTCCTCCGAATGGAGACAACCGAGTGGTTGTTCCTCCGAATGGAGACAACCGAGTGGTTGTTCCTCCGAATGGAGACAACCGAGTGGTTGTTCCTCCGAATGGAGACAACCGAGTGGTTGTTCCTCCGAATGGAGACAACCGAGTGGTTGTTCATCCGAATGGAGACAACCGAGTGGTTGTTCCTCCGAATGGAGGAGAACAACCGAGTGATTGTTCCTCCGAATGGAGGAGAACAACCGAGTGATTGTTCCTCCGAATGGAGGAGAACAACCGAGTAGTGGTTGTTCCTCCGAATGGAGGAGAACAACCGAGTGGTTGTTCCTCCGAATGGAGGAGAACAACCGAGTGGTTGTTCCTCCGAATGGAGGAGAACAACCGAGTGGTTGTTCCTCCGAATGAAGGCAACCGCGTGGTTGTTCCTCTGAATGGAGGCATCGGGGATGGTTGTCCTCCGAGTGAGGTCCGAGTGAGGCATCCTCCGAGTGGAGGGATCCTCCGATTGAGGCATCCGATGGTTGTCTTCCGAGCAGGGCCCGGCACAGATCGTCTGGAAGCAGGCCGGACTTCGTTTTTGAAGCAAACAGCAAAGGGGATATCGTTTTTGACGAGTCGGAACCGAGCACCAAGAATAAGCGCCATTTATTCGAACACAAGCTTTTCGGACAAGTTATCACAGGATTGACATGCTCTATCGTGCATGTCGAAAAGTGCGCGCGATTTGAAAGCAAGGGTAAAATAAACAAATTGCTTGTTTACAGCGCACACAAAACCATATGACACCAAAACTGAACTGTATACATAGAAAATTATTTAGAAAAGAATCATGTAAAAAGGTTTGAAAACTTATGTGAAGTAGTACGTTTTCCGAAATTAGATCGTCTCCAGACGGCCACCAGACGATCTGAGATCGTCTGGAGCATATATTTTCGTCACTTCACATAAGTTTCGGATCTTTTCAGCATGGACGAATTCCCCGGTCGAAAATTTATCCCTGAGCATGAAGACATTTTCATATCATTGCCTTTCCTTTGTTTTTTGCCTTAATTTCTTCTAGCTTTGTCAAATATCGCGCTCTAATGCCAAAGTCTTGTACATGCGTACTATTCAGCTCCAATTTGGATTTTCACTCTTATCTTACGTCTTTTCTTTCATACCAGTAAATCTTTCCTGTTTTCATCTTCTCCTAAGCAGGTAGGTCAAAGGGGACTTCGTAAAACTTCCGAAAGTCAGGGGAGACTTCGTTTTCAGAAACCGTAGAAACCGACTCGTGCCGGGCCCTGCTTCCGAGTGAGGCATCCGATGGTTGTCCTCCAAGTGAGGCATCCGATGGTTGTCCTCCAAGTGAGGCATCTGGTGGATGTCCTCCGATTAAGGCAACCGATGGTTGTCCGCCAGTGAGGCATCCGATGGTTGTCCTCCAAGTGAGGCATCTGGTAGATGTCCTCCGAGTGAGGCATCCGATGGTTCTTCTCCGAGTGAGGCAACCGTCCGGCACGAGGCAACCACCGGAAATGACCGTGTAGCGACGCCTCGCCTTATATACCCCTCCTAGGGGGCGGGGCAAGGGGCGGTCCAAAGTGGGCGGTCCAATTCGTGTGGTTAAGCATAGGCTTTCCATACAAAAACTATCCGCCCCTTCCGAGTTGGTGTGACCAATCACAGCCGGCCCCGCCCCTTTTCGAGGGGTATATAAGGCGACCGATCTCGCCATTGTCGGTCACTCACCTCTGCTAGCCGGCGGCCACTGAACCACCGAGAGCTCTGAGTACCAAGCGAGGACCAAAGATCCAAGGACCTGAGGACCTGATAAAGGACCAAGGATCTGAGGACCGAGCGATAAAGCCTGAAGGCTCTTTCTTCCTCGATACCGAGAAGCCAACAGGCTCTACCTCGAGTAGAAAAGCCCGAAGGCTTCACTTCGAGTACCGAGAAGCTAACAGGCTCTATCTCGACTTCCGAGAAGCCTAAAGGCTCCATCTCGAGTACCGAAAAGCCAGCAAGGCTCTACCTCGAGTAAAAGCCCGAAGGCTCTACTTCGAGTACCGAGGAGCTAATTGCCTGAAGGCTTTCATCACAAGATGCCGCCGAAGAAGCGCGCATCTATCGGAAGAGTTGATCCCAAGGCCAAAAAGGCCAGGGATCAACGAGAGGCTGAGACCTCGGAGCAGCGCCAGAAACGGCTAGAAGGCAATCGTGCCCGAATAGCCGAGGCGAGAGCAACGCAAACGCCTGAACAGCGTGAAGCAAGTCTCTCGCAAACTCGCCTGCGGCTTGCTGCTCTGAGAGCCTCAGAATCACAAGAAAGCCGTGATTCTCGACTCGCGGATAAACGGTTGAGAACCGCTGAAGCCAGATCCCGGGAGACGGCTGAAGAGCGCCATTCTCGACTCGAAGGCATGCAGTCGAGAAACGCTGAAGCCAGATCTCAAGAGACGGCTGAAGAGCGCACATCTCGACTCGATGACGACCGAGCGAGACACGCCGAAGCCAGGTCTCAGGAGACGGCTGAAGAGCGCACATCTCGACTCGACGACGACCGAGCGAGACACGCCGAAGCCAGGTCTCAGGAGACGGCTGAAGAGCGCACATCTCGGCTCGATGACGACCGAGCGAGACACGCCGGCCAGGTCTCAGGAGACGGCTGAAGAGCGCACATCTCGGCTCGATGACGACCGAGCGAGACACGCCGAAGCCAGGTCTCAGGAGACGGCTGAAGAGCGCACATCTCGGCTCGATGACGACCGAGCGAGACACGCCGAAGCCAGGTCTCAGGAGACGACTGAAGAGCGCACATCTCGGCTCGATGACGACCGAGCGAGACACGCCGAAGCCAGGTCTCAGGAGACGGCTGAAGAGCGCACATCTCGGCTCGATGACGACCGAGCGAGACACGCCGAAGCCAGGTCTCAGGAGACGGCTGAAGAGCGCGAGTCTCGACTCGACAGCAGTCGAATGAGGACTGAGGCTTCACGAAGAGCGGAGACTGGTGCAGCGCACTCAGTACGGCTCGAACGTGATCGTGCTCGGCATGTCCACACTCGACAAACATCCAGGCGAGTAGATCTTCACCTCGCGGCACTCAACTACGATGCCCAGGTAGACTACTCGACCCATCCGAAGGTACTAATCGGAAGGATGGATGTCGTATGTGGTAAGTGTCAAGCCAAGAAGTTCAGAGCCGAACCTCCTGGCATGTGCTGCTCCAGCGGCAAGGTCGATCTTCCGCCTCTACGTGAGCCGCCTGAGCCGCTTCGTTCATACATGTCCGGCACCAGTGCTGTGTCCAGGCATTTCTTGCAGAACATCAGGAAGTACAATGCGTGCTTCCAGATGACGTCGTTTGGCACTACAGTTGCCACGCCAGACGTTGAAGAACAGGGCTTCATGCCAACGTTTAAGGTGCAGGGACAGGTCTATCATAGAGTTGGATCCCTGCTTCCTAATGGCAATGATAGTCCCAAGTTCTTGCAGCTGTACTTCGTCTGTGACGAGCAGCTGCAAGCGGATCAACGTTGCGGCATCATCGGTGGCACAAGGCCGGACGTCGTGCTAGAGCTGCAAAGGATGCTGCATCAGCACAACGAGCTGGTGAAGGACTTCAAGACCAACCTGGACCGAATGCCTACAGACGAGTATAAGGTCGTTATCCGTGCTGACAGGAGGCCTGCTGGTCAGCATGAACGACGCTTCAACGCTCCGTCTGTAAGCGAGATGGCGGTGGTCTTGGTTGGCGAAGACGACAGCGACGGGCGTGACATTATCATCGAAAAACGTTCCGAAACGTTGCAGCGCATCTCTGAAACCCATAGGTCGTACGATGCCCTGCAATACCCACTCATGTTCTGGGATGGGATAGACGGGTATCACTCCGAACTATGGCAGAGAAATCCTAGCACTGGTGCCCCTACCAATAAAAGGGTATCGGCTATGGATTTCTATGCGCATCGCATGATGATAAGGTCCACGTCCTTCAACCACGTCGTGAAATGTCGCCAACTATTTCACCAGTTCATCGTGGACATGTACGCCAAGATTGAGAGTGAACGGCTCCTCTTCATTCGACGCAATCAGCGAAAGCTGCGTGCAGACGACTACATCCACCTGCGGGATGCCGTGGCCGGAGATGGAAATGTCACTGACCTCGGGCAAATGGTCATACTACCATCCTCCTTCACGGGCGGCCCACGCCACATGCACGAGTACACTCAGGACGCAATGGCCTACGTCAGAGCGTACGGGCGTCCTGATCTGTTCATCACGTTCACGTGCAACCCGGCGTGGACCGAAATTGCGGAAGAGCTCTTCCCTGGTGAAGCGCCTTCTGACCGCCATGACATCACGGCGAGAGTCTTCAAACAGAAGCTCACGAAGCTTATAGACGTGCTAACGAAGAGCCACGTCTACGGAGACACTCGCTGCTGGATGTACACCGTGGAATGGCAGAAACGCGGTCTTCCGCATGCCCACATCTTAGTGTGGCTGAAGGAGAAAATACGCCCAGATCAGATCGACAGCATCATCTCGGCGGAGCTTCCCAGTCGAGAAGAGGATCCTCTTCTATTCGATGTTGTCCTCAAAAACGTGATCCATGGGCCATGCGGACCACTAAATCCGAGGTCGCCTTGCATGAAGGACGGCAAATGCACCAAAAGGTACCCTCGGCAGCTGATCCGCGAAACCCAAACGGGAACTGATGGCTATCCTCTATACAGAAGGCGAAAGCCTGATGATGGAGGACATATCGCCGTCATTCAAATGAAGGTGGACCATCAGACCGTAGACGTCGTGGTGGACAACAGCTGGGTTGTGCCATACACTCCCTTGCTCTCGAAAATGTTTCGAGCACATATTAATGTGGAGTACTGTAATTCGGTGAAGTCGATTAAGTACATCTGCAAATATGTGAACAAGGGAAGTGACATGGCAACGTTCGGCCTCGAGCATGCCACTGCACCGTTTGATGAGATCGAACGATATCAAACGGGCAGGTACATAAGCAGCAACGAGGCAGTTTGGCGTATCCTGGGTTTCAGGATGCACGAACATTACCCACCTGTCACCCATCTACATGTCCATCTAGAGAATGGACAACGCGTCTACTTCACGGCTGATAATGCGCAGGAAAGAGCTGCGCAACCACCTCAAACAACTTTGACGGCATTCTTCCTTCTGTGCCAACATGATCCGTTCGCACGGACTTTGTTGTACTCAGAAGTTCCAAGATATTATACTTGGAACAAGTCAACAAAGAAGTGGGCCAGAAGGAAGCAAGGAGCCGAAGTTCCCGGATATGACGTCAGAGAAGCGGATGTGTTAGCGCGTGTATACACTGTACACCCTAACCAAGCGGAATGCTTCTACCTCAGAATGTTGCTTCACACAATCCGAGGACCGACGTCATTCGCAGCATTGAAGACCATCGATGGAGAGGAATGTGAGACCTACAGAGAACCATGCCAAAGACTTGGCTTGCTTGAAGATGATCAGCAATGGGACAGAACTCTCGCAGAAGCAGCTACGACAAGTTTCGCTGCTCAACTGCGAAGTCTCTTCGGCATCATCTTGACAGTCTGTCAACCGTCAAATCCTCGAGCACTCTGGGAGAAGTACAAAGAGGCTCTGAGTGAAGACGCACTCAGGGAATGTCGCAGAGAGGCACCCTCTGTAGAC
The DNA here is from genome assembly GCA_958299035.1 of Cylicocyclus nassatus. Classification (NCBI taxonomy): domain Eukaryota; kingdom Metazoa; phylum Nematoda; class Chromadorea; order Rhabditida; family Strongylidae; genus Cylicocyclus; species Cylicocyclus nassatus. Next base: position 105,431,151 of record CATQJL010000001.1, read on the forward strand.
GTCGGTTACTCTCCCGAGATATTCAACCGAGCGTTGATACTGCTTGAGGATACGTGCGTGTCGATGACCGGTCAAACTCTCAGAGACCTCGGTTTGCCGCCGCCAGTACGCGGAGATGATCAGGCACTCGAGAGCGATGTTCTCCGAGAGAGGTCCTATGATGCCGATCAGCTGACCACATTTGTAGAGTCTAACAGACCTCTTCTTACGGAGGATCAAGAGTTGGTTTACCGTGCTGTTCTGGACACGATTTCCAGTGGCAAGGGTGGGCTACTCTTTCTCGACGCCCCGGGTGGAACAGGGAAAACGTTTCTCATCAATCTCCTACTTGCCGAGATTCGCAGACAAGGAGGAATCGCAGTAGCAGTGGCATCCTCGGGGATTGCCTCAACACTGCTAGAGGGAGGCCGAACTGCCCATTCAGCCTTCAAGCTTCCTCTGGATATTGCTCATGTAGAGCACCCAGTGTGTGGGATAAGCAAGGGCACAGGGAAAGCCAAGGTGCTACAGGAAGCCAAACTCATAGTTTGGGACGAATGCACCATGGCGCATAAGAAGTGCCTAGAAGCCCTTGACAACACACTACGGGACATACGAGAAAGCAACACGCTAATGGGTGGGGTCGTCGTGTTACTGGCAGGCGACTTTCGTCAAACTCTGCCAGTGGTTCCGCGATCGACTCCAGCAGATGAGCTGAACGCTTGCCTCAAAGCTTCTCCTCTCTGGAGACATGTTCGATCGCTGAATCTCACGACGAACATGCGAGTCCACCTCCTTGGCGATGAGACTGCCCGTAACTTTGCGCAACAGCTGTTGCTTCTTGGCGAAGGCAGAATTCCGGTCGAACCAAGTTCTGGCTGGATTACCTTTCCTCCAGACTTTTGCAATATGGTTCAATCGGTGGGAGAACTGATCGAAAAGGTCTTCCCAAACATTGCCACCAACTTCAGCAATGGGGACTGGATTTGCGAGCGAGCAATTCTGGCACCCAAAAATGAGCAAGTGGATTCTATCAATGCTCAGATTTTAAACAGCCTACCTGGACCGGTATCAACGTACACGTCCTTTGATACCATGGTTCAGCGTGAGCAGGCTGTTTACTTTCCCACTGAGTTCTTGAATTCACTCCAGCTCAATGGGATACCACCTCACAGACTTGATCTGAAGGTTGGTTTGCCAATCATGCTCCTTCGTAACATCAACCCACCGAGGATGTGCAATGGTACAAGGCTTTGCATCAGGGATCTCATGCCAAACGTCATAGTAGCGACCATATTAGCGGGGAAGTTCAAAGGCGAAGTCGTTCATGTTCCACGAATCCTTTTCGTCCCCTCCGATATGCCCTTTGAGTTCAGGCGCGTGCAGTTTCCGGTCAGGCCTGCACTTGCTATGACGATCAACAAAGCGCAAGGACAGTCTCTACGAACAGTAGGAGTAGACCTGGAAACTCCCTGTTTTTCGCATGGTCAACTGTACGTGGCTTGTTCGAGGGTCGGGAGTCCGGCGAACCTGTACATATATGCGCCCGAAGGGAGCACGGCTAACGTAGTGTATCCCAGGGCGCTAACATAATTGCATGCTGTAGTATAGTACAGTATTTATTTGTTGCATGCCATTCTATTGGAAAATCCAAAAAAATTGGAAAATACAAAATCCAAAAAAATGGCAAAACGAAAACCCAAAAAAATGGCAAAACGAAAACCCAAAAAAACGGAGGCCAGCGGCGGTCAGGTCAGGTGGGTGGGACAAACAAGAAGCTGGACAGATCCAGTCGAGCTTCCCTCCTTACTGATGAGTTCCGGGGAAAGCCTAGGACCTGTTTAGCCAAACCGTCTGAGGGTAGGAACGAAACGGTACATCCTCTTCTTGAGGAACGAAACGGAAGGACGACTATCGGCATCGGCTGCCTCTGTTGAGGACAACCATCGGTACAACCATCGGTTGCCTCTGTCGAGGACAACCATCGGTGGCCTCTGTCGAGGAAAATCATCGGTTGCCTCTGTTGAGAACAGCCATCGGTTGCCTCTGTTGAGAACAGCCATGGGTTGTCTCTATCGACGACAACCATCGGTTGTCTCTATCGAAGACAGCCATCGGTTGCCTCACTTGAAGGACAACCATCGGTTGCCTCACTCGGAGGACAACCATCGGATGTCTATCGAGGACAGCCATCGGTTGCCTCACTTGGAGGACAACCATCGGTTGCCTCACTCGGAGGACAACCATCGGATGTCTATCGAGGACAGCCATCGGTTGCCTCACTTGGAGGACAACCATCGGTACAACCATCGGTTGCCTCTGTTGAGGACAACCATCGGTACAACCATCGGTTGCCTCCGTTGAACAACCATCGGTACAACCATCGGTTGCCTCTGTTGAGGACAACCATCGGTACAACCATCGGTTGCCTCTCTTGAGGACAACCATCGGTATAACCATCGGTTGCCTCTGTTGAGGACAACCATCGGTTGCCTCTGTTGAGGACAACCATCGGTTGCCTCTGTCGAGGACAATCATCGGTTGCCTCTGTTGAGAGCAGCCATCGGTTGCCTCTGTTGAGAACAGCCATGGGTTGTCTCTATCGACGACAGCCATCGGTTGCCTCACTTGGAGGACAACCATCGGATGTCTATCGAGGACAGACATCAGTTGCCTCACTTGGAGGACAGCCATCGGTTGCCTCACTTGGAGGACAACCATCGGTACAACCATCGGTTGCCTCTGTTGAGAACAACCATCGTAGCAATCATCGGTTGCCTCTGTTGAGAACAGCCATCGATTGCCTCTGTTGAGAACAGCCATGGGTTGTCTCTATCAACGACAACCATCGGTTGTCTCTATCGAAGACAGCCATCGGTTGCCTCACTTGGAGGACAACCATCGGTTGCCTCATTCGGAGGACAACCATCGGATGTCTGTCGAGGACAACCATCGGTACAACCTCGGTTGCCTCTGTTGAGGACAACCATCGGTACAACCATCGGTTGCCTCCGTTGAACAACCATCGGTACAACCATCGGTTGCCTCTGTTGAGGACAACCATCGGTACAACCATCGGTTGCCTCTGTTGAGGACAACCATCGGTACAACCATCGGTTGCCTCTCTTGAGGACAACCATCGGTTGCCTCTGTTGAAAACAACCACAATTAAAGAGCCGAAGTTGTACTCCTCTTTTTGAGGAATACAACTTCGGCTTTTTTTTACCGAAGTGTATGTGGCGCCGGGCGGAGCCGGGTAAGCCAGCTAGTTATTTCATAAATAATTCAAGGAAGCTCCCAAAGGCTTCCGACTACTACACAGCAAGCCCTACGCTCTTATGAATTCATGAAAAAGAATAATTCTGAAGTCAAAAATCAGGCCTTTGGACTGGAGTATTTTTACAGTTTAGTATTAGTTTTATTTTTATTTATGCCCTACCGCTTGCTCGCTTTTTGAGAAGGAGTTCCATGCAAAGTTCCAATCTCAGTTTCGGCATGTATACCTGTATGCTCTTAGCTTAGGGAAAGGTGGAGATTTGAGTTCGGGCAATTTGCTGAACTTTCGGCTTTCGCTGCTTTCTTACACTGGAAAAAAAACACTGAGTATTCCATTCAAAAGTGTGCCAATGTCTCAGTCAGTATCCAAACCGAAGCAGGGATTCCACTGGAATCAGTCCCTAGAGTGGTTCCTCTCAGGCCCAGTTTGAGACAATTTTCCACTGCGGTGGCTCAGAGCTAAAAAAAGCCATACATATCTTTCTCCTCACATAATTTTTCACATTTTTATACAACCATCTGACCTATTTGAAAGGCTTCAGTATATAGGCTGTCGACAACGAATTTTTCACCTTCTCTCGACAACAAAATTTCGAATTTTCCAACACAGAAATAGCCAGTGACTGATAGAGATTAAGAGCTTTGAGAATCGCATGCAATTTTGTCAAACACTTGCACATGCGATAACTTTGGATGAATTCTAATGTTGTTTCACAATTTATCACTGAAAGAAAGCATCAGATGTACTTGGTCGCGGCTTCATCATTTTTGTAGAATCGCTTTACATTATTGATTTTGCTGACGCACTTCGCGAACAGCATATGACGAGCATGGGAAATTACCATCACAAAACGAGCAATATATAAGGAGTGCTGAGTCTCGAACTAGTGGTTCATAGTGGTTCACTTATACCCAAAGACAGTATTCAAACAAATCTAAGTACCTGTTTTTGATGTGAAACCCCATCACATGTTCTTATCAAGCTAATGCTCAAGCAAGAGGATCATGTTGTTTCATTGGTAACTCGATTCAACTTCAAACTCTTTCCCCAATGTATTAGGTTATCCGGAAATTGGTGCCCGTTTTGAATTTCAACCGCAGTAAGTCAATACACTTCTCATTTCTAAACAGGTTGCAAAGTATTATTCGAAAGAGCAAAGCAAGCTCTACAAGAGGGCCATCTTGCTTTTAAACAGCTCTCATCCACCTCGAGTTTCGAGTTAAAAACTAAAAAGACTCAGCAGCTCGAAAAATCGAAAAAAATCGACTCAGTCATAAAAATCCTACAAAAATTCTAACTTGCCCACGTAAACACTGTCTACATAAGACATCTACATACGCCTTTGCCGTATTTTTTCCTCTGTTAGAAATCAAGAAAACAGAAATTTTCGTGCATTTGTCAAAGCAGTGTTGTGTCGTCCCCACATAGGTAATTGTATACTACACACCTGTAGAAGCACAAGCGTACATTCTCAGCTCTCACAAGCTTTAGTTCTCGAGAGATACCGAATATAGCTTTCCCTAGTTAGGTGGTCCAAACTAAAATTCAATTTTCTCGAGAACTGAAGCTTGCAGAGGGCTAACAAGGGAGTGGTCAGAAGTCGAAGTGGCCAATTCACACAAGCTGCATACCATTAGATGCAGTATTAAACGCTGACTCTAAATCTGTCTTCCTTATCTGCAGAGCGCTTTTGTGGACGAAATTACAAGACGTTGATTGCCATTATTTTGTTGAGAAAATGTGCGTGTAAAGTGCAATCTTAGCCGTACAGTGCCATTCTCGGCTCAGTGTTGGATCAAAACATGCAACTAGGTCACTTCATATAACCCGTACCTAGAGGAGAGTTGAAAGAGCAATAATGTGCCTAATTTCGCAGTTTTTGTACACGGCTTTTTCGCAGTAAAGCTGCTCATAACTTTGCCTACAAAGGCGCTCTGCAGATATGGAAGACAGATTTGAAATCAGCATTTCAAGCTGCATCGAATGGTATGCAGCTTATACGGATTGCTCACTTCGATTTCTGACCATTCCCTTGTAAGAATTTATGTTTGGCTTCTACAGGTTTGTAGTATGCAACTATCTATGTGGAACAGCACAACACCACTTTGGCAAATGCACAATTTCCGTATTCTTGATTTCTAACAGAGGAAAAAATACGACCAAGGCGTATATAGATGTTTCATGTGGATAGTGTTTAAGTGAGCAAGTAAGAATTTCTGTAGGATTTTTATGACTAAGTCACTATTTTTTTCGATTTTTCGGGCTGCTGAGTCTTTTTAGTTTTTGGCTCGAAACTCGATGTGGACGAGAGCTGTTGCAAAAGCAAGATGGCCTTCTTGTAGAGCTTGCTTTGCTCTATCGAATGGTGTTTTCTCAATTAGACAATCTCCGCACATTAAACCCTACTTTATGAATGGGCAGAGAACTATAAAAACCAGCACTTTTGGTTTCAAAGATGATTGTTTGGATACATGAACCACCACCTTTTATGAGAAGTTCTTCATGTTCCATTTTTCATTATCAAATCTTATATATAAAGCTGAATGTCTGTTTGTCTGTCTGTATGTCTGTCTGTCTGTCTGTCCGTATGTCTGTACGTATGTTCCGAATAGAAAATTTCATTTCTGTACCGATCCGGACCAAACTTGGCACACATACACTACGGGCCCCGGCGGGTGTCATAGGCTACTTTTCGTCATCGATCGATATCGATTTTATCGATTTTTTGCAAAATTTGTGCTACGGGGCTGGGAGTTGGCACAGGGGGGTAGTCGAGCATGCTGATTACGAATACAATATTAGTTTTTAAAATCGTGCATTACTTTTATCGATTTTATCGATTTGCAAAGTTTGAGCTACGGGGCTGGAATTTGGCACAGGGGGGTAATCGAGCATGCTGATTACGAATACAATATTAGTTTTTAAAATTGTGCATTACTTTTATCGATTTTATCGATTTGCAAAGTTTGAGCTACGGGGCTGGAATTTGGCACAGGGGGGTAATCGAGCATGCTGATCATCCCCGTGGGGGTGATCAGCATGCTCGATTACACCCCCTGCCAAATTCCAGCCCCTAGCTCAAATTTTGCAAAAAATCGATAAAATCGACATCAATCGATAACGAAAAGTGGACTGTGACACCCGCCGGGGCCCAAAGTGTATGTGTGCCAAGCTTGGTCCGGATTGGTTAAGAAATGGAATTTTCTATTCGGAACATACGGCGGAGCCGGGTAAGCCAGCTAGTCTATAATATAATGGAAAGGTAGCCTCATACGAGCAAACAAAAGGAGAGCGATAGGTGTAATTCCCTTCGACCCTTATCAGTGGCTGTCACCGCATGGGGGTGTCCCTCAGGCAATGACATGACCGGAGTCCACTGGAGGCGAAATTTTATCTGACCACACCGTCAGCTTCTTAAATTATTGCCAATCTGTAGTTGATTTGATTTGCTTCATATCTCTTCAACTTCATGGAGAACGTCTCTTAAGTTCCGTCTCAGTAATTTCCCATGTCCGCTTCTAAAATCCCAATTTGATGGTTTTAGGTTGCATTCATGACTTGCTCATGCAAAAAAGACGGACTTCATTTTTAAAGCAATAATTGCAGCTTGAACCGGTAAAAATAGGTAGATCCAAGCAAAAGCAGCTGTTTGCAACTTAAAGCAGTTGAGATACGCTCAGAAAAAGTGGGCGTAACTCAGCTGCAAAATCTAGTGCAGCGCTGCAAATGAGTCGCTAGGTATGAACACAATTTTTCGCTAGCTGCTGCAGCGTTGAGGGGCAGCAGTGTCACTCCGCTGAAATCGATACGCATTAAATGCGTTGCTGCCACCCTACCGCTACGTATAGACACCCGACGCCAGGTATGTATCAAGCCTAAGTAGCTTATATATGCTTTTGCACAGACTAAATTGAAGGCAGCGTCCACCCAGAATTTGAGCCCCCCCCCCCATATTTTCGTCATTCTGGGGCCTTTCCGTGGCCCTGATTACAGTTCCGAACTTCAAACTCTCCAAAGTTCACAAAAACCCGATTCCTGGGGACCCTGTCTTGAGGGCGCGGGCGAGTCTCGAATGCCCCGTTGGCAGGCCAGCGGGGAGGAGCTGCAACTGCATGGGCGCAGTTGCATTGCAGTGTGCAGTGTGCAGCTTCTGCTCACTACCATGTCAATACGTGTCGGGAGGCAGTCCCTGGTGGGCGGAGTCTGATATCAGACTCCGCCCAGCCAGAGAATTTCAGGCCCCTTATCTCCATTCACAGACAACGTTAGAAAGACCGGACCAACGCAGATGCCCCTTTTCTGGGGCCTACATTCAGGATCGACACTAATCGGATGGGGTTAGGTTTAGCCGGACATTGCCTTCAAGTGTTACACTTCAAACGACTTCGTCGCCATTACTGGCGATCACCCGTGGCCTCTCTGTGATTGTTGTTATGCTGAAAATTATTTTCATTCATCTCTTGACTACGTGGATTCCTGAGATGTCGCGGAGGAAAGCTGTATCAGTTTACTCGGAAATTGAGATTTTCAAAAATGTACATAGTTTGGCTCCTGTAACTGTTGAGATTAGCAGATTTTATTCTTACTACTGCTGCGGCTGCGAGTGGATCGATCTAAAGGGAAGTAGTTGTCTGGAGATTGCTGTACCTGCACAGAAAATCACATTATCGAATTTGTTAATTTTGAAACACTTCATTCTATCCTTCTTTCGAGGAATGTCTACACGTGCTAACACTCAATAATGCAAAAGACATGTATTTCATCCGTTTTTGGTATCAAGAACTACACTAGCGTAGCTTACTTATGCCCTTCATAGTTCCTAAACTTCAAGATTACCACACGATAATGGAACTTCAAAGTAAATGCAAAGAACATGGGCGAAACCTGTATGAAGAGATATAGACGAGAATAGTTGCAAAATAATCTCTACCAATGTAAACATATTTATCTCCGCATACCCTAAATGATAAAGGATAAAGGATAAAGGATAAAGGACAAAGGATTTGGCGTTTTCAATACCCTCTGCGGGCATGCGCCAAATGCACACTACTTCATAGTCGAAGAGGCAATTGTATGCGTGCGAGCCTATTACAGTGACTTGCGGGGACCAGCCGTTATTAAGTCAGTGCTTTTATCCTCCCAGATTACTCTGGTATAGTCGTCCTCACCCCACTAGTCGGTCGGTCGAATTTGAATTTGAACTGGGGCAAGCCGGCCGCAGCAGAGCGCGGCAAACCGCCCTCAGCCAACCGCTTGCATGAGATTTTTTCTTATATTCTTCGCGTTTCTTTGCTATCTCTCGTATTACGGCAATATTCTTAATCAGATTTTTAGATTTCGTACCGCTAACTCTTTAAAACAAACACTTTTTGAGAGGATTTCAGCCCTGTCGCAAAAATAGTCTAGAATTCCAACGAAAAACTTGACACAATCATCACAAACTTATCAAATCACATTTGTGACTATTTCACTTACCGGAAAAGATATTTCTCATCCAAAAATCTCTATTCTTCCCGGTTTACCTGAAAAAATGTAAAACAAACAAGTACAATTGCACAAAACAATAGTTAGCTGTACGAAAACCAAAAATATGATCAAGAACATTGCCGCAGTACGAGAGACAGCAAAGAAACACGAAGAAATCAAGAGGAAAGCTCATGTGCAAGCGGTTGGCTGAGGGGCGGTCTGCTGCGCTCTGCCGCGGGTAGCCTGCTACAATTCGAATTTGAATTCGACCACCGACCGACTAGTGGGGTGAGGACGACTATACTAAGGCTCCCGCCAGAGTGCCGAATTTATGCCAGCGCTACGCCAGCATTTCGATCGATACACGTGTATTTCGTTGGGGCGGGGCTAGCTGACGTCCCCAACGAAATACACGTGTATCGATCGAAATGCTGGCGTAGCGCTGGCATAACTTCGGCACTCTGGCGGGAGCCTAATCTACCGGCCCCGGAGAATAAAGGGCTTGGTTGGCCCAAGGGTGAAGATCGAACCTGCGTCCGATCTGGTCATAGCAGCGCCTCATGCCACGCTCGTCCCCCTAAATAATACTCGGGTTATTTGCAGTTTATGTGTGAGGGGTACCGCTGCAGTACCCCATATTTACCAAGAAAAGCTTGTCGTATAAAGCTCAAATCATTCACATCTATCATCTCCTCATCCTTTCGATTATCCACTCAACATTTTTTTGCAGAATTTTCAGTCTACCGTAAAATTAGATGGCACACACCCTCTTTTGTCAGCAAACACCAAACAACCAGACAATCCAAGCATCCACGAGTATTATTCATTATCTATCTCTTCGCTCCTTCATCCAGTCATTGAGTGACCATTTTGATGTTCACGCATTTCAAACCGTTGCTGCACATGATGCAGCACGCGAATTTCTTGGGCCTTCTTGAGTTCCACAGAGAGTTTTATCGTACTCCAAAGATAACAGGTCAAAGGCTTAGGTCGTACTTTCAAGATAACCTTATGGGGCGCGCCGCAGCAATTTGTTCAGGAGATACGGTCACAAATCAATGGTTTCAACATGATGCGACAACGCGAACAAAGCTGCGACGTCGCTACTTTTGTTTGCTTCATTCTCCAAAAGAAAAACAGTGATTTTGATACCGATGGGTACAGATCTGCGACTTAGGTAAACTTAGTTACCATTCATACTGAGAGCTCGATTCTATCTCCCAAGAAAACGAAGCAATCCTACTCAGGTGACAAAATTGAAAGAGACTTCCATTCAATCGGAATATTGGGTATAGAGCTTATTTGACATGTTCACTATATATATAGTGCTGATTTCACGAAATGAGAGCACTTCGTAGACTATCGAGCAAAAGTGCATGCTTTTTTGCCGCACGCGAATTCGTGATCCGAAACATGTTAAATCTATTGCGCATCCTTATCATCACATCATTCAGTATTGTCCATGTTCACAGGAGCCCAACAGCACGGTAGACACCCAAATCCGCGTTTTCGCCACCTCAGTGTTCACCGTTATCGACAAATTTGCCAAAAAACGTGCAAATAGTAATTTAACTCCTGCGCAGCGCCGCGGCCTACGCGAAATCCGTGATCTATGCGACGCCGGGTTGATCAAGGTTTCAGTGAGCGATAAAGGTGGGGAGTTTGTTGTTATGTCACGTGAACTGGACATGGCAATAACCCAGCAGCACCTGTCGGATGTCTCAGTCTACGCACCCTCGTCAGCTGGCGAGTTTGGAAAGCAGTACCGCCGCTTAAATAGGGTCTGGATGGAAACTGCGCGATCTGCGGGACTTCCTAGGAGCATAGTAACGCGTTTTAAGAACGATCAGCCCATTTGTCCGGTTCTGTACACACTGGTCAAAACACATAAACCTCCCGCAGCAGGACTAACTTCAAATAATGCGCGCGATTTCAAAGTGCGACCCATTATTAGTGGCATCGGTGGGCCAACAGACAAAATAGCTTGGTTCCTAAACGTAATTCTTACGCAGCTGCTAAAATACATTCCTGCGCATCTTAGTAACACCAATATGCTTCTCGACCGGCTACGATCTACGCAACTCACCCGGAACTGCGTCATCGAGTCATTTGACGTCACGTCGTTGTATACAAATGTTTCAAATGACGCTGCACTTCAGGCTACCTGCGAGCTTCTCTCGGAACATCAGGCCGCTCTTAACTTGCACGGTCTCAACGTATGCAACATCATGACCCTTCTTTACGAATGCTTACAATGTACGGTGTTCCGATGGTCGGGTCAGTACTACAAACAGGTCAGGGGCTTAGCTATGGGACAGCGGCTTGCACCTACTTTAGCCATCATTTTTATGTCTAAAATAGAAGCGCCGGTATTGGAGCGTAAACCCCTTTTGTATGGTCGGTACATAGACGACTGTTGCGTCATATGTCCCACCCAAGCGGAGGTAGACACTTGCTTTGACATACTAAATCAACAGTCGCCAAACATCGTATTCACCCGGGAAAAGCCCTCCGAGAAATGGTTAGCGTTTCTAAACGTGCAGATTCAGCTTGCAGGCGGAGCATACAAAACAAAATGGTATCGCAAACCCAGCAACAAGAACATCCTTATACATTCTTTGTCCGCGCACCCAAATAGGATGCAGAGGGCTGTGGTGGGTAACATGTACAAAACAGCTGTTCAGGTGTCCTCTGGCAGCGAAGAACGCTCATGGTCTATCGCCATCGCTCGGGGAATTGCGGCATCCAACGGCTACACTGCTCGAGAGCACGTCTCGGGAGCACGTTGGTGCTCTCGGGGTAGAGCTCGTGGTTCGAGCAGTACCGCCGAAATCCGTTCTGCCTGCCATTCATCTCTGATGAGTTGAGCAGCGCAGTGCGGCGATGCGTACATCAGGCGGGTTTGCAAGGCGTTGTCAGCGTAGTCGATATTCCCCCCGCAAATCTCAAGCAGCGTTTGGTTCGAAACCGTGCTTACGATCGCTTCTGTCCCACTCCTGATTGCGTGGTTTGCCCGTTTGGTAAGGAGGGAAACTGCGTGCTATCCGGTGTTGTATATCTTATCACATGTTTAGCATGCGGGGATACATACATCGGTGAAACGGGCCGCCCTCTCTGCTGCCGTGTTAAGGAGCATTTAGACGGATTAAACAAGTTAAAAGCAGCCACTCCATTCGGAAAGCATCGTATAGTGCGCCATGATAAAGGTGGAATACAAGTTGCAGTGCAAATCTTGTCGTTCGAGCCCGAGATCCTCGCGCGCAAAACATTGGAAGCGTTTTGGATAACCGCCAAAAATCCAAAAATGAATAGAAAGGAGGAGTGTATCGCTATCACTAAAGAACTGGCGCCATATCAATCCCTATGCGGATTTGAATATGAGGTCAGGTCAGAACGGCATATATAAGTAGAGCGGAGGCATAGTCTTGCATACACGGCGGTCTTCCGACTTCCGTTTTTGCTTCTGGCTAAGGTTAGTGCTGCTCTTGTTTTTCTCTGACTAGGTTTTCATTGGCTTTTCTCGAATAGTACTTTGAGTCTTCTGTTGATGTCTGAGGGAATAGATGCTGATGACTTCGACTTCCAGGCTCTGACGAAGGCGACAGCGCCGAAACGTAGGCCATTGTACCATAGTAAATAGTGTTACCATCTTGGTCGACCGCTCAATCACACATCCATCACATCATTAGCAGAGCGAAAAAACCCTCTTTCTGAAGATGGTTAACGCAGTTACTGGTATGAAGAGGTAATCATAAAAAATACGAGTGTCCCAAAAAAATGTTAACGTTTGATCGTTAGTAACTCTCTTGCTTTCATGCCATTCGACAAAATTTTTTTTCAAAAAATCTGAAAACTCGTATACTAGAGTTTTCGCAGAAGCTGATTCCACTACACAACTTCTTACGAGTGTTTTTAGCTTTTTTGTCGATGTAATTACATTTCTGACAAATGTTGGAAATTCAATTATTACGGTTTACCTGGGAAAACCTAGGAAAAAAGCATCGCAGTAAAGTGGAAAGTTCGAAATCAGCGGCTTCAACTACCACAGTCTAAGAGTTTCTGGCTCTTTTTTCCGAGGCAAGATATGGCCTCCATTGGCCTAAAATCCATGTCGAAGTTCCCACCGTAATGCTACAGTAATAAAGAGAGGTTGATGATTTGCTACATAGTGCAGATCTAAGTTGAACCTCGCTCTAAAGAATGGCACCTAAGGCTCGGCGAAAGACATCATAGCAAGGGAGTTATTAACGATCAAACAGTGTTAACAATTTTTAGGACACCCTGTACTTTAGGTAGGTCTTATCCAAGAAGGCATTGGAAGCCTTGCGGTCTTTTGAAAGAATTCCAGAAATCAATTGCGCAAGTGAATGCTTGTCCACTGCAGCCGAATTTCTGCCGTTTGTAACACCATGTGATTGTAGATAATATGTGTCTCTGTTTGCCTTTTGGAATCTCATTTGTCCGCTTCTGCTAGTCTTCGGTCTACCTGCCACATCCCGTGTTGACTTTTCGTTCTTGATGGCATGACGGCGGTCATTTTTTGCCTAAGGACCTGCGCGGAGTTAGTTCAACTTAATGTACTTATTTTTAGACCTTTTAGAGTGACGACAGAATCAATTAGCCGATACGAATAAAACACCGTCTGTAGGCACATTAATATCAAGCAGTTTTCAAAATGTCCCTTACCTCTGCCTCTCTAATTTTTTTTCTGGAGCCGCCACTGATATAAACTCATTTTGCTCCTCAAGAGACCCACCGTGAAGGATTCGTTTCTGCTGCCACTGGCAGCGCAAGGTCAGCGCCATCACACAGATGCCCATTCGCACATCATGTTACCCATTCGAAGTGATTGTGCTGAGGTGTGCATGCGGTCGTGTCTCATCGACGTTGTCGTCCGACAAAATCCATTTCGACGCGTTTTTCCAAAACGTGTGTTTCGCATAGAATTCTCGTATTATCGTCCGCCATTCATACGTCGGAAAGAGAATTCATCATTTATTCACAGATGGGTTCGTTTCAAACTTGATGAGGTGTGACAGAATTCATGTAGGGTAAAGTAGAGTCACATTTTTCTACTGCCATTGGGAATTTAGAAGCCTTAACAAACTGTAGTAATTTTGAACTACCGTACCTCAGCTCAAAAATCGATTATGAGCGCCATTAAAGATTTTACCTAAAAGAGAGAATTAGGACGAGTCTACATTATTGCAACACACATATCCGTAGTACAATTGTTGAAAATTAGAAAGAAAGGAGTTCTCATTCTTACCATTTCAAATCTCCAAAAAATCAAGCATACTCTGCAAAAAAAGAGGCAAGACTTGTTTTATCTCCGCTATTAAAACAGCTATTCATCGATCTTCTTTATCCGTATGTCTTCAAATTCGGTGCAGTTCTGCGCAGTTGTCCTATGTGGCATCTTGTCAAGCCATCCGCCGTCCATGAGTAACTTATGCACACTATCTTCTTCAGCTCAACTTACGACCTACCTTAAAATTACATGCAACGCAGTGAACTGGCGAAGAGGCTTAACCTGACGGTTTTGACTGTTGAATTTGACTTTTTAAGGTCCTGCAAAAAACACTTGAATGTGACTCAACTGTTTCTGCTACTGTCATTTTTTTCTGTTTAGGGACCTCATAATGCATTACATGAATAAAACAAAAATTTGAGCTCTCACTATGCCGCCGGTTAAGCACGATGAGGACAGCTTGAAGAGGTTATAGGGAAAATATATTAGTATATGAGAGTTTTCCTGAGAAGGGCACACTGCCGTCTAACATGTTCAAAAGAGTGGATTTTCAACTTCTTCTTTTCGGAGTATAATTCAGTAATGTGTAAAAAATCTGACAATGGTTTGCTACAGTGCTATGGAGTACTCGTATAACATGCATTCAGAAGTTTCAACTGAGAGTTGTTGAAAGTATTACCAGAGTTAAGATTACCCTGATCCTGAGAATTACTTTGATCTGTGGTGCAATGATTTTACGTAGAGAATTGCATACTGGGTTTTTTCGTCACTTTCAAATTCTAAGATGTGTTTTGAGCTCAAAGAATTACCTTGTTTCATGAGTTCTAGCACCATTTCTGTCTTCACTTTGTTGAGCAACCGTAAAGTTGCAAACGTGTAACAGTGAAAAGAGCTGACTCTTCAAGTACTCTTCAATTGCAGTGGAAAGCTTGTCAGCTTTGATCAATAGCTTTCAAAAAGACTTTCGAAATTTCATGAAAAGCGTTTTCGTCACCTGCCTATTGCCTATGGAAAAGCGTTTTTCGCACAGATTTTCTTTCGATTATGTAAAATGGCGTTTGCACATCAACTTGGGGCAAAAATGAATGCCTTGCTTCGGGATGCCAATAGTTGAACAGTCCTGCAACAATAAGAGCGTTCTGCCAATTGCTAAACAAGAACAAAATGATCGACGATTTTGTAGGCAATTTAGCTGCACCGATTGAAGGCGGCCATTTTACAGAGGAGGTTCTAATAAACAAATCTAATGACTCTTGTGCATGATAAACTATGACTTCAAACTGTTTTGCAAGACTTGACAATGAGGTACCCTAGAATCTCACCCAGCGAATTATCCATTTGCTACACTCTTTCGCAAACCGTATGAACGACGTTGTGTGATGAAGATTCCGGGCGCTGGTTAGACTTATTGGGGTTAAAAGATTGCTGAAAAATGGGATTGACAGACTGGCGACAAGGTGGCGAATTCGTGCGCCACAGCAAAATATACTATTGACCCATTTTTTGGTGCAATAAACTATGACCAGGGGACGAGTGGCGTAGTGGTATAAGGCGCCGCTATGAGCAGTCCGGACCCAGGTTCGATTCCGACGCTGGGCCAACCAAGCTCCTTTCCCGGGCCGGTAAGTTGGTGTCAGAGTGCTTGGTAATCGTCTGGCCCCTGCAAGTTACTGTATAAGGCCCGCACGCATTCAGTAGCTTCTTCGACTGTGAAGTAGACTGCGTTTAGCGCATGCTCGCAGGGGGTAGTGAAGACGCCAAATCCTTTATCCTTTAGATTTTTGCACGTAGGCCAGAAACTCAAAGACATCCGGTATATGTTAAAATATTCCCAAGCCCAACCACTGGCGCTGCTACTAAATTAAAGACGATACAATATCTCTTCGGATTTTGCTTGCGTACTGACTAAGACATTGGAAGCATTTTTGTCCTCTTTTTTTGTACAATATACGGAAACTCCTGCTTTGAATGGCTTGCTGCTTAATTTCCTATTTGCATGTGACAAGTCGTAAACCTACCTTGAACTCCCCATACAAATCTCCTCCTCTTGACATCCGAATGATCGTTCAATAGGTTGTATCGTTAGGTGAAAAAAAGAACGAACAACACCGAAAAAAGCGAGGTGTCAGCTTGCGGGTGGGTGGGACGAAGCGATGTGGCGTATGCAAGAAATATTGCAAATTGTTCGGTAATTTATAGACGCCGAGTGTGCACGGAAGGAACGATGAGATTTGAGCGTACAACTGACAGCGAATGAGTTACGGCTGGGGAAAGCGATCGGTGCTGAGGAGGTTGGTCGACAAGTTATGTGAAAATTCAAAATGATTCCAATCAAACGTCGCGACTGTATCTACACAAATTTTTAACGGAACCAGAATGAATCTAACGGTAAACTGCTGAAAACGCCGTTGACAAATCTGCAACATTTCGAATCTCGCCGACTTTAGGTTCTCAAAACTTTTACTTTAACGGTTCTGAGGATCATTCTACTGTATTTCCCAAATTTTATTGAAGTTTCACAATTTCGCCATTATGTGATCAGTTTGAGGCATTGTGAGGTACGCCGCCCCAGTTCGAATGCCACACGAATTCAATAGTATTGTTATCCCTTTGTGCCTTAGCAGTCACCGTTGTGGCTACTTTCTAGCCTGACGGTGAGTCTCAAAGGCTAGAAAAATTTCATCCTCATGATAATGTATGCTGAAGTTTTTTCGGTATGCGAAATGGGGTGAAACATTTGCATATGTTGCGAAACAAATAACGAAACAAGTAGAAGAAAACTTTGATGTTTATAAGAAATTCGAAAAGATTGGTGTCGATGTTGAAAAAGGAATTGTTCTTGCAAAAGCCGATCATAAAATGGGACCATGCATTGAAAACCGAAATTTTTCCATTTGAGAGGGTTTGGTCATGGGTATTCCCTTCTAGAATTTTTTGAAATGCCCAAGTTTTTGGCGACCTTACTACGATGTTTGAGAAATGATGCAGCGGCAGCCCCTAAATTTGTTTTTACAAAGCTAATTTGATTTTACAAATTCATAGATTCTTTAATTTTTTTTTATAAGTTTACAAGCAGCTGCCAATTTTATAATCATTTAGAATATCTTCATAACCCTGAAGGGGCTTCTTCTTAGTCCATTGCCCTCTATGTACATATTGATCCTTATTGATTCATAGTAGAAGAAGTATTTAAAGCTCCTATAAATCAAGAACCTTTCTTTTAAGCCCCTACATTACGTAGACATGCAAAATCGATATTCAAGTTTTCCTTTGATGAGGAGGTAGTGGGAAGCTTTTCCTACAAACATGAATAATGATTGAACCATTGCCAAAATTATTACCTTGATGCTGCGAAAAATAAGTTCGAACTTAAGAGCTTACCACTTTCCTCTTCATAATTTATTTCTATAATTTTTTTTTTATGAAATGCTACTAACTCTGCCCATGTACGATCGTTTTTGAATCTTGGCATCTTTGGTAGTTGTTGAAACGGTGTGTGAGCGTATAGGTGGTCTTCTGACTTCCGCTTTTTGTTATCTAAGATTAGTATGGTTTTTGTGATTTCTGACGGTGTCTCATTTGCTTTCTCTCGAAGAGTATTCTGAATGTTTTCTTGTCGTCTGAAGGAATGGGTTGCTTATGATCTCGACTTCCAGGCTCTGAAGTAGGCAAAGCGCCGAAACGTTAGCCGTCAATAAAGAACTGTAACAATCTTGGAACAACGCTCACACACCGTTTCAACAGCTAATAACTCTTCTATGGAGTCGCACGGCTTTGGCGCTTTGGGACGAGAACTGAAGGGCCGGAAAACTACTACTTCCTCGAATTGACTCCCGCGTGTATGTCATCACATTTATAGGCAAAATATAGGACTGATAAAAAACAGGAAAAGCTTCTTTCGCAATATTGCCATTGTTGATATGGACGAAATCACGAAGTCTGTAATGACCATTCCAACATATCGTCGAACAGTCTGATTGATCTGCCATCCATCTTTGCTTCGATTCTGGCTCACTTGAATTGAAGCCCTGATATGACTGAAAGCAAAACGATTTTATTGCACACTTGCTTTTTCTAAGAGGTAGTTTAAACTTGGCTGGCTGGCTGGTAAAAACTATGCTAAGCTACGATTGAAGCTGTTAGTGTTTTTGGAGTTCGAAAGAGAAAATGTAGCGGAAATTGTTTGATGTCAACGATAACTAGTCAATTTAGCGAAGTCACCATAACAATCATTCAAGAGAAATAGTTAACTTGCACTAATATAGCTCCGCTTTGATTAATAAAAGTGTTGCGTCTAGTAAACAGCGGGATATGACGTTTGAACGAAGGAGAGTGCTGAATCATTAGTAGTATTCTACCTATGCTCATCTAAGTTGGCAGGGGGCAGAAAAGCTTGATAACATTAACTTATATGAAGATCTGGTATCGTCTAGTATGTGGTATCGTAAGTAAGATCTGGTATCTGGTATCGTTTCGGATAATTTTGGATTCTGATTGTGAGGAATGTCGGTTGGCAGAAAACTGGCTAATTTTGTGGGTTGAGGATAATAGGGTTTTGCAGCATCAGCTAAGTAATGAAACCGAAATATGATGAAATATGAAAGATGATTCTGAAGGATGATAGCGGGCCTACACTATACTGGTTTTGGTCACATTAGATCAAAAATTGGTTTAAAATGCTGAGCTCTTCAGCTGTCACAGAACTTTGTTATGATTTTTTACAGAGCGTAGAGCTTATAAGCAGCCGAAAAAAAATAAAAGGAAATTGCTGAGACCCAATTTCCTCAAATGAGTGCATACAAGTGGGTATTCGGTGTCCTACCCTATCCTCTTCCTCGCAGTATTCAGACGAACTGCATGCCGCACTATGATTTCAATCTCTCTGTCATGGCTTGGACGAATTTTCCACTGGAAATTATAGGCATGTGTGTAGGGCAGTAAATCTTGGCACACGGGATATCTCGTCCATCATTCGATTTGTCATTGTGAAATGATGCGCGTTTGTCTCGCGTCGATGGCGAGCGGGCAGCCGGCGGCACGACGTCGCCGATTGGTGGGCGCGGCCGATGGTAGGGCGCCGCCACGCCCCGACTGCGTCGACGACGGCGACGTCTCCCATCGCGACCTGACCGACCGGGATACGGTCGCGCTGCTCCTGACATCGTCGACGTTGCCCCCTGAAGCTGGTCCAGGTAGGAAAGCATCTCCTCACTCTAACCGAAGTTCCCCTACCCTTCTTCAGGATGCCCAAAGAGCAGTACATGTGCCAACTATGCGCCAATCACGGTGTTTTCAACCAGCCGAAGAAGGGCCACAAGCAGAAGTGTCCGCATAGAAACTGCACGTGAGGCTTTTCGACGTCTTTCTTGATGAAATGAGCAGCTCCGCGAGTGCATAAAGTTTCAGGTGCAGTTTGTGCGCTCTGAATACAAAACGGCGCGCTTTGGATCAGATTGAAAGACAACTCAAAAATGCGTCCAACGAGGCAAAGCTTGACCTTCCAACTACGACAAAAGCTGATGGTAAGTACCGACCATCTCTGATATGGATTTCTGCAAATGAAAGTGACTAGAAATGTATTTACCAAATAATGGTTGCTATTTGAAATGTGAATGGCCTCGGGCAGAGTTCACGCGATGTGATCGTCGCAATTCAATCGCTACGAGACAAGTGGAGTTCGTTGCATGCTGATCTTCTTGTATTTCGGTTGTGATAGTTAGTCACGAATAGTCGTGTTGGGAGACTATCACAACCGAAATGCAAGAAGATCGGCATGCAATGATATTGTTACAGTTCTCTTGTCGTGATCAATCGCGACGATCAAATCGCGTAAAGTCTGCCCGAGGCCTAAGGCAGTGTGATCGGAAGTGTGAACTATTTTATTCAAATAGCCAACAAACATTCCGTTGCTATCTGAAATGACTTGATGGAAAGTTTTTTGGTATCGTAACATTTTGTCGTAATTGATATTTTGCAATTTTCGAAAGGAATTTTGCAGATTTACTCACCGATTACTCAGATTTGGAAAGGAAAAAATTTGCATAGTTCAGACCTATAATATCTATTGTGCTTCTTGTTTTTCAGTCAAAAATGATAGTAATAAAACCTCAACCAGGACTTTTACTTTACTATTTCCCAGTGAGAACTGTGGAAAACATAGAAGATCGCGAGCAATTTTCTTTGATTTGCATGTGCCTTGACTTCATCCGTAGGTTCTCAGAAATAGATGTCTTATTTCCAACGATAACAAAAAAGTTTTTGAGAGGAAAATATATTTTTGTCTTTTCTTGATTTGTAAAGAATTTCTAAACGTATGTTGACGCCGATATCTTCACCATTCTGCGGTATAATTTGCAAAGTAAATCGGCTTCGAAGCCTACAAAGGTGTAAAAATCCTGGTGTCGTTTTTGCTTCAAAAATTGTTTCCAGGGCTCAGATTTTTTCCGAGTACAAGCATTTAGATGGCGTGTGTGTTTCTATCTCTGGGAGCTTTTTGGTGTAGATAAAGATATTTGCAAATCCAGCTGCTTTCACCTGCTTTTTGTATGTTGAGTAGGCAGCTAGTTCCCTATAGCTATAAACCTTTCATTGGCATATCTCTACGCTCCTTTTCCTCGCCCGTCTATTTTTACAAAACATCTGCCATGGCGTCGTGTTGGAATTTTGTGAATGATACTGATGTGCATCTCGCGAACATCATATTTCACAATGCCGAGTTTCTTTCATCTGCCCGCCGTCGACTAATAAATCCAACACCTTTTTTACAACCGTGACGGGTGCATTTTTGCGCGTGCCTTATGTCGAACCGGGTGGCGATGTTGCAAGGCTAGATAACGCAGCCAAAACGGCGGCCATTTTGAAGTTTTCGTCGAGGTTACTGTAGATTTCGAAGAACGGGGATCTGCGTGCAGAACGCGCATATGAGGGGGGCGATTATGTGAAGGCGATGTAAGAATTTTGCCGACTGGAGTAAAGGTGCTAAATTATACACGAGCCCAGCCGCGTCTCGACGAACACCTGAAAAACGAGCCCGCCTGCTTTGCCCCGAGGCGACATAAAACTTGTGGTTTAGTGCGGATTAATTGTTAGCACTTGTTGGAAAAAGAACACTTGCAGTCATTCGCTCTCTATGAGATCTTGTGCAATTACACAAAAAGTGACATCTTCAAAAAACGCGCTGTACAGCTTGCCATTACGCGAATGAGCTGGGTGGGCGCGAATATGGTTGGCCGCATAGGTGAAGGAATAAGGGTAGAAAGAACAGTTACTAAAGATAGAGCTACTGAAATCACCAGTTCTTGTCGAGTTTTACGCATATTTCAATCTATAATCTTAGTTTTTTGATCTACAATCTCAAACCCTAGTGGTTTCCTGTACCCTTAGGATTTAAAACTGAACCCGTTTCTTTTTCCCATTGAACCGGACTGCTCAAATTTTTAGGTTGAGCCCATAAATTTGTTCTTTGCTAATTCTCTAAACTTTTGATAAGGGCAAAGTCATATATAACTATTACAATCACAGACCATGAATCATCGCACTTTGAAACTTTTACGTAATCTCTTCGTAATGAGATTGATATTTAGTGTGGGTGTGAAGTGATCCGAGGACAGAAGTTAATTATGAGATCAGGACGTGTATCTCTCGTCACTCCCTAATCTATATCCTGATGTTTCATAATTAACTCATGTCCTGTTCTGCCTTATGACCACCCCCTCGGACAGTCACGTTTTTTCAATTTTCTGTTTTAATAACTTAAATGACTTTCTAAGTCTTATTTTCGAAATACGGTGAGACGTACCTATTTAAATGACGATGAAAGTATATTAAGCAGGCCAGCAAGATCATTTCTTTATTATAGTTTCTGCGCTAATTTCTCTCTGATCTACCCTCTTGCATGCTTTCCAAGCGAATAATTTTGCTTTATTAGATTTTAGACATGATTACTTAGAGCATCCTGTGAGTACTAGAAAACAAACAAAGATCTCAATAGTTAGCCGAAAACTATATCCACGTCAACTCAGATTCTAGAACACTTTCCATTTACATAAATAAAAACTTATATTTCACTGCAAAATTACAGCTCTGAATTCCGCAGATAGTTCATATAATTGTGTAAGGCATAGTATAACGATCGTACCATTTGAATTGAGATAAAAAATTTAGACTCCTTAGTTCACAATTTATATCTTCGTCAATAGCTTTACCTTTGTGCTCATCAACAATTGTGAGTGCTTTATGTATCTATCAGTGGCGTACCCAGGATTTCGGCTCGGGGGGGGGGGGCGCGGCAAAAAAAATTTTCAAATGAAGGTGCGTGGCGTCAGCCACGCACTCCGAAAAAATTTTAGGGGGCTTCTCAACAATTTTGCGGGCCCTCAGCCCCTAAAATCTGGAAAAAGGGGCGTGGCGTCAGCCACGCCCCCGAAAAAAATTTTTTTATAAAGCTAATTTGGATTTTTAAAAAATTTAAAAAATTATTTTAATTGTTTACAAAAATAAACAAGTCCTTTGCACATTTTTATAACGCATGTAAGTAACTTTCAAAAATTTCGTGACCCGTTCTCGGGGGGGGGCGCGCGCCCCCCCCCCGCCCCCCCCCCCCTCGGTACGCCACTGGTATCTATGTATTTGATTGATTTATTTTTTGTTGTTAAGTAGTCTACTTTTTTGAATTAATAGGAGAAAGCTTAGTTTCTCAAAATCACCACTTCCACATGAATTCTTATAAAATGTCGCACATCAACAGTACAGTTTTTGACCTTTTTTTCTTTTTTTTGCAATATTACAGTTTGAGTTTCTAAAGAGCTTGAATTTCCGAACTTGTGTCACTATTGATGCCCGTAAAATCTACAACAAACTAAAGAGACGAGAGGTATCCAAGATGAAGAAAAAGGTGGAGGTTGAAGTGCCATCAGAGAATTGCCCTCTTATAGGGTACCTCATGTCCGTAAAGGCGAAAATACTGCCAATAGATAGCCCGTTATCTCTTTCCCGCATGCCAATAAGAGACTTTGCCGAATTTGCAAGGGTATTTCAAAAGAAGGCCGAAGAAGGTGTAATATAACTTCTATAACGATCTGATATTTTGCTGTTACCGTGCCCGCCGTTCATTTCCTGGATCCTCCGACTCATTGCTCAATATTTTTATAATTTTTTGGAAATAAAAGGGCAAACCCTGTTCGATGCAAAAAAGAATTAGGGAATATCTAGAGTGCTTGAAAAAGAGGATTTTGCTTTTCAGAATGCCATCTTGCACCAACGACAGTAAAATTGCCGCCGACATTATCACCTCATCCAAGCACATCTCAAGAGTGCGTATTTTTATCGACTATGGCTTTTTCTGATGTTGAAATCTTTTCCAGTCCCAACGCACTGCCACCCTTCAGTGTAGCTCTGCCAGCCACAATCACTCGGCGAGAGGTACGCGGCCTTCTGAAGGAGGACCTAAGGGGCTATCCACGGACCGACACGCGAATTGCCAACCGAACACCTTCGACAAGAACGCTGAAGACAGCGCTTGCCAATATTCAACGTACCCGCAGCATATTTCATTCTGCTGAACAGCTGGCTAGGACCTCCTCATAGAAGCAGTTTTTCACTGAGCGCGGTAAATTATGGCTGTGATGGTGAAAGAATTGAGAAATAAGTTGTAACATATTGCGGGGTGATCAGGATCTGTTTGGCTTCACCAAGTGTTCACGCTTTAGAAGTAAAGCTTTGTAAATAAAACGGTACATATTATGGTATTTGTAAGATGTGCGCGTTGATGATCAAGGAAATCATTGGTTTTTGGAATACCGTTAATGAATTCTGTGTGGATTCACAAAATGTGTTTCAAACATGCACAGTCGCTAAGGCTGCTGTTCATGAAATTGCACACAAAACTAAAGCAAATCATAGTTTAAGAAAATTACAAAAAAAATAAGCCAAATGCATTTTGCAAGAATAGAAGTACTTGGCTCCAATTTGAGTTTTGTATCACAAGGTTCTTTTGTTGTTTGACTGAAAGTCATCATAGGGAACATTTAGAGAGCATTCATGTTATTGTAAATCTCGCTCCTTGCAGAGGGAGGTGAATCGGGAGGCGCGGGGGATGCCCTAAAGCGAAAGCATTTGCCAAGAAAGTCTCCAATTTAGAACTGAAAGTCAGAGAATTGAGATTAAACCATTTGACGTAAACTAAGCTATCCAGCAATCAATGATTTGCCTTACTGAGGTGCTCAAGCATTTCACAAATCTAATGAAGGACGGGTTTCTCGCTCCTTACTCCCCTTCCCCCCTTCGTCCCACCCAAAGGTCTACGAAAGCGCTCAAAAAAAAAAACTGAGCACGGAGCAGGTGTATGCAGACGCGATGGCGTCTTTGCTTGTCAACTCGGCCAATTGTGATATATGCACGACAATTAAACCGCCAACAATCTGCACGAAATTTTCGTTGAATTCTTGACAAATTCATGGGGAACAAGGAATTTGGGAAAAGAAGATAATTTGTTTGCTTGGGAGAACTTGAGAACAAAATCAAGATGCATTTTTCAGTCTTCGATTCTTTGTCCTAAGAATTCTTCTGAGAAATCGAGTACTCTAATTTCACGCGCACAGCACCTTTTTCGATTTTTCAAGCAAGCCGCTTAGCCGCTTCAGTGTGTTTTGGAAAGTTATCCTTATGCCGCACGATTCTCTTAAGCAATACGCAGCACGTTATAGGGTCCTTAGGTCGCAAGTTTCATGGCTTGTTTGGACTGGTCGATTTTGGAAAAAGCCCTATCCTCCACGCCATGTGTGAAATCACGGGATTTTGTTAATTATACGATGTTTATACCAAGTCCGGGTTGTTATTTTCGTATATTTATCAGCTCAACTTCGACTATGTCGATTTTTTTGGGAATTTATGAATTGCATTCTTTTCGTTTACGAAACAATGCGGGTCAAACACCTTAAGTAGACGCCGCCTCTCTAAACTTTCGTTGCGTAACGCACTGTCGAACATATCCGTGAGAACAACGAATTGAATTCACCGTAACGTTAATTGAACGCTATCAGCAGCGCTAACGCCGAGGACAATGATTGTGCTCAGTTTGTGATATTATGTGCTGGCTGTATCTCCATACCGGTAAGAAAGGTAGTAAATCGATTGTTGTACATAATCTTTATAAATTTTCATGTCATAGTTTTTAGTAGAGGTTAATCAGTGAAAGCTTTCAAATAAAGAATTCATGCTAAACCCCTTTACTTTGGTACATCCATGTTATATCACCTTATCATCACATCACCTGTTGTTTTTTATTTCAAAAATTTAGTTATTTTTTGCCTAAGAAAAATGCAACGACGAACGATTGATCGTGAGCCACCATCACCACAGATATACAAAAAATTATTTCCTTATGGAGATCAGGTAACCATTCTTATTCGCTCGCGTTCGCGGCTGGTTGCCCTCCTGTTTGGTGGTCAGTGCCCCGCGTTATAACTTTGTGTGACCTTTAGTACGCATATACGATTGATTCTGTCACCACTATATGCACAGTTTGGAGATTAGGCCATGCATGTCGAATGCATTTTCAAAAGCAGTGATAATGAATTTTGATGATTTTTTGGTATTTTGCATGTTGACTTACATTTTCAACAGCAGACTATTTTTTGAAGTGTTTGGAAAAGTTTTCTTAGCTTGGAATAGCCGTTCGAGGAGATCGAAGACTAGTGATGTACGTAGAGCGTACGTAGAGCTACGTAGAGCTTTCGCCTCTTTGTTCGCTTAGGATTCGTCCGCCCCGGGTTAAGTTGGTCAGCCAAGCCTTGGTAATTTCCGATTTTATAACCGCGTTTGGCTAAGGTGAAAAGTATTTCAGCAGAGCCTATTTAGCTTTAAAAGAAGGAGAACGAACTGATCCTTTCAGTAAGGGACGAAGTGATCCAATCACATTGTTCTGCGCTGTGATTTTCTTTTCATTTTCTGTTTTGGTGCACTCTTGTTCAAATAAATAGATAAAAACCATGAACTACCAGCTGAACCAACTAAACAATGTTTTGTCGTTTTTTTTTAAGTTTCCAATGCAGTATTCTTTTTTTTAACGTACTGAGAGGTCTTGGCTAGTAGTTTATCTGAATGGCAGCTTGTCTAGAAAGAAATATGATTCTATTATAAAACGTCCTATATTTTGACTACTGATTGCCATTGCAACTTCGCTACATCGCTAAAGAAGCAAGAGAGAGACTCGTTGTCAATAATAGTCTAAATAAACGTTACATACACTTGAGGTTCCGTATTTGACGAGTTTTCTCGATTTTTATAATTTCTCAGATGAAACTAGGCATTTTCAGCTACCGAATAAACACGGCGATGATTTCATGGCGGTTTCTATGGCTTCAACTAGAAAGCAAACGTCCTGTGACGAGATACCATTCTTTCTCCTCTTTTTTTCAGCGTATTTGTTCGTGTCTACGCGGTCCCGCTCTTTGATTACCTTTCAGGAAAAATCTGGTAAGTCATCCACGCCTCCTTCCACTTTGTCTTCTTCCTACTCTTGCCCTTGATTGATGCTGTAAGCGCTAATGATGAGTAGAGGAGTGTTTGTTTTGAAAGCAAGGAGCAGTTTCACTAACAATCTTTAGACGACATCATTAACGGCTGAGCTTGCAGCTCTTTTCCATATCTTAAAAGAAGTAGCCCGACAGTTTTTTGAGCGGCTTTGGATATCCTAACTTTCCCAATCCTCTATAAATGACATCGTAAATATTGAGTATTCAACCAATAAGGGAAGGATATCCATAAGATGGCAGTTGAGGACGATAGGTATATAATTGAACGAGTCTCGTAATTAGTCAGTACTGACAGATCCGCTCTCTTATTTGCGGAACAACTTTCCCGAGAAGTTATGAGCGTTCGGATGTCCAAATTTGTCAAGCATTAAGTAGCTTAAAATTAGCGAAGAGCTCTAAAAAACACCCGTGCTGCATCCACCGGTTTTGCTCCTTCTTTGCAGACTATATACTTAATACAAAATTGATTAACCGTTTTAAACGGTCTTTTCAGCTTTTCGCTAATTTTAGGCCACTTGAAGCTTGACAAGTTTGGACAGTTGAGCATTCAAAACTTTTTTGGAAAGTTGAACCGCAAAAAAAGAAAGCAGATTTGGAATCAACGTTAGAAAACGCGTCTATTGATATGCATCTTGTCTTCAAACTTACATTGAATCCTTCCCTTATTTTTCGTTCTTCGGCCTATCATAAAAGCACCTGGAATAAGAGTAGGAACACTACAACGTTATTCGACGCAGCTTTTCTTCCTCTTCTGCAGTTCTGCCGCCGAACTGGCCACTATTGTGTTCACCAATATAACCGCGAATTTCTGAGCCCAAAATTTCACCCAGTCTAGAACCAGCAGTTTCTGACATTTTTCTTCAAAAACTTTGAAGGCTTGTTACAGGAAATAGAACGAACAATGTGCGTTACGTTGAATTTTTCTGGGCGTCCTCAATTGCCTTTTGACACTAAAATGTTGTTCGAAATTCAAATGCTACAGAAATTGATCATGTTACAGAAACTTTAAGAAGCAAAGCGTTTATCGTTTCGGAACATCCAGTTTTTTAATTTTTGTTGTCTATGCTGAGGCACTTCATAAAATACGGATCATGATAATTTCATCCCAAAGATTTTACAAAACGGAAAGGAAACACCTTTTTATTTTGAAGTGAGGAGAGAAAGCCATCAAATGATACTTGTGTTAATCGCAGGTCGATAGTCTGAGTTGACTGTATGTGGAGTTTGGTAGCACATCAATAAAATAATTCAAGAGATTTGAGCCTATTACATATGCCACAAACGCGCATTATGTTGCAGTTTGTTTTGTGTGTGCCCATGCTAGTAAAGTCTTCAAATAGTTCAGAATGAAAATTTCAAAAATTGGCGGAGTTGGGCTCTAGAAACCATGGGTTTCTCCTGCAATCATTTGAGAGGTAGTGAAAGGAAGAAAAACTTAACTGAGAACAGGAAGAAAAGTGTGCCAAAAAGCGGTTGAGATGGTGTTGTCCGTCTTTGTTCCACGTATTTTCATGATAGATCGAGAAAACGGAAGGCACTTCCGGAATGACCTTTTAAATATTCTCATCAGTCGTCATATTCTACGACTCAGAGAACTGCATCGGGAAGTTCGCGGGTGCTTGTTCTGCCACCAATCATCCATGCCGCGAGCTACCCGTATAAACCGATATTGGACCGAATAAGTGACCGCGGCGCATCCTGTAAGCGCCCGATAGTTGACCCGATTAGCATGCTTGTAAGGCCTAGGAAGAGTGGAAAACTTTTTGGATTGTCTTTCATGACAACGACTTGAGTGCAAATTGAGCAATGTTAGCTCATTTGTCGATATTATTTAATGTCGTCGATAACACTCATCCGAGCGCTGAAGTTTGTTTCGTAAGCATAAAAACTTAATAGACAGGACCAAACACGAGAAGAGACTACCGAGCCGCACAAACATTTAGGGTAGCCCCATCACTGCGGCGTACCCCACGGGTTGCGCCTTAACCTACAGCGTGTAAGAAGTACGGCCTTTGATAAGACCCGCGGCCCGTCGAGTGAGTTGATTGGGTTGCGACTCTCCCGATGATTTCTTCCCAATTTCAACTTTGGCCGCGGCGTTCGCGGTAAAATTTACATAAGCCGCGGCGTGCGCGGCTGAAATTTCCAGGACCCGCGGCGCGCCATATAACACGCTTTACAGCCGCGAACTTTCCGATGCAATCGTCTGAGGAAGTAGTCTCAGTGATACCAATGGCGAACACTTTCGACACTTCAGTCTAAAACTTCATTGTGATTTACACCTTACACTCTCATTCATTAACCTGATGAGGCACACTTCGGCCTGTCTTATTCGATCAACATGGCGTCGCGGTAGGTTTTGTACTATAATAAAGGTCCAACTCTCCAACTCTCAATGTGAGAGGTATCACATTTCTCCTTCACCCGCGCAAGATCAATGATTACTTTTCACGTAAGATCGCTGATCACCTGTGATCACTTTTCTGATTACAGGTTAGGCGAGCCAAAATGTATTCGAATGTATTCGACCTCTAGTCATCAACACTGTCGAATATAATCATCAAGAATTGCAGCATTAGATTACTCTTTTCAGAAAAAGGTCTTTCTCTGCTTTATTCAAAATTTTCACCGGCCTCTGCTGTCTTGTGTGCTCGTTGTTCCTCACACAAACCTTTTTTCTGCTTTTAAGTGCAGCAAACGCTTGTCAAAGTATTTCAAATGGGCAGGTATAGCTTGAGCAGGTTGCGGTTATTTCATTGGCGTCATTCAATTATCAAAGCCAATTATATAGAAGGCAAACTGAAAGCTACTCCCAAGTTCCAAAAAATTCAGCAAGCATTTAGTAGCATTTATTCGATTTCAGTCTAACAATGATGCTAGTCTTATGATAAAACTCACAGTTATCGATTTTCATCCCCTACTCGCCACTATGCACGCATGTGGTCCAAGAACGTAGTAAAAGACCTTCTGTGATATCCGACGGAATTTTCTTTACTGATGATGATGATGACAGATCTGGAAAAGGACCTGCTGAATCTGTTGCTCACAATTCAACTATGGTTGCGTAAGTTCTGAACTAATTCAGGCATCAGCACAACTATGATCTGGACAAATTATCGGCTTTCTCGAAGTCGCTAAAAGTGAGATACAACGGCTTTCTTTCCGGCTCTATGTAACTTACGTCGTTGGTGTATGTCACTAAGGTGGATCCTTCTTGGGATCCACCACAGCGTCTGCTCGCTTGCAAAAGTTCTGTAATCAATGCTTTTGTGGCTTCAATGCGAAGAAGTAGTAAATTAATCAAGTGAGTTAGGCAATGAATGCAGTTGGCGTTAGGATGCCCGCTGTTGCACCGGCATGGCAGTCTTCCACCATTCGGAAACCTACCTTCTCAAGGACATATCTACCCATATGTTGATAAATGTTAGTAAATAGCTTTTGGTCTATATCCACAATTGCTTGAAACAGAGCTTTATGTAAATGCCGTCCGTCTAGAAGCGGTAACCCTCACCTCAAGGCGCAATACGATCACCATGGTACTGAAGCGAAATAGGTTTTGGTGTCCGATCGTATATCTCAGCATTTGCAGCTCAGTCAAAACTGCTCAAGGTTCTGTAATATATTATGGATTATTCTTTATATTTCTATTTTTATATTTTATTTTTCTATATTATGTGTGTACCCACTCATCGACAAGATCTTGCCAGAACTTGCACCAACTCAGGGACTCGCGCCATGCGGGCGGCCAGCGACGACCTTACAATCGCTCGTCGGTGTGTGCGATTGTACGGTCGTCAAGGGCCGTTGGCACGGTTAACGTGCGGCGCCCGCACGCTCTCTAAGGCCTAAGGCATACCTCGCGCGATTTCGTCAAATCGCTACATCCTCGCGACTTGGCGATTTGCCAGATCTCCGCGGATTGACCGTACGCGGGTCCCAAATGCATAGGCGCGTAGCATCCATAAGTTGTAGCAAACCCTTCAAGTCTGGCCCATACAAAGCGCGCTTACGACCAGTAATGAAGAAACGCTGCAGTGCCAGATCGCACAGCGACTGGAATCGCGTGAGGTATGCCTTAGGCCTAATGTTCGCCGCTTGCGCGGAGAAAGTCGGCCGCTCGCTTGCTCTTGGAGTAGATGTATTTGCGATATCTTGACCATTTTTCTTGGATAGAACAATCCTTTACACATTTCGGGATCACGGATCGATGCTTGCAGCATCGCCAAACTTTTCGGGAAGCCCTCACCATCACTCTTGATAACTGTAGCCTCACACAGGTTCATTCCAGCGCTGGTAAAAGAAAATGTTGATGACACGATGTGTCAACGCTTAGCAGCGTAAACACTGCGTCGTATCTCACAGGTACCGTTTACGCTCACAATGTGTGATAGTGAGCAGAAAATAGAGGTCACTGTTGGCCGCTTACACGGCAACATGTATTGCATGCCGTTTGCACGGCAACAGTGCCTGCCGCTGGGACGGCGCTTCAGCTGTTTGCCGCATGCACGGAGGCTTTGGGCTTATGTCGACCGCTTGTACGCTAGCCCTTATAGGAGGACCGCTCGCATGGCGCGAATCCCTGAGAAGGCATACAGTTCGCAGTTGCCGACGGCAGTGGTATAGTTTTGAGACATCTTGTCTTTCGTCCGTGTCTTTACACTGCGCGGCTTTCATTTCATTTCGTTAGGGCTGGAACATGTTAGGAAGGAAACGATCCCGTTTAAGAACCTGCAGCATCAACGACGTAGGATAGCCATCCTCCACAACAATAATGAGGTCAATTTCTGGCGAACTCTACTGAACACTGGACTTCAGGTAAAGAAAAATTGGAATATGTAGGTTTTTATCTATAGGCTTGCCTTTTTCTCTAATATCATTGAATAACGCAATAATGCCCTTCCTGTTAGTTGACTCAGTTGTAGTCTATACACTTCAATATGAATTTTAGCGATACTTTGTCATGAATCGGAATCGTGACTCCCACATTATGAGCACGTCTTATCGCTTTGTTCTCGCAACATTTGTTTATCGTTACATCTATTTATGCTTTAGCACAACAAAGGCTCTCTCTCTTGAAGAGTTGAAAATAAAACCGACCCTCAGGAGCCGACCCGCTCCCCCTGAAATTGACTAAACGTTATTTTTGAACCAAAAGGACAGAGATACATAGGTACCCTAATTTTACGAGTACAAGACGCACCTGTTTTTTTAAACGCCTAAACAAAAAGTTTCGCAACCAAAGGATCTTCTACCATTGCTCCTTATCTGAAAAATTTGTGAGGGAGGGCGACCATACCTTCGATAAATAGAGCCACGTACTCTGGTGACCTTCACTTTGAGCGTCATGATAGAAACAACCTTCACCTAGAGGGAAGTCATCCGGGGCGAAGCCCCGGATATCATGTAACTAATGACATATCCATATAGGGAGAGATGTGAATGAGGTAAATATAGTAGTGAAATCCAAAAGAAGCTCAAAAAACCGAATGATTACGTTTTTATGGCCCTTTTTTGCCAAAAAGACTTTTATTCAAAAATTCAATGAGGAACTGAAGCAAAATTTCTCAATTAATCTTTCTCTGGACTTCGATTGAGCGTTGGAAGTTCATGAAAGCCGCTGGAGTTCAATAGAAACGAGAAACTGCGCTCAAATCTTGCGCAGAGAGTCGCTACTTAAATGCTGGTCTATCTCATTATGGAGTGATTTTCAAGACCCGCGACGTTGTCAGTGCTCCTATACGTCTCATGAGGACCACAACGATATGTAATGTTACAGGGTTTCGTCATGATCCCGCGGAGATCAATGACCAGAGCCAAATGCCCCGCCGGCTCCGGTCTGTCTCCGCTGCTCGTCTGCGTCTCCGCGACTTGCGCGCTACCTCGCTATCCCAAAAGCGGGGCGCGGGGCATTTGGCTCTGATACCCTTTTCTTCGTTGTTGGGAGCCCAATTTCGAAATCTATATATCATATCAAAGCTCTTGATCTCTATTTTCACGCTGACAACGTCGCAAGACTCCTTTTTATGATTTGAAAGAGAAATATAGGAAAAACAGAGTTTTCGAAAACCTCTTGTTTTTTCTTCAGTTCAACTCTTTTCACTCGGTTTTTTGTGTATTCGATAGGTCTTGTTTTTGTCTATGATGTAGACAACGTCGCCGAGCTTACTTCTTTGCTTATGCCGGGTTTTTTGTGAAAATCACCAAAAAGTGCGTTTTTCTTTACCTTGTTCTTTTTCAATGCTTTTGCAACGAATTTTCTCCAGCTTGGACGTTACTTGCTCAGATGATGAGCGGAAGAATTCAGATAACGTCGCAGGATACGAAACGACCATGCGGGGGTGAAAATTCAAAGGACGCGTCAAAAATCAGATTGGCGTCGATGTGCAGCATAACTTTTCAGACATGTTTAACATGTTCAGTTCAGTTGTTGACAAGTTTGCCTTCTTTCGGTCTCCCAACTACCGCCACAGCTAGCGCTTTTTTTTCAATTAGAAAAGAACTTTGTCCCTGTTGCCACCCAATTTAACCGGCAATTCTGAAGACAAAAATGTGCGTAATAAACCAACAAGATAAGAGTTTTCAAATTTGGTGACGTGTTAGCCTCTGTTTATATGATTTTTTCAAGTTTCCTGGTTCAATTCAGATCTCTAAATTTCCATCTATTTTTTTAAAACAACCTTCCCTTTTTATAGGGGGCAAGAACTCAAGCAACTATCACTTTCTAGGCTCTGTTTCTTGACTATCGAAGGTATGAGGGCGACCATTCCGCGAGGCACAGTGGCGCGGCCGAGCTGCTTGCTTAAAAAAATAAAAAAAGTTGTGTATATTCATGACACCCATTATGTGGTAAGAATGACTGAAGCTTTTCTCGAATAAAATAATCGTATTTCAAGGATGTGATATGAAGCAGCTAGTATATGTGCAGCAAGATTACACCTAATGTAAGCAACAGGCCGCAAGCTTGTTTTACTGTTTGTTATGCTTACATTGGTATCGCTGGAGTATGAACTAGACTTCCGTGTCTGTTGTTTCTGTAAACCATCTGTTTTTTATGGTAGACAGACATAATCCTGGCCAAGTTTCTTGCATTTCTTTCAAATTTTCCTGATCCGGTTTGGTGCGGGCATTGTACTGTTAGACAGGTTGCCATCATATATCTTCTAGCCCAGGTCCTTAAATCCCGTCCGTACAGGCGCTAACTTGCTATTACATTAACAAAAACGTCTAATAACTAGCGTTCAGCAGATGTTTGCCTAAAGATTGCTTGATGCTCTCACGTTCTTGTCAAAACACTGCCTCTCCCTGTACGACCTGTATACGGATCAGGTAAGAGATATACAAGCTTCAATAGGCAGTGGTTCATCATGATTCATTAAACAAAGCCGGAACAGGATAGCATTTAAAAATAGCCTGAGTTCACTTCCCGCAAAATCTCGGTAATCCTCAAGCAGACAAGTGAAATCTCTCCATAGATAAACCTCAAGAGACGACATTGCATATATTGCGAAACTACCTCCAAATGTCAGCTTTATTAGGGCTCGTCATTTCACTTGAGAAAAACCATGACTTGAGTCAAGTTAGGGTCCTCTAAGTTTTTACACCATCCTTCTTCCTTCCTATTTCCATGCGCTCATGCTGAGATTTTGAAGAGAAATCAGCCGAAGTTAAGCTTACAATTTTCCGAAGCTTAGAAGTGCAATCGTTGCGATTGCATGATATACAGCAGCTAATAACGTCTTTGGGAGAGTTGTAATTCAAGACCCAAACTTAAACTAACCTTCCATTGCGGTACCAGTGTAATTTCAGTTTGATTCCAACTCGTTCCAGAGTATTCCGGGAGGATAAAAGCACTGATTTGTAAACATTAAAGGCCATAAATTGCTCCTCTTTCTAATAAGAGCTGTGAACGCAAGGCAAAGATCTTGCATAACGTAGAAATAGAAAATGGAGCAGAGCAGAAAAATTAACTCAAAAAAATCTAAAAACGCGTAAAGGGCCGGGCATACTTCACGCGATTTCAGTCGCGACGCGATTTGGCAATTCGCCAGAAGTCTTTAGATCCAACACTAGCAAACTGCACATGCATAGTGTATATAACTTACGCGGACTGATAAAATACCCTATCTTCTGTACATTTAGAATGCGCTTACAGTGAGCTATGGACAGTTGGAATATTGCCAGATCGCGTCGCGACTGAAATCGCATGAAGTATACTCGGCCCTTAACAGAAAATGAAGCAGAGGAACGCGAGAAAACTCAGATCACCCAAGTTAAGTTAGATAAATACTTTAGTCTTTACTTATTCATAGTTTACAAGCAGGTTAGAGCAGAGTCAGTCAAATGGTTAGTGCTCCGTGTAACATTACCATGCTGAAGGTCACAAGTTCTTTCTCCTAAGCGTATTTTCTGCGGCAGAATTCTGCTCACAGTTCCAGCGACAGGCTTCCAAAGAAAGGCATGAGACAAGCCGGCTGAGAAACACCTCGTCGCATCAACAATGCAGGCATGTCACGTAAAGTAACTCGAGTAAAGGCTAGGGCGTCTCCCGGAAGCGACGCGCATTTGAGCCCGACGAATGCGAATAGGTGCGAGGGTTAAGGTCTCGGAAAGGTTAATGGGGACGGCTAAAGCGGCTACCTCACCAAAGGCCATGATCCAAGGCATCGCAGATTCTCCTTCTAGCTACCATCAACATGGGTACACTACCCTCTCGTTCTCGAGACTTAGCAGTTCTTATGAACAGATGGCGAGTCGATGTAGCCTGCATACAGGAAACAAAGTGGAGCGGGTAAAGGCGACATCGGAAGAATATAAGGTCCTTTACAACAGTGCCACTGCACCAGAAAGGGGGTTGGTATAGCTGTCTTACAACAGTGCCACACCAGAAACGGGGGTTGGTATAGCTGTCTCGGAGATTTAAGGAGCAGCATAGTCAACGTTGAAATCTAAGCGAGCTCTGATGAGCAACAGTAGAAACTGGGAAATAGCTCCTGTGAGTAATCACCGCCTATGCGCCACAATTCGGATGTAAGAATGATAAGGACGCGTTCTGGCAGGAGCTCGATGACCAAATCAGCTCAGTCCTACTGGATGAGACACTCCTGGTTTGAGCGGACCTCAACGTGTATGTGGGAGAAAGGGAGAAGAAGCCTAAAAAAGTCACGGAGGCCACAGGTAGAATATGCAGTGAAGAAGGTGAGCGCATTCTGAAATTTCACTCAGCTCCTGATCTGGTCTTGGCGAACACATACTGGATCAAGAAGGATGACCACCTCATTACATATACGAGTGGCGACCGACGAACACACATAAACCTCTGGGCTATCCGACAGCGTGATAATAACGTAAAGGACTGCAAAGTCATTCGCGTGAGAGCTGCGTACCCCAACATAAACCTCCGCTTCTCGACATCAAAATAACAACGGATAAGCACATCAGGAGAGCCCCAGAGACCAGGACATGCATCAGATGGTGGAGATTGAAAACTAACAACGCGGCGAAACACGCACTGCTAACAACTCTACAAAGTTTGCAAAAGAGCCCAGAGCGATCCTAGTTGAGCTTGAAAGATCGAGTCCACCAAGTGGTACACACGATCCTGGAAAGTAAAAGCCAAGAAAGAGAAGGATCGATTGCGAAATGTGCTGGTGGAATAATGAACTACAAAGAGACATGAAGCAAAAGAGACATGCGTACAAACGATGGCACAGTACATAATCGGAAGACAATCGTCAGTCTACCAACAAGCCAACGCTGCGAAGGCTTCTGTAAAGAGAGGAAAACAGTGGCCGTAACACCAACAAACCCAGTGGGTTCCGGAACCCATTCGGTAGGCTCAACCCACGAGATCTATTCACGAAGCTAGTGGGTTTCGGAACCCAGCGGGTTAAGCCTGCCCAGTGCGTTCCGGAACCCACGAGAAGCCACTTAACCGATATTCACGAACTTCCCGAGTGGGTTTGTGAACCCAAAAGGCGAGCATACCGGCTCACGAAACAAATTATCCAGTTCTCGCGGGTTCCGGAGCCCACTGAGCACTGGGTTGACGAACCCAAGCACAGTGCAAATTTTTCAATGGGTTACATGCGAACATAATCCCTTTGCTGATGCTGAATATTATGGAGACTTCAATTAACAGGGGTGGTTATTACCAGGGTCAAGCATGGGGTGCGGCACGCCACACCTGGGGAGTATTGAGAAGTCAGAACGGGACGGGGTCGTAGTTGGGTAATCTGATAATAGTGATAACATGATATTCGTATCCTATCCATAATTAGCATGTCAAATAACCCTTGTAGACAAAGTGTGAGCGAATTCTGAAGATTCAAGATACTAGGCACCTAAGTGAAATGGTCAAATTCCAATATGGTTAACTTTGTTTCAAAGGTGAATTAGCTATCCGTTTTCGCACTCAAGACAAAGCACTACTCCTTCTTTGTCCACCTCAGGAATCCCGTTTCAGAAGACCTCCAAACTGTGGAATTAGAAGCCAACCAAAATCTCGTTTTTCCCATTTTTCGCTTTTGATCGCTGCACTTTCACCAAATATTACTCAGAGCTAAGAAGACGAATCAGGCTCTTAATAGTCTTATGAAATCTACAAGATTTAGGCTATCGATCCATATAAATACTGTCCGCTAAAATTTTTTCTTGATATAGTTAATGGGGTGCGCCCCCCCCCCCCTCAAAAGCTGCGGCTGCCGCAGCATTTAAGGGACTGAGGGTGCCGCACCCCAATAACTTACCCTTAAAGCCGTTGAATGTCTACGATTTTAATGTCATTGCTACCGCTCAACCTTCCTCTCTCTCTATAGTACGATTTTCATCCAAAACTTTCCCGCACAGAATGAGATATAGCGCTTTTCTACTAACTACCATCCATCGCGCGGCTTCCAAAATATCGGATTACGGTAGCACGCAAATTCATCTTGCCGCCTTCCTGCGTTAATGCGTAAACGATGCAGAAAGGCGGCAAGCTAAATAATTCGGATGCCTTCCATTGTTTTGCGAAAGTTTTAGAGTACTTTTTTTCGTCGACTTCCTTATATGAGGCCTTTCTTTCAGACACCGAGACCTTTTAAGGATAATGGGACGACGAATCTACAGTCTGGTTCTTGATTCCTCCCAAAAAAGGAATGGCGCTTACAGCTTGGTTTTCCATAAATAGAGGGATCTTTTTTTGTTTCATGCAATCTGACATTCGAAAGAGTAAGTTTTTCTTTGCACAAAACTAGCTGTGCTTTAGGCAAGCTGTACAGTGTACTTTTTATGTGTCTCGATGCGATATAGTTTCGAAATGCACTGATGCGGCACTTTCCGCCATCTCTTTCAAAAACGGTTTCGATTTGTTTTATCCAAAAGCTTTTTCTTTTCCTAGCTCTTTTGTGAGCCGAAAACTAGTATACTTTCGCAAGATTGCAACTCTGTTCTATTAGTTTTATGCATCTTGGAGTGGCCTGTAACGCAAAGAGCCCATACGTTACCTGATGCATAACTTTAGTGTAAGTGCGTATAGTCTGGACCTTGTCTTCACTTGCTATATGGAAAAAAGCGACTTCTTCAACTTTCTTTATACTCACGAAATTTCAGTTATATTTCTCGAAGACGGTACAATAGAGGCTTTTTGCTTAGCAGCGTGAATCTTTCGAAAATCCAACCCTGGTATTGAGGGGTCGTTTTTGAGGCAACTCAGGGGGGGGGGGGAGGTCGTATACGGCCGTTCAGTGACACATCTCTTGCTCTACCCTGGTTATTACTAGCAAACTTATACATTAGCAACATTTCCCATTATCTTTCATAACTGAAAAGAATTTTGTTAGTTAAATTTTGATTAAACTTGATGCCGGTTACAATTTGGCAGTCTCTGAAAAGTCGCAAACAATCTTTTAACGGAGATTTTTTAGCGTCAAATTGTAAAGAGGCTAAGCACTCGCCGATGTTTGCTCATGCTGTCTTAGGATTTTTTTTGATACTGCTGCGACTACAGAGGGAGCCTCATTTAGGAAAGCAGAGCGTCTGCCTGCATTCGTGTTTATGTATTTGGTTGTCTATTGTCCATGTTCGTCTATGTTTGTTTATTTCTAAATCAAAAAAAATCTTGCCTCCATTCCGACAAGTCAGCAGACGAACGATTCAAGAAAAAAAGCGGTTGTTGCTGATATCTTTTTTATGAGGTATAAAACAACTCTGAATAAGAAAGATCAGTAGGACAAAAAAGGAGTAGAGTCTTTCTGCATCATTTCCAAACATATCATCGTCGACAGTTATGTCGGGGTCCGAAAGAATACTCGAATAAAATACAGAATAGGAGAAGTGCAAGTTTTGTCGCACAAGAGAAATTGATTCATGTTATGCATCCGAACACAAGAGTTCCCGAAAGCGTGTCAAGCTTACTGGCGCTTTTAGTCTAGCGCGACTCGTGTGTGTCAGAGATATGGAAAAATAGCACACAGACTGGAGAGGCACGTTGGTGATGTCATGGGTTGGCGAACCCTGCGGGGCACTTGTGAATGCCTATCTTGCCGGGTGTGGGTACTTACCTACCCAAAAGATTTGCCGCGGCTTATCTTAGGTATCATGAGCAGTCAGATACGCAATTAGCATAGTGTACAGAGCCTAGTCTGTGTGTATTCTAAGCCCCGCCCCATCCATTGACTCTTTCGCGATGCATCCATCAATCATGAAACCGGAATTCAATAGAATCACAAACTTGATGTTCAGCAACTATCTGCTCGATTTCGGTTAAAAAACGGTTATAGGGATTTTCTGAGGCGCTCTTTTCAAATATGCTACTGTTTTTGCGCTGTCCTTTACAGGAGCCGAAATTTTGTTTTGGTGAATTGACTTTTAGCTTAAGAAATTTTGACAAAAAATGAAGCACGCCTTAGGACGCATGTAAAACTGATTTTTCACTGTTTGTCTCAGAACGTTAGAAGAATGACACGTTTTTCTAGTGGGAACAGCGTGCCTTAAGGATGTAACCTTAATGTTAAAAGACTCAGGTCAGCTAGTCTATCGCAAAAATCGCTTTCTCTAAGTGTAGCGCGATTATTTCGGTTTGCTGTTATCACTGTCAACATTTTTCCAACATCTGCTTGAAACTGCCTAATTTCGCGCACTGTAGCAGAAAATTTACTGTTTGACTGAGTCCACTCTGGCTTTACGATCTTTTTGGGGCGAATTACAGATATTTGCATTCAAATCATACCCAGAAAGTGAAGTTTAGCATTTTGGATTTACCTGATCCTTGTAATCTTAAGAATTTTTTACCAGTCGAATAATTTTATATTCTATTATGGATTTTTTTGCATAAAATTGAGGGTTTCTAATTCGGCATCTCCATATTCAGATTTACCTTATCCTCCTGATTACAACCATCTTTTTTCATCCCATTAGCTCCATTTTGAACCTCGCAGCCCTCTTTTAGCACATTTTGGCGCTGAGCCAGCATCGATGCCCTCGGGTACTGCCAGGTTTTCTGGCATGTCTTGGTTCCAAGCCAAAAAGGTGCAATGTGTGGGCGGGGCTTAGCTTAGCGCTGTATCCTAAGGAGCATATGAAATCAGCTTATACCCCGCAGACACACACGCATGAGGTGCGAGAATATCTCGGGTAGGTCAGTTCCGTTCCCCCGAACCCAGTGAGTTCTGGGACCCACTTGGTTCGTTGATGATTATGATTACGGCCACAGGTTTACATGAAAGATCTCTATGAACAGCTTCTAACTACTATTCTTTCCATAGCAAAATATCTCCAAAGTTTGCGATTGCATGGAGAAGAATGCGTCGTCTAACATTTCTTTTCATTAGTGCCAGTTTGTCCAATTTCTCGGACTGCAAATTTATCCAAACTTGCGCTGTTTTCTGCATAATTCTTTCCTTTCCTCCTACAATCTTTTGAAAATGAGATTAACTAGAAAACCTAATAAATTTACGAAAATGCCAAATGTCGCGTATCTCTGCCAAGTTTAGCATCGAAGGTGATAAGTGAACATTATACTTGTTAACATAGTAAATGCACGCTTTGTCAAAAGATTCACTGAAAGACGTCAGCTTCCCTCTACAAACTGTGTTTTAGTGTACTTCACCGAAACTACGCAGTGTGTTGTTGCTTTTGATAGCTTGTAGTCTGAATAAAGATCCTTTGTTCGCTGATTATCCACTAGATTACCTTTACAAGATGGTGCATGAGCGATTAGGGCCTATTCATAGTCAATCTACAACTGACGCTCACTGCTCTCGGAAAAGGTGAAAAGAGTGCAAGGCATTTATGCCGTTAGTTAGTGTGTTTTTATTACTAATTTAGGGGGACTTAACTACAACCAGAGATTGGAATATTTTTCCAAGATTGGCAAAGCAGACTAGTTAGCATAATCACTTTCCGCAGATACACATTTATGTCCTCAGTTATTATTTAGCAAATGCGATGTTATCGTAGTGAAAGTTCAAACACTTGCAAAAGTTGGGCAATGTTGTTGGAATAAACTACATTTGCATCGGAAAGTTCGACTTTCTATAAATCTCGGTGATGAATACTGTTACAATTCGACTGTTTAGCCACATGGTGGTGGTCGAAAGAAAGCTTAGAATTTTGCCTGTAGGGTTGAGGAGATGTTTGATCGGGTAGTCTGTAAATTGTTTTCGCCCATTTCAGGCTCTGAAGAAGGCGAATTATTGCCGAAACGTTGGCCTAAATAGTTAAATTACCAATCTCGGTTGTGGCTAAACAATCGAAGAGTAACAGCAGCATCGCTAAATTGTGAAAGGGACTGATTTGACAGTCTTTAAACAAATTGCTTTCGAGTGGCAAACGGCTCAGCAAACTTCAGAATTTGAGGAAGATTCTGTATGCCCTTTACGCGAATCCAATTCGGGCTCGTGCCCATGATTGCTCGCCGCAGGTCAGGTATGTTTGAGAAATTTTCAAAACCTAGACTGCGTGACTTTGGTTCGAATTCTCTCTCTCTCAGTATACCCTTGTGTTCTATCCGCGATTGGGTGAATTTATGCAAAACCACTCAGCTCAATGAGTTCTCCCTGGATGTGACCAAACTCCTAGAGGCCCTCCATGTACGTAATTACCACGGGATGTCGCCTTGTCTTAAGCCGCCGATAATCACCAATTTAACTCTGCGCGCGACGTCAGCGAAATCATCGAGGGTAGACCGTTTCCGCTAAGATAATCTACGATTCCTACCGCTCCCGGTACCGAACTTCCTGCAAATCAGCTCCCAGCTTTTATTGCGTCATAGCACGGCACGATCCAAAAGGTCTAACAGTCTTTGCTCAAATGCTGAAAACAAAACTTCATCCCGGAACTTGCCCGAGATGCCAAGCACCATTGAGAAAACATGAGAAAACAAAGAAAATTCGGAACGAGAAAAATGAATAAGGCTTTTCGGGGCCGTATATGCCCCAATCAACATGGCGACTCGCCCAGCGGGAAGTGGTCAGGGCGTCATTATGGTAGCGTTGGCAATAGCGCATGCAGCACTTCCCGCCAATCTCACGGAGGAGATTTTGCAACTACACCCAACGAAAGCCTAAAATTTAGCCAACAGCACTTG
This sequence comes from Cylicocyclus nassatus, assembly GCA_958299035.1. Lineage (NCBI taxonomy): Eukaryota > Metazoa > Nematoda > Chromadorea > Rhabditida > Strongylidae > Cylicocyclus > Cylicocyclus nassatus. The sequence goes on from CATQJL010000001.1 coordinate 105,473,222, forward strand.
TATCTGGAGATGCTCTTTGCGCACGTTCTCTAAAACCTCTCAAAATCCTATTAAACAGTTACACGGATTGATAAAGTATTATTGCTTCTCGACATCACCTCAAAAATTGGAGTTTAGGAATACAGATAAAATGGCAGGGAGACGCTAAAGTCAGCATCTTTCTTAAAACGGATGACTCTAACGAATAAAGCTGGTTTTATTTGAAGTCAAAGGGGCGAGAACGAGAAAATTTTGATTAGCAAGGAATATGATAGACTCAGCATTTACAGCAAGTAGTCCATTTGAAATATTTCTTCTCTTTGCTCTCTTGAAGTTACTCATGATAAGAAAAGTTTGATACATTCCTTTTTTATTTGATGAATGCAAGTGCTTCCACATTGTGAGTACCTCATCGGTTTTTCATATTGCTGACGTCTATTACCTATGTATTCCATTATTCTGGAAGCAACTGAACTGTATATTTGGTGGAACACCACAACATTTGTCGCGGACGTGAGTAATTCAACGATTTTTCACAAAAGGGCAAAAGAACTCTGCATCCTGCATCGTCAAAATCGTATCTTAGTATTACATATGAGAAATTGATGCTTTAGAAACGATAGCAAGCATCAGCAACAAAAGTCGCTTTTACCACAGTGTGTATGCTACCATCGCAAGCTCGTCGTTCTCGGGATAGGAGTATTTACTATGGGAAGCAATAGACTACGACAGTGACTGATTGATGCTGCCCAATCGTCTTGTTAATCATTGTCTCATCGCTTTGGCAATTTGACAGTGGTCATGCATTTGTTAATTTGCAGGGATTATGTAGGGGTGACTGTGGCTTTGAGTTTGTAGGGGTAGCATACTGAACACTAAAAAAGTGTTGTAATAGTGATAGCGGCTGTATTTGATTATTGCACGTATTAGGATGATCCGAAAGTTCTTGCGCATCATTTTTGAAGCTTATAACTTCTTGCTATTTGCGGACTAAATTTTGATGGATGGAGTAAACCCGTTTTTATGTGATAGTGCCTTTGCTGCTCTCCAATAAGGGGTAGCTTCTGAGATGGATGCAGGAGAATAAAATCACTTTAACTCCGGTCATTTTTAATTGAACTGCAAAAAATCTGGGAGTTGCAATAAAACGAGCAAGCAGTATATTAAGTCTTCCAATTCACCCTTCCCATCTGTGCAGAGTTTATGATGAAAGAGCATTTCCCTGAAGAGTTGATTTTGGCTTAGCATCAAAACGGCAAATTGATGGCATTTTTTTTTTTGAAAATGATAATTCTACAGGATGTCCCAAAAAAAATGTTTAGAACGTTTGATCGTTAATATCTCTCTTCCCAAGAAGTCTTTTGCCTTGCTTCAGGTACCGTTTTGTAGAGCTGGCTTCAACTTAGATTTCCATTATAGAACGAATCACCCATCTCTCTTCATTACTGTAGGGTTACGGTAGAAACTTCAAAGAGGGTTTTGAACCATAAAAGGCCATATTTTGTTTCAGAAAGGGAACAAAACAGCCTGAAAACTTTTACACCAGGCTAATTAGAATTGCTGATTATAACTGTAAAGTTCTCAACTTATCATGATGCTTCATTGAAGAGTTATGCCAGGTAAGAGGTTGCGGTCATTTTTTCAATGTTCCTAAAAAGTGCGGTTACACCGTTTAGAAGGCTTCGTAATCACGTGAATAGTTGAGTATTGAACTCAGCGTCTATAAAAACCCTATTACACAAGTTTTCACAATTTTTTGAAAATTTTTGAAACGGCAGCTTTTTCCACATTGACACCATATGTTTCAAGTTTCTACCGTAATCCTACAGTAATGAAGAGAGATGGGTGATTCGTTCTATAATAGAAATCTAAGTTGAAGCCAGCTCTACAAAACGGTACCTGAAGCAAGGCCAAAGACTTCTTGGGAAGAGAGATATTAACGATCAAACGTTCTAAACATTTTTTTGGGACACCCTGTATAAAGAAGTGCTCTTTATACAAACTCTGCACAGATGGGAAGAGTCGATTGAAAGACTTACTATACTGCTTGCTAGAAATTTTTTCACGAGTTCAGATCTTCAACAGGCTAACTCAAAATGGCCGAATTTGAAGAGATTTTATACTTTTGCTTCCATCTTGAAAGCTACCCTTATTAGATAGCCGCAAAAGCACTACCACAAAGGAAAGTGTTTCCTCTATTCAGCAAAATTAAATTTGTGCAAATCCATTGAGAGAGCAAAAAGTCATGATTTTCTAATAATGACGCGCAAGAATTTTCGGGCTGACCTAATATTATTTAGGTTGTCCAGAAATCAATGCAGGTTTTTCAAATTCTCACTTCAAAGCGTCATAACTCCTTTGAAATTGCATATTTTGAAATGGGGTAAAAACTATTATGATCAGTAAGTCTTTGTCTACCTGAAGCATTCCCGATTATTTCTGTAACTTCAACAAGCAAATTACTGGAAGCCAGAAAGTAAGAAGGTTTTTCTTAATTAAGGTCAATATTTGGCAAATTGTAAACTCCTATCGGATATGAGTGTTCAGCGAGAAACTTCTGCAGCTTATAGTTACAGAGTACTACATATATAGCTATGCAGAAATCTTTTAAGGAATTTTCTGCGAAAGAAAAAATTACGGAATCAAAATTTTCTATTTTTTCGATATTTCCTCCCCGGACGCGATCTCCGATAATTTTGATTTTTTTATTAACTCAACAAAAATAAAGCCTAAGAGGTACCAGTTGAAATAATATCTGACGGCACTGGCCTCATTCTTCAAGAAAGAAGAGAGACTTTCATGGTTGCTTTCTTTAGAAAAGTTTTCTACGCCATGGAGTCGCCACCAATTATCCATGATAAAGCCTCAATTTCTCTGCTTTCACAATAGTTTCAAGGAAGTGCTACTATTTATTTTGTAGGTTCACTCAATATCTTGCTTCAGCTACATCATCATGGAAATACCCTTCTTGCCGAATAAGTTCAAGCCAGAATGGTGCAAAAGGTATCTTCGGATAGTTGTAGATTTTGAACAAGCGAAGATGATCGCAGAAGTAATACATATAAGATAGAGCATGAAGAGGGGTTTCTATAGTATGCGAAGTTGGTCGAAAGATGCACATATACAGAAGAAGATCCTAATTCGTCCGAAAAATTTCCGGACGAACTAATATTTATTACATGAAGCGATGTGCTATCATGTAGGAAAGTGCTGTGGTATACCTAGTACAAACACACCAAGGTGGCTCATCACCAGGGTCAAGCGTGAGGTGTGGCATGTCACACCTGGGGGTCGTATTGAGGAATCAGGAAAGGGGGGGAGGGTTCGTTATCAAGGCGTCCGCTGTACATAACATGATATTCGTTAACGATGTCAAATAGGCCCGTCATGCAAAATACTAGTACATTGATATTTAACCCATTATCGCACGTACAGTAAGCATAAGTAAAGACGTATGAAGCATAAGAGCATCGTTTTGTAATTAACAAGTGAAATAACCCCTGTGGTCCAAGTTTCAGCGAATTCTGAGGTTTCCAAATATAGGACCACCTACGTCGTTTTCAAACATGTTACTTTGTCTCAAAGGTAAGTAACTACTTTTTTTGCGCTTTATACAAGGAACTACTATTTCTTTGCTCATATATCTCGTTTGTTCCATTTTTCGTTGTAAATATCTCAGGTTAGAGAAGACAATCAGGCACAAATAGCTTTAATGTAGATTACGAGGCCTAGGGTTGTTTCAGAGTGCCGCACTGACCGCAGCAGACTGCAGCAGACTGCAGCAGACTGCAGCAGACTGCAGCTGATCGCATTGACCGCGGGCCGCACAGATCGCTACATCCTTTTGTGAAGGTGGAGAGAATAAATAGTTGTAGCTTAAATAGTCTCTTAACAGTATATGCCCCTACAGACAACAAGAGCGGGAGTAAAATAGGTATATGCAGTGACAAAAGGAATCCGAACAAATATGAGCAGGTCAGCTGCAGTCTGCTGCAGTCAGCTGCGGTCTGCTGCGGTCAGTGCAGTCTGCTGCAGTCAGTGCGGCAGTATGAAACAACACTTAGGCTATCGAATATATACCTTCTCGCCTTCCCTTGCGATTCAAGGTAGCGCAGACTTAGCATGTTACTGTATTCCAATATTTTCGCAGTATTTTACTATTTTACATTTGCATAGGCAAGGAAAAACGATTATATTTTGCTCTTAAAGAAACGTTTCATATGAAATTTCTGCTATGTAAAGAAGAAGATTAAGCAGTAACAACGATATACAAAACGCAGCTGTTTGATCTGTTTGAAGGTAAGTTAATGGAGTGTGGCACCATCCCATTAACTACATAAAAAAACACTTTTAGCGAATATTATTTATATGAACAGCCTAGACGTCGTAGATGTCATGAGAGCGATTTGAGCCTGATTCGTCTTTTCAGCTCTGAGTAATATTTGGTGAAAGCACAGCCATTGAAAGCGAAAAATAGGAAAAACAAGATTTTGATTGGCTTCTGATTCCAAAGTTAGGAAGTCTTTTGAAGCGAGATTTCTGAAGTGGCCAAAGAAGGAATAGTGCTTTGTCTTGAGTGCAAAAACTTCTGGCTAGTTCACCTTTGAAACAAAGCTGATCATGGTGGAAAATGGCGATTTCACTTAGGTGACCCAGTACCTTGAAACTTCAAAATTCGCCCAAACATTGGCTACAGGGGTTAATTGACATGCTAATTAAGGATATGTTGCCCGTTATGTTTAACAGGGCCTTCAAGTAATGCTATCTTATCTATACAGTTCGGGGGGTCTTATTGAGACAGCATTAAGAGGGGGGGGGGTCGTAACCATCGATCGTGTGCCACACTTCTTGCATGACCCTGCTCATGCCGACAGAAGTTTACCATAACAGTCATTATAATTTTGATTCAAATTATCAGTACTTTTCCAATTAGCCTAAGAACTTCCACGCTTTCGCTGTTCTCTGATTATAACCAGGAATTCCTGCATTAGCACAAAAACAGAGATTTATTCTTCTTAACCACTGTAAGATATAGAAAGGAAACAGAACCTGCTTCATTGTTCTCATTCCGTAGTTTCGCCTCAAGAACTCGCGAATTATAGGTTTTTCAGGCAGTAACTTACTTTGCCGACATGAAATGATATAATTAAAGTAATCACGCAGAAACTTCTATTCTAGTTGAGCTTTTTTCAACGTAGTCGTGGATTTGCTGCATTCTGGAGTACTACTGTTTTGTTCTGAGAATATTTTTTTCACAGCGTTCTAACCGGAAGAATGACCGTCGACATTTCGCTTTTTGGAAAGGTTAGGAAAAGCGCTCACTTTAAGTGATCGAAGCATCAGATAAGTAGTGCTATTACACTTGAAATTCATATATTTCAACAACAGAACGTTTTTGGAAAATTTCACAAATAATTTCTATTGTTTACGTATTGAGTTACACTTTACGCATATAAAAAGGAAACTTTTCGAGAGGTACTGAATTTTCCTGATATCATTTCATTCTTTGCTATTGGGACTCTATGTATATTTGACTGCAGTCAAAGAAAATACAGAAAAGAAAATACATATGAAGAATTCTGGAAAATGAAAGCGGCATAAACAAAACTTTGAAAAATCAGTGGAAAACTGGAGCATGCATACCAAACTGTTAGATAGTTTTTTAGGTCGTGAATCAAGCTCAATAATTAATTTCATCTGTGCTGACGTTTCCGCGTAGTCGCCTTTTTTATATTTTGGGAAGGTCAGAAGCATTACGGCTCAGAAACTTATCAGCTTAAAGAAACTTACGATAAACAGTGACATGGTGCCAGAGAACGGACAAAGCTAGCGCCTCCCTCAGGGGTAAACAGTATGAGTATCAGTGAGATAATGCCCTTACTAGTAAACTAGTTCTTTTATTTGCATCTGACCTGGACCTGGTAGAACAAAAACCACAGAGATTTTAGTAAATAACTTCCTTTTCCACTAATGCATGCGTCCTTGTGGTTCATTCCAGGAATATTATTGTTGGATGTCATCCAAGACGCCTCTAACCTTTTTTCGCGCTATTACTTTAGTTTCTCGCGATGAGCCACAGTACGGCATTGCCTCCAGTGAGCGCCTAGTGTTGTAGACAATGTTCTTGATTTTAAAGATCATCTAATTGCTCTGTGATCCGCACCACGCTTGCTAGTTTTATTGACCCACCAATGTTGAATAAGTAATAGATACCATTTATTCGGTCTTTCGGCGGGATAGAGCATAGAATACAGATTTCTTGGCACAATTGCGTATCAATTGTTGCTTGGCGCTAAAGAAGTGTATCGATACTCTGATTAAGTTTCAAAACTCGTGTGCTGCAAACTTTTTTTGCTTACGGGACTGCCATAACGGATGGTCAGGACGGTACACATTCTGCATTCTCTCAGGCATGACGCATATCCGACGTTTTTGTTTAGCTTCTAATTACTTTAGAGAAGAAGTGCAAAGGAAGTCATTCAACCCAACATATGCATGAAGTGGTGGCGAACCATTTACATAAATTTCGTTTTAAGTCTGTCTGTAATGGCTTTCATTCGCAGAACACTTGAAAAATAAAAGAAATTATATCAACGAAACCTTCTTTGTACTAAAGAAATTATCTTGTGACTTATAGCAAAATGGAATGCGAAATTCTCACGATAATCTTCGTGTTTGTAGTTTCGACTAGACATCTGTTTTGTGATACATTACTAATAAATCCATCTCCCGTCTCCTGATGTGGTAAGTGAACTGACAAGGCATCAGAAATTTTTTTTAGAAACTATGGCGCAAAGCAAGTCGCAGATAGTGAAATAACTAGTCCAAAATCTTTTGATTTCGCCTTCTCTTTTTGCAAAACATTTCAAACGGCTTGATATCTCTTGTCAACAATTAACCAGTGCAGGTTTTTTATTCAAGCGAACATTTCATGCTTTCCTTTCTGTTATTTCTTTATCATAGTCGGTTGTTTCCAACGGCTACTACGCCACCGCAGCAAACCAATGCAATTCTTCATTACACGTTGAGATAAAACGCAACGATTCGCCTATACTGAGGAAATTGGGCTTGCCAACCAATTTGCAATCCATTTCGTTGTGCCTGTAATTTTCGAACTTGGGTCCCAAAGCGGAATCCTTTTAACTTCTTATGAAGATCCCTGTTGCTGTCAGTTCAGTAAATAAAAGCATTTATCCGTGTTTCACAGTGGAAGATTGTTAATGACCAGTTCCGAGCAATAACAAAGTGTAGGCGATGTATAGATGACTTGGCAAAGGAAAAAAAGTGGTTGTGAATGGAGGAAAAGAGTAAGAGCACAAAACCCTTCATACCAAAACAGAAAAAAACGAACATGATAGTGCAGATAAGTATAGACTAGTTTCTGCCGAAGGGGGTGATTTATTTTGCGATGCGGGCACAAACGCAGTGGACGGCGTTAGAGCCAACAAGACTTGCAAACGTTTCTCTTGTGGGAAGATGAGCAAAGAAAACGTCCGCAAAAGAGTTGCAGAGCCACTGCGACCGCTTGATGTGGATTTACATTTGAGACAGTGATTATTGCTCTCATTCTCACTATCGAGGTTTAGAGTACTAATCGCCGATGGGGGGGGGAGAGGGGGGGGGGGAGCGCGGTCATCTGCAACAAATACGCACGTTTTCACATGCAGAAGACGCGATTTTGAAGGAAGTCCGCGCCTCCTACGTTCGACGACATATAGTCCTCTTCCCATTATCGAGCATTTTGAGGCTCGGAGCAAGATTGCATTACCATCGGATTCTTTGGGTTTAAAAATACAGAAAGGAAAGGATATGATACATTTCGTGCTAGTATGTAGATTCTGATATGCAGAACAGAATTACAGCTACAATAACGATACAGAGTTCCAGCAAACGCGTGGCACCACGGCATGCAGCGGCACGGTCCCGAGTAATTTAGGGGAACTTTACATTTTCACATAAGTTTTCAAAATTACAGCTCTCGGATTCATGAACTTTTCAAACATGATTCAACTTCCTCATGCGCATTTGCCATCGAGTTTGATGTTATATTTGGCTGTCGTAAACAAGGCATTTGCTTGTGCAGAACACGATCGATATTCTGTGTGAGTTAAAGCTAGGTTAGAGGACTATGTTGCCGAATGTAGGAGGGTCCCGCGTAGAATTCTTGCAGAAGCGATTTGGCCAAATCGCGTAAAGTAGGCCTTAGGCCTAAGGCGTACCTGAGGCGATTTCAGCGCTGCACGATTTGGCATAGAAGCAACTGTTCGTATTTGGTCGTTACCGCCCTTTGTTTGGACATGTATCGAATATAGGAGACGAAATAATACTCAGAACTATAATCGCCTAATACCACTCGTCAGCCAACACAAAGATTATCTGCCACGCGGGTCTTGAGCGGTTGGACACGAGCACACCTTAAACTTGGGTGATTGAACTTTGTCAGAGAAACAAATAACAACAACAAATACGATAGAACAAATAACAAATAATGTTACTGAATGATAAACTACAAAGAGGAATGATATGATCAAAAGAAGACACAAATATATGAGTGAAATAATGTTAAAACAAATGAGCGAGAGTCGTACATGTGAATAACTCTGACTGTGCACTGTACTACCTATATGAGTACGATCACATTATCAAACCACAGCTGCGCGCGACATCCTACTGTTAGCTAGAAACCGTGAGCAATTCACATATGATGATAACATCTGCATATTCCTTTAATAGCAAAAACGATGCAAGCTGCTGAATTCATCTGTGCTCTGCAGCTGGCAGAGTATTACTAATAAACTACATGCATGTAATGAGTTTGCACATACTGAGAGTGAAAGGAACATTAAGAACTGCGAAGTTTGTATAGGACAGGACCTGATCCGTTTGCAAGAACTTACAAAAGCTACGCGTCCATGCATTTGAAAACCGCCCACGATGAATTTGTGGAAATCTGGCAGAACGCCAAGTCGTGGACGTCGCAATTTGGTCAAATCGCGTAAGGTATGCTCTAGGCCTTAGAAATGGCAGAGCCGAGTCTCGATCGCATAGGAAGGCCGTCATTACGGAGAATGCGACGGGCTAGTACAACGTCGGAGCACTACTCGAACAATGGCGATTCTTATTAGTACAAAACTTTTTACAGCGCGTCGCGTTCTTCGCAATTACGTCCAATTCTTACGTTGGATTGCTGGATTACCCGACGCTAAGTAATAATAGTCCTATCTTTTGCACAAACTGGAGGATGTACAAAAAAGCGATTTTTTGCTCAGAGTTCGATGGATGTATATTCCTGCGTCTTTTCTTTGGAGCTGCTTTCCGAATAACGCGAAAACGATATTCAGCTTTTTCCTGTGCCCCCTGCCGAGCTGTGGTTCACACGGTGAGTAAACGTTTTACTCAGCTCACGAGTTTTTTGAAGTCTGAATCAATTTAGCGACTTTGTTGGATGTCAGAGAGATAAAGTGCAAGTGCAAATGATCCAATGACATGTATTAATAGAGAGGTTCCATTTGATAGGTGGTCGATGAAGCGCAAACGGAAAATGACATCAAAAATGCAAGGGAAATCAAAATTGAATTTCTCACATAATACTCCTTAGGCACTGCGGACAACGACGTCATTCGAAGAGAAAAACTGGTCCGTCGTCTAAGGTAAGCTGATAGCTTTGACGAAAGGTAAGAACATACGACGTGCAGGCTTTGTAAAGTAAAGTACTCGTTTTGGCAAGGGATCTTTGCAAAAACTAAAGGGTAAGAAGGCAAACAGTAGGTAAGACTGGCAAATTTTTCAAAAAATTTGGAAATCAAAACCATGCAAATCTAAGATGGGAATCTTTACTGTTGCTTTGGAGTCACCCACTTCTCATTCTTGACGATAAAGAGTTCGGAACGGAGCAAAGCCACATATTTCCAAGCAACGGGAGCTTTGGTGAAATCTGTGCTCATGCAAAAACTACTGACTTTTTGACACAAACATGAAAAAGTAGACATTATGAAAGCGCGGTACAAAAAAATCAACAATGTAGCGCATCAGCTGGGACGCTGATGCAAGCGGCTAGATCGTGATGAATTTACAGATGATAAATAAATGGAAAACTTTACATAAGATGATTTTGGAAGCAGAAACAAAAAAATAATAAACATAGTACTGACCAAGCGGTGCCTTTTATGTCTACCGAGTCCATAGAACAAGAATCAACATTTTTTGACAGTTAATAGAAAATTGATTTAAGACAACATGAATTTAACATAGCTATATCTCTACCTACTATCGATCTTCGTTTCCCAAATCCTTCACAACAATCTTTCACTAGAGATGTTTCCCAGCAAAACAGAAAGTATCAATGGAAGTTTACGGATCTCAAAGTGGTCATTTGCGATTTTTTCCTGTGCAAACGCATTGAACGTGGAATTTGAAGCAGCTCGTGTAGTTCTTGCAAAAGCATAGACTTTCATTTTCAATGCTTCTAATGTATGGGCAGGTCATTTGACTAAAAATTATTAAGAACTGTGCTTACGCTTAGATTTACCAATGTTGTGAGTCCTTTCAGCGCAATGTTCCCTAGCTTGGATAGAACCCATATTTATAATAGGCGAGTCATCAATGGAGCACTTCCCCGTTCTTTCTCTGTATCCCATCGATGGGGCGGGACCATACAAAAAACGTCAAGCCATTGGGGCGAATGCGTGAGACGGCACTCACAGCCGCAGCAACGCCTACGGCCGCAGGACTCAGTCCAAGCTTTTCGATCTCTTTTGTCCATAGCTAGAAATTGTCTCAATGGAAATAGTCCCGAACTAATGGTCCTTACAGCACAGACAATCATCATTTTTTTGCTTTTAGGGGGGCTGCAGTATTCTGTGAGCCCCGCGCGAATGATAGTGACTCAAACTGGGATCATGAGCAGCGACGAGGAGAACACCAAGGGTAAGTTTTTACTCAACTTCTCCCTCTTCATAATCTTCTTATGCTATCAATTAGCTTCATATTGCATATCTACCACAATCTGTATCGCGAGTATCCTACATTCTTGTTGTTCGCACATAAAAACTACTTAAAACCTCATGGTAAATTTTGGACAAAAGAAAGACTCAGCATTCAGCTTAATACAACAATCAATGGATTCTTCCGCAAACGATTCTTCCTCCTGTTAAATTAGTAGTGAAAAAGCTGAGGGACGAGAAGCTTTTTCAGCGGTTTTTTGAACTAGTTTTTCTCCCTATCCTCGAAAAACAACTCAAAATGAAAAAATTAGGGAATTAATGTATGAATAATCTACTTAGACATGAGGGGGGGGGGGGAGTTGCGAAGCAGAATAGGTGGGAAATTTTCTTTAGTCAAACTTCTCGGCATTTTTCCATCGAAATTTGTTGTCTTTTCTCACAAAAAAGTGCAGATAAACGTTATTGAACATTTTTTTTCAGTATGTTAATTACTTCGAAGAGTTTCATCGAGGGGAAGACAGGTTGATTCTTCTTCGGCTTCTTAAACAAAGGCTGCTTATCTTTGCATTCGAATGAGCTAGCTTATGAAAAAGCGTAACATAGCCTAGCAAGTGAAATAAGCTAAACCTTCGCTCGCATACACCAATTTCCGAAAATTAAAAATCGTTGTGCTTGCCCTTCGAATTCGTGGCGTTTCCTAGCAGCAAGCGAAAACGTCGGCAGGAAAGCTTGAGCAAAATGGGCCGATAGAGCATGCAAGCGACGACGAAGAAGGAAGTGCTTGAACTGGATTGAGGAAAATTTTCCCTAAATTGATTTGCGCTGAGAAAAATCCTTTTAGGTTTGGATGCTTGTTGAATTCTAAACATGCATTTTTTTGCGATTCACTCCAAATTCAAATTTCCTAGGTTGCAGTGGGTCAAAGATTTTGTAGTCTCTTGGTGATTGAATAATTGTGCGTTTTTAAATCAAAAAAATGTAACAAGGGCTGATCATTCCTGTCCAAACATGGCCTGGCAATTTCGGAAATGCGAGAAAAATTGAATCAGCGCTATTTTGACTTACTCTATTAATCAACTGATTATTTGATATGAAAGAATAGTATTGAGTTCTAAATTCAAATCAGAAGCTTTGAAAATTCAACTACTGCTTCAATAAGTACATAATGAATGCTTTCCCACTTTGTGCAGGTTGTTAATTCAATGATGACAACCTATTAGGGTGTCCCATATTTTTGTACCGTTTTTATTTCCTACCACAATAACTCATACTCTTCTTGTTTCTAATGAGGTTCGGTATACCATTATTCATCAGAGCAAAGCGAGCTTTACAAGATGGCACCCAAAATGCTTCTGCATAAATTTCAAAACAGGAAAAGGAGATTCAAATGCCCGTATGGAAGAAATCATATAGCTGCTTAAAAATTTCCCATGCATCTTTCACTTGCTCAGGGGTACTCTCACATCTGAAATTCATTTGCTCATTCCTTTTATGGCTGGATCTCGGGAAGCACACATACATAAAAGTAGGCCACAAATACGAAAATGCTAAGCTTGATATATCTCATAAACTGCTTGTAAAAGGGCAAAATTTATAATTTTAGTTCCAAAGGTTCATACTGTAAGATAATTGGGAGCAGGCCAGCGTCGCCTAAGCTCCGCCTGCTGCTCTTCCATGGGCTGGCCGAGAAGGGAAGATGGGAGCGAGCCAGTGACCGTCTACGATGGCGCTGCGTAAAGCTGCTTCGGCAGTCCCCCTTCCTCTTTTATAATAATATATGTAGATGACAGTGGGGGTCCCAGGTTTTCCGTCCGCGGAGTGGGTGGGCAAAAAAAATTTTCCAATGGAGGTGAGTGGCGCTAGCCACGCTCTCCGAAAATTTTTTTGAGGCCTTCCCAAAGCGAGTCTTGCGGGTTTTGAACCCCTAAAATCTGGAAAAGGAGCCGAAAATTTTTTAAGAGGCTAATTTGAATTTTTAAAAACTTTCGAAAATTATTTCAATTGTTTAATAATTATTGCTAACAATAAATAAGTCACTTGCGCATTTTTGTAACCCTTATAAGTGATTTCGAAAAATTCCGCGACCCATTCTCGGGGAGGGGGGGGCTCTCGGCTCACCACTGTTAGGTAATAATTTTATTTAATACCAACCTGTACGCTACACATCAAGCTAGGCCGTACACCCCTAGACTTGACAAAACTAATAGATCTACAGATAGACCCGATGTGGAGACTACATGCCTAATAGGAGGTCTAAAATAATTTTTTGATAGGAATCACGACTTCTTCTTGACCTTCAGACATTTAGATCTTCTTGGATTTCGGTTTCTCTATGTAGAACAATCACTGAGCAAATGTTTAGTGCTGTCTTGTAGAGCCTAAGTTTCCATATGTGAAACAAGAAAGTAATGGTAGTAATGATACTAGTGAGCTTAGATACGTCATCAGGGCGCACCACGTCCGCGTGGACATTGCGTGTCGCGCATGTATAGTTGAGTCACTGGGAAACAACTTTACTCCTCCTATCCCAGCATATCAGTCGACAAAATAAGTATACAAAGTGTCAGAATTTTGTCTCAAATAAAAATAATCTAACCTAGCAAATTTGAGTCGTTTTCAATTGAGAGGCTAAGCGTTACGACCTACGCCAGATAGATTATACTGATATACAGCAGAGATACGAAGGTTATGTACGAGCGCAAAACGCACTAAACTATTCATATCTTGTGTAATTCTTTCACCTTTGATACGAGAGGCAAAATCTCAGCAGAAAAAATTCCGAGTTGTAACCCTCCCCCCACCCACCTCGCTTTATTCTTTGTCTCGCACTTCACATTTGCATCCATTTCCTTTAGAACCGAATGTACTTCACGCGATTTTAGTCGCGACGCGATTTGGCAACATTCCAACTGTCCATAACTCATTGTAAGCATATTTCAAATGTACAGAAGATAGGGCATTTCATCAATCTACGTAAGTTATACACGCTATGCATGTGCAGTTTGCTAGCGTTAGATCTGAAGACTTCTGGCAAATTGCCAAATCACGTCGCGACTGAAATCGCATGGAGTATGTCCGGCCCTTTTGATAAGAGGATTAAGGATTAAGGATTCGGCGTCTTCAATACCCTCTGAGGGCATGCGCCGAACGCACACATTAACTTCATAGTCGAAGAGGCAATTGTATGCGTGCGAGCCTCTTACAGTGACTTGCGGGGGCCAGCCTTTTCCAAGTCAGTGCTTTTATCCTCTCAGATTACTCTGGTACCAATTTACCGGCCCCGGAGGGTAGAGGGCTTGGTTGGCCTAGGGGCGGGGATCAAACTTGTGTCCGATCTGGTCATAGCGGCGCCTCATACCACTACGCCACTCGTCACCTGATAAGAGAATAGCACGTCTAAAACCAAAGCTTCCACGCGATTGAATGACTCTATAAGGTCTATTGACAGCTGCTTAATATTCAAGTGCAAAAGCTATAAAGGAAAGAGCGTAGATAAAACTGCTAATAAAGCAGTTTTTACTGAATAATACAAGAAGTCTCAAATCAAAGAGCATCTTTTTGACAAGGCTTTCCAGTGCATCTGTCAATGATAACGTGCTGCTTAAGGAAATAGTCCCATTCTTACGTGACCCTAACGGAAAGCAACTCTAGGAATAGCCATCAAGCGAACGATAATTAACAAAAACACCTGCCACTGTACTAAAGAGTCGCTCCACATTTCTTCGCTGTCAAAAATATAGCGCACTTTGCCGGGATTCCCCGTTCTTGGCGTCTCGTGACTCTTCAGCCGTCGTCCCCAAAGCTGTCGTCTAATACTTGCTTGGCTGCTTTGTGCACATTCACCGATGAGTATTATGAATTCTGCCCCAATTTCTGAGCCTTAACTCTGATCCCCTCTCACACTTCTTCCAGTCTACTTCTTGTCAAAGCTGAGTTAGATTGCTTCAAAAAATATACAAGTGGAGATGATAATCATCTTGGCTCATTGTTTCTCATGACTTCTAAGGTACTTATGAAGGGTGGCTTAGCTCAGAATTATGCATTAGTTCTCTCAATAAATCAATTTTTACATTTTAAACAGTTCCACACTCTCTTGATTCACAATAGACTCAAACTTTTTTGAAGCTCTGAAATTCTCGACTGAAGCCTAAAATGGAGTAATTATGAATACATCCTGAAACTTGAATAATGCGGTTCTGTTCTATACTTTAGGCTCAGGCTGAAAGCCTCTTGTTTTTTGCTCTTGTTTTTTTTTTCATGTGTACGAGATACATCAAAGACATAGGGTAACTATGGGTACATGCGGCGACTTGTTGAACTAATGGCACCTGCAAGACCGACGCCTAGTGCTCGCTCGATAATAAACGACGTACCTAGCCTACTACGCTCCCTAACGCGAGAGTCGGAACGAATCGAACCAACTGATTTATCCCAATGACATTAAACTACTCAAAAACGATAACGCACTATTATAAAAAAGCCTACTAAGCAAAACTACTACGAGATAAAAGTACTAAAGCAACACTGGACATGGGCCCGTCTCGTGCTACCGATGCTCTATTATAAGCTCATCTTAACGCATATGATTCTCGAAAGATCACGCAACAAATCCACCGCGCAACGCCAAAGCTTCAAACAACGTCTTTGCATCTCCTGCTCCCTTGGTTTCACAGTCCCAACTTCAGACTCAGTTCCATTATAGCTGCACTATAGCGCGAATCCATTGACTGAACATTCAAAACATCTTCCAGTACGAAGCATCCAGCTCAAGTGCTTTTTTCAGTAAAGGGCAGGAACATATTACTGCCTTAAAGGTATTTCGTAGATAGAGCATAAAGTCGATAAGACGTAATCGAACAAAGCACCAAACAGAGGCACTAGATACCGAGCCAACAACAAGTTAAAAAAGGGAGGTCCTGAGACGATCGCTTCGCTTCGCGTGTCTTGGCTACTGTAGTCGTCGGCGGATGGCGCGGCAATTAATGCTCCTGGCTTTCCTTCAAGGAGAGTCTTGCATCGCGAGACGCGACAACACATGTTTATTTACTGGGCCTTGTTGATATAAAAAGCTAAGGGGATGTGGGAGATTTCCATGAGGTACAAAGCAATAAAAACAACCATGCTCCCTTGTCATTTACGCCATATCTACAGACCCGTGCTTTCATTGGAGTCAAGTGGACTATCAAAATACAAGGCGAAAATGCTCTCGAAATGTTGAGTAAAGATCAAAGTAGCATTGAATCTGATATACTTGGGCTTCTACCGTGAAGCCCAAGTATATCAGTAGTCTACTATTTGTGCCCATGGCTTCTTCGATTTATTCGCAAAGAAAAGCTTGACTGAATGCTAAACAGAACCGCACTCTTTCGAAACAGACCAATCAATGTAGAGAAATGAATACCTCAATAAGGCACCGCCTCCGCGAACTAGTGGTAAGATGTACAAAAATAGAGCGAAAGGACCAGGTGTCCGCAGAGGCGATGCTCAAGTGGGGTACTCGTTCCTTTACCCGACCAAGTGTTGCCAAGTCCACTCGCTCCAGTGTTGTATTATCTACGAATGAATCATTGCAACGCAATACAAGCTCTCAATTAGTGCGTGCAAAGTCGCACTCGGTTTCACAGGCGCTGCTTATTACTTGTTGGAGAAGTAAAAACTAGATAAAACCATAGCTGTTCGCAGTGCTTAATTGCTTTGAGCGTTTCTTCTCAATTTTCAGCGTCATCGGAATGTCTAATGTCCCCTTAACAGTCATAAGGCAGATGATGCGAGAGCATCTTCGGCTCTCAATTTCTTTTTAAAAATACATCTCACAAGGAATAGTTCCCAAGTCAGCTCGGTCAACCCGGATGAGTCATAAATCAACGTGACGGGCCTAAAACGCTGATTCCAAGTCTGCTTTCCTTTTTTGCGGAACGACTCTACGAAAGGAGTTATGAGGGTTTGAAAGTTTGAATTTGTCACGTTTGAAGTGGCTTGTAGAATTAGCGAAAAGCTCTATAACAACACCTAGCACACTTCCACTGGCTGTTTTCCGTCCTCGTAGTATACTTGATACAAAACTGAAAATCCACTTTTACGTGGTATTGCACAGCTTTCACCAATTTTACGCCGCTTAAGACATGACAAATTTGCACTTTTGTACGCTGATATCTTCTTTTGTAAAGTTGTCCCGCAGAAACCAAAAACATGTTTAGAATACGCGTTTCAAGCCCGTTACGATGATATATACTCGTCCGGGTTGGCCGAGCTGACTTGGGAACTGTTTCTTGTCAGTGAAAAATTGCAGGTCCCTAGAAAATTTGTCAATCTGGTGACGAGGATATACAAAACCTTGCTTATTTTGGACGCTATAGGCCCATAGAAAAGCTTAGTCAGCTCAGATAATCTCAAATGAAGCGCTCAGTCGAGATTCCGTGAGCTAAAATGACGACTGTTCCTTCCAATGTTGTAAAAATGCAAAGTGAACTGACAGTTGAACGTCCGTTCAATTGCCGCTAACAACTGACGGGCACTTGTAATTTCACATTCAGCTGAGACGTCAACCGATTCAAGTAGTGTCGAAAGCTCTCGCAGATGCCACAAAGTTTTTCTATGCCCAAGATTAGGAACATAGAGGACAGAACAAAATGGTTCAACAATCAGAATGTGTATTAAAATATTTTTAGGTACTTTTTTAAATTACAGCGTTCGCATTTTTACAAAACTCGTTAAAAGGATCTGTGCTTTCTGCGTACAGAATTTTCTTTTGTTCTTGACACCTGTCCAGAGTATGAATATGGGAACGGGATATGTAAGCTCTTACTAAAAAAAAGTGGAAAAAACGTAGAACTTGGACAGGCTTAAAGTGGCATTTGAGCTCTTCTCTCTTCCACATCCGTACATTCCATACATTTCTGATTATCCTCTCGCAGATGTGAAGATCTCCCTCAAAACCCTTCAACATTCTCTCCGCCACTCTTTCGGTCCTTAATGCTTTCGAATATCTCTTGTGCATCCTATTCAGCCTTCTCTATTGATTCTTCTTTTAATGCTTCTCGACACTTTCACAGCAATTTTCCGATTGATTTTTGAGTCTTTGCACTTCTGCACCCGTCAGAATTGTTTGAAAGTATTTACAAGCTGAATGTGAGCTCTCTTGGTCAAATGAACGTTTGGGGGATGTCACCGTTCAGATAAGCTGAAAGTGACTTTCTAGTTTTTTCTAAGTTTGTTCTACTGATTGTGCACACAAACTTTGCATTTTGCTGGGCAAAAAAATCAACGTCAACGCAAATTGACACATTGACGACCGCTTGACACACACGGTGTGCCAAGGTTTGCATTTAGTAAAACGAAGACTCTCCTACTTTAGAAGTTCACTTTTGCGCTGAATCTAGGAATAATCTCCATCTATTTTGTCATCTAACAGAGCAACTGTAGGTACGCTGTCGGTGGAATTATGCGTAAGTTTATCTAAAAATGTGCACTGATCCGTAACAAGTCTTGGTCCCAAAAGGTAGACAACTTAAAATTTGCATAGTCGTCAAAGTGTTAAGCTTAACCCTTTCAGTTTTTTTCTCATTGATTTTTATTATACTTATACATAAATAACACTTCAGTTAAGTCTGGAACGTTCTCGACCCAGTAAGAAACTACAAAATGGTGGCATTTGCCACCAACACGCTTCAATGGAACAGTTTTTATTACACATCACTTATCTACAGTGAAATGTTCCGAAGCAAGATGTTTCGTCAGACAAAGATAAACCTTACATTGCTCACACTGATTTCGAGAACATCCTTTACAAGATTCTAGTTTACATCGTTGTTCGTTACCATCTTCATGTATCTGCTATTGTCCGAGCTGTCATTTTAACTTCACTCATAGGTCTCAATCTGGACTTTACGCTTTTTGTTGGAACTATAGTAGTTGCATCCATGATATTCGAAGAATTGGACACCGGTTTTCCTTGTTTCGGTTCATTAGCGATACCAGAGAACTTTCCTTTTTTCATCTTCGTGCTCTTTTCCGTCGCTTTCTCCAATGTCTCCGAACTCCTCGTCAACATCATCTTGGTCAATGATGCGGCCGCAGCTTCCCTTAAGGTGATTTGTTGAGATATGGCAGCTAGATTCTTGTCGAAGCTCGTTGGCGGTCCATCTTCTGAATAAAAAACCTTCCCTCAAAGTTCCACTTTTGTGTTGAGGCCCGCACGCCACGTGTAGACGGGCCATCTAAGCATCTAAGTAAGTATCTAAAGTTCCACTAGAGCGCCCACCGGTGGCAATTTGCGTACAACAATTCTGAAGGTGATGGAAAGAGTCAGACATGTGGACTCACAAATAACTGCCAGCTATTTTTTGAACAGCTTCATACTCAACGGTTACAATGAAAATATGAATAAAAACACATGTTCCAGAAAAAAACTAACCTATCAGATTTCAAAGTCGAGCGTAATCCAATGTTGCTTCGCACGCATTTGCTTCTGATACTAAGCGCAGAACGAAAAAAAAATGCGAGTGGACGCGCAGATAGAAAGCAATAGGCCATCCCAAGCTATTGCAACTAGGAGTGCTAGAAACATGCTGTCGCGGCGATGCTACAGTCCTTCAAACTTGATGGTGGCAAATTGCCAGTACCAGATCCCAAAGGGTTAGAGAGGGGGAGAAAATATATAAGCTACGGAATCTATGAAGGTTCAAGTAGGCTGTCTCAGATGACTATGCCAAGCCGTGAAAGGTGATTTTGATTGATTTCAAATATTAAAGTGTCAATACCCACACAAATTGGGGTGTCCTTAAGCGGAAACTTACTGTGAGTTCTTCAAAAAGGCCGCTGCCCGAATGCTAGCTCTTATGATTTATTCGCGGCCATGAAACTAAATTCTAGATTCCCGCTCGGACCGTGCTTCACCGAATCAGTCAGCAAAGTCCGAGTACGGCACCAGGTGAGGTCTGGTGTTGAACTTCTCGTCCATGAATAAATCGTTATCCGTGTAACTATATTGTATCAGGGTGATTATCTATTGTATCAATTAGTTCGCTTATTCAACCTTCATCATCATATACCTATTCACACATTTATTCTTCATCTATTTGTTTGAGTTTGCACAAGACATATTCAACATCCTAGTACGCCCAAAATTTGCACAAAAAATTGATAAATATTGTCATAACTATTACCAATCTTCTAATGTTCTATATACTGCTACCCAATAATTATTTCATGTAGTTATTTTGTTACCATCCTCATGTTCAATGATGTTAATGCTGTTATTTACTAGTATTAACTACTGCTCGCATTTTTATTTTTACCTACATTTGATGTTATTAATTTTTGTATTTGCCACAGTCCACTTGCTGCTGCACTCATTTTACTCTATTTTTCATTTCCTAATCTAATAATACCCAATAAGTGATCCCGAAGTTTTTCTGCATGATCCCCCCCCCCCCTCCAGCTATGGGGTACTCAGCTGGAGCGCGCTAGGGATCGATTCCTTGCGCCACCCTCACTTCTTTTTCTCGGCAAAACGACAAATCGGAGAATTCGCGTAAAGACTTTAATCCTTTGTCTTTCAAATATAATCCCTCGACGCAAGAAAGTTGCGGTTTGTCATCTTGATTGATTATTGGTTACGGAGATTTTGTCATGACCTTTTTTCCTTCCATCGCTAGCGAAGTGTGTGAGTCATTTCTTGAGCAATCTTTCGACTTATGCCATCATTTTTGGCTCGATTTTTCATGAATTATTTGCGTTGCTATTAATTTTCTTCAAACGTTTTTTGAACACACCTTACCTGCTTAAACATTGCTTTTACCACTGGCTCGCGTTTAGTTTTCTGATTTTGTTCTTTTCCTTTGGCTTTATTCCAGTCTTCACATTAGCAGATGCTTCTTTTCTTCAATCGATCATGAAAATGCTTGGGGTTCCCCCAGCATCGCATCATCCTGCATAAATCAGACATCACCCTTCGATTGATCTCTGAGAATATCACTTGTGTCATTTCATTGAAGAGTTAGGCTTGCTTTAGTAAACAAAACCCGATCGCTCACATTGCGATCATAGGTTTCGTATAAATGACGCTAGAAATTTTTGTTTGTTATTCTCTCATCTACTTCGTAATTATGATTTTTTTTCATTCTTCCCCTCTTCTCCCTCTCATTTTTAGTATATTCGATTAGTCCATTTCAATAAAGGAAAAGCGACCTTTGATAAATGATCTGGGTAAGTAACTTACAAGCTTTTTTCTTCTTCATCCTTTCCTTGTTCTGCAGAGGCAATCGTACCACGAATTTTTAATAATTAATATTGATATGATGGTTGATTACTCGCTCTTCTGCTACATTATTGTTTTTAGACATTACCATTTTCGGAATAGAATTCTAATTATCCAAGTTGTTGACACTATTTAGCATATTCTAGGTATTTTATTGATTCGCCTTGCATTTCCATGCTTGAATATAGTGAACGTCTTTCTCAATAACATTATTATAAAACACACAGTCCCTTGTGGCTAGCATTGAATTCTTCATAATGATGCCTCATCGATTTTTTATACCATAGCAATGATACTCAGAAATATTCTTAGATTTCCAACGAGCTGTCCGAGACATCTCGGATCGCTTTTCAACGAACGAAAAAACCTTTCTAGAAATCCGTTATCTGACTCTTCAAGTCACATGCACTTCTGTTATCTATTCATAAGAAGTTTTATTCTCAGATTTAACTATCAAATTGTATGACGTATCATTGTTATTAAGATTTTGCATATGGCTGCATAGAAGAAACATTTTTTCGCAGAATGCTTCAAAAATAAGTGTCTCCACGAATCTTTCAAAAAACACTGGTAGAAAAAGGGCACAAAGTGATTATTTTTCTACCGCTTAGCAAATAGAAAATATCTCTGAAAAAAGGCTTCCTTTATCATCTTCACAGTATTATGACTTTCTCATCGCAGTTCTCTGCACCAGCAAATTCATTTTTAAACAAATAAGTCCTTCAACCCCTTGCAGTATGAAAGTTCAATGTCACTGCCATTGTCCCCATAGGGACGTAACCTACCACAAAGTGCAATCGCTATTCAAATAAAAGCTGTAGCCATGGGGGGGAGGGAGGGGGGGGGGGGGAGAGGGGAGTAAGCTATGATGATGCAACAGCTGCTCGTTCCTCGTGCTCGCTGCCGTTTCGAAAACCGTGACGATTGCGTTTTTGGAAGCTCAAATTTCATTGCTTTTTCATTTTTTCGGCGTAATGCGGTATGTTGAGCAACCTATGTACCTTCTGCTCTCTTTGAATGTTAAAAATCCTGGTGCTTTCGTCTTTTTTCTCCCTGCATTTGCTGCTTTCCATTACGTTTCTGCATTGTTAACATCAAAGAACACCGATTCCTTCAAATCAGGTTTTGCAAATAAATTTTTCTGCTCAGCCGGACAGGTAATCAGTCTTAATCGTCACATCTTTCACTAATCGTCACTGATTTGGGAATTATGACGTTTTCACCGGAATTTCATGTGAAGACCCGTTTTTGCAAAATCCTTGATGTTCTGTTTACCAAACGTATCTGTAAGATAAAAAGACTAAATTGTTCCACCTGTGAACAAAGGTCCTCTTTGTGTACCTAAACGCAAAGATCTGGATTCTTGGCCTCAAACTGAGCCTCTATGTCATCATCGTCATCACCTGTCTTCTTCGCTTGCTGTCATTATTACAGCATCCTTTTCTACTTCTTTCTCATTCCTTGATGCTCTAGGCAAAAGCATAAGTGAGCCTAGCCTTAATCTGTGACTGTCTAGCCCCAAAAGTCAAGGCTGCTGTGGCCTTAACGTTACTAAGGATTTTCTATAGGCTTTCTTACATGATAAGCTATATTTGCGCATCTTCTTCTTCATTGTATAGTACGTCCTGTAAGTTTGGATAATTCCAGCTGTCAAAGAACTAGGTCGTAAACTAAAAAATAACATCAGACTATGATTAGTGGTTCGAGTACAAACTGGTCAAGCTTGCATGGCGAAGCAACTTGCGAATCAGTTGAATATTATGTGTTTACAGCTCACTTGGATTGGTCCATCATAAAATTCACTTGATTTCGTTCGCATACCCTCCCAATGCCAAAAACGGCCTACAATTTACTGAAAGTATCGCTCATCAAAGTTCAAGGTAGTGAACACGCCGTTTATGATAAGGAAGATAGAAACCCTTCTTAAAGTTTTGCTTTTGACCAATCTACTTTTGATTTATTGATTTTTCTCTTTATATGACTTCGCCAACTGCATGATTCGAATAGACCACAAAGAACATCGTTTCCTGTGCTTCTGCCGTAGCATTGTTTTTCTTTTTCTTTGCAGACGATCTCGCTTTTCTCGATCTCGTGTAGAAGGAAGATTGATGCATTTCACGCTTTGTTCATACATCTGTTCTAAAACCCGCTTTGAAATGTATGCGTCTAAAGAACATACCATTAATGTCCTAAACGATCGAGTACATTATTTCCTCCTTTGTCTCCTCTCGCTCGTATGGTATAAACCCATGACCCAAAAGCAATTTAGCTTCTTATTAAGTACCTATTGTGTGATTTCACAATCTGGCTAACAATCAGGACAGGATGCATCATGACTGAGTCAATGGCAATTTTTTGGAACCACTGAATGAGTGTTTTTTTAGAAATTTGGTTCCCATCCCACGGTCATTCTAAAATGCAATCATTAGTAAAAATGCATTTGGACCTTAAAAGATAAGCTTATTATGGGGTTGTGATTACTAAGCTTGCATCTCTTTCTGAGAAATTGAACCAATGCTCTACTATTTTATTGCAGTGGTGTGAGAACAGACAAATTTTTAACAAAAATAATGATAGGTTCGGCGATGTAAAAAATGCTAAATCTCAGTGGAATTTTCTCATAAATGCTCGAGAGTGATGCGAGCCATCTCTGTCATTTGTCTTTTTGCTACATTGCGAGTAAATCGAGAGCTGATGTATCTGATTTTTTTTCACTTTATAAAACTCTTTTCTCAGTTCCTTCCGCACTTGAGAACATCTTTTCCTCATAAAAAACACGTGTTCTGTCCTTTCTCCGATTTGTTATCATATCTCACATAAAAACACTGTTAGTTTCTTACAGACCGCCAGACAAATTACTTTTTGGCCGACCTAATAAAAGATGTAAAAATTCGAATTTCTAGATCTCCCCTATTTCGTGGAAATTGTTTCCTTCGAAATTGAAAAAAGGCAAACATCCCTTTCATTATTGACTTTAAATTGCCTCACTTTTCTGCTCATTGCACGATTTCCACTTCTGATTTTGTCTTTTTGTCTTTTCTAATCCTCTTATGATTGTGATATTGTAATTAGCTACATTTTGTCACGGCGATAACAGTTACCTGCTATCAAAGGACTTTCCAAGAAGGGTTTTTCTTTGCATATTAAGATTACAAATCATAAAATCATAACCGCCAAGCCTGTGTGTTATAAGCATAGGATTATCGAAAGAAGACTCTAATCCTTTGCTTTCCTGTCTTTTTTCGCGCTCCATTCTTTCTCGTTTTTCATGGAATTTTGTGCAATTTTCCGTGCTTCGCGATTCTTGAAATATCTTCGAAAGTCTTTTTGCAGTGATTTTTTGATCTGTCACCGCCCCGCACGACTTCTTGCATCACCTGTTAGCTGTTCTATGTTTCCTTGTCGGCTTGACGTTTTTTTTTTCGGGGCCCCGTCCACGTGCGGAATGACAGCAGCGGCGGAGGCGATGTTGCAAAGTTCAGCCGTTGTGGGTGGCTAGACGGAGAAATCTATCATTCGATGCAGATGCAGCTGCGCTTGTTACTTCCTCATACCATTTATTACCATTTAAATCCTCAAAATTACCGGTTCCATAAGCGTAGAAATTTTCTGGTTGACCCCTGTTTCTAGCAAGATGAAAAATCAAATACAACGGAATGAAGCCGGTTTTGCTATGCACACTAGCAACACTTTTGAAAGTCAAAAAAATCTTTTCTGGCTAAAAATTGACCTGAAAGACAAAATAGTGCAAAGCTTGCCCAACTTTTCATGCATTCAAACCTTTACAAATCAAAACAATGCAAGCTACCCTTTGATTCAAGATTGGCGGCTGAAAGGCGACCGCTCTGTCCGCGTAGCCGTCTGCGTCTCCCTTGCGAATGTGCTTTCTGATCATTTGCTAGCCTTAACTAGGTCACGAAGCCCTGCCTTCCAGCCGGCAATCCAGTTGAATCAAAGGGTATGTCAAGAAGATAGCTTCGAAAAGAGGATTTTTGACTAGGTCACGCTTGAGCTCCTTCTTTGAAATCAATGCTGTGTAAAAATCTAGATAAAACAAAAACAATCGTTGAAATAATTTCTATTTCCACTAAATTAAAGCATATTTCCTTACCATCGTGACTTTCCTGGTGCATTTTACGCTTCCCTCGCCCCCTTTATATAGCCCAATAAAATTAAATGAATATAGTGTTCTTGCGCTGCCAACAACATTTGCGCATGAACAATGGCAATGTGGGCTTCATGACATTTTTTACACGTAAATCGCAAGCCACTCGTAAGCAGTTACAAGCATGTCATTTATTTTCGCGTAAATGTTGCTGTCACCGCAGCGGCACTATATTATTCGTCAAATCTGCTAGATTGTGCCTGTTCGTAGTAATGTCGCCGATAGGACTAGCCTGCGCGGACATCTGCCACAAATCGTGCATATCTATATATTAGATGTCATTCCCTTCGCAGGCGGTGCATATCGGCGGCAGACATCTTTGTTCACCATTTGCGATTATTTTCTTCTCCAAACTTAAAGCAAATAGTTAAAAATTCTTTATACTTTTAGTCGCATTTACATCTCAAGCGCCCTTTTTGTCAGTGCCGAGGTTGTTACCTCATGTGTCGTCATAGTGGCCATCCCTTCCCATTTTCTCCTCTATTCGTTCTCTGTTCCTTACGCAAAAAGGAAAAGACATTATTCAAGGCATGATAACCTTAATTCTCTGTGTCACTTGACATAGCATGCCATTCTTGTTTACCTGGACCTCCAACCCAGAAAACGTCCAGAATTTGATAACTTCACACAACATGCGATTTACTTGCTTAATCAGCTAATCTGCGATTCCGTTGACATTTTTGATGGCGAGGCTAAGAATGTGAGAAAATGAGGATTAAAATGTCCAAAGCTATAAAAATGTGCACGTGACCGTATCAATCAAAACGCTTTCTAATTGCCAGGGGCTGAGCTTTTTCTTTTTGCCTAGTCTTTTTCTCCATTTTATAAATCTCACTATTCCAGTCTATTACATTGACTGCAAAGTGTATGAAAATAAGCAATTCATCACAAAATGTCAGTATAAATTTTCTCACTTGTTAAAGTTTTCCAAAAACCAAGTTTCGCAGCTGTCCACTTTAGTCCTCACCCTTTTTCCAGCAGAGGAAAAATCTTACTTTGTCATAGGCAAATTCAATTTTCTTTCCAAGTCACTAAAAAGTCGAATAAATAATGAATCTGTTGAGCTCAAAGTGCTAGATTGGAAATTTTTCACAAAAATTCTTTTTGCCATAGATAAGCAAAGTCCCTGTTGTGTTTTACAGATTACGGCTATGTATAATGTCTTTTCTAACTAATAAACTGTTGAAAATACGAAAAAGTTGAATTCTACAACTTCAGTCGCCTCAGAATCTCAATAAACTCTTAGTTTTCTGACAAAATTGCACCCCTTGAATGATAAAAATTGCTTTGAATTATTTCTGAGGCCTTTCTGCATGAAAAAAGTCACAGCGCTCGAAAGTTGAATGATTTATTGCTTTGTGTCTTACAAGAGCAAAAGTACAGAAGTTTATTGTCTTGTTAGTACAAGAGTTTATTCTCCTGTTTTTTTATTTTTGTGAGACTCCTTCTGTCAATACTGCGGCTTTTTTTCTACAAAGTTTTCTCCTCGTCCGTGCACGATATCTTGTGCACGGACGAAAAAAATCTTAGAAAGAGACAAAAGCATTCCGACCATGTCGATTGAGAATGTCATCACTTGCACTGTAAATTCTTCACGATGGCATTTGCTAAGTTCAGAGGAGCGATAGATCTATGTGTGTGATCATAAATTCAAACATAAATGCCGATTTTACAACATCTCCTTTTCTGTACGGTGGAAATATCAAGAAAATCATACTGTTTCTGACAGTCTTGCTTCAATTGGCAAAAAAAATTATTTTTGTGAAAAAGGAAGGGTTTTCAAGCAAGTCACCAAACCTGCACAAACTTTTGGAATATTAACCTCCCTTAGAAAAGGGAGTAAAGTGCAGAATCTTCGTAATTGATCTTGCTTTAGAGGAACATTTTCAACAAGTCATACCTTCAACTAACGTTTTCCCGGTGTGAAAATCACTGTAAGAAATTCTAAAGCTGAACCTTCCTCAGCAGCTGTTATGAGCATCAAATCACTGTGACTTTCAGCTTGGAAAAATGAGGGTTTGACTTTTGAGCCTCTAGTCAGAAACTTGGTTTATGACATTGTAATAATGGCGTGAAAGTCATATGACTTCCGACTTTTCTTCTAACATACCAGTCACGAATTTCCTCTTTTTGCTGCTTTTCGAAAGAGGGCAATGGTGACGACACTTCTCCAGACAAAAAGGCTAAAATATTCTCTTCCGTGAGTGAGAAATTTGGAGTGATTATTAACCAAGTTGGTGTGCAGCTAGCCCATTACTGATAAAATTGTAAGATTGCTCTTTCTCGCTCGGGGCATCGCAAAGCGATCAAAAATAAGTTCCTCCAAATAAGGAGTTAAAGCTTTTTGTTCTAGTTTATCATGCATCCGCTCAAGCTTACTTAAGTCTTGTGTGTCACTGCGAAGCTCTAACGAGTGTTTTAGTCTTTGTGCTTGTCCCAGGGGCCGTAGTAGTGAGCAGAGTCGCTGCTGAACTTCGCTTTTCTTTGCAAACAAAATTGATTTCGAGGACTTAGATTTGCCGTGATCCAAATTGCAAGTATTTTTATCCATAACCTAATTATAAAAGGTTTTGGATTTCCGGGGTAATTACTATGCGAGAAATCAGCAAAATTTATTAAATTTGAAGAAATCTTGAGATTTGTAATCAGTACAATTTTCTACAATTTCTTTGGCATCATTTTGTTCTATGTTTGTTATTGAAATATGAGGATTCTAATTATCGTAATCGATTGGCCAATCTAAGATGTTTATTATTGAACAGCAAGGTTGTCATTTTATTTTACCTATATTTGAGACAAATGCGAGGTGAAAGGGCAAGAGGAAAGGTTGGACAGAAAATTGGTTCTCCACAATGGATGCTGGAAAAAATATTACAATGAAATACAAATTCCGGCTCTTTTTGAACGGTACCTGTCATGAAAATAATTAAAATTGGACAAAATTTCTATATTTTTGCTTTTTGCTTGAGTTTGATTTGTTCTCTAATGACAGCAATAAAAACCGTTTTCAATTACTGGGCAAAAATTTCTTCACTCAAAGTCTAGTTCTGGACGAAGGCGGTTGCTCAAATGAAGTAAGCGCAGCGAGCGCGGTGCGCAAGCGAATTGGAGCTGCACCGTGCGTCTAGCGGTGGTAGATGCTCAACCGCGCCGTGTCCTCCTCGCAACGCTGAAGCACACGCCTTCGTCCTAGACTGGACTATAGCTAGGATTGTTCACTTTGTCAGTTCTACCGCAACTTGCCAGAACTTTTCTCCAGGACTTTCTCTTTCTCAAAGGACTTTACTTTTCACTACTATGTGACTGAACGCTGTTCGGTACAGGGTTCCCGTGCTCGTGTGCGGAAGGAGCTACCGTGGCCGTAGGTGCGATGCGCGATCCGGTGCCGACGTCGCCCCGTCGTCTCGTGCTGCACGGCGCCAATCACTCGGCCGAGATTGGCGACGACGACCTGCCCGAGTCGTTCTACCACTCACCTCGCCTGCTTTCAGCCGTCAGCGCGAAGCTCCGCGAACAGCGACTGCCGCTCGATCAGCACCAACAGCGACTGCTCAACATGGCCTCCGCTGCTATTCCTGCTATTCATCGCTACGACGCGAATGGCGAGCGACGCATGAGTGAAGCTGGTGAGTCCTTCTGAGGTTCTGGGGATGTTTCTTACATCTCGGATGCGCGCGCGGAGTTTTAAAGGGGTAGAAGAACCAATAGCGCAGGGCGACACTTTCGCTGACTGCTGGTCCTTTGATAAATGCTAGGGCATACCATATGATGGCCAGGGGTGGGGGACTAAATGTCGCCGGAAGTGGGAGGTCCCGCCAGACATCCGTAACGGATACACACCCCAGTACATGCGCAGGCTGAGTATCTGCTGCAGTGTCCACGAGGGACCCTCCCACTTTCGGCGGCATTATACTATACCCGAGGACCAGTAGTCCGCGGAAGCGGCGCTCAGTGGCGATATCCACTGCCTTAGGGTAATTATAACGGTGATAGAGCAAAAAACTTGGCATCAATGGGCACACGCAAAATAAAAAAAGAATGTTCAAAAGACTCCTAGTTGCAGTTACTGCAGATTGCAGATTCCTCAAACACTGTGTCGTACAGGGGCGCATCCATAGTCTCGCAAGTGCACTTAGGCTGCTTTCGAGCTTACCCTTACCAGCACCGTTCTAGCTTCGTGCCGAAACGTCGATCGAGCAGCGCGAGCCCCCTTCACGACGTCGGCACGTCACTGCTAGGTACTTTGGTACCGCAGTGGCACATAGGCACAAATACAGAAGTTACTCTGTAGATGGAATTCGTTATGAAATTTCCAGTGAAAACTGTGAGAAACTTGAAAACGAGCTTACAATGAAGGACTTGTTTATCTTGAGGGTCCCATATCATGTCACAATCTCTGCAAGTCTAGGCCTTGGTTGGGATGGGTCAATTCATTTTCTACTAATGCCTAAGAACGGTGGGTAGACCTTTCATGAACAAACTACCTACGGTTTGTCAGGTCTGGTATGTGCAAATTAGCAAGGCTAAAGGTCCATGCACTGTACCATAGTTGCATCGTGAGATAATTGACAGCGAATTCGTAAAACAGTTACGAAAACCTGGAAAGGCGCTACCTGAAAGCAGCAACCCAATCATTTGGATACAGAATGGTAGGCTCACTCAAGTTTAGCGAGAGCTCATGAATTCGTCGGTGACCGAGAAAAGTCTATGCCTTCGCCCAAAATTGACAATTCCCGAGCGGTCCAGTTGCTCTAGTATGGTAACAAGTAACTTGGCATACGTTAAAGAGTAACTTTTATAGCTCAGCATGAATTATATAAGCTGCCATTTGGGTTATGGCTTATTTAAGGCTTTTCACTTAGTTTCCACGCAATCACGCAAGTTCTCTTTCATCAAGAAATAATTTGGTGAAATATGAACATCTATAATGGATGCGGCTTTGTGAAGGGTTTTAGCACAGGTGCAAAAGAAGAACCTTGTTGAGCGTTTAACTCCTTTTGTGGAGATAAAATTGGGAACTTCTAAATCGTTTTAGCCGCGCCTTTGCGTATCTTAGCGAGTAAAGAAACTTCTGTCTCCACTAAAATCTGTGTTACTTGCAGAACGTCATGACATCAATGGATCGGACAAGGCCAGCACAACGAACCATTTGAAAGCTGAAGGACAACTTGAGATGAATATGAAATTACACCAGCTACTCGATGAAAAACTAGAAGAAAAAGGTTAGTATAACTTAAAGTCTTCAAAAAATGCGAGGGGTAAAACACCTCTGTTCAGACAGAACTGCAGCTGGTGGAGGTAGTAGGAGAGGTAGTAAGAAACGTGAGTAAAGACAATTTTCTTTTCAAGCAGAAGAAAAGTTATGAGTATGGTTGATGAATTTTGAAATGCTAGATATTGTACGATCCAAAGATGCGAGATCAACTGGAACGAAAAAATTTATAAATGTCTTCGAAGTGTACTAAAATGGAAGATAGTGTTGAAGAACGAGTAGCATTCTATAAGTTTACTTAAGATGCAGAAATCCACATTATTGGGAAAATATCAATTAGAATGAGAGACTTGAGAAATGGGATTTTCTGACATTTGCTTGCTTTAATTCGCTGTAAATGGTGTCAGTCAGGAAAACGTTGGCATAGCAATGAATTCCGTACTCTGAAAAAGATAAAAAAATATAGACTAACTCAAGGATGAATCCACATAATCCAGCTTGATTTATGACTTTTTGGCGCGTAATTCACCCTTTTATTTTTGTACAGCTCTAAAAATGTTTGTTGGTTTTATATCAATGTATTAATGATACAGGCTCCGGGAGCAAGCTCGGAGAAAATTCTAGAGTTTATGTTGTGTTTAGATATTGAGCGTTCCAAACCGTAGGAATCATCTTTTATGAACAGATACAATGGCCATTGGTTAGGCTCATCTGACACGAAAGAACAAAAATCATACATTCTCAATAAACAAGGTAATGTGCCTTGGAATCAATAAGTTAAAGTTAGATATTCACTCTTGCACTGTCGGACCGCCTGTCTACTTCTACCAGCTGATCATTGAGACGTAATTTATCTCTGCCAACTAGACCGTCAATAAATCCTAGACTCCTTGCAACACTCGTCCTTATGGAACATTCAGTTCAACTCACTGAAATTTATTGCCTCTGTAATTTCGGTAATAACATAGTAGAACTGGTTTCAGTCTTTACTTTCACAAAGTCATCACTTTGGTAACTAACTTATGTCTCAATCAACAAACTTTTGATCTTACTAACTATCACCTCTGAATTTTTACTGATTTTCGTTCGGCGCAATATCAGAAACTAAAATAATTTCTGAATTGGCTTCTTTCTTTTGTAAAATCATATTCGTTTCTTTTTTATTCTCGTGAGACACATTCGAATCGATTGTCTGGAGTTCAGCAGATGTCAGTGTAATACTTTGGAGAGACATCCATTGTGTTTTGAAGCTACAGTCGCTTCAAAGTTCTGAACTGCCTTTCAAAACTCTGGCCTGTAACTCCGAAATCTTAAAAAGTGGGCGCGAGGGCCCCTCCCCCTCCCCCTGAAATTTTTTGTGAGGCCAATTCCACCTTTTAAAGTTGAATATCATTTTGATTGTCTACAAAGTAAAAACAAGTCACTCGCAAATTTTTGTACACAATTTTCTGTCAATTGTAAATTCTGCTCATGTTTCTTATTCCGTGTATCGCTTCATCCTTTCTAATGTGATTTGTTCTTTTTGAACATTGTTGTAAAAATTGTATCATCCGTTCTGAGACTAGAACTTTCCTTTTTTCTTTGCATAAGTTTGACTAACAAGTTCTTACTTGTAACCTATCTCATTTCGGATAAATTACTGTTTGGAATCAGGCAGGAACAGGTTCATCCTTGTTCAGACAACGTGTGCAAAACGTCTTCGAGATGTCTAGTCCCAGAATGGATGATAAATCAAACAAAAAGATGTTCAAAATTGGCCCGTTCAAAATTAGCAAACATCCAAACTCCAAATATTTCGACGAAGATGACAATCATGAACGGCTCTGGATGCAAACTCATGGTGTTCGTCACTACGCATTGCGGAAAATGAGTAGGTTTTGATGGCCTCGAATGTATTGTTACAAAAATTTCAATAAATTTCCGATTACTGTAGATTGGTAGGGCAAACAGTACACTATGTG
The DNA here is from genome assembly GCA_958299035.1 of Cylicocyclus nassatus. Classification (NCBI taxonomy): domain Eukaryota; kingdom Metazoa; phylum Nematoda; class Chromadorea; order Rhabditida; family Strongylidae; genus Cylicocyclus; species Cylicocyclus nassatus. The sequence continues at coordinate 105,505,740 of CATQJL010000001.1, forward strand.
AGAGTGAGAGGTGCAGGGAAAAATCTCTTACTTTTTTACTTTTAGGTTAAGCCGGTAGTTCATTGAAAGTTACTCAAGAAAAATCCAGTGGACTTTCATCTTAAATCTCTAAGAAATCCAGTAATTTTAGGCACACCGGTGACGTCACCAAGAAGGCCTCTAGATGAATCGCATATGCCAAAATTGCTCAAAATCCATGATGGTAACATCATGCGAAACGTTTCTGCGACGGTGAGTTAAATATTTTCTCAAAAAATCAATAAATTCGTAATGCCATAACTAACTTCGCACTGGAGCTACTTTTTGTTCTCATCCGCTCGTGCGCATACCAACAAACAGCGCAAACGCATCATTTCTCTCACTTGAAGTTTTGGCTGCGATCCAAGACACGCAGAGAGCGTAGTTTGCGTAGAAAGTGATCAGATACGAGAGATTCCGCGAAATAGCACTGCTGCCGTCGGAGCGTACAGTGGTGAGAACGGAAGGCGGTTTTTGCGTGCGGATGAACGCAACCGGTGCGTCAGTCCGCAATTTGCACACACGCAAAGGCCACTTCCGCATCAACTGCTCTGCTACCGTAATCCTACCATAGTCATACCGTAATCCCGCCGTCGAAATGGCTGTCGCTACTGCTCTAGTGTACCCTAGTCATGACTTTGAAAGTCCTCCAGCATATTTTTATGAACCTAGTTCTATTCTAAGTCAGATCTTGCAGGTAGGATTATAAATTTTGAAAAGTAAAGAATTGTACCCGGCTTTTGCCTGGACATTTCAGATAACTTGTGTTGTGTGCCTTTGAAAATGTAGTGAATATTTGAGGGATTTGATCTTGAAGAGGTAAAATTTGATTTTTGTCACCTTCAAAAACTCCTACCTGTCACCAAATCTGCTAGAAAATTTTTCGTTTTGATATTTTTTAGAGATTTTTGCAGAACCTGGTCCATGATTTGCATGAAGCAAAAATCGCACCAGCCCTCGATGCCCCCCAGCAACTACCCGAAACACGAGTATTGTGCTTGTATACGGGTGGTACGATAGGAATGAAAAGTCAAGACGGAGGTGGGTCCGATGGTGGTAAGTAAGCGTATGGGCTTGGCTTACCCATTTTTTTCTTTTTTGTTCATTTTTTTGCCAACAGTTGTACTCAATGGATGTGGCGTAAGCGTTCTTCGCCTTTTTCTTGCTTTCTTAAGTTATATAACTGTGCAAAAACCTTTAGAAAATCACGCTTCATTGTTTGCTCAGTGCCATAAATTTTCATGAGAAAACTCGTACGCAAACCACAACCTACAAGGTTCATTGGATTGCGAGAACTTTTCGCTCTGCTCAGTCTACGTTCGATTTATTACCCCGATTGAACAGAATTGTCAGCTAAGCTGGTTTTTTGGACATAAGGAAGAATCTTTCAACGAAAGAACAAAGATTGATGAATGCATCTCGTATAGCAAAGCGACTTTAGGATGTTGAGAATTTTTCTGGAAAAGAATGAAACTCTAGGAGCAGAAAGAAAAACGGATACGAGTAAACAAGCACTAGATGATCTCCTGATTGTGAATGGAATTTTATTGAACTCATAAATAATGCTGTCATTCCATTTGAGCAGCATGGACAGAAATATTACTTGAATTTTGTATTTCCTCTGATCCCCTTTAGTCTGTGGTGCACTTTCGTCACAAATCTTTTTTGTAATTCGTGAAAAATAAAATCATATAAGCTCGATAATTTGTGAGATACTTTTGAAAATAGCAGAAAAGATCAATTACCTTTGCCTTCGGATTCTTTCATAAAGGGGGGAATTTTTCTTACTTTCTCTAACTACACCTTGAGTCGGTCTCTAGAATTCGTATTTTCTTTCACATTGCTTGAAGAAGCTTGCTTTTTTATGTTCTTTATACTAACCTATGTCATGGAAATGCGATTTGCTGTCGCTTCGTCGTCGACGCCATTTGTTTATATAAGACAACAATCCTTGAAAACCCGTCGTCGCTCTTCTCTCGTTTTGATATGGTGATAGCATTGATGAACAGAATTATCTTCGAAATGTCTTACTATCAGTTCAATGAAGATGATAAAATTAGCACTCTAGCAAAGTTGCAGAATCTCTCACATTCGGCGGACGAAGTGGAAAATTGATTGGAAAATATGAAAACGGTTGTTTCAAAGAATAATTGGTCCTTTGTATCAAGGCGCTCGGCACGAGCGGTACCAGGGAATTTTCAAAACGAAGTCCCTTGACTTTCGCTCACTTTACGAAGTCCCCTCAGGACCTAAACACTGAACGTAAAAAAACAATAAAAAAACGAAACGTCGTCTTAGAAAGCGCCACAATTTTCGGCCACAAAAACAATATTCCCTTTGCTTTTTGTCCCAGAAATGATATGTAGCTTGCGACGTGCCAGCTCGTTCCAGGCCCTGCTTTGTATTTCCGTAATTTTTCCTATGCTTGTACGGCAAAATCTATGACATTAGGAGAAAAGGCGAAGAATAATTGATTGTCAACAATGGAACCCACTCGAAATTTCTCATCTTCAGATTACTGCAATCTCCCAAAATTTTCTCCAAAAATCTCATATCCTTGATGAGTACTATTTTACTTTCAGTTTACTCACCACAAGCCGGCTATTTACCTGAAGTGATTCGCACCATACCACCACTTAATGATAAATTATTCATAGAGAAGAATTTTGCTAACTCACCGGTGAAACCATATGCTTTGCCACCAGTGAGACTTATGAAAAAACGGGTTGTATATTGGGTGAGTTATTTTTCAAAAAGAGAAAGTTGATTTCATGCTACTGATTGAATAGCTGTAAATTTTTCAGATAGTCGAATATGAGCCTCTTCTGGACTCTTGTGATATGACATTCGACGACTGGATCAGAATTGCAACTGATATTAGAAAGGTGTGAATTTTGCTCCAAAGAAATTTTTTTGTCCTTACTCTCAACTAGATGAATAATTAAAGTCTCGCTCAAACTTTTCTTAGTGAGCATGTCAAAATAGTGACTAACATTTGTAGAAAAAGAAATGGTCTTTTCGCAGTAACCAAACCCCTGATGATTTTTTTGTTGAAAAGCAAAACTTGGAGCAGAACATTGTACCGTTCTTTTTAGGCTTATCACAATTATGACGGGTTTGTCGTACTACATGGTACCGACACATTAGCATATACAGCTAGCGCATTATCATTTATGATGGAAAACCTTGGAAAACCAGTAATAATCACAGGAAGCCAGGTAGGGGAATATTTTATAGTTTCTCTTTCTGCATTTTGACCTTCTGTCTTGCAGATCCCAGTCGCCGAGGTTCGTTCCGATGGTATGGAAAATCTCGTTGGAGCATTGATCATTGCTGGCAATTATGATATCCCCGAGGTGAATTTTTGCTGTTATATAATGATTTTTCAATTGATAATGATTATTTTACTTTCTTAGGTGTGCGTCTACTTCAACAATAAATTGATGCGAGGAAATCGTACAGTCAAAATGGATAATGCGGCTTTAGAAGCTTTCGATAGTCCAAATATGCAACCGTTAGCTAGGATGAATATCAAAATTCAAGGTGAGTTGAGCGTAAAAGCGTTCTCCTTGTTTTCAAGACCAAATAACTTTTTATTTTAGTAAATTACGATTCAATATTTCGCAGTACCGTCGTTAACCCATTCGTTGTACATGATAATTTATGCCGCAATGTTGGACTACTGCGAATTTTCCCCTCAATGAGCATTGAATCTGTAAGTTCTACATATAAGATGCAAAAAGTCAAAAGGTCAGCTCGATAAGATTTATTCTTATTGCAGGTCCGTGCATTCCTCGCTCCACCTACAAAAGGTGTCATCCTGCAAACTTTCGGCGCTGGCAACATGCCAACCCGTCGGAAAGACATCATTGAAGCTTTGAAAGTTAGTTTCTCAAGGTTTTATATCACAAAGTGAAAATCATCACATATTCATAGGAAGCAATTGCTCGAGGATGTCTGGTTGTGAATTGTTCCCAGTGTCTCCGAGGACAAGTGGATGTAAATTACGCTACCGGAAAGGTGAGAATATCTTTGTTACCGTAGCAGAACTACCAGTAACCTTCGATTCAACTGGATTGGCGGCTGGAAGGCGGAGCTTGATGACCTAATTGAGGCCGGGCGCCGCGACGTAGTCTGCGTCTTTCTCTCGCGCGCGCTCTCTGATCATTCCCTAGCCTTAGGTCACGAAGCCCCGCCTTCCAGCCGCCCATCCAGTTAAATCAAGGTATAATTCTAGTTTTCACTTATTCGTTCACCTACTGTAACACCCTCGCATAGTCAAGTCTTTCATGACAGCTCAGAGTTAGCCCTTTATGGGCTGATTGGCAAAAAGCCAAAAATCTCTGACTTTTTCTGGTACTGAGGCTTGTTAGTTGTTTTACTGATAATATGGATTCGTCTAGAGGTATGCCGTACCTTACAGAAGTATTTTCATCACGATAAAATTCTAAGCATTGAATGCTTTGTTAATAAAAGGTCGACAACAGCATGTTTTTTTATCATTTAATCGTCTTCAGAATACTAATACTATTATCCCGATTTCTTCCTTATCACATTCTGCTCGGATTATTACTACATACATAAGCTAAGCTTACTAAATCACGAATGCTAATCGCTACATTTTTTGTCCTTCTGATAACCTCTTCGATTTTTTTGCATGTTCCTTGCCATCACTCGATCTAAGATTCTTAAAAGTACAAAGTCTTATCGCCCAAGTAGAACTTTTTTCATTTTTGCTAACGATTATCTTATCTCATATCTGTCAATTAATCATTGCTCAATAAGCGACAAGCAGAATCGTGTACTTTCCAAGCAATTTTTCTCCTTGTAAGTAAATGCTTCTTCACAATCGTAAGCATAGAAAAATGAGCTATTTTTTCAAGAATGAATACTTCTGTCCCTTCTGCAACGTATTTATGCAAGAAACGGACCTCATTATCCTGTCTCTTGTTTAGGAATAAGGCTGGCCTATCCTAAAAAAGTAAATATTGATTTTAGTGTTTCTTCATCATCGTTTTTTTTTTATAACAGTTGTTCGATAACATCATAGATCATGTGGTTGTTTTGAATCATTGATGAGATGTCCTGATCGATTGTGGCTAGATGTTGTTCATATTCTAACTTCAAATCATACTTTCAACAAGTCTCTAGAGGGTGCTTATTGGGGTTAGCTACGAAAAGAGGCAAACTGTACACTTTTGATTATTCTGCATTGTTCCCATCTTTCAAAAATGCCCTGGAAATCTGCTGCTGTCCTCGCAAATGCCTTTCCAAGGCCATGACCTTCTAATCCAACTTTCTAGACTAAATTCACTATCACAGATTCTCTACGACATTGGCGTTATCCCCGGTTCGGATATGACTTCTGAAGCGGCAATGGCTAAAATGTGTTATGTGCTTGGTAAAGACGAATGGGATCACGAAACAAAGCGAATGGTGAGTTCTTTGCTCTCACATGTTTGTCCGATACCGCTCAACAACTGTAGCATAACAAAAGTGCATTTACAGATGCTACAAGCAAATCTACGTGGTGAGATGACTGTGACGAACGAAGACGTGAAAATGCGTGAACTTGACATCAGTAAATCTACTTTTTTTTTCTTTCTCAACGATTTTCATTAATTTGAAAAACAATTTAGTTCCGCACATTGCGAAGTGCTTGCGGTTATCGTCAGGCAATGAAGTGCAACTGATCCGTGACACAATTCTTCCACCTTTATTCTGTAATGCCGCAAAAACGAACAAACCGGAGATATTGAAGAGTATTAAGGTACGTGATTGCAGACAATATTGGCCAAATCTGTTGTGAAGTCAAGAACTGTTTTGGGAGACCTCTGGGTAATTCTTTGCAAAGAAATTTTATACAAAACGGTCTCTGAGAAGGAAACTCTTGGCCATGGTTGCTAGGCCAGGGCCGTGCTAGCGCCGTGCCGGAGCCCTCGTGCCCGACCTCGCACTGATCCATCGCCGTTCCGGCACGGCGTTAGCACAGCACAGGAACGACGCTGGAATAGAAACTCTGACGCAGCTTTAATTGCGAGACTTACATAATAAGAACAGCAAAGAATATGGGTAGGAGAAGGAGAAGACATTATGTTGAAGAGTGAACGGTAGCAAACGGATGGGACTTCTCTTAAAAAGCAAATGAAAGTCCAATGGAAAAATCATCTCCTGCGTTCGTTTTAGGAAGCTGGCGTCAATTTCTCCAGCCCTGACTACAACCTGCGAACTGCGCTTCACGTGGCTGCGTCTAATGGAAACCTCGAAGCTGTTCGTTATTTGCTTAGCATCGGTGTAAATATCCATGCCAAGTATGTTGCTCATACATTTTCCTCACAAATAGCTTTTGACCGAAGATTCGATTTCTCAGGGATCTCTTCAGCTACAATCCTCTTCTCTGTGCAGTAAAAGCTAAAGCACGTAAATGTGTTGAAGAACTTCGTAAAGCTGGTGGAGTCATCGACATTCCACAATTCAAACTTGGTAAGCTCTCACGCATGATTGTCCTGTTTGGAAAAATTTTGAGTGCTACTGAAGCCAATAATTCCAAATTTCCTTCTAAAAATACACGCTCCGCCTATAGCATTTTCGGTCAAACACAGGCGGTTGAGGTCTTGACCGAAATACGTTCTCACACGATTTGGTGACGTGGCGCAGTAGTGGGCGGGGGTTAAAGTTGCTTACATTTCTCACGGGTGGAAACTATTAGTCCTCCATCGGCAACATATATGTCGCCGATTGTGGGAGGATCCCGCGCGGATTTCTTGTAGGTACGCATCTCCGTGCATATGCAAGGGTGCGTATTTGTTGCAGATGACCGCGGGACCGCCCCTTTTCGGCGACATACTATAGTCTTCCACCCATTTTGCACTTATTGTCACTTTCCGCATGTTTCGTGCCCCTTCTCCCTTCCCCTCCTTCCCTCTCCATTCCCCCAATTATGCTTCGGAAATATAATGGACTTTCCTCCCAGGTGTGGATCTTTGTCTCGCCGCAGCTCATGGAGATGTTGAGCAGCTGAGATGTTGGGAAGCAGCTGGAAGTGGGCTTATTGAGACAGATTATGATGGAAGAACAGCTTTGCATGTGGTATGAAAAGTAAAAATTCATTTCCGATGACAGCGAATAATTTTTGCATTTTGAGGCAGTCAATCATCATCAGATAGAAGCAGTCAAATATCTCATGCAGCAAGGTCTCGATCCTTTTGTTGTTGACGATTTTGGCACAACACCAATGAGCGAGGCAAAGCGGAAGAATTTCAAGGTGAGCAAGAAAGCTCTGGGGCCTTAGTACCATATAATTTTTTTAGGACATTATAAATGTGATAAATGAAGAACTTGCGAAGCGTAAAACCAGCAAAGAGAAGGAGAGTGCAGAAGAAGAGAAGGACTCTGCAGAGAAAGTGCACAACCAGTGATAGACAATATTAAATTAATCTTCTAAATACTCTTCCTTTAGATGAGGAGTTGTAGCTAAGACTAGTAAGCAAATCTATAGAGTAATTTATCGAGCAATAGCAGCAAGTTCCCTTTGTCTCAAAGACAGTGTCGCCGGTCTATGTGGCCCGGCTCCTGTGCGGCCGCCTCGCTTGGACCGTGCGTCGCGTCTGCGGAGTACCCAGTGAGCATTCTCAAACCTAAACGGAGAGCGTATGCTCTCGGAGTGTCTAGAGCGCAGTCCGCAGACGCGGCGCAATGCCCAAGCGAGGCGTCCCGAATCCGCACTACACGGCGACGCTGTCGTTGAGACAGGGCATAGATTAGGTGGTCTAATTTAGCCGTCAAATTTCGCTTGTTGATTGATTGGTTGTATCTGTGTTATTATAACGGCAAGTGTTGTGGGTCTAATCACAATTTTAATTCGAGCCTCCTAAAATGATTTGGAAGTCATATGTTTCGTCGAATTCTGTGGCCTTTCGCTGCGCTTGCCCTATGCGATGCGGCAGGCCACAAGCTTCTGTAGGCCCACAACCTCTTGTCAAAGAATCAAGGCCTAAAGAATTTCTAAGGATCAGGTGTTAGACTGCGAGTTAGCTATGCATCTAGCATTCGATTTCCCATTTTAGATTTGCATTTCCTGTGTCATCACATTTGTTGATCCATGTTTGGTAGCTAGCTGAGCCTTGATCCGCGTATTCCTTGGTTTATCTCTCCGTTCAATTATTAATTATTGGTAGCTGACGATGTAGCGCTTTGTGCTCTGAGATATATCAGTAATCATAAGCGAGACAAAAATCTCATGTATCACTTTGTTTGTTCTAGAAAACGTTGTAGCTGATACTGAATTTACGAGGTAATTATTATTCATGCGGTGATTTTATGATAATTATTGTAGCTTTGATAAAGATTATGAACATTAAATTCTGTAAAAAAGACAATTTCCGCTTTATTGTGCCGTGTAAGATTGTTAGAGTGGCACTTCTATTCAAGTTGTCTTAACCTTTCGACGCTTTCAGCGTCCTCAAAGCCTAATAACGACTCAAAGTATCAATCCGCAATTACAGACTACTACAAATCTCTTCCAAAACAGCCAGTTTGGGCTTCATTTCAACTTCATGTTATAAGAATCTATAGACAGATAAACTTACACTTATACCACCGCTATTCGAGTTGTCCGCACGTACACAAATGGCAGAATTTGACGGACAAGTGAGTAGTACAGTAGAATGCACTCTAAGTTACTAACTACCAAATTACTAACTACAGTGGCGGTGGGAAGCAGCAAATATTTTCTTCAAATCCAAAAAATTCTTTGGCATGCTATTTTATCGCTTTTAGTTTTGAATTAATTAAAAATTATTCGATTAAGTACAAGTACAGTGTGTCCCAAAAGTTTTGTAGCCTATTGCACTACTTTAACTCAACAATCACTGACGATTTTGATCTCAAATTTATACCACAGACTCCTCCAATCATTCTTCGTAAGTTACATCCTTGGGGGTAAAAAATGATCTTCATGTTTGACTGAAAAAAATAAAATTATCAAACCATTTCTACCTCAAAACGCAAAAAGCTATTTCCTAAAAGTTTGAAATTTATTCCGCTACTGCAAAAATTTGGCACACCGCAGTGCAAATTTATATCCACAATATAGAGGAGGCTTTGCACTACTATCACTATAATGGCTGCATTTAAAAATCCATTTCGTCAAGAGAGCCGCGAAAATATTAGGTTGTCCCGAAAGTTTTGTCGGTTTCTTTCATCGCTCACTAAAACCCACAGAACACTAATCCATGGACGATCTAGGTATCGTTTGTTTCACGTTTTTGTCCTCTTTCTTACAGCTATATCTGCTCTCTGATCTGCTCTGCCTTTGCGATGTTATCGTTATGGCTTTTCGAGCAGCTTTACAGTATTGTCAAAACTTTCTGAATTTTGAAAATTTTTATTTTGATTATTCTAAACAGCGCTGGTAGCTGTTATGTAGAGCAAACCTTTGGCTACATCGTATATATTTTGGACTACATGGGGCATGTCTAACAAGTCCGTAATAATAATTTATGTAAGAAAAACCAAGGCATTTTGATTACGTTCAACACGTAAAAGTACCGAAAACTCCAAAAAGTGACCTCTCAAAGCAGATCAAACTTGTATAGGCTGCATAAATAATGTTTAATAACAAACAAATACCAATTCGCAAAAATTCCAAATACTTCCAATTGTTTTTGCTACAGTTGCGTGTTTCATGATTTTGCCAAAAAACGAGACCTTGAAAGAAATGATTTTTTGGAGCTAAAAACAGCAGAATAGGAGAATCTAAAAACATTACCATGTAGTCCGAGAAATGTTTTATCTGTTCCATACTTGAACGTTTCCGAAACTTTCAAATGAAATTTGTGAAATTAGCCGAACTTTGGGTAGATAAAAATGAGGGGTGACAAAATTTAGCAATTATCAGAAAAAGAATGCAGGATTATGGCTAGAAGATGTAACCATAAGAAAGAGAAGGAAAGGCTGCATCGAATGCATGTTGAAGCTCATTCAGGTCTTTATTGTGCGTGATTTTATAGCGATATGAAAAAACCGACAAAACTTTCGGGACAACCTAATACCTGGAAATTTCCAATGCGTGCCACTGCAACTATGTCTTTGAAATTAGTTTCAAATGTGTAGAAGTGCAGCAGTCACTGAATTTGGAGTAATATCCTCTTCGCATGTTTTCTAGATGGGAATCTAATGCAACACGGATGACGAACTTGGTTTTGGAACACATTGTAGCCGCTACCACGAAATTCGAATGTTGTGATGTATTTGCTACTGTTCGAATAATATGTACACCAAATTTTATCCCTATGTTGTTCCGTTCTGTTTTTATCAGAAAAATACTAGGCTACAAGACTTTCCCGTGTAAACAAGCCACTTGTACATTTTATAGCTCGTGTAGATAAGTAACTTCTTAAATTTTGCGACCCATGCTATTGAGTAATTTCGTTCTTGTCAAAGGGACGCCACATTTAATGGAACAAAGTTTTTGTGAGACCTTTATGGCATTCAGTGCAGCATCATCATCTTTCTAAGGGTTATAAATTCTCAGTACAATAATGAGCTCTGGAAAAACCAAAATTCACGACCCATGCTTTTTGAGGTGCTCAAGTTTCACAATTTTTCTAAATTTTTATGTCAACCCTCCGAAGGACCCCCACAATGGTCGGCCGCATCATCGTGGCGTGGGGGTGACACTGGGTGTCGAACTGCGATGCACAGCCGAGTGTACTCTGGCAGGGCCTCCCAAGCTGTGAAGGAGTTCGACGTTTCCGGTTTCGGCCGGATGCCTAGCTAAGAGCCGGTCAGGTCAGATCCACCGCCGTCTGGCTTTCAAGTCGCTAGGCGGTTCTCCCCGCTCCAAGCCCGGGGTCAGCGATCGCCCGTGGAAATCAAGAGTTGGTCTAGTATGTCTGCTCTTGTAGAGGAAAAATTTCATTACTCTACTAGTTAGAAGAATAGAAAGAAATCCTGCACATCGGATCCCGCCTACGGCGCCGGGTGGTAGCGACTGCTGTCAGGGTCCTCAGGGCGCCTTTTGGATTGGACAAAAACGACACGTCTGCACGGACGACACGCCACGGAGACTGCCTCATGCTCTGCACTTACAGCGCCAGGACAGTCTCCACAAACGCCGACCTCCAGACTCTTCTCGACGCTGCAAAGCACATCAAGTACCACATCATCGCTCTGCAGGAAACGAAGTCCAGGAAGAAGGACGTACGACAGATGAATGATGGGACGCTCATCATTCGTGGTGAGAAGGTTCCGTCACGAAACGTGGGAGGCGTTGGCTTTGTCATCCAACCATCTATCGTCCATCTTGTCGATTCGCACGAGATCCTATCACCCCGACTAGCCATTCTACGACTACGCCCTCCACGTCAGAAGACCATCAGCATCATCAACTGCTACTCTCCGACATCAGCAGCTGACGACTCAGAACTAGATGCTTTCTACGAAGACGTGGAGGAGGTCGTCCGCAACGAAAAGTCCTTCTACAAGTATGTTGTGGGCGACTTCAATGCGAAAATCGGGATGCCACTAGAAAAGGAATATAGGATCGGGAAGTTTGGATATGGGCTCCGGATCGAAACGGCAACCGTCTTGCTGGGCTTCTCTCCGCCGCACGACTCTTCCATGGAATTCCATCTTCATGAAGAAAGAAAATCGCCATTGGACATGGGAATCGCCCAACGGAACGACTCACGCGGAGATCGACCACGTTCTCACCAACCGAAGGTGGAGCTTGCTCGAGTAGTTCCATTCTTCTGCAGTGGCTCCGATCACCGCCTCCTTCGAGCGAAGATACGACTCAGCCGAAAGCTGGAAAAGAAAGTCTGTCACAGTGCCGCGAGAAGGAAGGAAGTCGTTTATGACGGTAACAGGCTAGGAGCCATATTAAGATGTGACTGGCCCGTCGGGGAGGACCCAACGTACGACTACGACCGGCTTCTGAAAGGATTGCGAGCCTGCGGAGAATGCGCCTCAGTGACTTCTGAGAAGAACTTGGACCGCATCTCGAAGACCACCAAGGAATTGCTCGAAAGAAGAAGATCATTGAGGCAGGATCCGAATGCAACGCATCTCGAGCGATTGATAGCCAACGCCAGTTGCAGAACAGCTTTGCAGGAGGATCTCAGGAGGTACAGGCAAGCCAAGGTACTGGAAGCAGCCGAAGGAGGACGAAGGCTTAAGAAATGCCGAAGGAACCTTTGTGAATATCACGTACTGCTGGCTGCACAATTGAACGAAGACGGGACTTCGACTTCTTCCCGATACAAGATGGAATCTATCGCGAAGAACTTCTATACCAACCTCTTCCGCTCATCAACATCCGTGCCGATGCCCGCTGTTCCCACTGGAGAAGCACCACCACGAATTCTACCTGCTGAAGTGCGCACGGTGATTCAGATCATGAAGACACCCACAGCTCCAGGACCAGACCATCTTTCCTTCGAATTTCTGCGAGCCGGAGGACAACGTCTACGCGAGATTCTCGCGTCGCACCTGACATCTTACCTTCAGAAGGAGAGGATTCCCGACCAGTGGAAAACGTCAAGAACCGTCCTTCTTTTCAAAAAGGGTGAACGGGAAGATCTTCGAAATTACCGTCCAATATGGCTGCTGATGTGCTGTGCAAGCTTTTCACGAAGATTATCCTCGCTCGCATATCAGGGACACTGGATGAAGCCCAACCCCAAGAACAAGCTGGATTTCGCAAAGGATTCAGCTGCATGGACCACATCCAGACCGTTTCGAGGGTCATAGAAGTCTGCCGGGAGTACCGACTGCCTCTCGTCCTAACCTTTGTCGACTACGAGAAAGCCTTTGACAGCGTCGAAACCAACGCCATCCTGTCTGCGCTAGTCGATCAAGGAGTGGACCCAGCTTACGTGAGGACGTTAGCCGACTGCTACAAGGACTGTACAACAACGATGCAGCTATTCCATCTCACTCTAACCATTCCAATTGAGAAGGGGGTTCGACAAGGCGACACTATTTCGCCGAAGCTGTTCACCGCGGCCTTGCAGGGTGATGAAGTTATTAGACTGGGAAGAGAGAGGCATACGAGTTGATGAGAGATTCCTGTCCAACCTTCGTTTTGCGGACGACATCGTTCTCTTCTCGATCAGTATCACCGAAGCAGAGACGATGCTGAAGAGACTAAACGAAGTAGGGAAGAAGATCGGATTGCGAATAAATCGGAAGAAGACTCAGTTCATGAGGAACACTCTTTGCGAAGATGCAGAAATGGAATTGGAAGGCACCACGATTATGGAGACGTCTTCTTACGTGTATCTCGGACGTTCGATGAACGGAGAACGACTTGAGGGAAGAACTTAACAGGAGAAGAAGAGCAGCCTGGGCCGCCTTCGGGCCTCTGAAGGAAGCCACCGACCAACTGACGGACCCGGAGCTTTGTGCCCACCTGTTCGACTCAACCGTTCTCCCAGCGCTTTGATACGCAGCTGAGTCTTGGGCCGACCCCGTGTCTAAAGCTTTAAGGACCACCCACAGAGCGCTCGAGCACAGTCTTCTGAAGATGACCCGACGCAAGCAACATCTAGTCGGACTTCGCAGCACGGATATGAGAAGAATGTCCCGTCTTTGTGACCCAGCGGAATACGTTGCGAAAGCGAAACACCGGTGGGCGGGTCACATAATGAGAAGAACGGACGATAGATGGTCACTAAGAACATCTGAGTGGATTCCTCGCGAAGCCAAACGTCCTCGAGGGAGACCACCGACGAGATGGGCAGACGTGTTCGTGGAACGGATGGACCAGCCGAGAAATCAGCTGGATACGATTCCCGCCTCTGGAACTCGTGGACGCAGCCACCGCCGACGACCAAGAAGATCGTGGATGTCCGAAACGAGGGACAGGGATCAATGGCAACTCCTGTGCTGAGACCGCAAGTCACGTAGGGACGGGCCATCTAAGTATCTAAGTAAGTACCCTTCGAAGGATTCCAATGAAATGGACAGAGTAGACCTACAGGAAACAGCACTTTTTTTCCTCACTTCTATATATCGCCATAACTTTTAAATTTTTTTTAGAAACTAATTTCGAGTTTTTCGGGTACAGCCAGGGGCGTGTTCGAAAACATGAGTTGAGACGATTTTACTCCGAAGACTCCATGAAGCGAAAAAACACCCATTGGAAAAGGGAGAAAAAGCTGCGTCTGACACCCGAGCTGTTCACCATTCCACCATGGTCTAGGAGGTTTGAGTTGACCAAATATGGAAATGGTAGCATCAGTTCCGTTCAAAAACATGATGAGTTATGGAAAGAAGAAAAAAACTGTTTCGTATAGGTTGCTCTATCCACCCGTTAGCAGAGTTTGAAAAATTGTGAAACTTGAGCATTTTGAAAAGCGTGGGTCACAGTTTTAAATAATTTTTCGAGCGCTCAATTATCGCTGCAATGAATTTGTGGCCTCCAGAAAGAGGATGAAATGCTGCACTGAACGCTAGAAAGATCTTTACGGAATCTTTGCTTCATCAAGTGTGGCACCCTTTGAAAGAGCAAAATTACTTTTGGAATGTTCCGGAGCCTTTGCAGATGTCCAGAACGTCTATAAATATTAGCCGTGATGGCCTTTCTTTCAGATGCAGTTTCAAAGTCGGCGTATTTATGCACGCGGATAAGGGCTCAAATACTGGCTTTTTTCATTTGCTCACTAATTGCTATGCAACTAGAAAATTTGCAAACTGGACAGAAATTTTGAACAACCTCGTATTGACTTGTTTGCCTAATGTACAACCAAAAAATGATGTTCGTATGGGTTGGGATATTGATGATTATGATTCATTCTGCGTTTTTTTTTCTTTCCGTTTCTGTAGTCAAAGCTTATTTTCATAAAGCGGAGATCACAGCACATTATTTTCTACCAATGCGTTACCTCTGCTTCGCAGAGGCTCGCACTGGCTCTACTATCTCGGCCCTACTCATTCTCGCATAATGATGACAATGGAATTCACCAGCAATGCCGACTGTCACGAATAAAATGTAAACAACTACTCATCCCTAAAGCTTCTTTATGTTAAATCGGCGATTTCGTGTGGATGAGACTTTTTGCAGGAGAACAAACGCAAATTTTTATGTTTTTGATTTTCCCATGTCCTGACAGTTGCAATAAGAACAGCAGTCACCGTGAGCCACATCTCTGTGCAAAAATCTCGTCAAATGCTCTGGTAAAACCTTGGCAAATTGACCATTTACGCAACGAATACTTTTTGGCGTCGTTTTCGTAGAGTAATAGACTTTTGATCACTTTTTTGGGCCTAAGTTGATGGCTTGCACATTTACTTGGCATAAACATCCACGACACTGCAGAAAGTGGAATTGCGGACCCTATTTTGTGGCCCAAATGCAAAATGGTCCCGTTTGACGCGCAGTTTCTGAGGTATCCACTCAACGAAACTGCTCGTGCTTTTGCATATTGGACTTTCATGTGAGTAGCATGCGCTGTGCAAAATTTGAGCCCAGGAGGTTGGCTGGAACATGCTCTACGAATTTCCTAACAGACACGCACACACACAAAGTCACGTAAACACCCTTAGCCCGTTATTATAAGTCATGATGGATTACTCCAGCTCTCTCTCTCTCTCTCTTCAATTCAAGGAGAAATCAGTTCCTCTATCTCAATCACAGCGTTTCTTTTCAAATGTAGAATCGTTATCATAGAGATAATACTGTAAGACCGTTTTTGCTAGCGTAGTATAATACCTCTTCTTAATGTCAACCACTTCGTCTTTTGCTGCTGCAAGTCATAGGTTAAAAAACTTTATTTCTCGTACTCGTCACAATAAAGCTGGCAATGCAAAGGCTTCATCCTGGCTGGTTTCTTTACTCATTTGCAACAGTACGCGTAAAAGTGTCCTTTTCGACATTCGGATATTTTCGGACAGAAGTTGTGCTCGCATTCCTTACCATGCAAGGTCATCTGAAAGAGTCACATAAAGTGCTATTTGAGCCACGAAGTCTCCATTTCATCTAAAAGTTACTGACAGAAGAACTTACAGGAAATCCGTACAATTTTTCCGTTACCACCTTTCTATGACCGCAATCGGGCTTATTATCGTCGTGGTATTTATCTGAATGGAAACATAGAACGTAATTGTAGTTGTGTTGTAAGCGACATCAGAGGTCCGAGATTCTGGTATTTACATTCATAAATGTTCAAGACAATTGCAATAATGATAGGAGATCATTAGTGCGATAAAGTTAGAAGATCTTCTGCTTCTCTCCACCCCTCCCCTCAACTTTCTCCTTTTTCAAACAGATGTGGATACTCCTTAACTAGGGAGCAACACTAGCATAAAAGATGATTTTTTTCCTGTCATAAGTGAATCAAGGATAAAATTTGGTGAGTAACTTCTAAAAGGAAATTCCACCTCTCATGGTCTTATACTTCTGACGAAATATGCAGCAAAGACAGCAAGTAGAGCAGATAGTATGAATGTTGATTTAGGTCTGGTTACCTTTTTTATTTTATCAGAAAACTTCAGAGACTCCAACAAACTCTCGTGTAGGCATATAAGTAGCGTTTTGGAAGTTCTTTCGGTTTTTTGATCCGTTATAAGAACCCGTAGAATGAAGACGGGTTACCATTTTGAGAATATCTCGACACAGCTTTTCTTTCTCTTTCATATGGTCATATTTTGAAATTATTTGTTTTCGTGGCATAATAAAAATAATTTCGGTTCTTAAAAAACCAGCTGTGGATTCCAAAAATATTCGTAGTATCGTACTGTTTGCTCTACCTAGCTGCTATCAAAACTCTTCCAAAGGTTCAGAATGAAAAATTTGAAAATTTTTCAAAAATTTGCATGGTGAAAACCAAGGATTGCAAAATTTCTGCGTAAACATTAAGCAAAATTTCTGCGATTATCCTAGTAAACACTAAGCAAATAGTCCAAAGACATAATCGCCGGAAAGACGAAGAAACTTTCATGGATTTCTAAGAGCTAACTGCTTATATGAAGGCAGTTCAAAAATTTAAGCTTTTGCAAGTTAGAAATGTGCCAAAAATAATTCGAAAAAATCCTGAACTCAAATTGAATTTTTCATAGGTAATATGTACTTGTCGAAAAGCTATAACCCTCTATAATTGGTGATTAAGAATGAGGGAAAATTTTGAAGTCTAGTTATGAAAATGTTCCTAAATCAAAAAAGAAACCCTTTTTGCAACCTAAGATACGTTTGATAATTAGAATTAGTAAATTTGTTTTCAAAAGGCAAATTTATATTGTAGTTTTACCAATTTCTTTGATGTCGCAGCAGAGTCCGACAACGAATCCCTTCAGGCATCTGGATCCTTCTGGACACTTCTTTTCATCGTTGCAGCTTGCCGAACCATCTGCTCTCTTCACTGGTGGTCTGTTGGCTGGACATGTGTGATAATCCACTGAAATTTCAATACTTTGAATCTTTCTCATGTCTGGTTTGGGCAAAAAGATGAATAAAACTGACTTGGAATGCATCTCATATGGCAGATGCTCGGTGATTCAAAGTTGTTTTCGTTTCCGCCACATCCAGTGTATCTGAAGGGAAGGCACGAGAGAGTTTCTGCGTCTAGATAGTACTAAAACGTGGTAACTTTTGATATAATGGTAATGAAGATTGCGAATAACTCACTCTGATGGAGGAGGTATTTTGGCAGTTCGTATCACCAAGGTCCACTGATAGGTTGCAAGGGTGACGCAATTCGAGAGCTGGAATCTACATCAACTGTTTTTAGACTTGTCATAAGAGACTGAAGCAAAAAAATGAGCTGTTTAAAAATGACAACTCTCTTGAAAAAGTGCTAGTATAAACAATCAGTATAAATCGTAAGTTTTTCAAATGAAAACTGAAAACGGGATAAAAATGTGAGGCTGATAGAGTATTTTCGAAAACCGATTCTTTCCCCCTTCTCAAATATTTTTCTGGTTAGAGATGAACTTCTCTCTCCTTTTACAAATATCTTTCTGGTAAAAAAATGTAGATTCATGGTAGGTACGATAGAACTTACCTTGGGATAGTAATGGAACGAGTACGAAGAAAATTAGTTGCCGCATACTGAATTATATAAACTGAAGTAGGTTAAAAATGCTATAAAGAGCGTCTATTACTTATCGATTATACGGAGATGACAAGGAAAATCAAATCTGAAAAAGTACGTTATCAGATTCAAAGTTTTGCATGCTTGCAAAGACACAAACTATGGAAAATGCCTTTAAAGAAAGATTGATCAAAGAGAAAAATTTGAACTATTTTTGAAACCAAAATTCGAAATTTATTGTAGCAAAAAAGCGAATAAGTTTGATGCCAACAATTGGCTGGCCACCACTCAAATTGAAGAGAGTTGGATTGGTCTGGAGAGAATGTACGCACGTAATCTTTGCCTTACAAAAACAGGCTTTGACTGGAGAAAACGGGGAGAAAAGAACGTGAAATCAAGATTCTAAAAACCTGGTAAACACTTATGAACACCAGTGGTAAGTCAATGCAAGAATCCCGGATATAGCAAATTTTGAACACTCAAATAAGTAAACATGGCTGGCTAAGATTGTAACACTCTAAAATGAGAGAGATAGCAAGCTCGAGAGACTGAAAACTTGCATTCCTTCGAAAGAAAAACGCTTCATTTTTGTGAACCAATCTGACAAATTGAAGAAAAAAAATTCGCAGCTTGAATAGGAAATGTTATGCAGTCTTATTCAAATCTACCATTTTCTCAAAATCAGCTATTCCATCAAAAATTTGCAAATCATGTACATTTTCACTTTTTTGTAATTCAAAAGGACCGAGAATTTATGATTTCAAAAGGAGCGAATGCATACAAAATAAATTTGCGCTAAGGAAACGTGTGGGAAGGAAGTGAACATAAATATAGTACGTACACTGATTTACACTTGTACTCATATTTAACTTTTAGTTTACTTCATTGAGAATTGCAAAACATTCCCAACGGCCTCAAAACAAAAATTTAAAGAAAAAAATTAACTAAATTTACGAAAAACAATAGAAATTTTAATTTAGGAGGCATGGGAAGGATTCAAAAACAAGGTGAGCATGAAATTCTTTAGAATATTTCAAAAAACCCGAAGATGTTAGCAACTACATACCCTATACTCATTATTTTTTTCTGTATGTGGTTGTCTATATTTCTTGAATCAGTTCTATTTCATCTTTATTTAGTCATTGAAATAGCGCACCGGATAAAGTGTTACCACATAAAATAAAATCAATGTAAAAAAAAAGTTGAAACATAGAACTCAACATATTCGAGGAAAAATCATGCCATAGAGTATCCAACATGTTGCAAAAAATATTCGTATTTTCGGATATCCAAAAACCATTCAAATTTCCATATGAAGAGGATTTCATTTTGAAAGCAAATTAATGCATCGACTGAGAGAAAGCCAAACAATCGAACAGCATCGATAGCGGAAAAGCTGGTTGTTTCCATGGATTCGCGAAAAAATGGGCGACCTCTACCCGGAGCGAATGAGACCAAATGTGTTGACACCTCCATTGTGTATCAGTGAACCGTAACTGCGAGCAGAAATTGTCACAACCGGATTGAAGCTACTCGAAGTGACATTTCAAGGCAGCCACCAGGTGTTTTGGCCAAAGCAAAAGCGAACAAGGAACGGCGGAGAAGAATGAAAATAAACTGTAGTGCAGGTAAATACTTTAGGGGAAGAAAACATTGAAAACGTTGTTTGGAGGAGAGGTGAAGCACTTCTGGCAAAGTGCCAGATGTTTTGAGGCACTGCGATGGGAAAGTTAAGGACTGCCCATAATTCCCCCAAATGAAAAAGATGAAGCAATGATACAAATAATTCTGATCCCCAACACTAAACGCTAGAAAAGGTTCTTCGAATTTGAGTCTCGCACCAAAATATCTGAATCGTATTATCTACTGGTTTTAACAGTTCGTTTGAGATAACACAATTTAGAAAGTAAAAATCATGTGCTTTCTAAATATGCTTCGAACAAAAAATCACATCGGATTCATACCAGGATGCAAGCTGACAAATAAGAACAGGCAAATCGCATTTTTTTTTCAAAATTTTGATTCTTAAAAATGCTAAAAGGCCCTGAATAATTCAATTTTATTTTTGATTGTATTTCTACGAATCGTTCTTTTCAATTAGAATGAGTTTGTGCTGATGAGATGTATCTACGAATAACTAGCAATTTCGAGTTTTAGGTTTTTGGCCGACATTTTGATTTTGTCATCAAAACCGCTATGCACATTAGAGCAAAACAATTTTTATTTTACAAAAATATATTACATCATTAGTTTCACTCTTTTACACTTTAAAATCTATGTAGATATAACAAAATCGAAGTTGGAGTGAAAAATTCAAAAAGCATAATAATTGAAATAATTTGGATCTTATGAATTCAAAGGTTTCTTTTAACAATTTCATGACTGTTTCATATTTTTTTAGCAATGCTTGGACCACTCCGACAAAATGATCACATGTAAAGTTTGAAAAGAAGATATTCTGGTCTAAAATTCATGAAGAAAGTGTTCTAAAAATTTTTGAATATTGCAGTAAATGACACTTAAGTTCTCGCTATTATCCCAGCAAAAAACAGTAAAAGGCGGAAGCATTACTGCGTTTGCGAGTACGGAAGAACTCAGCCGAGTGTTTACTCGGACGACACTGAGAAAGTTTGCCATCTGTTTGGTCAACAACCGACATATTGTTAGTGACCAATGCGAGAGTTATGCTGCCGATGGAACCCAAATTACACATAACAAAAGCTCGAACATGCTGATCCAAATAGCGAAACGGGCGGCTTGAACACATGTGTGCAAGGGAGAAAAAACTAACACTGACAACATATATAATACAAAAGTAAATGGAACAATGGGGTAACCGATTCTGACTCATTTCGCTTATGCAAACCGTTATTGATCAAAACAAATCAGCAATTGAACTGTTAGCAGTGCTTCAGCGATGATTAGTCTCATAGTAACATTCTGAGCTGATTTCAACAGGCAGAGATTCGGGCCGTTTGGCTCAAATAATGGTCAAAGTTGCTAAATTATTTACACACTCGACGCTAATTTATTGCTCAGTTCGCTTACTGTTGAACGTTCACTTTCCATTCACTTTTTTCAGAGTCATTCCTTAAATAACAGTTTTTCATAGAATTCATTTCAGTTAGTTGTATCCATGAACATTTCTTCAGCGTGCTCAACACTGGCAATATTCATTCTTTTATCTATTTTCATCACTAATCCTCTTCAAGCCCGATTAGTTGAATCCCCTTGTGCATAAAATTATTTCTGAATTAGTAGCTTTTTCAACACTGAGCTTATTGAGCAGTTTATTCACACCAAAATAAACATTGCTTTTGATTCTTCTTGTTTTGCAATGTTCCAAAGACCCCTACTGCTCTTTGATTTTTGACTTGGAAATAAATCACCCTTGACCCTTGAATTCCTAGCTTTTTTGTTTTCTGGTGATTCTGCCGCTTAAATTGCTCGTTTTAGCAAAGGATTGCGGCCCTACTCGAGTAGTGATTACTCTAAACGGTTTACAAATCTATGCGACGTCTTTGAACAATCGTTTTATACTTTTTAGGACTTTCTAGTGTCTAAGACTCTTTCTTTCTTACCAAGTAGAACAAGTCTAATCGCTGCAATGTGTAGTGGTTTCACTCGTAACAATTTCGGTTGAACTGAAGGTTCCGTGACCTTGTAAAAGGAGAGAAAATTCAGTGCCGAGACTGTCATTATTTACTTTTCATAAATTTCCGATTCAGAAAACTTCTTGCAAATCAGAGATAGCACTTTCAAATGCTTTACGTGCAGATATTCTCGCAAACCATCGCTTCATAGAAAAAGAAGAGAAAAATTAAAACGCTACAAATTTATGGAACAACTAAAAATTTTTTGGTCATTTACAGCATATGAGAGTAGTTCACAATTGAAATGATAAATGAGCAAGCACCGTGGAAATCATACAGTCAACTCTGTTATTTGTTCCCGACAATTTACCCCCGAATCATGATTCTAAAAGGCACACATTATGATAGTAGAGGAAGGAGCATATGAGTGTACATAAATTAGAATGAAAATCTTGAGTCTTGATGAATCGAAAGGGAATGAGGAAAACTGGAATTATTGATTAAAAACCTATTCAAAACAGAACTTTAAGGGAAAAAGAGAAAGTGAACAAGTAGTAGGATATAGCCAGTGCTCAACCAAATGCTCTCCCACTGCTGTCCGGCGATCGATTTGTTTATGTGATTTGGCGCTAAGATAACACTTATGGGACGTCCATTTATCCATATGACATTCAACTGACCACTGTTTATTGCATTACGGTTGGCAGCCATATAGGCGAGCTTTTCACGTAATTTTTCACTTGGGGGCTTCAGGAAAAATCATTTCAAAAGGGCCCGAAAGGCTAGTTAGAAGCCTATGTAGAAGCTTTGCATGCTCTGAAAAGGTTTGTTGTATTTTCTGATCTAGTTTTCTCAAAACTTTGAGGAGCAAATTTGAAGATCAGCTAAGATCAATAGGCGAAGACTTAGGTTCAAAATCTGTGGAGCTCAACAGACAAAGAATAAAATATCAGGTTAGTGCCAAAGTTCTGTAGCATCATTTTTGAAAAATTGTAGCTTCTTGCTCTCTCAACGGATTTCCACAAAATTAATCTTGCCACATAGAGGAAACCCTATCAGGGTTAGCTTTAGATGGAAGCAGAAGAATAAAATTACTTCAACTTCGGTCATTTTGAGTAAGGCTGGTATTTGGATGAGTAGTACAGAACAATAAATTTGATTTTAATTTTTTCGAAAATCATAACTTTTTACAGGATGCTCTTTCAACACAAACTCTGCAAAGATGGAAAGGCTGGATCGAAAGACTTACTATACTGCTTGCTCGGAATTTTATTGTTCAGATTTTTGGCATCATAACTCATAATTATCGTAATTGACGTAGTTTTATTCTCTTGCTTCCATCTCAAAACTACACCCTTTTTAGAGAGCAGCAAAGGTATTTTCACAAAGAAAAGGATTTTCCCTATGTAGGAAAGTTAAGTTTGTGCAAATCGTTAAGAGGTTAAGAAATTATGTTTTACAAAAATGTTGCGAAAGAACTTTTGTACCAACCTAGTTAATGCCGAAAAGTGGAGGAAAGACTGCAATACCATTTAGAGTGATGTGTCGCCATATTATTCTGCGCAATTTTTGAAAAAGAGGGTCCTTCTAATTATTCTTGAATCATCCTAATCATTCTTGAATTATTCTTCATCTATGTATGTATGGCAGTTAAAGATGTGCATTTGCACCTCATCAGTCAAATCTAAGGGTAATTCTGAAACCAAACCTTGTATAGCCCCTTAAGGGATCAATTCGAGATAAATTATGAAATTTTTCTGTACTCTACATAGTAGCACCTGATCGTCAAGGGAATAGAAAAATAACTAGACCTATTAAAAAGCTTCAGGTATGACTGTTGTGGAGAGTGGAAGAGAATCTACATCAGAACGATGTATTTTTCGCACACTACGCAGATGATTTGCAAAGGGAACCACTTCCAGTGTGAGTCATCGCAGTTGCAGTGAATGCCAAATCTTAACAAACATTTCTGTTATTCTACTGTTGTCAAGGGTATGCAAATACTTTCTTGAGAGTGTCAATGCGCCGTTTTGACATTGATACAAAATTTTGAGGGAGAAACGGGGAACTTGGCAGGTAAAAGTATCTAAAAAATGGTTGTTTTCTTCTATTCAGATGGGAGCATATTCTCGTGCTTATATCATTTCTACTCAGCTGCATGTTCTCGTGAATTTGTGAGTTCGATTAACAAGAGGAAGTGAGATGCGTTTTACAAAATTGCGTACCTTCGTCCGAAGTTCTAAATCTCAACACAAACAATGTCGGGCAAGGAAAGAAGCATTGAATACAATAGTTTTCACTCTGCAAATTCATCCATAGTAGCGCAACCAAGGCCTACGACCCTACCTTCCCCTTTTTGCATTTGAACCTAAGAAAATGCAATTTAATTCTGGTTATATTGGCCATGAACCAGAACTCGGCCTCCGCAGGGAAATTTCATTTTTTCCTCTCGAAAATTACTTCCTGTGGCCAAGATAAAGCCACAAAAACTTTCTGAACGTCCATATTTTTTATTTCTATTTTTATCCAACGATAGATATAATAAGCACATAAGCAGCGTGACGAAGCAACGAGCTGCGCCTGTGCAAGCACACCTGCGCCTGCAGTGCTGGTCACTTCGGACCATTGGAGTGTTGCCAAATTCATAGCTGTACTTTTTTTCACCTAATGCTAGTGGCTATTTTATTATTTTTTACTGTTGCAGGTAAGCTCAAAGAAGTATTTTTTGCAATTTTTTCAACACTCCGTTTTTGTATTCCGTTTAATTTTTTATCTCATGCATCTTTCTGCGTTATTTCATGAAAATACGCAAATAATAGCAAACGGCGTTGCCTTTTCCGGGATTTTGGTACTAATGGTAAGAAAATAGAAAATTTACATTGCCGTCATGGGATGCTTATAAAATCAACATTCATCGTGGGGGAGGAGGGAGGGGGGGGGGGGGGAAGTTGCGTACCAAATGGATCTCGACTTTTAAATAGACCTATGACGATGCTTAGGTCTGCTCCAACCTTTTTTCGACGAAGGCAGCAGTGAGGAACAGTCACAAGAGACCTCCATTCAAGTGACTCTCTTTCTCACCCTTCCCCCATCCCCCCCCCTATCCCCTCCTTCTCTCCTATACATGGCATGTGTCACCATTCTTCCCAAATTAGATCGCCCTAAGAGTTCTTTTTTGTTTTGTTTTGATAGTTGACCAAAACTCTTACAACGCCGACTAACAAGCGAGCTAAAAATCATAAAATCCAGCTCTCCCTCCTACCCTTTTCTTCAAAGGCTACATTTTCAGACAGTCTTCGCTACCCTTCATGATTTCTTGAACATGAACAATTGAACAAAATGCTGTTTTCTTCATAATTTTTAGAAGTATTGCATCCTAGAAAAGCGGTGGGAAATCGAAGAAAGTTTTACAGTTTACGCACTTCACTTATCTCTCTCTAAGTCAATTTCTCTTGGAGGTTCTAATTATTACATACTTGTTCGAAAATTACCCCAACTCTCGAATATATGCTATGAAAAAACATGTCGAAAATTCCATAAACTTGATTTGAAAAGAAACTTGACAAGTATCTCGTATCTTTAAGTGCAACCGAGCTTCAACTTTCAAACCCTCGAAGCTTTTATTTATTGCTGCAATTTTGTGCTCCATAATACCGGCAAAAACGACATTTTTTAGTAAAAGACTATTGTTGAATCCTAAACAGTTGTGTGTGGATTCAATAGCGGCCCAAAAGTTTATCCATTTGCTCTTCGAGAACGGGATAACATTTTGAAAATTAACAAGACCTCAAGTAAGTGAAACGCAGGGCAAAGTTTTTGATTGTCTAAATGCATGGGAAAAATTGAGCTTATGGAATGCAACTGTTAGAAGCAAGGAAAGTGTACCTGAAACTCATTTTAGATGTTTTCGGTCGTTTTTATACGGTGCTTTATAATAGCTCAGAAAAAAGCAAGAAAAAAATTCCAAATCGCCTGACATTTATGATGCTCTTAATATCAGTGCATGCAAATACGTGTGTAAGTATCGATATCAACAAAGAACATTTCAAAAGATTTCTGGGAGGTGTCAAAGAGGGGTAAGCTGCAGGGCTGCAAAGTGTACAAATACTCTTATCTTATGTAAAGAGTAAGTTCTAGGCTTCAACATGTAACATTTACAGAAGAAACCGCACATTCCTGTCCTTATTATCAAAAGTCGAGTATCAGGTCTGCAGGTTGTCGCTCGTCTGCAACGGTAACTTCAGTTATATCATCGGGCAGGCAAAGTAAGAAATAATTACAGAAGAGAACTGCCAACCTCTCTCCTAACCTTCATGGACAACATTGTCGTTTTCATTTTGTAAATGGGCGCTTACAAAAATTGTGCATGCTGTATCGGCCAGCAAGGCGACCAGTAAAAGGATTAGTATTTGGTGAGCTTGAACGGTAACCACATTCTTGCTAAAATCGTTTAATTTGCTTGAAATAATTTTTGAAAGCCAAAAGGATCGTAATTCTACCTTCTAGGCCCGGGCATATTCCAACGATTTCATCCGTTACGGGTACGGGAACGAACTGCGCCAGTTTTGAGCTGCCTCCGCAGACAACTGATCCTTTTGCAACGTTGTTGCATGTAGTTGCAGGACCAGTAGTCCGCGGAGGCAGCCCAAATTGGCGGAGTTCGTTCCCCTACCCAACTGTTACGAGTCCACTGCTTGCTGATCTCCCTACATTTTGGTTGTGATAGTTCTCGACACTTGACTAGCTGTCACAATCAAAGTGCAAGGTGATCAGCATGCGGTGGACGGTAACGAGTTTTTTGTTTGGGAGAATCGTAAGGCGATGAAATCGCGTGAACTATGCCCGAGGCCTTATTAGGCAATTTTTGTAGACATTTATACAGTCGAACTTTTGTGAGGGACAGAATTTTCATTGTCAGAGACTGCAATATAGAAGCGCTCAATCAAGTGGAAGCGTTTGAACTCGTCGATAATCTTCCTCCCTGGTCCCTTCTATCAAATTCCTTTGCATTTCAGATCAACAAAACTCGTCCAAGCTAGATTTTGCATTTTCAATAATCTAGTGTGTGTGCTAGTCTAGCACATGTTGTTTTATAAGGAAATAGAACAAAGTCGAAATTCTACATTGTCCAAGGGATGGAAATGAAGTGTGATGATATATTACAATCAAAAGCATGAATTTTTCCTTAGAAAAACTATCAGATTACGTTAGTCATGAAAAGCTGTTCCAGGGAACCCAACAGAAGTGAAGAAATTAGAGCGCTTACTTGAAAACAAAAACACTAATCTAAGATGATTTTAGACTTTTCAGATGCTAACGAACACTATTGTCCTGGAGGTGGTGCAGTGGTAATCACTGATGGTGGAAAGTTTTCCAGTTGTGATCTTCTTAGGCAATGTTCCGGATCTCATATTTGCAACCCACAATTCGGTATCTGTTGCACAAGTCAGTCTGAAGAAGAATTTTGTCCGGAGAAATTAGCAAAATTCGATTATTTTAGAAATCCGAACGTGCCCGCGTCCGACTAAGGTCATGCTGAATGCAATTACAAACAAGCCGATTCTATGTCAGGTAAAATTGGTAAAATTTGAAAAACTCAGTCTTAAAAGCTGTCAAAGCTCGTTACAGATTAAATTCGGACGAGTTATGATATGCCCCAAGGGTGGCTACTGCGAAACAAAAACCGGATTCTGCTGTCTAGATAGTGTGACCGTGGCGACCACACCTTCAGGTGAACATTTCAGCACAATCGTTGGGTGACTTAACTCGTCCAACTTAGTTCGATCTCGTCCGTGGCTTGGACAGACGTGCAACGTGCGAGAAGGGTGTGAAGGAGGTGCTGCATGTATGTGTGACAGACCAAACAGATGTACTTGTGAATGTCCATCAGAACTCGGATATGCCTTGAGTTCGGACGGAAAGACTTGTAGCAGAGTTAGAAGGAGGTTGAAGGTCTGCTTTATCTCTAAACATCTAAAAATAACTCCAAGTAGAACTCTATTTTTGAGGAAAAATGCAAAACAGACATGGAATGTTCGGCCGCCTTTTCTGAATGTACGACTGGAGGATGTCGATGTAAAAGGGGATTTCAGAGAGATGGAAAAGGAGGCTGTAAGCCAATAGGTGATTTATATTTAGAGCAGGCGATGAGCAAATTAGGAAAATTATAAATCCACTGCCAACCGCTTTTGCTTGTACCTTTGATCAAATACAATTTTTCTGTTATTTTGCTTTGAAGTTCGTTTCTAGTAATAAAATTTTGTTAGAAATACTATATTTCAGCCTACAATTGTCTCAATAATGGTAATCCACTGAAGATTTCAAATGAGATCGTGACATGCTCGATGCAAACAGTCTTAGCTAAACTGCTATTTGGTAGTTTGGAAAGCAGATCAAAGAGGCCTGAACTCTCGATTATCAACGGAACTGGTATGTTGACTAATCTTTGCCGTAAAGTGAACTTATTTAGGTAATTGGTGTGCTCAACGCGTTGCTTTTAACATTATGAAATGTGCATATTATCATCGCCGCATCCCATTGCGATTCTTTCCAGCCAACTCAGATGAAACTGGCGACGACTGTCCAGAAGATTATTATTGTGTGCCGTTATTTGATGATGCATTGAAACCCGGATATTACCAAGTAGGCAGTGACAAAGCCTTATATTCGATTAAATTGAGCAATTTGTATTTTCAAGGGGTTCTGCTGTCCATCACCGGGTCGAATCCGTCCAGTTTGCCCTGTGGGGGAGCCACACGAGACGAGTTTTCCGCCTGACTACGGTTGCAATGATTGCCCAATAGAGTATTATTGTCATAGAGACCTTTTTTATCCCGAACTATCGGTGAGGAAGAGCACATAATTCGAATTAGAAGGAAATTCCCGTCATTTTTGTTTAGATCTGCTGTCCTAAGCCATGCATTTCATTGGAGGATATCTATCATGACGGACAATGCTATCCTACAGCTTTTTATGGTGACAGCTGTCATGTAGGTTTTGCTTTTGCCTCTAACATTCAAATCCTACTGCATGGCAGCAAAAATTGGTCCCCTATTCGACTAAAATCCTGGGAAACCTCTTGGAAGGTTTTTGGTGATTTCATGACAGAAGCTAGAAGAAGTTTCAGATCTCTGCCCAGTGCTCACCGTCCCGTAATTCAACGGACATCTATAGTGAGAATGCACCACTGGAATGCGTTGATGGAGTCTGTAAATGCAGAACTGGCTTTAGCCATATCAATGGCGAGTGCAAAAGTGGGTTCTCTGTTTGTTTCCAAAGTGTTCCAATGACAAAGTCATAATGCAGGACAAGAAATTAGGAAATAGGCCAGTGCAAGGGAACTGCCCGAAAGAGAGAAGTTTACTCTTGTCGTATATGTTCATGGTCTAGCTGAGGTCGCTGCATAAGTTATTTTCACACATCGAAAGATTTTTTCTCGTTTTTAAATTATCCTAATGTTACGAGTACAAGACGCGTTTCGATTTCTCAAGCGAGCCGCTGAGCCGAGTCCTTTCATTTCGTAAGACAGAACTTATGCCGCACGATACCCTCAGGCAGTATGCAGTATAGGGTCCTTTGGTCGCGAAAATTCTTGGAGTGTTCAGGCTGGTCGAGTTTAGAAGAAAACGGGCGCGTCTTATACTCGTAAAATTAGGGTATGTGGAGATTTGTTTGATGTTTTTATTAGATTTTTATTAGTAGTGACGCAACGTTTCGAACAAATCTCGCAGAAGCTCAAAGTGGTGGAGCTGTAGAACATCCAACCGCTGCTAAAGAGCTGTTATAAGTAACTGCTTGCCAAGCGAATGTGTGCATAACGTGTGTTGCCCTGGCTGTGGAGGCACCAGGCAAACCCAGAGGTAGACCCAATAAGATGTATGGACAGAATCAAGACCCCTGCGAGAACTTGGTATAGACGAAGACCTTACCTCAGATAGGACAAATGGAGACATCTGACAAGGAAAGCAGACCCTGCATAAGCGGGACACATACGAGGATAAAAAAGTGTATGTTAAGGCGAAAGTGTGCTAATGGATAGCCCTTTATTATTTAAGAGATTTTGCCAAATTCTCTAGAATTTTCCAGGGCATAACGAAGAGAGGGTGATGACAAACTTATGTAACGACCTAATGCTGCAAAACACAGTTTTTGATGATAGATCAAGAACTGTCACTGGCAGATTTCGTAAAAAAATATTGTTGGAGATGACAAAAAATAAGTGACTTATCAAAATTTGACCGTCAAATATGTTCTCTCGTGTTATAGGAGTGATGTGCACAGTTGGGCTCCGGGGCGAGCCATCAGTGGATAGAAATAATCAGCTGATCAGATGCGATCGATCTTCCGACTGCTCACAGGGGCAGATGTGTGATCCGAATACTCGAGTATGCTGCAAGGGAGTGAATAGTAAGTTCTAAAAGCATGCTGAGCTTGTTTCTTTGAATATTTGCAACGACTTTGGAAGGAGGGAGTGCAAGTGAGTGCAGAGCAATAATAAAATATGTTGCTACATATTTTCTCAACTCTAGTATGGCTACGATTTTCAGAATGTCCGAAGGACTATGTCGAAACGGGAGAAACATGCGATAAAGATGGTTGTAACAACGGCGAGATTTGCCATCGACCTAAAACGGGAAAGATCAAAATTTGCTGTGCACTTGAGACGTAGTTTTCAATTTTGCAATGTCACCAACCTTTTGAGTATTTCTTGAGTACGTTTTATAAACGTGATTTTATCTCCACATATAGCATCTCTCTATATATATAAACAAAATTCGAACTCTGTATAGTCAGCATGTAAGTGGCTTATAAACTCCTTTGCGCGTGGACCGATGAGCCGAAATTCGCTCCCCTATAAATGAGGCACGGCGCAAAAGATAGACTACTTTTTTAACGATTCGCTGGGCCCTTCAATCGATTTATTGATTTGTTTACTTAGTTGAAGAAAATGACTTATCGATTTGAATCACTTCCCATGTGAAGTAGAAGGGCGATGAAAATTATTTACGTTTCGCGGCAAAGGCGATGCGGTTTCACGAAAGAGGCGACCAAGAAGGAAGACAAATCACTGTTACCAAGACCGTTGCGGTGCAAACCAGGAGCAGAAGCAGGAAGGAAGAAGGAAAGAGGCTACGAGAATTAAGAACTGAGAGAAAGGGGCAAATTGTGAGTTAAAGTTTAACAACCATGCTAGGCCGGCTTACCGCTTTCCGAGCTGTACCTGGAACGTCGGCTAGTGGAAAGTAGATAGTCTGCGTGTTAAAGGTAGTGTAAGTTTCTATAGACTTCTTCCTGCATGATTCGATTAATCTAAAACTTTGCACACGTATGTTCTTAACCCTTAAGAAGACGCAGCTTACTCTTGAATCTAGAGTCCAAAACTTGAGCCAATTTCTGTGCCCTTCCATCGATTTTATTGATTTTTGGGCCTTTGCAATGAAAATAAATTCTATATGCTTCACTTTACGATCTGCCAACCAGTTGAGGTTACGCCAAGAGTGAAACCGGGGAAGCCAATTAGTACTGTATAAAACCGAATAACTATTAGTGTAAGTGTTAGTAAGTTAGTAAGCCGACCAAAGTTCTGATCACGTGCATCTCGAATTTAAACGATTCTGTACATGATGCAAAACGTTTACTAAGCTTATCCAACCATTTTTACAGATGCAAAACCTTCATAGCCGACAGCATAATTACTGGCAACAGTAAGAGAAATAATTTCCTTTCCGGCATTCGCTACCCTTGGGGCAGAAGTTGTGACTGCAACTCAAGCCCTGCAGTGTGCCCATCTGTAATATAACACATTACAGCTCATCATCGCTTAGGGAGTATAACAGATCATTTCTTGTAATGGAATGACGCAAGAGACAGAAAATTCAGGAATTTGATGCTGACGATCATGATCTTCACTGCTTTCGCTTGCATCAATGACATGATTATTTTCGTGACTGTGCCGTGAGACTGCGAAGGTGTTTTCGCCAAGGAATCATTGAGTTCAAGTCTCATGGCTTGCAAACATGGTGCAAAATTATGACGAACAGGATCACATTGGAAGAGTCAGTTATGGAATTTTGTTGGGAAAGTTAGCTCGGTGTGGCACTTACATATCCCCTATAGTTGCTCTTGACCACCTTCTTTTTTCCGCAGTCAGGGTTCTCGTCAGCTGCTATTTCTGAAATTTAGTCACATAAAGAAAGCTCGCAGTCGTGTTATCGAAGAGAAATAAAAAGCGACATATAACGTACAAATATCAATTTTACGAGGTTTAAAAATCTCTTCCCACCAGATCAGAAAATCTCCAGAGTTCGCTTAAAAAATGCTATTTTGAACTCAACGTATTCTCTCGCAAATCCGCATATCGTTCATTGACTAAGAGAAATAAACTAGTTGATTAAATAGCCTTGCATAGGTCTGATTAACAAGTCCGTTAGAGAGCTCCAAAGCGTTTTGGTTCATTTACTGTTAAAAACCTTTAAAGAACATGTTCGAGCTTGTTAAACAACGCGAGCTCGAACATGTTCTTTCACAAATTCCAGGTAGTGATTCACCGAACTGCGTTAAACACAATCATAAACTTTTTGATCAGACCGCGCAAAGCGTGTTCGTGTCTCTTATAGAGAGAATGAATGATAGGCTCCTAACAGCCGACATGAAAATGATTTCCCAATAAAACTTTCCAGTCGATTTAATTCTCCACCGATTTAATTCCAAAATCATAGATGTATATCTTCTGTGTATCTGGAGGAGCTACTATCGAAATTTGAGAAATGTGATGGCCTCCAACGGAATAAGGGGCTGAAAGCAAGCATAACGCCATGAGACATTGTATGCAAATTGGAAATCTTAGGAAGTTTTTCCTTGCCAACTTTGAGCTTCATTTAATACAGGGTTGAGGAAGTCTTTGAAATTTTGATGTCATTGTATGTTCGGATTTTCCACTATTCTTGTATGCTAATTATATGTACTTGCTTCTTATACTCTCAAGTACAAGCTTTCCAAAAACTGGACTATTAGCTTTATTCCTATCGGAGATATGCCTTCTGGAACGAAGCGAGCGTTGTTTGCGAAGATGCACGAGAACAGAATGGTTTACCAGCAGATTGCGCGGGTTCCCCAAACTTCACGGATCAGCGGATTTCCGCTTTGCTTCGTTTCCAGGATATGAACAGCACCCAGGACTGTTGTAGAAGTGATAGAATGGCTACTGCGGACACTTACAAAAATCTAAAAATCGTTCGCTAGCTCCTTTATCGCAATCCTCGGTAGAGCTTGATTGAGCTGGCTTCAGAGCTGTCCATGTCTAGCAGGACAGGCTCCAACACCGTGGAACAGGACGTTGTGATGAAGCTTCAGGAAGCCAAAAATTCATGCTTCTTGGAAAAACATGAAAAGATGCAGATGCCGTGCCGCGCAGAGATGCCGTCGACTGCTTGCACGCCTCGACAAGACGTAACCGAACGATACTCTTTTTTACGTCAGAATTTTCACCATGAAGCAGGTTTTTGATGCCAAAACAACGGAATCATCACCTAATCGCACTAAGAAGCCAATAGGAAAATTGACTCGCAGAAGGAAATCTTCATTCGGCTTCTGCGACGATTTTTGCGGCGATCGCTTCCGACAGCAAGATGCTGCCGATTTTTGTGTCTCAGGGCATCAAGGTGAACACTGCTACGCGTGCGGGTGGCATCTTGAAGAAGGAATTGTTGGCCTGGACCAATAAAACATTTTGCCGGAAGCGATTGTACACAGCGCGCTAGCGCATTTGCGCACAAAGCGAAGGTTGTTCAAGCATGGCCCCAAAGCAACGTTAAGGGCTGGCTCTTAAGGAATAACCTCCGTATTTGCCGGATCTGAATGCTCGACTACAGCGTGTGGCTGTTTTTAGGCCAAAGCCTGAGCTCACTCACTCGAGATTATGGAGTCTCTGCGATGTGCTCTATAGAATGCGTGGGAAAGAGTCGAGTGGAGCACCACCGTAACACCATGGACAGCGTTCCCAGGCGTTTCCGAGCTTGCGTTCGCGTCCAAGGAAGAATATTCGAATTGTGAAGTCTCTGATATAGCAGACAGTTGATAATCACTATTTATTGATTTCATATAATCATCTTGCCCATCTTCATCATTGCGTTAAAAATATCGTGTTCAAAGACGTTCCCCCAATCCTGTAGTTTTTAAAATGAGCACGTTTCTTTTGTCTCGTTAGATAACGGCGAAATTGCGAAACAGCATTAGTGATATCCATAACTACGCAAATATAATATACGACGAATACCACACTATGCAACGGCTTCTGGCAATTCAACTTTCCTTAAGTTTGCCAGTGGACGGTCAAAGAACACTTACTCCTGTCTTTGTCTTCACAGCAGAATCCGTACTCATTTGCCATTACGCAGGTGGATCCTTTTGGACATTTGCTCCATTTGTACTGCTCGTTGCACATACCCGTTTTTGTTCCATTGCCGGGACAGCGAAAATATGCAGCTGCAATTGGCTAATTAAATATGCGGTTATTAAGGGAGTTTCTGGGTATTTGCGCAAACTTCTTCAAAACTGCTACATCAAGCAAGTTGATCCTTTTGAAGGCCGCAAACTTTGCTGCAAAGACATTATTGTCTACAGGGCATTTATTTTATGGGACCTCAGCACTTCAATTCGGGCCATTAGAATGCGCAGTCAGGAAAAAAGGTCGACTTAAAAACCAGCCTGTTAGTGCAGAAGTTTTTCAAGCATGAAGAGAGCTAATTCGATAGTTATGTACAAGTCTGTGAGGGCTGTTGGTTTATGTCACATCTTTGATCACCGCACGCAACATTTTTTTTCAGAAATTTGGAAAATGGGCCTTGATGCGTCCTAAAATGCATCTTTCGAGTAAATGAATTCGAAGTCTTTCCTTATGCGCGGTATGTTCATTGCCAAATAATTGCAGCAGGAAGAATCCTGATTTTCATCGTTGCACGAACTTCCTTTTTTAATGTGTAGATCAATATGCCTTATAATGGATAAAACTGAATGCGATCTTGAGAAGCTTAGGCTTTCTTCTACAGAAGCGTACAATATATTTGTCGTTAAGATTCAACCAATGAGTCTGAAATTGAAACTTCCAAAACTGCCGGGAGCTTTTCTTAATAACCTAAGAGTAGGTGATCGAAGCTTTTGCGAGGGGTAGAAACAAATTCCTTACCAACCCTTTGAACTGGTGAAGTGAATCTTTGATAATCGGATATGAATAGCTTCATTTCCGATTATTAAAGATTCAATTCTTTGTTATCAAACACCAAATTTAACTGTAAACAGGAAATGTCTCCGCTATGCCATCCGAGGCAAGGTAGAAGAAAAATGCAAGAAGAGCTTTCGATTGAATTACTCAAGCTTTAAAGGACTCAGAGACTCATTGATAGAGACCCACGCAAAGGTTAAAACCAAGATTTGGTATTTTTATTATCCTAGAGATAGGATCTCTCTCCAGATCCTACAGAGCTCCCACTAAGTTAGTCACAATGTGGACATATAGCAGTATACGTAATTACGCCTGCTGAAATCTGTCCAATCTAATCAATCAATGAAATTATACATGCGGAATGTGCCATTTCGATCACCTAGGGCACATGGAGCAGTGATAATGGTTGTACTTCTGAGATTTTGCGATACACAAATGTATGTGCAAGACAGATTTGCCTCTCACTTAACCGTTATATTAGGTTGAACCGAAAGTTCGTTCGCACCATTTTCAAAAAATCATAACTTCTTTCAATCACAACGATTTTGCGCATAACAAATTTTATCAGAAAGCGTAAGGCATGCAGTTTACAAAAGCCCCCTGAGGAGCCCAATATGCTCAGGTTGTAGAGATAAAAATAAAAGAACGAGATCATCCAAAATCGGAATTTTTGAGCAAAAATTCAAAAAATCTAGAAAGTGTGTGATAAAATCCAGAACAGCCATCATCTTAAGTTTTCTTATATTTTATTACTAAGTGAGTCAAGTTTGTGCTGATCGAGCTCTTCTTTCAAAAGTTATGATTTTTTGGAATAAAGTGCCGAAAAATTAATTTCTTAAGAATTCTTAGGGAATTGATTTTTTGGCTTTTTTTATTCAAAAGATCATAAATTTTGAAAGAAGAGCTCGATCAGCACAAACGTGACTCATTTAGTGATAAAATATAAGAAAACCTAAGACGATGGTTGTTCTGGATTTTGTCGCACAGTTTCTAGATTTTTAAAAATTTTTGCTTAAAAATTCCGAATTTTCGATGATCTCGTTCTTTCATTTTTATCTCTGTAAACTGAGCATGTTGAAAACTCGACGGAAGACTTTTGGAAACTACATGCTTTACGCTTTGTAATAAAATTTGAAATGCGCAAAATTGTTATGACAGAAAGAGGTTATGATTTCTTGAAGATGGTGCGAACGAACTTTCGGTTCAACCTAATACATTCTATTTAAAAAGGCCACTTCGACTACTTCGACTAAACAACTTTCCTTGCAAGCACGAGTTTTCATCTTTCGAGCCGAGATCCAATTCCTGAGATAAAGACAAAGCTTTTGAATTTCTTCCAACTTTGCTTGAATCGCAATCTTTGAAAACACCTAATGGTGCTGATTCATTTCATGATTGAAATCTTCACTGAAATACAATCCGATGGTTCAACCTTGAACCTAGCCCCAACGATCAAGATGCGGTAAGAATGTGCAACAAGTGGAACTCCAATAGTCTGTGTAATATAACTTTTGGCTCCATTTGTTCTCGGCGAAGCCTCAATCTCACTAGTGTTTTGTTTATATAGTAAAAAGCTACTCACGTGGAAGACATAAGTCGGAGCATTCTTTCCAATCTATAAAATTATTGTCATTTCCACCACATCCAGTGTATTTGAACGGAAAGCACTTGTAATGGTTTGCATCGAAATAGTACTGGAATTCTCATTTCCGACTAATTATTGTCACTGAGTAACGTACGTACTCTAATTTTCGGAGTTGTCTTGCAGTTCTGCTTCCCCATTCTGAGCGATTTTATGCAATCGATCATGGAATTTTCCGATTCCACTAAAGTGACGTTAAGATTAAGAAGGTAATCTATAATCAACATACCATGTAATGGGAATAACATTGCTAGGACCAGCAGGTGCCACATTATCTTAGTCTTCCTAAAAAAACGTTCTGAAATATTGGAATGCTGGAAAAGTGCGAAGAAAAAGCTGATTTCTGACAGAACAACGATTCTTCCCATTTTGGTTGTTTTGCTGGCTCACCTAAGGTTTTGAGTTCTGGCTTTATTATGGAACGCACGATATGAGTATCTTGGCAACCTCCAAGAAGCGGAGCCTAATTCTCTAACTAAATACGTCTTAAGAAAATCTTAGTGATATGGTAACGTTCTGCAACATCGTCTGTATCGCTCCATGCGAAAAAACAAAAAATGTAGCTCGCTGAGTTTGCGGCACGCGCAGATAGATTTTTACGGGATCATCTCGGGACTTTGTTATATTTCAGTAAGTAAGGGGCTAAAAAAAGCTTTTGAGTGGCCGGACTTGTTATCAATCGAGTGGGTTTTATAAGATTGTAGTTGATGGCTATACGGCGTTGAATCCATTTAACACATCAAGCAAAAGAGAGGGCCCGATGCTGAAAAGGGGAAAAATGCATAAGAGATTCTCTTCTCAAAACCACAAGCATTTTTCTCCATATTAGCATCTCAGTTAGCAAGCAGGATGTAATCAACTTTCATAAATGGACCCAACGTCGGCTTTCGCCTTCATCGATTTCTTCACAGCTGAATATCGAATTTATTTATGAAACGTTCTCTCAGACGCCAACATCTAAGTATAATGCCTTTTGGGATTATATTATCATTTCATCATCTGTTCCCAGCCATTTTGATTTCAATGCAGATGTACCATCTCAAATTTAGATATAGTAGAAGCATTGTAGACATTCAATTGCTGGTAAACTTATCAACCCTCCACCGATAAGACATAAATCAAATGCTTGAAACTAATTGTTTGGAACATAAATCCTAATATCAATTTTACATATATGAGTCATTTTAACTATCGCCATCCTTCCTTATTGGGATGGCATAGAAAACAATATTCCGTCTAAGGATAGGAAATCAAACGGAGGTCTCAAGTCATAATATTACAATTATAAACATTATTATCTTTTACTATTTCTTTACAAACCCTGCTATCAAAAACCGCCAAGCTTGGCAGCAATCAGAACTCTGCACGAGGCTGACACCTAATAGTTTACAAAGAAAACTCCTTTTGAGTTTGCGAAAAACATGTGTCTTTTTTCAAGCAGGTAGAGTAGGTCAAGAGAATTACCTGACTCTTACAAGGAAAGGATACTTAGTCGAAAGCACCAATCCAGATGAGACATATATCATCTTAAAGCGCTTGAAACGCGGATTCCAAATTTGCAGTTTCTAGCTGCGGAGCGGTTTTGAAGAAGGAGTTATGAAGGGCGTTCTCCCCTGGGGTTTAGGCGCCCTCCAGCGGTCTCTCCTTATCTGTAAGCACTGTAGAGGAGTATCAGCTGATGGCAACCGACATAATGGTAAGTAGCTTGAATGAACATTACAGTAAAGATTGTAATACTCATATTACTTTGATTTTTTTGACACTTCTAACTTCGATTAGTATCAATATCATCAGAAGTTTCATGCTTTAGGGCTCTGAAGCCATTTAGAAGCTCAAATTTACAAAAGTGGATTAAAACCTTAACACTCTTCTTATCTAGCAAGTCACTTACCACTAGGTCAGTTGCCACCAGTTAGTGCTCCTCTACAGTGTTCATAGGCGGGGGAGACCAGGTGGAGGGCGCTTCAACCCCAGAGGAAAACCCCTCATAACTACCTCTGCAAAACCGCTCCGCAGCTAGAAACTGCAGATTTGGAATCAGCGTTTCAAGCGCTTTAAGATGATATATGTCTCATCTGAATTGGTGCTTTCGACTAAGTATCCTCTCCTTGTTAGATCCCGTGCGAGAAAAGATGTGGATTTTCATATGAGGGCTTTTCTGGTTAGAGAGACTTAGCAATGCTTCAAGGTGGATAAAAGGATAAAAGTTTTGCTACATCATTTAATGTTCGCGAAGCCACGCTTTTGACTGCGCTTAATCCAAACAAGCTGTACATCATCGCACTTTCAAGCGCTGTTTTTGAGTATTAATTTTAATTTTTTTATTAAGTTTTGATTATTATTGTTAGGCGACCATCTGAAAGCAGTTATGAGTGTTCGTATCTGCCAAGTGTTCTGTGACATGTGCCTCACGAAAGACGTTTAAAAAACACTCACTTAGGTTTCTAGTAAATGTGCTTCCTCCCTTTACATAATACCATAGATACTGAAATTGCGCTCAGGCTGCCTTAACACATTGAGTGAACAATTTGACAAAATTTCCACTAGCATTTCTCCCGTATTTGGCGCCATATGTGCGTATGCACGAAATCACATTCAAATCACAAAATCAAAATTATGTAGGAGTTTTTATATGCTTATTCATGGAGTGTGCAAAGTTTTCAGAATTAAATGTATTAGGTCGGTGCAAAAAGTTCTTCCCGTCTTTTGAGCCAACCCTCAAGTTGTAGAGCAAAGATTAACAGGTAATTCAAGCAGTATTCAATGCAGAGTTTATTCCTCATCACAGCAGACATTTTGCTATGAATTTTCAGGATTTTCGTTCGAGATTTTCGCAAATGCTCCAGTACCTTTCTGATGAGGCGAAGCTTTTGCAAACTAATGCAATTGTTTGCATTTCTCCCGCGTTTTTAGACTTACTGCAATACATTTGAATGTCCAAATGTAGTATTTGGCCCATTTCATCCTCGTGAAGATTGAAATGTAAGTTTGGGTATCATTTAATGTAAATTTTTTCCTTTTTTAATAGCTGCCTTTTCTTAGCCTGCGACTTTTGCAGACAAAATCGCCGCTGGAGCGATGCTCGCTCATTTACATTGTAAAGTTAGTGATAGTGATAATCGAGTTTTCAAACAGCGATATTTGAAACAATCTGCAGTGCTTGTTGTTTTATATGTTACACGATTTTCAGAACTTATGACTCCTGTAAATCCATTCAGCAAAACTCTAAAAAGGAACTTGGATTAATGCGACGAATGCATCAGTTTGCAAAAGGTTTGCACCAGCTGGTGGCTGCACAACATCTGTGAAAGTTTTGAATAAAAATTCCGAAAATTAGCAAAGTTTATGGTAAAAATGAAGTGGTAAAATTCGGCGACCATCTCATCGCCCGTTGAAAGAGTCGTTAGAAAACATGTCTGGTGGAAAGAAGAAGAAATTTTGCATTAAATACTGCTCAAAACACTTGTTATGGGGTTTTTTCTAGAGAACGGGATTGACTTCTGCACCGACCTAATATCAAGGTTCTTATCGGGAAATACAATGAACATTTTTGCATCAATCTCCCCTCTACTAAATCATGCAGTGACTTTTGCCTTCTCAGAGAAACATAATCTGCATGTTTCACAATTAAAAAAATACCTAAGTTTGCTTCTAAACTCCTGAACAACTACCGTTATGCCCTGTGTTCTATATGGCAATCACGCCACCGGTATTATTAATCATAGAAGGTTACCTTGCAAGGGAATGGTCGGAAATCGAAGTGGCCAATCCAAACAAGCTGCATCCAGATGCGCCATAAAACGCTGAGTTCGAGCCTATATTCCATATCATTTTGCTAAGGAATCGTGCACCAAAGCGTGAATTCGGCAGTACAGATCTATGTTCATATCCCTGGATCAAAATCTGCAGCTGGGTTGGTCCATATTCCCGAAGCCTAAAGGTGAGCTGAAAGCGCAACAATGCGCTCAATTTCGCAATTTTTATGTACGATTTTTTTGAATAAATTTGCTCATAACTTCATCCACAAAGGGCTAAGCAGATATGGATTACAGTTCGAATTCAGCGCTGAATGTTGCATCGAATGGTAGGCAGCTTGCTGATTGGCCACTTATGACTATTGCCTTGTTAGCTTTTCGTTTTGACTTAAACTGATCTGCATATGTGCGTATGCACGAAGATGGCACATGTTAAACATTATATGAGATTTGCGTTTTAAGGCGAGTAAGAGTTGCACAGTTTGTTTCGTCGGTCGTCGAAAAAAATGATTAAGCTTTTCTATACCAACAAATTGCATAATTTTTGTAACCATAACCAAAGAAAAGTGAGTGTTGCTAAAATCTCACTTCCACATTGTTGTGGATTTATAATAGTTGGCCCCACATTACCATTTCCGTATCTGGCATCAAAATCTACCGTCAGTGCTACTGTGCTGCAAAGGTTTTTGTTTCCAGTGTAGTGCACTTACGCATGTTTGCTCCAGCGCAACTTTTGTACTCTTTTCTAGGTAACATTGAGCAAGATAATAAATTTTTCTAATCAATGACGGCAAAGTCTAGCGGTTTTGTAGACCCATCTCATAGGTAAGCGTATAGGGGAATATAAGATCTGCAGAATTTCGCTTAATGCTCGAAGACTACGTTGTCGTTCTCTTCGGATTAGTTCACACTTTGCCGTGTTCTGACCCTGGTGCTATGCTATACTCATCGTGACTTATTCTGCTCAATCATTACCATTTTCAAGCTCTTGATGCAAAACATGAATGAAGTCATCTTTCATTTCACACATGTAAGGGACTTTGTAGAAATTTATTCTCGTTTCCAGAAATCCCAGTTGCCAGAGTGAAAAGCGTTTTGACAACAATAAGCGAAGAAGTTTCCATGATTCAGGTTTTGGTGAAGTGCTTGTTGTTCCTTGTAGTTGAATTAACCGTAGCCACTGTAAGTCCGCGACATCAAGCTGCTTTCAAATGAGTTATATTTGTCAAAACCCGAAAAAGTTCTAATATTTGAACTCCCATAACTCCTGACTCCTTTTAGGTAATCGTTTGGCAGATAATAAACATATAATTGGAATCAGCGTTTTGAGACGAGTCTAATGATTTACACCTTGTCGGGAATGGATGGGTTAAGTTCTGACCATTTCCTCATCAGTAATCGAAAAGTTTTATCAGTTTCAAAAACGTAACCAATCATTTTTTTCGGCAAACTTGGAAGATCTACCCACCCGTCGTTGGGTGCTTCCGATTTTCATTCATCACGGGTAGAATTCGTTTGAGCGGTAAAGAATAGCACGATCTCAATTAGGCAGATTGATTTATACCGTTAATGATCTCCCAGATATCCTCATCCTTACGATCATCATGCTACTGTCAAGTACTTTTTGCACGACTAATTACACGCATGTTCAAACTAAACATTTCTAAGAACTAGGAAAAATAGAAAGTAATAGAGATGACACATTTTTGGAATGCTAGCTTATGAATAGCAGTAAGCGTAGTGCATTGATTTCCATGCCATTACTGCTGCAAAATTCAGATTTGCTGCTAAATGTAAAACACGAAGTGATTTTGTGCAACGACTCAATGTTCATCAGAATGATTGTCATTCAATAGTAAAGTTGGCAAGTAGCAATTGGATATCGAATTCTTGATGGCTTTCATGACTTGCAGCAATAAGAGAAGAAATTCCCATATCGGCACCGGCTTCCCTTGGGACAGAAGTTATAGCTGCACTTCTTGCCGAGCACTGGAAATGCCTACAAAAAATTTGTTGAGAGGCTTTCAAACAATGTTGGAAAGATTAGCAGAGAGTCTCTGTTTCTTTCCAGGAAACCAAATCCAGCGCACAGATAATCGGTCACTACATTACCTGAGCTAGAATGAAAAATATTGGAAGCACCTAAAGTATATACGGAATGCTGATTGCAAAACTTTGAAGCTGATGATATATGAAAAAATTTCCTAGCAGTGGAAAATTGAATGACGGCGATTGAAACATTGTTTTAAGGAATTTGAGGTAAGATTCAGACGTGTTTCTTCGTCAAAAAAAACCTTGCAAAAGCCATATATGGCAAGCTACTCACTTGTCCATTAATCACTTGTTGTAACAACTTCTTATTCCCACAGCTCGGATTTAAGTCGGCTTGAAGCTTTTCTGGAAGATATAGAATCAATGGGTAGATAAGAAATGCAAAACTCATAGAAAAAGCAAGGTTGAAGTAAATTCTGAATAAGCTGTTCATAAACAATCAGCTTTGGATTGACTGCTTTACGGTGGAAGACGATGTCTAGTGAAGAATTGAAAATATATCAATGTTTTTGCTTCTTAGTAGAATGCGTCACTCTCATTTAACGAGCACATCTGTTCATACGCTTACCCTCGTTTTGCTGATCGCAGCATATTCCAGATTTCCCATCGAACAAACAGACTGTGCCACTCGGACACAATCCTCTTTTATCGCAGGTTCCCTTGGGTTTCGCATTGGCTGCACATGAAATTTTCAGCTGATCTGCTGAAAATGAACAAAAGTAAAATCTGCTTGGGCAGGGAGATTCACTTGAAAGTTTATACTCGAGTCATAATGATTTTCTCTTCGAAAAATTGAAACATGCTGTTTGTCAGTAAGGTTTGTAATCTTTTTCGCAGGATTCAAGAGAAGTATTGTAACTTTCAACTTAGGTAAGGTGAAAATTGGACTGGCGGGAGTCCGCTTCGCAAGAGTCGCGCCGTTTCGCAGTCTGCGTCTCTTCATCCAATCTATCTCGTTGAGCCAGAAGTGGTGCGGACGCGCTGCTCACTTGAAATTTTCGCCTACTCAAGGTTGTAAAAGAAGCTGAACGAAGCTTCCAAGTTTCCTCTTTCCTCAACCTCGGCATAGTTAGTAATGTGATTAGTATGTTAGTAAGCCGTTGCGAGGTTAGTACGATTTATTAGTGGCGGCCTGACATTTCGACTTTGTCGTCTTCTTCAGAGGCCTAAAGTGGTAAGAGATTGAAGATTTATACTCCACCAGAAACCTCCCTCATACCGGCTAGCCCCGATATCACCCCAGGACGCCAGAAAAATCGAATAGCGTGAAGGATGAACTCACCTCTTCCACCGTCGCACGCAGATCTTGGTGCGGCCGTCCTTCGATACCACTCAGTACTAATAAGGAATGTTTGCATTCCATTATTGGGTGTTATGATTACTCAAACAATCACAGGCTCTCAGCCGGAAGCCACAAAGCCACCGCGAAAACCCACTAAAAGCGCGGTGGCTTTGTGGCTGCCGGCTGAGAGCCTGTGATTGTCTGAGTAATCATAACACGCGGGAAGCGACAGTGAGGCGATGAGACCACCGCGCTTTTGGTGGGTTTTCGCGGTGGCTTTGTGGCTGCCGGCTGAGAGCCTGTGATTGTCTGAGTAGTGGCCTTCTTCAAATCGCATAGCGGTAGAAAAGGCATAAAGTCATTTGTGATTGACAAGCATTCACGGCTGTTCATGAGTGGGTTTCTAGCAGAAATCCAGAGTGCGTCGAGGGCTTTTCTAGCAGAAATATCACCTTCGCGTGCCAGTATCAAACTCTGATTCTGAAATCTCCACCCTCGTGACATTCAAATCTATGTTTACCGAGAGGAGTAGTAAGACTTTCCCGCTTCATACTGGCTAGGTGTTCTTTCATTCTTATTCCGAGTGGTCTACCAATCTCACCAATGTAAGTGGCACTGCAGTTTGTATATTCCAGTTTATAAATCACGCCGATTTTATTGCAGTCACCAACTTTACCAAACGGACAAACTACGCGGTTTAGAACAATGCAGTAGTTGTCGTAAAGCCTGTTACGTAGCCGCTTCTTGATGCTGTGGTCTACCTCGCCCTTTTGGGTACGTGTAGCCATTCGTTC
Source organism: Cylicocyclus nassatus (assembly GCA_958299035.1). NCBI lineage: Eukaryota > Metazoa > Nematoda > Chromadorea > Rhabditida > Strongylidae > Cylicocyclus > Cylicocyclus nassatus. The sequence goes on from CATQJL010000001.1 coordinate 105,550,127, forward strand.
GAGCAATGTCCAGCGCCCTTCTTTGCGATTCCCTCCGCTCTTCTTCTCCTGTGCACACTTTCGTAGCTGTCTTAAGCATGTTATAAATAACGGCTCTTTTGATAGAGATCGGATGCGCAGAACGAGCATTGACTAGGATGTTCTTGGAGCTTTTCATACGATACCATTTTACACTTGTCAAACCGATGGACAGTTTGAATTCCACATTCAAGTAGGGAAGCCAGCCGTCTTTTGGTTGTTGCTGTGTGCAGATTATGTATTGTGACTGGTGGTTAAGTAATCGAAAACACTCATCCATTTTGGATTGTGTTGATGTTATGACGCAACAGTCATCTATGTAACGACAATACATAAGAGGACTACGCGACAACACTGGTTCTTCAATCCTACTCATGCAGACCGCGTGTACTGGAATACGCATTAGTAATAAAGCTAAACGCCCTCATGCAAACTTGACTCGCACACAATGGCTTGGTTTCAAGGAAGTACGTGATCTAGTTTCGAAAGGCAGTACGCATATCGGTAAGCGACAAAGATGGCGATGTCAGCAATTGCGACTTTGTAGGTTTTGGAGCGTAGTGTTGTTCTACCAGATAATGAAAAAATTAGGTCGATTTGAGCAGTGGCTGCCGAGAGCGAGAATTTCAAAAAATTAAGCGATTTTAGGTTACTTAGTGACAGCTGATGTTTAGACTCCTATAAATCTGGAATGTGAAGATGTGCAATGTTGCGACTTCATAAGTTTTGTAGAATAGGAATTTCTTTATCGGACTATGCCGTACCGATCCATTGAAATACCGCCGAAATTCAGGCTTAAAAAAACAGGTAAAAAGCCGCTTTTTGGAATTCAACAGCTCATAACTTCTTCAGAATTGCATAAGCATGTTGCGACTTCATAGGTTAGATTCTTCTCTTCAACAGCTTTCAGAAGATGTATAATATGTGGGGGGGGGGGGGTCAATGATTTTTGCGGCTCTAACCCAGGGTGCAGACTTTTCACCCCAAAGTCTCCACCTCGCCCATGTTAATGTATTGGCTGGAGACCGCCGGTGAAGACTTTTGGGTGAAAAGTTTCCACTCCTATGCCGTGAGAAGCGCGAATAATGAGATCAAATCAGGGGTCACTAGTTAAGTATAAAAGTAAGACAGTACAGCTTTTGACATACATAAGTGGTCTGCACCCAAAAAATTATCATCGGCTAAGGTGAGCAGTAGCTTATCTTGCTTTTGGTTGAGGCGTTGTTTTTCCTAGAGGGTTGTGCTCTTTTCTGTAATAGGCGAGGTGTCTGATCGGATAGTTTACTTATGTGTCTTCGATTTTTCAGACCTGAAGAAGGCGAATTTGCCCGACACTTATTCTGTATTCAGTGCTATTAAGATATGTACCAATCTTGGACTACATTCAAACAACTAACGAGAAGTGAGAATGGATTATTGCTATTGCAGCTGTCTCTTACTGTATGTTAGACACCAGAGAGGAAGGAACTTACCTGTCATGCAAGTAGTGTAGCATTTTTGTGCATCCTGAAAGTTGTTGCCGTTTCCTCCACAGCCAGTGTAACCAAAGGGAAGACAATTACGAGTTTCTGGGTCGAAATGATACTAAAATCTCACAAGCAATTATACAAAGGTTCAAAGTGACATCCTTACTCTGGTTTGAGGAGGTCCTTTGCATTTCTTCCCCAGATCGACTGGCAGTTTACAATTCGCAGGAAGAGCTAAATTAAGAGAAAATCATAACGATTTGAGTAAATATTAACCACCATTAAATAGACAAAGCTGCGAATTTATGCACATACCGTACAACGGTGAAATAAAGGTAAGAAGCAACAAAAGCCACATCTGTTTTTGGTCTTGAACCCTAAATCAATAGATAGATTTTACATAATCATTTGCACCCAAATGATGAACTGGAAAGATGCTTAAAAGGACTTGATATGCTCTCACGTTCTCATTCTTTCATTCTACCTTTTCCGCAGTCTAGAGTTTGTCTTAGCGTTTTTAGCCACATATATGTAGCAGGTTAATTTAGCATGTTTGTGTTTTTGCGGTCGGAAACGGCTGACGTTCATTGATTTTAGTGAGGTAAAACAATCTTTGATTTACGGACAAAACTCCGCAAACAAGACCAAACTGCTCGCTTCAAGCAGCAAGTGGCCGGGAAGCCACCAACAAAATATGCATGGCAAGCTAACAAATTCCCTTTGTCTCGATCGGTAGATTCTTAAGTATTCCATTAGGTCGCAACATACGACGACGATGGTCTTTTAGCCAAATTGAAACCAAAAGCAAAAGCCGAATATATATGCACAAGGCTTTGTATTCCATAATTAATCGTCGCCCATAGCAGTGTTGCAAGAAACAGGAGTGGGAGTTTCATCATTATCATTCTAAAGTGTGTGGAAAACTTCATGCATAACATGACTAATAAGATATATACAGTAAATGCAAACGAACCGAAAAATCATACAGCATCCTAATAATAAGCGATCAAAAAATCATGAATGACGAAGAGATGACAGAAGTACATAAGTGCTTTTAGAAAGGCGTTGTACAACGGCTTCACTGGTGTATGGTACTTACAGGACGGGTCGGGGGTTAGGGTGCCTTCATACTGCGCCGGCAGCCGCCGCTGGCAGCCCGCAGCAGCCCGCAGCAGCCTCCAGCAGCCCGCAGCAGCCGCCAGCAGCCCGCAGCAGCCGCCAGCAGCACGTAGCAGCCCGTAGCCGCCGCTGGCCGCTTTCGATCCGGAGCGAAAAAGCACCAGGATCTTACTACTTTGAGTGCTGTCACCTACGCCTTTCATCTTCTATGCTTTTTCTTCTGTTGCCGCGAATGCGAGCTTGATTTCACACATTACATGTGATCCACTGTTCTGTTGCCGCACTTTGCATCCTCCTTGGTCCCTAAATTTCACTTTTGCAATCTGTCTTGTCTATAACGATCGTGAGTGATTGTCAAAGTCAGAAGAACCCACCCCGCGAATCAATTCGGCAAACTTGCGAAATAGTAGAATGCTTAGATATGCATCGATATCTAACAAGAAGATTGAAGCAATAGCATACTCATAAAGTAAACGAATTGCACACCTGCAGAAAATGGACGCATCCAACGTTAGAGGGAATCACAAAGGAAAGAAGCTTCTGCATACTATGATTCAAAGGATGAGCATACGGCGTCAAGGTAATAAATGATACAAATAATGACACATAATGACACAAATATGATATGTGGATCGAACTACACACTGGTGGCAACAGAAGGAAAAACGTGGAAAACGAAAAGAGTAGGCAGGAGCACTAAGATTTTCAAGTACTGATAATTTCGCGTTCCTTTAACAAAAGCGGCCAGCGGCGGCTACAGGCTGCTGGCGGCTGCTGCGGGCTGCTGGCGGCTGCTGCGGGCTGCTGACGGCTGCTGGCGGCTGCTACGGGCTGCTGGCGGCTGCTACGGGCTGCTAGCGGCGGCTGCCGGCGCGGTATGAAGGCACCCTTATTGCGGTCCCAGGATCAGTTAAGCGGACAGCTCGCTGCATTGATGATCGGTGGCAGGGCAAGCATTCACGAAAATATCCCAATGCAGTTGTTCAAGATAGACTCGAAAAAGTTTTTTGTGTCGTAAAACGATTCACCATATACAGAGGAATTACTTCACGATACACAAGTAATTATGAGCTGAATTCTTGTTTTGTGGTTATGTTTATTTTAAAAAGAGCGCTTTGCGCGTCATTTTTCCAGCTTCACGAAAGATGATAACCGAGATAAATTCGAGAAACGTCGAGCACGGCTGCTTCATCAATCTTGTTACTTTTGCATAATTTGCATTTTCTTTCGTATCTTCCTGTAACATCTATCATTAAGGTAAATAAGCTTGTGTTACGGTAGACTCATATTTTCTGACTTGGATTTCGAACAGTTTTTGTACTCTTTTTCTTCCAATTTCAAAAACTATTATACAAAACAAGTACAAAAGACAAGTATGAAAATCTATTGAGTAGAAAAGGATAAACAAGTATTGTAGCAGTTATGTTTACCACATATGTCCTTTTTATCAGTTATTCCTCTGTATCATTTGGTAATACTACTTATTTGCATTTGTTAGGTAGTTTTAGTATCATGTTATTTTGTTCTATGTTATCTTGTAGGTTTTCTTTTATAGTTTTTTAAATAAACGGTTTAATTACCAAAATTTGAGGTGCGCTTCAACACGAATAAGCCCGCGTGGCAGTTCATCAACTGTAGTGGTCTCTTGGTATTCCAGGGTTGTTCTAAATATATCTCGTTACCTCAACACAGATATGTCCGTTCTCAAAAGTTTATCTAACTCTTTCCCTTGAAGAAACTTTTACTCATTCTCCTCTTGTCCTTGTCACTATCCTTCATGACCCCCACTTCTTTAGTACTTCCTTCTGTACCTAAAAAACTGCAGCATTGGGTTGGCGAGGCTTACGAGTATAAGCCTTCTTGGAGGAACAGATGTTGATAGAACTTTCCCTACTTAGCAACTCTCGATCGCAACCAACTAAGTTTCAACAAGGATCCCAGTGTTCTTAAATAGAAGTTAGAAAGTCATTTGATAAGCGGTACAATGTTAAATGGTAAAGATTCAAAATCAGGCTGTTGGGGCTCAAACCCAGAATCATCAAAATCAGAATGAGAATGTTCAGAATATGCACCATTTTCAAAGTCTCAGACTGGGTTGGACACCATCTAAATGTATATGGATGTATCTATATCCGACGCCCATTATTCTCATTATATTCTGAAATAAGTCGGCAAAAAATTTGTTTGTTAAACTGGTGTGTAAACAGCGCTAGTAGTCGAAATGATGCCTATTGTTTTATTACTTCTTCCATACAAAAAATATCTGCATGGTCGAAGAAATGAGGTCTCTCTGTGAACATGATGAAAGGAAATTGATGCAAGTTTTTGTTCTCGTTAATAATGAGCTGGATCTTTGTGCTATCATTTAAGGCTTGGGAATTTTTGTAGATGATCAACTCCGGTTTATTTTCAAGTAGAGTTAATCTTTGAAAAAGCACTCTCAATCCTACTCTTAAGTTATCAAAGCATTTACTGCAACGATTTAAGACTCCTAACAAAATTGTACAAAGACTATAAAAACTTATGTCTTGCCGGAGTATGCTTCTTCAGTCTAGAGCCCGTTCTCTAAGAAGAACAGTGATTAGCTAGAGAAATGCAAAAATCTTTACGAGAGTAGTACTTTTTGCACATGTTTCATTCCGGATACCTTCTACCTCCTTACAAACTAAGGCAATCTATTTTGGGACTGCGTAGCTTAAAATACAGACAAGTGTGCATTAACCTTATTTTTTGCTTCGCCTACTCCATCTGGAAGCTAGATTCGCTTTGAGCGGCTACTGAATCTTTAGACTTTCTGATGATTGCAGTAGAGGCTTTTCCATTATTTACCGTAAACTAGGCGCCAGAACTCTCCATAGCTTTTAACTTATTTTCGTACGGGACGGTGGTTGAGTCTTTTACCAATGAATTTGAGATTTCTTGTATGAACTTTACTGAATTTCGCAGAAAGCTGAAGAAAATAGACGTTCTACTTCTACAAAGTCTCGTTCATCTGTGCTTGATTTCGGTTACATCTGTTTAGCAGTGGCGGACCCAGGGGAAGGGCCTTCCCGAGAATGGGTGGCGAAATCTTTGAAATTTACTTACATAGGTTGCAAAAATGTGCAGGTGACTTGTTTACTCTTGTAAATAATTAAAATAAATTTTAAAATTTTTTAAAAATTCAGATTAGCCTAGTAAAAAAATTTTTTTCGGAAGCATGGCTGCCTCCAGGCCTCCTTTTTCAAGATTTCAGTGGTTATGGACCTGCAAAATTTCTAAGAAACACCCCAAAAAAATTTCCGGAGGGCGTGGCTACCTCCACGCAACTTCATTTGGTGAAATTTTGCCGCTTCCCCTTCCTCCCTCCGGTCCGAAATCCTGGGACCGCCCCTGCTGTTTAGGTATTCTGGTGACTTCGCAGCGTAGCCGGCTGAAGGTTATCAATGGTTGGTCAGCACCTTGCCTTGAGGCACCCCCTGACCGTTCGTCCGGGATCCCTGAGAATTCCTACGTACTGACTTGAGTTGGTCAGCCGTTCCGGTGAGTGCCATCATTTCACTGCGTCCGAAATTGGCAAAAGATCGGCGGGACACTCTCTCACCTTCCAGCAAAGGAGAACAACTAGGTCAGCCCAGCAAGGAGATGGTTTCGATCAAAATTTGCTCACTAACTATTGTTTTTTCCTTATCAATCTTGGCGCACTTGTATGTATATCAACAAATGAATAAGCAAATATTTCTCCTTAATTTATGAATCAGGTCTCGTTTTTCAATCACATTTCTTTCTAAAAGGCGTTGTATCACTTCGTTCTTTTGTCAGTCGAAGAGTCAACTTGTCAGAACTGCGCTATAACACTTTCGCTACCAGTACTCCTAACTTTGAACAAAGCTTTCGTTTGCTTCTGAGTCTTCTATGTGTTGTGTTACAAGGCAAAAATCTAATTTTTTGTCCATGAGATAGCATTGAGATTAGCTTCCTCGAAAGAGTTGTTGGGTAGGTTCGCCGGTTTGACACAGGTGCGAGCCGGTTGTTGTTTCCGAGGGAAAAAGCAAATTTTTCGCATAGATTTTGTCCTCGCTCAATGATTTACCTTCAGCAAGACCAAAACTGCTTCTGCACTTTTTTTTGACTTAAAAGGCACTATTCGCGCAAGGTTGAGGTACATCCAGTCACTTCATTTAATCACGTGTGTATTTTCACACTGTCCATCTTTGGCGCTCCCATCTTGAATTCTTGAAGCAAACAACCCTTTGAGTAAGTGTCTTCGATGTGTTCTCCTTGTCAGTGTCTTTCCTTACTAAGTATTAAGCAAAGTGATCTAAGCGATAACAGTCGGTCAGTCTCTTGCGTTTTTACGATTGCAACTCCAGTATATGAACGCCAAAGATGGAAGGTGTGAATGCACACATAATTACATGAAATGATTTGACTGTTGTGGGACTTTAGCTTCATCTGAAAGTGGATTTCTTTGAACACACTCTTGCACAAGTGCAAAATCATAAGGTTGAATAAGAAGAGGGAAATCCGCTTGGGAACTGGGAGACTTTTGCTCTAGGCAGGCCTTGCCCACCTGCGGTTTCGAACTGCAAACTAAAGTGCGTATGCCGCTATAGTCAAGATGATAGGCTCCTACAGCGACTCTGCGTCACAGCGCTAGCGGGAATTGTCCTACTCGATCCAGTTTAAATCGAAGGTTTGCAGAACGCTTGTTCCCGCCGTTTTCGCGAAATCTATGTCGGAGTTTTCCATTCAGCGCAGCGAATAAGCCCAGATAAGCAAAAAAGGTAAGGAATTGTGCTTTTGCTTGAACATTGCCTTCAAACTGCGCAAAAAATTGCTTTGTTGGATATCGCACTCCAACACCATATGTGCTTTGAGCAGCCGGTTGCTTTGGATTTCTGACTAATAGTTTTTGTTATCTGTCCCGATTTAGCTTTAAATCTTCCGTCAGTTGTTCCGTCTTCATCCTTTCCGCTATTCGTCCTTCTTGCGCATAGCTTGATCAAAGCAATTCAATTAGCGCCTTAATCGTTTATTTTTCATTTTGGAGTTCCCTTCCTTCTTCTTTGCATGAAGACTTTGCGAAGCTCTAGGGTTGTAAAAGGGTCAAAGGAGATCTTGAACTTCGAGAAAATCGAAGGGGACCTTGTTTTTAAAATTTTCAAATGTCGTGAGCGGCGATCGATTATATGTATTCCATTGCTATTTCTTTGTTCAAAATGGGGTAGAGAACTATATGTCGCCGAAAAAGGGCGGTCCCCGCGGTCATTTGCGACAAATACGCACCCTTATACATGCGCGGACATGCGTTCCTGCAGGGATCCGCGCGGGACTCTTCCAAATTCGGCGACATATAGTCCTCCACCCTTTGAAATGAGATAAAGATCAATGTGCTAGAAAATCATCTTAATTGCTTTGAATGTATAAACATCATACAAAGCTGACCAATTAAGCAGTTCACGTTATCACTTTTTTCATGCTATAGGTCAGGTAGCTTTCCACAGCTTATCGGTTCCAAGTCATTAAGTGAAGTTTGTTGAAGCGAATCTGAAATTTTCCCAGTAACTCAAAAAACTGAATAGAACGCTACTAAAGTTGAAAATTTCGAAACTTTATTCCACTCTTTCATACATAACAACCCGTTACAGAACGAAAATCTGTGCAACTAAATTTGAAAACAACGTGTCATTTCCATGTTTTAAATGTCATGTATTCTAATCAACAAATTATATACAATCATGTCATAAACAATGGGCGGAGCAAAATATTTACACGTATGATTCTTACGCCCCGCCCACAGTCGGGCTATGAACACAAAGGACATTGAACCCACTAAATTATGCCAACAACACATAAACAACATGCATCTTTGATTGACTGAGCTCCTCTATGGTTTTTTGGTCGCAAATGGGGAAAGGAGGATAGACTGATAGAACTATGCGTAGACAGGCGATTTTCGTCGATCATTGATTTCTTCCGCTGGTGCCGGCTCGCAAATAGATGGATTGTAGTAGAAGAAAGCAAATGTATATTCAACACGGCCCTTTTCGATGGTCATGTCAACGTAGCCTAAAAGATTAGTCATGGCAATCCTGCGATAAGATAAATCAAATAGGAGGAGTGAGAGGAGGGACGAGGAGGTTTATTCAGATCAGCAGTGATATTTTTTTAGGTATCTTATTTAGATCATTGCCGAGACTCGCGTAAGCCGCGATAAAACTGGGTAGGAAGGGTTCGGACGACTAGCCCCAAAAAAATTTTCATAAGGCTACTTTGAATGCTTCCGAAAATTATTTTCTCACTAGTGAAAGCAACTCTTGCATCGTTTTACAGCTCATTTAAGCAGCTTTTAAAAATTGCAATTAATTCACACTTAGATCCTTCACGAGCAAAACAGATTCAGATAAGACTGCAGATAATTATTTTCAAAGATCTCTCCGAAACTTCTGGCTCAGCCGTTTATCAACTCAATTTCGTGTTATTGGAACGCGCAGATGTCGAACAACGCGACACCAATGACGATGTCGCAAACTGTGAGGGAACGACGCTGTCATTGGCTGCGCTGCGTCCTAACACGATTTTCTTGAGTGAAAACAAAATCAAACTGAAAGTTTTCCTAGCGATCTAATCGACGATTTTGGAGCGCCGATTCAGAAGCAAAGTGATGTAGTCCCGGGTATCGCTTACAAAAGGGACCTACTTTCGTAATTATCGGAATCTGGACATCCTTGATCTGTCCGGACACTGCTATAGGGTACCCAAGGATTGTTTTCATTGCAAATTCTAGTTCTCTTTCTTACCTTCTTCCGGCTCCACTTCAAACTCAGTATCAGCCCCGGCTTCAGCAGCCGCTTTTAGTGTTTGTTCCATACCGGCAATCAAGTAACTCCGTGCTCCCACATCACTTTCCCGAAACTGCGCGCAGCAGAAACTTATCTGCAAAACGTTAATGATGCTTTATTGTCCCCAATCTGAATGGAACCCCTACCTGTACAAAAGTGCGAAATGGAGCTGACGCTAGGGAGTATAGAGCATATTGTAAATCCTCGCTTGGACAAGGCAGTGGCGAAACCTAAATCGATTACTATCATAGGATGAATTCCTAGGGTTTTTTAGCCAACTAACACTGATAGATTCCACCATAACATCGACATGTAGCGATAGCTGCTTCAAATTTGGGAGATTCGGAGGATTTGGGCCAAGTAGCCGACCCAGGTAGCCGCCGGGTGTATAAGGGGAACAGTCTAAAATGCGATATAAGTCTTCAGTATCGAATTGAAAACAGTATCAAGGTTATATTGGGTGACTGAAACTCTTATGCGAATACTAAACTAGACTCTACATAAGCTAAACTATCGGTAGCTTATAAAAGTTGAAAATTGCGTCCAAAAATTTCATGCCCTCGTCCAATACCGTACCCAGGAACGTTGATTGGTTGGAGGTACAGTACTTGAGGAGAATTTAGAGTTAGTTTTTGGCCATCAAAAAGTCATGCTGCTAGAGATGCGAATACTGAAGGGCTCCATAAGTTCCTCTACATAATAAGGCTAGGTAAACAATATCCCCGGAGTTTGCTTTTTGCCTTCTGAAAGGCTCCAACAACTCACCGCCAACACTCGTAGCCGAATAGGGATTTCTAAACGCATCCACTTCTTTCATAAGGATCGTGACTTCACTTAGATTACTGGCTAGCCTTAGAAGACGTGGTGCCGATGAAGCCATGAAGAGAAGTGGACGTCGACGTCCTCGCGAGTCAATCAAACGACATTCCGTTGGGTCGTCGCCGAGCTGAAATATTCAAAAAATTCATTGATGCTACAAGATTCCTCTCCTTGCCCTTTCTTCTCTAATCCCCAAAGCTACAATAGGCAAAGAGTTTTTCCTTGCGCAAGATAAGAACTCTTCCGGACGATGCTGTTTACCTAGCGACATCGCGCTATCAACGTAATGGCTTGGGATCAGAGTTAATCGCACTGACCCATGCCAGATTAACACTGTGCGCTCCAGCAAACATTGTGCACTTAGCGATTACCTTAGTTTTTATTGATTACACTTTGAAAATACGAATAGGGAAGGTCCCGGAAAGGTGTATCGCAAAAACTTGACAAATAAAAACTCCCTAAAAATTTCCGCGACTTTTCGCAACAAAATTCATACAGTTATTAAAAATACACTTGTTAGCTAAATCCAGCGATAAGGCACTCATAACTGAATCGAGAAGGTAACGCATTTAATCACGACAAATCTGCTGCAAAAGATCTATGTTTCCAGTTCTTTTAGGATTTTGAGTTCTTTGTATTTAATTATTTTTTTTCACTGTGCAGAGGTGGCCATAAAAAGAATTAGCACAGCAAATTCCTGTAACAGACTGGTATTTTGGCGCCAAACCATACCAAACCATACAAGTCTCTAGAAATTTTCTTCAGCATATCATCTTTCGTTACCTATTTTCTTCCCCTCACAATAACATATTAACCCGGGAAACCAAAAACGCAACGTTTCCCAGATGTTGCACAGGAAACCCTATGGGAAACTATTCACACCTAATTATCGCTCCATATTAGTCTGGTTTCTAAACGTCACACCTGCCTTGGTAGGCTCAAAACTTAGCAATTAGCGTCAGTTTACTACTTAGGGTTATTCTGAGCATTATGCAGTCAGAAGTCGCCATAAGAAAATCATAAAAAAGTTGTCGTTAGCGAAAAATTCGAGAAAAATCAAAGTCAAGTTTTGAATATCAAGGAAAACTCTCTTTTTTGCTCTTTAAGAAAAGATTAGAGTCAAGTTGATTTTAACAGCATTTACTATGTTTCATTATTAATTAGCGCCCATCAAAATTTTCCGATTATTTGTTTATTTTTGGTTATTTTCTGATTATTATTCAATTTCGTGCACGTGATTGTATCTCGAAACTTCTAAAAGGCATCCTTCCGATTTGCGAGATTTTTTCGTATCCATCAAAACTTTTCAAGCCCCTAAGTCCTTGACTATTAAGTATTCATGTATTAATACACAAACCTAGTCACTCCAATCCAAACACTATGAATATTCATTGACACCGACAACTCTGTGCGCGCTCGAGAGCATCGATGCGAAGCTAATTTGCTCGTTCATGCACCAAATCATAGGCGATAATTGTGATAATTGCACCCCTAGCGAGTTGTGTGTGTGTATATCGCCACTGGGGCAAAACATCACAAGAAAAAATTGCGTTACCGTAGTCGGAATGGGTAGGAAACTCGAGATGACCCTTCCTACACATTTTTTAACACTTTCGTTTACTGACTGAGCAAACAAATAGGCCATTATCCTGTCATTATCGATTCTATCTATTTAATCTGGCAATTTGCTAGGAATCCGTGCCTCCATCTGCCCTAATCCCCCTCTAAAGATTTCCGCATCAAGATAATCATACAAGTCGCATCGCGCCTCTCTTTACTTTAGTGCTTGATCAAAGCACGATCAATTCCTATTTTTACTATTATTTCCACTTCTCTTTCCTTTTTCCTTCCTCCCTCTCTCCCCTTCCTCGAAAAAAAAAACCACAAAAATTCTTTACCTGCATTTTGTCATAGAAGCCAAGTACACTTCGTCGAATCGCTCGATGTAGCCGTCGAGAGCACTGCTAAAATAAAAAAATTTTTTTTTGAAACAGAATTCATTGCTTCGTATAGTCTAAACTATATAGAACTGATAATCAGCCGATCTTTGCAAAATAAGGCTCAAACTGACAAAAACATTCTGATTCAGTCATCTCCCACGAGATCTACCGTATCCCTAGGTTGGTTGACTTTACACAACAAAACCCCCTAACTTCCGATCCTCATCCGTCATTATGATTTGCACTGACAAAGGTGTCAATCAGATAATGACACCTGAGAAAGTGACAGTCGGAAGAAGAGTAAGATTATCTGTACTCAACACAGTCATTTCTCTGACTTAAAGGACATGAAAACACTTTGAAGTGTTAGGAAACTATAATCATCACGAGAAATTATTATCTTCAGATCTTCTAGCAAATTTTTTGGCTGATAAGATAGAAGGACTTTATTCCAAGAATTTGGATATTTCTTCATAAAAATTTAGCAGGGAAGTCACTCTTGAAAGTCACAGTAACCAAAGCTTTTGTAAACTTACCGTGAAACATATTGATTCCTCATAGGTCAAAAAACTATTCAGCATTTGTATCAACTCATCTGGTAGGTTGATGAGCGAAGTTTGAGGACTCATCCTGTAAAAACGGCACTAAGATATTTCAAATGTGAAAAAGTGCGCCCATGAATATCCGGGTTTCGATACTATAGGCAAACAAATTAAAATGTACAAATACGGATGAGACAAAAAAGGCAAGGCGAGAACAGTTCACAAAAGACTACACGGTAGATATCGAGAGTGAATACCGAACAAGCGAAAGCTATGCCACTTCCAAGAATTAACTCAACTCGTCCCGGCCACGCCCATCGAAGTCTATCTCAGACGAAACGGTGGCGCCACAGTGTGACAATACGTCTACGCGACAATTAGTCTCGACGGAGAGAGAAAATTCTGTAGAATTCGGACATGTAACCCGAATAACGCACTGGGACGAGTGACCAAGACACGAGAGGCGAGACCTGGTACGGAAAGTGAAAATTAGGGAAATTATAGAAAAGGAGAATGTAGAGAATTGCAGATTCAAGAAGAAACTTCGAAGCTAAGAAGGCACAAAAAAGGTTTGTCAATTCTATAATATCATATTGTTTCCTCAGCTGCAAATTAACTGAATTCCAGAGTTTTGCAAAATTGCGTCAAAATTCATTCTATTCGAATGCGTAAATCCCAATAACTTTAATGAAAATCTATGAATTTTATGTGCTGCACCCACTGTTTTGTCCAACGATATTGTAAAAGACAAAATCATGAAGTTTTCAGAACCCGCTGCATCACTAATACTATATTCACCAACCGCTCATGGTAGAGTACGATAGTCAGCAAGAAAATGGGTGTTCCTGTTCCTTTTCCCTTCGAAGTGAAAGTTTGAAAAGTACAAATACTCCTGAAGCAGATGATATGGAAAATTTTGTAGCCGCATACTTGCTCTTTCCTGCGCTTACACATACTTTTATCGAGAGCTTTTACAAAAACATATTTTAAGGGTTACAATCATTTTTCTTGACCATACCACTTGATGAGGACCTTGGAGCATGTATTTGCGTATCAAATTGAGATAATTGGAACAACTACTCAAAAGACATTAGATAAGACTTTTTATGATTCTCTCCCCCTCCCCCTCCCCCTTTCCATTTCAAAGAGCAGAAAAATCAGCAAAGGAACCGCACAGCCAAAAACTCGCAATCGCCAACTGAGAAGCAAGCCGTTGAGTACGATATTGCGAGCCCATAAAAGAAAGTATATAGCAGCTATAGAAGCCAAAATCCACTAAAACAATCCAACAATCCTTAAATCATCCGTAAAGAGTCATGAAGAGCGAATACAGAGCCGCATTATGCGCACACAACGACATACGTGCGACACAGTAGGCAAAAATCCAGGCAGGGTCGACTAGAAAAGTCAAAAGTTGATATTCTGCCAAAAGCAGGCGAAAATCCAGTGAGACATTGTAAAATATAGAAACGGACCACTACAACTTCACAACCGAAACTGGATGATAACATTCAAACCTAAAATAAACTGCAGTGACGCAAAAAGGTGCAGTTCTCAAGCCGATTACAGGATTCCTCTACACAAGTTTCCGTCAGCTTACCTGTTTCTTGTGCACTTACAGTAATACAGTAATCTGATAATAAGCTGTGCGTCACAAGGTAAAGCCGCCTGTGATGTCTCGATGAGTTGCGGCCGAATTCTTGTCTAGCAGTATAAATAACATACTTCAAAGTATTAACAAAGGCGGATGTCTGATTTGTATTTGCGTATTTCATTCGCAATTTTAAAAGAAAACAGACTGATCCAAATTGATCCATTGATTTCTGAATTTATTTGTGTCTCGGCTCAAATTCTTTGACGCATTCTTAACGGATAGACTTATATCTTACGCGATGTTGGATGTGTAAAGCTCAATCTTAGCTCCAAGTATCCTATCCGCTTCCACCATTACATGGGCTCCAAGAAAAGTCACTAACAAAGAATTCTACATAAATCCATGAAATGGTCAAACACGAAGGTTCTCATGAGCTCGTTTATCATATGATACTGAAAACATTTCGTCTTCGTAATGCTTCAAAATCTGAATGAGTTATCAGTTCAATTATTAGTAAGATGTTATTTATCACGATTAACCAGAAAATGTTTTGAAAAATCTAAGAAAATTGTGCGCTGGATCCAGATAACTATCCAAATTTCAAATTTAGAGTTTACAGACAAAGTTTGACATCATGAAAAGTTAGCTAGAAATGCCCAAAACTCTAATATACTATGCAAAAGTGACTATCTGCATCGGCACCACTAAACGCTTAAAACTCATATTAGCGCTAATGACAATCTAAGCATATGCTCTGCTCCGGAATTCTAGTGAAAGATGCTTTGAAATATTCATTTTCCAATTACTGAAGGCGAATATGTTACACCAAAAACCATGCAAATTGAAATTTTTCATAAACAATATAGTTTAGAGATATTACCACCTCTACTAAGCACCCATAGATGATTCCAAAAACAGCGAAAAGTTTCCTAGTCTATATATTATTTGCGTTTGCTTTTTATAGCACAAAAGCCAAAAACAAACACTCGCAATTTTCAACGGAAATAATTTCTGCAGCAACCCCTATCAGAGCAAATATTCTGGAAAATCTGAGAAGTGCACAAGGGAGATACTGACTTTGTCATTACAGAAAGAATTTCTAATCACGATCGTACACTGCAGTGGCAAGAATGACTCATTCTGAAATAATGTTGCAGTTTCTCACAGACAGGCCTGCCCATAATCGGAGACGCTGAGCAAGATCTCGCATAAGTGCATAAGTGCACTACACACCTCACATATTTTCGTGAATCATAGAAAACCATAACTCATGGAGAATAACATGACAGATAAGAGGAGATGACCCTAAATCAAAGTATAAACGCGCATTTTTTCCTGCAAACATAGCGCCACGAAGCATTGCGCGGCAAATGTCGTAGTAACTGCTTCGCAACGTCGTTAAAATGCGCCTTTTATCGTCGGTAGTAAATATGAGGAGAAAAGGCAATAGCAGTGCCATGATATATAGGGCATATAACACACCCGGAACGACGACGGCGATCCGCGCGCCCCGTGGTTGTCCGGAGAGCCGCCGAGCAGCGGCGAAGCCCGTCGAAACACTCGCCAAGCCGCCCGGCTGGCTGCACTCACCGCAGTCGAGCCGGAGGGCTCTCGAGATGCGGAAAAGTGCGGACTGATCTCGACTAGAAGTGCTGGCTGCGTGACTTCGCAGAAGTGCTGACGAAAAGTTGAAACAAAGCTCAGAAAATAAAAGTTTGGAAAAAACTAAGCTGGCGTCACTTTCTGACAGCTTATCACGAGAGATGATGGGTCTATACCTCATGAAAAGCCCGATTTAGCCCATTCATTTCATATTTTCATAGCGATTACAGGCATGCGCGTATCATTTGAATGGCTGAACCAGAAGTAGCACCCAAAAAAAGCTTCTTGGTGCTCAACGAAAAATGGGAAGACTCACAATTTTACAGTACGTGCAATTCGGATTTGATAAGACTAGACTCCGGGTAAAACAACATTTCCAAAAGAAGAGCGCAATTTACTTACAATTATATGCTATGTCGCTACAGCATTTAAGGATGCAAAAGTTTGAGATTTCAGAAACTTCTCGGCAAAATTCGTACTTGCCGTATGACATATAGAGTTTGCAGAAATTTGAAGTAAATTTGGCAGCGGTCACAAATTCATAACAGCAGTTAGGGTCACAAACCTTACTGGCCTAGATGGATACAGTTCTGCAATTCTCTGATATGGATACACTGCGAATTCGTTCATTTTTAAGAACTTGAAGTCACCAGGAGAAGTAACTCGAACTCGGCACTGCGAGTAAATAGGGATGTTACTTGAGGCTGTTGTATTGATACCAACACGATTTACTTCGTAATATGTAGTAGGTAAAAGAGATTAAACCCATGAAGAGTGTACCTATTTTCAAGAATTAATAGCAAGCGGAGAAGGAATTGTCAAATTTTTTGTCACGATGAAGTCGAGAAAAACCACCAGTTGAGGAACCACCATATGAGGAGTTCTAACTAGGTTTCACATATGAGGCAGTTCTCAGCCCAACACTATGTAAAATTAGAACATTTGACAGGACAACACGCTACTGAAGATGCGGATTCATATAAGTCGATAAAAAAAAGCAAATGCGTAATAAACGACTGCAAAGGATTATTTGACATAAGTCAATAACCTTGTGAGTTATCTAACTGCCAAAATTGTGTCTGAGAATGAGAGCTGGAAAATTTCGGATTGGATATTGGTTGGAAATTTAATATTGCAAGTATGAGTGTTAATAGGGATAATAAGTATACATGCAAGACTATGTGGCGGTGGTAGAAGGATTAGTGAGAATAAGGAAAACTGAAAAATTACATAAGTGTGCAAAGTCAACGGAATATACTCAAGTTACCTGGAAGATGATCTCAAAAGTGATGTTTACCATCAAAATGTGCTATCACTCGACTTTCTTGAAGGCATTCTATCGACCTGAGAAAGTACCACCTTGCACAATATATGTTCTGCTAGCACCTCAAGTACCAATAATTGCCAGATCAGACAAGGAAACAGTCCAGCCCTCTAGGCTAATAGGTTGTCCTCTCAGGTGGTCTACACGGCCTGTGTTTTCGCACAGATCGGATTATTTGGTGTTTCAGCTGCTCGAGCACACCAAAGCCATCACCGCTACCCGGTTATTAGAGGATTTTAGCCGAGTCGATTAGGATATGGTCAGCTGCGGGCTGCTCGACCCGCAGGTCGCCGACACCTAAGCTGAGCCGACAGATTGCGCAAGTCTGCAGTGTATTTGCAGTCGAGCAATTCCCCCAGTTCCCCTTCCACTTTCGCGGAAGTTTTGTAAAATTCAACTACAGTAATGTATAATTCGAAACGCACTGGTTCCAGTTGCGCGATACATTTCGACTGCGGCACCGCCCAAATTAACCGCATTATTCGACAGGAATTAATGCTGAAATACGTCAATCAACGAATAAACAGTGATAGCATTTGTGAACATGATCGAATATATCTAAAGGTTAAATGGAGGCATCCAATCACAATCACGTAAAAGGTTATTGTGATCATATTTGTGTTTGTCTGCACTTGACCACTCTTTGCTCAGTATCACTTACAAAACGAAAGCAAAATCGAATGACTGTAAAAATGTAAAAGCTCAGCAAAAATAGAGCAAAACGTCTTTGGCAATTTTTGCAGTTTGAAAGTGAACTTGTCCACAGCATTTTAATTTTTCAAATAGTCAGTATAATTTGATCAAGAACAAGAGGGATGATTTCAAGCGTTAATGTACGCGAATCCCAATAGAGAAATAATCAAAATGATCATAAAAATCTATTCAAACAATAGTTTTGCTGAAAAGCAAATTGTCAAATGAATCACCTGATAAGTAAAAAAATTTTTGACTTTGATGCAAATTTGGAGAGAAAAACCCAGTGCTAAATTCTATCATAATCCTGTTAGGAGTATAACTAAATAAAAACTGAGCCTTCTCGCATTATTCGTATAGTATGAACGAGTAACCGCAAGCGAAACGCGACGCGCGAATATAATCACGAAATAGTGGGAAGAAAGCGGAGAGTACGCACATTTGGGGAAATACTGAGCGCGCTGCAGTGGCGCCAAATGGGCGAAAGCTCCATTACTGATAGTCCTAATTTTGCATGGACACTACGATCACTCTTTTTCAAAACAGAGTGCAGATGATAAATCGTGGATTTAAGATTATTTGTGGAAAAAAATTACAATTAGGTATATCCTATCGTACACGTGCAGGAGATATAATAAATTCGTTGCGCGCAGAGACAAGATGCCTCTGCGGGCGCTTTCTGCGTCTCTCTAACCACACACACTTCTATTTGCCTTACCGTCTCATATCTCTTCTAAACACGAACTGCTTAGTCAGATGCAACGGCGTTCCGTCTCTGCGTGCGTTGACTGCCCATATTATGGAATTCAGAGAATTTCTCGCGGTAGACCGTATCCGGTCGCGGATGCCAAGCGCGATCAACGCGCAAATCACAAGCGATTAGGTGCGTTCGTGTCGCCTGTTCAGTGCCTTATTTGGCTATCACATTGCACACATTCCATCTATATCTACGCTCAAAGAAATAGCGCATTATCAGAACTAATGTCTAAATAGTGCTTTATTGTGAAGAGCTTTTTCCGGTTCTTGCTTTTCAAACGAACATAACTTCTCATCAGCTTCTTGCAAATTATAATCTCCTCTGTTGTAAGAAAAAAGGGGCCCAAGAGTTTCCGTAGATTCTGATTTGATATACGTCACATTCCAAAATTGATGAAAGAGTTGTGAATCCCCCAAAAATTGTATCGCTACTAGACTTCAGATAAAACCTGTACATGTGTAAAAAACGTTTATGAAAAAATGGTGATAACTGCGTGGATAAAAGTCGTATTCGGACAAAACTCGATAGCAAGACTTTTCAAAGGAATAAGATGCCTAGATCCGTCCGTTGCTCAAGCCACAACTCATTTTCTGCCCAGACCGTACTCTTCCCGAAGGAGTCAAGTAGCGCTCTGCGTGAGATCACGATCCAGGCGGGTGTTTGAATCTAAATTTTTCGGTCACTGGTAAATCATTTGAGGTGCCGCTTGGTAGCTTAGTAAAGTGCTCCAAATAAATTTAGAAAGAAAAACCGGAACCCAGACTTGTCTGAACACTGCCCTTAGCCTGATTGCAGATATTCACAGTGTCGTCAGAAGAGGTTTATGATTTTTTTGTAATACATACGTGCACGTCTTCTCAGCCGGCTATTATCAAATACTTAGTGCTAGTTCTAATCCGCTTTTTGTGATTATGATTGCGTCGTGATAGGATTATATGCAGTGTAGAGCGTATGTGAGCAGAAAACGATCAGCTGCTATTTTCAGCGAATTTGCTTTAGCGGGTAAATTCTTCGAGTCACAAAATCATAGCCAGAATCATACTCAAAACTTCGACCAAACTGAATGAATTATTCTCTTCAAAGTTTGGCCGCATTGAATTTGTAAAAATATGAGTCAAAATGGAACAAATATCAACAAATCCAGAAGGCGCATCTAAATGAATCAAAAATTCGAAAATGAATGAGAAAGAACACAAAAATCGTACCAGTGGTAGCACTAGCAGTCAGAAGAGTGCAATAAGAAGATAACAAGACATTACACCAGTAATTTCAAACTCATTAAACGAGCTGATGAGCAAAAACATCATCGTTAAAGACATGCAGATAAGCGACACTGAGTCATTTGGAGCCGTGTTCTAGCAAGCAAAATAAGCCCGTATTGAAAGGTGGACAAACGGAAGGGGAAAAGGAAGCAGGGGAAGGGAAAGAGGGTAAAGATTGGGATAAGGTTGAGAAGTGGAAGAGGATGACATGTTGTGCGAGATACGGTGAGGAAAAAATGTTGCCTGTTTGCGGACATTTTCTTTTTTCCAAAGGCGATCTTAATCTCGCAAACTCACACATTTTTATTTCATTAGTGGTCGATCCTGCGGACAAACCGAACAGTCTTATTCCTAGGCGTAAATTTCAATTTATTTTAGGATGCATAGAAGGAGAGTTGAACTCCAAACGAAATTTGCAAAAAATGTGTCATTTATTTTGAGATTGGGACAACCCAGTATGTTTTAAACACAATGTCTAAACAAGCTTGACTGCGTGTTCAACAGGTAAATACTTGTAATCTATCTCCTCTAGATTTATTTATTTGATGGAACCAGGTAAGATCAGGTCTGACTTGTTTAAACAATTTTCCCAAAGCACTTGCTAAGACAAAGTTTCTCAAAGATTGGTCTCGCTAAGTATTTCCTCGCATACTTTGCAAGTTGTAAACGGTGCAAGCGCGTGTTCAACATGTAAAACGAGGAAGACTGCGAATAGATATGGTAGCGAGATAACTAGTGCATTCACGGACAAAACCCCCAGATCCCCAAAATGATCGCCACCGCTCACCGCGACTGCACATACTGACATTGTTCGTACATGTATCAGCTGTAATTATAGGGGATCACGAGGGGCTACCGTAACGCGACGCACCGTCAGGTAAACGCTTGCGATGGCGGCCAAAGCGCGCCCCAACGATGATTGATGAGGTAACACGTCGAATCGCGACGCGCATTCGTCACGCTACGACGTCACCGCCGAGGACTACGGTAACCCTGACTGGGGCGATTCAAAAATAGATGATTAATAGGTGAAGTTGTGAGAAATGTCATATGAAAGCGAAACAACCCGCTCATGAGCAAGTGTTCGAAAATCGAAGAGAAAGTGTGCGCAAGTTACTGAACTTGGGCATCATCGCAATCATTGTTTATCAAAAAGGGCACGAGGTTACGGTAGAACGTCATATTTACGTGTAAAAATTGGTGCACAGACTGAAGCGAAACAAATCATAGTCAAACAAATCATAGTTTGAGGTCTAAAGTGTTTGATCTACACAACAGCAGTGGAAGTGATGGAGAAAAGTATTTATGGATAAATTTGCCTGAGACATGATGAAATGTTTTCTAATGAGAGTTACAACTATGTGGGTCCGTTCTTGAAATTATTAAGATGTGATATCATATAGTATGGGTTTCCACATAATAGTCAAGCACGATAGACGGTTTCATCAAAAACAATCAGAACAAAATCTATGACCCATCAAAATCAAGCAAATGCCTAAATTAAGCCTAAAAAAATGAACTTCGTTTCACAGTCAAGTACAGAATGTAAAACGCCATTTTCAGAAAAAAAAACCAGAAATATTATATTATTGATCATGCAAGATCACATATCATCGGCTCACAGTTATATTAAATATCATCAAATTTCTAAATCACTTACACAGCTTATGAATAGCTTGTAGAAACATTGATTAAGAGAGTAAAATATGAGTAATCGTATAATTCAATTTTTAAGGTATCTCAAGAAACCATCCTTTTTAGATTTTATAAATTTACTACATTTTCAAGCGTTTCTGACCGAATGGATATCACGATGATAACTGCATTTTATCGACCTTAAGGGACCTTTCAGTGTTGAGAAAAATACCCTTTAGAAGTCAGCAATTCTTCGCCTTGCGATATATGTTGAATTCCAGCAATCTCGCTCATAATCGAAAATCTCGCGGGAGCTAATCGAATTACCCTATTAGCTGGATTAACGGCGAAAAACTTGAGAAAGAATGACAGACAGTTCGAATTAGGTACGTCACGTGACGGTAATGTAATGAATTCCACGAACTGGATACAGTAACGCAGACGGATTTGGTGTGCGCGATTTCAAAGCAAATTAGGCGATTATACTCACTGAAGAATTATGGACAAACTGTGACAAAAGTCTCGAAATCTCTGGAGTTTGACCAGCATAAAGTGTAAAAACAGTGAAAGACCTCAAAACAGGCAGTTAGAAGAAAGTGGAACTAGCATTTCAAAAATTGCTGAGAAAACGGCGACAGCCTGACTGCGCTGCGTTCAGCCGATGATCGATAATGTATCGGGCGCCGTTTACCCAACGGATTACGGTAAGGGTAAGACCGAGGAATCGGCTATGATTAAAAGATAAGTAGGCAAGGTGACTATCGCAGAGCATTGACTTTTACGTTTCTCTCAACAAAATGACAACCACAAGCAATTTCGAAAACTTTGCTTTGCACAGCGCTCTTGAAATTTTTCAGGAAAATTCAAGAAAATTAATACTCGGACAATTTGTAACATTACATCAGAGTGAAGCCAAAGTAAAAAATGAAGGATTTTTCAACATTATTACATCATAGCTTTTACCTGAAATGACAGCCATACCCATGTAAAAGCGAATGTAGCTTCTTTTAATAAGTATGAATAGACAGAATTAAGGTTCTTACTTCTTCGCCACATTTTCCCACACCTCCACAACAGAATTCAAGGCTGAAAAACGATAACATCTACAAGGAAAACCGGCTGTAGACACTTTTCTTTATTGTTTTCTCTGTGTGGACTATGAGACCCAACAAACCTTTTTCAAAAGATTATACCAACATTATAACATTACTGCAAATACAAGCCGTATGTCGTAGATTATAGCAAATCACGGTACTCTTAGTATAAACTCAATTTGTGGGCGCTAATTTAACCATATTGTCTGTCTGTAGATGCAATATCTAGGAATGATAGCGTTTATTCAGAAAACGAAATCCCTAACAATTACAAATGCTGTAAACTGTTTCTAATTACAAACGCGAATTTGGTTACCGAATATTTTGATGTGAAAAGTAATTGAAATACGTTGACCAAGCCATTTCAGCGGCCATATACCTTAATCTTGGCACAGAAATGGCTCTTTTCAAGCAAACCCATCGCTGTTTCGAGTGGGAGGAGCAGTGAGTACGGTCTGGGCGAGAGTTGGACTTCGAAATTTTTGGCCAGGAATGAACCCTATGAGCTATCGCTTGAGCGATAGCTTAGTGAAGTTCTCCCAATCAGTTCAAAATAAGAAAATCCAGACATTTCATATCTGTACAATACGCCTTCAAGTTGGTAAAATTTTAAGACGAAAAAACCACCGCATACGGTGATGTTCTGCTATTTCCCGGAAGTTCAAAGAAAATTCAGAAGGATAGGATACTGTAGACTATGATGGATGATGATTCGTAACAAGACGGATGAGTCGTCAGTTCGTCAGTCACGAACACCGGCACGATAACGAGCAGCGCGGGACGCGACACAGCTGCTGATGTTACACAGGTGAAACTCGACACCTTTCATGGTGTGAATATGCCGCCGCTGAGCTGCTGGCGCCAGGTGATCAAATTTGTACTCAGGGGTGGCTAATTATTTATAATGTTATCTCAGGGGAGGGGATGTACGGCAGAGAAGGTGACGAGAGGGAGATGTAGATAAGTCATAGTTAGATTGAAAACGCAATGAAAAAAGATTTGGAAGGTTGCCAACACAAGAGACGAGTAGGTTATAGTCGTTATCATCCCACTAGACACCTGGTATAGTGTGGACCCCAGCCAGGTTCCCATTGGTACTTCCGCAACGCGCAGGCAGCGCGCGCCCTTCTCAATGCCTCTTGCCTCACTCATGAGCAGTAGAGCATATTTATGCTCACAAAGGAGAAAAATGTAATGTGGAAACCTCTAGGTTCCCTACGAAAGAGAAGTATGCAAGAATGAAACGCAGGCAAGTTCCATGAATACCTCAAATTCAATCAATGGATGCATATTCCAAACTTGCACTGATGGATAGGTTGTAATAGCTAAACGTAGAAAAATTAAAGAACAACAGCATTCTTAAAACATTCCTCTTCGTAGACAGAAACTAGAGTTGTCAAAGATTCGATATTTCAGTAAACAAATGCCTACTGGCTTCTCGGAAGGCTCAATTTTGACTTGAAACACTGTCTACACCTTACACATCAAACGGAAGGGGACTCTTATTATATACAAGAAGCTTTTGAAAAAATATTATCTCAGTATCCAATCAAACCTCAATTTTTCAGAGAAAAAAGGGAAAGCACAAGACTACTACGCAAGACTGAAGCTCTTAGAACTGTTAGAGCACGTATAATCTCGTCACCGGTCATCGCGAATTGTTTATACCTAAAATAGAGAGAAGATGGTACACCAAAGACAAAAAAAGAGAAAGAAAGGAGGATTTCCATCAGAAGCTAAGACACGAGACGCACTGAAGGCGTGCGTTGCGGTTGTGTCGCGCAGGTACCTATGGGAAGCTGGCCGGGGTCCACACTATAAACGAATCTGAATTTGAACCGGGGCAGACGGTTGGCGTTATAGCGCGGCAGGCTTCGCCTTCAGCTAAAGTCTGCTCATAAGTTATTTTTCTACTTTTACGTTGTTCCTTGATATCTATCTTACTGTAGCAATGTTCTTTATCCAAATTTACGCTTTAGAATGCTGATCGTTTCTGAAAATGTTTTAGCTTCAACGGAAAAGGAAATCACAGGTACATACATCTTCAAAACCTTCAAAATCGCTAAGAATAAAAGGTCTTTACAGCGAAAAAACCTCAAAGTGTACCTCTTTCCTGTCTCCTGAAGTAAAGGGTAAAGTAAAAGTGGTAGGCAAAAACAAAATTGTAAAATTTGATAAAGAACATTGCTAAAATGCGAAGGGTACAGAGTTTTGAAAAGTCTCTGGCCTAAATTACCCAATTCAAAAGCAAAAGAATTTTTTTTTGTTGATTTAGTGGTTTCTAGGTTTAGAGAACACATACAAATCAAGTTAGAACTCATAAATGAAGGGCTTGAGGCCAGAAACTTTCCAGACACCTTATAGCAAGGAAGGAGGAAAAATTAGAAAAACAACTCATGCGCAGACATCAACTGACAGCGGAGCTGCCGCGCTCTAACACCAACGCCCGCTCCATTCAATTTGGTCCCGTGTTTGTGGAGTGAGTACGACTATAGTAGAGCAGTTGAGACAAGTGCTGAGTTGGAGAGGTCAGCCTCTGCGACCACAGCAGGAGTGCGGTAACCTTTCCTTTACTGGCGTCGGCACCAAATTGTCTACTCTCAACTCCACACGATGACGACCCTCAGAGCGCCCGTCCCCACCGCTGTCAATGACAATTATGCTGATCTGAAGAGGCACTTGGAGGTGGCATCTTAGCGCGCTCTCGTCTCGTTTCCTACTTGTCGTCATCGTCCACTGTTTGGAACTTGTCGTGCATGGAGCAGTTGAGTTAGTTGCCCCATTGTCGAATGAGTCACATCGACTGCGCAAGAGCACAACATTATAATTTGGATGACAGTGTAACATGGAGAAGTTCAGAGTGTGAAAGATCTTTTACTAGGTGTCTCATTAAGGCCTCATAATACTTGTCAAATTGAATCTTACGAGGGAGAGTTCCCATCGGCCAACTCGGATGAGTCATATATCACCGTAACGGGCTTGAAACGCTGATTCTAAATCTGTTTTCTTTTTCTGCGGAGCTGCTTTCTGAGAGAAGTTATGAGTGTTTAAATGTCTAAATTTGTCATGTTTTAAGTGGCTTAAAGTTGGCGAAACCTGTACGATAATGCATAAAAGTGATTTATCAGTTTTGTATCAAGTATATTGATTACAAGGACGGAACACAGACAATGATTTCGTTAGGTATTGTTTTACAGCTTTCAACTGATTTTAAGCCACTTTGAACATGACAAATTTAGACATTTAAAAGCTCATAACTTCCCTCAAAAAGTTGCTCCGCAGAAAAGGAAAGCAGATTTGGAATCAGCGGTTCAAGCCCGTTACGGTGATATATGATTCATCCGAGTTGGCCGAGCTGACTTGGGAACTTTCCCTTGTTAGAATTATCATTTCTCAAGGCACCTACGAAAGTGCTACTTTACGGCTGTATTTATGCCTAAATAAGCTATACTGTCATGCGGAAAGAGAAAAGCTAGGGACAAAGTTTGAGAAGTCACACGCATCAATTTCTTCGGTCTCTGACCATAAAAAATACAACTAGTATATTTATGAATGTCTTATTCAAAGAGTTTACTTAAACAAGTCGGTTCGCAGGATTTTTTTTTGAACGAAATACACTTTTTAAAGATTTCTTGACTATTTGAAGTTTATGGATTTTGGTTTCGACTTCATGTGGTTCTTGTGTTTATATTTAGAAGCCATCTTAGAACTTGCTTTGCTTCAATAGCAGGTGCCGCAAAACTACTTAGAATGTTGAAGGCTTTGACTTCTAGTGGTAAAGCCAAGGCTGAAAATAAAAATCATGAGACAAGCTATTACACTGATGAGTAATTCCCATAGCTGTTCTCAAAATTCTCCCTCAAAGCAATCCACTATCTGAATTTATTGACGGATTGTTACCAAAAAATGTTACTTTGTATGATGCTATTCGGCCACTGTCTCGAGCTTATTGCGTGTAAGTAAACAAACTTCCGAAAGTCCGTTTGTCGGTAGTTAATCTTGGATCACCGTCATTAGTCACAGTCATTATCATCAAGTCATACAACATTCATATGATAGAAAGTTTTCCAGCCGATAAGGGGGGTACGATCATTCGATGTGGCCTTTCCAAATAAGTTTTATGCCATTTGAAGAGCATCGAGCGCTGATTCTAAATCTAACTTTGTTATCTGCCGAGCGCCTCTGTATGCCGAGTTATGAATATTTTCTTGGTGCGAAAAATTACCGCATAATCTAGGTAAAATCATATTTTACAGTCTTTTTCAGCGCTCAAGTAGAGCAGCTTTGAGTATTAGTATTTTGAACAGAAGGTATTGTTTGAATGGAGTGCTCAGATAATCAACATTGGACCATTTAAGCAAATCTGACGAATTTTGTGCTCATTACGATTTCAATTTTTCAACTCAAAAAACTCTCATAACTCGACGTCCAGAGGCGCTCGGCAGATAACGAAGACAGATTTGGAATCACCGTTCGATGCTCTTTATAGTCGTGTCACTTTCATATGGAAAAACCACTTCGACCAATGGACCTCCCTTGTGAGTCACGAATGCAGTGAATTTAGACCATGGAAGACTCTTTGCCCCAAATCTGCTCCTATTACAGATGCACATTGAATATTTTATTTTCCCTAGGCGTTCTTCCGCAACAGTCAACTTGGAAGTTAGAGGAACAGGATCATGGACTGTAGTAAATTAGAGTTATTTACTTTGATAGAATTTAATGATGAAAACAAAGATGACATGATAAATCCTCTTATAGAAAGATAAAACTTTTTTCGAAGCTTTCTAGGGTTGTAAATCACTATAACTCTCACTGTCACACTTCAGTTAGATAAAGATAATGCGATATAACGAAACCAGGTTAATCTCACTAATTTTTCCAGAAAACTGGACTCGATGGCACAGCTAATTCGAGTCAAAAACAAAACCTTAGAAAAAATCCGGGTCTTGAAGAAAAGTCTTATACGCAAAGAAAAGTCCTATTACCGTATTTTGACCCTACTTCTCTGTGTTCACTTGTCCACTGATATTCCTCACTGACAGCCTGTAATGCCTCCAATAAAAAATAATTAAAATCAACCACAAATTCGACGAGAGTAGCACAACTTGTCAATCAACCTAAATCATCCTGAAGAAAAGTGAGAGTGAATACAGTTGAAAAATCAAGGACAATTTTTGGATTATTTGAGTGCCTTATTTGAAGTGGATAATAGTCCACCACGAGTGCGACGAAATCACCAATTTGAGGTGATGTAGGAAGAACAAGCAATCTGAGATAAGAACTTGACAGCCTGTTTTTTCAATTATTCTCAAGCCGCACCATCAGGAAACAAGAAAGTTTATTGGTTCTGCAATGAGCAATTCGAAAAAGTACGAATTCAGCAAGAACAATTATGTATATGTATGATGTAAATAATAAAATACATTTTGTTCAAGTGTGATGCCCTCGAATGGAAAGGAAACAAGGAATTCAGAAGAAACACTAAACAATTCGTTTGGCGGAGTTGATGGTCATATATCACGTCGATACCTCGTAAAACTAGTCATAAAGATAGCGTAATCCTCTCCAGGAAGGCCATTTCTTCGCTATTTGTCATTTATTGCTGACGAAAACAGAGAGATTGGCATACAAAAATTCTTTTCATGAAAGGCATTACGCGGAAAAGAGACTCGATTGTGCAATAATAATCTTTATTTTACAAAATCATAAAGCTATAGAGTGATCACCTAGGGGTCAAAAATACAAAAAAATAATATTAGATGTGGTAAGAGTCCATTAGCAAATAATTGGACGTATGTTCACGTGTAATTGGAATCTGCAGCTCCACTTAGCCGTAGTATCTACGTTGCCGCGTTGCGCAACGGGATCCGACGAGCGGCAGGCTTTTGTCTGGTGTCTTTACAGGTCATAGAACTCTGAATGGTTGTAAGATAAGGGCTGAGAAGGAAATCAGAAACGGTGTGCGGTGGACTCGTTTGTAACCCATGTGTAAGGCCTACCGCGCGCGGAACCTCAAGACTGTTTGCTGCTAGCAAGACGAAAAAAATTGAGCTGGAAAAACGTTGAAAATGAGTGGCACCTGCTCATATAGTAAGTTCCAATTCAGTTCAGGCGGAAATTGGCCTGGCGGGAGTCCGCTTCGCAACGATTCGCGCCGCTCTGCAGCCTGCGTCTCTTCGTTCTACTCTATCTCGCTGAGCTAGTGGCGGTGCGGACGCGACGCTTCACTCGGAAGTTTCGCCTGCTCCGGGTAGAAAAAGACTGTATGCGGTTCTATTAGCAACAGAGCGCATGAGGCGGAGGGTTCACAAAGGTGACGATACGCGCGTGCCGCGTTCGCGCTCGCTCATAGCTCATGCGTCCTGGCAGTAGCCCTTTGACTCCACGCTTGTAATAGTGGGAGTAATAGCATGGCAGTCGCAAAATGGGTAAAGCTGGAGGAGATCGCTGTCACTGGGAATTGAAAATAGTTCATTTTTATACATCTGCACACAATGCAGCAAACGAGATTTGTTGATCGTGGTAGATGAGCTTTTTCGAAATGGAAGGTTTCTGCACTGCGTGATGCCAACGCGTCCGCTTCGCTAGACGACCGCGCTAATCTGCGGAGGCACGCAGTTCCTCACCCACTGTTATGGCAGTATTGTGCATCTCAAGGCCTAAAATGTACTGCACATCCTTTTCGGCATAGTTGTCATTCACACAGCTAAAATCGTTCACCTAGCACCAAATGAAGAAGTCAAAATGAAATGAAACTAGAGGTTGCTAGGAGTTCACACCTGAAGGTTTTTCTGAGAAAAGATCAAGAGCTTCAAAAGCGCAACTAGACCCTTGTCAAGTACATCAAACACTGGATTAGACGATCGTATCGCTCCGGATTACCGTAGCATTGGACGGAAGCGATCCTAATCTACTAGAGATGTGCGCAGTTTGCCGAGACGCGCTCTTGGACGCCAGTCGACACACTAATTTGTACCGCTGCCGACGAATAGAGCGGGACGTCTCTTCCTAGCGCACTATAGAGCAGGGGTCAGTTCCTGCGACATCTGCGACATAAGGGTAAAATGCTACAAGAAATGGAAAAACAGATTTGCTTAGTTAGTGCGAATATCCACACACTGCTATGTTGACTATGGTGATTGTGGGACTGCATAGTCCCATAGATTTTCCGCTTGATATAGTGTGTTTGCGGTGCCGATTTTCAGTGGTAAAATTTGCGCATGAACAGATAGCCGTGACTGTGATGCCGGCATCTTCTGTGCGCAACTGACCGGCATCACATGCATAGCTATTTTATCGTAAAATCTCGCCGCAAGCATATCATTCTAAGCGGAAAAACTGCTAGTGTGAGACACGGATAGTCGAGAAATCTGAGTATATAGTTTGAGTACTCAAACATCCAAATAAACTCAATCTCCATATTCTGATATTCGACTAGAGATGCGAGTTGTAATATCTGCGTTTCTGCAGATATTACAACTCGCACTTCCAAATCTCTTTTCTTCAAATGAACATGAGGTCGCCAAAAATATTATAATTCTCGATTTAGCGTAAAATCTTGTTGTAGAGGACGAACTATAGGCGAGTGATAGCACGCCGAGACAGGGCGTTACTGCGGACGTAGTCTTTGGGATCAAGCGCACTCTCACATCTCTTGAAGCCTACTGCCTCTTCCAAAAACACACGGGCTTAATTAGACGCAACTGCCACCACTGTCTGCCTGCTCTGCCTGCCTGTCTATAGGGTCTCTTTAATGCAGCTTTGATTTGACCTGCAGATTTTCTTTGATATTTGAAGAAGTGCAGGTGCAGAACGGTTCACGCAAACTTCGTTTGCATAGACCATCTAAATAAAGGCTGCTGCATGACGAAGGCGCAATAGCAGTATTCGTTAAGTGGGCGCGAACGCGGCGCGAGCGTATCCTCGCCGATGTAAATGCTGCGCCTCCTGCGCTCTGTGGCTAATAAAGACGCGTTTGCGCTCAAAGATATTACGCCTTCGCCATGCAACAGCCTATTCATCTGCACCTTGGTATATTGTTTACAAGTTCTCCGGGAAGCATTTTGGAGTTTTCTGAGATTATCGCCAAATCGTTGGCCGCAGGGACCAGTCGTAAATTGCGCAGAATGGCCTCGCGGCCACACCTATACCGCACAAATCGATACTGTGCAAGTCATGCTCTCGTGAGAATTCAGTCGCCGCGTGCTCCGCAACCTCTGGCTAGTCCGTACGTCGAGGACTGCACGGTACGTCTCCCCCCCCCCCCCCCCTCCCTCCATACTTTGTTGTAATCCAACACAAAAGCAAAGTACATTCAAAATTCGAAGGTTTCCAAGTCTTTTTTTTTCACTAGCAATAATGCGGTGTAATACCCTCACAAAAAAAACCATTTTCGAAGTTTAGGGTCTTACTACTGTGCGCAACCTATCTTAGCGAAAGAGAAAAGTTCAAGTAGTTGGAAAATTCGGAGAATCCACTCATTCCTAATGTCAATCTATAAGCACTTCTAATAAGTTAAGCGAATACATGTTCTATAGGCGTTTCATTGCATGCAAAGACTGCGGACGGCGTTCTGTACTCAAGCGCACTTTCGTTTCCCTTACCATCTTCTGTCTCTCCCATGCATGAGCTATCTTCGTGGGACGCAACGGCACTATACTTGGGTAAATTCGAAATTTTTTATCGAATGAATGAATATCGAATAAATTCTGAATATGGAGTAAATTCGAAAATAGAGAATCTTGAATGAAAGATTATCGAATAGATTCGAGGTTCAAAAATTCTCGGATGAATGAATTTCGAATTTATTCGGGAAATCAAAAATATTGAGTGAATGAATATCGAATATATTCAAACATTGGAAGTCGAATTTTGAATAAATATTCGAATGATTCATCGAATAACTAGAGCTACCATATCTCAAACTTGCCGACGTATCTGGCTAAAGCCGATCCAGTTATAGTCAGCACCATCCCCTATACCAACTCCTAGCTCAAAATTTTCCAAAAATCGCTTAAATCGATAAAATAGATTTTGGATTCAATCAGCATCCTCATTTACCCCCCCCCCCCCCTCCCCCTGTACCAACTCCCAACCTCGTAGCTCAAGATTTTCCAAAAACCGATAAAATCTATAAAGAGATTTTTATCCATAATCAGCACCCTCACTTACCCCCTTGTACCAACTCCCAGTCCCGTAGCTCAAAGTTCTCCAAAAATCGATAAAATCGATAAATTAAATTTTCATCCATAGCACCCTCACTTACCCCCTTGTACCGACTCCCAGTTCCATAGCTTGAAGGCAGGTAGCTACGAATGCGAAGGTAGCTACGAAGGCATGTGGTTTATACCGCGAAGCGAGCACGAATGCCCCTATAGCTCCGGGCATACTGCAGGCATCAGTGTCGACGTGGTTTGGCAATGATCAAATTCTCCAAAACTTGTTCTATATAGAATGCAGGGCATTTATCTTTTTAGTAAGTTGTGCACGCTAAACATTTGTGGCAAGCTGGCGCTACATTTCAAGACATCTCGTAACTGGCAAATCGCGTACGGCGATCTAAACCGTCTAATCCTCCACTACAACTGCGATGTCCTTTACTCAAAATACACAAATTCGCAGAAAATCTTTAAGATAAGGAATAGAGGCGGTTGTGCAATATAACTTATGCAAGCAAGAGTGCTCACTAGTGTGGGCTTTGCGCACCGCAGGCATGAGCAATGCAAAGAAAGAAGAACAGGCATTTCGAAACACTTTCAATATATGAACTCGGAACATAAGCTCGAATTCGATAGCTTCTTTACTGATTTGGTGCCAATAGCAGTGCGAACCTCACTGATTGAAAAAGCATCAATTGAAGTCCACATATGATTTTTTTTACTGTCGCAAGCAGTCGTAAGAATGCGACTCTCCATATAGTTCAAAGGTTAACGGTTGCAAAGGATACATTACCGAGTTTTGCGAAAAAAAAACGCGGACAAAGCGAGCTTGATACTCAGTAGTTGGCTCTGCAACAAACTCGAGTAGTCTAAATACGGAGTTCATTCGAATACTGATTCGAATAAACATTCGAATGAAACATTCGAATAAAATCTATTCGAAACCCCGTTTTCTGATTATTCGAGTTTTCGAATTTTATTCGAAACCCTGTTTTCTCAATTATTCGAGTTTCGAATATTATTCGAAAATGGAAGAACTCCGAATATCGAATTTCGAATACGAATATATTCGGATGTTTTATTCGAATGATCGAATTTCTATTCGATTCGGACCCAAGTATAAAAACGGCACCCAGTCTTAGCATGCCATGAATCGTCGCAATGCAAAAAAAAAACGCTCTTGTCAGACTTGATAGAATTGTGTTTGCCTGGCAGTGAATATGCCTACGATTGTATATCGCTTGAGGCAACGCACCGCCGTAGTAAAGCTCCGTGAATACCTTACCTTTTAGTATGATGACTGTGATTGTTATATAAACATTCATATTATATTGTGTACTATAGAAAATCATTCACTCGGAGGAACTTGAAAGCCATGGGAAAACGTCTACGAATCGAGCTTCATTCCGAAATTTATAATAATTGAGTATTATGGACCGAACTATATGCTGACCCCATCTTAACCAGAGGCGTCGCTAACCTCCCACAAAGACTTTTGTGCATGTGGATTCAAAGGCAGTGTCCGGACAGAAAGTCAATTTTGAGATTTTGTGCTCAGCCGGGCCTGTTCGCTATGCTGAATCCGAAAATCAACACTGGAGCGCGCGAAAATGGCGAAAAAGAGCTCTAAGGGTTGCTTCATACTGCCGCACGGACTGCAGCAGACTGCAGCTGACCGCACTGACCGCGCAACGGCCGTACAATCGCTGCATCCTTTCGTAGAAGAGAAAGTAGTTGCGAATACATCAAAACACCGTGCTTTACGCCTAGAAAGTTCAAAGGTTCTAACTCACTCTTCTCAATCAAATTTTGGCGATTGTTTTTCTTTAATATGCTAATATTTGATCAGATTCCTTTTGTCATTGCATATACCTATTTTACTTCTGCTCGTGTTGTCTATTGGGGCATATATTGTTGAGAGACTGTCTGAGCTACAACAAGTTGAGTGATTGTTGATTTTGATTGATAAGTTGATTTTCGTATTCAGTATAGCGAATAGGCCCGAGTAAGCCAAAATCTCAAGAGGCAGTCTGAAACAACCGCAACGCAGCTACAACTATTTATAATCTCCACCTTCACAGAACGATGTAGCGATCTGGGCGGCCCCGCAGTCAATACGGTCAGTTGCAGTCAGCTGCAGTCTGCTGCAGTCTGCTGCTCTCTGTTGCGGTCAGTGCGGCAGTCTGAAACAACCGCAACGCAGGAGGGAAATCGCAGGTGGGGGTGGGCGGGGCCAAGGTGACGTCATCTCCCAGTTCCAGGAGCGGTCTCCTCGCTTTCGCTAGTAGCCCTAACATCGCTACCAGCCAACTGCGAAACGCGTGACATAAAATCGGAACCGAGAAAATCGCTCTTGAAGCTGGGAGAGTGACGTCACAATGTGAACAGCCCCTCCCACCTGCGATTTCCGGCCTGCGTTAGAGCCTTTTTTCTCATTTTCGCGCACTCCAGTGTTGATTTTCGTACTCAGTATAGCGAATAGGCCCGAGTAAGCCAAAATCTCAAAATCGACTTCTTGCCCGGACACTGCCTTTAATATTTTTGGACTGGCATGTGGACAATAAATACGAACACATCTGCAATTCATATTTACAATAGCTTAGCGTGGATTTTTTTGAGTGCTTCATGGATACAAAGACGACACTAACACTGTCAATGACACTAGTACGAATCGATTTACTGCGTTCACAGCTTTTTTAACCAAACAAATCCAAAGCAAAATCTGAGGGTAAATGTAGATATCTGCATGCATATTTACACCACAAAAATTACAATAATGAAACAACCATTAAAACAAAACATCGCTTGTAAGAGATCATTTACCAAGTATGGAAACGTTCAACCCCTTTATACCTTCAAAACCACTGAATGAAGCCATTCCAAGCCTTCGACAAGTCCATCACCGGTGACAGCGTTAGAAGGCTGCACATACCACTGAAGATTCAATCGTGAAAATCTACAGTTTAAAGGCAGTATACAGGCAATCTGGGCGCATGTGTTTTTGCCTGGAAACTGACGAGGAGGTCCTAGCATAGGCTGCTCAAACGGCAGCGTAAATCATCCATTCGCGGCTGGGAAATCCATTCCTAAACACTCTGCACATGCGCCGTAACCGTAACTCGCGAGTAAGGATGGGTCCCATCGCGAACGCAGTGTTAAAGTGAGGTAGGCGCCAGACTATAGTCGCTATAGCTGATCGTCGTGCTTCAACAAGACGCGGCACAGTTGTCATTTGGTGTCACGTTGGAGGGAAATTGAGTCGAGTCGTCGTCCGCGATTTCGCTACGATGAACACTTCTTTGATGGTGAAACTTTTTTATAATTCTCTCATCTGTGAGGCTTTTTTATCATTTCTGTAACTACTGTTGTAGCGAACATCGCAGATGCCACTTCGATACCCGTCCAACGTGATGCCAATCGACATCAGTTTACTAGTTGCGCCGCGTCCTGCCGAAGCAGGCAATCGGCTAGTCCGGCGCCTACCTGAGCGAAGTCATTTCCGGGTTGCGTCACGGCGCAGGCGCTGAGGGTTTGGGGATGGATTTCTCAGCAGTGAATAAATCATTCGCGCTGCCGCTTGGGCAGTGCCTTAGTTATGGCCCACTCATCAGTTTCCAGGCGAAAAGCCCAAGCTTCCAAATTTGCCTGGACACTGCCTTTAAGAACTCGACTTCATACCTGTACACCTCGAACTTCGTGAAGTTGCAAACCTTTGATTATTTCAGGACTTGTCATCGCATCGGGGAGATCTTGCTTGTTAGCAAGGATCAAGAACTTCGCATCTTTAAAATACTCTGGTATTTGCTGATGGAATACACACCATTTTTTTTTAAACAAGGGGAATGTGTTAACGTCATGAAGCCGCATTGATGGCTCACGCTAGTCCAAAGCCAGAAAACTCAAATGCTTGTAACAGCTATTCCAACAAGTAACATCGCCGCGTGGAAGTGCGAGCAGGCAGCCACTTGCGCGCGCAAGATGGCGGCATGGCTGTTTGTCTACGCGCAGATTACCACAGAATCTCAGCACCGCATGCACACTATATTGAGCTGCATTCCACGAGATTGCAGTAGATGCACGAACTTATACACAGTCGAATAGTTTTTCCGCTTAATATAGAGTGCCTGCACTATAGGTGAAATGCGGCAAAATCTGCGCGTGAAGAAATAGCTACGCCTGTGACACTTTTCAATTGCGCGTGCAGGATGCCGGAATTATTGGCTTGAATAAGTATTTACGCGCAAATTTTACCGCATTTCACCAACAGTGCAAGCACACTATATTAAACAAAAAATCTACTCGACTGTAACAGGCACTCAGCTAACTTCACGTATGTATGTATATATATATATATACAGGGTGCGGCAAAAGTCTGGGAGCCTAAATTTGCAGTACTGCAATTACAAAGATACTGATGGTTTTGATTTCAATTTTATGCCACATGATGCTGCGGTCATTCTCTACAGAATACACCTTATTTGGCTGGAAATGGTTGCCATATGTTTTTGTAAGAATGGAAATTACCAAACTAGAATTTTTCCAAGTGAAAGAACCAGAATTTTTGGTATTTACAGTTTTTGCTGTGACTAGAGATGCTGTTGATATTTTACAAAAACTTCGATGCATACAACATAGAAGAGGCTTTGCGCTATTGTATCCTAGTTTTGCTTTTGCCAGGAGCTGTTCTTGCATGGACGGAAAATAAAAGCTTGCGAATGTTACCTACGTGCCAGTGCAAATCCGTCTTTAGAATAAATTTAAAAGCTCTATAATGCTCAACAAACACTGGGACCAGGGCTGTATTTTTTGCATACGTCTTCTAAATTAGAATCTATTGAAATTCGGCCATGGGAACAATTTTTATACTTTTTAAACGATATTTTCAAGTTTTTATTCGCACAATTGTAGCCAAAATTCTGGTATGCGACGTACACATTTCTCTAATTGAAAATCCATCATTTTTATTGCTAAGCAATGCAAAAAATTGAAGTATGTTGTAAAGAAAAGTTTGCACTATCACGCTGCGCATTTGCCAAGGTAAAATAAGCGTTATTGCGAAGGCGTGGGGCGAATCCCATTACGACTACCTGCGTGCCATGACATGTGGACTTGCCAAGATTTTGTAGGGCTGCGTGGGAGGCAAAAGAGGCAGTTTTGCAATTCAAGAACTGGGCTGTATCTGCAATGGTTCGAATTATATGTGCGCCAAATTTTTCGTTTCTAGGTACTTCCCTTCTCGTTTTGTACGAAATAGTACTAGGCTCCCAGACTTTTGCCGCACCCTGTATATATATACATATATATCAGTGGCGGTCCGAGAAATTTTTTTCGGGGGGGGGGGGGGGCGCGACAAAAATTTTTTTCTAAAGAAGGTGCGTGGCGTTAGCCACGTAAAATTTTTGCGGGTCCCCGACCCCTAAAGTCTGAAAAAAGGGGGCGTGGCCTCAGCCACGCCCCCGAAAAAAATTTTTATAAGGCTAAAACGAATTTTTAAAAAATTTTAAAAATTATTTTAATTATTTTCAAGTGCAAACAAGTCGTTTGCACATTTTTACAACCCATATAGGTAAGTTTCAAAAATTTCGCGACCCATTCTCGGGGGGGGGGGGCGCGCGCCCCCCCCCCCCCCCCCGCCCCTCCCCCCTCGGTCCGCCACTGATATATATATATATATATATATATATATACACAGTTAATTTCAATACGTATTGGTTTTTTCTACCGTATGCCTTCCAGCCTCAAAATGATTTGGATTGGTGTGGATTGATATGGATTGGTGAGGCGCCGCATCTCTTCGGGTTTGCGCCGCGTTGCTTTTCTCGGCGGCGCCGCACCAATCCACACCAATCCACACTAATCCACGTCATGTTGAGGCTGGAAGGCATACGGTAGAAAAAACCAATACGTATTGAAAACAGTACTCTGCGTTGATACCACTGCTTTATATATATATATATATATATATATATATATATATATATATATATATATATATATATATATATATATATATATATATATATATATATATATATATATATATATATATATATATATATATATATATATATATATATATATATATATATATATGCAGCAGTCAAAGCGCGCTTTACTGTATTTCTGCCAGAGTATCTGATGATTAGAGTCTGTCTCATTGAAAGTGTCAAAGCTTCACCTAGCTTCACCTCTCAGCCGTCTCGCTCGGACCTCGCGCGGCTTTCGCGGAATTACGCTCTGGGCATTCCCTCGCTGAGCAGGAAACGAAAAAGACCAGAGATACATTTGCAGAAGCGGCGAGAGGCCCAGCGAGGACCGCGAGGACCTAAGCCGCTGATGCTGTCACTTTCGTTAAGACATATCTGCTTCACTGACAAAGTTAATATCTGCTGCATGACGAAGGCGGTCGCCCAAATAGGTTGAAGGCTGTCGCGCACGCGGCGCGCGGGCAATTGTCAGCCACGGGGTGCGCGCGCACTCCAGTGGATGAACGCTGACCGAGCGTGAACGTGCCCGGTGGTTGACAATTGCCCGCGCGCCGCGTGCGCGACAGCCTTTAACCTATTTGTGCCTTCGTCATGCAGCAGATATTAGCGTGATGCGATAGAAAAAACTGCATACGTTAAACGCATAGACTTTGGCGTGATACAAGCAACAGGAAACATAATGACACTCCAAGGTTTAGTAAGTCTACAAGATATATGACCAACCTCTCAACTCTGGATCGTCAAAAAGAGCGCGAATCTCACTGCGAGCTTCATCGATCCGATCTCTGTCGGCACTATCAACTACAAATATCACTGCCTAAAGTAACGATCAGATCAGTCAAAAGAGCCAATCATACTTCACGCGATTTCAGTCGCGACGCGATTTGACAATAGTCAACTGTCCATACTCATTGCAAGTACATTTTAAATGTACCGAAGACAGGGCATTCTATCAATCCACGTAATTTATACACATTATACATGTGCAGTTTGCTAGTGTCGAATTTGAAGACTTTGGCGAACCCCAAATCGCGTCGCGACTAAAACCGCGTGAAGTATGTCCGGCCCTAAAAGCGATTTATTAGAAATTCCAAAGTAGGGCGATTAGGGACCCGTCATACTTCGCCGAGAAAAGCCCAAAGCGCCCAAAAAAGCCCAAAAGCGCCACAAAGAGCTGGAACGCCTCCTTCTGCGCGCACGTTTCGGCGCTAAGGCATTGTGCTGATCTCGCAACCGAGTCTTTTTTGGTTCACTTTCTGTCATTTGCACATCAAAATAATATCAGAATTGTACCAAAAGTTCGTTCTGCGTTCCGGCGCTTTCGGACTTTTTCGGCTTCTTTGGGCTTTTTTGAGCGCTTTTGGGCTTTTCTGACGGGTACCTTAGAATGAAAACGCGTGCAGGGAGATTCCAGTAAAGCATGGCCTCGCATATAACTATTTTCCGTTCTTTTTTTGGCAACCTTATACTCCTTGGTAGATTGTTGACGGCTTTCAGCAATTATTCGGTAAATAACAAGTGGCTACCGAAAAACCATCAATTGCGTGCTGTGGTTACCGTCTGATTACTTAGACGACAAGTGACACTACTAAAGAGAAACGCAGACTTCCAACCAACTAATGAGAACACGCTCAGCATTACCTCGGTGTTACTGAAGTAATACTTCCAAAGTACACGAATCTTCTCCTGACCACCAACATCCCATACGGTGAAAGACAAGTTGCGATATGTTACGGTCTCAACATTGAATCCTGTAATAGTCAGATAGCTTTTCACAGTAGCAACAGATGGAACATATTTGGTTAAGATTAGAAGTCAACCTATAGCAGCTTTCAAGAGAAAAACAATCCCACGATGTGGCGCTAAGATTATAGACGACATGAGAGCTAATATTTATACCATCTGAACCTAGTCTGAACCTAGTTCGCCCATAAACGATAACGCGCGTCGTCTATGGAGAGGCAGGCAGACAGTTGCACTCCGTCAAAATTATCTGTCTTAATTGCAATTGGAAAAGAAAACAAAAAAGATTGAATAAAATAAAGTTATTATCAATTCACGAACTGCGAAATTCAAAAACCTAGTGCTCAGATGGCGATAATTTTCTCACATTTGGGTGTTTCGAAACCAAAAGTGTGAAGCAAGCGTTAGATATGTACCATCTTTTTGGGCAACTTGGCGATGAATGGCTCAATACTTACCG
This sequence comes from Cylicocyclus nassatus, assembly GCA_958299035.1. Lineage (NCBI taxonomy): Eukaryota > Metazoa > Nematoda > Chromadorea > Rhabditida > Strongylidae > Cylicocyclus > Cylicocyclus nassatus. The sequence goes on from CATQJL010000001.1 coordinate 105,590,167, forward strand.
ATAGTGGGTATGGTCGTAACAACTTCACCCAGTTTTAGCTTGTATAGTATAGTGGTCTTGCCGGCATTGTCAAGTCCAACCTGCATCAAAAACATCTGCTTGGCCTGCAAGATACACTAACAATTGAGCATATACCCGAAACTCACCATAAGAATTCGACATGGCTTGGTTCCAAAAAACAACAATCGAAGGCGAGATAAAGCCAGGCCCATAACACCTACAACTGCCAGAAGATATGGTGATTGCTTCGAAAACTATATCGATGATGTGCAGTTTTCAGCGGCACTGAATTGCATCATGAATCATTATCATAATGTCCACGAAAAAAAGCGTATAACATCGTCACCAGCAGCTAAAATCCAATTGAACATACTGCGAAACAAGATTATGCGATGAGTGTTCTGATCCGATGTTCAACACTCCAGACTTCCAACATACAAATCGATAGCCCCAGTCCTTCCCCGCTCCCCTTTACCACGACGATGTTTTGCCTTGGGGTTTATATTAGAGTGATCCAAAAGTAATGGGGTACCTTGTCTTTAAACATTTTTGAAGGTTTCTTACTGATTAACTATAACCAGCAAATCGAACGCTTTTGTGTCAAGCGACCTTCGCATCCTGACAGCACCTTGCAGCAACTGGCCTACAGTCTGCCCCAATCCTAACCACGCCAAATTGGGGGGACGGTCAGGAGGTACGATCGGCGCGAATTTTTCGCGAAGCGATGCCGCAACGTACTTCAGCCCTTACAGCAGCAGCATTTCTAGCGCAGTCTTACTTATAGCATCAAGTCATGTATCTGCCCCCACCCTCGCCCTCCTGTTTTTGCCGCCGAAATCTTTTGGCGGGGAGTCTTGGAGGCCCCACGATTTGAGTGCGGCGTGTGCAGAAGAGCGGCCGCCTCGCGCGGCGTACCTCCTGACGTGCAGCCCGCCAAATTGGCATGGCGGGAGTCCGCGTCGCGAAGGTTTCGCGCCACATCTGCGGCTAGCTTGTCTGCTCTCTCCTCATTCTCTCCGCTCCCTGCGACAGCGCGCGTATATGTATGCAGGCGCAAACCGCTAGCGCTGCGAGCGCGCAAACTCAGCCGACGGTTCGGCCTGATCCCGATTGGGACACACTGTACAATCCTTCGAGCGGAGCCTCGAGGAAATCAGACATACTTTCTTGTACGTATGCTATGCCATACGAATTTGTGCTGCTGTTTCACAAACTCCTTAGACATACATACAGTATTATAAAGAACTTTCCAAGCTCTCTATAATAGCTTGAATGTATGAAAAATTCTTTAGAATTTTTCATAAGAGAGGAGTTCATTCAAAAAAAGTGCAACAATTGGCCCAGATTTTCAGGCTGAAATCATTTTGTGGCTCACAATTTTTTTTGAAAATGGAAAATGTCGAGATAATTTGCATATTCATGGATAGAACGAGAAAAGCCCTACCAGATATCAACTGTCAAAGGTAAGCTCATTCGATTACCTTGATACGAGAATAGATAATATGTTTCCCAATACTCAATGCTCTATCTTCTGTTCCAAAGCGTTGAGACCACCAGATACTCGTGGATTTGACAGTCGCCTCAGTAATCACTACGTCAAAATCTTTGATAGGCTTCCTTGTTTTACTGCGGAGGTGCTGCTCAAGGTCTGAAATTACTTGAAGTGATGAGCTTTGATTTTGAGCTCTTATAAAACAAATGATTTTGAGCTCTTATAAACAAACACCTTTCAGAAATAGTATTCCATCCGTAGCGTAATTTCCTAAAGTTACCATGGGCACGTGGTAAGAAACGGGCTAAACTTGCCCACAACTTTAACTAGAGGTTTCGCATGATTACGCTATGATATCGGTAGCTCTCAAAAGATACATTTTCGCAAACTTGCGTTGAATATATGGTGTGTCCCCATTTTGATTACAATGTCCACAGCACTACCCATATAATAACCGTGAGTACTCGATATGCGAGCTCTTCGGACAAGATAAGCAATTAAGAATTCCAATCCATCTACAGTCTGTCCCAATCCCAATCAGGCCAAAATCGGTATGGCGGAATCCTTGTGCTAACGTTTTAAGTCACGCTTACGACCTGCTTGTTTGCTCTCTCTTCGGTCTTCGCTCTCTCAGACATCGCGTTGCGGCGCAAACTAGCGCTGCGAGCGCGCCAATTCACATTAACATTTGGGCTAATCTATTGGGATAGACTGTACCATTCATTCCCTGTAATCTCAGGTAGCGGTGCCGTGCGAAATCAGTACAGAATTGGTGATCAGCGTGCCAAATGAGCTCTGAGTGAAGTTTCAGCGTGATAACGTAATTTTGTAATTTTTGGGATTCTGTTTGGAAAGCCCAGTGGATTCTTAGGGATCGGCCATACTATTCCTGTTATTCCTACGACTCCTGCGATTCCTGTGAGTCCCGCACAGTTTATACGCCGCTTAAATGAGCGCGTGTTGCGTGTTACGTGTTGTTTTACGCAACACGCGCTCATTTAAGCGGCGTCTAAACTGTGCGGGACTCACAGGAATCGCAGGAGTCGCAGGAGTCGTAGGAATAGCAGGAATAGTATGGCCGATCCCTTATAGACGCTGGTTTCCACATGGCACTCTATTTATTGTATCCTTCAGAGATAATCACGCCTTTCCTGCGAGGTAGAAAATCAGATTAACAGAGAAGACAGAAGAAGACTATTTGGTTTTCGTTGGAACCTACGATGACGACGCTTAACCTCACAGCAGAAAGAGATTGAGGGAAAGGGCCAAAACTGCTCAAAATTTGAAATTTGAACGAAAAAGGGAGTCAAACAAATTGAAAAGAACATAACAGCTGAAGAGTACAGTATATTAATCATTAAAAACCTTTGAGCAATCAACTCAATCATAATTCACAATCTTTGGCTTCACTCTGTGCTAAGCAACTGCGCTTGCATTTATAATGGCAAGTGCTAATTTTAAACAAGAATTACCACATGGGTGTAAAAGATACTGACAGTTACGACAGCAAAAATAATATCGAAATCAAAAATAAACTACACTGCTCGAAAAAACAGCGATTAAAATGATGTAATGATGCTAAACTGAGAAAAAAGGAAAAGAGTCGATAAAACCAGATCGAAGCGCAAATAAACCTCACCTCGTAGGCAATGCAAGGATCAACACGTATTTATGCGTTCGTTTGTTGGCCACCACGTGTCCGCGGGTGAGTCGGCACTTGGAAACGAGGCTTGCGAAACACCACTAGTCACTGAAGTCGCTGCTCCTCGCTGATAACCTTTTTTTTAGTAAAGGGCAATGATTGGTGCTATCATTCATTTTTGTGACTAATAGACTCGAAACCGCTCTGCACACATTGTATCAGTGGTTCGTAGGCTCTGTAGTGGCCTTAGGCGAAATAGCGCCTGGTAGAGTGTGTTATATAGAACACATAGCTAATAAGCTTTATTGAGACAGGCGACCTGCACACGTTGGTGCTGTGGTAGAATGCTGACTATAATAGGCGTGGTAGAGTAACATAACACACTATCACAGCAGGTCATGCTTATGGCATGACCTGTAAGGTACTTCGGTGAGGATAACGGTTGTTAGGAAGTGCCGACAATGTCGGCACACTCCGGCCAGCGGGAGGAAAGAGAGCAATGAAATGAATTACAAGTACAACATATATCTATGCGATAAAGGGGTGTCGGTTATATCGGCACACTCCGGCCGAGCATGATGATGAAAAGGAAGAGAATAACGGAACAAATCTACATCCGTATCGCGTACTCCATTTGTCAGGATCACGTAATGGTCGTTGCCGTGAAGGATCGCTAATGATTTTGAAGCAGCTAACGGTAGAATTATCGTTGCAGCATTGATGGGGCGATAGAAGGAGAAGCAACTGTAAAATGTGATTGTGACGACGTCTTTGAAAATCCTTCTCCGGCGGCGGGTAATATGCAGAATTTTGAGCAATGTTTCGTTTGTCGTCGTCCTTGCATTCGAGATGCTGCTTCACAGAGAGACCATTAGTTAGATCATTGCACTCGTCTGCCTGCGGCAATCTCGGTATCATGACCTCCATCCTCGGATGCTCATTTGCAATAGTTGGCGAGGTGCTGTCGACATCTTCTTCACTGTGAATTTCGTTAAGGTCATCGTTACCTGTTTCGTCGTTGTCGGGGCCGTAGATCATCGTATCATCGCTCAGTCCTTTGTGTGAAACCTCCAGCTTGTTGTTGTCCTCATCGTTTCCTTTGAGCAAAGTTTGTCCGTTTGAATTTTCCATGCAATTCATAAGCCTTGCGTTAGAAAACCTCCTTCCGCTTCCTACTAACTCTAGCATATCATCTGCTATGCGTTCTTGCAAGATGAATAGAAACCTTTTAGCGTCAAAAATGGTTTCAAAAAATTTTATCTCTTCTTCCAGCGCATCCCATTGCTCCGCCATTAACTTCTTCGCAGCTTCGGATTCAATTTCCTCAAGTCTTTCCATCAATATGTCGTAATCCATTTTTAGCGATTCAATGGCATCTTCAACTTCCATTTTGCACCTCGCTAGTGAATCCAGATGTTGAGCGCATAATTCTTGCCGCTCTCGATTGCCATCTGGAAGAATAATTCTCTCACCAAGGCAGGCGTACTTCTGCAATAGTTCCGCGAGTTCCGTGGTGGATATTCTGAATACATCTATGAGGAAAGGCGAAATCCTCATCGCTGTTGTAGTTGTGCTGCTTTTTTGAGCAAGCACGTATCGGTCTTATTTGGCCGATGCACCAAATGTATCAGTGGTTCGTAGGCTCTGTAGTGGCCTTAGGCGAAATAGCGCCTGGTAGAGTGTGTTATATAGAACACATAGCTAATAAGCTTTATTGAGACAGGCGACCTGCACACGTTGGTGCTGTGGTAGAATGCTGACTATAATAGGCGTTGTGCCGATATAACCGACACCCCTTTATCGCATAGATATATGTTGTACTTGTAATTCATTTCATTGCTCTCTTTCCTCCCGCTGGCCGGAGTGTGCCGACATTGTCGGCACTTCCTAACAACCGTTATCCTCACCGAAGTACCTTACAGGTCATGCCATAAGCATGACCTGCTGTGATAGTGTGTTATGTTACTCTACCACGCCTATTATAGTCAGCATTCTACCACAGCACCAACGTGTGCAGGTCGCCTGTCTCAATAAAGCTTATTAGCTATGTGTTCTATATAACACACTCTACCAGGCGCTATTTCGCCTAAGGCCACTACAGAGCCTACGAACCACTGATACATTTGGTGCATCGGCCGGGAACGATCGATATCATGCCCCGCTTCCAAGGAGGACAGCGGAAACCACAAGAAAGTGATGCGACTCTTCATCTCATCATAAAGGACCTGAAGACGTACACCAAGAATCTCGCGGACATACTGCAGAAATACCAGCACTATGGTGAGAAAATTACTCTTCCAGATGACGAACAAGAACGACAGGAGTTCTGCCTACACCATCTGGACCTACTACCAATATGCATCATGGAAATCAAAACCGGCAAAAACCAGCTGGAATCAAAAATTGACATCATGAGGAAGCACTACAAGGAAAGCTCCAAAATGATGAGACAAGCCATGGCAAATAAAATGGACGCGCTCCAAGAACAGATAAGATTTTTTCAAATAGCCGGCAATGCTCAGATGTTTACGTTTGAGCTAGAAATGCTCGCTACAGATATTGAGATAGAACTGGCCGCAATAGGAAGTAGAAGAAGATTTGCAACAAATCAAAGTAGCATTAGAAAGGTTCTACACAGACACATAATGCATGCCGGATTTCCATACGCTGAAGAAAAAGCAAGTCACACTGCAAACGATAAGCCAGACGAACATAACAATGACGAGAAAATTAGTGAAAATGATGGATATCGGGAGTTCGAGGCTGAAGACACTGATGTACTACCAGCTATTGCAGATGAGAGCCTGACCTTTGCACAGGTCACACTGCCAGGATCGCCTCTGGCAAAGGCATGCAATAATATCAGTGAAGAACGCCAACTTCAGAAGTTACGATCATGTAAGAACAATGAGAAGAGAGGAATTTATGAACTTCATCCAGTACCAGTGCCAGTGAAGATCAGTTTAATAACACTTTCCATTGGCCTGCACTATAGTTTAGATATATCTACTTCACTTTTTGGCAGCCGCTACACAAGAAGGATCCCTGTGTTCAGTCGCGTTCCGGTGCAACGACGACCATTACGAGACCCAGACAAAGGCACCGCTTCATGGATAAATGTTGTTGCATTACCAATTCTACTATCACTTTTCAATTCATTTGTCCATTCCTCTTGCCGGGCGGAGTGTGCCGGTACAACCGACCCCCTTTCTATCGCACAGATGTTGTCCTTCTAATTCATTTCGTTGCTCTCCCCCCGCTGGCCGGAGTGTGCCGACTGTCGGCACTTCCTAACAACCGTTATCCTCACCGAAGTACCTTACAGGTCATGCCATAAGCATGACCTGCTGTGATAGTGTGTTATGTTACTCTACCACGCCTGTGCCGGCTCTGAGCTAGATCCAACCTCTTGCTCAAAAATTATCATGATTTTTTCCTTAGATCGTCGCGGATTGAAAATTTGCATGATAGTATGAAACGGTTTCCTACTTCTTCGTCTGCGCTTTTTTATATAACTTATGGAATACTCTTTGTAATTTTCATTGTTCGATGTTTACTCATGCTTGCCTTTTCAGTCTTGTTGATGAGAACTTTTCATAGTATCTGCTTACTAGTCCAATGTATCGGTGGCTCTAGGCTTTATAGTAGCCTAAGGCGAATAGCGCCTTTTGTGAGTTATATAGAACACATAAGCTGTAGGGAGCTTTATTGAGACAGACGACGTGCGCTCATGGGCGCAGTGGTAGAATGCTGACTATAATAGGCGTGGTAGAGTAACATAACACACTATCACAGCAGGTCATGCTTATGGCATGACCTGTAAGGTACTTCGGTGAGGATAACGGTTGTTAGGAAGTGCCGACAATGTCGGCACACACATTCTCTAAAGCTTCACCTTGTTCTTCCCCGTTTCCAACTACTAATACATTTGTAGGTACCATCGGCTCCTCAATTCTGCGAGGGCGGTCGCGATGGTCAACCGATAATCAATTTATCAGCTATGTTTCAACACAGGGCAACCGCATCGCCGATACGCTCGCCCGAGTCCGCCCTCGCGGCAATCGGGGAGCCGATGGTACATACGTATAGGCGAGTCACACGCAAAGACAGGGCGCAGGCCTTGGCACGAGCTGGCACCAGGGAAACTCCAAAACGAAGTCCCGTTTGATCTTGGAAATTTCGTACGAAGTCCCCTTTGACCTGTTTTGAAGACCCGTCACTATTTTTAGATTATGTAAAAGTATGTACAGGGCTTTACAACCTGAGTGTCCCACCCGCCCCGCTAGGACGCCACGCCTAGGTCCGCGCAGCGTTCGTGGCGCTGGCTGCGCGTCGACTGAAGCTTGGCAAAATCCGGGCGATACGCAGCAAACGCCGCGCGTGGCCTGAGCGAGGTGGCCGCGTTGGAGGAGCCGCGCAAGCGAAACTTGCGACTCTCAGGTTGAAAAGCCCTGTAGCAGGGTTTATGATCGTCTCCACGATTCGCGTAGAGGTGTATTGCAGACTTTGTCTGATAACACAGGTAAACTTGTTAAACCTCCACGTCATAGCATTGTTTTTAGTACTCTCTCGCTATCAAAAACCGCCACGCTTTGAGTTGGCAAAACCCCGCCTTTACATGAATCGTGGAGCCGATGATACATGCATGCTGATTTCATGGAAACAACTTTTCACAGCTTCCTGAGCTTTTTAAGTGGTTGAATCACATCTTGAGAAGCAGAAAAAGCCGATATTTCCACTGCATAACACACCGAGTAATTTCCAAATGGCTATAAAACGCTGAAAAGAAAACGTTATGAAATTGTTTCTTCTCTGTATGTAAACTTTTACAGTGTAGATATAGGCTGCTGCATGACGAAGGCGCAGTATCGTCGGGCGCGAACGCGGTTTCATTAGCCGCAGAGCGCATGAGGCGCAGGATTTACAACGGTGAGGATACGCGCGCGTCGCGTTCGCGCCCGCTCAGCTGATACTGCTTCTGCGCCTTCGTCATGCAGTAGCCTTTACATTTCATGTAAAAAAGTATGAAAACTTATGTATAGGCTGCTGCATGACGAAGGCGCAATATCTTTGGGCGCGAACGCGGCTTTATAAGCCGCAGAGCGCATGAGGCGCAAAATTTACAACGGTGAAGCTGCGCGCGCGACGCTTTGCAGCCGCTCAACTGATACTGCTTCTGCGCCTTCGTCCTGCAATAGTCTTTAAGGAAAGTGTGCCAGTTCAGGTGGCACCCAGCTGGCACGGTGCCAGCTAATTCAGAAAAAAAGTTCAGCACAGCTTTCATTTACATAAGTCATAAATTTTTGGGCCATAGTTCGGGTCTCCCAACGCGCTTGCATACACCAAGTTTGGTGTCATACTATTGCGTTTTGGCTGGAAACAACGCCTTTGTTTGTTTGATGGGCAGCATGCCGGTGGCATGCCGGCGGCATTCTTACTGCTCTTCTCCGCCCCGGACCTCGGAAAACGATCCCCCTTTGCTTTCCGCCCTAAAAACGATATCCAGCTTGACCCGGTGCCAGTTGTGCGACCCCTGACAGGGCGTTACCACGGGTATCGGCGCCTTGCTGATAGCGCACTCTTTCAGCCCTCTTGCCGTCTGCTGTTTTCATACGAACTATGTTGGTAGGGCGCAACAGTCTAGTCTGTGCGTGTCATGAGCCGGGTCAAGCAAAAGGACAAGCGACAAGCGTGACAAGCGATCGCTAGATACGACCCTTCCTCCTAAGTGCTGTCTCAGTAAGACCCTTGAAGTACTGAAAACCTAAAATAGGTATAACACAAAGGCCCTACCAAGCATAATGAGTGATATACATAACTAGCTGGTTTGCCTGGCTCCGCCCGGCCCTGTCAAAACACTACACGTAAAAGCCCATTCCTATCCCTGCACTACCTTTCCCTGTTCCCACTTCTAATGCTAATCCGCTGTGTTAGTAATCAACACGCTAAATTACCCCCCCCCCCCCCTCCCGGTGCCAATCCCAGCCACGTAGCTCAAACTTTGCAAAAAAGTCGATAAATCGATAAAAGTAGATAATAAAAACCAATATTATGTTCATACTCAGCATGTCCGATTATCCCCCCCCCCACAGGTGCGATAAGATGAGAATGACTCCTCCAGGGTGAAGGGGGACAGTGGTCGCAGCCCCTTCAGGGTGAAGGGTGTTTCACTTGGTAGAGAAATTGTAAAATGTCGACAGGGGGGGGGGGGGGAGCCATGATGTTCTCTCATCATTTCTCCAGTCAAAGTTCATAATTTGTTCCTTACCATCACTGGTTATCTTTTTTCTGAAATGTGAACCGATATGCTGCTAGATTAGCATGCAATTATATTTCTGACCAGCACCTTGTATTTTTTAAACATTTCCTTTTCCTTTTTCACATCACCCTGCCTGTTTTTGGAATTACCATAGAAGATGTGCATGCGAGCACATTTGTTTCGGAAAGAGTTAGACAATTTTTAAACATTTACGAATTTTTTTGAAAGAAGAAATTCGTAATTTCTGTATATGAACAGCAACGTCAGCAAGGAAAGTGTTTTTAAAACCACATTGTCTTCTGCTTTTAGAAATACTTTGTTTGGAGTCTGTTGAAAACCTAATGAAGAGTGTGGGCAGTGGTTTCTGGATATTTACGAGTTTTTAGGATAGAAAAATCCGTAACATCTGGAGATGAACATCTTGTACGCCGCGATGGTCACCATTAAAACCGTCTCGTCCTCCGCTTTCAGAAAATATATACTGTGACTGCCTTCACCCGGCACTTTTTCTAACGGACCCCGGGAAAGTATATATTTTCTGAAAGCGGAGGACGAGACGGTTTCAATGGTGACCGTCACGGCGTATAAGATGTTCATCTACAAAAGTTATGAATTTTTTATGTTAAAAACTCGAAAATCTCCAGAAATCACTAGGACACCCCTCACCCAGGCACTTTTTTCAAGGACTCTAGGCAGCGTATATATTTTCTGAAAGCGGAGGACGAGACGGTTCCAACGGTGACCATCTCGCCGTAAAATATATTCATCTACAAAAGTTATGACTTTTTTAGGTTAAAAACTTTAAAATGTCCAGAAATCAGTACTCACACCCGTCACCAAGCACTTTTTTCAACAGACTCTTCCATTTCTGTACGTAAAACAATTCACGTACAAACATAGGTGCGATAGTGTGAGAATTTGCTCACCCCCCTTCACTTCTGAGCCGGAAACCAAGGTGACCCCCTTCACCAAAACCGACAAAAAAAAATCAACAGTGAGGTAAGGTTATGCCTGATAAAATGACCACGCTATCAACCTATTTGTAGGCTCTACAGTCAAGAAGCAAGTGAAGGGCAATCGTGGCATTCTTCCAGCTATGTCCTTAGACCGATTTTATGAGGACCGATTTTATAAACAGTCTGAAAAAGTGAGTGTGGTCAAAATTATTGGATGGTACACAAGTGCAAAACTGAGGTTTTTGCAGGCGTAATGTTCGAGAAGGAAAGGTTATATAACGCTTGTCACTTGCTTCATACGAATATGGGATGAAGGACCGGACCGACCGATGACTATATTCTTGTCTTAATTTTGCCGTTTCATGCTTTGTAATTTAATGAAAATATTGAAAGTTGACGACTATCAACTATTGTGAGGCCATCAGAAGTTGTAATAGAAAGTGGTTCTGAGAAGTGTGATAATAGGAAGTATCAAAAATTATGAATGATGGAGCACGTAGAAAGAAGTAAAATATTGTCTGCCCAGGAAACTCTGAAAGATACAGTAAAATTATTGCATGTATAAATGGCCATTCTTAGTAAATGTGCACGTAAATGGTAAGAAGGAAACACACGAGAGCAGGATTGGAACCTTCTCGTTATCTTCTAAAGAAGGCATTGGATGACAGTGGAAGAAACAAGGACAGGAAAATCGGAACGCCTGACTGCCACGAAAAATTTATTCCGCTGAAGACTACTGGACACTGTGTAATACTGAACTTGTTAAATTCGGCAATTGGAAAAATTAGGGTTGTTGAAACAAAGTGAGGTTGTAACTACTTTTTGTTTAAATTTAGATTTAGCATAGGAGATATTTGTACGAAAATTGTTAGTGTATCGGAAAGGAGGGAGAAGATTTATAGGCAAAATTTGAAAAAATTCAATTAAAAATTCATAACGTTCGTAGATGAACAGCTAGTACAAGGAAATGCTCACCATTGAAACCATTTCTTCCTCTGCTTCCAGAAAATATATAGTTTGTCTGGGATCCGTTGAAAAAAGTGCGTGGTGAAGGGGGTGCCTAGTGATTTCTGGAGATTTTCGAGTTTTCAACATAAAAAAATTCATAACTTCTGTAGATGAACAGCTAGTACAAGGAGATGCTCACCATTAGAACCGTCTCATTCTCCGCTTTCAGAAAATATATAGTTTGTAAGGGATCCCTTGCAAAAAGTGCCTGGTGAAGGGGGGGGGGTGAGAATTTTATAACGGGAGTTCTCAGGCAGAGGCCTTTTCACCATTGTAAAAAGACGTCTACCTGAGAACTCCCGTTATAAAATTCTCACCCCCCCCCTTCACCAGGCACTTTTTGCAAGGGATCCCTTACAAACTATATATTTTCTGAAAGCGGAGAATGAGACGGTTCTAATGGTGAGCATCTCCTTGTACTAGCTGTTCATCTACAGAAGTTATGAATTTTTTTATGTTGAAAACTCGAAAATCTCCAGAAATCACTAGGCACCCCCTTCACCACGCACTTTTTTCAACGGATCCCAGACAAACTATATATTTTCTGAAAGCAGAGGAAGAAATGGTTTCAATGGTGAGCATTTCCTTGTACTAGCTGTTCATCTACGAACGTTATGAATTTTTAATTGAATTTTTTCAAATTTTGCCTATAAATCTTCTCCCTCCTTTCCGATACACTAACAGTTTTCGTACAAATATCTCCTATGCTAAATCTAAATTTAAACAAAAAGTAGTTACAACCTCACTTTGTTTCAACAACCCTAATTTTTCCAATTGCCGAATTTAACAAGTTCAGTATTACACAGTGTCCAGTAGTCTTCAGCGGAATAAATTTTTCGTGGCAGTCAGGCGTTCCGATTTTCCTGTCCTTGTTTCTTCCACTGTCATCCAATGCCTTCTTTAGAAGATAACGAGAAGGTTCCAATCCTGCTCCCGTATGTTTCCTTCTTACCATTTACGTGCACATTTACCAAGAATGGCCATTTATACATGCAATAATTTTACTGTATCTTTCAGAGTTTCCTGGGCAGACAATATTTTATTTCTTTCTACGTGCTTCATCATTCATAATTTTTGATACTTCCTATCATCACACTTCTCAGAACCACTTTCTATTACAACTTCTGATGGCCTCACAATAGTCGATAGTCGTCAACTTTCAATATTTTCATTAAATTACAAAGCATGAAACGGCAACATTAAGACAAGAATATAGTCATCGGTCGGTCCGGTCCTTCATCCCATATTCGTATGAAGCAAGTGACAAGGGTTGTATAACCTTTCCTTCTCGAACATTACGCCTGCAAAAACCTCAGTTTTGCACTTGTGTACCATCCAATAATTTTGACCACACTCACTTTTTCAGACCGTTTATAAAATCGGTCCTCATAAAATGAGGTTGTGAAAGGAACGATGCCGTTCCTGGCGGCGCGTTGTGTGTAATTGCACACCCACATTCACACACGCACTCACCCCCCCCCCCCCCAACCCCTCTGACCCCCTTCACCCTGGAGGGGCTGCGACCACCGTGACCCCCTTCACCCTGGAGAGGTCATTCTCACCTTATCGCACCTATGCGTACAAATATCTCCTTTGCTTAACCTTACCTCACTGTTGATTTTTTTCTCGACTTTTGGTGAAAGGTCACCTTGGTCCCCCTCGGGGGTGAAGAGGGGGTGAGATTATTCTCACACTATCGCACCTATGTCCATAGGTGCGATAGGGGGAGCCGGGCTCTCCCCAGGTGAAGGGGGTCTCGGCTGTTCTCGACCTTCCAGGGTGAAGGGGGTATGTGAGTCTAGGGGGGGGGAGGAAGAGAGAAAAAATAAAAAAAGCGTGGTATGAATAGCTCTAATTTGTACCTTATTTAGGCACAAATTGAAAAAAAAATTGAAAAATTTTAAAAGAAATTCAAAAATTTGAAAAAAAAATGACTTTACGAAGATCTGTGATGTGCTCCTGTTTCATGGGTCAACAGAAAACGAAAGCAATAAGGTTCATCCCGAAAGATGTACAAGTTAGGAACAACTTCAATTCCTGCACATCATCATCAACAATATCACTATCGCTAACGTCAGAGACAACAAGTTCGCTGCCTGAAAAATCTTCTTCTTCCTCCAAAAGGTCATCGGAGTAGAATCAGAATTGCGTGCAAAAGCGTTCTGAGTCGAAAATGGATTTGAAACTTTCTTTTTCTTCTAAGCGCTTTTGTGATTTTTTTCCTGGCCCTGGTAGCACCAGGAAAGTCAGCAGGTGGGTGAAAAGTTTCTTCATAGCATCTTTTGGGATATTTCAAAAAGTCATACGATAACAGCCTGTCTGGACCACTTATACCAATCCTTTAAATGAAGTTCTTAGATAACAATATGTTTAGTAGAAGGTTGACCTTAAGTAATTGCTTAGATGCTTCATCGTTGTACGACTTCTGCGTTGTGTTCTGATAACAAAGTAGAAAATTTCTCTCTCCACATCTGCCGTGCTAGTCGGAATGGAAACTAGCTTTGCTAGTAAGTCCATCAGATTTTTGCGGTAAGTAATGGGGAAAGAGCCAGATCGCATATGCATTCGCAACTCGGGAAGGAGATATTGCATACTTTTTTGGTTTTTGGGCCTTGTCGAACTCTGGCTTCACCTCCTCTGGCATACGTCCTGTTAGCTGATGAGAAAGCTGCTCAACTTCTTTTTTAACAGCAGAATAAAATAGCCGAAAAAAGTAGATACTATGCTGCGCGTTGGTTTTTTTTCAATATCATAGGTCATAATGTCACAAGGCGAATAACTTCCAAAAACATAAAGCACAGAGTTGGGTTCGCACTCCAGTCGGGATCTAAGAGCAGCAGCTACGCTTTGTACTAACACCTTCCTTTTGTTCATATCCATGTTTGTGTATTTAGCAGCCTTGAAATCTTCAGCAACCTGAAGATCAGCAGTGGACTTCCTGGAAATTTCCTCATTGAAACTAGGCAATCTGCTTGGATTCCTTATGTAGGAAATCACAGAGTTTCGCTCAATTGTCAACTCTGTTTCAATGTCGACAACATTTTCGTCGGCGTAAGATTCTCCTTCTGCCTCGCTGTAGAACTGGAACACATGAGTCATCTGCGATTTTGTAAAGTATTCTGCCTGCCGTTTCCTCTTCAAATTGCCAACCTTTCCAAAACATTGAGGGATATTTTAATAACATGTTATTCTTCTGAATGACTTAAAGTTTGTGATTCATTGAAACCGACCATTCTCTACAAATTAGGTAAGGTGAGTCTAGAGCGTTTTCACGAAAGAACTTCTTCAGCACTAAGTTTACAGAGTACAGATTCCAGAAATGGGTGAGTTTTTGTGTGAAGGTGTGGAAATTCACCAATCTCCCATAGTTTTTTTGAGTGTGTGCTAATAATGATGGCATAACTGTCAATCAAAAGCGCATTATTTACCAGAAAAAACATAAACATATAACAACGATAAGCACGCTGAAATTCATAACTTCTGATTTTTCCAACCGATTTGACTGCATTCACTTTTATGTGAAAGGGTAAGTTATGCTCTTTATAATCTCAGCTGCTTAGTAAAGGTCATCTTTTGCATAGATAGAAGCGATAGAAGAAAAATGGCTAAAATTTGAATTTTCTGTGTAGGGTCATAGAAAATCGGAGACTTGCAACAAAAATCGGAACTTTCGGTATTGTAGGTTCTTTTATCAGCTCTTTCCAACAGTGAAAAGTTTGCGCCAATTGAGCCTTCCTATGGAAAGTTATGATTTCCCTGAAAAATGCCAAAATAAACCAAATTCGCCCTTTTGTACTGCCTGCTCGAAAATCATAACTTTTCATAGAGACCTCAGTCAGCGCAAACTTTGCACTGTTAGAGAGAGCTGTTGAGAGAACCTACAATACTGACTGCTCCGATTTTTGTTGCAAGTCTCCGATTTTTCATGACCCTACACAGAAAATTCAAATTTTGACCAATTTTCTTCTATCGCTCCTATCTATGCAACAGATGACCATTAGTAAGGAGATAAGATGTCATTTCAAAAAAAAACGACTTAGTATTTCATACGAAAATAGAAGCAGTCATATCGGTTGGAAAAATCAGAAGTTATGAATTTTTGAAATTCGTGCGCAAGAACTTTCGGGACAACCTATACATTGTGTTGGCTTTTATGGGTCACCGTAGCAAATGATTTTTAGAGCCGGGAAGCAAAGAAGCCTTAACATACTGTATACCATTCGAAAGCTGAGTTCATGGAGAATCGACGTAGACCGTCGACTTTTTTCTAGGTCTTCTGTGCCGCGAGATATGAGGGATTTTATGTGCTTCAGAAATTAACTGATTTTGTGTCCTCACTTTCTGCTCTCCAAATGAATGCTACGAGAAAGTCGACAGTCTACGTTTATCAGTGAAGACTTGCTCTTTAATACAGATAGATAATCAGCAGTGATTAGATCTTCATTTGGCAGAAATCTGCTGTTGAAAATGACCATGTTTTCAGATAAAATGCGGTGTATCTCTCGGTAGAGGGGGGCTAGAAAGAAGTCGACGGTCTAGGTCGAATCCCCTTTTCCTGAGCTTTCGAATGGTATATAGGTTGCTGGGCGAAAAAACTAACTAGCTTTCAAAAATGGGGTGGAGATATTTACTATTAGCTTGCTCCAATCCAGCTCCACCAATGTATTGGCTTTTATCGGTTACCGGAGCAAATGATTTTTTGAGCCGGGAAGCAAAGAAGCCTTAACATGCTGTACACCATTCGAAAGCTGAGTTCATGGAGAATCGACGTAGACCGTCGACTTTTTTCTAGGTCTTCTGTGCCGCGAGATATGAGGGATTTTATGTGCTTCAGAAATTAACTGATTTTGTGTCCTCACTTTCTGCTCTCCAAATGAATGCTACGAAGATAAATAAATAATATTAGGTCATTCCGAAAGCAATTTCGCTTTTTTCAAACGGACGCCACACGTGATGGGACAAAGATCTCTAAGAGATCTTGGTAGCATTCAATGCAGAATTTCATTCTCTTTCTAATGGTTATGTAATTGTTGCAAAACAGTCAATGAGCTTTCAGAAAATGACCAAAACCTGCAACCCATGCTTTTTGAAATGGTCAAGTTTTATGATTTTTTAAAACTTTCATATCAATCCTCAGAAGGATTGCAAGTAACGATTCGATAGAGTAGACCTTATAGAATACAGTACTACTTTTTTTCTCTTCCTCCTATCTCGCCGTAATTTTTTAAAAGATTTTTCAACAGAACCATTGGATTTTGGCAGGCCCACCTCAGTCACAATCGCATCAAACATCATAATTTTTCGGAATTTAAGACTACCAAGATAGTACTATGAGTTGGCATAAATTTTACAAAGCATGTGAGGGTTTACGGGTTCGAAATATCAAATTTCGAGTTTTTCGGGTACAGCCTGAGGCTCGCTAAAGAAATGAATTATGATGATTTCATCCTTGGAAACTAAACGAATCGGAAACAAAAAACACCTGTTAGAAAGAGGAAAAAATGCTGCATCGAATGATGCGCGAGCTGCTCTTCTTTTGATGTTCTACGAGGATTTAGCTGCCCAAGTATGGAAATTGGTAGCATCAGTTAAAATTCTGTTAAAAATGTATGCTAAGCTATGGAAAGGAGAAAAAGTAGTACTGTATTCAATAAGGTTTACTCTATCGAATCGTTACTCGCAATCCTTCTGAGGATTGATATGAAAGTTTTAAAAAATCATAAAACTTGACCATCTCAAAAAGCATGGGTTGCAGGTTTTGGTTATTTTCTGAAAGATCATTGACTGTTTTGCAACAATTACATAACCATTAGAAAGAGAATGAAATTCTGCATCGAATGCTATGAAGGTCTCTTAGAGATCTTTGTTCCATCGTCTGTGGGGTCCGTTTGAAAAAAGCGAAATTACTTTCGGAATGACCTAATATAAATAAGCATAAATACCGTTTCTTTTGTAAATTTATGAGTGTACTTGTTGTTTAAGGTACTTAGCCCGCAAAACCTTTTAATAACGATTTTTATCATTTTCTCAGAGTACAATACCAATCTCAGCCCAGGTGAAGGGGGTCATCGGGAATTTGGCCTCAAAGGGAAGGGGGTAAGATCCATCACTCCCCCTATCGCAACTATGCCTATGTCCCCCCCCCCCCCTCTGTGCCAGCTCTCAGCCTCGCAGGTCACACATTACAACAAATCGATGAAATCGTTATCGATCGATAACGAAGAGTAGTCTACGACACCCGCCCCGCGCCAAAGTGTATGTGTGCCAAGTTCGGTCCGAATCGGTTCAGAAATGGGATTTTCTATTCGGAACATACGTACAGAAAGACAGACAGAAAGAGACATACAGAGACAAACAGACAGACATACAGACAAACAGGCATTCAGCTTTATTTTTACTTTCATTGGCTTTATCAATTTTTTGCAAATCTCAAGCTATGGGGCAGGAAGTTGCCACATGGGAAAAAGCGAGCATGCCGATAACGACTATAATGAGTTTCTTGAAAGTACCCATTATTTTTGTCGACTTTATCCCTTCCTTGGGAAATTAGACTACACGGCTGGCATTTGACACAAAGTTGTATGTGATCACGCTCACCTGTGAATATACCCTATTTTCAGGTGCATAAGCCGCGGGGGATTTTTTTTGTGAAATTGACCAGCCCAAACACGTCAAAGGACTTCGCGACCAAAGGACCCTATATTGTGCTACATATTGCTTGAGAGAATCGTGCGGCATAAGAGTCGCTTTTCGAAACACAGCGCTGAGCAGCTCGCTTGAAAGTTCGAAAAAGTGCGGCCTGTACACCTGGAAATAGGGCGCCTTTACCTTATGAAAATCCTACTTTTGCCCCTAAAATCAGAAAAGCACAAAGAGCCTGAAAGCAGGTTTTAGCATGGAACACCCGAGTGAGGAGAGTCAATTGGGTAATTTTCGGAAACTAGGGCCTGTAGAAAGCTGAAAATTTACGGTTATACTTCTAAGGGCTTGTGCTATACAACCACATGAGTGGGAGCAGCGTAGTTCCTTTTTATATAAACACTAGCTGGCTTACCCGGCTCCGCCGTATGTTCCGAATAGAAAATTCCATTTCTTAACCGATCCGGACCAAACTTGGCACACATACCCTTCGGGCCCCGGCGGGTGTCACAGTCCACTTTTCGTTATCGATCGATGTCGATTTTATCGATTATTTGCAAAATTTGAGCTACGGGGCTGGGAGTTGGCAGAGGGGTGTAATCGAGCATGCTGATCACCCCCGTGGGGGTGATCAGCATGCTCGATTACCCCCCCCCCTGTGCCAAATCCCAGCCCCGTAGCTCGAACTTTGCAAAAAATCGATAAAATCGATAAAAGTAATGCACGATTTTGAAAACTAATATTGTATTCGGAATCCCCATGCTCACTTACCCCCTGTGCCAACTTCCAGCCCCGTAGCTCAAATTTTGCAAAAAATCGATAAAATCGATATCGATCGATACGAAAAGTAGCTTATGACACCCGCCGGGGCCCGAAGTGTATGTGTGCCAAGTTTGGTCCCGATCGGCTCAGAAATGGAATTTTCTATTCGGAACATACGTACAGACAGACAGACAGACATACAGACAGACAGACAGACAGACATACATACATACAAACAGACATTCAGCTTTATATATAAGATGAATTTCTCGATTTCTAGATGAGAAAAAATACAGCAAATGATACATATTGGTTGATTCGATTGTTTAGCCGCGACCGAGATTGGTAAGTTTTTATTTAGGCTAACGTTCAAACGCCAATAATTCGCCTTCTTCAGAGCCTGAAATGGGCGAAAACAATTTACAGACTACCCGATCAAATATCTCCTCAACCCTACAGGCAAAATTCTAAGCTTTCTTTCGACCACGAGCAGGCTGCCACACGCAGTACTCACCTTTAGTTCGCCGGTAAAGTTCTGGCATAGTACGAGCGAGTGCTTACTGACCGCTTGAGCAAGGAATCAAACATGCCTTCACATGATCAAAAGATCTGATTAAGATACGTTGCGAGTTCTCGTGTGATAGAGAGACACTCCTTACGATTCATTTTAAGGTTTCTAAAATGAATCCGAAAGGCTTCTAAAGTTTTGAGAGTGGATGTCTGAGCTTCGCGCGCTAGAATCTCTACTTTCACTTCAAAATCAAGGCAGCCTGCTCGTGGTCGAAAGAAAGCTCAGAATTTTGCCTGTAGGTTGAAGAGATGTTTGATCGGATAGTCTGTAAATTGTTTTCGCCTATTTCAGGCTCTGAAGAGGGCGAATTATTGCCGAAACGTTAGCCTAAATAAAAACTTACCAATCTCGGTCGCGGCTAAACAATCGAATAAACACAGTATTCATCATGCCGAGATTTATAGAAAGTCGAACTTTCCGATACATATTGGTTTCTGATGTGGTGTGTAATCTGCAAGAGCAACGTGGAGATCCGTAGGATTTATTTGAACGACGATATGAATTTTTCCCAGTTTTCTAGCTTTCAGTACTACTCAGATTCTGGATGCAATCTTATGCTGGGTTCGAAGCCCCACAGTATAGCGGGCGGAGCTTTGCCGACGTTTGCCTACATATCCGCGTTGCAGTTTTGATACCGAGAGAGTACAAAAACTAATGCTTCAAAATGGAGGTTCAACGAGTTTTCAAAGTGTTAAAATGTCTGCAGGGCCACTCCCGCTATCATGACTTATAATAAGGCGCTAAACGTCTGTCTTTTTGTGTGTGTGTGTGTGTTTGTCTGTCTGTAACGAAATTCATAGAGGCAGCTGCAGCCAAGCTATCGAGCTACAATTTTGCATAGCATACCGTACCAGCATGTAGGCCTACCATGCACAAGGACGAGCCGGTTCGATAAGCGGGTCCTGCAAAAATTGCGCCTCAAACGGGTTCACCTTGCTTTTGGCGCGCAAAACTAGGTCACAAATTCAACTTTTTGCAAAGTCCTGATTTGCCTGACAAGCAAATCTGCGCTCCAAGAATTCTAGCTCAAAAAGTGCTCAAAAAGTTTGCTTTTCCGCGAAAACAGCGCTAAAAAGTAGTGGTTGCGTACAGAGTCGATTTGACAAGGTTTTACCTAAATATCTGAAAAGATTTTTGCATGGAAATGTAGCCCAAAATGACTATTATCTTTATAACAATTACCAAGCCAAAATAAATCCAATAATCTGTTCGAATTCATATTTATTTCTTGGCAAAAAAATTTTCTTTCTCAAAATTACCGATCTTACATGGAGATGCTTCAAGAATGAACAGTTGTTTACGATTCATTTATGATGTACAGCCTCGCGCGGTGAGTTTCAAAGTCATCATTTTGGGAGCATGAATAAGGCATATGGATAACAGAGCCAGTGCGAACCTCCGCGAAGCACAGGTGACGCACTGGTAGCATAGGAATCGCCTACACCTTGAAGTACAGCTCAAGGGTAAGTTGCAGTAGGGTTATTCTAATCTCATCATTGTAGTAGGAAGCACTGGAAGATGTATTCAATAAAATCAATTCTCTTTACAAGAGACCGGCCAAACTTTGCCGAGAAGAACTCCGAAGTGTCCAAAGGCGTCGAAAAGCATTGTAAGTGCGCAAACGCACCACGCGCTCCAAGATCTTGGAAAGTCACTGAGGTCTGCAGTTATTGGCATAGTCGAGTTTTCTTCTTTTTTCAAAACAATTCTAATACCAGACTTTGAAAGGGGCCAAATAGCAGATAATTAATGCAAAACCAAGCAGGACAGGAAATTTTAAACTCAAAAACTAAAATTAATCCTTTTTGATCAAATAAAAACAGAGATTATGATGTGACCGGCGTGACTATTCAACGGTGGTTTGGTAGAAAATGCAAGCCTCTTAACCGAAATCCGCCGCTCGGACTAATTTAGTATTAGTGTTTCAGCTTTTCGGGTTTTTGCATTTGAAAAGTTTGTCTTCTCAGTGGCAGGATACCATTCTAAGGATTTGTTTTATTCAATAAGGAGAAACCGGTGTTCTGTGCACGATGCAAGTAGCAAATTTTTCTCAAGAAATAATGTTATCTTTACGACAAACTCGCTTGCAAAGTTTGGTTTGAATGCGACGGCTGTCAACAAAGTTACAGTGCCGCAGAATTGAGCTCAAGGATTTTGGGACACCCTGTACATAATCCTTCGATGCCAATGCAACTGGGTATCCTGCCCTTGTAAGTTCGAAAATGAGGTGCAAACTCACGTTTTGTTGACAGCGTCCACCCTAAGTTGAGGGTCTTGAGCTTTTATCAGCATATGCCTTATCAAGCCAATGTTCAAGTCGCGGCGCAAAATGTTGCTTCGAAAGCGAGAAAATCGCTCCGGCATAACGAAGATGCAGAAAGACCCTAGACGGCATCGCCTCCCTCATCACCATGCCCGCCCATCCGTTGCCCATCCGTGCGCGCTCATCCAACCACCGTTCCGGAAAGCCGGCCTGCGGGTTCCTCGGGACGGGGATTGTTGTTTTCGCGGATTCTCAACTTCATATTTGCAGGGACACGAGAAGACCCCCGAACGACTAAACCTGGAAGTCTTGAATCTGGGTGGACGGTGCCTTTAGGCGATAAAACTGGCCACAACTCCTTCCTCCTCTTTATATTTTAGGACATGAGCCCTTCTCATTTTATCGTGTTTAAAAATGTGAGATTCTTCAAACCGTTTTCTCCGTCAAAACATATCACCTAGGATCCGTAGAACAAAAATTGCAATTTTTGTCTTAGAAAGAGTTCTAATGGCAATAACAAGCCTCATGCACCGCTAAGACGTCATAGCGTGCTCTGAATAAACGTCAGTGTATATCAGGTTGGCGAAGGTAGAATTTACCTCAAGGTACATTGACGGATACAAATCGCTCAAGGTACAATCTACCTTGAGGTAAAATTTACCTCAGGTTCAATGATGGATAGACCTCAGAAGCAATAGTAAAGCAGACTCAGTATATTATCGTAACCCAATATTTTCGCAGTTCTTTCCATCTGCATAGGTAAGGAAAAGCTATTATATCTTTCTTTTGGAGAAACGATTCTGAACGGAATTCCTACTGTATAGAGAAGAAGATTTACCAGCAGCGAAGATATCGAAAACACGAATATTTGAATGCTCTAACAAAAAAATAACGGGTCCATTAACTTGCCATTACTCATAAACATTTTTTGCGAGTGGGATTTATATGATTTCATAGCGCAAACCTCGTAGATTCCGTAGGAATAAAATGAGCTTGATTCGTCTTCTTTTCTCTGAGTGTTAGTTGGTGAAAACACAACCATTAAAAGCGAAAATGGGAGAAACGTGATTTTGGCTTGCTTCTAATTCCACAGTTTGGCCATTTTTTGAGCGGAATTCTGAGGTGGGCAAAAAAGGAATAGTGTTTACTGCTGAGTGCAAAACGAGGTAGCTAGTTCACTTCTGGAACAATCATGCTCCATTCCACTCGAGTGGCGGAAATTGCTCAAACTTGGTCCACAGAGCTCATTTAACAAGCTATTCATTGATAACTTGCTTTTTATGCTTGGTAGCGCCTATACTTGGGTCCGAATCGAATAGAAATTCGATCATTCGAATAAAACATTCGAATATAATCGTGTTCGAAATTCGATATTCGGAGTTCTTCCATATTCGAATAATATTCGAAACTCGAATAATTGAGAAAACGGGGTTTCGAATAAAATTCGAAAATCGAATAATCAAAAAACAGGGTTTCGAATATTATTCGAAAACTCGAATAATCAAAAAACGAGGTTTCGAATATTATTCGAAAACTCGAATAATCAAAAAACGGGGTTTCGAATAGATTTTATTCGAATGTTTTATTCGAATGTTTATTCGAATTCGTATTCGAATGTACTCCGTATTCAGATTATTCGACTTTGTTGCAGAGACAAATGCTGAGTATCAAGCTCACTTCGTCCGCGTTTTTTTTTCGCAAAACTCGGTAATGCATCTTTTGCAACCGGTATACCTTTGAACTGTATGGAGAGTCGCATCCTTCCAACTGCTTGCGACAGTAAAAAAATTGAGTTTAATTGATGTTTTTTCGATCAGTGAGATTGTTCACACTGCTATTGGCACCAAATCAGCAAAGAAGATATCAAATTCAAGCTCATGTTCTGAGTTCATACTGAATTGAAATGGCTGTTCTTCTTTTTTTGCATTGCTCATGCTTGCGGTACGCAAAGCCCACACTAGTGAGCACTCTTGCTCGCATAAATCATTTCAAAACTGCCTATTCGTTACCTTGGAGTTTTTTGCGAATTGGTGTATATTGAGTAAAGGACATCGCAGTTGTAGAGCAGGATTAGACGATTTAGATCGCCGTACGCGATTTGCCAGTTACGAGATGTCTTCAGATGTAATGGCAGTTTACCACAAATGTTTAGCGTGTACAATATACTAAAATGATAGATGCCCTGCATTCTGTACTTTCAGAATAGGTTTTGGACAATTTGAGTATTGCCATACCACGTCGCCACTGAAATGCCTGCAGTATGCTCGGGGTTATAGGGGCATTCGTGCTCGCTTCGCGCAGGAAACCACATGCCTTCGTCTACGACTAGCGTATACCACACAAGACGAAAGTCTCCGATGAACAGGCAATGTATCGTAGCATTTGTGGAATTTAAGTACATATGTGGCCACCTTATTGCTTCAAAAGATCGCACACCTAGCGCTATGAATCCAAACAGCTCGTTAGGTGCTTACACCAAGTTGCAATGTTTCTCATTTTTAGATTTTAGCTCCAGCCAATTTTATCTTTACTCTGCTAAACGTTTTTGAAATCCAGTGGAAGCCTGACAAATAAGGTCTGCTGTCGAACAAAGCCGCAGGATCAAGGTGTATAATTGCGGTTCTTACCCGTGCGGTGGATAACGCGCAAGGATCACGAAGTGCAGCCGCTTACACGACGCGCGCGACCGCTCAAAGCTGGCTGGTGCACCTTCACGGATTATGGACAAAAATTTGCTTTATCGATTTTATCGATTTTTGGAGAAGTTTGAGCTGCGGGGCTGGGAGTTGGTAGAGGGGTAAATGAGGGCGCTGATTAAAAATAAAATTTTCCATCGATTTCACCGATTTTTGAAATCTTGAGCTAGGAGTTGGTATAGGGGATACTAGGGGGCTGATTATAATTGAATCGGCTTTAGCCAGATATGTCGGCAAGTTTGAGATGTGATTGCTTTAGTTATTCGATGAATCATTCGAATATTTATTCGAAATTCGACTTCCAATGTTCGAATATATTCGATATTCATTCATTCGATATTTTTGATTTTCCGAATTTATTCGAAATTCATTCATTCGATATTTTTGATTTTCCGAATTTATTCGAAATTCATTCATTCGATATTTTTGATTTTCCGAATTTATTCGATATTCGTTTATTCGAGATTTTTTATTCTCGAGTTTATTCGATATTCATTCATTCGAT
This sequence comes from Cylicocyclus nassatus, assembly GCA_958299035.1. Taxonomy (NCBI): domain Eukaryota; kingdom Metazoa; phylum Nematoda; class Chromadorea; order Rhabditida; family Strongylidae; genus Cylicocyclus; species Cylicocyclus nassatus. Next base: position 105,614,960 of record CATQJL010000001.1, read on the forward strand.
GAAAAATTATCGAATTACCCAAGTATAGTAGCGCCTCTTTATTAGGCTGTGATAGGTATAATATGACAAATTATATCTCACATGCTTGTATTATATCGAAATTATCTGGCAAACCGTTTACGAATATCATGTTATCGCTATTATCAGTACTCGAATACGACCCCCTTCCCTTTTTGACTCCTCCATACGATCCTCCAAGTGTGGCGTGCCACACCCCACGCTTGACTTGACTCTGGTCATGAGTCGCCTATAACTTGTTAACCACACGGTCAAGCTTGTTTTGACAAAGGTGGAAAGCGTTTTGAATTCTTAGTCATAGGCCCTGGGCAGACTTCACGCGATTTCATCGCCTCGCTATTGTCTATACAACTGGTATCGAAACTCCCTTCTATATCTGCGAAACAATTTGAGATTGGATTATGAATATTTTCTAAACAGGCAATCCCAACTTGGGTGGAATTGAATTAAACCGCGTATCATTAGATGCGTCTTGTTCAGCTGATTCCAAATCTATCTGCCATATCTGCGATGCTGTTCTCTGGAAAAAGTTACCAGCGTTCAAAAGTCAAATTTGGCAAACATTCAGCGCCATATCCTCAAGACCCAGCTGTTTCAAAGCATTTTTGACTCAGGTAGATGTGTGCACCCTTGAAATCAGTACGCTCAATACCTTGCTAGTCATGCACTTTCAAGTTGATTTTGAAGCACATCATGCATCAGAGCTCCAGTGCATTCACACATCTGAGTGCGGCTAAACGTGTGAAGTCACTGGATTTTTAAAGCATGATATGCTTCAAAATCCATCGGAAGTGCGTGACTAGCAAGATATTGAGTGCACTGTTTTCGTGGGATGCTCGCACTTATCGGAGATAGAATCAGTATTTTTGAACAACTAGTTCTTGAGGATATGGCGCTTGATGTTTGCTAAATTTGGATCTTTGAACGCTGATAACTTTTTCCAGAGAATGGCATCGCAGATATGGAAGGTGAACTTGTAATCAGTTTATCAAGACACATCTAATGATGTACAGTTCATTCCAATTAGCACCGAACTGCAAGATTTTTCAAAAGTTGGTGAATTGATAAACTAGATTTTATTTTCAATCAGCATACTCCCCTGTACCAACTCCCAGCTCCATATCTTTTTACAAAAAAGATAAGTTTGGTCCGTTGGCAACTAGTCCATGCATTAGCAAAACGTCATATCTTACTTCCCATTATCTACTTCCCAAAATTATATTGCAAGGTGATATGACTGCATATTCAGCAATCGTCTAATCCTCCACTAAAGCTACGATGTCCTTTTCTCAAAACACACCAGTTCGCGAAAAATCTTTGAGGTAAAGAATAGGCGCAGTTGTGCATCATAAGTTTTACAAGCAAGAGCGCTCACTAGTGTGGACCTTTGCGTACCAAAAGCATGAGCAATGGAAAGGAAGAGGAACCGGCCTATCAACACCCTTCCAGTATATGAACTCAGAACATGAGCTTGAACTCGATAGCTTTTTTTGCTGATTTGGTGCCAAAAGCAGTGCAGACTCTCGTTGATCGAAAAAGCATCAATTGAAATCTACACCTTTTTTTAATGTCGCAAGCAGTCGGAGGAATGCGACTTTCCATACAGTTCAAAGGTCATAACGGTTGCAAAAGGTGCATTCCCGAGTTCTGCAAAAAAACTCAGACGAAGCGTGTTTGATACTCAGCAGTTGGCTGCAACAAACTCGAATGATCTAAGGAGTTTATTCGAATACGAATTCGAGTGAAACGTTCAAATAAAATCTATTCGAAAACCCGTTTTTTGATTATTCGAGTTTTTGATTTTCATTCGAATACCCTGTTTTTTGCTTATTCAAGTTTCGAATTTTATTCGAAACTCCGTTTTCTCAATTATTCGAGTTTCGAATGGTATCCGAAAATGGAAAAACTCTGAATATCGAATTCGAATGCAGATATGTTCGAATGCTTTATTCGAATGATCGAATTTCTATGCGATTTGGACTCAGGTATAGTGCCGAGAGTGTCGAAACGCAGACCAAGGGCCTCATGATAAACATCCCGCTGGGAAGGGGATCGCAGCTCACAAAAAAGCTTCATATCCTGAAGCTCCGAATATCTGGATTTCACGCTGTATTCATATTCGTAAGTATTCCTACCTTTCTTCACCATGAATATATTGAAAAGGAGCGGAAAGCTGTACAAGCCGCATTTTCCAGCATTTTGTATGGTCCCCTGATGATCCTCGGCCAACCTTCTTTTCTTCAGAGTCACTTTTCTTTCTTCGAAGTTAACGAAAACCTTTCAAAGTTGTACCAAACATCCAACACAACAGTGCCAAACATGTTGCTTATGAGAACAGATGATTTCTAAAAAATCGAATTTTTCGATTTACTCCAACATTCGACTTGGATTTCGACTTCGACTGTTCATCGCAAATTTCATGACTCACTTTAGTATATCATTTGTTCTTATCAGCAACATGTTTAGCATTGTTGGGCTAGATGAACAGTACAACTTTGGAATGTTTTCGCTGATTTTGAAGAAAGGAAAATGACCTTGAAGAAAAGACGGTCGATCGCAAAGGATAATCAGGGGATCATACAAAATGCTAGAAAATGCAGCTTGTACAGCTTCTCATTCCTCTTCAAAATCTTCATAGTGAAGGGTGATACTAAAGGTAAGATAAGGTATACTTATGGATGGGTAGACAGCGTGAGATTCAGAAGTTCGGAGCTTCAGGATATGAAGCATTCTTTGTAAGCTGCGTTCTCCTTCCCGGTGGGGATCTTAGTGAATGCGTCCCTACAATGATCTGACAGTCCCAATGCCGACTGAGCGATGCCACCAATTACAGATGAGCTGGCACTTCCCCGGTGCTCGGTGGTACCCTCCCCATCATGTTCCCCCAAATTACATCTATCACGATATAATGATAAAGATCTAGTCAAGAATTGTCATGTTAATACAAGGCGAGAAAACAAGGGTAGAGGGATCAAGTTCCAGGAATAAGATTCCGGGTTTTGAGAGTTCCGAGAACTTTCGTCACCCTGTAGTAATGAAAACGATCCGTCTAAACACGAACAGGACTCTCGACGACATCCAGATCGGCGCCAACCTATATCAAGGGTTCGATTGGGGGGGGGGGGAGGGGGAGGTGGAAGGCGATCGCTTGCACCGCGACGCAGTGTGCGTCTCTCTCGCGAGCGCGATTTGATTATTCCCTAGCCCTGATTAGGTCTCAAATGCTCGCTTTCTAACCGCCAATCCCATTGAATCAAAGGATACACGCAAGATGCCACACGTTAAACAAACCAGCTAAACAATCTCGTACTAAATCAGTTTCAGGTAATTGGACCTTAACATTCAATAGCAGAAGAGCGTCGGTAAGGAGATTACCTGAGAAAGCTCAATGCGCGTGGAATGTCCGAAAACTCGCGTCTTTGCCATCTCGCAATGCATCACAATCATCATGACTTCCGGCTAAGGATGTTTACGTCTTTTTGTCTGTGTGTGTCTGTCCGTTACGAAATTCATAGAGAGTGTTCCAGCCAACGTCCTGAGCCCAAATTTTGCATAGCGCATGCTACCAGCATGAAAGCTCACTATACAAAAGCACGAGCGGATCCGCTGAGTGGATCCGTTGAAAATGCGCATCAAACGGATCCACTTGACTTCTGGCCGGCAAATTTAGGTCCGTAGTACTACTTTTTGTAGAGTTATGGATATATTTGACAAGTTAATGTGCAAACCCTGAACATTAGCCTAAAAAAGTAATGAAAAGTCAACTACTTTTAAAAAAGCGCCAAAAAGCATTGGCTGTGTAAACGGTCAATTTTTCAAGAATTTCCCTGATCATTTGAGAGGATTTTTGCACAGAGATGTAACCCACGATGTCATTGTCTTATGGCGACTACCAAGCCATAAAAATTCCAAAAACCTATTCAAATTTGCATCTGTTCTTCTGGGAGAGATTTCATACACGCGAAAATACCGATCTCACACGAAATACCTCTCAGAATGAATAGCTGTTTACGAATCATTCGTAGTAGCCTACATAGCGCGGTGAGTTTCAATGTAATTACTACATATGTATGCGGGAATGAGTAAGGCACAGATAAGGTAGGGCCAGTGAGCGCCTCTGCGAAGCAGACGTGGCGCACTGGTACCATATAATCGGAGACCTCAAACTTAACCCTACGAATTCTCGTGTAAGCGAATGATGTAAATCTATAGTAAGCAAAGGTAGAACTTGAGCAAAGGAGGCTAACAGCCTAGGATTCCGTGTAAGCAGTAATGTTGAAGGCAGTGCGAGGGCAGTCCGAGGGCACCTTCTAGCGCATTACTGAGCGGCATACCCTCGATACATAGAGCCACGTACTCTGGTAACCTTCACTTTGAGGGCTATGGGGAGACACCACCTTCACCTGGAAAAGAACCGAAGTCATCCGGGGCTTCGCCCCTGGATGTTATTATCCTGGTTATATCTGAACGAATGTTAATGAAGCAAATATAGGAGATAATATCTTTAGCTTATTTCAGCGAAACCGAGAATTTGCGTTTTCATAGCCTTTTTTTACCTCAAAAAGAAGGTTTCTGTGGAATTTTCGTCAGAATTCAAGACAAAATTTCTTAGTTATCCTCTCACTTGAACAAAATCGAGTTTCAGAAGCTTAGGAAAGCTATTTGAGTTAAATAAAAACGAAAAACTGCGCTCAAATCTTGCGCAAAGAGTCGCCATATGAATGCTGGTCTATCTCGTTATGGAGTGATTTTCAAGACCCGCGACGTTGTCAGTGCTCCTGGCCGTCTCATGAGGATTACAACGATATATAATTTTGCAGGGTTTCGTTGAGACCCTGCGAAGATCCACGACCAGAGCCAAATGCCCCGTCGGCTCGTCTGCGTCTCCGCGCGCTGCGCGCTACCTCGCTACCCCAAACGCGGGGCGCGGGGCATTCGGCTCTGGTACCCTTTTCTTCGCTGTTTCGAACCCAATTTTAACAAGCTATATATCATTTTGAAGCTCTTGATCTCTATTTTCACGCTGACAACGTCCCAGAATCACATTTTTTGATTTGATAGAGAAATCCGGCAAAAACCTTGATTTCGAAAATCTCTTGTTTTTCTCCTAGTCTAACTATTTTCACGCGGTTTTTTCATGCATTCTATATATCTTGCTTCTGTTCATAATGCAGACAACCACCCAGCCCTTACCTCTTCGATTATGGTGGAATTTTTTGCGAAAAATCGTAAGAAGTGCGTTTTTCTTTACCTTGCTCTGTTTTAGTGCTTTCGCGTCGATTTTTTTCCAGCTTGGGCGATTATTGCTCAGAACAATAAGCACAACAATCCAGACAACGTCCCAGAAAACAGGAACGTCACTGTGGGGGTAAAAATTTAAAGGATGCATCAAAAATCAAAACCCCGTGTTGCGAATTGCTGGTCCTGGAGCGAAAACTTGCACTTCGAAGAGCCGCCAAATGAAAGATTTCAGACCTCTTTGCAGCGTTTTTATCCGGTTTTCAGCAGTTTCTTTCGCTTTTAATATCTGTTTTACGTCATATTCTCTTCTCTGATCTTCTCTAAACAACCTTCACTATTTATGACGTCAGATGTTTAAACAACCTTCACTTTTGACGCCCTGTCTCTAGACTATCGAAGGTATGCTGAGCGGCCTCCCCATGCATGCCATAGCCTTGATTGCGTGTGCAAAATACTGCTTCTGGGGCGAGAAAAAGCTCCAGAAGTATGAATAGACCCGACACTCACTTCGGTATCATCCTTATCAAATCAGGTTTTCACGTCGAGACACGCCGCTGAATGACAGCAAGGCCGTCTTCTGGCGCAATTTCCCTCTGCGGTAAGAACGACACCGAATTGAAAGGTGGTTTGCTTACCTCTGAAGTTTCCTCTCGCTCCAGAAGCAGCAATCTGCACTCGCATTCCGGCTATAGCTTGCATGGGGAACCCGCTTCGGCAATGATTGTGATAGATGTGTCTTGACGAGCTGAGCAAAACGCTTTCTCTGGGTTTCGGATCCATGCATTTCGAAGAAATACTGGCTCTGCGTAATCTGCATGAGTCGCATGGTTTCAGTGGAATGAAGCAGAATCAATGGAATGTCCTGCGACTGCCGGGATGTCGCGACATTCCTGGAAATTTTGCACATTATGTGAACGGTAATGTGTGGTCGAGAAGATAAAATAAAATGAAGTTGAAGTTTCTCCGGAAGTTTGATCCCTTGTTCTGTGTTCTCTTCCTCATGCGTACTGTCCCCATTTCATTAACACATTTGCTTTGCTAATTTCCAGTCTGATCTTTTCCGAATTCCTTTTTGATTGCGGTGTGTACCTTTATGTTCCAATTTACTTACGGGGAGAGGATACTTGGTGGCCATAGCCTTCCGATTTGCGACATATGACATGACATTCGCCTTAAGACGCTGATTTCAAAATCGTAATCGTTATCTGCAGAACGGTATTCCGGAAAAACCGTATTTCGCCTCGTCTGATGTGCTTCTACAAGAATACGAGTATTTTCGATCTCTCGAATGGTGGTGATTAGCGCTGTCGTTTATTGTACAACTAGCTGGCTTGCCCGGCTCCGCTCGGCCCTGTCAAAACAGTATGACAAAGCTCTCATCCGTATCCCTGTACAATCTTTCCCTCTTTCCCTATGCCAACGTCTACATGCCATTTTCCTATTCCCGCTGTTTTAGTAATCAGCATGCTCGATTACCCCCCCCCCCTATGCTAAATCCCAGCCCCGTAGGTGAACTCTGCAAAAAAATCGATAAAAACCAATAAAATCGATATGGATCGATGACGAAAAGTAGCCTATGACACCCGCCTCGCCCAGAAGTGTATGTGTACCAAGTTTGGTTCGGATCGGTTGAGAAATAAAATTTTCTATTCGGAACATACGTGCAGACACACAGACACAAACACACACAAACAGACATTCAGCTTTATATATAAGATGGATACCCGTTTGATCTCGGTCGGTGCAAATGTTTTTCTTTAGTGTTTTTACAAGCGCTGATTCTTCTCGGACTATCTTCGTTAGCTTGCTTTCTGCAGCTAACGAAGATAGTCTTGAGATCAGAGTTTCAAGGCGAGTATTTTGATGTATAACATATTCCAAAAGGCCACGGCCACCAGTTATCGTTCCCTTGTTGGAAACGCTTACGTCAGCGTGTTTTTCGCCACACAAAGATCTTTCATGGTCCTCGTCGGCGATACTTTCGATCACCATCCAAGCAGTTGCCCGGATCATTTACAAAAAAGCGTTTCACTTTTACTGCTTCTTCCAAGAAAGAGAGGCACAAAAAATGTTGAAAAAGACAAAGACATAGTTAAAAGACGATGACCTTCCACGCGTACAAATAAAAACCTAGCAAAGATTGGGCCATAAGAGTTGGCGTTCAATACCCACTTCGAGCATGGAACGCATTCTGGCCAAGCTACTGAATCCGTTCGAACTTTAACAACGGCTACATTTAATATCTGGAGAGTAGAGTTATTACTTAGCCCAGAGGTGAGAATCAAACTCTGATTACATGAGTCACGGCAGTGCCTCATATCACTGCGCCAGTCTTTCTTCCCCTCCCTACCCTTTATCACTACTAATTGATGTCAGCACCTCTACGTAATCCGATCCCGCTTGCATAAAATTCGCTATTCTCGGAACGCTTTCAACTTTTCAATCTTCTTTTCATGGAGAAAGGAGGGAACTGGTCAGCGACGATGTAAAAACCCAGGGAAACGTCCATTATTTCCTGGCGAGGTGGCAGTTAGATAGCTACGTTCCAGGATGTACTAAAATTGCAATGGACAAGAGTATTAGAGCGAGCCAAAAGTAATGGGACACCTTAATTTATTTTTCAATAATTTTTAAGGTTCCTTTTTGATTAACTATGAACAACCACAATTTGAACGCTTTTTTATAGTTGAACTTTGCAGGATATTTTAACAGCGTCTACCTCATCCACAGTCCGATGAGCGGCGCTTCAAAAATGTCAGACAGACTTTTTTGAAGCGCCGCTCATAGGACTGTGGATGAGGAATCTGTGCTGCTGTACCAAGTCCTTTCGAAAATTTGACATATCAATCAAAGGAGTTTTGTAAGCTCTTTCTAGTGATTTCTTGAACGTACAAAAAATCCTCATTATTTCTTATAAAAGAGGCGCTCTATTTGAAAAAGTGCGATGTTTGGCGCAGATTTTCAAGCCAAAAATCATTTTTCGGCCCACACTTTATTAACAAGAGAAGTCGAGGTAAATTGCATATGTACGGATAGAGCGTAAAAGACTCTATCAAATAACATCTTTTAAGGGTGAGCTCATTTCATCACCTTGAAAAGAGAATAAATGATGTCTCCTGATACCCAATGCCATATGTTCTGCTTTAAAGCCTTGGGACCACCAGGCTATTGTGGATTTAGTGACAGTCACTTCACCCATTGCAGCGCAGATATGTTTGGTAGGCTCATTTGTATTGCTGCGACGGTGCTGCTCAAATTTTGAAGTCACCTGAAGTGATGAGCATTGGTTTTAAGCGCTCATAAAAATAATGCCATGTGACAGTGCCCATCTATAGACCTTAATCAGAAGGTCTTGCTATGTGCTACCAAAACTTGGACTTCCAATCAGGTTTTCTGTTTGAGAAATTACATTTGTTCTCCGGGTGCCTATTACTTTCGATTCAGCCTCAATAAAAGCAGAATAATTGTTGATAACAGATGTAAACAGGGCTCGGCACGAGGTGGCTTACAAGCAAGCTGGATATCGTTTTTGGGACGAAAAGCAAAGGGGGTTTCGTTTTTGTGACCGAAGAGACATGGAAAATTGGCGAAGGCGACCTTTTTTTTTAGTCGACGTTTCGTTTTTTGGGGGATTTTGAGGAATTTTTCAGGTTTTCAGAGGAAATTTGGTTGAGGGCCAAAGGGGACTTCGTAAAAATTCCCAAAAGTCAAGGGGGACTTCGTTTTTTCCATTTTCATCTAGCCACCTCGTGCCGAGCCCTGGATGTAAAACCACCCCCTTTTAAAGCATTTTTACGCTTATGCAAAGAAGCGAAGTTCATATCGTTGTTCAAATCTTAGAACGTAGCTTCGACCATGTTGGCCATAGGAGATTGCTGGGGTACAGTATATACTGCTCCCGACGATCATCTAGCAAATTTGGCTGTTCTGCGCGACATTTACGGGCACATTAGAATGAGCTGACGAAGCACAGTGATAGTAAACCTTAGCCTAGGCTTAGGCTCAGGCCTAGGCTTAAGCTTAGGCCTGGACTTAGACTTAGGCTTAGGCTAATAGTTTTTCATGCAGTTTGGTGTACTGGTTTCATCTTCATGCATCCTCCAATCGTGTAACTTGATATGTGTGTCTACAGACTATGCGCGCAGTCGACATCTACTTTATAGTATTCTTAGTGAAACCTATTCCAGCGTAATATTCAGTAGAAATGTGTACTACTCTAGACAAGGAAACAAGGAGAAGTCAGTAGAAATGAGCAAGTTCCAATTTTTAAGCTCGTCAAGTAGCGCGCATAAAGTGCAATACGACTCGACGATAGGTATCCTACAGCAACGAAATTTCAAGATGCTCACGTAAACCCTACATGTTCTTTTACGATATTGTGAAATGAATTCTGAAGCCCCATGGAAACCAACAACTTGAATGGTGATAAAAAATCCTACCTACTCCACTTTAAAAAAATTTCCTGCTCTCCGCATTTCCTTCGCACCGTTTTTAATGTCTTTTCGAAAATGCAGGTGAAATACAAGATCCTTTTGTGAGTTAGCAAGCGCAGCTAGATGGCGAAGGTGCTCCGACCCCTGGAAGGCGCCTGCGGCAGCGGCGGCAGCGCTGCGCTGCACATCCGCTTACGCGGTCGTCCGTGTTCGCCTCGTAACACTTGCATAATATCGCGTTGACCCCAATCCGGCTTCAGCGGCCCGTACACGCTGGCCATCGCCGACGAAGCCGACGACGGCGTACTCTAATGGTTGGGGATGAGGGCTGTGAACGCGGCGGCGGGCGGTGAAAGGGGGTGAGAGTGAAATCGGGGGAAATGGGTCAGGTCGCCGGCGATTTCGTTCGTACCGGTGCGGCTCAGGGTGAGCGTTGTGTGTGAGCGTGTGGCCCACTCACTTTCGACGACGACGACCGGCGACGACCGGGCGCCACTCGCTTTCGAAATGGAACCCCTCAATGTTCAGCCACAGGTAGCGTGTCCGTGTATGTCCCTATGCAAACTTCGTTCAGTCCTTTGCGTGTGTTGTGTATGTTGAAAATCCATGTCACTTTTGCCAAACATCGAAAAACCGAAGCGCAAGAACAAAAACGCATCCGCGCATGTCTGACGCATTCCGTTCTCGGGGAAGAGAACTTCTGAACAACAGAATAATTTCCTAAACAAAATTCCAGGTCTCGCAGTTGAATATTCGATTCCTTAACATTTGAATTCTGCAAATTCACTTACCTGCTGCAGCTCTTTCACTTTTCGGACATTCATACTCTTACAGTAGCAACACATTCCGTTGTAATATTGACTTCTGACCATTTGACGTGCACTTTTCCCAAAAGAGGTGTCACTATAGTGTTTTAATCAGCGGCCATTTGTAATCGTCAGTCAACATCAGTTATGTGGATTAGATTTCTCAGCCAATTTTTTAACATCCCCGCATCGAAGTTTTAACAAAATTGAACTCAATGGGTATACCTGTCTCACTAAAGAAATTTCTGCAAATTGGCATTCATTGGAAATCCTGCAGCGCGCAAAAACGGAAAGTTGCGGTTGACAATCGCAAGTAGCAATTTCCAACAGTATATAAAACGAATAATGATCTTCTGCACACTTCCTGCCACCCTGATCTAGATTATTTTTTGGAGCTCGTCTGTTATTCAATAGTCACTTTTTATCTTCAAGACCAGATAGAATTTCTTGAAATTTTCCTTCCGATCCTCAACTCATCTGTTCGTAACTCCGTCTTTGAAACATCCAATCATTCAATGTGTGTCAATGCCTTCAATATGACTTTCTCAAGTAGTGTGTACTCGAATTTTTTATATATGAAAATCATTTTGATGGGTCAAATTTTTTGGAATGCATTTTTAAAGAGCTGTTCCCATCCTATCCCATGACCCAGGAATCCAGGTGTTCTTTTCAAGTAAAAGTTTCTTCTCACCGGTGCTCATCACCTCAAAAATTGTTTTACTACTCTTTTGATCAGTAGCTATGGCACACATAAATCTTCTTGCCCTGACACCCCCTTAGGAGCATTTTTCTCTATCTACGTTTCTGAAATTAGTTTACCAAAGCAGATAGGATTTCATACTCTTTATTGTGCAGAAATCCTCGGATCGATCATAATCGCACTCCCTTTCATTCACTCTTTTATTTTCATATCCTAAATTTGTAACCACAGGAAACTGCAAAAATTGGATCGTAACTTGCTTCAACATATGTAACTACATAAATCCCACCAAGCAATGGTCCACGGGGATTTATTCTAAGCAATCTTTTGAAGTATACAACGACAAGTATAGATGAAAAAAAAACTGCTTGTTATACCATTGTGTGTTATCATCTTTTGCTTCACGATACATATTACTCCTCTTCAGACTCTTCCACTCGATCTATCAGCATACGGCTTCACACCGCCGCTGCTGTCTCTACCCGTAATACATCCGGCGTTGTTGTCATCTATCGTCGATATGCAGAATGCAAATTCCAAATATCTTGTAAGTTAAAATTTGGAAATTTGAGTAACCTCTGGAGTTCTGATAACAACCTATACACTGTGCTTGCTCCGAATTTTCACCTCCTGCCCTGCTCCTTATGTCCCCTCTCGCTACCGTAAACTGACGTGCGTCGGCTGAGATTTCACTTTGCGTTTCATGCTTTGTCGGTTTTTCTTGCTGCGCCGTTTTTGAACAATCATGTTCTCGTCCGTTGTCGTCGCTTTCGTTCGTAGATGAGCGCGCATTTCGATTTCGGACGACGTCGACGACACTTTCACCTCTCTGCCTCCAACGAAATCCAGGTCAAATTCGTCGTCACTAACAAGCGAACGCTTCACTTTAGAATGAAATTGCTTTCGGTTACGAAGTGAAAGTTCTTGCGGGAAAGGGAAGGGATTCCACAATGCATAGTTTTTATTCGTTTGAGGGGGGGGGGGAGAGATTAGAATTATTTTTTGTGTTTTCAAACCTACATTTCAGATTTATCAAGTTTCATCAGGCACTTTTAGATTCATTATTTTCAAATAAGCTCCTAAAATGCCAGTTTATGATCTCTCTACGATCTTCCAGTTCAATTTTAAAATCGTGCTGAGCAACAAAACTGTAGATGTTTTGATATAATAAGATTTTCTCGTTCAAAATTTTGCTTATTTCCTCATTGTAGAAAGTTTGCAGTGTGGCCGTGCATGAAAGAAAAGAATCCATCCCTTTCCTATCTAGCCAAGACTTCTAAAGTTACTTGCGATGGTTAAGATGCGATGATTAACTAAGCCTTTTTTTCTCCATGCTATCTTCAAACCGTAGCGGTCTCATGATTTCCATCCGGGGAAGGGGAGGGGCAAGAATTTTTTTTCAAATGCACTCCGAAAGTTCCATATACGATTCTCGGTGAATCTTGGCATAGTAACAGTATCCTTTATGAAATGTTATACCAATCTTGGTGAAGGCTTAGACATTTCATAAAGAAGACCGAAAAAATTTTTGGGTCTCAAAACTTTTGCGGGCCTATGACCCCTAAAATCTAGAAAGAGAAGGTGTGGCGGCAGCTACGCTTCCGTGAAAAGATTTCTTACAAAGCTAATCTAAATTAATAAAAAATTATTTTAATTATTTATAAACAAGTCACTGCACAATTTCATAACCCATGTAAGTAAATTTCAAAAATTTCGCAACCCATTCTCTAGACCCTGCTCCCTCTCCCCTCTCGGTCCGCCAATGGTATCCCCGAAAGTGTATGATTTTATAAGTTTTGGTCTGAAACTTGAGTCATTTAAATGAAATTTGCAAAGAGATTTTCTCCATGTTATGGTTTCTGAAATGAAAATTACGATGTTGCAGTCAATTGACCCTGGTGAATCCGGAAAATTCAATCAACCTGAAAGTAACAATAACGAAACTGCACCTCCACAGGTAAGAAAAATATGTTGTAAACATAATTTTATATCCCTATTTGTCGCCACAAGGATATTGACCATTAGATCAGACCAAAATCGTAAAGAACATTCTCCGCGTGCTTGCATGGGCTGTAGCGGTTGCGAACCGCAGTCTTTTTCTAGTGCATTAAATTACGTTTGGCATGCTCTTTATACCGTTTTTGGCAAATGACAGGTCAGAAATGGAGAGTTTCTGGGTCACGCAGCGAAAAACCTGTGCACGTAATTACAATGTTATCGTAATCCAGCATCATGCCCCTCAGCGCGGTTCGTGACTGGCACAGTAAGCTCGCGCCAGTTAGTTGCGCTCGAGATCACTGCCGAAATTGTGGTGGAAAGTGAAAAAGGGTGTAGTTCCTGATTTTAGCCATTTTTGACAGTTTATCAGATTTTTTGGTTTTTCATGGGCTAAAGTATGTTCTTTGGAACGATCGTAGAAAAATTTACAGCTATTTTGTTCAAATAGTCAGCTATTTCTAGTTTGGGACAATCAATGCAGTTAATGATTGAAAAAAACATCTATTTTTCCTAAATATACATTTTAGGTGTCTTCATCGCGTTCGGATAGCGATTCTACTGTATCACCAGCGGCACCGCGTCACAATGTTATTGTAAAGAATCATTCCAAGAGGAAAAAAGTTCGTGAACATAGCAAATTTTTTTGAAAAAATGAAATGAAATTATTCGCATGGATCTTCACAGGGCGGTGTCGGTCTGCACAGAGAGAGGGTCGTAGTCAGTGTGTCAGCAAAAGATGCGCTGCAGTAACGATGTTTTTGCTATAATTTTCTAGCTTTTCTAGTGAAAATCGCTTTCCGTTTGCTTTGAATGATTTGAGAAATTTCTAAATTACAAAATTACAAAAAGGTACCTGTGATTTTCTTGCTCAGGAACTCGTTAAAGACAGTGCGTATTGGGAACGGCGACGGAAGAATAACGATGCAGCGAAAAAAAGCCGAGACAGTCGACGGCAGAAAGTTTGTGATTTCTAAGAGATTATCGAAATTTCTTCCAGCTTGCTAAACCGCGCTTTTTTGAGTAGAGTTTCAAATTAAATCCCTCTAAAATTCTAGCAATTTTTCAAACAAGTATGCGAACTTGCAAGTATAAATTCATGTTTCGTTGAGGAAGACGACATGGCCTGTCGAGCAGCGACTCTCGAGCAGGAGAACATTAAGCTGAGAGCAGAGCTGGAGCAGTTGAAGAACGAGACAGGACACCTGCGAGCACTCATGCTACATGCGCCGGTGAAGGTAGGATTAGGTTGTACGGGAGTGGTTGTGGTATTCATTTTATGAGTGTTCCGAGAAAAACTGCGCTTTGCTGGCACAAGTCCTTATTAGTAAAAATTCGTAATATGAATTTTATATAATCTCGTCTTAAAGCCAAAGCTCGGCACACCTGGCACCGGGTCAAGCTATATATCGCTCCTAGAGAGGGGAGGGTAAAGGGAAATCCATTTTGGTCCGAGGTCTCGAGCCCTGCAAAAAACCTAACAATAAGAATTAGAGAAATGTATTGAAATCGAGCCCCACCTCAAACTGTCCGTCCACAACTTGTTTGAAGATGTCTAGAAACCATTACTTACAAGCTCTAACACTATCTCGAACGGCGCGGGAATTCAAAATTGTGCCCCAGTCAAACATTTGCTTTTTCTAAGAAATACGCAATGATATGACACTAAACTTGGCGTGCACATGCGCGTGAGGAAGCTCGAACTATGGCACAAAAATTATGAAAATTTATGTAAATAAAAGCCGTGGAACTCTTTCTCAGATTAGCTCACAACTATCCCAGCTGGATACCAGTTAAGCTGGATCTAATCCTTTGCTTAGGGAATTTTCATATTTCGTAGTTTTCATCCGAAATCAAAAGTTCTCTTGCTAGCACAAAACGTTTCATACTCCTTCCTCTGCGCTTTTTTGTAACCTTTAGGAAATTTTCATTGATGGCAAAATTTCGCTCCGATCATAAGGCGCTCCCAACCAACGCGCGAATGTTTCATTTTTACTAGTCTTCGGTGTGCAATATGCTTGCCTTTTCATGATAAGAAAAAGTTTCGCTTGTTTACCCCTCGCTTTAGAGTTGAGAGGCAGTCTAAATACGAAGAACAAAGTAAAGGATGGTGAGGATTTCAAAAGGTCAAAGCAGACTTCGTAAAATTTTGCAAAGTTAAGAAGGGTTTAGTTTCAAAATTTCCTTGGCTCCAGCCCATGACGAGCCCTTTACCTACCTAAAATTTCATCAGAAGGCACATGTACGTAATGACGCATGAACCATTGTCTAAAGTTAGGCGAAAATTATAGACAAGCTGCGCATTACAGAGAACTCTGAACCTAGATAAATATTTTATAGTAAAACCTCTTGTGGTATGAATCGCTAAACTCATCGGTAGAAATTCTTATCTATTCAACAACAAGCTCCAAATGCATAAGTCCAAAACTCTTTCGAAGGTTCCGCTCTCGCTACATCACCCGATTGGCTCAACATCGCTGCATACAAATATCTCGATGATTGCTGCTCCGTCCGTGATTACGACCACGGACTTCTGTGGGAGTCTTCCACATCTTCCATTCAGCACTGGACCACCAAGAAATACAGTACTAGTGAACAATTTGAAGACTTAAACTTTTGTTTTGTTTACTTCTCTTCTAAGCTAATCCTCCATTTATTGTGGTTCACAACCGACATTTCCGGGTAGTGCGCTATCAAATAATGTTCACATGTATGACCTCTTTTGTTTTCGACAACTCTTACGAGGGTGACAGTTACGCGCTTTCATTTCTTATCATTCTGTTTCAATACTTCACCAATCTTAATTGAGAAATAACTTTTTTTGTAATTCTCGTAATAGCATCATGTACTTACAACGTAGACGTGTACGCTTTATTAATGGCAATATTTGTTGTGTATATCTCTTTCTATTTCATATACATGTGGTTCACTTATCAATTGTGCAGGCTTGAGTTCAAGTTCATTCGAATTTCTCATTGAAAGTGCTTGAACTCTGTCTTCTGTACTTACTACTCGTATAAATCATACATACTGTTTAATCAAGATAAACAATGTTGTTGGAATCGAGACAGTATATATAGGCTGCTGCATGACGGAGGCACAATACCTTTTGATTCAACTGGCTTGGCGGCTGGAAGGCGGGGCTTCAAGACCTAATTGAGGCTAGGTAATGATCAGAAAGCACGCGCGAGGAAGAGACGCAGACTGCGTCGCGGGCGAGCGGCCTTAATGAGATCACAAAGTTCCGCCTTCCAGCCGCCTAGCCTGATGAATCAATGGTTATCTTTGGGTGCGCGGCTTCTTTAGCCGCAGAGCGCATGAGGCGCAGAATTTACAACGGTGAAAATACGCGCGCCCAAGTTCGCGCCCGCTCAGCTTATACCGCTTCTGCGCCTTCGTCACGCAGTAGCCTTTAGCATACATCACAAGTGCTTCTTGAGTAATTAAAGCAGTACAACAACCCGTAGAATGAAAGAGTGTAAATTTGATTAATGCTTCATCCTTTGATTCTCGCGTACATCCACTCCAAAGTACGCTTCAGTCCTTCGCCATAGAGCCCACTGGTTAATTGCAGGCGCCACTAAATATTTTCATAGAAAGCCATATATCCTTCTGTCTGTATGCCCTCCTCTTTTCCGAACGAAAATTTTATTTTTGAATTCCTGACCGATTTGCACACATATTAGGTTGTCCCGAAAGTTTTGTCGGTTTTTTTTTCAAACTGCTGTAAAACCACGCACAATGAAGACCTGGACGAGTTTCAACATGCATTTGATGCAGCTTTTCCTTCTCTTTCTTATGGATATATTCTCAAACCATAATCTTGTACGCTTTTTTTTGATAATTGCAAAGATTCTCCACCCGTCAATTTTATCTGCTCAAAGTTAGGCTAATTTTTGGAAATTTCTTTCCAAAGTTTTGGGAGAGCTCAAGTATGGAACAAATAGAGCAATTCCCGGACTACAAGATAATATTTTTATAGAGGTCTCGATTTTTGGCCAAGTCATGAAAACACGCAACTGCAGCAAATACACGAAAATTTTTGAAATTTGTGAATTGAAACCTAGTTCTGATTAAGTATTATTTATGCAACATAGCCAAAATTAATTTGCTTTGAAAAAGCAGCTTTTTGGAATTTTCGGTACTTTTTCGCGGTAAACGTAATCAAAAAGCCGCAGTTTTTATTTAACAAATAATTATAACGGACTTGGTAAACGTGGCCCCCATGCATCTAAAATGGGTACAATATAGCCAGATTTGCTCTACATAATAGTTACTAGGGCTCTTTGAAAACTCCAAGATAAAAATTTTCAAAATTCAGGAAATATCTGGCGTTACTGTTAAGCGGCTCAGAAAGCCATGGCGACATTGCAAAGACAGGAAAGATCAGAGAGCAAGTAGAGCTTAAGAAAGAGGATAAAAATATGGACCAAATGGTACCTAGATCGCCCATGGATTGGTGTTCTGCAGGTTGTTTTAGTGGTCGAGGAAAAAAACCGACAAAACTTTTGGGACAACCTAATATAATTCGCGGGAGGGTGTTGAATTATTCGAACTCGAATAATCGCACTTTGATACTTTTCAAGAATTCGACTATCGAATAATCGAATATTCTGACATGACCGAATATTCGATTATTCGGGTCGAATAAATGCTTTTTTCGAATATGCGACTATTCGAATATTCGATTAGTCGAATATTTGGAAATAAATAACATTTAAAATTAATAAATAAATATAAATAAATTATTCGAATAAATTATTCGAACTCGAATATTCGGTTCTAACTATAGCATAGGCCGAGGTGCGATGGGGGAGACGGGAGCTCCTACAAAAACAATTGCCGGGGGCAGGCGGTCCCCAAACTCGCGCTTTCTTGCAGGAGGTCAGCAGAATTTTGGAGCGTGGCCAATTTCAGCCAGCGGTAGTTCCTTTTCTGTCGCATGTTCTGACAGCGGGCAGCAATGCAGAATTTTCTGCGGCGGTCGTCAAATAATTTCCATCAGCGAGCGCTGTCCAAATACTCAGCGAGCACTCTGACTCTCGTTGAAGGCAGCGTCTACCCGAAATCTATTCACTCAATACTACTCATCCTATTAGCAGACTCTAAAAGTAGACACCGCGTTGGTTCGGTTCCCTAATGTTGCCTACAAAAGGAAATAACGGATCTCATCCTCTTTGCACTCCTCCCCCTTTTTTGCGCTCCACCCACCCACGGATTGCACTCTGACGTGTTCTGACATGACAAGCACCGTCGAAATGCATGGTTTGTTTTGTGGCACTGTTGCACACGACGAGTTTCCTGTTGCATACGATGTGACTAGCGCAGGGGCACCTCGTCCACGTCTGCCAAAATAGGGCTTCAGAAATGGGCAATTTTGGAGCTTTCTGGTGATTTGAACCTCACATCCGAATTCCGCGTCAATCCCATGCTTGACCCTGATTATGAAAATCATAAAGTATGCTCACCTCTCTGTCCTTTATGTTACGGAGTTTCAATTCCTGTGCAATCTCGTCTGCGTTCAAAGAACCAATCAAATCTTGCTTGTTGGCCAAGATTAGTAAAGAGATGCCTACGACAACCGAGTTTTTGAAATAAAGTATTTATCCAAAGAAAAGTGTCACAAACACCTTTCAAATCGGGCACCTGCAGAAGATCGGATAATTCTTGCATTGCTTCTCGTAATCCCTTGATATCCGAGCTGTCTACGACAAAGATCGTCAACTGCAATGAAATAGAGTTAATATATTAACTCTTCCTACAGCATGCTCACTCTGATTGAAACACCGGATATGTGAGCGAATAGCCGGAAACACCGAATGCCCAGATTCAAGCACAGTCTGGTTGCGGTGTGGATTCACCTGCTTGGAGGGTGTCAAAGTCAAAAAAAACTCTCCAGCTAGGGGCTTTCCTTTCACTTAGCACATGTGATGGACAAGAACAACGATGTGAGAGGAAATTTCAGAAGGAGAGAACAGCCTGGGCCGTCTTAGGCCCTTAGCAAGGTATAAGCTGCTACATGACGAAGGCGCAATAACTCTGGGCCCGAACGCGGCTTTATTAGCCGCAGAGCGCATGAGGCTTTACAACGGTGAGGATACGCGCGTCGCGTTCGCGTCCGCTCAACTGAAACTGCTTCTGCGTCTTCGTCATGCAGTAGTCTTTACAAACCAAGTGATGACGTAGCGTATCAAGTATATGTTTCAAATCATTTGCTCTCCCCATGCCCTGTTATGCAGACAAGGAGCAGGCTGGCCTGGCTACTTCGAAAGCTCTTTAATTCATATACAAAGCGTTCCAACGGAGTCTCTTGCAACACAACCGACGCATCAATACCTGATATCTGTAGTTCGAACTCTGGAAAAAGTCTCCCTTTTGCGGAAGGACATTCGTTGATAAGTGTTTACCATGCCTTTCTTCACTACTTTTTATTGTACGTCACACGCCACTCAATGACAGTATCAAATTCCTTCGAGTTCTTCTACAATAATCAATTTCCTGTTAAGTGATAAAGGCGTTTATCAGAAGTTCATACTTATTCAACACTTCAGCACAGAGAACACTTTCGTCCAGTTCAATATTGGGATACACAATGAAGACGGTTGGCGCTGGATTGATTTACGTCTTGATATTCGTAAACACCGATGCTTATGGACAAACTACAGGAACTTCCACACCGCCTACGCTGCTACCGTAGCCTCACTGTGATACTACACGTGACGCTCAGCCGGTGGTGTCAGTGGTGTCTCCTTGTCTCTGTGCCCGATAACACCATACTTGTACTTGTTCGCTACATTGAATCTTCGATGTATTAAGCACCCGCCATACTTGATCCGCTTAATCCACCTGATCCGCTTGATCCGCCTCATCATTGGTCAATTCAGTGAACTGACCAATAGTAAAGTGGATGAAATGGATCAAGTGGATTAAGCGGACAACCGCTTCGCTATTGCTCAATTCACTGAGTCAACCAATGACGAAGCGGATCAAGCGGACCAAGTGGATTAAGCGGATCAAGTATGGCGGGTGCCTTAGGTTGATTCATAATTAATGCACGTTTTCTATACTTCAGTTTTATCTTTATCTTTATCTGATACGCTCGAGGCGTGCTGACAAAACAACAGAACAAAAAACCATGAACACATGTGTCAGGCTACTCAAGAACGAAAAGAGGTAGAGAAAAAAGAAAGAAAAGAAAACAAAAAAAGAAGCGCAGTAAAACAATGACATGACTGTACGGCAGCCTAGGTCCAGTAATTTATCAATAAGCAATGCAACGAACCACTAAAAACGAGCCTGAATGGCATGTTAACTCTCAAATTTTCAACCTAGATAATTTTTTTGAAAGGACATTTTTGGGCGCAAATAAAAACTACTGTAACCAACAAATCAGTGGCTATAAAACAGATGCTTTTGCGTGACTGTATCTATCACAAGAAAGATTTTCTGGCCTTGCCAACAAGTTTTTTCAGGAGCCTCCAATTTTAGAGAGCATAACTTATATTGAAATGAAGTAGGATAAAGCAGTCTTCGCTCTACGTGTAGCCAAGGGTCCCTTGAGCAGTAATGCCAAGTTTGGATTTAACGGAAAATTTTTGAAAGAAAATACCGCGAAAAAGTCGAAAGTACTCACTTTTTTCTGGCATCTCGGCGGATTCAAAAATCGGTCATTTTTGAGATTATTTTATTTTTCTCCGCTGGAAAGTGAGAAAACCCTAGCGCTTTTCTACCATCAGATGAACTAGGTCTACCCTTGCTGGATAGTGCAAAAGACCTGCAATGGCCGCGACGATCATTCAAGTTCGCATTTGAATTTCTCGGCTCAGAATTCATGGAGAATTTCGTTCAAACAGCATCTTGTAGCACAAAGTTTCGTAATCCTTACTCATGTTTTTTTTTTATAATTAATCCGGCTATCCCTCATGGATTTAGGGCAAAAAGAGTGAAAAGCAAAAATTTTGGAAGAACTTCGGAATGAACGGAGATTTACGAAAGCGAAGGGCCGCGTAAGAAACTAGAAAAAACGCTTTTTTAGATATCATAAAAGTTTTCTGAGGAAATTGATTACGCGTCAAATAGCAGCACCTGGAAGAAGAGGTGAAAAAAAACGTGCATTAATTATGATTCAACCTAATATATGTTTAACACGTTGACGACCGAGCCATTTTTGACCACCTCAAAATGGACTGATGATCTACGCCTGCGGTTTGGACTGTTTAACAGCTACCACAATGCCGTGTGTTCTATATGACAACCAGGCCACCAGTGTTATTACTGCATAGAAGTTACCTGAGAAATTTTCGTTTACACATGATAAATTGATGCACGAAAGTGCTACAAGGTGGTCAGGGCGTGCATACGCGCGGATACACACGGTCGTCAACGTGTTAAAGCGAGAGAAGTACATTGCAAGTACAAATTTATTGTCCGTCTCGTTTCGGCCTAGATCGCAATCCAACCCTTTTTCCCATTAGCGCTTCCGCTGCCGCTCTTCCAAAATTAATAGAGCCCTTCAACATTTCACAGTATTCAATTACTAGCAATAGCTTGTTGGGCTCAAAAGTCCTAGCAAAAGACGGCAGGAGCTTATCTGTTGGAGGCGACTTTGAATCGGCTCAAGATCGTAACAAACAGAATGATTGTCAAGATAAGTAGCGCATGAAACAACCATTTGACAATCGGTTTTTTGATTCTGAACATACCGCAACCCTATCATATAACGCTAGCAATCAAACCTGTCACTTTTGAACATCAATCCTCCCACGCAAGTTTTTGGACACATTCTGAATTTTTTAGATCAGTTTACTTTGACAATGCAGAACATGAACTGGTTTGTGTGTCAGGACGCAGTCAACTAGGTGCTAAGGATGGAGGTCGGTCCGGAGAGTCAAACTCTAGGGTAGGGGGATGAAAGCTGCCAGTTGAACCGCCTCCGCGGACTACCGCTCCTGGAACGGCGTGCAACGACATTGCAAAAGGGACCATTGGTCGCGAAAGGCGGCTCAAACCGGCGACCTTCGTTTCCCACCTAACCTCTAGCACTGACCCTCACCCGCTGGCAGGACTCCGTTCCCTCTTTCACTTTTCCCCTTCTTTTTGGATTTAAATTTTGTAAATGTGCAATGGTCATGGAACGGCATGCACTGTCGTTGCATGCCGTTCCAGGACCAGAGAAGGACTAATGTGAACTCCGCTACACATCAGGTAAAGACGTCATAAACCTTTATCTTAACGAGCGGCAAATTAAGGAAAACCATATGGCCGCGAGTACTTTACAGTTCAAACCAAGGGAGTCTGGCTCCACATCAGGAGTTACGCAGCCGCTTTGCCGCCACGTCGAGAGCTCAAATTTTGTGCCCCACAAAACTCTCTGGTGACAGACGGGCATGGGCTAGTGTATTCCAAGACGTACGATAGGGTACTCGCCCCCACCGCTTCCCCCCCCCCCCCCTCACCCCTCCTCCTTTTGCTCCAAAAAGGACAAAAGGACACGCGCGGCATATTGACCTTCAGCAGTACAGTATGCTTATTTCCATGTATCCTTCATCTTGGCATACACCCTCCCTCTTTCTGACTGCCCCGTTTTACTAGGTTTTTGGGCTTTTAGGGCCACGAAAATTTTGAGCACCAGCAGTACTCGAAGAGCATGGCTATTACCAAGTCCATTTATTCCAAAAAATCTGTGCCACTTTTCTTCACCCCTTCCCTAGATAGATTTCTCATATCTCCGCTGCTCCGCAAATTTGCTTTTGCAAAAATGAACAGAAGAACTGACATTCCTACCTTAACACTAGAATAATAGTGTTTCCAGATGTTTCGAACTTTATGATCTCCACCCATGTCCCATATCGTGAATGCAACATCACGGTACTTTACCGTTTCCACATTGAATCCTAGAAAAAATTAAGAAATATTTTGGCATTAGCTAAGCTTTACTACGATGTAGATCTGAAAGCTGCAAACCTGTGGGTTCTTCTATATCATTGTCAATGTCACCATTCTTCAGTCTACGCAAAATCGTTGATTTTCCAGAATTCGGTAGACCTAGCTACAAGTAATTTTACAAGAGTATAATATCTATTGTGAATAGAGCATGAATTTCTAGAAATCACTCACCATTAAAACACGACAAAGTTTAGGACCAAAAAGCCAGTAACGAAATCGTGATACAACTCGCCCCATTGATCCTGAAAATGCGCATTTTTGATTTCTAGGTAGAATTGTGGAATTTTAGGAATTTTTGAGAACGTAGTCCAGCGCCTGAACGAGAGTGGAATACCCGGCAACGCTTATAGACTTCTTTGCCGAATTTGATAATCGATAACACTTGCTTAGTAAGCATCAAAAAAAATTTTAGACACCGACGGATGATTTTGCGTCGTAAAAATGCGAATCATGGGGATCATTTGTTTACGATAGTTTCAGACGTCGTTAATGCTGTTGGGCAAACATAGCAAAAGGCAAATTCAAACAAACACTTCAAGGTTTCGCGATTCTATTGACCCTTATCAGCGCTTTTAGAAGGCGGGTCTTGAAATGCCGTGGTATTGCATACGTGGGCTTCTTCACCACTTTGTATAGACAATACTGGCAAACGACAGTCTTTGTAAAGCCTCAAAATCAACAGAGTATCTTTTTGTTCCACATAATCTTCAGTGGATGATGTTTAGCGTTTATCACTGAGATGACAGCTGTGTAAGCTGTTTATAATCCATTTCCAGGATACACTTGCCAAACGTTATCAGCGAACTTTTATTTACCACTGTGTCCAAACTACAAAAAGTTACCAACTGGGACAAAGTTCAAATTGCTTCCCTTTCCATAAATTTTTTACATAACCATTTCAACATCTTTCAAACAATTCTAAGTACAGTCGAGTAGATTTAGCGGTAAATATAGTGTGCTTGCACAGAAGGTGAAATGCGGTAAAATTGGCGCGTGAAGAAATAGCTTCGACTGTGATGCCGGCCAATTGCGCGCGCAAGATACCCGCGGTACTGACGTGGCTACTTGTTCACGCGCAAATTTCACCGCATTTCACCTTCTGTGCAAGCACACTATATTTACCGCTAAATCTACTCGACTGTACATTTCGGTCAAACAATGTCCCAACACTTCTAGTCCACATGGCCATAGGGTCCATGCAGATATTCCAGTTTGAATATGTTTTCTCCGTTATCGATTGCGCAGCTACATGTTCAGTAGCCGACAGGTGAGCAACGGAGCGGAATCGAACCCTCCATCACTCACCCGACGTGGAGATGACTGGCATTGCGCTATGAGCGCAAATACACTAGTTTCGATCTAAAGCTTTGCCTTAGAGCTTGGTTGTGGGCTTATTGCGCATTTTGCTTCCACTGCAGTCAAAGTTTATTTATTTATTTATTTATTTATTTATTTATTTATTTGAATACGCCACAGGCGCGCCATAGTGTCGGGTTAGTAACCAACAGATTCTTGAGAACAAAAATCAGTGTTAGAAATACACAAACTCAGAGACAAGAAAGGCTTAATGCAGAAAAATAAAATAGCTTTTTTTGAGACCATTCGCCACTCTAGGTTAACTAATGAATGATGAATGATAGAACACAAGGACTAACTATCAGAAGCGCTGCCATAAAGGATATTCATATGAGTCTGCGCATGCCACCCTCGCTGACCAGCAAGCGACCTACATTCAAGGAGGATGACGGAGACTATGAAAAGGGCATGCTAGCGCGACAAACTAGGCAACCCTAGTACAACCGAACATACTGGATGAGCCACAAACTCAATAGGAAAACTGGAAATATGCTCGGTAAGAAATACTTCGGGCAGTCTCATTAGCTTAGCCTTATGTACCAGGAAGAAAAGAAAAATTAGACCCAGAACGACAAATATGTCTCAGTCGAATTAAGTTGATAGAATTAGCAATTCGTTCACTTAAATAACAAAATATAATAGTCTACAAAATAATACAAACTAAATTTTTTTTGTTCTCTACAGAAATCTCAAAGATCATGCTGTATGTCGGCTCTTCTAAACTATTGTCTGTCTTTCACTAGTTCCTAAACGTTTGAAATGATTGAAAAACAGAATTAAAGGTCAAAGGCAAAAGGTTTCGGAATCTTCAGTACCCTCTGAGGGCACACGCTGAACACACCCGCTTCATAGTCGAAAAGGCTACGGATGCGTGCGAGCCTATTACAGTGACTTGCGAGGCCAGCCGACCACCAAGTCAGTGCTTTTATCCTCCCAGATTATTCTGGTACCAATTTAACGTCTCCGGAAAGAGGTTGGTTGGTCCAAGGGCGGAATCGAAGTCCGACCTGGACACAGCAACGCCTCATACCGCTACGCCACTCGTCCCCTGAACCACAGAATTCAACAAAACAATGACTATTTATCAGATTATTATGCAGCTATCACATGAATATGCGGAAATGTGAGGGAAAAGTAGAATCATAGGAAATTACATGAAAATCACAGGTAATAACCGTGTTATGACTGGAGGCGTATGTGCTTCGATTACGTACATAATACCCACTTCTAGTGTTGTTGGTCTTGTTTTGCAATTCTATTAAAAAGTTGAGTACAAATTATGCAGAAGGACTAAAAAGTCTTGGATATACATCGATGTCGGCGCTAACTAGGATTATCTACAGTTCAAAAGAAACAAGCAATAGTTTAACTACAAAAGCGTGAATAAATGGGCTGGGTCAACAAGGACGTGTCTAGTACGGTTCAAGTAGAGTAACAAACTATGAGGGAACTGATGAAAATCATAACTTTAAATCAGGGCGTTCTGAGGCAAAGGTCAAAGAAAAGTGTCATGAATGCTCAAACTTTTTCAGTGTATGGGCTTGAGTGCCATTTCTTCTGTCGTGTCGTCGACCGCAGGACTGTCCACGGAAGCAGAACATGCGCCGCGCGGCCATGTTCTTCATTATTTCATTCTACATTCATTATTACATTATAAGTCACTATTCATTTCAGCTGCACCGCACTTGTTCCGCATCCACGGCCAGTCCTCTGCGGTCGACACTTGAGGGAAATAGATACCAATATTTGGGCAGTAACAATTGGAATCATGACGAAGAGAGCAACATAACTTTCTACGGAACTTTCTTCCAATTCTGTGTGCATACTGTATCTACCAATTGATCCTGAAGGCACAAAACGGCAAGATCACGGCATGAAAGCAACACTCTAAACTATGCGAACGTGAATCCGCATTAAATCCGTTGTCATCCACATTCTTCAGTGTCTACAACGGCGTCAAGAAGGTCTGGCACGTAAGGTGGCAATCCGGATTCACTCTCACCAGATAATCGGCTCATTCTAAGTTCCACTTCTGAGCAACTAGCCGAAGATGCCTGTAATGAACGTATTAATCACATCTTGAGGAATCTTTTCCAAAAAGTAACTGGTATGATGGAATGAAACTAAACTAACGATACAGAAAAAGTCACCCCATCTTTGCCGAAGGATCCGCTGTGTGGATTGTCGTACAATGACCAATCGATGTTGCGGAAGAAAGCATGTGCTCGAATAATCTCCAACGATGGACGCGCAGTGAAATCACTGAGTAATCTGGAGAAGAACATGGAGAAAAGTAAAAATCATGCTTATACTTACTGAGACACCAAATCCCTCGCCGCTAGAGAAACCAACGCGTCTTCTGGGAACGGGAGTTCTTCACATCTGAATGATACTGCACTCATTTGGCACTTCAACCGAATGATTTATGAATGTTATTTGCTACCCGTGTCAAGGTTTTGTACCCAAAATGTTATAGCACAAGACGAAGTTTAATAACATAGTTATCTCAAAATCCGTCCCGAGAAAGGAGATCCGCAAAAGCACTTACGCCGAGACTCCATGAGGTGCTGCATTCACAAGCGCTCTTCCACACAACAGCTCGAACATTAGCGCACCCAATGTCCAAATGTCATTTTCCACGCTTGGAATCCATCCATATTCGAAACACTCTAAAAGAGCGAAACAAAATTTCAGCTTAGTAAAGCAAAAGTCTGCGCGAGCTAACCTGGAGCACTGTAACCTTCAGCAAGATCTTTCGGTCGACCGGTGTAATGCCATTTACCATGGTAGGTCAACTGAAGGTTTCCATCCAAATCGATAAGCAAGTTCTCAGGACGTAAATCGCTAAAACGTCTAAAAATCGTCCATAGGTTTTCAGTAAAATATGTGAACACGCTACAATTCAAATATCAGATAATCGGAGAAAACAATAGCCTAATTCTAGGTGGTATCATCGGCTCACAGACTGTCGCGGCTGTGATCGCCAACTGATATTCACTATGTCTCAACACCAGGCAACATCGTCGCCTAATATACAGGGTGTCCCAAAAGTATGTATCGTTTGTTACCCAGCAAGATTCCCACAGGTACCACGTCATCTCGCTGCCTTTCGCTCTTTTGAACGTGTTAACCTCGTGCAGTTCTGTTAAATCTCAGAAGAAACCTGTCAAAAAGAGCGAAAGGCAGCGTCGCACCACATACGCACGCTGGTTCACATGGGAACCTTTCTGGGGCACACAGGATATGCACTGTTTGATCGTTGATATCTCTCTTCCCAGGAAGTCTTTTGCCTTGCTTTAGGTACCGTTTTGTAGAGCTGGCTTTAACTTAGATTTGCAGTATAAAACGAACCACCCATCTCTCTTCATTACTGTAGGATTACGGTAGAAACTTCAAAGGGGGTTTTGAGCAATGAAAGGCCATATTTTGCCTCAGAAAGGAAACAAAACAGCCTAAAAGCTTTTACACTAGGCTAACTAGAGTTGGTGATCCTAACTGTAAAGTTCCCAACTTATTATGATGCTTCATTGATGAGTCATGCCCGGTAAGAGGTAGCGGTCATTTTTTCAATATCCCTAAAAAGTGCGGTTACACCGTTTAGGAAGCTTCGCAATCATGTGAATAGTTGAGTACTAGCTGGCTTGCCCGGCTCCGCCGGGCCTGCCAGCTAGACCCGTGTACGTATGTTCCGGATAAAAAATTCCATTTCTGAACCGATTGGGACCGAACTTTGCACACATACTCTTCGGGGCAGGGAGCCTGTCACAGTCCACTTTTCTTTATCGATCGATGTCGATTTTATCGATTTTTTGCAAAATTTGAGCTAGGGGGCTAGGATTTTGCACAGAGGGGTAATCGAGCATGCTGATCACCCCCACGGGGGTGATCAGCATGCTTGATTACCCCCTGTGCCAACTCCCAGCCCCGTAGCTCAAATTTTGCAAAAAATCGATAAAATCGATATCGATCGATAACGAAAAGTAGCCTATGACACGCTCCCTGCCCCGAAGTATATGTGTGCCAAGTTTGGTCCCGATCGGTTCAGAAATAAAAATTTCTATTCCGCACATACGTACAGACAGACATACATACAGACAGACAGACATTCAGCTTTATATATAAGATTGAACTCAGCGCCCATAAAAACCCTATTACACAAGTTTTCAAATTTTTTTTTGAAACATTTTGAATTGGCAGCTTTTTCCACATTGACACCATATGTTTCAAGTTCCTACCGTAATCCTACAGTAATAAAGAGCGGTCGGTGATTCTCTCCATACTTTAACTCTAAGTTGAAGCCAGCTCTACAAAACGGCACCTGAAACAAGGCAAAAGACTTCTTGGGAAGAGAGATATTAACCTCGCGCGAAACTGTGAGACGATGATACGAGTGAACGAAGTGTAAAATCTCACCCAATCACTTCAGCATGTTCATTATGCAGCACATATAGCCAGCTGACAAGTTGGGCAGACCAATGTATGACCAATGATTCAGGCAATGGCCGGAGCCCTGGCCAGGCTCGACGCCGCTCGCGGCGCAAGTATGAACGAACGCACGATATTGAAGCTATCAACGATTGATCTGGCGAGTAGTCTGCAAAGAATTTTTGGACCTGGCTTCTAAATAAGATAATACGAACCGTCACTCGGTTGTTCCTCGTCATGACGATTTGAAAGACGTACTCGAGCAGGTGATTCTTCTCCTTTCAAAGACACGCTGTCAGCACTTGCTTCGCCGATCAAATAAAAGTCGCCTGATACGATAGTTTTATCGAGAACGGATGTTTATAAAAGAACGATAAACCCCATGATTACCTTGTGGTGCACTGCATACGCCGGTCGCATCTTCGCCCATCGTGCAAACCACGCCAGAAGTAGAAGGTACGTCGCTCTACAATTACAATAGCTGGTACAAATAGAATTAGGCAAGAAAGCTCACAAGGCGAACATCTGCGAACATCAAATTGGAAATGTATAAGACTTATACTAGAAGCAAATCCCGTAAATTTTTTGACTAGTGCTTACAGCAATATTGATAGCCTGATAATAGCATAATCAATCAAAGAAGCTAGCTGCTTCAATTTTGATCCACTAAACAAAACAGACTCACGCTTTGGGACTCATCCCGCATTTCAGCCACTCGCTCAAAGTCCACACCCACAGAAAAATGAAGGCGTTGTCCTAAAATTGGACGTTTCTCCTGTATACTGAGAAAAGCAGTATTTCAAGGGTAAACAGTTCTGGAGCGACCCTTAAGAAGGCGGTCGGTTCATTTTGCAAAGCAGATGCAACTGAGGCTTTTGGGCACTTTTCATCACTGAAGCTCGCGCGAAAGCGCACGCCTGGCTTACAAGGGCAGCCGCCATCGTCCGGGAATAGCTTTTAATTCGATCACGGATTTCTCGCTTCAAGCCCCATTTGCTTGCAACTAGATAATACCTTCGTTGGAGAGCGGGACTACCAATGTAAAAACGATTTCACAATGCCCATTCAACCCGACACTATTTTCAAACGATTCAGAAAGGTTATGCTTTCGCGCTGACCTCTGTAACAATCCAACTCGGCCGCAGCAGCCTGGATCCCTGCAGTCGAACACTGAGGAACATCTCCAAATCCTTCGTCTTCTCCGACTGCTAATGACAACAGGAATCTTTTCTCTGCTTCGGCAAAGTAATTAGCCTGGAAAAGCGTGAATACAACTTATAAAAAAGAAAACAGAAGAAGCCTCACCAAGAAGTTCCATAAAGTACCACTCTCTATATAGTCTAGAACTAGAATGATGTATGTCTCAGTTTCAAAAAACTGATGTAGCTGAACCATGTGGGGTACATTTGTGGGCAGAAGCACTCGACTTTTACTTGTTCTAGTACCTTTCTCAAGGAGTTTCATGACAAAGAATCTTCCTTAAATAATGTGCTGCGATAAGATGATAGCAGAGAAGAGCAACGTTGATGATAATTCAACAAACCTGTAGACTTTTCTTCGACCTTCAGTACCCATTTGATTGCGTTTATGCTCGGCAGCACACCAACTACGCGGTAATTCTTGAGGCATGCATTAGCACACTGGAATGCCAACACATCCGGATCCTAGAAGAGAATATAAAATTGGCAATCTGAGTTTCAGTGACTGCGAAAAGCTCAAAATATCTCAGGGACTATTTTCAAACATAAGAAGAGCCGCCAACTCTATCTTGATGCGCTCTGTGTCATGATATGGATATTGTCCGCTACAATTGGCAGGGCTAAACAAAAGTCAAGATTCGGTCTTGTGTAAATATCCCGCAGAATAAAGGTGAAGTAAGGAAATTCAATCCAATGAAAACATTCAGATGGTTTGGCGGAGCCAATTTTCCTCTCACATTTCTTGCTTCGCACTTGCTAAGAGGATCGCACACGAGAACTCTCAAGCTAATGCAAGACCTACCGCCATGGTCGACTCCACAAGAGACTCCAAATTCACTATGGGGGCAGCACCATCATAAGCCAGATATGTCCGATAGAGGCGTTCCGCAGCCACAAGATATTTTGCAGTTTTTCGACGAACAGCATTACGCCGCGCCATGTCCGATTCATGCTGTATACCCTATGAAAATGATCAATATTGACATTACAGCAAAGTGAAAAGGTTCGATTATGTGAAACTTCAAGATAACGAACGAAAAAAATGATTATAAGAGTTGTTGAGACATGCGTTCATTTGCAAACCATTGACAAACAAAGCTACCATTCTACGGAAAAAAATGAGCAGTTCAACAAACGACAAAGAAAAAATTCGATGGGGCGGAGGAGAGAACAAACATTGGATAAATTCATTTGTCTTGATGATATTACCAGTATGTGAAGAACGATCAATAGAAAACGTGAACAAGTATGGAAAGCTCTCAATGAAATACGCATATGCACTCTACGACACCACACAGCGCCTCCTAACCAATAAATGAGGAAGAATGATAAAAAAAAGACTCATACCTGGATCAAGCTACTGGCTGCATTCTTATAACATTCGAAGGCTAATTCGTATTCGTGTTCGTGTTCAGCACGTTGCGCTGTAGAAACTAGATGAGCAGCTTTGACAATATAGTCCGAATCATCCATTGAAGGCACTGCTGTAAATACAAAAGTGGCAGGGCAAACTATTCCTTATCACATTCGAACGAAAAAAAATTATGATAGACACCTTGTACAGAATTACTTGAAGGTGAAAGTTTTGGAAAAAATCGTTCCATAACTGAGGGTTTCCGACGAGGTCGCAAGGTTATCTCATCCGATGGTTCAACAGTACCTGAACCTAAGAATTTTTGTATTTACAGAAGGTGCGTCTTCGTCAAAATAATTAGAACCGGCTCAACCGACCAAAAATCAAGGCACGCATAATCTCTCCAAAGTTATCTCTTTATAGCATATAACTCACTAATGATTACATCTGGAAACTGAAATTCGCCAGACGCGGAAGTATGCAATCCTACACGTGAATCCGTTGGAGTATCGATCTCCTAAACTCATTATACAATTAAGGAGTTGTTCGAGATACTTTTGCCGTAGATCCAGTGTTCTGCACAACAACGTGTGTACGCGGCTGCTACAAAATCCAGTTAGTATCACTGGGAAGCTCACACCTTGTTGGAGCAGAACAGTGTGCTCTTCCGGCATCGCTGCACGACACGATATTACGAAAGGCCTTTATTACAAAACATAGAAATCACATAGTGGTAATGAAATCATTCGTGCAACAAATAGCTGTGCCAAATAAATATAAACGCAGATCAAAATTAAGAAGTCGGACTGACTGGGGAGGATATGGCTTGAGGAGCTAGCACCTGCGAGGAGTCACCATTTGATTCGTCACTAAAAAGCTACTTTTATAATAAGGAAGAAGAGTCGCCACAACAAAGATAAATTATGAAATGCGAAAAGAAAAGTAAAAATATAGAAACGAAATCCCTGAAATGCGTAAAGACTTTTTCAAAGGCACTACGGCGAGATGGTAATAATTGGTAAACTTTTATGATGAATTATGATCAATGCAACAACTGGTGTGAGACTCATATGGAAGGTTAGAGAAGCATGCAGCATAAATGCAGAGCAGATATAGTTTAAGAAACTAGAAAATTCGAAAAGATTTTCAATGAATCAATTCAAAAACAGCGACACTTCTGCTACTCACACATTCGGAGCATCCAGTATGTTTCCACCCTCGTAGATGAACGAGCGTGTAGCAACCTGACCGGAATTTGGTCGTTCAACGGCTTTCTAAAGAAAGACAGAAAGAGAGTAGATGAAAAGGAAAGGAAAAATAATGATTGATAATACCTCAACCCACTCTTGCAACACTCTAGCTTTTCTCAGCACTTCACTATCCAATACGAATGCTAAGAACTCGTCGATACAATGTCTTCGTTCAGCGATCACTGAAGGTTCAGTGCTACCGAGTAGACGAGGAGCGGCAAAATGTGGAAATGCTCCGCGCAAGTACAACTAAATGGAAATCATTGTTATTCATCGCTATGCTATCAAAACGCTCACTTGTTTGTGTAGCTTGGAAAGACTGGCGTGCAGGCGATTCAGTTCCCGAAATCTAGATGTGATGGTGAAAAATCGATCATCCAACTCGATGTTATTACGTGGAACACACTGAAATGAGACACGATAAACGCGCGCAGTTAGCATAAACAAAGACAGTAGTAAGTCAAAAATCAAAGAAAAAAGGAAGTACGACAAACTACTAGAAAAATTTTTAAATGGTAAAAATTTGTGCTGCTAACTCACTTTTAATTCGATTATGTAGTCGGTATGTGTGAAGGTAATTTGTTTCACGTCGGTGGCCTCGATCACCTTGCCCGTTATTGCCCATTCATTTTTTGGTTGAAAAAGAAGCCGTCCTATTTCACTCGTACAATAGCTCTCATCAGGATAGAGGGAGGACATTTGGCATACTGTAAACTACAGATTCAACATCATTGTCTATGAATAAAGGTTGCAGCAAAAAAAGGTCCACGCAGTTATATAGGCACACATTTTGCGCATTTGTAGGTGGACCAATGATTTTCTTTTCTTCAAATGTTAACAAAGAGCCATGCGTCATATTAAGCGTGTCACCTGCGCCAATCACTTCACTTGTGTCAACCAATTAGAAGTTTCCTATAGCACGGTAAAAAAAAACTTCCACTAATGCTTTCAGGTAATTCAACATTCTCATGATTGCTTTCTCATAAATATGCTGTCTCCAACGATTAGCAAAAACAGCATCGACGTGAAATCTCGATGGTCTTCTGCGCATTACATAATAATCTCCGAGATTTTGTTAATACCCAAGGTTTCTCTAATCATTAATGCCGTGAGACAGACAACGACATCAAAAGAAGTGTCTCTGAAACCCAAAAAAACTGGTGCTATAGGGCGATTATAGGTATAGATCGCGCAATAAGAAACGAATGCATACCTGAGGTTGAACAGAATTCCGAAGAGATACTATGTCTTCATAAGCGAATAAAGTTATAACAGCATGGCAGTGCAGCGCAGAAGTGTATGTTTATGCGAACATAAACCGGTAATAGATTCTCTTGACCACTTTTTGTGTATTCCACGTAAATCATCAGAGCGAAAGGAAACCTTGGGTCACATGGCTGATCACAGCTCATACGGGATAATCATTCAGGGATGGCAGCGTCTCAACAATGCAGAATTTAGCAAGTCGCTGGCCTTATTTAAGCAAAACTATGGCCGAAATTACAGCTCGTGAAGCATTCTGTTTTGAAAGGGATAATTTGATTAACAAAAAGCAAAACAATGACAATAATAAGCCTTACAGATCAATCATTTCCTTCGCTTTTGCTATGATGATTTCCGAATTTTTTGGAAACTAGACTTTTGTTTGTTTCTAACCAAATCTCGTCAACATTTCTTATAAAGCAATGATTAGCCGGCGCTATTCGGCTATCCGGGCCCCAAAATTTTTTAGTCATGGATTTGGCTGAAACTTGGCCCAGAGGGGTTATCTGACATGCTGATCACGAATATCACATTTTCTCGGCAGGAAAACGCCTCCCTGCCGGGTTACGGTAGGTATACGGTAGGGGTTAAAAACGTAGATTTTGCTCAAAATCGATCTAGGTGGGTTATTCGGCCCGCTGATGCTGAATATCACATTGGTTTCGTACCGTAGCGTCATTTTCTTGGGTTACGGTGGGTATATGGCAGGGGGTCAAAGTCTCAAAATCCGCTGTAACTTCGCACAGAGGTGTTATTCGACATGCTGATTAGAAATGTCACACTTTCTCCGCACAAAAACGTCTCCCTGCATGGTTACGGTAGGTTTACGGTAGAGGTCAAAACTACAAAACGGCAAATGTATCTATCCCCTGTGTTTTGCTTAGGCAAAAGCTGCAGCAGGGTGTGTAGCGCGCGGCGGTGGTCGGGTGCTCAATAACTCACGATTGTCCGGATCGCCGTACACGCTTTCAGGCAGAACTATGTTTTACATCCGTTACCGTGTAGCTACCGTAACTCGAGAAAATGACGCTACTGTTCAAAACCAATGTGATATTTGGCATCAGCGGGCCGAATTACACCTTAGGCCAAGTTTCAGCGAAATCCGTGATTTTGGCCCCTTGCCGTATACCCACCGTAACCGCACAGGAAGGCGTCCTCACGCGGAGAAAACGTGATTCCATGACTAAAAAATTTTGGGGCCCGGATAGCCGAATAGCGCCGATTAGCCCTTAGGTTTGCATACGTTTACATTTGTGCTGCACATTGAAGGCAGAGTCCAGGCAAATCTGGATATATGGGAACCTCACGTGGATAGTAATTTTGGGGCCCTAACTAAGCCACTGCCAAACCGGCAGCTCAGGTAGTGCTCTAACGGCTAAGAGATTCCCCTCAAAACTGGACCCCAGAATCGTATTTCGCATGGATTCATGGCGCAACCCATCAGTTTCGCGTGAGTCAATTGATGCGAAATACGATCCTGGGTTCCTTGGAGGCGTTATCTCAGCCGTTAGTGAGTCACCTACGCTGCTACTTGTGGTAGGCCCATCGCCTGCTTCAGCAGGACGCTGCGCAACTAGTAAGCTGAGTCATAGCGTCACGTTGGACGGAAACCAAACGATCTTTTTCCAAAGTGATAATATGGTAAGGCTTTGCTAGCGTGACAGCAAAATTCGTTACGTCCAAGGGCGGTATTTACCAATCTCCTATATGGGAAGGGGGGGGGGTAGATGAACGAACACCTCAATGAGGCACCGCCTTCGCGGGCTGCTGGTCCTTTCGTCCTACCGTTGTGCATCGTGTTAGGACCAGCAGTTTGCGGAGGCGGTGCCTAATTGAGATGTTCGTTCCTCCATCCTGGGAAGGGATCCTGCACAGGTCACAGCTTGAAGGCGCGGGCAATGACGCCGGTATACACGAAGCCAAGCTGGTGATCGGGCTTCTGTCTGTTTGAAGATAGGTCCTACCTGGCAAGTTTGGCCATGTCGGGCAGGCAAGTGTCCGACCTCGACAGGTCGGGCTCTGCTGCTCGTTTTCGCCACGCGCCCCAAACTTCATAAATCATGAAATGGCGCTGTCGCATGTCCAGATACTCGTTAATAATGGCCATAACAGCGAGTGGGAGATTGATAAATACCGTCCCAGCTCATGCAGTATGCCAGGACATTTTCGTCGGATTCCCCTTTTTCTCTCAACCATTATCCTCCCTCCATCAAGTTTAGGTTTTTTACATTTGAAGCCATTATAAATAGGCTGAGATGACATATGATTAAGCTGTTTGAGGCTTTATGTCATTCGCCGTAAGTGTTGACCGCAGCAGATGCGACTCTCCATTATCTGGCGGAGTTCTATAGCTGAAATCGATGAGGATCTATATAAGCAGCTAACCAACGATCAACATTACCAACTTCTAGAGCGAACAAAGGAGCAACGAAACAATCCCAGACAAATGCATGGGCAATCTTCATGAGAATAACAATGTAAATGTTTAACGACGCCCGCCCCCATTACCCTCAAGGAGCTGTGCCTAGCGGAGTGACCGGCGGTCTCCTTACCCTCTATAACTATGATGCCAAGGATTCGATTCGAGATGCAAAATCAAAAGATGACAACACGGTGCCGAAACAAGTCGGGATTATGCGCTCGACAGACTAGGTGACATTGAAGTTATTCAACTGTCAGAATTACAGGGCTTCTAAATTGCGGAGTCGTTTGCACCAGCGGTCGCGCGACCGCGTCGCGCCCGGGTATTTTGCCGGCGCCGGCGCCATTGATGCTGGGGCGCGACGCGGTCGCGCGACCGCTGGTGCAAACGACTCTGCAATTTAGGAGCCCTGTACTTTCTCGTAAACAGCGATCTAAGAGAATATACTGAGACAGCTTAAGGCCCTGCTAAAGCGCGTTCGTTGGGCAGTTTCTTTGCTAGAGCGCGCAAGTTATCAGCTGAGCTCAGACCCAGTTTAACAATGCATAGCAAGGATGCACATAATAGTGCAAAAGAAGCACATTTCTCTTCGCATTGTGAGAAAAATAAACTCAATGAGAAAAAGAAGTTATGACAATGCAAACCAAACACCTAAGGCCTCGGTCATAGTCACCCGATTTGCGCGCGATTCCTTCAGAAAGAAAACAGACAACTGCTACAAATCCACTGCGTGTCGATCACCTTACACATCAGTTATGATAGTTAATCACGCTTGGCCGTGTCTGAAAACTATCACACCAGAATGCAAGATGATCGACATGCAATGGACTCGTAGCACTTATCTTGTTGGGAGAGTCGCGAGGCGATAAAATCGTATGAACTTTAACATAGTGGCAATGCTTCAACGTTCAGTAGTACAAATGGGTACGACAACCCGTTTTTTACGACTCACTTAGAACAAGTCCACAAATTCATTCATCTAGATATTTGCTTGATAACATCTTGAGAACTTTAGAGGACCAGAACATATTATTAGAGAGAAAATACCTAGAAGATACATTTGATAATTCCAAACTTGATCTATGGATTAGAATGAATCAATAATGCTTTTAATGAAAAATATTAGCACGGAAGTAGTGACATAACTTTTTCAAAGTAAACAAACAAAACAACGAGCAACCATATTATATCACAAAAAATCTCTACGCAAAGCAACAAAGATAGAGCGGTCTCGATAAGACATCGATGCGCGATTCTTGTCTTATCTAAGTCAAACAACTCCAAGCATTAGCTTATAGAAACGCAAACATGTTTATAGATACGCAAACACCAAATCCCTAGATGAAGGCAAATCAAAATGCTTAGATATAGGTGCGTGCAAAAAGTTCTCTTCAATATAGGAATGACCACAAAAAACGGAACGAGAGCATCAACAATACTCGGTAACCTACTTTTAACATTCCTTCATAGACACTGTAGCCAATCAACAAAACAAGTGTTCAAGGGAGGTAAAGCACGACTGTGGCGCAACATATTCAGACATGCCATACACGACAACCTATTTCTTCCCCCAAATCCAACCCTTGACCATTCCTGAAAGACCGCTTTGTTGTTCTTCACCAGCTCCTTTGGCTTTCGCGGCTTCGGCAGCTTTCTTGGATACAGGAGTTGCCTTCGTACCTTCGATACATTTAGCGAGCCGTTCCTCAAGGTCAGGCATCTAGAATGTGCGATTTGATAAACATCTGCTGGCTCTGCAGAAATAGCAACATGAAGGTAGAGACTATGTAGGATTAAAAAAAAACGTAAAATGTCACATTAAATCGCTGACAAAATAATGATAGAAATAGCGACGTCGTAAGCCAGAAACTGATGCGCTATTTTTCTCCATCTTTATGAGAATGCAGATCCAGTTCTATGACGTAGGGTATGCAAAAA
This sequence comes from Cylicocyclus nassatus, assembly GCA_958299035.1. Taxonomy (NCBI): domain Eukaryota; kingdom Metazoa; phylum Nematoda; class Chromadorea; order Rhabditida; family Strongylidae; genus Cylicocyclus; species Cylicocyclus nassatus. Next base: position 105,653,305 of record CATQJL010000001.1, read on the forward strand.
CTGGAAAGTGCCCTGATTCTGTGCGTCTTCCGCGATTTTGAAAAATAACATAGTAAGCATCAACCGAAACATATACAATTTCCAAAAACAAAGCAACGGAACGCGCATTCTGATTTTTGCAAAATAAAACATTGAGCAACATCTACAGCTAAGATGACAGAGAACTTTAGATCTTTGTGGCAACTTTTCAAATGAGACACCGATACACACCAAACGTATGATGGAATGTCTTTGGAGAAACGGTGAAGTTCAGTGGCTAAAGCGCCTAAGCCTTGGCCATGATCAACCAACAATACGATGTCTGAAAGTATGAGAGCGCAATTCATCAGAGTGCAAAACCATATGATAAAGGACCTATTGCTATTAACATCAGTTTGTGTCAGAACAAAAAGCTTACCTTAATATGATTCAGGGCTAGATCAAAGAATAGCGGCTTGTTTGGCATGAGAATAAATGGAGGTGGCATTTCTGCTATCGGGATGTTTCGCTTCTCCTTCAGAGCATCGGCCACATCCCATTGCCTCCACTCAGCAAGCGTGTCAACCAAAGGCTACAAAATGTCTATCTTCAAAATTCCTGACAAATTCGCTAACAACGTAAATTCTGGCAAAAGAGATGGCCAACCCTATCGTCGATAATGCGGGCCGTTTTTTCGTCCGTTTCATCAGCAACTCCGGCTGCTGACGCCAAACGCTTGGCCTTTGCCGCTATTCGAGCGTGCTCAATTTCACTCGCAAGATTATTGAGAGCCTCCTGAGAATAGAATTATTAGCAAGCGAGCATTGGATATGGATAGGAAGAAGATTGGTCAAATAACGCATCATCCAAGCGAACGTTACAGATACAGCAACGCCCCCATATACTGGAAATTTATCTTAAAGATTGAATAATTCAAAAAAGTAGTAGCTGCCACCTAACTAAAAATGCCACCAAGTCTTTAGCTGAAGCATTCACGTATATTGTTCGCAGGTAACTTGATCAAGGTGTTTTTAAAGGTATTTCAGAAAAGTACAAAATCTATTATTTGAATACGAAAAGATAAACTCAAGAATGTGAGAAAAAAAGACTAACAACAAAAAGCTCAAGATACTCACTTCTGACTCTTCCTGTACATAGGTGTTACCCCTGAGTTTCGAAATCATTCTCTTTGCGTCCTCAGTGCGTTTCAAAGCTCTTTCAAACAAAGCGGCGGCTTCTCCGAATCTTGACAACGCAGCATACGCAGCTGCCATGTGATGACACCTGCATACATAAACTGTACTTTCACTAAAACTCGAATGAATGGAAGAAGTACCTGAATGCTCTATAGTACTCGATTTTCGCTGAAACAGCTTCGGTCAGATTTTTGTCATGTTCTATTCCGGGCAACTGGAGGAGCTGCAGCAACAGTAGATAGAACATAGACACAGACAGCATTACATACAGAGATGAACGGAATGCTAAACAAACCTCTCGGTACACCTCAATCACAGAATCGTACAAACGCAAAAAATCTTGAGGCTTCGATTTCTTTTCAGATCTGGAAAGAACAGAATGTTTGATTGGTTTTTCATGTCAGCCCAATGACTGGTAAAAATCACGTAAATGAAACAAGATAGAAAGAAAAAGAATATGATAACTCACTTAGCATTTTCAATCATCGCTAAATAACGCGAAGCAGTCCCAAGCATTTTCAAAAATTCCAGATAGGACTTGATTGATTGCAGAACCTAAAATGAAGTTTCTACAACTATGTTTCGATGATAGTCAAGCTTTAGTTCTTATCGAATACTAGCTGGCTTACCCGGCTCCGCCGTATCCGGACCAAACTTGGCACAATACACTTCGGGCCCCGGCGGGTGTCACAGTCCACTTTTCGTTATCGATCGATGTCGATTTTACCGATTTTTATCGATTTTTTTGGCAGAGTTCACCTTCAGGGCTAGGAGTTGGCACAGGGGGGAAGTGAGCATGGGGATTCCGAATACAATATTAGTTTTCAGAATTATCGATTGCTTTTATTGATTTTATCGATTTTTTGGCAGAGTTCACCTACAGGGCTAGGAGTTGGCACAGGGGGGGGGGGGAGTGAGCATGGGGATTCCGAATACAATATTAGTTTTCAGGATCGTCCATTACTTTTATCGATTTTATCGATCTTTTTGCAAAGTTTGACCTGCGGGGCTGGGAGTTTGCACAGAGGGTAATCGAGCATGCAGATTACGAATACAATATTAGTTTTCAAGATCGTCCATTACTTTTATCGATTTTATCGATTTTTTGAAAATTTGAGCTAGGGGGCTGGAATTTGGCACAGGGGTGTTCGAGCATGCTGATCACCCCCCTTGGGGATGATCAGCATGCTCGATTAACCCCCTGTGCCAACTCCCAGCCCCCTAGCTCAAACTTTTCAAAAAAATCGATAAAATCGATAAAAGTAATCTATAATCCTGAAAACCAATATTGTATCCGGAATCTCCATGCTCGATTACCCCCCTGTGCCAACTCCCAGCCCCGTAGCTCAAACTTTGCAAAAAAAATCGATAAAATCGATAAAAGTAGCGGATGATTCTAAAAACTAAAATTGTATTCGTAATCAGCATGCTCGATTACCCCCCTGTGCCAACTCCCAGCCCCGTAGGTCAAACTTTGCAAAAAAATCAATAAAATCGATAAAAGTAGCGGATGATTCTAAAAACTAAAATTGTATTCGTAATCAGCATGCTCGATTACCCCCCTGTGCCAACTCCCAGCCCCGTAGGTCAAACTTTGCAAAAAAATCGATAAAATCGATAAAAGTAGCGGATGATTCTAAAAACTAAAATTGTATTCGTAATCAGCATGCTCGATTACCCCCCTGTGCCAAATTCCAGTCCCGTAGGTGGACTCGGCAAAAAAATCGATAAAGATCGATAAAATCGATATCGATCGATACGAAAAGTAGCCTATGACACCCGCCGGGGCCCGAAGTGTATGTGTGCCAAGTTTGGTCCCGATCGGTTCAGAAATGGAATTTTCTATTCGGAACATACGTACACACATACATACAGACAGACATACATACATACATACAAACAGACAATCAGCTTTATATATAAGAAGATCATGACACCTTATTCATACTAAACCTTCTATTGTTTCACAAAGGAGAAGTAACTCACTGTAGAGTCGGCGTTATCCGATGTTTTTCTGCGAATCAAATCTGAAATTCGCTCAAGAGCATCTCTTGTATCGGTCAGCTGCTTCTCATAAAGAGCCATCTAGAACGTGCTAGCTATGTGAACTGTTGACTATTGCTTTCTAGTCGACATTACCTTCTCTTTCGGTGTCTGGCATTGTGCCAGTTCATTCTGGACCTGTTGCCAACCTTGCACTACTTGACGCGCTTTGTCGTCTTCAACAGTTGATTTGAATCCACCCCAATTGATAATGACTGCATCATCGCATGTCGCTTTCGATCTCATCTCAGCGATAAGACGCTAAAACGTAAAGCTGTCAAGATGCTATTTTTCCTAAGGCTACTATTGCTCACATCCACAGCTTCACTATCAGTGCCTTGAGCACGTATTTCCATCAACTCATTCATCATACCATCCACAGGTTTGCCAGTTGCCTCAGCGCAACTGAATTCGCAGAGTCGAATCTGCGGTTGGATCTCGCGACACCTGCAGAATGGAAGGTACTTTTACATCCCAAGTTAAGCACGAAATAAAATAACTGAATGCCATCCTGTCGTAATGAAAAGAATATTTAGTAAGTCGCGAACTTATTTCAACAAGCAAATGCAATGTCCTTACAATAATTTCATCAACCTTTTTCCTTGACAATGTACATTGTCAAGGAAAAAGGTTGATGAAATTATTGTAAGGATTCTATATGTATTCCAGTAGATTCTTATTGGACTGCGCTGCCAATCTACGTACAGACACCATATTCAATACAAAGCAAAAAACAAAGATATTCAGAAGAACTAATATGAAACAAATAAAGCATGATTAAAATTATGAAATTCCCAAAGAAGAACAAGCCCTCCTCACCTTGCTTTGTACAGATTCGCGAGTGTAGTATTATGTGTAGCCTCTGCTAATCGCTCATATACCTTCCTCGCATTTTTGAGCAGCTCACAGGCTTCGGGCCATCTGCGCATCTCGAAAGCACATACGCCGGCCAGCCAGGCAGTGTATGCTTGGGCTTCAAGCTTAGTTGGAGCATCGCACTACAATGATCAAATGAAGAGCAATAAGGTTGTAAGTCAATTCCTAGACCTACCCGAGAGGAATTTCGTACGAGTTGTTCAAGAGCAGCTGCATGGAAAACAGCACGCTTTAGATGCATGCGCATAGACATTCGTTTACGCATCTTGTCCGGATTGTCTTCCATTTCCATTTTATCGGACATAGCTGATGCCCACCGACGTTCCGCTTCAAAAAGACCAAGTTGGATAAACCTGAAAATACGATTAAGAGGCGTGTGCTAGCGTAATCACAAAGCTGCAAGTTATGCAAGCTTCTGTGCAAACTAAACATTATCTTGCCCTTAAAAGCAGCCAACCACATTCAAACAAAAAATAGAATTTTCCAGAAGTCAATGAAAACCACAGCAAGATTCCGCTATTGCAAAAACTCTTAAAGGCAGCAGCTCGCCAAAACCGAACATCCCGAAATTCTGGCATGGAAGGTTGCTTGCACCCCAAACATGAGAAAAGAGCAGCTCTGAGCGCACAGCATGTTGCCCTTGCCTAGAGAACCCCGTTACGCGCAAGCCATTCTAATACGCGCGGACGAGCTTGCGATTCTCTCTGACCCGCGGGTCGGGGAACGTCCGGAAGGCGACAAATGACCTAGAACAGGCGCAGCTAGTGGCCACGCCCTGTCCGAGTTTCGCGTGGTAAGGATGCTCTGGATATTTGGATTGGGGCGCCTTTATACACATTGCGCATGGCTCTCTCAATCTCTGACTTCGTCGTTTGTTCTCTGGTTTTTTTGGACGTTTTTGTTCGTGTATGTATATTATTGCTCATTGTGGTAATGTGATGATTTGCTTTTTTTTGTATTCGCCTCTCTGTGAGCATATGCTCTTCTGCCTTTTATAAAAAGTTTTGTTTCAGGCTGCAGGAATATGCAAGGTGCAATAAAAGATCATCCTAGTAAGGAGGTTAGTAGATATCTGCGTTTTTGAGTGATGTGATAGTTTTGTATTTTTTCATGGGTTAGGTATTTAGTAACTATACCATTTATACGTTAATTAGTTTTTATGCAGACCTCGTCCAAGTTGATGATGTCGAGCGGATAGAATGTGAGTAGAACTCCACTCAACAACGGTACTATAAGCCAGTTATATCAAGTAAAGGTGAGCTATTATTTTTTTGCATCTTCTTTACAATACGACTTTTCTTCAGGCTGAACATAGAAGAAGATTTTGAGCACTTTGAGCAAGGACGCATTCTGCGGTGGGATCTCGATGTTGAGACTGTTCGAGCACTTCAAATTTTTTATTTCAGCTGTCGCTTGCAATACACTGTAATGTGATAGTGATATAATAATCACTCTTTTTTCTGATTGTTAGCATCGCTGCCTTTTTTTCATTGAGAATAAAGATTCATCGTTCAAACTGTAAAACAGAAGAGCGCAGAAAAGCCGAGGAAAGGTCATAGAATTGATTATGGACAGAATGCGAGTTAGCTAGCGGGTTGAGTAATTGGACAGTTCTGGATTTCCGGCAAAAAGAGTTTGTATTTCTTCCACCGAAAGGGAGCTGATTTGCAACAGTATGATAGTTTTGATTTATCTTGTCTGTTTGAACAATACCACACTGCCTTTGCATGTCTTGATTACCGTTCATGACAAGCTCAGTCGTTGCGGTGCATGATCTATGAATTTGAATGTGACAAATCGACTTCCGTGAAACAAAGGAATGAAGATCGCGGAAAAACTGCACTTCTAGGTTAAAAGAACGCGCTTTCGAAGAAATTGATCTGCTCATAACCCGTCTTTTGGGCGGCGAATTGCGATTATGTTCTCTCATTTGTTCCAAAGCTATAATGACGTGTCTCGTAGGTCTGTAATGCTTGATCTTTTCAACCTTGAATTGAGGAAACCAAAAGTTGCACTACCGAACTCATGGACAAGTATCAACAAGGGAATAAATTTCAAGTGACACATTTACTCCGTAAGCTGCTTAGCCCATATTTGACCACTAGTTTGACCGAAGGCAACAAGTAAAACAATGGAAACTCCAAAGAATGCTGTTACCATTCGTGCGCCAGCACGTGTGCCGAAAAAGCGTCAGTCCTGGGCCTGATTGACCTGACGCTCAGTCGCAGGCGCCCATGAGGGGCGTGGCCTCGATGCGCTCGCTCCAACTGGGTTTTGTCGCCTTCCGGGCTACACCCCCGCGGGTCAGAGAAGGCATGCCGCAATGTTGTAACTGCGGGGGTCGCGCAACGATTCTGCCTCTCTGCCACTCGTCGAAACTCAAAATGGGAGACCTTGGGAAATGGCGCTTTTTGCCATTTAGATCTGACACGTGTGGGGCTTTGACATGGAAACTGAATGTGCGGCCTTAACTAAGATACCGACCAGGCAGTGCCAATGATTCATCCATGGCCAGAAAATTTATCTCCAAACCACCATGCTTCCGCGCGGAGACTCATCGCCCCGGCCGATGGAAGCCGTCCGCTAAATAGGTGCTGGTTAGAGGTCTGCAGAGAATTTCACGGCAGTTAACGAATCATTTGCGCTCCCGCTTGGACAGTTAGGAACACTACTTCGATGCCACCATACAACCGATGATCAACTACCAGCTTATCAAAAGTGAACAGCATCTTATATATACACCTGAATGTCTGTTTGTTTGTCAGTCGGTATGTACAGGGCTTATCAAACGCATTGTGCTTGCATTAGCATCTCCACTCCCGCGCTGGACTCTTCATTTCTGCCAGAGTCCACTGCGGGAGTGGAGATGCTAATGCAAGCGGCACTGCTTTGATAAGCCCTGTATGTACGTATGTTTCGAGTAGAAAATTCCATTTCTGAACCGATCGGGACCAAACTTTGCTCACATACATTTCGGGACCGGGCGGGTGTCACATACTTTTCGTTAAAGGCAGCGTCCAGGCAGATCTGGACCTATGGACCTTTTACGTGGAATGTACTTTTGGGGCCCTAACTAAGGCACTGCCCAAGCAGCAGCTCAGGTAGTGCTCTAATGGCTGAGATATTCCCCTCGAAACTGGCCCCCGCGAACGTATTCGCATGGATTTATGGCGGTTTCGCGCCAGGATCCACGCTTTGCGCCATGAATCCATGCGAAACACGGTCGCGGGGTCCAGTTTCGAGGGGAATATCTCAGCCATTACAGCACTACCTGAGCTGCCGCTTGGGCAGTGCCTTAGTTAGGGCCCCAAAAGTACTTTCCACGTAAAAGCCCCATAGGTCCAGATCTGCCTGGACGCTGCCTTTAAAGGCAGTGGATCGGCAGAAGGAGTCCCGTGGCAAAACAAGGTCAGTGGGTAGGAGCCCCCTAATGGAACCTATCGGCCAAAGTCCGATTTTTCTCTGCCACTTCTAACCCCGAAATTTCAACGCGAAAGCAGCGCTCATCCTCTCCTCTCCGACCCCGTCCACCCCATGGACGAGTGACTTCCATGGTCAGAGGGCGCATGCCGCAACGCTATAAGCATAAGGGTCCCGCAACGACTCTGCGTCTTGGCCATGGCGGGCTTCTCACTCGTCCGTGGGGTGGGCGGGGTCGGAGAGGAGAGGAGATGAGCGCTGCTTTCGCTTTGAAATTTCGGGGGTTGGAAGTGGCAGAGAAAGATCGAACTTTGGCCCATAGGTTCCATTATGGGAGCTTCTACCCTGTGAGCTTGTTTTGCCACGGGTCTCATTCTGCCGACCCACTGCCTTCAACGATCGACATCGATTTGATTCTCTGCACAATTCATATTGTGGGCTGTAGAGTGGGCAGATAAGGGTAATCGAACATGCTGATTACGAATACAATGTTAGTGTTTGGAATTATCCACTATTTTTATCGATTTTGTTTGCGAAGTTTGACCTAAGGGGCTGGGAGTTAGTATGGGGGGGGGGGGGTAAGTGAGTCTGCTGATTACTACAGCACTAGTTTTTGTAATTGTCTGTCACTTATCGACTTTTGCAAACCCTGAGCTACGGGGCTTAGAGTTGGCACAGAAGGTAAGAGAGCACGCTGATCACGAAACATGATGAAGAGTGGGGACAGGGGCAGGAAGTTGTGCAAAAATCGGAAATGCCAACTAACATAGTCTATTGACAGGACCGGGCGGAGCCGGGTATGCCAGCTACTTTATTATAAAGATTTTGTAAGCTGCCAGAACACTATAATAAGATGGTACCCAAACCCTAGATGCTTGCCTTACCTCTCATCGGAAAAGTCCAATTCATTCATAGGTTTCTTAATGAACTTCGCCTTATGTCTTCTCACGCATTTGTGTGTGTTGGTGAACTTCAGAGCATGTCGAACGCGATTCAGCTTTGAACGACAGTAAGCCCTTGAAGAATGTTTTTCAAACCACTAAACGAAGTAAATGTGCATGGAAAGCCTAGTAAAATTCACCTGTATCGGTTGTAGTCGCCATGTCGCAACCCATGTTGCTGCTGAGCATCCTTCACCATCTTAATCATTAGTTGCGTTAGCAGTGATTCAAGGGGATGACACTCACAAGGGAATGGTTAGAACTTCGTACGCCAATCCAAGCAAGCTGTATTTTCACACTTCCTTGAAACGCTGATCTCAGTCATAAGTTTTTTTTTTACTTGCTAAGGGTTTATCTGAAAGAATTAAAGGTCGGGCATTGCATCGCTTCGCAAATGTCCCAACAAGACAATTGTTACAAGTTCATTCTGTGCGGATGATCTTGCGATAGTTTTCCGACGCGGCTAATCGCACTAATTATCACAACCGAAGTGCAAAATAATGAACTCGTAATTGTCCTGTTGGGAGAATCGCGAGGCAACGAAAACGCGTGACGTAAGCCCGTCTCTTTAAAGCGTTCAAAAGTGCGGATTTATCGAGTCTTCAGTTTGTAAAATACGTTTCTGCTCCATCCACGCGAGTATATTCATGACGTAATTACTCGCCCTTAGCTACGTTTTAACGAACTTCATCCATTGGGACCTGACTAAGTTCTTTTATTCAAACGCTCATACTCCTTCGATATAGTCGCTTAACAGACAATGAGCATGAAGTTGAGATTAGCGAATCAAGAGTGATATGCAGCGCGATGAGAAACAACTTGCTTAAAATGAGAGTTCCGACCGTTCCCTTGCCAACTCCCTGGTTGCATCGAGAAAGACCCAGCCTACACTCGCACGAGCAAACTCTGTACGAATGTTTACCTGCAAAATGTGAACGGTTGGAAATGGTGTCTGGTCAACAGAAGCGTCTTCCATCTCCACATCTTCTGTCGCCATTATTGCCTGAAAATTTGTAACATGAGGAAAACACCACAATACAGAACACCCGCGCGCTGAGGCAAAGCACAAAATATTTCTGGCCGAAACTTGGAAATGGCCCTAGAAGACCAAACTGCTTGATGGTATTTGTGCAAATGTGCGTCGCACACAATAACACGCGTCCTCTTTCGCTGTAGAATCTCGTCCTCTGCGCGCCGTCGCGGCGATGCTGCTTCGAGCGCGCGGATTGAGCCCGGACACGACATGCAGCCAATTCGGAAAACACGAACTCAGCTCCTATCCGTCCGTTTATACATTCGGTTTCCCGGATTAGAGGAAACGTGCGCATAGCGCAGGAGGCTTTGCGAGCGCATAGCGCTGGCATTTCGCCAAGCAAAGACTGAGGAGAATGAAGAGAGGCAGACTTGAGTTCTCAGCGTGATATGATATACTATAGCTGCGAAATGGCGCGAACCGTTGCGACGCCCGCCAATCCAATTTTCGCCTAAAGCGGGTCGAAACTCACTGTAATACCTACTTACCCTCGATATCAGCCCTTATGTCTTCCCTCAACATAACGTGGAGGATTGGTGAGGCGCGTTTCGCTTCAAGCATGCGCCACGTTGCATGCGCATCTTTGGCGTGGTGTACTCAGATAATCGCGGGGGGGGGGGGGCAGGCGGTCTGCAAGCTCGCATTTTCTTGCAGGCGATCAGCAGAATTTTGGGGCATGGCCGAACCTCCAGCAGACGGTACCTTATTTACTGTCGAATGTCCTGCTAGCGGGGTAGACAGTTTTCTGCGGGTGCTCGTCAGATAATCTCTTTCAGCGAGCGCTGGCCAAACTTTCAGCAGGCCTCGGACTCTTTTTAAGCAGTTTCGGGGTTACGTCGAGCAAATGTGACACTCTATGCTGCAGAGAAGTCATCGATGGTTTAGTCTCAAGTTTGAGGTACTTTCTCTCAGCGGAAAGTACCCGGGGGCTGCGCGGTCCTCCATAAAGGACCGTTCGGCCCTCAAAAATTTCGCATATTCTCGCGGAAAGTCCGCGAGAATGCGGCCACTGCGCCGCAGCTAATATAGGGATCGTTCATACCGCGCACAAAGGCGGACGAAGGCGGACGAAGCCGGACGAAGACGGACGAAGACGGACGAAGCCGCACAAAGGCGGACGAAGGCATGTGTGAGGGTGTGTGTGTCGAGAGAAACGAGACGAGGCGTGTGTGAGTGTGTGCATGTGTGTCGAGAGAAACGAGACGAGACAAGGCGCGCCTTCGTCCGCCTTTGTCCGGCTTTGCCCGGCTTCGTCCGCCTTCGTCCGGTTTCGTCCGCCTTCGTCCGGCTTCGTCCGCCTTCGTCCGCCTTTGTGCGCGGTATGAACGATCCCATATAAGGAAACCGCGATTGTTCTCCAAGCATTTGTCAAAATTTCGCTAAAATTCTTCAAAATATCTGCAAGCGGACCGCAAGAATCAGCGAAGTATTCTTCCGGGTGCCCGCCCGCCCATAATTCGCTTGGCCGCCTGCCCCCAGCGATTATCTGACAAGGGAATGGTCAGAAATCGAAGTGGCCATTCCAGACAAGCTGCATACCGTTAGATGCAGCATGAAGCGCTGACTCTAAACCTGTCTTCTTTATCTGCTTATCGCTTTTCTGGACGAAGTTATAAGCCATTAAAAACCATTATTTTGCTTAAAAAATTATGCGTGAAATTGAAAATTTAGTCGTACATGGTCACGTTCGGCTCAGTGCTGGATCAAAACATGCAGCTAGCTTACCTAAAATTTTTGAAGCCAGAAGCCGAGCTAAAAGTGCAACAATGTGCTCAATTTCGCTGATTTTATGTATGATTTTTTTTCACAATAAAACCGCTTGTAGCTTCGTCCACAGAAGCGGGAAGCAGATAAGGAAGACAGATTCGAAGTCAGCGTTTTATACTGCATCGAATGATATACAGCTTGTTTGGTTTGGTCACTTCGACTTCTGACCATTCCCTTGTGAGTGGCATCAAAAACAACGTGGAAATACCTGCGCCACATTGTTTTATCGAATATCATTCGACTTTCGAATATCATTCGAAAAATTGAATGCCCTGTGATATGATAGTATGGCCAAGCTCATAGTTTACATGTACTATGAGTTTTTGTAGTTACCTTTTATGCGACTACTACTCTGCGCACGAATTATGATAGGCTCCCAGATTCGTGTGAAGGTGTATTGCATACTCTGACTGATAAAACGATGAACTTGTTAAACGTCCACGTAATAACACTGCTTTTTGTATGCGCTTTGGGTGAACTCTGATCGATTGGCTGCCATACGGGACTTGCGCACAGCGAGCACACCTCAAACTTGGGTAATTAAACTTTATTACTAAAAGCGACTAACAACTATAAAGCTTCTACGAAAATAATACACAAGCAATACAAATCCATATATTCAACCGGATACACTGTGAGTTGCTGTGAGCGATCCGTGAAAGGACATTGACTGAACTGTGAACTCCGTGAGGGTAAGGCAACTGTGAGAAAATAAAGAAACAATTGAAAGATGAGATACAAACCATAAAATCATAACCAGTGCTCGCTAAACTATGCCAGACATTTATATATGTAAGCGAATATAAACAAAACATCAGTAAGCATGAGAATCTCACAGATAAGCTAACAGTTAACAAAACAATAGATACGAGCCTGTGAGAAATTCGCGCTTCAGTCGTTGTTAGTCATGCGCAATTCTCCGGGGACAAAGTATCGTGCATACCCCAGAATTGTTCCCATACGAAACATCAACGTGGCTGCCTTTCGATCGTTTTAACACGTTAGCTCCAGCAAATTCAGAGCGCTTATTCGACGTTGACATGTTGAAATGATTAAAATACAACCACTTTGATGGTTCATATGGGAACAATTCTGGGGAATGTACTATACAATACGAACATGGCGGTGACGGTCGCAGGACTTCGGACCGGGGGGGGGGGCGACAAAAATTTTTTTTCAGATGAAGCTGCGTGGCGTTAGCCACGCACTCCGAAAAAAAATTTTGGGGTCCCCCGAAGAAAATTTTTTTATAAAGCTAATTTGAATTTTTAGAAATTTTTAAAAAATATTATAATTTTTACAAAAATACAAGTCGTTTGCACATTTTTATAACCCATATAGGTAAGTTTCAAATTTCGCGACTCATTCTCGGGGAGGGGGGGGGGGCGCCACTGGAACATGGAGAGTTCGTACTCTCTCGCTAGCAAAAACCGCCGCGCTGTGAGTTGGCAAGACTGCTCCTCTACACGAAGCCGATGATATATCCCAGCGCGCTGCGCGGACTCTTTACATCCAGCCCGTGCTGTCGACAACTCGACGATACACACATAGTATACACATTGTTGAACACTGTATAAGTGCTATGCACACAACTTTTAAATTGGCACTCATAGCAATAAGCAATCTTCCTCTCGTTGGCAGTGTGACAAGCTAGACCGCTGCTGAAAATACTATACAGTGACTGGTTACCATATCCCTGTTCCACACTACAACAAACGACGAACTTCTTGATTCAACACTAGTCCCTCCGGCCACTAGTGCAATTACCTTGAATACGCTCTCAATTTAGGACGTCGAGGGAAGTAATGTTGTTACGATATCACGAAAATCTTCACGTTCAAATTAACATCTGTCACCTTTTTTCGAATGCGAATGAAGAACAGCGTGCACTAGACCTCAGACCCATTAACAGGAGTCGATTCAACAAGTCAACTTCTCAAGCTATGTTGCTTTTTGAATGTTACTCAAAACTTCAATACATCAAGAATTTCCAGGGTCGGTAGTAATCTGATCGAAACTCACGGTCATTCTTACTTGACTCTGAGTTATATCTGAGCAACGCGCACCTTTCTTACCCCCTCAAATAGCGCTTGAATGGATCAAAAGTATAAAGCGATGATATAGCAGAAGATCTAATAACCGGTAGTTTACTCCTAGTAGGATAATATTGTCGTAGCGTTCTACACAAGAAACAGCTCCACCGAAAGCGCAGCCGTGCTTTGCAATAACTCTGAGTTTGGTGCGCGTTACAGTCTATCGTGGAAGTCACAAGGGAAGTTCGCCGAATCGAAATGGCCGATTGATACATGGTATATACCCGGACGCGGGGCTCGGGAGGTTAGCATCGAATGTGCGCCCATTAGCTGCGACGCGTTATTGTGAAGCAAGTTATGGCCCTCTGAAGTTTTTGGCGTGTGCATGTCTAGAGAACGCACAAATACTCAGGTTGTGGTCGTGTGGTGTAGTGGTTAGCGTCTCGGACTCACAGGTGAGGGTTCGAATCCTGTTGCTGTCCACATGTTTTGCGTTCTTCTCAAAATTCATTTTTTACCTGTTTTATGCATTACTGACGTAAGAAATTACACATGCGGGTGGTTAAACTCAACTAATTATACATCCTGCCGTGTTATTCTCACAAGGTAGCCGATTAGCAAGAATCAATAGTACGACGTGATACAACTTGGAGATTGTCACGTAAATACTAGGTGCAGTCGAAGAAAGTATGTGGGAGTGAGGATTTGGCAAATCTTCAAAGTCGACTGAAAAGCCGTCGCTAAAAGTCGTTGCTATGTTCTACGAAAATCTTACGTATGAATCATTAGTCGAATTTTCGTGATAAAAATCATCCCGTAACCCGTGTGTGTCATTTTTTACCTCAACCTTATATATAAAGCTGAATGTCTGTTTGTCTGTATGTATGTACATATGTCTGTCTGTCTGTCTGTGTGTGCGTATGTTCCGAATAGAAAATTCCATTTCTGAACCGATCGGGACCAAACTTGGTACACATACACTTCGAGCCCCGGCGGGTGTCATAGGCTACTTTTCGTCATCGATCGATATCGATTTTATCGATTTTTTGCAAAATTTGAGCTACGGGGCTGGGAGTTGGCACAGGGGGTAATCAAGCATGCTGATCACCCCCGTGGGGGTGATCAGCATGCTCGATTACACCCCCCTGCCAAATTCCAGCCCCCTAGCTCAAATTTTGCAAAAAATCGATAAAATCGACATCGATCGATAAAGAAAAGTGGACTGTGACACCCGCCGGGGCCTGAAGTGTATGTGTGCCAAGTTTGGTCCCGATCGGTTCAGAAATGGAATTTTTTATCCGGAACATACGGCGGAGCCGGGTAAGCCAGCTAGTAATACATAAAACAGGTAAAAAATGATTTTTGAGAAGAACGCAAAACATGTGGACAACAAACGATTTGAAACCTCACCGGTCACCTGTGAGTCCTAGACGCTAACCACTACACCACACGACCACAACCGAGCATTTGTGCGTTCTCCAGACATGCACACGCCAAAAACTTCAGAGGGCCATAACTTGCTTCACAATAACGCGTCGCAGCTAATGGGCGCCCATTTGATACTAACCTTCCGAGCCCTGCGTCTGGGTATATACTACGTATCAATCGGCCATTTCGATTCGGCGAACTTCCCTTGTCAGAGATAACTCTGACAAGAGAACGATCCCAACTTAAGATGGCGAAATGGTATGAACCGCATACCATTAGATGCGTCATGATGAGTTGATTCCAAATCTGCCTTTTATATCTGCGACACCGTTCTCTGGAAGAAGTTTTGAGTGGTTAAGTATGTGATGACAATGGGGTTCCAATGCATAAAGCGCTTTGAAATCCAACTTGGGAGTGCATGATTAGCATGATATTGAGTGTACTGATTTCAGAGGATGTTTACATTTAACGGAAACACAAAGAAGTGTTTTTGATCAACTAATTCTTAAGGTATGGAGCGGTATATTTGCCAAATTTCGACTTTTTATCGCTCATAGCTTCTACCAAACAACTCATTTTGTTTTTCAGTTGTTCGAAAATAGTTCTTAGTGTTTCCTAAGAATGTATAGTGGTCCTCACCCCACTAGTCGGTCGGTGGTCGAATTTGAATTCGAATTGGAGCAGGCTGACCGCGGCAGACGCCCCTCAGCCAACCGCTTGCAGAGCTTTTCTCTTATTTTCTTCGTGTTTCTTTGCTATCTTTCGTATTGCGGCAAAGTTCTTTATCAGATTTTTAGATTTCGCACCGCTAACTATTGTTTTGTGCATTTGTGCTCGTTTGTTTTCCGGGAAGAAGGATGCGACTGGAGTTTTTTGGATGAGAAATCTCTTTTGTCCTGTAAGTGACATATACACAAATGTGATTTGATGAAATGTTTCAAGTTTTTCGTCAGAAAATGTACTATACACTATTTTTTTGCGGTATGGCTGAAATTCTTTCAAAAAATGTTTGTTCCAAAGAGTAAGCGGTACGAAATCTGAAAGTCTGACTAAGAACATTGCCGCAATACGAGAGATAGCAAAGAAACATGAAGAAAATAAGAAAAAAGCTCGCGCAAGCGGTTGGCTGAGGCGGCGTCTGCCGCGCTCTGCCGCGGTCAGCCTGCTCCAGTTCGAATTCAAATTCGACCACCGACCGATTAGTGGGGTGAGGACGACTATAAGCACTCTTTGAAATTAGTACACTCAATATCATGCTAGTCATGCACTCCCAAGTTGGATTTCAAAGCACTTTATGCATTAAAACCCCATTGTCTTCACATATTTAACCACTCATAACTTCTTCCAGAGAACGGTGTCGCAGATATAAAAGGCAGATTTGGAATCACCTCATCAAGACGCATCTAATGATATGCGGTTCATTCCAGGTCGCCAACTTAAGTTGGGATCGTTTCCTCGTGAGTTTGTTCAGAGAAAGAGAAATAGTGTACAAAAAAAGAGGGGCAGCTAAAAAGTCCTTCGGAGTACTTTTGTTGTGCTTTCAGCAGGCATGATGGGGGGGGGGGGTATCGCGGTGCATTGCTATCTACAAAATCTTGAAATCTTGTAGAACCTTGGTCCAGGAGGTTATTCGGTGCGCTGATCGAGAATATGGTACTCATTTTCAGGGTCAAGCGTGGGGTGCGGCACGCCACACCTGGGGGGTCGTATTGAGGAGTCAAAAGGGGAGGGGGTCGTAGTTGGGTAATCTGATAATAGTGATAACATGATATTTGTATCATATCCATAATTAGCTTGTCAATTAACCCCTGTAAACAAAGTGTGAGCGAATTCTGAAGATTCAAGATACTAGGCTACCTAAATGAAATGGTCAAATTCCAACATGGTTAACTTTGTTTCAAAGGTGAATTAGCTATCAGTTTTTGCACTCAAGACAAAGCACTACTCCTTCTTTGTCCACCTCAGGAATCCCGCTTCAGAAGACCTGCAAACTGTGGAATTAGAAGTCAACCAAAATCTCGTTTTTCCCATTTTTCGCTTTTGATCGCTGTGCTTTCACCAAATATTACTCAGAGCTAAGAAGACGAATCAGGCTCCAAACAGTCCTATGGAATCTACAAAATTAAGGCTATCGATTCATATAGATACTGTTCGTTAGAAATGTTTTTTTGATATAGTTAATGGGGTGCGGCACACCCCCTTAAAAGGTCGGCTGCCGCAGCTTTTATGGGGGTGTGCGGCACCCCCTTAACTTGCCTTCAAAATCCAGAAAGCGCTCCATTGCTGGTATGAGTATTGAGCACATAGCTTCTTCTTGCTACACTGGAAATTTGGAGCCGAACGCCCCACCCATAAGAAAATTATGGCCCTTTCAATATGCCCATTCAGATCGAAATCAGCCGTCAAATTACGTGTGATTGTAAAGTGCAGTCACAGAAAATCGGGCGTACAGCTCTCAGAAATCTGAAAATTCTCTAGAAAAAGCTGGTGTCCTCCAGAATGTCACACTTTGAGGTCCAAAGGTTAAGAGGAGGAAGAAGGGGTCGTTTGAGGGCTTTCATGGGAGGGGGGGGGGGTCGAAAGACTTGTGCCTGTCCTCTTTCTCAACTCTGGTAATGCTATCTTAGGTATATAGTTCAGAGGGGTCTTATTAAGACACAGTCAAGGGGGGGGGTCGTAACCAGCGATCGTGTGCCACACCCCTTGCTTGACCCTGCTCATTTCACTTCTTCACTTTTGGATCATAAGGCCGTGTTACGATGGGTCTAAAGTTTGAAGTCTAAGTTCAAGTTTAGTTTACTCAATGACGTTCATGAAGTAAGTGATAGACGCTGTTGGAGAAAACCATCAAAATCCTGTTGTCCCTGGAGAGCGAAAATTCAATAGCCATCTACGTATATACATACTGCGACAGAAATGGCGCATCACGATTACTGTGCAGACTACTGCGCCAGGACCACAAAACATATACACTCCCCATTTAAGGTTGTAGCTTGATAGAAGTTCCTACAGTGACGTGCTATGCTTATGGAGTTCCATAATTTTACGGTCATCGAATATTCGACTTTCGAATACTATTCGAAAGTTGAGATTTTCGAATATTTGAAAATCGAATATATTCGGAAACTGAAAGTTTCGAATATTCCACTTTTGAATTTTATACAAAGTTCAGATTTTTCGAATATATGACTTTTCGAATCACTCTTCGAATGATTTATTCGAATAGTTGAGTAATTATACGATTCGGTCCCAAGTATTGGGTTGTCCCGAAAGTTCGTTCGCACCATTTTCAAAAATTCATAACTCTCTAAATTCTCAACAAATTTGTACGATCGAAATTTTTCGTAAGAGAGGAACTCATGCTCTTTGCATGTGTACCTTTTTTGTTCGCTAATGTATACAAAGCTCCAAACCAAAATTACTCAAAATTTGAATTTTTCGTGTAGGGTCATAAAAAATCGGAAACTTGCAACAAAAATCGGAGCACTCGGTATTGTATTTCTAACAGTGCAAAGTTTGCGCTGATTAATCGTCTCTGTGAAAAGTTATGATTTCCCTGAAAAATGTCAAAATAAATGAAATTCGCCCTTTTCTATTGCTTGCTCGAAAATCGTAACTTTTCATGGAGACGGCCAATCAGCGCAAACTTTGCACTGTTAGAAAAAGCTGGTGAAAGAACCTACAATACCGACTGCTCCAATTTTTGTAGCAAGTTTCCGATTTTATGGCCCTACACGAAAAATTCAAATTTTGAATTTGGTTTTGAGCTTCTATCTGCTTTACTCGTACACATTAATGAACAATTCAGGTACGCATGCAAAGAGCATGAGTTCCTCTCTTACGCAAAATTTTGATTATACAAGTTCATTAAGAATTTAAAGAGTTATGAATTTTTGAAAATGGTGCGAACAAACTTTCGGGACATTACTAACACAACAAGAATAGGGAATTGGCCAACATCAGTCGCTGCTTCAACGACCGTCTTGTGAAAAGATATGTTTTGATGATGAATATCTGTACTTTTGCTTCATCTGCTTTTGTTTTTTGTTGTTGGTTCGTCATTTATTATAGTTTTGATACTCTCAATAAAACAATTGTAATAATATCAGTTCTGATAACCAATTCCATCGGAATCATTTTTCATGGCGACGGTTTCAGTTCTATTGCTCAACACACTCTCCGTCTTACTAAAACATTCGAGATGTAGACTTACTAATTTCAAGGAAACGCATGCTATTTAAATAATCCCCAAAGATGCTTGGAAGCTGTATCATGAAGGAAAAACTTTGACTACCGCTAAATTCGTAAATGGAGAAAATGCATGAATAGGGTTAGTAAGGCTATAAACTCTCCGTTTGTGCACTGTTTGTAAGTCAATCAACAGTGCAGAAACATCGAGAAGTCTTCGATCAAATCGGTGATACAGAACAACGAGGCAAAGTAAGGTCAAAGAAATTTATTTTTGGTAATATTTGCGTGTGACATGCAAGCATGTCAAACTGTACTAAGCTGCAAGGTTGACACAGACTCTAAGTAGACCCCTTATTTCGTGTGACGAATGCTCGGATGGTCAAAGAGCTCATGTTCAAATGTCCTGCGCGCAGTAGTCTCCATAAACAGTGCTGTTTTGAAAAAAATGAAAGATCACAAAAGCTTATCGTTTCATCATCAGTGTAGCAACGCTGCTAACAATAAGCTGTGCTGTGACGACACATATTTCAGCGTTCATCCATCCACTTTTTCAATGCAACAGCCTTACATAGATATATTTATGTCTTTACATACATGTATAACATAGAACAACGGGATAATAGGCAAAATATCACAGGAATGTCGTCACAAACATCGTATGGTTTCGGCACGCGGTTAGTCGTTTTTCGAGTATTCGATTCTCCTGCAAAAACATAGTTGAATTTTTTGAGTACGCCTGCGAGTTAAGGGATATTAGCAACTATTTTCACGGCCGACCAACCACCACAATTTTTATCGACCCTACCGTAATTTTTTCTCTATAGTCGTTCAGATTTTCTAAACTGGATAGATTCTAGTGAGGTATTTAGAAAATGAAGATAATTTCCTGACACACGTTGGGATGTCATGCGCCTGCGCCTTCACTGTTAATGGGCAAAATGTGAAAAGAAGAGACGCAGACGACGAGAGGGGCGAGAAGGCGCGTTATTTGCAGGGTACGCAGATGTCCGCAATGACTTCTAGTCCGTGCGCCAGAAAATCACCCACTTTTCCATTTTCAAATATTTGTGTGTGAGGGTAAGAATAAAACTCTAGTAGACTCACTTGTTTGAGCGTATCCACCAAAGTAGCCTGACTTATGCCACTATGTTTGGTGTCGTGACAGATCGCTCTAGAATTGCAATTCATTAACCAGATATAACAGTAAGAATTAATTCTAAAAATCGATCACCTAGCATCATCAACTTGTCCTATAATCGCTTTCGCTTCTTGTAGCTCTTTCTTTAGTCGACGTTGTTGTTCTCGAAGATTGTCAGCTTCGCGACCAAGTCCAAGCCTCTGAAAAGTTATACTCAAATTAGTAGCGATAAATGTGGGATTGAGTGATAATTGTACCTTGTCTACCACCTTCCTCTTGTCGAATCGCGCATCTTTGCGTAGATCTGAAAAATTTCGGGTTATCATCAGTAAAATTATAAGCAATCTTTCAGAAATGTTTGAATTTTTGTGAGGGCCACAGTATGAAATTAATTTTAAAAAATCGAAATTAAACATTAGTAGTAACACTCAAGTCTTTGTTAGTCAAATTTTAGGCAAGAATACATGAGCGAAGTGTTTGAAGTCGAGCAGAACTGAATATGAAACGAGAGGCTTCGAAAATTTTCCGTATAACAGATTTTTCGAAAATTTGAACATCAAAAGCAATTGTAACTCTGCGTTCTTATTGAAAAAGGTGTCAGAAATAAATGTGAAAAATGATGAGTTTGATCCGAGGCCTGGTAGAAGGCGCTACGCAAAATTCAATCATAATACAAGGCTCAATATGAAGGACAATTTTTGCTGATGATTGTCTGCTGGCCTCAAATATCTAGAGGATTAATAATACCAAATATAAGGAAATGTGCGAAAATGAAAGTTCAGGGAGTAGAGTGGTGATGCCAATGTTGGACCGATTTGAGATCAAAATGCAGTGCTGAAGCTACAAAAATCCACCGTACAAATCATCATCCTCTATGATTTTGCAGATTTTGATTTTTTTTCTAGAATGTAATTGGCCTTCGCAAATGTAACCTTTGATTCAACTGGCTTGGCACCATTAGGGCGGGGTTTTGTGATCTGATTGAGGCCGCTCGCGCCCGCGACGCACCTGCGTCTCTTTCGCGCGAGTGCTCTCTGATCATTGCCTAGCCTTAATTAGGTCACGAAGCCCCGCCTTTGCCGATGCCAAGCCAGTTGAATCAAATGGTACTTTGTGGTTAACTGCAAACATTTGAGATCAGAGAATTTCGGAGAAACCCACGTGGTTCTTACTGCGACCAGCACACAGTAAGGAATTTCAAACTTTCCTATTTTTCTCTAGCCATGAAAAAAAAACGAAATTGGGACCCGTCATGGGTAATAAGGGTACGTTTTCATTTTCAGAAAAGCGGAGTTTTAGTCATTATTAATAACAAGGAAATATACGATAATCTATAGGTGAATTTGAAATAATGACCAGTCTAAAAAAATTGGTGCGATACTTACAATAAGCCGCATGATAGTCTCCGGCTGCTGATTCGTACCCGGATGAAGCCGAGTAGCTCTGACGTTTCTTCTCCTTACACTGTGATGCATTATCATCAGAACCTCGTCCACTGCTTGGTGGTCCATCAACCAAACGTGGGTCAGTGACCTGAAATCGCTGAAGTATTCAGGGGAATTGAGCTTATTTCAGATTTCATAGATAATGCAGTCCGTTTATGTCCTTTCCCCATTTCTAAACTTCTGTGTAATTCGGGGCTTAATTTCAGCTCCGAAGGCCAACGCAATGGCCCGCCGAATGTGATTATGCTTGAACAGCATTCCGCCACAGTCGATTAGTTCGCTAGTGGAAATCGAATCAAATAGCGCAATTACCTGATGAATGCACTAGCGACAATGATTATCGATTGGAAATATTGATTTTACTACTGCTAGCTGTGGGACGATTTTCTTACAATTTTCTAGTATGTAATGCTCTACTGATTCGTATTTGCAAAATTGACTGTAATCTCTACCGTACCTTAGTGTATGGCGACGGTATGGACGTTTTTTCACGCCTATTCTCTTCTGACAACTTCCGTTCTCGTCGATCCGTGCGTGATTTGCTGCAATTGATATGTTTTTTTTTTCGATTTTGAAATAAAGAACTTTGACTAATGGTCACTTTAGCCTCACCTGCTCTTTCTAACATGCATTCCATCGATCCACTGAGCTTTCGGATGACCATTTTTAAGCTGATGTGATGGCGATGCAGTCGGTATGGCACTAGCCGTGCAGTTCGTTAGCGACGGGGTTCGCACCGGGGGAGAGACGAGTTTTTTGTGGATTGTCGGGGTTGTCGGTAACGAATCCGATGGCACTCGACTTTTTTGACTGAAACCGCATCATATGGGCATTATGAACAGTGGAAGAGGGGAAGGGAGAACAAGAAAATCCTACCTAGGTTTTGATCCAATCGATAGACCTTGCAGTTGTTGCGTGATCTGTCTCGCTATGACTGATGGCAGCGAACGACCATTGAGCTCCTATACGAAATATTATAGTCAAGAAGTGATCAATAAAATTCGATAATTACCTTATCAATTTGCTCTTTTTCTCTACGTATCTCATCGGCTTCAATTTTCAATTCTTCACGTCGTTTTCGTAATTCGTTTTTGCGTTTTTCAAGCTCTTCCTTCTCTTTTTCTGCCAACCTGCAAGCAATTCTATCATAACCAATGCAAAGAAAGTTGGACCGGGTTTTCAGCGATGTTTTATTTGTTACTCCAAAAATCACATATTTATGGTTTACCTCCGCTTCTCAATCGCGCTCCAATCCACTACCGTACTCCCGGAAGACATCATGGAATTCTGACAGCAGTTTAGCAACAGCTTTCCACGTTTCTTCTTCATTTTATCTTCGTCGATCTCCTGTAAAATTGCGAATTGACAAAATTTACATCTGTGGAAAGATTATAGATTTGTTTGAATATCTTTTAAAAGCTTATGAATGGTGTGCTTCGAAAGGCAAAGCAAATGAAGTATGAGGTGAGAGAATGTGCAAAGATTCATGGAGTGCTAGCAACTGCTAATCCAAAACCAAAAATTCTTCCAATATGATAAATGTCCTGGTGAGTGCAATCAAATATGAAAAAATCTTAGCTATCAATCAATGGATACCTTGAGCTTTTCGGAAGCATAGTGTTCAAGATGGCTTGCTCGTCGATACAGATCCATCTCACTAGGCGTTGTCGCTGTCGTTGCTGTCAAGGATGCTTCTTTCTGGAAGATGTAGAATAGAGTTAAGCGAATTGAAGAAATTTGGTGTCTCAGGAATTAAACGGAATAAAGTCCACACAAATGGTGGTCCACTTTCAAAATTTTCTCTTGAAATATCTGTGAAAAACCAGAATAACTTGAAGATAATAAAAGAGAGGTCTGATCAGTATCTCTCTAATCAAACCAAAGAAGATAGTGGTCTGATTTCAAATCCTTTCTCCAAAACGGTCTTAGAAAGTTGCATTGACCACAGAATGTAGCATTTGCGCCTTTTCAAAAAATGAGCCAATTCTGGCAAACTAAATTGTCTGCGTATCTTCATTTTATATGCTCTTTTCATAAGGAGTTTGCAAACCATTTGAGGTGGACCAATCAGCGTCCTTAAGTACAATTTGCTGATTAATCGAAAGAGTACGGTCTGGACGAAAATTCAAAAGGATCTTATAATTTGCCGCTCAAGCAGTGGCTCATGGCTATGGCCTTTCAATTAATAGTATTCACCAGGGCGATCCGTGAAACCTCGTCTCTGATTTGAATTTTCAGAAATAAAAATTCTTTTATTATCTGCAAGAAAGCAATAATCCATGAAGGCTATATGAAAAAATTTTGCGACTCATATTCGGGAGAGGAGAGGGGGGAGAGACATTTTGTCTCTGTGCCTCCCCCTTCTCTGTTCCAGTCCATCTACAGTAGTCTTCTACATGTATGAACCATCATATCTCGTAAAAGCGTAAAAAGGAAATTTAAACAATTTTAGAAATTTAATTTTCTCATCGGAGTTTACATTTACGACTTCGATGGTCCCTTGCTAGATTTTCCAAGTTTCTTGAAACAGAAAACCTCTCCTATCTCCCTTCCACTCTAGCACCTTGGGATAGAAAATATAGAAAAGGTCAAATCCCCCTAAAATTCCCAATGCCCAGATATGTTGTCGCATTGCGTATTCAGGCGATCATGTTGCGATTGTTTGAAGAATGTTTATGCAACCCGATGAGTTGTATACGCAGCCGGGTGCGGGGTGCGCGTCAATGGAATACCGAAAGAGCACACATGCCTCATTAGTGACAGGCAGAGATGGAAAGGTAGAGGAGGAAGTAGGAAATCTGAGCGAAAATGGTACTTTTGGAGAAGGATCATTGAAATTTTTGGCGAGAACTGGTCCCCAAAGGATAAATACGGTATTACTTGCGTTTCGGTACATTTATATGGAGGCTTTAGTGCAAAATGGTGTAAAAAAGTTCCGTTTATTTTGACAAGAAAAACCATCGGGGACTAGTTCTCGTGAGTTTAAAATGTCGACCATTGCGATATGTATTTAGCTACTAAACTATGTAAGGCTTTCATCGCACGCAAAGATATCATGCGCCGTTGCGTCCTGCTAAGAGAGTACGTGCTTAGGAGAGATCGCAGACTGTTGTAGGGATGAAACGCGCTTGTTGAAATGCCGCAGCGCCCGCAAATGCATCCTGTCTCTGCGTGCGACGAATCGCCTACTTTCTTTTTTTTTCATCACGTTTCTCTGTATAAACCTAGACTTCGAAAACAATTTTCCAGAAATTTCTAGAATCCAACTCACCGCAGCGATATCTTCATTGAGCTTCACCATAATATCATGCGATCGAATTGATGATACCGAAGCGGCCATGGCCCGTTCCAGAGCGTCTTCGTCAGAGCCGGCGTCCTGAAGAAAAGCGAATGCACTAGATTTCCTACCCGATGAAGCCCAGGAAAGCAAAAAATATGAAGAATTATCTCACATGTGTCGTCGCATCCGTGCTTATGATTTTCTCAATGTCCTCTCTACTCAGAATGCTCAACGGATGCGAGTCGGTGCCGCATTTCGATCTGAAAACAACAAATTTTGGACTAAAGTGTTAAATTTTTGCGCTAAATTTTCAGTTTTCAGGATTTCGCTCACCTGACCGACTCCCTCATTGACTCCTCGTCCTGCTCGATTATGTCTTCAAGAGGGTAGGAGAGTATCTCCCTCGGACCCGCAACCTCATCCTCGTCCGGCGAAAGAAGTGGTTCGCAGGTGTCCACCCATTGCATAATCGCTTGTCGTTTATCGTCATCAAGGCTGCAGCTAAAAAATGAATCTTTTTCATCATGGAAGACTTCAGGAAAATAATCATCCACATCTTCCCTATTTTAGAGTAAAAAAAGCAGTTGCCGTATTCATCAACGAACCCAGTGGGTTCCGGTACCCAGTGGGTAAGCGAAAACAGTGCTACTGGGTTGGATCGATATTCACAAAAAACACTGCTGGGTTTGCGAACCCACCAGCTTCGTGAATACCAATCTTGTGGTTAAGCCTACCCATTGGGTCCCGGAACCACTGGATTCGTTGATGAATACGGCCACAGAACTCAAGAATTTCTCAAAAGTGATTGATCGATGGGGAATGAACTTTTGTTTATACGGGAGCGATAAAACTGAAACAAACATTGATTACCAATAGCCTGAGTAGAGTGGAAGAAGAGGGAAAGGGGAATTCTGAGGCATAGCTTCCTTTGTTATTGCGGAAAATGATAAGTAAAATTTTTCTACAGATTTTCTTCCAGTCAAATAATCGACTGGAACTTCCGCGAAACTTCCAAAGTTCACCGATATTTGTAGGGGATTTTCTGCCAAGGTTTCAAACAATCTCATTGCACGTCAACGCTCGTCGATTTATGCTGTTGGATTTTAAAGGGAAAGTACTCGTTTCAGACATTGTATACTACCGTATTGAAGAGTATTACGGTAAAAAACCCGTCGATCCCATATATCAGCTCAATTTTGGCGTTATTTTCTTCGCGAATACCGAATAAAATGAATAAGAGATCAAAGCATTCTCAAAGAATAAGGAAACATCACAAAAGATTAGCATAAATCAATTCAACATTCTAAAAAATGCGCTTGGGAAGAGTCCATTAATTTTTGAGCTCTACCAAAATCTGTGGCCACAAAATCAATTATTCCCAATCGAATGCTAAATGACTTACAAACGGCGTTGGATAGCTATTCGAACGTTCCTGAGCATGATGGATTAAGCTTTGCTTGAGGCAGCGAACAGGTGACTGAGCGCGATGCGATCAACTGCTATAAATTGGCACCGCGACATTCGGCTGCTCAAAAACACGAACGCAGATGTAGCGCTTTATGGCCAGCCGCCATTCCATTGTGTGACAGTTGTCCCGTCACGGAAGGTAAAACGGATGGGTAAGAGGGACTCAAGAAGCTTTCGCGTAATGTCCTCTTTGAGAGGGAATTTGGAAATTAGCATTTGTGGTTGCTTCCCATACATACATAAACTGCGAGAACTGGTCTCCTGTAATAGACTGAACAGATGCATTGTACAGATAATGTCTGGTTTCTTGATATACCACTGCCCAAGCGAAAGCTCATTAGATTCATTTATGGGCGAGAAATTCAATACAAAACTCTCGCCCAAACCGTAATCTTCCTGAGCGGACAAATCAGCGCTCCCGACAGCAGTGGATGGAGAGTGTTATAAGGATGACAGCATGTCAAAAGCTCCACTTCCTATCCGTTGCCCATCATATGATAGCTTTGCTAGTTTAAATGGTGCGAGAACTGGTCCCCAAACTTATTTTCTTTGTGCTCGCGCCCCAAAATGATCAATCTTTGCAACTTCTCAAAAATCTCATTAGATCGTGGCGATTTTTCAAAAGCACATGTCTTTTTACTCAATTTAGATTACAGTACTGAAGCAGCGAGAAGTGGTCTCTGATGCCAAACGACAGTCAAAAGACTTTTTCTCAAATGATAAGTCGAAATTTTTGTTTCCTATTTTCATCGAGTAACTCCATTTTCTATTTCTCTCATTAATCCAAACAAAGACTTCTGATTAACCAAATTCATATCAAAATAAGCCTCAAATTCTCATGCAGGTCCCATGCCTAGCTTGAGTAAGAACCTTATTCTTTTTTATTCGATATTTCTTTCTTTCTTATTTTTTTCCTCTCTGTCATGTCCCCTTTTCTAAAAAGTGATGCCTACCTTTTCGATCGCTTTGGGCTGTTCGCAATAATGACGCCGAAATCATTTCGATGCTAAAGAAGAGTCGATTAGCTACCAAATTATTAAAATAAAGCTCCAATAATCTACCTGTGTACAATGGCCACCGAATACGGTCAAGTCATGATTGAGTGTGGATCCATCTGCGGATGTTCCAGGTGGTGAACAGAGATCATCGTAGAGTTTCAGTGAAGGCGATAGGAATGGCGTATGTCCCTAAAAGGCCAGAACTTCGCTTGGAACTCGACCTCAGGGGCATTTCCATTTTCTTACCTTTAGGATAGGTGGAATTGAACCCGTACATGTGCGACCGGAACTACCCGAAGTTTGAGTGAGCTGCAAATATTGACTTATTAACTCATAACAATGATCTTTTGCCCAAAATGGGTAACTGAACCATGTCACGACGTATATGCCCCTGTTCACTGTTACTTCTCAAACTCACAAAAAAGAAAATCTCGGAACAGCGCTAGAACGTCGAGGTCGTTGTTCTATTGAGGCGCGGCCAAGAATTTTTTTTGTGCAAAAGAATTATTGCGGCAACATTCTTGCGTCAGATGCGCGCATGCTCTGACCTTGGATGCATGAAATATTAGACTCGGGTGGGATGAATTACCCGTTTATTGCCAAAAACCATGCAAATTTTTTCTAGAAAAGTCTCTCATATCGCGCATAAGCGAGTTCAATAACAGTGGAATTTGGATACGTCAGAACAGGTCGCAAAAAATTTGAGTTACAAAATGACATTGTCGAGACAAACATGTCAGAGAATTCTTCTTTTCTCCAAACAGCTGATACATTTTTTCTCAAATCAAAAAATGACATGCTGTAAAGTGTGTAAACTTCAGAAGTAGAAAGCAGAAATTCAAACATGCATAGCTACACTTTTCAGTAAGAGATGATAGGAATGGAACAAACTAGAACTGTACAGGATATAGGGCACAGTTTCTGAGCACATAATGAAGTTCATTTTGCAAAAATGCTAATTTGGTCGGACAGATGTCAGTCCGATTGAAGACATGAACTGAAACATGTGCCTGCTTCTAGCTACAATCACCCTTATTCGTCGAAGCCTTTTGTGTAATTACACCAACCTTCAAAGCTTTGTAAGGAGCCTAAGGCGAACCTTGACAATAGTAAAGGGAAAAATGACATTTATTACTTTGCAAAAATGCGACTTTGAGTTAAAAAAGTATAGTTTTCCTCAAGGAATTGAAAGAATGCAAATTGCACAAAATGGAAAATATGGTTAACGTGAAACCACTGAAGGTAGCCGTTTTTGGCCTTGCATGAAAAATGGACTTTTTGCGTGGATGCATATGTAAACGGAGTAGCTACTGGACAACTGCCCAAATTCCAGCTCATATGATCCATTCGCACCAAGATATGCGATTCTAGACCCTCGCCCAGACCGAAGTTCTTACGGTAATCGAGGGTGCTGATTAGTCCGTTTGGAAGCGATCTAAGTGAGGGCTCAGGGCGAAAATTCTAGCTACAAACAGATAAAACAAGTTATCTCTTGGGCAAGGGTTATGATGCTTCTCTGTCATATCATATAACCTTTGATTCAACTGGCTTGGCGCTGGAAGGCGGGGCGTTGTGGCCCGATTAAGACCGCTCGCGTCCGCAACGCAGTCTGCGTCTCTCTCGCGCAGGTGCTCTCTAATCATTATCTAGCCTTAACTAGGCTACGAAGCCCCGCCTTTCAGCCCCCATGCCAGTTGAATCAAAAGGTACTTTAGGAACTCCATGTACCCGAATTACCCGGACGCCTAGTTCAACCGCATACAAAGTTTAGTTGAGTACAAGCATAGTACCGTACCTTTGAGCTAATCGAGGGGCTACTTGGTGGATAGATCGACTTCGAACGGTGCAGGCCATGTGGTGACGGACCCATGAAGATTACAGTCTCGGCGCCGCTCACTTCAGAGCCACTTTCGATTTCGCTTCGGGGCACACCGGACGAATGTGAGCTGGCCGTGTCAGAAAGAAGCTGAAAAAACAGAACGATTCTCAAATCGCGCTAAAAATCAGCACAAAAGATTGAGTATTGAGGTAAAACCTAATTTTTACATAGGCAATGCCTAATCCCTGACTGTCGTTTTGAACGTCTTTCTGCGCAATTCTGTCAATCGCGCGCCCACCGCGTAACTCACAAAACGTCGAATTTATCGCTATTTTTCGGTGATTGATGATGATGCGAACAGCCAACGCTACTCTCTTCTAAGTTCAAATCGCGGAATCCGAGAACGCGAGCGCGATTGAGGCGCGATATATGACACCTGGCAAGAGTTTATTTTCATTTTAGCTGTAAATGCGGCAAAATTTTGAAAATTATCTTGGGCAGCTGCGAGCAAAAAACTAGCATTTCATGAAAAATGTGAAAATTTAGAAATTTTGATGACAGTCTTACAACACTCCAACACAACTCCTTTTTTGCTGCCAAAAAAATCTTGAAATGGAAAAGTTCGGGATTCTAGTGAGGGACCGAAGGGAGGATTGTAAGTCACTTGCACCTGTTATATAACTCTATTTGTAAATAATTCAGTCCAAATTTTTATCTTTCCCTAAAAAGCGAATCAGATTTGTGGAAGGATATTTTTTGTATGGCGGCCGCCACGCCTCTTTTCCATTAATTTAGGGTTGTAAGCCAGCCAAAAGTTAGGAAACATATCAATTTTTTTAGAAGACGTAACCAACGCCACGCCCTCTCCTTCCTAAAAAAATCCTTCGCCCTCTTTCCCTTCACCCACCGAAAAAAATTTCTCAGATTGCCAATGCATATTATAATTGTTTTCCTTCCTTGACCGAGAAAATAAACAAAAAGAATAATGAAAAAAGATCGTTTCTTAAAGGGTACTATATATTTTGTATATCATAGTCAAATTGGACAAAGGGCATAAAAGAATACAATAACAATAAAACAATAATAATAAGTGTTCATACTGTTGAGAAAAGACTTTTTCAAAAGTGAAATGCAATTAAATAATCGACAGTAAAAATAACAAAAGATTCTATTGCGATAAAATCTTGTCTCATATTTCAGATTCTCAGGTGCAGATTGTAGAAATTTCTGTTGTCGTAAAAGGGGAGAGCACGATTTCCAGGAACTTATTTTCAACGAAATTCACAGATATTCATGCTTCTAAAATACAACAAATGTTGCAGGGTACAAATTTGGGCTAGTAATGACATTTTAAAATGTTCGGACGTAATTCTTTGTTTCATAAAATACACACACATAACAAAAGGTTGAAGATTTGAAAGAAAGTTCCAAAAGTACGCGGCTAAGCCTCGAGAACTACCAGGATCCATATGTTTTGATTCAGGAACAGTGTACACCAAGCCCATATCAAAAAATCTGAGTGCCCTTAGAGAAAAACCAATGACTTAGTGGCACCTCCCACAGCCTGGTTTTATAATGATGACGTTAAATCATCGGCGAGCAATTAGTTCTGCGCGGTTTTTCAAAAATAACGAGCAGAATTGATAGCCATTGTGCAAAATATGATAACAATCTCAAGCACATGTGGGCAGATCTAGTGCATGACGAAGGGAGAAAGTGTTGCGCCAAAAATTCTGGAAAATTCGTTGAAAATTTTAGAAGACGTCATAAATTACGCATTTCTGAAAGGAAACTAAAAACCGAAAAAAAACTTTGAAAAATATAAATATTCGCTATGACATTCCAGCAGATTTTTCAACTAGAGTGAGTCATACAACCAAAAGCAGGACTAAAATTAATTTAGCTGCAACTTCAAGCAATTTTTTGCCATCATATTTCGAGAATTTCATAATTTGAGCGTTCTTCTGATTGGTCTGTAATTCCGTAACCTGAGAATTTTTTCTTTATTCATTACTAGAATTACATGATTTTTTTGTAGAACAACTGTCATACAAAACCCGCTGAGAGTGGGAAGACTATTTTTTGTTTCACATTTGGTGCCACAGTTTCGTTAACCTAATAGATAAAAATAAGTATCATAAAATCCTGTTGAATTTTGTAAAGATTGAGCAAAAATTCTGATGTGCAAATTTGGATGCGTTCTACATAAAAAAATTAAGACAGATAATTTTACAAAATTTTGATCAAAAAGGTGGCAAGAAATGTCGTTTAACTAGTATGACATCTATTGGTTAATGTAAGCAGATTTCCTTATGAAAAAATCAGACAAAAAGAAACGCAAAAGCTGAAAAGCATTTTTCGAGCGCAGAAAGAGGAAAGACATCATGCAAACGTTGTAGTAATCCATGATATTTGTCAGGCTTTCAGAAGAAATTGCAGTATGAAAACCCGGAAAAGTCGTTTCCAAGATGGTAACTACTTCGCTGTGCAAAGTGGGATATTTTTTGAGGTTCATATATTTCAGACAAAAGAAAACAATCTTCTTCTACTTGTTGAATAACTTGTGAGTAAATAGCTTCAAGGAAAAGAATGATAGCAAGCGATGTGCAATTCACGAAATTACAGAAAAAACTTGGTTACTTTACGATATGGTTGATACCGCTAGCTTATTCGAGAAAAAAACTATTATCATAATCTCGAGCCAAATTTTTCATTTCCCTCAAACGGAGAACTTTTCATGAAGGCAGAGAATTAGGCTTTCCCAGCTCCAGAAATGCTTCGGAGTGAGTGTCCAAAACCATTTTTGGATGATCATGAAACCTATTTGAACAAACCTAACACACATTCGAAGTTTATTGTTACGAGGAGAGGGAAAATTTTTTTCAGCCCCCCCCCCCCACAACCGTACAATATTTTGGACAAACAGCGTTTATCACAGCACTGCTATTCATCCTTTTTTTCTATTTGCTTATGCATGGATACAAATCGCATGCAGCAATAACAACTTGCAATCAGCCATCAATAATCCGTTCATAATTGAGCCTTTTACCCCCCCCCCCGGCCCTTGCCATATTGTATCGCTAGCCTATTCTGCCACTACACGCTCGAATCGTGGCCAATTTACTTTGATACTTCGACGGGCTGGCGACACAAAAGGCGAGTTTCAAGTCGCTCCGTCATCAAATCGTGGTCGTAGTTAGTGAAAGCCCCAGCTCTGCTCTGCTCTATCCCAATTAGGCCAAACATGGCAGCGTTTGCTCAAGGCGAACAAACGACCCAAGCATTCAGAGGCTTTTTCCTGGCTGAATAGCGATGCCGTTGGCTGAATGCCAAACAGCGCCACGAGAGCCTAACCAAGTGCTGCTCAAAGCGCTCTGGAGTACAACCACTTCTTTGAAGGGCCTTTGTAGAAGTTAGGCTCCAGGGACAAAGATCAAATGCCCCAAGGGCAAAGTGTGCAAATCTTGAGAAGGTCTGCAAAATTTGGACTCACCTTGTTTTTTCTGGTGTTTCGCTTGGCGCGTGCCAATTTGCTGGCGAGTTGCACGACATTTTCATTGTCATCGGTTTTCTCAGCAAATGAGCAGACGAAAGTGGTGAGCCTGGACGGGCACAAGGCACACTTGAGCAGTTGGGAAAGGCAGTTTTCTCTGAAATAAAAAAATCCCACCAAAATTTGAAGATTACAAATCTTGTCTTTTTTGCTCCCCAAATTTTTCTGCCCTAGCGTTTTCCCCTTTCTGACTCATGCACTCACGCTATGCTACACCAAAAGAAATCCTCAAGGTAATTCATCTGACGCGTGACGCTCCTGCGGCGAAAAGTGCTCGCCGACATATCCCCTGGGTGTGTTTTCTCAAAAGTATTCTATTGGCGGCACCGCATGCCGATGTCTCCGGGCGGCTCCCGCGGGGATGTGGGACCAGGGCGTGAAGTTGAGGCAATGGGTTATAGCTGCCGACATCTATAGCCGGAAACAATGTAATGTCATCCTTGGTCGAATAAAGGGCTATAGCAACAAAGGTCTTACAGTTCCCTTTACATGCTACCATAATCAGAAATTATGGAAAAAATCCACTTTGCACGCAAAACCTGCCCAGACATTTGATGAGAGGCGTGAATAATAGATGCAACATAGTATAGTGTTTTCGCGATAATGACAACACCTGCGCGGAAAAAACGGCTACAGAGCGTGCAATGCAAAAAATTCGACCCCGCGGCCATTCCTTATGCGCCAAAAGGTTGAACGAGTTTTTTTTATTTTCAATTTTTCTCGTCTGAAGAAAAACTTTCCCATGATAAATAATAATAAGAATCCTATAATCATGTATCGTATTTTCAGGACCGATTAAATTTTTGCACGGATTTTTTAGATATATGACACTGTATGACCCGTTCACTGTTTTTTCTTACTTGTTTCTTTGGAACATCTGTTGCAGAATATAAAATAAGTGAATAAATAGTCGGTATTCTTGATATACAGAAAATAATCAAAATTTCCAACTTAAAAATTCAAATTAATCTGCGAAAATTGCAATCAAAAAATAGAAGCTGGTTCGCGTATACGAAAATAAAAGGTAACTCGCAAATTTATCAATATAGAAGAAATCCACAAAATTTACAATCAAAAATAGAAGATATTTTGCGGACTTTTTAATCAAAGGTAAAAGAATTGACTATGAAAGATCAAAGAAGATATTGTCGTTAAACTAAACTAAAATTAAAACAAACTAGTTTTTTCTATGTCCAAATCCCTCCTCCCCTGGCTCAATCGCTATTTTCACGTGCATTTTTTGCGTTCGGTCGAGTAGCCCCGGATGGGGGCGAATGGGCTGTTGGCGGCGAAGCGATAGCTGGCGGCAAGAAAAAAGCGTTTAAGGATTACATGGAATGAGTTGAGGATTCACGGAAGTTGACAACGACGCGGGCGGTCGCGAAGATTGAGCGAATTTTAACGAAATAGTCGGTGAACGTTGAGCAGCGAGATATACGAACAGAATAGATTTCAAATGATTGTAAATTAACCTGGCAGGTAGATGCTTTTGTCCTTGGACCAGGGCCAATAAAATACTTCCTATGGCAGGCATGGTGAGTTCGCCTCGATGCGAGTTTCGTTCACCGAGACCAAGATCTACGATCGCTAATCGACGGCGGCCTCCTAGAAAAGAAAGAAAATTTCCAGGAAAGCTTTCCAATATAAAGCTGACACAGACAGAATAGAAAAGCTGCTCGAAATTTCTTCAAAATAACAGCAGATTTTATGTGTTTCGAAGTATTGAAAAATAGAAACCCGCCATTTTTTATTGAGAATGCTAATGCATGTAAGTACATTAATGGTCAGATAATCAAGGTAGCAAAAAATCCTAAAAGGAAAGTGAAACAAAGTTACAACTAAGTGCAATGTTGCCTATGAGATGACTAAGTCGAGCATTTATTTACTTATTTATTGCAAATTTTGAGAAAAATTGCGTGAAAACAAAAGCTCAGGCCTTTGTAAGGAGTTTCGATTTTTTAGGAATTAAGATTATTTTATGCTTCGGGCAAGAAAGGCAATGGAGGAAAATCCATCTGTTGAGATGACCATTACTGAAAGATTGAAAAGGAGGAGAACTTTAGTAAATAGCATGAAACTTCATGAGACTCAGGAGTTAGGAAGAGTAAGATGAAAATTTAAAAAAAGATAAATCTAACAAAAAAAATTAGATGGAAGAGTAGTGCTTACCTTCAAGTTCGTTCGTTCCTGTTCTATAGGCATAGACAGACAGAAATACAAAAATATGACTTGTTCGAAACGTTTCCTCGTCTTCTGCAAAGTTTAATGTTTTGGTCAAGAGTAGATCAAATAGGTCACTTACCTACGACCCGATGATCAGCTACCGTATTCAGGTAAAAAAGTGCGAGGTCAGGTGAATCTACACGGATCTCGGATTCGTTCTCTAGCAGCGCACCAGCTCGAGGATCATCAACTATTTTCACTGCTTTTCGTCGTGGGTCTGCAAATTTCGCGGATTATCCAAGGCGGAAAACTTGAGGAAAAAGATAGTTTTACCGCTATTAAAGGGAGATAGTAGATCGGTAAGCTGATTCTCACGTTGTGAGTATTGTACAGCTGACATTCGGATTTGATACCGTGTATCTGGTTTGCTTACCCTAAATCAAACAATAAAATTGATTTCCAGGATTAATGAGCTTGTGGATTACGGTACCTGTACTCATCGGTGATCTTGAAAATCGATGTGATCGCAGTTTGAAAAATTCCAGCACTTGAAGGGGGTGCGCCATAGAGCAGGCATTCCTTTCCTGTAAACGATACAATTTTTACTACAAAGGGGTTTTGAGTCCGATTCCCCGTCTGAATCCGCTACACTCATACTGCGGGATTCTATCCACGACAGAAAACAATTTTTTGGTTTTTTTCCTGCCAGTTGTGGTGACCAGAACTCATAATCAGGCAGTAAATTTTTCCAATATTCACAATTTAGAAAAAACTAAAATTATTCAAGAATACATTTAACTTAACAAAGTACGAGTAGAAGTCGTTGAAACCATTTAGCCTCACTTTATTTCTAATTCCCCCCCCCCCCTCCCCGTCCTCCCTCTTCCCCTATTTCTCACCGTTCGGAATGCGCAAACAATAAGGAACTCATCGCGGCATCAAATTTCTTCACGATTTACGCTTTTACGATGGTCTCATTTAAATTTTGCATAAGAAGTACAGACAGCTGTGACCAGAAAATGTTAGAGTCCCCCCCCCCCCTCCAGACTAAATTTTAAAAAGCCTGAAAAAAAATGTTTAGTCGACTACGATTGCTGCATGAATCATCTTTTGGCATTCAGACTGTTAGATACTTGATCATTTAGATAGATTCTTTCAGCAGAGTTTGGTAACCTACAATATGATGTCCTCAAATATTGAAAAATGAAAAAAATTCGCTCGGCAAACGCTGGAGTTTTTTTTTGACCTCACAACTTAGATATGCCTAAACTACTTCGCGCTACTGTATCCTGATCCAATCCTATGTTTGCAAGCTCCATGACTCAAGTACCACTCGGCTAGGATTTGTGGGTCATACAGTCATGCTTGTCGGTCAGCAATTCAGAGGGGCCCCGCCGGGCGAAGGGTTTCAATTTCAAAGAGTCGTCGGTCTGAAGTGCGCCACGATGCAACCCAATCATCGGCACTTCAGCGCCCTCCGCGAACACTATTACGCAACGATGATGAACGCTTCGGCACATTTTGGCGCGTCATTTTGGTCCAATTTGGCCCATAAGTCACTCTTATGGAAAACTAGTCAAAAATCACAATCTCCAAAAATTTCGCCCTCAACTGACCTCTGGACTTTCCGCCCAAAGCGATGAAAGTGCAATCTTGCCCGTTGAACACACCCTGTACAAGCTCTGGCAACGTATTCGAGCAGATTCGTTCCTAAAAAATCAAATTTCATATCCTCACACCACTGTCAACTCTAGGCTCCGCCCCCACCTGTGTGGCATCTGGCCCAAACACGTTTTCGAAAGCATTTTTCGAGTGCGATTTGGTGGCACCAGCAATGTGAACTTGGTTCGCCACAGGTACGGTAATGCCGCCGGAAGTGACGTCATCACGCGATACAAGGGCACATATTCGCAACTGTAATGCAGAAAAAAATCGATAAAATCAATAAAGGGAAATATTTAAAAAAGTTAGCTCTGTTGTAGAGAAGAAGGATTAGTGAAAGTCAAGGGTTTTAAAATTAAATAGATAGATAAAAAGAATATCTCTTATATGACTCAAAGCAAAGATTGAACCCTACGGTACCAAACCAGATTCCATCAATTCCTTTCTCATTCTTCTGCTGACGCTAAATGTCAACGATGATGATGTATCAGTGACGAATCGCCGTGCAACTGGTCACGCTACGATTATGATCTGTCCTCTGGCTATTTAGCTGCTCCTACTGCCTACAGTATGACCGCCAGTGACACTCAAGCGCAGCGTGAAGGTGCTATACGATCCTATCGTAAATTTATGGGTTAACGCTTCCGGCACAACGTAGCCATAGGGGTAAAACTTGGGAATGTGTGACATCTGGGTAAGAAAAGGTTGCAATGTAAAACCATTGATAAAAATTGCAAAAAAAAACAACATACGACTGTTGAATGCAAAGTTGTTCCTGATTATTGCAGTGAAATTTTGAAACCGTAATTTTCTGAATCTTATAAGTTTTGTTTGATTTATTAAATCTTTCTTAACAGAAAAAATCATGCACCTTTGATATACATCGAAGAAACATCCATATTGGCAGAGACAGCTAATAGATTTGAACAATCAATCATATTGTTCAATTTTTAAGGCTAAAAATGAAATCTAAAAATGCCAACAAATCAAATTTTAATTTTACAGTTTGTTTTTTCAATGGGGAGGAATCCGTGATGATCGAAGCATAATTAGGATTTTCGAGTTTTTTTAGTCGATATTCAAATTTTTTCACCGATAAAATCTCATATGCAAAAAAAAACCATATCTTACAGGAAATGTACTACGTATTTTCCCTTTCTAAACACTTGAAACAATCTTCAACAACAATCAAACAACAACAATCAAACACTTTCTTTATCTTTAGTGAAAACTCATGGAACTATTATTAGCATGTACATAAACGGAAGGTAATGCACGAGAACGAGTAAGGGAAGGGAGTGAGAAGGGAAGAAATAGTCATGAAGTTCACTAAGTATGGAAAAACATAGCAAAGCTAATCTCTAAGTTCAAAAAAAAAAACTCGAAATTGCCACAAATCCCTCATTAACTCTACCACAAGATTTATTACTCTACCTTCTCTCAGCTGCCCTTACAGCCCCACTTCCTCATTATTCATCCCCCTGTCCGTATTCTTTTTGGGATAATTGCATCCCAAGGATATCATAAATTCCGTAGCAGAATCACTTTCGAATACGTCAGTCATAACCAGTCGCTGAATGTGTCCAGCCGGGGTCAGACCGCAGCGGGGTACCTGCTCGGATTCCATTCGGTTGCTTGTAATTGCCATAAACAAACGTATAGGCAAGCGTGATTTGATTAGTCGGGACCATTCGAGGACAGCGGTTGAGTTCAAATGAAGGAAAATTCAATAGAACGAGGAAAATTGAGGATTTAGAGAAGTGAGCAGAAATTTTGAAAACAGTTGTACATTAAACACTAAAGTACAAGATGTAAAGGTTATCAAGACTCTGGAAGAATTCAAAAAATTTTAGCTATGAGGGTAGACTTAGGAAAACAATGACTCATAGCATTGGCGCGATTTATTGAGCTTGAATAAAAAAAAGATCTAAATATCATTATCAGTGTCAGGGTTTTGTGATGAGTTTGTCACCCGGTGGAAAACCAAAAGTCAAATGATGGAAATTTGAAGTGTAAGCTTCAAAATTCTTAAAAGTAATATAATTGAATCCGCAATGCAAGCATTGCAGAAGTTGCGTCTACGGCTGCGGCGCGGTTCTGACGCTTCTCAGTCGCTCGCTCAGACTAAACTGTGTGCGTGGTTATAACACAGTAGTAAGAACTTCAAATTTGGAATGCGAGGTACTTTCTGATTAAGAAAAGCTGAAAGTTGTGATCTCTTTGAGAATAGAATTAAGATTAAAAAGTGCCCCGCGCAATTTAGATTTATTTTCGTATATGTTCTCGTAATTTTTCCGCAAATATTAGGATTATAAAATTAATTCTAACACATAAAAATCAAAGAATACAATTGATTTATATGATATTTCGTGAAAGCTTCCATGGCCGACAAGTAAAGGTTAGTAAAAAATCAAAAATCTATGAACTACACTAAATAAAATTTTTTTGAACATTTTTTACCTTGCTGTTCGTTCGAATCGGTGACGCTGGCGGTGGTTTCAGCGCCGCTGCAGCCGTCGTTGTCGCAGTCGCGGCTGGTGCGGTAAGCACCCGCTCCATGCCGCCGTTTTTCTGATCTGAAAAAAGTCAGAAAATTTGCTTGCGAAATTTCTAAGAAGTGCGGAGATGCGATCTGCAAAGTCCCAAAAAAAAATCAAGAATTCATCTGGCATAGAAGTGCATAAGAAATGACGCGAGTATTGTCTTTGAGTTGACAGAAAATCACTAGCGCGCAGCAGCGCTTTGCAGAAGAGAACACAAGAGACTTTTAGCGGGCTCGTTCATCAAATTCAGAGGGTATTTCATTAGAAGACGATCGTCGGAAGAAGATAGCTGAAGCCGATGAGAGGTTGGAAAATTCAAAAAGTAAAATTTGAATCACTCGAGTGCGGTGGGAGGGAAAGGATTTGTTAGATACGTGGCTAAAATGCTAAATACAAAAAAATCTTACTATCTAATATACTTATACTTGCAGATACTAGTATATTCAAGATACTTTTACGTACGTATCAGTAATGGAGATTATGAGACTGACTAATAAGCAGACCTGAAACGGGAAAAAATTGGAACATTTAAAAAGGACTGACTGGTAGGCAAACTTGCGGGAACAAATCAAAATATCCAGACGAACCGGAAGAAGCAGACTTGAAACAGGAAAAAACTGGAATGTTCAGAAATTTTTCTTGATCAACATCAAAGAAAACGAGACAAGCTAATAAATCATTACAATGGCGCCAAGAGGGAAGACGGAAGAGGGGGTGGGGGCGGAACGAGAAAAACCGAGAAAAATTGGGTTCAGTAAGTTCACAGAAAATTACGGTAATTCATTGTGACATATAGGTGTCCAAATCAGGTGAGCTCAAGTTGCCCCAAACGGACCATCATATTCTCCCCCTCCCCCCTTCATGAGCTAAAGCTGGACTAATAGAACCCGATGTCATCGTACACATGTCACTAGTACACATATAACAATCCATTCCGTCGAACACACACAGAAATGTAGGCGGGGCCCCGCGGGGACCAGCCGACCCCGGAGAAGAGTAGATCCGACGGGGGCGTGGCCCCGAGCCGAGACGATGAGCTCTAATGCAATAGCCTCTACCCCAATCAACCTCACTCCGTAAAGCGGCCTGAAACTGCTGCAAAGAGAGTTTCAAGGCAGTTGGAATTTGGCTAAGTTGTAGTGCAGAGGGGGAGAGATTGTAGGGGCGAGAAGGGGGGGGGAGAGATTACTGTATAGCTAAACGGGTTTTTACAGCTTTGGGGTGAAAGATAACGAGTTATGTGATGATAAATCCATGATCTCCATATACGAGTAGCATCTAATCTTGTACGCCGAATTTTTTGAAAGTTTTGAGAACCTGACTTTCGGCTACAGTAACCCCTAAAAAACTGGCTTACGAAAACTACTAGTCATAACCGCTCATTCACTTTTCCATACTAAACTACTAAAAGTTCTAGTAGCAAGAAAGACAGCATTCTTCGGTTCAAAAAGGGTTCAAAAACGTGACTTCCTATTATAGTACCCCTACAGAACTGGTTTGCCATACAAGTTATAGCTACTCTTACTTTTGCATCGCAAATTACTAAAACTCCAACTGGTAATACAGCATTCGCTTAAACGGCTATGCCATTCAAAGAAAAACTGCATAGAAATCACATTAGAAGACTAATTTCCATAATCCACTGGCGCACAATGTATCCCCACTCGAAGGCGACACCCAGATTAGCTCGGATTAGGTTGGAGACAAGAGAAGACACTATTCTTCAGCTCCTCTTCTCAACGTTGCACTATTATTTGACAAGCTCTGCATTTACACTATCGACCCGAGAATGGAAATGAATTTCTTTTGAGTCAATGGAATAACGAAAATGATGCATCCCCTAGAAGTCCTGGCACCTGATATTTCTCAGAAATGTAGCGTGCTCCACTTAATATCATATCTTGATCTTTCTTCTCATTTTTCTCAGTTTTTAAGGTGTCCAATGACGCAACAATATCCGATTTCTACATTCTCGGTACAAAATTATACATATTATAAAAGAAAGCTATGCAAAGCATATGATAATGAGTTTGTGGACAACAAGATTGTATAGCTTAGTTTTCCTTTCTAGGCAAGGGTATCATTGGCCCTTCTCGAAATCTACAAATGAAAACTGTGGCTGACTGAGC
Organism: Cylicocyclus nassatus; assembly: GCA_958299035.1. NCBI lineage: Eukaryota > Metazoa > Nematoda > Chromadorea > Rhabditida > Strongylidae > Cylicocyclus > Cylicocyclus nassatus. Next base: position 105,694,388 of record CATQJL010000001.1, read on the forward strand.
TAACCCACTTTTGAGTTATCAAAAATAAGGGATAAGTGGTCTGCTTTCACCAAAACCTACTGTTAGGACTCTGAAGAAGGTGAGTTTGGCCGAAACGTCAGTCTGTATATTGTGGAATAAATATTTGTACCGACCTTGGACGCTGTTAAGAAATCAACGAGAAGAATTGAACAATGCCAAGATTTATGGATAGTCGAACATGGATTCCAAAAATACAGGTTCTACAAATTATCAAGTATAGCATTTCTAGAGGCTTATCGTTGAAAATCAATTTTATAATATTTTCCACAATTAATGTAGTTTTTTCTGTCCATATTATAGTTCCACCGCAACAGCGTTACTTCATCAAACAAGTCAAAGTTTGCAACGATTATGCAAAATCTGTAAAGGGATTTTCAACTCCTGCCACAATTTTTTCTTATTTTGATCAGTGATCATCGATCATAAACGTTTGAAAGCATTGAGTTTATTTTGAACCTCCCTATATCAGAGAAAAGCTTTCACACAAAAAGTTCTTTACAAAACTCTTTTGGCTTTGCAAAAGTTCATCTTTAGTATATAAAAAAGCGAAATCTGTCAGAAATTCAAAATCTAAGGAAGAAACAGCACCAGACCACTTGATTCTTTTGTAGATGTGGAAGAGCAATGTTGCAGATGGTGAAGTGGACGAGGAGAAAGATAATTTGCGCACTATAGATGAGGCCCTTGAATGAACTTTGTCTAGGACTATGAACGCCCTTTTCAGCCTTTCCAAACGATCAAATTTTTATCAAGATCCATTATGAGCAATTGTTTTACAAAAACAATACGAAACTAGAACAAACAAACTCAAGGCTAAGGCGAACGTTGCGAAATGTTTTTGTTCGACGAGAGCTGTAAATTTCAAGGTCATTTAGAGGAGTTTAAAAATAGATGACAGAAAGATAAATATCAGCAAATAAAGCGAAGAAGATCGAGTGTGAAACAGCCGAGAAATAAGTGAGACGTCAATTCACACTGGGACACTTGTCTTCGACTAAAAGAGCACTTTCTTCTGCAAACTTCACACTCAAATTTTGGAGGCTTGCGAGAGATTGAAAATATCCCAAATGGGTCAAAGGGTTTCCCGGAGCCCGGGGTGAGGGAGGCGGGGGTGGCGTTAAATAGCTGAATCGCAGCCAATGTCATATGATAACCGTAACAGATGGAACACCAATAAAACGCATAAATTGGCGTTAATTGTGAAGCCGATTTGCAAGGAGGGGGAGGGGAGGCGGGAAGTTGACGTGTAGATTCAAATAAAGATAACATTGTATAAATCAAATCATTCGAGCAATGAGCCGAGTACGAGTTTACCGCTCAGCTCCACCCTCTGGGTACTCCCAATGTGAACGCCAACTGGTTGGTTGAGAGCATATGGCTGTATGGTTGATGGTTATCTCTTCTAGAAAGCAAAAAAAAAGTAGCAGAAAGGTCTCGTTAGATTCGAAATGCCGATATCGCCATTGACATTGGGGTTACGAAAATTAATGACAGCGTTATCCGTGCCAGGATTCGCAAATTTATCGGATAGAGGCACATATGTTGCAAACTTTGGTACTTATATGATACAAAAATGGCAATAGCTGGGATTGGTATGCTCGGGAAGCCAGAGTTTACAGTATACATTATCCCTCTAGGACCCACTAGTGCTCTCCCGCGATTCTTGAAACCAAACTCTTTCTCTGAAGATTCTACTTGCATTTCACAAATTTTGCAAAGAGAATCACACCACCACTCGTCGATGTCACCTGTCAGGAGAGGGTAATCCGATACGCTTCAAAAAATTCTACTCGAGTCATTTTTACTCCTAGAGTGCAGCGTGTGTGCTGTCCTCAAAACCTATTTCGAGTGCTTTCCTGCTCTGAGTTCAAAAAAGTGTTAGCTCACAGTTTCCGATACTTAGCAGAAAGCTTTGCAAAAATTCGCGATGATTCTCAGAAATCAGAAAATCAGGGCAAAACAGTTGCGTACTGGTATACAATGGTATAACTTTTGTTATCTCAAATTTCAACTGATATTGATGAAAAAATAAACTGGACAAAAATTCCAATATAGGAAGAAAATGTTGTTGGCTGACAAATGAAACTTTTTTTGAAATTCTCAGATGTTGAGAAAGTGCCTAAAGAATGATTAGGGAAACTGTTTAGGCGTGTGAGGGGCGCTGCAGATTTGCAATGTTTTACAAAAAATAAAAAATAGCATAATTGAGATACGAACTTCAAAAATTCGTTTAATTTTTCGCAACAAAAACAGAAATAACGAACAATTTAATAAGATTTATATGAGGTTGTACACGATCGTCTTACCCTTTAATCTTATTCAGATAATCAGTGTTTCGAAATTCTCTGAATTCAAAAAGCAACAAAGGTAATGATTTGAACAAAATCAAAAAAAAATAATCAAAATCCGTAACGCAAATATGAAACCTTCAGTCAAATATGAGAATCGATTTCCAGACATTTCCACGATTGGAGTAAAGTTCTAACCTTGAATGTTCCAACAGCTTTGTGCCACAAGTCACTTCCAGATCTCAAAAATTCTATCAATCTGAAAAAAATATTAAAAAAATGACAGGATATTTTAAATAGCCAATGTAGTCCTCACTTCTCTGAAGATGCGACATTAGCCACCTATCAGTTGTCAAGGTTTTTGTAGGAAACAGAACCTTCCTCAAAGAAATGCGCAGTCATGGTAAAGCTAGTTAGAAATGGATTCCATTGGAATTTTTTCCATTTACTTCAGAATTTAAAAAAGTACTCACACCGTCTGCTTGTTCCATTGAAGCAATCTATGAGCAAAATAAATTTGTGAAAAATTAGCATTGCTGGCACAAGTGCAGAGTTGTAAATCTGCATGCAAAAAACCAAGCTACGGTTCATGATGCTCATAAATTGCGCGGATATCTTATCGCAGATCTTTCCCCGGCTGCTTAATCTGGCTTCTACGATTTTTCTGCTCATAAACGTTTTTTGCCAGCACAACAATGTGGCTTTCTCGGCGTGATTAATGGCTGAAGCGCGAGAAACGAGCGCGACGATTTACCTACGAGAATTTGTCGCCGTAAATCATCACTTACGGGGCCCCGGCGCCGAAGCGCCGGGGTTCCGTGCGAAAACTTTGTCAGAGAGTCATGAAGAAGAGAACTGAGCAAATGAGACAGAATGCTGTCGCATCGTCTTGCTTGTCGGATGCGGAAAAACTCCTACGGCAAATCACTGCATTAGACGCGCAAGTCAGCCGATTTGCGCGGTGTTGTTTGCTTTGCATCAATTTTCTCCAGGTTTTTCTAGCAGGTTGCCAGTTGTCTTGCGGATAGCATAGCATGCAATGGAAGAAAGTGATCGATGACTAGGTATGATTTCTGCCGTGGGAAGAACAAGAAGGTGATTTCTCCAAGCTTTTTCGCAGAAGAGGAAACATGACAGAAAAACTTTGTTTTGTAACAGATTTAAAAGCAAAACACATGATTTTCGAAAACAAGGAAACACGTGATGTTCGGCAGATCTCCAAAAAATCGCTTAGAAAGTCTGTGCTAAACCTGATACTGTATCGCTACGGTAAATTGCGAGTAGAAATCGCATAAAAGATCGACAACAAAGCTTAAGCGTACAATATAAATGAAAATGAAAATGAAGAAGATTATAATGATTTATGTGCAAATAATGTGTTCGCAAAGATTTCTTTCAATGACTTTACAAGCTCAATAGAAAGACGCTGACTCTCTACTGGTTAGCTACGCCATTTCATCGAGATGTAGTTCTTTTTGGTCCAAACTGTAATTGTGTGACTCGCAAACCTCAGCGGTAGGTTTTGATAAGACAACTGTCTAAGTAACAGCTTATATCATTCATTCATGCCGAAATATTAAACTCTAACTCTTGCCCAGTACCGTACCTGAACACGCCAACCAATCCGCCAGATACGGTAGTGGACAGGAAGTTAGAGTCGGATATTTGTGCAGCGAATGACATATGAGCTGCCACTTGAGGGAAAGGGCTTAATCAAGGCCTCCTTTTGTTTCCTTTCAAGTACTATATTTTCCTGGACCTGGATAATTTCAAATTGACTTATTTTTTATAAAATCGCATTTCTCAACTTCTTATTGTATGTAGGCCGTATAAAGTAGGACTAGCAAAAGTCGAATATTTCACTGCGGTAACTATTCACTACTCTTGACTGTCTACCCAATTACAACGTTAAATCAGTCCTAATTTCCCCTAACCCATTATCACCGCTTTTTTGCACAACACAGAGATTTTCGAAAGTGATGTAACAGTTGTCGGCAATCGTCTTGATGTATAGCCACTGTCAGAATGTCAACACACTTTAGAAGTGCAGTTACAGCAGATGGACAGAGTTAACCCAGCTGATTGAGAAAAATCGCGGCATTTGAAGTCAACAAACCGAAGCAATCTGGTAATGGACGAATTCGGTGAAATGTATGGGTGTGGGAGCGTTTTGTCCACGGGTGACAGGATAATGAATGAGTTTGAGACGGTTACGTCGAGTTACACAGAGGGCGGACACAGTCGCCGATCGTCGAATGATCGACAAAGAGGGGAAAAGAGAGGAAGTGGGAAGGTGAAATGGGAAAGTTAGTGCTTTGGATGAGGACAGGAAGATATATCGGAGAATTATAGTGCACGAAACTGACGGCAATATCATTAGTACACAGAACATATGTTTGAGATGATTGAACGACGCAAAAGACTAAGAGATAGAAAATCTTTCATCAGAGAGCATGTGTCGGACACATCTCGAAAACTGCTTTACATTGATGAAGGATGCATAACAGGATCCTAACACCAGAAAAAGAGCAAGGATTTATAAGCGATAATTTTACGACAAAATAATGATGTATTAAGCATTACAACACTAAAATCAGCTGAAAGTAAAACGAAGGGGGCGCAAAATCCCCCATTCCAGTCCCCTCCCTCCCCACCAAGAGCTTGTAGTACGAGTTCCGAGATTTGCGCTTCTCAGAATATTCTTATTGGAAGTCGAAGTAATTACATTTGAGAGGTATTTAGATGTGCAAACGACTAGCTACTTGTATAAACTCGAAATCATTTTTATAATCATTTATAGATTCAAATTAGCCCTGTAAATTTTATTCGAGGCCGTGACTGCCGTGAAAAGCTGGATGGATTCTCAAAATCTCAAATTTTTATAAGATTTCGGAGTTATAGGCCACCGAGAAATTTGAAACATCTGAGAAAAGTTTTCCGATCAAAGAGGCCTTCGCTCAAATAGCAGCTCACATTTTTGGTTGGACCAACCAGAGGCCTTGGGTACGGTAGTGGGCAAGAGTTGCGAGTTCAATTTCATGGCTGATTGGATGTGGTGCTGCTTGGGCAATGGCTTAGCTAGGACCCAAAGGATTTTGCAGTGAAGTAATTGCCTGGATACTGTTTTTGAACTCCCCTCCCCAAAAATTCTCCTGCACCTATAAATTATGTCGATATTTATGTCGGAGATGATGAGAAGAAGTATTTGTCACCAGTATCAAATGTAGACTTCCAAATGACCAGAGTGGAAAAGAAAACTCTCAAAATGGGTGGGGGGGGGGGAAGAAAGGAACGGGGAGGTAACAAGTGCAAGAAGTTTGGGCAGGATTCAGCCGGAGGCAAAAAGCACGGTCACCCTGCTCGGAACCAAAGAGATGACCGGAGCAGACGTGAGCTCAAAAAATAGCGCCATAAACATTGTGATAGCGTCGTTACCGTCGGCAGATCAGAGGCGCGGTACCGCCCTCGTAAAACTCGTCCGCGCGTGTGGGGCGCTAACACTTGGCATTAAGCCAGCCGCGCAGAAACCGTTACTTTCAACATTGCCGTAAGTCGGTTTTCACCTTTGGCAGCACAGAAGCAAAAAAAATTGGCGGTTGCATCGGTTTCGGTACGGACGGGGAACATAAGCGACCGCATTGGTCATTCATTATGCGCGCGCAAGGGGCCAGTCCGGAAATAGCCGTGCTCTCTGCTACGCCTTTCCCAAAAACACTTTCCTTGGCCAGAGAGTTGATGAATCTGCTCGGGGCCGTTGATAGATTATGCTGACTCAGGCACTTTCAACGCTATTCATATGGGAGATGCAATAGATTCGATAAGGGGATGGGATGGTGGAAAAGGATAAAAAAAAGTTTTCCTCAACATGAGCTTTGCTGGTACCTCAAGAAGCCCTAACCTTTCAGTTTCTCTTCGTGAACCCATTATTTACGGAGAAGAATTTTCAGCAGCTGATGAGTTTTCGACTCGATGTTTACTGTGCGAAAAAGATTGACAGATTTGCAGCCGCAATCCGCAAGCTTGACAAACGATCCAGTTTTCCGCGTATTCTCGCGAGATAATGGAAGAATCGTTCCCGATTGCGCTGTGACATCAACCACACGAAAAACTCACAGAAAGGTGGAAGTCATATGGATCTAAGTGGAATCTAAATGTTTCTAGAAAAGTTCTAAAAATAAATTACGTTTTGGGTTCAAAGGCGACAGTTCTGCAAAGCAATCACTTGAGGAAAAGTTCCCAACATGGAAAAAATCTTTGAATTCAAAAATGTTCCAGAATGTGAGAAATAGATTGTAAGAGTACATTTTTGGAAGATACATACACCGAGGTAGAGGGCCAAACGAAAACTGGTCCTTTTACTTGGTCACCCGTACACTGAAAGATTTCTAGCCGTTGTTTGGAAAATACCGCGCAGAATTTGATCAGAATTGAGCACAAAATACAAGATTGTCCACAAATACTGGTATATTTGAAAATAACTTTTTGAAGTGTATCTAGTATTAATTATCAAATCCAAAAACAAAAATTCCAACCACATAGACGCAACCTTCATACGCGAATTAAAAATGGCATTGAAACTCACTGAACTTTTCAAAGGCACTAGAAGCCTCTATAGTCTTCAACTTGGAATTTCAAAGATTCTTTTCCTTAAGGATATTCGATCAGCATGATTTATTCGTTTAGAAAGGGGTCAATATTAAAAACCAAAACTAGAAATCACTTTTCAATGATTAGTAGAATTCTGATCGTCTGGGTTCCTTCTTGCTCCAAGCAGTGCTAAAAAACACATGTTTTTCTTTCTCCAAAATATGCTGAGTCTCATTTTTATTGAAATTTGGAAGACAGTACAGGAAGAATTTTGTTTGAGCCTGGAACAACGTTATTTTGAGCTTTTGCATACCACGTGTTTCTTCAAACAGAGGTAAGAAATTTTGGAAAAATTTTCTAGCTGCGTAGCAGTAACCAGCGATAAATACTACGGTAACCTATTTCACAGCGACTTCGTGAAAGAATTGCTCTTTGCAGAAGAACAATGAATCAGCGTTCGCGAAGTGAGTTCGACATTAACTGGCGCTCGTAAATCTGCCACTCGTGGCAGCGGAACTGTCGGTTGCGGGTGGCGCTGGCCGACATCTGTTGGCGCGAGCCGCGCGGCATTCGACACACTGGCCGAAGGGCGATAAATGTAACAAATGTCCACACAACAAAGCAAGTTGTCGGGGTGTTGCGGCGTTGCACACGGGGGTGTCGACACGGGGGCCAATGTCCAGCCGCGGGTTTCGACGACAATGACGGATGAATTGCGATTTGCGCTGATCGAGCGCAAACATCTTCTTGCCCATGGGCGTGGCGATTACTTATCACTTGCTGATTTTGGGGGTTGGCAAACAAAAATTCAAACGCATTGGGGAGTGGAAGGGGAGGGGAGGGAACGGGTAAAAATGGGGCTGGAGATCTGGAACTCGCTAAATTCGATTCAATGACGATTAGAAAAAATTATGTTTTCACTCCCCCCCCCCTTTCGAAAATGTGTCACAAAATTTTATAGGGTCAATATGAGTCGTAATATTGTTTAAGTAACTTTACTGACATATAAATGTTCAAAATATCTTAGAATTTTTCTAAAAATCAAAATCAGTTTGTTAATATGAGAGACAGTCTTCAGGGCGTAGTTGCCTTTAACAACATTTTTTCAAAAATTTACAAACCAGACTAAGTTACTTATATAATTTAACAACTCACAGAGCCTTGTAAAATTTTTGGCGTGTGGTAACCTTCAATATTTTTTTCGAGTCTTCAAGTTCATTTATAGAGGTTTCATGAAAAAAGCATATCGAAAGTTTGAGACGAAAATTTGAGACTTGACCAAGGCTTCATAACATACAGGAAAGTTTTTTGTTGTGCCTTTTAATACCCCCTCCCCTTGGAAAAATTTTTAAAAGCTACTGCTGCACAATACCAATACTGTAGGACCAATTATTTCTCCAAAAAAAAAGAGAAAATAAGAAAAGTAAAAGGTAGGAAATTAGTCAGAGTAAGGAGTTGAAGAAAAATCAGCCTATTTTCCACCTAAAATCGAACTCTTTATCTGAAAAAATTTGCGAAACTAAGACCACGGACAAGGACGGAGCAACGAAGAACTTGCTAGAAAAAACAAAACGAGAACATCTCAAATTACCTGGATCACGTGCGTGAAAAATATGCGATTGTTATGTCAGCTGCTCTTAATGCCTATTAGTCTTCTACAAACACAAGCTCTAATGAAATATAACCGCATCGGAAGGAAAAGATACATGATAAAATATTGCGCAAAGCTCAAGAAAACTCTTAATTTATAGCCATTTTCTAGAGCTGGAAAACCGCAGCCAATTCCTCTTTATGTTCTAGAAAAAGGCCTCAAAATCAATTCTAAACGTGAATTAATTGACTTTAAATGACGTTTAACCCACTGGAACCACTATCCAATTACCTGACATGAAAGACACCGACGTAGGTTTTTCCAGGAACCGTAAAAACTCGTCCCAGAGAAACGGTGCAAGTGGTGGAACTGTCAGTTCACATTTGCTTCTTCCATGCGAAGGCCGTCTTTGGCGAGAAAGTTGTCGAGATGCGCGTGATTTCTCTCATGTGACGGAGGTGTGAACATTTTCTAAGGAAAACTGCTTTGTAAATGGAATAGGGAATGGTTTTGGAAAAGGCGAGAAGGAAAAAGAGAGGGAGGGAGGCGCTGCGGAGACTGAGAGATGTGCATTTTTGCAAAAAATCGAGTTCCATACCTCATTTAGTCGGTGCAATACCTACTGGCTTTACTTAGAGTAACTAAGTAGGGAACTGGTTAAGGACACCATAAACCTCAAAACCTAGGTTTGTCATGTGAATAGATGGAGAGTACTCAGTCAAACCATTGCCCCAAACAACACTTCAAATGATCCATTCATGAACAAGAAATCTAACTCCAAACTCCCGCCCAGAAAGTACTTCTACCGTACTCGAGGACGCTGATTGGTCCGTTCGGAATTAGTAGCGTTTAAGCAGGAATTTACACCTAAATTCCTTGGATTCCTCTCATTCGCAAGGATTATGTCAATTCACTTAGCATTCCATTTTTTCTCTCTCTACTCTAAATTTTCGCCCAGACCATACCTCTACTGTACTCTGAAAACAACTACGGTCTGGGCGAGAGTTTAGTCAAGTGTGGTATCTGCTTATCCGCACGGACCATATCAATTCGCTTAACAGCGCACTGCTTCTCCCCCTACTCTAAATTCTCGCCCTTGTCGTATCTCTAAGATTCTGTGAACCAATGGTATGGTCTGGGCGAGAATTCAAATTTTTTAATATTCGCTCATACACATCTACATCAATTTGCTGAACATTTGACTGCTTCTCCCTCTCCTTTACCTCCCTCCCCTCGCTTTATTTCTCCTCCCCTTGGAGAATTTTGTGTCCATTCAACTTCGGCTCATTTAGCCGATTAGATTCCACCATGTGTTACTCGGCGATAATCCTCTACAGGTTTACGTCGGCATAGTTTACCACCATCGACGGCGGCCGCTGAACTATACAAGTACCGCTCTCCGCTATCATCACTGTAAATCTAAACAACGACTAGAACGCGATCATAATCAACTGCATCGACAACATGGGGTAACTTTGGCACATTTGGGGAAAAACATGGGGAAAGGGGGGGGACACAAGAAGGGTGTGATGTGATAGAGTAGGCACGCTAGGGGTAGACCGTAATGTATTGTAGGCAATGTACAGTCATACAGGTGAGGATCTCTAGTTTAGAAGAATGTAAGAAGGATACGAGGAACCAACAAATGAAGGATGAATGAATGAGTGAATGAATAAATGAATAAAGGAAGGAATAAATAGATTGGTTAGATGTATCAACAGTATGACTGGGCGAAAGTCGAATAATATTCTGAATGGATAAAAAATGGCTGAAAAAAAATGAACAAAACGGTGAATGGATGAAAAAGAGAAGGAATGAGTTTGACCCCCACTAATTCTTCCTATTCTTGAAAAATTCTGAGTATATGGGCTTCTAGTACGATGTTATTGGAAGGTTTTCACCTAATTCATTGCTCAACCTGGAGCTCATATGATTTATTTGTAACCGAGATATACAGCAGTACATTTTCGCCCAATACCGTACTCAGGCGAGACACTCGCACGCAAGGAGTACGGTACTGGGCGAAAGCTCAGTATTGAACCTGTTGGCCACGAATATGAGCTGTCCCGGCAATGGCATAATCGAAAAGCCCTAATGAACTCTGATAAACAGGATAATCTTGAATTTGCCTGCTCATTAGCATTCATCTAACTGTGCTTTTCTTAAATAGAAATGTGCAAAAAACAAGGAATTTTGTCAAAATTGCTCTCTATCTTACGATATCTGATTAATTTGGAAGCTCATAATCATTACGACAAAGATTTCCAAATATACAAAACAATAACCGAAAGGCAATAACCGAAGTTCTGGCTCCCAGTTTTGAACACAAGTCTTTCGGTTAACAATCACTCACCACTGGCGAACAACAACTCTTCGAAGCTGTTCCATTCGTCATTGGCAGCAAAGAAGTGGTGGTTGAGAGTTTGGGGTGTAATAAGTGTGGCTGTCATGTTCATAAGTCACAAATCAGCACGAAGACCGAGTGAAATTCGAGCAGCACAGCCACTGTTTTCCGCGAATTGACGCGCGCGCACGCGCCTTGATCCGCAAAGACGACATTGAACGAACATCTGTCAGAGTAAATTGCACCCATACACACACTTTGCATGGCTCACATTATCCTCTTGTCAATTTGTGCTAAGCAAGGTCACTTTTGACCTTTAGAGTAAGAGGACGATAGTGTGTGCTATTGTAATTGGGATGAATTTTTGAGTATGTAAGTTTATAAAAATTGTACAAAAAATCATCGATAGACGCCTCATAGGCTGTTTTCCATACTTATTATAGTGTTGCTGCAAGCAACAAATGCGGAAATTTTCTGATAAAAGATTGCAATCCGAAAGGAGGTGGGACTAGGAGGAAAAATCTTTTTGAAGCGAAGGCTACGAAAAGCTATACATATTCTGGAACTCAGCAATCCCGTAAAAAATTGTTTCGAAAAATTCAGTATACCGTTTATATTTTTGACATCCATCCTGTCACGCTCTGTTATTTCGGGAGGGGGGGGGGGGGACGGGGGGGGAGGGGGGAGAAGCGGGAGTGGCATTCTTCTAATCAAAGTACTTTTATGACCGTTGATAAATCAGACAACTTCTTAAAAATTAAAAAGGGGGGGGGAAGCGGGAGTGGCATTCTTCTAATCAAAGTACTTTTATGACCGTTGATAAATCAGAGAACTTCTTGGAAAAATCAAAAAAAGGAAAAATGAGTCTTACCAATGATTTTAGCCAACGAAAACGTCATCGGGAAAAATTACAGTAAGCTGGAACTTTCTTCTAGAAAAATTGGACAGAGCGAGCAACTATACAGTAATGGTACACAGAAACTATAAATTCACTCCATGGATTAAAACCATGCAGGATCATCTCTGATCAATTAAGGGATAATGCATGAATGGGACAGGTGGGAGTAGCCGCGAATAAGCTATTGAAGGGGCAAAGCGCCAAAGGGTGAGGGGCGAGATGTGAAATAGTCGACAGTTGGTGATAAGTGAAGATGTGACGAGGAAGGGAGGAGTGGGGTGAGGGGGGAGGAGGAAAATGTGATCATGTGATCACAAAGGATGTGGTTATTGTTATATGCTTGATTAAGAGAAGGGTGCTTCTTACGAAAAAGTGGGCTTTTGTTGTAATTTTTGAGGACTTACTCCTTTCTTATCAGCATATTTTTCTCTTGTGGGCCGGGCATACTTCAAGCGATTTCAGTCGCGACGCAATTTGGCAATATTTCAGGTGTCCATAACTCATTGTAAGCAGATTTTGAATGTACAGAAGAAATGGCACTTCATCAATTTACGTAAGTTATACAAATATGCATGTGTTGTTTGCTAGTGTTGGATCTGAAAACTTCTGGCGAATTGCCAAATCGCGTCGGACTGAAATCGCGTGAAGTATGCCCGGCCTTTAGGCTCTAAAAGTTTCCGCTATGTGGACTGTTGAGTACTAAATGATTGCAACATAAAAGGAAGCACTCAAGTCGCATTCCTTGTTTTTCTCCCACAAAGAAATTGAGAAGAAAATTCACAACCCTTTCTTGCCCGTATAAGAGAAGGTTGATGACAGCGATCCCATCACTTACCGTCGACAACCGAAATAAAACAATTACGGCTCGTTCACCTTGAGCTCCCAAGTCGTTAAATGCGATGATACCGCCGTTAAGTTGTGAATCGTCGTTTCAAGAAGACAAGAAAATCAGTTGAGCTTTGATGCAAAAAAAAACGGTTCTGTCTTCTAAATAGCAAAAAATATGGAAAAATTCCATGAAAAAACAGAAAAAGGAAAGGCGCAAAGCTTGTTATCTAATATTCTCTGGTAAAAGGTGTTGATATGTACGTTCTTTCTTCTAAGAGCAAAACAAAGTCTAATGACTATAATTATGACACTAAGCTTGAAACAAATCCAAAGATATCAACCAATTTCGTCGCCAGAATATCGGTTCCTGCTTTTGCAGCCAATTTTCACTAATGCTCAAATTTATTTTGATATTGGAATATTCCAGACAGATTTGAGTACAGCACTGTGGGTGAAAACAGGGAGATTTCATAGTAGGGGCTGTAGCAAGGTAACTTTTGGTTCAACTATAATGGCAGCCCTATAACTAGGTCACGAAGCCCCGCCTTCCAGCCGCCAATACAGTCGAATCAAAGGGTAAGTTCAGTGTGTAGCTGTGTATGGATGAGAAAAAGATGCATTAAGAGCGTACTAATCGCTTGTTCACCTTTGTTTTTGAGAACGAGAGCACTGATCAAATAGGAAATAAAATAGAAAAACAAGTACAACCTAGTACCACCGGAAAGTAGATGTACGGTATTCGAACATAAGGTAAAAATGCCTTGAGCAAACAACTGAATTCTCGTAGATGATGCGAAAACCTCGTCAAACTCGAATTAGTTCCAGTACGTAAATATCAAGTGTTTGTTGCATGTATGTTCAAGCTTTGCTATTTCTTTAAGCACTTTTGGTGTAACGCACACAATGACTAGAACGTATACTCATCAGTGATTTTAACGTGAAGCTGAAACGGCAAAAAATTCCCAAGATGATGAAGCAGTAGAAACTATAGAAGCAGACAATATATAGAACAAAAATGGATGGGGGGGGGGAGTTCAAAGAAGTTTGTAAAATACTACATGAATTTTATAAATGTGCGAGTGAATTGCTTTAGTATTATCTTAATTAAGATGATCCCTGAAATTGTTTTAATTCAAATCAGCATTATAAATGAAAGTAGCCACTGTACACCTTTTCCGAAAAATCTCATATATCCAGAAAAAAGTTTGGAAAACATCCTAAAAATTTCAGAGGAGCTAACGGATAAAAATTCCCTTCCCCCTCCTCCCCCTCCCCGCCCAAAAAAAATTCCGTAGTTACCAAATTTGAGGATACTGGGAAAATTGGTAGTGAGGTACAAAGAAGGAAAAAATCGATTGTTCTATCAGGCTGACGTTTTACGAAAATCTTACCGTTTCAGCCTCACCTCATAGCCTTTGCCGCGAATCGCCTATGGTATCTTTATTTTGGATACATTTAAGAAAAGAACAGCTATCAGTCAATCTGTAAGACTTGATAGTGTAAGATAATTTAAGACTTGTTGAATTTAACGTTCAGAAAAATTGTTGATAATAGTCTTTTCTAGTACGGAATTCCAAGGCGTAAGCAGCGTGAAAGAGCATTGATTATGGATACATCCAAACTGACAAAAACCTTGAACTCAAGCTCAGAAATGATTTTGAATTTTTTGAAAACCTGAAAATTTAAAAGTGGCGACCTCATTATGTCGAAGATTAGCGAGTGAACAGCCGAATGTGCGTGTGTCTCTCACTCTGTTACGACACGGCAATTACAACAGTGAGACGTCAACCGGGTCCCCGTGAAAGATGATCGAGCACACCCGCATAGGCCACACGATCATCGCCGATCTTCTTGGATGATCCGACATGGATACTATGCTAATTTTGAATGATACAGAATAAGAGGAAATTATGAAAACTGCGTAAAATGGCAAATGATGAATAAGTCTACAGTTTCTTAAAAATAAATCGCTTTTCCATAGCTAGCTTTGAACAGAAAAAAAATAGTGCTTTAGTTGTTTCTCCTTGGTCAACTACCGAAGAGTTCAGCAATTTGATAAGGCATCCCTTATCGCAAATGTTTTTGAACCAACTCGAACACCGGCCAAACATCCACAACACTCCAAAACACTAATATATCTGGAAGATACTTGGAAAAGAGAAAGAAGTAGACAAAAAGACCTCAATTCCACATTGAAATTGAATATTCCTATCTTCTACTATACGTGCTGAAAACATACAGATGGACCGGAGAGGGGAGAGAGGGAATACTTCATTTCAAAAAGATTACCCAAAATTTCAACGAGTCTTTAAAAGTTAAAAAACACGCAGATTACTTTTTATCAAACTGGAACACTTATGCAAATGAAAAGGATGAATTCATGACATATTATTGCTAACTCCTGTCACAACTGATTCCATTTTCAAAGTCACAAAGTTTCGAATTTGAGAAGCATCCCATGAATTTTTATGAAACATGACAAAGTCCACGTTCCTTTATCCAGAAAACTGTAAAGCCCACTCCCCACTCCCTCCCCCTCCCCTCCACCTCCCCCTTCTCCCTCCCGGCCTCCAAGGGATTTTTCTATACCGCACTACATTGTACCTATCATTTAGACATATATGTGAAGAAGAAGACAGTTTTAAGATACATTTTGCGTTATCATATTTGCCCAAAATCAGCCGCCAATTCAAACTAAAGACGCAGTGTTTGTTAGGCATTTATGGCTTTCTTTCTTCTACCTTATCAGAATATCATGTCATACTGCTGCGATAAACAGTGTCAAATCAAATACAGCTTTGAGTCTCTTCCGAACAAAACACAAAAGTTAATCAGGGTAGTCATGGGTTGCACAATTTTCCAGATAAAGATGCTACGTTGGCAGGAAGAAAATTCGAACTCAAAATCAACGTACGAGTTCCCAATATCAATTACTGATTGCTTTGTTCTGATCATGACAGTTTTGAAAAAGGCTGTCAGACATTTATTAGGAATGATTGAAGGATCCATGGATATATGGAATGATGGTCACAAAATGATCACTAAGTTCTCCAAGTTTACAAAAAATCAACTAGAGACCGTGGATTCACTGTAAACAAGAAAAAGTAAAAACTGTAACACGCTCATTTTTTTGGTAAATAAAAGTGGTTATCATTATTAGATTACGTTGTTAACCCCAAAAGAGAAGGAGAAATGGATATGATTATATTGCCGTTGCAACTCTACCATAAATGATGTCATAGGCAATGCACCTGCTTTTGGACGGATAAGGGAAGAAATTTACGCAGTAACAAAACTTTTTCGATTTTTTGATTTACTGCTTTTATGAAGTGGAAAATACGACCATTTCTGCAGTGTTCTTCTCGATAATAAAAAAGTGAAAAGACTTTGCCGGTGCCCGGACATAAAGTTGACATCTACAGTATTCGATAAGCTGCCGTAATGATTATATAGACAAATGCTGAAAGAGTTCTTTTTTTTTTGCGATTTTTGAGCGATCTTTGAGATCTCTGTGCACAAGGTGTCGCAAAAATGCGTATCAAATGAAGGGTCGCGATTTAGGCGCGAGCCTACGGTGCGTTGCGCAACCGACGGAAATAGGGGCTAAGCGTGCGCGGAAATTAGAAGGTATTGCGGTGGGGCGGCGGAGATGAGAAGAGGCTGCGAATGAGCTGCTGAAGTGCACGAGAACCGGCGAGATGAGACCGTCGGGATTAGCGCCGGATGCAAGAATAGCCGGGCCAAGAGCAAAATTGCTAGTTTTTGCAAGTGATACGCTATTATCGCATGAAAAAAGAGCTATGGAGATCTTTTGCTATGATATAAGGTCTGTTCTAAACAATTTGTCATAAAAGAAGATCTCAAGGGAGAAATAGATGTAAAAAATTCAATGTGTACGAAAAAAGGACAGGAGGAAAGAGCAAAGAAGCCCTATGCTACAGGATTTATTCACAACTTCTCGGAATTTTTTATATTTATTATTCACTGTTTTAATTATTTCTAGTAATTTGGAGTGGCCGAACAAATCTTGTGCCTGACTGTTTATTTGGCCACAGCTCGCGGAAGACCATGCATTTCTCCCCCAGCGAATACCTAAACTGTTACCCATATCGTACTTGGAAATGCATAATGGTGCACTCGGAAAGTGTGCGGTACTGGGCGAGGGCAAAAAATTACACGATTTTTCTTTCCAAGAAACTAAGCTCTAAACTGTGCTCAGTACCGCAGTCAAGACCTACTCGGAAAGAGTACGGTAATGGGCGAAGGTTCAGTTCAAGTGGCCCAGTTGCTCAAATTTGCTAGTACAGTGCCTAAATCCTAATGCTAACCGTTAAAATAAATCTTGTAAGAGTAGGACTCAAAAAGTTGAAAAAAAACCTCTTATAAGTGTTTTAGAAGACTGACATCTCACTTTACCCCTCAGTATCCCCTTCGACTCTTAGATCTTTCCAGTCAACCCCGAATCATACAGTTCTGCTTCGGCTTTTTTATATAAAAACAAGCTTTGAAGACTATAATTCCATTCCATTCACTACGGCTTCAAGTCCAGTCTGCATGGAGCAAAATCATAACTGCAAGCTGTGTTACGTAGCGTAATCCTATTAAACGCGTTTTCTGCATAACCGGTAGAATTTACAGCTACAGAGAGTATCGATAACATTTTCAAGTTTTCAGTGAAAAAAAAGAGGTGAATGAGGAAGAGAAAGCAAAAATTTATTTTCTCTGAGAATGTCAAAAAACTCAAATAGCAAAAAAAATGTAATTCGGCTAAAAATACATTTGCCGTATTACTTGGATAAATATGTCACCTTAGTTAATTACATTTGAACCTAGAAATTCTGCTTTTTTTACAGGAAATAACCATGTGCCCATCATAAATTCTTTCCTAATAGTAAATTTGTTAACTGTCCTAAAAATGATCTGAAATTTTGGAAGGGGAAAGGATGAGCGATATTGTGTTGAGTCTAATTACCTGGTATTCTATTTTTCACTCTAACAAGGGAAGGATGGTCATGGATAGAATGTATACCATCTTGAAGGGCGTAAAACGTTGATTCCAAATTTTTCTTCCTTATTTGATGAGCGTTCTTGGACAAGGAGTTATAAGCATTTATTGGGGTAATAAATTGCAGGTGGAAATAGGATAAAAATATCCGCAGCCTTCTTCTTAGCGCTGAAATGGAGCAGTGACAATTATCAGAGCATTTTAGGCAATAAATACTTTTAGGTAAAATATGCCGATATTCCGCTTTCTCATTTGAGTGTTGGGAGAATTTCAGCAAGCGATTTTTTCTAGGAAATCATTAAATTTGCTCCAATAAACACTCATAACTTCTCGTCCATGAATGGACCGCAGATATGGAGAGCATATTTGGAAATAGCTTTTTTGTCCTTCAAGATGGTATAGTTCCCATCTCAAAACGCCACTTCGACTGAACATCCTTCCCTCGTAAGTCTTTTTATCTGTACACTTTTAGTGTGCTGCGTAATAATAATGGTGATTGTTAAACCAGATAACAGAAAAAAAAATCCGTACTTAGAATCTCTTCTTTAAGTAAATATTCAAAACTAAGAAACTTATCCTCAGTCCTTGTATATTAGGAACCTTCGTAATTATGACATCGAATGAAAGCTGAAAAAGTATAATCCAAAATCTCATCACAAAATTCGTAATGTTAGTATAAACGATTATTTGCAGCTTTCTTTTTATAAGTCTTCACCAAATTAGTAATTACCTACTGACAAGAGCCAATATCTTATCGTGGGTCTTGAGCACCTAGCACTCGGTGTAAACCCCCGCCCAAAATGAAATTTTTCACTTGGTATGTAGAGCATCACAAAAAGCAAAAATCAAAGTACAAATAACGGCGATCAACAGTGGCACAGCACAATGTAAATAGCGGACAGACCGTGTATAAAATCATGTGAATCACACCGGTCACATCTGCATATTCCGCAGTGGCAGTGCGTAAAGGACAGAAGAACACCGATCGAAATTGCAGAAGTAAACAGAACAATGAACTAACACAATAGCAAAAATGCGAAAAAAAATGTACGGAGACGAGTAGCGGAGATAAGCGCCGCCCTCGACTACTGGTCCTTTTCGCGCATGCTGCTGCATAGCCTGATAGAACCAGTAGTCCACGGAGGCGGTACTCGTTCCTCTACCCAGAAGACTTCTCCTCTACCCAAGAAGGCGCTTTACTTACGAATTCCGGAAACAAATCACACACCGGCCGTTGTGGTGATATGTTCACGCGAACATATGCTCTGCCGTAACGCACGCAAACGTCTCCGTAATTACGTATTAATGAACGCGATGACTGGCGACGCTTACTGTGCTATAACACTCAATCATTCTAATTGCACATCACGCCTGTAGCGCATATAGTCTGGAGGCAAAAAGCCAGCTAGGGGAAGCGGACAACTGTCACCAGTACTCGAAGCAAGAACACCGGACAATTAGTACGATTCGTCAAAAACAGGAATATGGAGCGATGGTGGGAGAAAAAAACGCGCAATTGAGAATGAACAGTTTTGAGTGCGAGCAATTATCGTGGCGCCCGATGCAGTTTGTACGGTCGAACTGTCTCGGGCAAAAAAACCTCCAAGTTCTAAGATCTAGGAAATTGCGGATATTCGGGCTGCAATTACCGCATTATTTATGGCTGAGAATTTTCATCTTGCGATATAGACGAACGCGATGACGCAGAAACGCCTAAATCAACTTGAATTGCAACAATTTTGGGGCTTCGATAATTCTATTTTTAATGCTAGAAGATGAGTTGTACGACCGTATACACCCAGTTCTCAACGGTGAAGAAAATGAGATTGACTCCGTAGTTTTTCGTGAAATTTGGAAAATGCTAGAAACAGGAATTTCTTTCATCTTATTATTACGTCGTAATAGGAATTTTGTTTAAAATCAAGAAAAAGAGCCCAAAAAATTTCCTGATATATTTTACTCCGATTTGAAACGACGCAAAAGTATGGCTTTCCATATATTTACGTTACATGTAAAACAGTAATTTTTTCAATTTTCTTGAAACAACGAATGATTTTTGGCGAGTTTTTAATTCTTTGAGGAGCTTATATTTCTCAAACACTGTTGTTCTACCAACACTTTTGCTATTGGTAAATCCATAAAAAGCCTAAAAAGACGAAAAAGAGGAATGAGAGAATTTTTGAATAAAAAAAATGGATTTGCAGTACTGTTACAGATTGCTTCCATATTCTGCGACTCATGTCAGTGCAGGCAAAAATGGGGCCAGTTAAAAGCCCCTTATTTCTTCCTCAATTAATATGGGATTTTGCCAAAGTTGTCATAATTTCTAGAACAAAGGGAGAAGATGTAATGCAACAAAATTTACGTTATGGCTCGATAACGGACGAAAAAGAATTTTTAGTTTTCTAACAAAAACCAAAATTTCCCGACAAATACACCAATTCTTTACATTCTCCTCATCTCATTTCCCCTTTCCTTTCTTGATAGGCTGACAATCCAAAATATTTCAGCCATTCGTATGAACAGCCATCTAGTCATTTAGAATCCACCCACACTCATTTTTTACTACCAAATTTTTTTTTCACCACCCACGTCCGCATGAAAACTTTTTCCAAAATCTAACTCTTCCCTCCCCCTCCTCTCCTATCCATTATTTATTCTCAACAGCGACACGATGAATTTTCTCATGCAAAATTCACGCAGTCCGCGAAAATGACCAGATGCAAGCATAACAAGATCAGAGGATGACCATAGCGGCATAAATACTAAATTTGATAGATAATATAGGCATAAATCATACACAACAGCTAGGGTTCAGCTCCTCGTGATCCAACGAATGATCATTAACGTAATGCGCGAATTGAGCAGGTGGGAATAGCCGCAGCTTAGTACTATGATATATGGGAGAAATAAATGCCTAAAAGAGAACATGAGTGACGGTAAAGAACTATGTGACCAGGAGCGAAGAAGGTGATAGATATTATGAGCGAAAAAGCTGTTGCTTGCAAAACGTAAAACCATAATAGTGGTCAAAGTAGGCTTAAAGATTCTTTCTGAAGCAAAAATTTAAAAAAAAGCCAAAAACCAAAGCAATGTAATATTCATCATGTTCTGAGTGAAAAGTTGCATAAACACTCATGTTGAGGGGACCCAAGGCTTTCAAAACGAAGTTTGCTGATCTACGTCCATAATTTTGTTCTCAGTATCTAGCCATCAAAAAAAAAAATGCAGCAAGTTTATGTATACTTTGATGTGTAAAATATATGTGTGGGGAAATTTGCAAAAGACATTCAAATGAGATACGATTTTTTTGGGTTTTTTATATTTCGGCTTAAAACCTTATACGGATCATTGGTGTGAACTTCTGAACGTCATCTTGTAGAGCGGGCTTGATCTATCGAAGAGTACCCCGAAACATGCTAAGAACTCAAGAAGAACAGACTTATGTAGGTAAAAAGTCAAATATGCAAGGACTTATGAGACAACCTGTTAACATGAGCAGTGAAAGTGGGGAGGGGAAACTGAAGTCAGCTCGAAAAATTTCGGATTTTGGTCACCAAATTTCTAAGGCCTACATAAGTTTCAGCTTGCGTAGGCAGCTTACTTTTGCTCTAAATGGTCCAAATGATCTGTTAAGTCTACAAATACACGAGTACTGTGTGGGAAAACTTTTTCGGTTATAGCTATGTAACAGGACCCTATTTTTCGAATAAACATAAGCTTTCAAAAAATTCGATACAGACTTTTCGACTCGAGAGACTTTGATGAGAGGTTGACTCGATGAACTGGTGATGAGTAAATGAAAATCGGATATTTGGTTGGACAATGCATGGAAAATCTGAACTAAGAATGAATCCACTAAAAGGTGAAAAAAATGTGACTCGTCGACCCGTTCGGTTCAGAAAGATCTGAACAGAATGATAGTGCGAGTGTATAGATCCGTGCCGAGGTAGAGATCAAAACGAACTTTTGCGAAAAATTGGGCTAAACATGGACGAAAGTATTTGTTTTCACTGTAAGCTATGCGCACTGTAAAATCGGCACACTTTGTACCACCGCACAATCCGACTCGTACCGAAGTAGGCGGAGCGATTACCGGTACGCCTTCGACCGCAATCAAGCCCTCATCGGAACTAATACCACCACAAAACCAATACCAGTAGATCCTGGAAAGCGCACGAAAGTGAATTCGATTAGAAAGCGACCCAACGTCGTCGAATAATCTCATTACAATGCTTGCATGGTCCTCCGCCGCCGCTGAAGCTCCGAGTCCGATGCACTCAATGGCTGCACACAAGGATAACATTGGTCTAGCAACAACGATAATGATGATGACAGTGATGATGTGCACTAAGGGGCTAGGCCTAATTGGCGTAATGAAGACAATACCAGAGGGGATTGGTGGGGATTTCTGGGAGAGAGTAATTGGGGCTGGGAGAGCTGGTATAGCAGGCACTTAGACTGGGGTTATGACCTGAAAAACAAAGAGATAAAGAAAGTTGCTGATCAAAAACAACCCTCGAGTAATCTTAAATTCTCTTTCACTGTCCTTCTTGAGACTTTCACTACGGTTTGCTTCAAAAAAAGCGAAGACAACAAAAACTTTATCACAAGCCAAATATGAACTTGAACCTTTGGGGTTAAACGCATCACTGAGAGATTAAGGCAACAACCACGAGTACAGTCACCGAAGTAGATGTCATGAGTCAACGGATCACAATCAGATTACCACTCCGAATAAAAATCAAGAAAGATTCAAAAAACTTGGACGTAACAAGATAAAACGTAGACAATGTAGCAAATCTGATGAAACTATCAAAGTATTCAAACACTCCATACTAAACTTCAAAGGTCTTCCTGATCACCTCTTCGGCTTCCTTCGCATGATGTTCGCCGATGGCTGTAGCCGTCCAGGCCAACTCAGGTCGACCAGCAAATACTGGCTAAAAATACTTCATATAAAAGCAATTCTTCTTCTACCTACTCTTGCACCCGCGCACGTGCTAGGCTAACGCGGGTACGAAAAAATCGCTGTCGTTTTTGCACAACAAAGCTTCGCATTCAAAATTGTAAGCCGAAAAAAAAAACACGGCGGGCGCAATCGGCAATCATAAAAACTGCGTACGCGCGGAAATGAACAGGATGATGGAGTAAATGGTACATTGAGCACATAGGACAAAATGACGCGGTGAGAACTGTACGAAAAGTTGCACTATGAAAAGAGTAAAGGTAGTAAAAACTTACACAGAGTTATCGAAATCATGAAAACAGCAGGTAATTTTCAAGCGGCATATTCATTATCAACAACTTCAAAAAAAAAATCCCAAAAAATCGAACCAACCGATATTCCTAGAGCATTTTCGAATCGTGGCCGGACAAAAGACCATGCACCTGCGTTACGACCCTCTTCTTGAGACCATACAAATTCTGCGAAAAGATTGAAAAATTCGTGCTCGCTTTGATTACTCTTCTCTCAAGCAGTTATCACCATCGCTAATGCAACCCATAAGCGTATCAATCAGGAGCAGGTTGTTGATACGTTGCACTTTGTGCGCAAGCTTTGGCACGCGCAACACATGCACATTTGCATGTGTTTGCGTAACCGCTCAATGCTCAATCCGTGGCGGTGAACGCTTTGATGCATTTTTTGATAACACCTATTACAAATAATACACACCGCCTTGTAGCCGAAGAGATACAAAGACCAGCTAATCATCCGTGAATGGAGGGAAACTGATGGAAATAGCGGGAAAGACCAAATCTATGCAAACGCTATGCATATTCAAGGCACGCGCCTCATCAACATAATTGGCACAAAAGCGGCTGTATATACGTGCGCACCACGAGGTGGTCGATGTTGAATGAGCAGAATATCAGCAGCTTTAGGAGAATTACATGACGTCTGGTCTAAGAATATTTAGGGTGTCCCAAAAAAATGTGAACACTGTTTGATCGTTGATAACTCCGTTGCTTTCGTGTCTTTCGCCGAGCTTGAGGCATCTTTCTGTAGAGCGAGGACAACTTAGATTTACAGTATGAAGCAAAATCTCTCTTCTCCCTTTGTTACTGTAGGATTACGGTATGAAATTCTAGCATATAAATCCATTCTGAAATATGCCACTTGGCAAAATTTTTTTCAAAAAATCTGAAAAACTGTGTGCTAGGGTTTTCGCGCGCGCTGATTCCACTAAACAATTTTTCACAAATGTTTTTAGCTTTTTTGACTGTGTAATCGCATTTTTGACATATGCTAGAAATTTAATTATTGAGGTTTACCTGGGATAGCCTTGGAAAGAAGCGTCACAGTAAAGGGGAATTTTCATATTCGAAATCAGCGGCTTCCATTATCATAGTATAAAAATTTCTGGCTTGTTTGGTTTTGTTCCGAGGCAGAATACGGCCTTTGATTGCTCAAAATCCTTGTCGAAGTTCTTACCGCAACTTATAGTAATGAAGAGCAATCGTTGATTCGCTTCATACTGCAGATCTAAGTTGAACCTCGCTCTACAAAATGGTGTCCAAGCTCGGCGAAAGACATGAAAGCAAGGGAGTTACTAACGATCAAACAGTCACATTTTTTGTGACACGCTGTACTTCAAAGCTGAGGGCAAAAGGAGATAGAACCTATACTCCGCCACTAGATGGACAGTAGAGAGCGTGGAAGGGTTTTACTCCGATGTGATAGTTTGGTGCTAAGGAAAACGTGTACACATTTTTAGTCTGTAAGCAGTGTGGGAGTCGGGGAAACTCGACTATGTGAATACTGATTTGGGTACCCTAATAAAGCCATTAGGCAACCGGCAGCTCATAAGGTTTATTCATGGACGAGAAATGAACTTCAAACTTCTGCCCAGTACCGTATTCTCTCCGAACGGACAAACCTCACGTACGCTGCTGTGCAAGATGAGAGTGATTTTGAGTTCAAGGCGAAATATATATCGAGTCATTATTTGGTAACTTATTCTAGGGTTCCAAACGGTGGAAATTTGCACTTCAACTAATCGATATCCAATCACATCAAAAGGGGCAAGGAAACAAGGAAAGGTAATGGAAATGAACAGGTTTCGATCTTGCAAGTCGTCAAGTGATGCCATGGTAGGCAATGCGCACATTAAGCTACAAATGATTCAACCGTAATTATGATGTACATCAAACGTTGCATTCAAAGTCGGCTTCTTTTTGAAAAAGGTTGTAATTTTATTTCGCAAGTTTTCACGTCGCTTGAGACTGTGAAGACACGGAGATAATAAATCCTGCTGCACTTTGATCAAACAAATTCAAACTCGCACTGGAAACTTTACTTTCCCAAACAACACCCTCCATCTCGGCGCCGACTAGAGTCATAAAACTGAAAGTTCTGTTTATGCAAAGCACCTCTATAAAGTCAATACCTTCTTGTGAATACCGATCTTCGTTTATGGTCTGGTTTATGATTTCGCGAGCCATTGCTAGCCAGGAATGAAGATAGACTTGAAACTCGTAAAAGCAGTTCTTATCTAAGATACGTTACTGGCATCTTTCATCTTCTTTTTTATATTCGAGGATTTACGCACGATTTGAGCGGAATTTTTTTTACGACCGCATCAGCCGTCGCCGAATTCTCTTTTCATTACCTCGTAAACATAGCAAGCACCTGCGCGTAAAAAAGACAGAAATTCGCGCGACCGTAACGACGGTGAGGGATTAGAGGTGGAGAGGATTAATTCGCCTAGAGACTGGGGAAGCGGAGGAGATGGATCATGGAGGCAGATCGTTACAAGAGGACTCGACTGCCAGGTTCAAGTGATCTCAAGCAGTCAAAACACAGCTGGCTAGTCGTCGAGATTTGCGATTGTTTACTGATATCATCTAACCCTCCTAAGCGGGTCAATAAAAGGGTCAATTGTTAGGGGGAAGCAGATGTTACTATCACAACACTTAGGAAATTCAAAATCTCTTTAAAAAAATATATTGTAATTAACGATCGATAAAAAATACTAGTAAGGTACTGTAAGGCTTACTTGTTGCTTTCGGGTACCGCTTCAAAGCTTCCCTCAAATCCTGCACTGGGAATGGACACAAGCTCTCGACCCTTACAATCGCTACCGTATCCTTCAATCCTCTCTCATCTCGTGCCTTCTCCACGGCAATCCAATGCTTTCCACAAGTCAAAATCACCTAAGATAAACGATCCCCATCATTCAAATACTTCTAATTCCAATGCGACGCACGCACAAAGGTCATCTCGACGTCGTCACTAATCACTTGCTGACTTCTTACCTTGGTAACTTTTTCTGCTTTACATGTGTTATCGTCGATCACATTTCGAAAGTGCGTTCCTGGTGCGAATTCAGACAAAGACGAAGCGGCCTGTAATCGTTGTTAATTAACTGTTTGATACATTGAACTGCTAAACAACGAACGTTGACACATTCAACATCTGCTATGCGCGAGAAAAAACAGCCAAAAAACATCAGTCAATTTGCTTTTGGAGGCAGTGTTCGCAAATCTGGGTATCTGAATTTCTTACGAAAGATTAAATGAGAGGCCTCATTGGTTCATCGTCCAAACGGCTGTTTACGAGAGTCATAAATAGCCAGGCAATGTTAAATTCTTGCCCAGACCGTATTAACTACAGTACTTGGGACGCTGATTTGTCCGCTCGTAAAGAGTACGATAGTGGGCGAATTTGTATTATGTCCTGACCACAAATGAAGTATAAGAGATGCACTGATGGTGGTTTGGTTAGACCCTCCCAATCACTTCGTAATAATTCAGGTTATTATGCCAAGGTGCTGCCTCCGATTAATACGAAAGGTTTTTTCTTCGACAAAAATTCTAGATCAAGCATGCAAGAGGAATAGGTATGTATCCAAAGGTAAATAGCACCTTTACGAAAACTTTCTAATATTCTAGCAGAAAATAACCAGTTTCATCAGTTACAAGTTCTAGTTGGACGAGAATTTGTTTCCATTCAAACGCATCCAACACTTCCGTCTTTCAACTACCGCCACAGAGACATTTTCGTTGTCAGTGCGTTGTTCTTCACTACCATTCAGACAGCCGTGCGCTTTGCCCTTCTACATATAGCCTCAGCCGAACAAAGACGTCAATGAAAAAGAAACGACGGCGGTATTGGCTTTGATCCAACGTGGCTCCATAGCTGCGATGGCGGTCACCAGCGGACGGCAATTGGTTTCCGCAATAACAGGAAGAACAGGACATTGGCTCGATCTCATTGAGATGCGATCAGCTGACGCGCTGAGATCATCGCACCAAACAAAGATGTCGACACATTAACACCAGCACGGATAAGTAATGTTATTCGTATACTGGGGGCAGAGCAGAGGGAAAAAAATCTTTGAGGCTAGGCTTTAAGAAAATATGTCAGTGAGACTACACAATGTGTTCAGAAAAGACACTCTTCAACAAAAAAAAAGAGTGATATAATAGATTTACCTTAGGATGGCGAAGAATCATTTTGGGAGCCACAACGACGAGAGGCTTCCGGTAGTTGGGTATCACCTGAAAAAGCAATAATCTCATTTTATAGGAAGATCTGTGAGGAAAATTTGTGCCCAGATTTTACGTCCCCCTACATTATGTAGTCGTCTACAGTTGTGATATTTTACGCAATCCAATATAATTACTTGTTTTCTGTCCATTCAAATGCCACATTTCAAAGTTCAGCTTGGAAACCAGTTAGAAGAAAAGCAGAAGCCTTTTTATATGTATTTCGGACTCAGTCTTTTCTTCATAAGCTTCCACTTTCCTGACCTGTGAGATCTTTGGTTTTTTTCAAACTGACGAAGTTTTACTAATTTTAAGTATTTGAAAGCTCAAGCTATTTAATGAAGAGCAAACTTCACAGAACGGCATGCGGATAAGAATAATTTTTACATTTCCTACCGGATTTCGGATTCAATGACCATGGTATAAATCGTGCCGATAATTTCGCGTTTCCTTGAACTCAACAAATTACCCTAATCGAGATTGATGGTTCAATGTGATACCATAAAATTCGTCAGTGGCGGCGCCGATTCTCAATCTCAAACCGCAGTTTAACACAAAAAAGGAATTCGAAAGTCGGTCATACGGATCATGGTAAATTGGTCAACATATTGTCGGATTCTCTACTAACAAACACATCCAGGACGAGTTTTTCGGGATTAAAGGAAAATACCAACAATTTAAAAATAGAAAATTTCACAGCAAGAGGTTGTGAATGACACTAACTTCAATCGCTGACTCAGCCCTCCCTGACAAAGCAATCGCGATGGATAAAATTTTGACTTTATTATGTCTTCGTCAACACATAATTAGTATGTCGATCTCAATAAGAGCTTCATTTCTTTTCGATTCTCAAACAAATCTGGCTGAGGTTCGTAAAACTAGTACTATAGACTTCGCAGAAAATTCGTTTTCAATGCTGTTTCTTCAGCACAAAATAGCCAGGATAAAACAACAAACCATCCAATCCTACGCTCCGCATTCAACAAAAATCCACATAATTACTAACTTCTTTCGGTGCCATTTGCGCAACGAAAATTTGCTTAGGTGCCCAGCTGTATGTATACAATTTAACATGACATGGATACGAATGAATCATGATTTATCCCCTCCTGCTATACAAACAAGGGCGACACCATTGCGAGAGCAAAGCGACATACTGTAACAACCACAAAGAGCTCTCCAAAAAGTACCTTCCAAAGTTGTAGCAGTTTTGGACCTAAAAACTCTACTCGTCGTAATCCGATGATTTTAGCTAATAACAAGATTTGTCCACTCGATTCGTTTGGAATTATCAATTCTTTGCAAATTGGCTAAAGCAGACTCGAGGTACATAAAATCCTCCTCATCAAGAAGAAAGCTATGTCAAAGATCTCAGTAGCTCTGAACCGTCTCCGGTTTACTGTATCGCACCAGACTAACAAGGAAAAGCAGTACGATTGCCAGAAACTAAGCATCGTCTAAATTCTATGCATTTTTTTCATCTCTGAGCTAATTACAACCCTTATTCCGAGATGAGAAGTTTATGAAATGACCGACCTGTCTCCTGAGAAGATGGAAGTATTGAGCAGAGGTAGTCGGATTGGCAATTCGAAGGTTGATATTCTCTCCATCTACTGGCTTTTGATCTTCGCGGGAGTCACACAATTGCAAAAACCTTAATTCTCCAATTCATTGAAGGACCATAACTTTACACAAAACACCTTTCCATTCTGCATGTGCTGTGTTCTGGGCCTGCGCCATCTATACCATGAGGTAGAAGAAGGGTCAAGCCAGATTGCGTCAGCCATTTGCCTGAAAATGCCTCATCGGCTATGCAGAAACGATACCATACCGAAACTAATTTGACTGGTATTCACCT
Source organism: Cylicocyclus nassatus (assembly GCA_958299035.1). Classification (NCBI taxonomy): domain Eukaryota; kingdom Metazoa; phylum Nematoda; class Chromadorea; order Rhabditida; family Strongylidae; genus Cylicocyclus; species Cylicocyclus nassatus. The sequence continues at coordinate 105,723,300 of CATQJL010000001.1, forward strand.
TCGGCGCTGGCAAGGAAAGTATCAATGATGATCTGCGCTCCGTTGAAGAAATCACCAAACTGTGCCTCCCAAATGCACAGCCGCCGAGGATTTTCCATTGAATACCCGTACTCAAATCCAAGGACAGCTTCCTCTGATAGGATATTGTTAGCGACCTGAAAACATCACTAAGGCATCTACTTGTACAAAAACGAGACCCAACCTCCAAGTACGCCTTCTGATCATTTGCAATATGATTGAGTGGAATATGTGTGAGATCCGTATCATTATCCACCAACATTGCATGTCTGTAAAAGCGACATGTAAATTCCTTTTATGGTCAACGCCTTCGAGTAAGGTTACTGATTGGTCCCAGAAAAGACTACGGTTTGAGCGAAGGCTTAAAACCGACTTTCTTGACCATGAATAAATCTTAAGAGTTGCTTAGGGAATAAAGAAGTCCAGAAACCTAGTCACTCGAACAAACACCCTTAAAGACTTTATGTAGCTATGCACCTGAAACTGAACGTAGCTCGTCCAACGTCTTGTCCACTAATTCGCACGTCGTTTCCTTCCATGAGCAGCGATCCAAAAGCAAGGGCCTGAAACACTGCCCCTACTTCATAACGTAAAAAGGAATAAGCAAGTCAAACCTCAGCAGTTCCCCAGTCTATATTCTCTCCGGATTTCATTTTTTGCATCCTAGCTTCACAGTGCGTTTTTTGCAGGTGAGGGTGGACTTTCTAGAAATCTTACTAGGAAAAGAGCCTCAGAAATAACTCGGAAACTCACAAATCCTTCAGGAACTTTGACTGATGCAGCGCCCACATACTTCAGAAGGTTCACGTCACAACCAGTATCCCATTTCTGAACCTCGGCTGGGGCTTGCACAAAACCTTTCCAGTTACCTTCCAAGTGCTTCGCTCTAAAACAACTCCACAATACTCAAATTTTTAACAACTTCACATTGCTCAAATTTTTGACAGTGAAGCGCACATAATAAATTCGATAACAGCTCGCTTCAGAAGGGAAATTGTAGAAAATGAGGGACAGAACGATGGGAACAAAAACCATCACTTACACAGGAGGGGTGGAATCAATCGCTCTGAAGGATTCCGTCATTTTTGCCGAATGCTGTTCTTTTATGGCTTCAACATCATCTTCTTTCATCAAACCTTCATTGATCAGATCATTGACATAATGGCGTGGGACTGATTCCCGGCATTCGATAATCTGTGGCAAGAAAGAAGATTATTCCTACGTTATAAAGCAGTAGCTAGTTTCACTTACCCTGTACATGAGAGGTTGGGTAAACGACGGGTCGTCTAGTTCATTATGTCCCCAACGACGGAAACACTGCATGTTGATAAAGACATCTTTGCGGAATTTTTCGCGGTAAGCCACAGCCAACCGTGTGGCTTTAACGACTTCCTACGACCAATGAAAAGTAGAAAACGAGAAGAAGACGATGGAACGTAGACGCTAACCTCGGGATGATCGCCATTAACATGAATCACCGGGTACTCAAAAGCTTTAGCAATGTCTGAAACTCTATTTTTTCCAAAAAAAAATGTAATATGGCTTATCCGTAAGAGCGAGTTTTTGATTGGAACTTGGTTTCGAAATTTTTTGATGCTTACCAGTACAGTGAGTAGAAGACCTCCCAACGTGCGCTTCAGCAGTGAAAGCTACTTGGTTATTCGTAACCAAATGGATTGTTCCCCCTAGCCGGAAATGTGGTGCTTGACTGAGGGCAATGGACTCCCAAACGATACCCTATAACCCCTCCGTTTGAAAAAACCACTTAACGAAAAAATGGGTAGCTGCAAACAGACCTGTCCTGTAAATGCGCCATCTCCATGAACAAGCACAGATAATACACCATCTCCTGTTCGTGCCGAACGCTCTCTCGAATAATCACCTAAGCCCAATGATCTAAACATTTTGTAGGGAACTCGGAAGCAAAAACTCGTACTGAGATCTTCCTACCTAGCTCTAGCGCGTGCTTTACCCATTGCGACTGGATTTACTGCCTCAAGGTGGGATGGATTTGGGAGCATTGAGATATGTACAGTGCCTTCAGGTGTCTGGTGATCGAAAGAGGAGGCTTAAAAAATGAAAACGGCATCGAGATGTTAGGAAAAATCTGTTTTATATCGCTCAGCATTACCTAACTTTCATGTTATTCAGAGAACTGAATATTTTCTACCTACTAATGATGCTGCGTCTTTTTGAGAAATTGTAGAGCTCCAAAGTTTGCAATAGTATAGTACGGGTGGCGCAAAAAAAGTTTTTCGAGAGGAGAAAGGAAAATCTTATAGAGGGACTTTTATTTTTGAAAAATTCGGAAAATCATTCTGGTCAATTTAAACCAAAATAAGTATTCATGATTATGCTTCATGTAGACGACATTCAAAACTTACTTAGATGCGAAAGCACATCACCAGATCCTTGAACATTATCCGGAAACTCTGGCTTTCCTTTCATCTGTAGATAAAGGTATACTAGCTCATTCATGGTGTAACGGCCAGTAGAATGAGACTGATATAAACCACCTTTCTAAACATCTGCACCACTGGAAACTGCATAAGCTCAGAAAGAAGATTTAAGCGACCGCGATGAGCAATTCCAATGAAAATCTGGAAAGATTAAGGAGATCAAAGGTTTCAAAAAAAAACCTGATGGAAGAACAGGACAGGAATCTTCCTATTACTTCCTCATAACCAGTTAGCCAATCCCCTAGCAAACTTTCAGTGCTCCAGTCGGGTTCCGTCACTGACTGCCTGTTGCAAACCTCATGATGAGCAATCTTTTCGATTATGGCCGTCTTTGACCAACGAACTTACCTTGTCAAATTCGCGTTTTGTTGTAGTGAATCTTGACGCGAAACTACGATTATGTCACGACTGGTTCATGCACAATCATAACGTCGAAAGAAATTCCAGTATCAGATTTTCAGTGTAAGCATCTCCGCAGGAATGGCAAAAGCCATGACTCATATGTTCAAGGCGTGACAGCCCTGCTCAACCTCAAGGAGTCGGGCCTCCGTCATCAAGTAGCCGACTGGTCACCTACCGTAGCCATCCTCGTTGATGCCAAACCGACGGTACCGCCCCCTACCTGCCATATCCTGCTCCACGATGATCTACCTTACTACGGTTATTCCTGTACTGCTTACCGTATTCCATTGCTGTCTTCACATCCAAACTAACGAGGACTGATCGAAGTTCGGGATCTCGCTAGCCAGTAGCACGTAGCACTACGACGCTGACTTCACAGTAGTGGTCATATCTCGCTTCAGTGTGGACGAGTTCTGAATCCAATAGCACCGTTCGATTCGGCCCGACGAAGCGCAACCTTTGATATACATAGAGGTGCCAATATGGTCACGGTGGGCGCGTTAGGCAGCCAGATTCCACAAATGCTTCCAGATTTGCTTACGGTTGGATACTCAGGGTGCTTAATTACTGCACACTAGTTTACCTACATTGCAAAAAACTGTAATTATTCGTGAAATCTGGCGGCCTACCGTGCACATGTCGTATCCAAAAAATGCCTCTAGATATCAGAAAATGCGCCTTGTCAACACGAATTGAAAGGTGCCCTTGGAGTCAGATTTCGTCCAGTAAAGCGAGATATGTCCACGCCACGGTGCTCTTACCTTGCTTAAGTGACCGTTGTGTCTTTTTCAAAGAAATCCTGAGCCATACTATACATTTGCCCGCCTGAGCTTAATAGTATGACAAGATATACATCCCGAAACAAAATCGCATCTTAGGAAAAAATTTGCTAATTGTTCATCTGCTCCGCTGTATCCAACATCTACTTTACTGCGCTGTTAACAATACGAAACATGCCCTCCAATACCTTTCAAACGTCTCCAGTCCTGTTTCAAAACATGACATTCTATTCCGAAATGGCGAAGTCGGAAATTCGCAAAAGTACTACAGCTTGTAGCAGAAATTGGCAGAACACGTAGATCTACTGGTTAGTTATCGTTGGAATGAAGTTTTGCTCTACCTCAACATAACCGACCAAGAATTATCACCTCTCACCTGCTGAATATCCTTTTCAGGTGCAGAATCAAAAACTTCCGAAAAGAAGCCATACATTGCCTCGGCACCCTCGCTACCGTACCTTTTCACTGTTGGAAACTTCAGCGCCAAAAACTGATCAAAATTCTATAAAACGTATCCTTTACAGCAAGAATTTCACAAACCTTCCTATACACTACAAAAGTATGTATACCTCACACTTAAGCATTATCTTCGCTAGCTTCAGTCGATCATCAGTGGTAAGTTCTTCGGAAACTGAACTCTCGAAGTGCTGCGCTAACCATTGACGCTCTTCCCAGTTCTATAGAAAACATATTCAAGGAGAAATGTGAGTTAACGGGAGTTACACTTACATTTATATGCATGAACTCAATTGCCATTGGACCACAATAGATTGTCCGTAACTGCTCTGCAAGGTCATCCAAATAAAGATTTTTTCCGGGAAGAGCATCTTCTGGTGAAAGGCCGTAGATTTCAGGATTCAGTTCAGGCACCCTATACAAGACTATACAATTAGAGTCACAATTTAAGGATGTCTTTCGAGCTACACTTACTCCTTATGTGGTTGTAAACGCAAGGGGTCCAATTCAGCTTGCAAGTATCCGTATCTGCGGAAGGCATTTATCAAATGCACTCGTTGACTATCTTCTGGCCGAATGCATCCTGAAACGAAAGAATGGCAGTGGAATTCGATATTTGTGGCAAAATTAGATTCACCTTCTGACAAAAATGCGCTCTTGGGAGGATCTGGTAGATGTCCAAATTCGGTCGCGCCAGCCCGGTACGTCCGATATGGCACACCTATAGGGATTATATAAACCGGAAGATTTCACATCGGCGGTTAAAGGATATTTAGTTGACCCCAACTGTCACTACTTGCCATTCGCGGCCTCCTTAGCCCAATGCTGTTTACATACCGCACAACAAGACAGTGAGCAAACGACCAGAACGCGCCATATGCAGCTCTCAATCCTCCCTTACTCTTTATTTACTTCATTCTGTCTACCTTATATAAAATGGTAAAAAAATCATACTTTCGAGATACTGCATGCTATTTGAGTACCATTCTTTTGGAGAAGACACGGAGTAGCGAGAACTCTCAGAGATAAAGCCCAGGTGGAAACAAAGGGAGTCTTGTCTAACAAGGGAAGGATGGTCAGTCGATGTGGCCTTTTGGATGATTTGTATACGATGTTGGAGGGCTGATGCCTTAAAATGCTGATTTCGAATCTGTCCTTCTTATCTGCGGAGCGCTCCTGGACGAGGAGTTATGAGCGTTTGAAGGAACAAAAAAAAAGAATGTTTTCTGAGATAAAACAGTTTCAAAAATTTTCCCAGCGCTTGAATGAGACAGCCGGAATGCGGATGTATCTCACCTAAGAGTATTTATTTTAGAGAGTGCTGGAAAGATTACCACTGGTCCATTTAAGCACTAGAAAAGATGTTACTACTGTTTTTATGTTATTTGCACATTCAGTTTTTTTCTCCACTAAACGCTCATAACTGCAGGAACGTGCTAGATAATGAACACAGATTTAAAATCAGCGTTTTATGCCCTCTAACAAGGTCTACGACCCATCTCAAAAGGCCGCTTCGACAAACCATCTTTCCCTCGTAAGCACTGCCCAAACGGAGCTCTTATGCTTCATCCGTAGCCGAAAAACATCTCTCAGCCTCCACTCAGACTGTGCATTTGCGAGCGGAACAATCAGCGTACCTTGCCTGAGCACGCTGGTTGTCCATTCAGATATAGTACGGTCTGGGCAAGCTTCGAAAGTGAATCTCCGGCCACAAACAAATAACAAGCTGCCGTTTGAGCTATAGCATAAATTGAATCATTAAATTAGATCACCACCACCCTCTCAGAAGCAGAGTCCAGGCCCTGGCACGTAGAGCTTCCACTGGAAAGTGACTGTGGGGCCATAGCCAAGACACTTTCCAAGCGACAGCGCCATGTTTCCAGACTGCTGGGTAACGCAGCAGCTTACAGTCTATCCCAATCTCAACCCGGTCAAAATTGGCATGAAGGGAGTCCCTATTGCTAGCGTTTTGCGTCACGCATACGCTTGCTTGTCTACTCTCTCTTCGATCTCTTTGCTCTCCCGACAACGCGCATATGCGGCGCAAATCCGTAGCGCTGCGAACGCGTAAATTCACGTCAACGGTTCGGTTTGGTCCCGATTGGGACAGACTGTACAGCCATATAAATCGCTATCGCTGTAAGCCCGATCAATTGCCCCGGTAATCATCAAAAGATACTAAGCAGTCCTTTTCATGTGAACTCTTTTTATTTCTTCACGGTCATCTAATCAGACGAGCAAAGACCAGGAGTTCGACCAAGAAAGTTGACAGTTGAACTATTTCCTGTGGCCGTATTCATTAACGAACCCTGAGGGTTAAAGTTACCCTCCAGGGTTAGTTTAACCATCAGGATTCATTGGCCGTATTCATCAATCATAGGGTAGGGTTTACCACGGAACGCAATCCACCCGTATCGATCAACAGACTTGTGGCCGTACTCATCAACTCTGAGGGTTAAACTAACCCTGAAGGGTTAAGGCGTCAGTTACGCGTGCCCTGTGCAAACTCGCATCACAGAATGCCTAAGTACGTGCTGAATTCACTTTATTCTTCTATTCTTTCACTATTATAGTAGTATAGTCAACGAATAAGCTTCTAGCACTAGTTCTTATAATGCATCTCTAGCATACTTGTGCAGTATCCAATCTTACAGCGTGAGTTTATTTTCAGGTATGCGTTTGTGCAGTGTTAGTTCTACTTTTGCGCAGTTCGTTTTATACCGGGCTTGTGCTACTCTTTTAGTCAATGCGTGTTATCATAAAGGGGTTCTTCAGTTTTGACTCTTGTCATAATGGAATGCGCAACCATTTTTCCTCGTCGCATTCATTTGTCACCAAAGCTAGACTTCTTCTTCTCGCGAAGTCAGTGTTTCATGTACTTCGAATTTGAACATAAAACGAAGTCGAAACTAAATACTGTAACATACCAAATACTATACCAAATACTACAATACTCGTTGATCGTTTTCCAAACTATTAGATGCGAGTAGATGTTTGTATGAAGTGTTAGGGTAGAGCTAACCTTGCTGTAAGCTAGGGTTAAATTAACCCTGATGAATCACGTAAGTTTCACCCTCCAGGGTTAGTTTAACCTCCAGGGTTCGTTGATGAATACGGGTTAATTGCTTTTGGGGTAAGTTTAACCCTCAAGGGTGGATTTAACCCTCAGGGTTCAGCCTACCCTGTTTTCATGAATACGGGTTAATCGCTTTCCAAGATTAAACTAACCCTCCACGGTTCGTTGATGAATACGGCCACTGGTCATTGTGATGTGGTATTCCGTTGCCCAAGGCACACTAGCAAATGACTGCAAAATGCTTTGCAATTGGTCCACAAGTGTCAGAAGATTGGAGACCAAATCTCACGTCGCTCCTCTTCTCATTCCTCTCAATGCCTCTGAACACTGATCACCTTCTACTTTTTATGAGAAAACGCAGTGCACTTTGCAAAAGATTGTTTTTCACTCATATAATCTAACAATCCAACATGAAAACACATGGCGAAGGAGCAGGACTATGTTTGCTCATCACGTGGGTGTCTACGGTGCTGCGCTTTCGGAATGGTGGCATTCTCTCACAGCTGCTTCGTCTACTGACGTTCTCGAATTCGAAACAGACACTGCTCATTTGACTATGGAGGTCGAGATGGAGGAAATGGGCACGATGGGCTCATCAGCTCGAGAGCCAATCCATCACAAGAAGAACAGGTCAGTGATGAAATACTTTGTAAAGAATTCAAGTTTAAACCTCATCGGGTTGTTAAAATCTCCCAAATCCTATTTTCTTTCTCTTTTTCTACGCAAAAAGCTTGTCTGAGAATGACGATTTCCTAGTTTATTTTCATAGTGGAGTCACAAGTCTTATGTCATTCCCGGTGTTTGCACAAGAAGGGTGGAAAACAAGCCCGCGAACGCCGCACTCAGCCATAACCCCATACGAAACACTAGTATCGATTTCAATATGGAAGCAAGCCAAAAGTAGATTAAAAAAATCACAATCATTTCAGAAGAATGCTGCATGCTCTGAGTGAGAAGGACCGGTCATTTATTGCAATTATAGTATTGTAAGTTTATCAGCTATGTTCATGTTTCTCTTGCCCATATCCACCGCTCCTTCTCAAATTCAACAAATCTCGTGCTACTTCAATACTCAACATCCATTCCCAACTGGAAAAATCAACAGACTATACTTAAAAACTGTTATAGTACGAGCCTGACTGCGACTGTAGTCCCGGAACTTATCGAATTAATCGAAACTTTTTTCTGCATCTTTTGCCTATATCTTCTACGAAAACAGCGAAAAGCTTTGGAATCTACAGTAGCCTGCACGCCTGACTAAACCTTGTAACCAAAATTTTTCAAACTGACAAACTATGAACGCCTGACTAAACCTTGTAACCAAAATTTTTCAAACTGACAAACTATGAAACGGTAGTTTCATCAGTCCATGTGTCCAAAAACCGCGTACTTTTGTAGATGAGCAACTAGGATAGCGAGAACCGTCGCGTTCTTCGCTTTCAGAAGATATATAGTTTAATCAGGGTCGCATAGTTAACTTGGTGAAGGGAGGCACAGAGGATGAAAAAACCTGTAACTCTTTGATGAGCAGCGGACAACAGAAGAGCGTCATTGAAAACGCATGTTTTATGCTCTCGAAAGATGTGTGGCTTGTTCAAAAGAACATGTTGTCTCGAAACATTTGAATCACGAACTGTTCCTTTGTTTCTTTGCTTACCTAATTCAAAAGACTCCCTTTCTTATCAGTCAGTCTAAAGTCAATTTAAGGATGCAGAATGTAAATCAAATGGAAGAAAAGGGAACGTTTCGAATGACACATTTTTTAAATAATCGTTCCGACACAATAGTAAAATTTGGAATCGAACTTTGCCAACGTCTGTGGACACGAGGTAGATTGTGATATAATTTCGGCCACGAATGGAGCAATTGTAAATGCAATTACTAGGCGGCCAAATAGATCTATTGCGGTCATCACCTTCGCTAGTACGAGTGATTTGCTGACAAGGGCGTTCACAAGCAATGCATGATTCTTCTCTAGCCTAAAAAATTTGCACAGCCAAAACTGAAATTTGAACTACAAGCTACTGAAAAAGCAGCGGCTCAGAATTCCTATTTCAGCATATCCGCTCTAGCTATCGCCCTTATCACACTAGCCATAGTGATGTTCGTCTACGTCTTATAAGCACCTTGAAAGGAACAACCCTGTACAGAAAAGGACCCCTCTCCCCCTACGTAGAACCCCTTCAGCAGAAGAAGAATAGCGTGCGGTGAAAACTTGTGATCTCATTACCCATGCAGTCAGTAAATGTCACATTCATTGCATTTCAGATGTATGTACGCACTTAATGTTCTCTCTTCCAAGCCTCTTGGTCACCTGACCCATCTGATGTGTAACTAGTTCAGACATTACAGCAGTCGAAAATTGCTCGCATTTTAATGAAAAAAGAAAAGCAGAGAAGCGAAACTGACTGCACGAAAAGATATCTCGATACGAATAACTCACCACACCATCGCAGGCCTTGTTGTACAAGCCGTACTCGCCCCAACATTGCCGCCCTCGTCTACCCTGAATACGCTGCTACCTCAATTATTGTACTGGCTGCCTCATTACTCTAACTGCATATCTCTCATGTAACTGAAGAGTTGTAGGTGGAACGAATAAAAGTGCAAGCGCTGAGGCCGATTTGCAATAGAACTGATTGTGCTGTTTATCGCTCCGAGTTCGGAACTGGCTATCTTTTACTCCGCCTACATATCTTCTACTAATGTCATTGTATGCCATCAATAAATATAACTGCTTGAAGATCTGGTAGATAAACAATGGTATTGCAACTTCTTGACATGCATACACAAATTTGTCTATATATTTTATTCAATGGGAAAAGATCTTTGGAAAAAAAATTGCAAATATAACCTCGAAATTTTCGAAGAAACATCACAATATGGTGCAATGTGCTTTTGCGCTCGAATCCAAACAAAGATGTGCAGAAAGTTTGTACAAAATGGTGACTGACAGATTAACTTCAACTCAGTTGAAGAAAAAAGAATATAAAATGCGTTAGGAAATAGATGAGATAGGAACAAACTTGCAAAAATAAGAGATTTGAAAGTGATGAGATCTGCTAGACCAGATTCAACTTCACTAAACCACTGCTTTGGTAAGTCTGCTGTTGAGGAACAACAGACTGCGAACGCTGAACACCCAGCATCTGCTGAGCCGGCTGTTGCTGCTGCATCCACTGATTGGTTGTGCTCATTCCGGCGTATGGTGCATCTGAAATGGAGGACAGATAAGAGCGTTTAGTATAGCTAGAACCGCTTATCACTGTTTTTGAAACTGACAGAGACGTTACAATGAGACAACAAGTGCACAAGAGCTGCAAATGCACTTACACAGCACCTCTACCCACTAGTACAAAATTCTGTATTACGTTAGGTATCTAGTCTCCCAGATTTGACGCTTGATATGGTATCTTTGCGAAGCTGAACAATAAAAGCGCGGCAACAATTGCCATGTCTACATCTACAGTCTTGACAATTTCCTGCTTAAAAAATGTTCGTGTAAATCTATTTTAGGATTTTGCACCCTATGGCCATTTTCTCTCGCAAACTTAACGCATCGTAGAACATCTGGCTCAAAATTATCTACCATCCCTAGTGGGAATACGAAAAACTAGAAGTGGAAAAAGTCGGTGTCGCAATACCTAGATCTCTGTCAGATCTACTATAATGGTACTTAATGAATTGATATTTTCAGCAACAAAGTATAATTTTCAGTAAAAACAATTCGATGGTCCACAATATATGGGCTATAAACGAGCTATGGAGGATAAATTCATGCACATACTCAAAGTTGTCTGCTGTGGCTGTGTCATTCCAAGTGTTGTGCCTTGCTGCTGATGTTGTGCCTGTTGTAATCCAACTGTTTGCCTAAATTAACAGAGCCACATCAGCTCACCAAGAAAAACATGAAAGTAGAAATGGAATAAGCTTACAGGTATTGCTGTGTGGTCATTGGTGCTGAAGACTGAACGCCGATTGCAGGGGTCTGCTGCTGGATTGTCTAGGGCACAGTTTTATGAGAACAAAAAAAAGGATCATGTACACTTTCTGCCTACCTGTGCATACGGTACGGCTACAGGAGTGGGTTGCTGTGGTACTCCAACCACTTGCTGCGGTACGGCTGTTTGCGTAGCGTACATTGTGGGTTGTGGGGTTATATAGGTGGTTTGCTGCGGAACAACCTGCGGCACGGCCGCAACTTGTTGAACAGGCGGAGCTGCTGCTGCTGCATAAGGAGCCTAAAAAGCACTTTCAATAAAGGCAATCCCAGCCAGAATTCAAACATTTCCAATTAATTACTGCAGCAGGCTCCCCTTTCAAGACATAGCCCCACTACGGCTGCAAAATGCTTTCTGGAGCAAAAAAGATACAGAAGTCCCGAATAGCCGTCCACGATTCAGTCTTGTCCTTGCCCAAGCACGAGATCGTGCGGGACACGGTCGTTGCAATTTCACCGGCTGTAGCGGCGTGCCCGGCCACGCTTTCGTGCTGGAGTAAGGCACCCGCCGTACTCGATTTTCTTGATCTACTTGCTTCGTGCATAACGTGCATCACTAATTTCATTTGGCGTAGCTACAGCGTACTTGCCGTAACCATACGAAATTCCTTCTTACCTATGATAGGTGCAGAGTAAGCGAATATTTTGTTCAGCTTCGTTCAGCTGCAGAAGGCGCGCAGAATTAATGTCTGGTGCATAATCTCTACTGCTGCCCAGGCCTGCTTCAGCTGCAGGTCCCGCACAGAATCAACGTTAATTCTGTGCGCCTTTTGCAGCTGAATGAAGCTGAACAAAATATTCGCTTACTCTGGCACCTACCTAAGCGGCGCCAAATGATAGACTGTTGTGTGCGCGCGTTTTGACCGAAGCGAATCAAGCGGATCAAACGGATCGAGTGCATCAAGCGGTTCAAGAGGAGTATTGCAGATGCCTAAGGACGACACTAAATTGAGGGCGGCTATGTCAGAAGCGATTCTCGCGCAAAAAGCGGTATTCTGCACTCGCCATCGGGCTATGACTTGCAGAGGGAAACCGCTTCAGTAATCCGTTGGAGTTGGGGCCTCCTAAATCTGCCCGGACACTGCCTTTTTTAGACATTGTTCATGACATTGAAACTCACCTTCAATGAATAAGGATGACTTCCGCCCACCACTGCGGGTTGAGTGTATTGCTGCGGGGCTACGTAGGGGACAGCTGCCGAGGAAAGCCTGAATTGTAGTGAATCATTGCAAACTTCCTCTTCAGTATGAACACGACACAAAGACTAAAGTCCCCGATAACGTTGCGACGCGAGAGTTTCGATACACATCGTCGCGATACGATACGATTATGTTGAATTAGCATGAACCGTTCGACGACTACCCGGCAATAGCGTTCATCAAATCGCGACAAAAACGATGCGAATTCGACGCGAAACATACTAAACCGTTACCGACACCTTGCGACAGTAGGAATTAATAGGTAGTAGGAATACAGCAGTACTAGCGAAGACGACGAGTTACTATAGCGACATCTCGATCCGAATTTCGTCATCTTCCGTTGGAAGCAAGAAACTGACGCATAGCGACAATTCACAATCCTTCTTTCGCATAATCTTTTAGATCAGTGTCAGCACAGCAAAGTATAAAGATCAGCCCTCTTAAAGGGCTGCGAATAAAACAACGATGTTGTGCAAAAGACGTCATGGAAAATTTTCTCTTTGAAGTAAGAGGGCTTCTTCGAAGTACTTAGCATATTGCATGCAACGAGCGAAAAAAAATCTATATGCATCGTGGATGAAAAAATTTGATTCGACGAAAACAGCGAACATTTCGACTTGAAGGATGAGAAATCCTTGACATTATTTCTCAAGGCCCTTGGTTGACGAAAGTAGTAAGGGTTTGACTCAAGCATGATGAGACCATCGACTAATGTTCAAGCAATGGTAATATGATAGAAATATGATAATGTAAGAGATCACTCTTACAAAAGCGTTTACGTCAAACCTGACCGCCTGTCAAGATATGGCAGTAAGCTGAAACCATAGTAGGAAATGAGAAAACATCTAACTCGTCACGAAGTGAAGGCACGAAACGGCAATGCGCAAAGATCGCTGGTACGATAAGGCTATGCAACGATAAAATCGCTATAGGTGAAGATCGAATCCTTGCATGACACCAGCAATGAGTAGCAAGATATTGATGTAAAGGAAAGAAATAATGAAGATTCTCAGAATGTCGATGGACTCATCGCTATTAAGATGCGCCATGAGCGCCTTCAATGCTAACCGCGCAAATTCTTCCACCAGTTATTTTCTTCCCTGTTTCGGCAATCTAGCTAAATAAATTTGCAGTAGGCAGTACTGTGTAGTTGAAGTGCTCAGTGTCGAAGCAAATGGGGAGATGTAGCTGGCTCCCGGAACTCCGTTTCGTTTCGCTTGAATCTCCTTCTGCAGACGCTCACGATAATAGGTGTATCGTTGCCGCGACAAATTGTATTCCTCATACAACTGTTGCAGCTCGCTGAAATAATATATTTAAAATTACACCAAATTCTGAAAGAAGATGTACAAATTACGTAGATGCGCGAAGTCGTAAAATTTTGAAAGATGTACAAATTACGTAGATGCGCGAAGTCGTAAAATTTTGAAAGAAGATGTACAAATTACGTAGACGCGCGAAGTCGTAAGTTAATCGAAAAAAAAATGAAATAGATACCTTGACACTATGACAGTGCTATACGCTCCAAATTACACCTAAAATTAATTTTAAACAATGAATGGAAAGTTGTACTTACGGTTCCGGCGGTCTTGGAATCTCCTCGTCGATTACGCTGACGATTTGCAAAGGGCGTTTTGCATCTGGCCCATCACTACAGAAAATTAGATGGAAAGCAAAAGAGGATATTACAAAACTTTACTCACATAGCTCCTCCAGGACGTTTGACAGCACCCGTCAAATCAATTTTGATCGTCTGTGTGACTCTAAATTTCATATCGGAATGAAGTATATAGGTAAAACAGTAGTGAAGCTTTTCACGGGTATTGCAGTTACATACAAAAGTGTACAACTAGTGCAATTCCTTTGAACCTCACTTACTGAACACCTCTTACAAAAGCAAGATTATCAAATTATCAAATTCCAGTTGAAGATAACTCACTGATTGTTAGGATCCTGAGGACATTGCGGGGTTTTATGCTCTGTAGATCCACAGCGAAAACACTGATTCGACATACCCGGTTGTGATCGCAGCTTGGACGTTGATCTAATGATGTTTCAAAAGAATTATTTCATTCTATTCTGAAATCAAAATAGACTTACAATTGTATATGTATAGCCTTTCCTTCAAGATTGTAGCCATTTAGTCTCGATATAATCGATTGAACGTCATCGTCATCGATATGCTGAAAAAGAAAACAATTAATAAGATACCGCAAGGTGAGAAATACCCAAATGAACGCCGCATATAGATGCTTGATTTTAATATGTTCTGGTACTATATAGGTACTTCAATTAACTATACCGAAGTCGGGGCCGACACTTTTTGTGAAGACTCCATTCAGTCAAGCTCAACTTCAGCTAATCTACAAAACACCACTGCCATTTGCTCACAAGCACTGCGTCAGACCTAACCTTTTAAGTCGATTTTTTCCATTTGAAAAGTATCCCAATGTTCCAAGAAGCTATTCTGCTTCGTTGCCTTACAGTGAAATCATATTACAATATTGGCAGGGATGCACAGATAAATGAGCACGATTGAAGCCAAATATCGCGCTGATTATGCATAAAGATGTGCTTATTCAATAGTCTGGCAGGCTCGTTCCTAAGCTCAAATGTAGGAAAGACCATCTGTGAAAGACTCACCACAAAGGCATAGTTCTTGACCACATCACACTCTGTGACTTTCGTGAATTGTTGGAAGACCTGCTTGAGCTTGGTGGAGTCAACTGTGTCAGCAAGATTTCCCACAAACAATTTGACCATAGCTGGACCAAAGCGAAAAAGAATAATGCTCGAGCAATGTCAAAGTAGATATAACAAGAAGAAAAAACACTTGGCGATCCATGGGACGCTTGTCCGTCAAGAAACACTGTTTAATGAAAGCTTTATTCAACGTAAACACTGGCAAACGACACAGGATAATGAAGCGCTCGGCTTGTTTGACAATTCCATATTTCCGTAACAAAAATTCGCCCGCAACATTCAATTGAGAGAACTTCATTAGTGAACAAGTGTGGAGAAAATAAACATTTTGCCCAAACAAAGCCAACCTCCATTCGGTTCAAAGATGTAAATCAACACAAAAGAAAGAATTAACAAAAGCCACGTATTAGATGATGTTCCGTGACAAAACTGGAAGTGTTCTTGGAGCAATATGGATTCATGAAGACACATTCTCAGTCGATGGCTGATAGCGTTCCTTCTCTTTGATTAAGAAGTTAATCAAGAAATCGATTGGGTTTTCTGGTCGCTCTTTGGCGAGGGCGCCTAGAGCCTAAAAAATACGCGTTCAGCATACAGCCAAAGGCGTAGGTTAATCGTGGATAGAAATCCAAATGAGAAATGACAAATACCAAAATCACAAAGCATACCTGTAAAAGAATTGGCACAACAGTTTGATCGAGGTATTGTCGAGTAGGAATAGCAGGAGCGGATCGCGGCTGAGTGGGTGCTGCTGGTGCCGGAGTTGGAGCAGGAGCAGCCGGAGCGGCAGTGGTAGCGGCAGGAGGAGCCTGGGTGGTCTGAGCTGGTGCAGCAGCTGCAGGAGCTGGAGCAGCAGGCGCAGCTTCCTGAATTGTCATAACTGACCGGATACACTGCAGTATAGACATTCAAATGAAGCCAACTTCAAAAATGAAATGTAACTTGTTCAAATTCCGTAAACAACCTGGTGAACATGTACATACAGAACATAAGACAACAGAAAATGCCAAAAATTCGCAGACAATTCTTTACCTCTGTTGTAGTAGTGCCTGCCGGTGCCGCCGGAGCTTCTCCTGTCTCCATGGATTCTACCGCAGGTTGCGCTGTTTCAGTAGGAGCTGCCGGTGTTTCCGTCTAGAAAACAATGACGATAGTCTGAGAAATGAGTCATGTAAGTTTTAGTATCCCCGCACAACATATGATGTGCACGAGTTCAATCGATTGCTAAGTTCTTTGACCGCGACTTCATTGAAATTCAGTGGAAAAAACTTTCGATATTCAGATTATGTTTACTCACCGGGGCAGGAGCAGAGTCAGCTGCAGCGTCAGCCATGTCAACTGAAAATTATCTTATTTGAGAAGAAAAGGAGATGGTTACGACAAAAGAGAGTTGAGAATACTACAGCAATGAGTGACAACGCAGACTCAAGATCAGAGATAAAACAAGGACAGGGAAGCCTACCCATAAAATCCAAGAATTTTGAAATTAAAATTGACCTTTGAAAAATAGTCAAAGCATGTTTGTACACACAAGGCAGGAAACGATCTCACTATACGCCTATCCATCTATATACTAATCAATGTACTTTGTAAAAAATGACTTCAAATTCTTCCGGCTTTAATGGCCAACAGCGGACATAACAGTATTTACAGTTAAGGTTGTTTGGATTTACTATGTTACTCAAACTTTTTGCTCTTACTTACATACGTGTATAACTTCAGTAACCTCATCTTCCCATGATCGGAAAGATGCTATGGATGATGTTGATTGACTCAGCATCATTATGAAAAGCAACGAAATGGTGCTAAAGTTCAGTTGGAAGATGATAGTACAACAAAAGTTATGCTGATGCAAATGAAGTTGCTCTGAAAGCTATAAGCCATTGGAGTCACGGTTATATTTACTCTTAAATGCGAATTTGGTGACTGGATGCCACCCAGCAAGCAGTATGCAAGTAGTATGATGCACCTCACACATCATAAACTACAAATTATAATTCCGCTTTACTGCATTTTAATAGCCCAACCGTTCAAACAAAGGAGAAGCTTCCACAGCGAAAAGTATGGCGCTATCCTTGATTTCTTCGCTGTGGTGCTTTTCCCTCTTTTGAGAACTATTGAGAGGGTGCAAATGCAGTAAAGCAGAACTCTTTCCAGTTCGCCATGTGTGATGTCAGAGCGATCCCTTCGAACGCAACTCCCCGAAGCACGAACCCTGGAGGCGCGGTCCACCCAAACCCTAGACTTCCATGTTGTTAAGGAACCTTCTCATGTCCCTGATTCTGAATATGAAGTCAAAAATCAGCGAAAACCCCGACGACCCCATTCCTGAGAACCTACGGAGCGCCCTATTTGGAACGAAGATTGATATGACAGGAACGGATGGGCGGGCACTACTGGAGAGGGCGTTCCCATCTAGGGATCTTCTGCTCTATTCCTTATACCGGAGCAATTTTCTCGCTTTGGAAGCAATAATTCGCCCGCGACTTCGGCACTGGCATGTTAGGCTGCGTTCATAATGATCCGGAAGTTCGGGAAAAGTTCCAGCACAGCGCTCGAATACAGCGCTGTCCTGGAAGTGTTCCCGGACTTCGGAATCAGTATGAACGCACCCTTAGGGGGGGGGGGGGGGGTATCATGCTGTCAAAAGCTCAGGACTCTGACTAAAGGTGGATGGTGTCCTCAAGCGATTGTATACCAATAAGTTTATTTGCACTAACAAGGGAATAGTCAGAAGTCGAAGTGGCCGTTCCATACAAGCTGCATGTCATTAGATGTAGCATAAAATGCTGACTCTAAATCTGTCATCCTTATCTGCAGAGCGCCTTTGTGAACGAAATTATAAGCCGTTAAAGGCCATTATTTTGCTAAGAAATTGTGCATGCAAAGTGCAAACTTGGCCGTACAAAGCCATTCTCGGCTCAGTGTTGGACCAAAACCATGCAACTAGGCCACTTCATATGACCCATACCTAGAGGTGAGCTGAAAGAGCACTAAAGTGCCTAATTTCTAATTTTTGTATACGATTTTTTCGCGATAAAGCTGCTCATAACTTCGGCTACAAAGGCGCTCTGCAGATTCGGAAGACAGATTTGAAATCAGCATTCTATGCTTCATTGAATGGTATGCAGCTTGTATGGATTGGCCACTTCGACTTCTGACCATTTCCTTGTAAGCCTGATCGTGTGAGAAGTGCACTAAATGGATCACTAATCGCGCCCGGGTATCAATGGCGCCGCCTCGATCGATGGCGCTGGCGCCGGCAAAATGCCCGGGCGCGATGCGGTCGCGCGACCGCTGGTGCAAACGACTCTGCAATTTAGGAGCCCTGTATTATCATGGCATACAAGTAATTCCCTGAAAATTCCAAAGAAAAGAAAGCAGAAACAAAAACTACTATGTCGGTTTCACTTTAGTCAGTAGGACGATTCAATACACGACTGTAATCTTACGAGGCAAGCATACATTGAGAACAGCCATTCAAGTGGATCATACACATCGTATGTGAAACAAATCCTTGACTATAAGACTGTAATATGATTGTTCCTTCAGCGGTAAGTTGCTGATTCGAAAGGGTTTTTTGCAGCTAGAAAGCCAGACCTTGCTTTTCTAACCAAACTCAACTCAATCATCCAAATACAAAAGTAGTTGGATGTTGCTTCCCAGCATGAGACCACTATCATTCATGACTAACAATAAAAAATTAAAAAAGTCTGAAAAACGTCCATAACTTTCTTAAAGGCAGTGGATCGGCAAAATGGACCCTTCTCGTATTTTGATGGATTCAGGTATAGCAGACCCCCCAAATAGGGTCTGCCACCCAACATTATTCCCCAAAATTCGAGAAGGGTCCATCCTACCAACCCACTGCCTTTGAGCTTCGACGGAAAGGCCGTGAATAAGAATGGACAAAGACATGGACAAGTCCAAGATAATGCGAAATTTCCTGGCTGAAATGATTGATTTTTATCTTGATGCGAATGCGATATCTTTACTGTCTATTCGATCAAAACTGAAAAGTATAGTTCACTCCAAACCTATACACGAGCTCATAATAAGCTATACTATAACTACAAACGATGCTCTAAACCTAAAAGGTAAAAGCAATGGCCAGCACATAGCTCTCCAAAGCTGCAGCCGGCAGTCGACAATGAAACCGACTATTTAACCAGAAAAGCCCTTTTGCTCAAAGTGGACGTTTGATGAGACGGTACATCAGCAGATGCCAACAACGTGCTGATTACGTCCGTATTCATTATCCAAACACCTCAAAGGCGCCGTCCAAGCAAATCTGGACCCACGGGCCTTTTATGTGGAAAGTAATTTTGGAGCCGTAACTAAGGCACTGCACAAGCGGCAGCGGAGGTGACTTACTAACAGCTGAGATATACGCCTCCAAACTGGACCCCAGGATCGTACTTCGCATAAATTCATGGCGCAACTCATCAGTTTCGCGCGAATACCCACGCGTTGCGCCATGAATCCATGCGAGATACAATCCTGGAGTCTAATTTCGAGGGGAATATCTCTGCCGTTAGAGCATTACCTGAGCTGCCGGTTGGGAAGTGGCTTAGTTAGAGCCACAAAATTACGAGGGACCGTAGATTCGCCCGCAGGAACGATTACTTTTGGATTGGAGCAGGAATTGTGTTTAGAGCGCTCAATCGTCTCTCGTTCTGCTACGTGCAGTTATGAATTTGACGGAACTCCTTTTTCCAGTACCAGTTTAGTCTATATTAGCTCGCTACACTGTGTTCTTGTGTGACCAATAGGTTTAGGCTCATCTTGTAGGTCTGAAGTTCTAGAGTTTCTCAAGTGAGGTGTAGTGCATCAGAGTTATTGTAATCTTTATTGTCAAGTTTACTAGAGGTGGAAAGAGCAACTGGCTAGAGGTCACTGTCAAAAGTAGTCTACAGCAAACTCAGCCCCGGTCAACATTTTGACCCAGTTGCATCTTGATGGTCCCGTCTCATTCGCTTTTCATATAACAAGGCGGTGACGAGGTTGCATCGAGGTTTTTACGCTCGGATGTTCTACGCAAACAAAGCCATCGAAATGTTTGCTACTTTCTAACACTTATTTTGCAGACGCTCTTGCCGCGTCTGTCATTTTAGCGGACTTCTTCATATGTCATGCTTGGCATGAAATCAATCTTTGTTCCACGTTTATCTGGAATTCATCCGAGAATATTTAAATTGGCAACAAATTTGTGCAAATTGTGTGCATTATCAACTCTCTGCCAGATAAACGTGGAACAAAGATTGATTTCATGAGGGCATCGCAATTCCATGCATAAACACTAAAGCATGAGGAATAAAAAATACATCGCAGCGCTTTATTGCTCCGAAAAGGAGGACATTTCACAGTCAAGCTCTGCCATGATTTGCTTTGTAGTATTTCAGATTTACTTGAATCATTCAGGCCTGTTGTAGAATCAACTTTTCTCCTTCTGGTGTAAGGCACATTTGATACAACAAACTTGCATTATGGCCCCGATCCTCATATTTCAAGTCACCCAATAATTTACAATGCAGATTTTCAGATTTGAGAAGAGCATTGATTCAGGAAACAATTTTGTGCCAAGTACCAAAAACTAGGTATGAATGAGTGTATTGACGTTTCATCATGTTCTTGTAAATCTGAAACACTGCAAGGGCTGACATGAAAACTGGAGTCATGGTTCAAGTTTGTTGAAGGTGACATTTGCAATTCTTATTGCAAACGGTTTCGGTTAATGGTGCGTACATTTTCGACAAACTAAGTCTTAAAACCTAAGCATCTGCATTCAAATTCTCTTGCAAGATTATATTCTTGGCGAGCTTTGGAAAATGAAGTTCAGTGGTCTTTTCCCCGCTTACATTTCTGTGACCGTACCGTAGTAGAAACTCGCCGAGATTACCATAAGTCTGACTTTTTCTTAAGTATATTTGTATGTATATTTGTATAGGGCAAATTCGCCTGGATGATGCAAAAAGTAAAAATTTTTCAGTGAAAAGGAGAAAGTTCTGTACATCTGATACTTGAATTAGCCTTTCAGGTCCAAGCAGCATGCTGTGTGGTGATAAAAATCTACAGCGCATCCCAAATACTGTGCACACTGTATGATCGTTAATAACTCTCTTGCCTTCATGTCTTCTTGAAGAGGGCTGTACAAATTTTACGGAGCTGAAAGACTTTGACAAAAGCACAAAAGAACAAATCTTGCCAGCTCTCGAGAAGTCACAGCAAGAAGACGAAGATCAACCGCTGATCAGGGCGCAACATTCACAATCAGAGACAAACTACGATGTTAAGAAGCTGGTACAATCGTAGTTTCCTAGTGCCACCTTTTTTGCAAGAATTTCGCTTATAGGTAGACTCCCCAATAGTCAAGGCATTCAATGAAGCTGAAAGGAGACGGTTGTCCAGATCGAAAAAGTGATATCTACTAAAGAAAAAAGGAAAAAGCAAATTAAACTTTTATGCACAAATTCAAACCGCATTAGTAAGAATTTTGTATTTGATGCTGATAGTAATGGAGACCTAGAGCATGAGTAACTCATCTTATGCTGTAACTCTGCGCGGTTTCCCAAAATCAGTTTCCGCTGGCGATACCCATTTGTTCAGATTTGCCTGGACGCCGGAAGAAAGTGGCTTGGCAAGCTTGATACGGAGATTAGAGTTGCAGTAGTAGAGTTGCAAGACGCAACATTGAGTTATTTGGTAAGCGCATTCTCAAAATCAGCGTTGGAAGGATAAGGTGCTCTACGGAGGATTCCTGCTCCAGTTCAAAAGTAATCGTTCCTGCGGGCGAATCTACGGTCCCTCCAAAATTACTATCCACGTGAGATCCCATATGTCCAGATGTGCCTGGACGCTGCCTTTAAGAGTGATAAGGACGTTTCTTGAAACAAAGTTGATCGCGTGGCTGAGACAACAACTCGTAACTATCGCGCGCAATGAAGCAATGATGCATGCCAGCTACAAATGCAATGAGTACCTTCTATTTTACCCTTTTATACTCACCATTGCCTCACTTGATATTGAAGATCGTCCTGCCGGCTTGATTTCGAGCGCGCGTTTTTTTTTTCTTAGGCCTTAAATAGAGTTTACGCTATTTCATTGCCGCGATCTTCTCATAACTTCTCACAAAAGGTTTCCGACATGATAGTTAACAGATTACACTGCATCTACTGATGTATCCTGAATTCAAACGGCCACTTCGAGTGAATAGGTTTTTCAGGTGAAAGTAAGCACATGCGTATGAATTGCGCATCCGATCTCTCGAAACGTGACAATTATGGCTATAGAGCTCAAACGAATGTCTTCGATTCTGCTATTCTGTGATTCAATAGATACAGCTTTGTCACAGACATGGTGCATTTGACAGTGGTTCCAAAGTTGAGAAATCTCAAAAAAGTGTAATGCTCCAAAAGATGACATTGGTGTCCAAATGTTCCTCACGATATATGTGCGTGTGTTGGAGGAACAGAAATCTATGCACAACAAAACTGCAAAGCACTGAACCCATGAATGGATGAGTGAAGTGATCGATATCACGTCTGATATGAAATCACACCTGTCTAGACTAAAGTTTTCGAAAATAAAAGGTCAACATACGCGTTCACAAGTAGCACGCGGAATTTCGCAACGATGAGTGAAATGTACGACATTCCAATCGATTATCGGTCAAAAAAGATAGTAAGCATGTCAAGAAAACAATTCTTACTGTCAAATAGAAGAAGGGGGAAACATCACAACGGAGCAGAACCTTCGGCATTGCAAGTGTCAAAAGGAAACGGATATTTGCGCAAACCGTGCATAAAATCCTGACGCGTTATCCGGCGTTTCGCGCGAATGAGGAATCTCGTCCAAAACACCGTGGGCTTGTACCGCGTGAAGCTGACGCGACGCAAGCTGACGGAATTCGACGAATCAAAGTGGCGGATTTCACTGGAAGTTTGTCAAGCGCGGTTGTTGGCTATTCTAACTTTGGGACCTAACGCCCAAGAACCACTGCCTGCACTTAGCGGCAGCCGTCTCCTCTACCGCACCTAGGGACTGAATCATCCCAATGTTCGCTCAAAAGGTAGCGAACGCTCAAAAATAGCCACATTTTCTTACATAGCAGTTTTACTACTCAAAGCGTCCTCAAAAATTCATATAGAGGCTGTTCGGCCATCTGCCCGAACCCTACCATAAATCACCCGCCATAAAAGCGGGCGGGTTCGGGGGGCCGGGGATTAGCGGGGCGACAGCCTTGCCAGTCCACAATAAAACGTTGTAAGGAACGGTTGTGTGCTCACATCGTAGCTGCCAGATATACTGGCACAAATTTCTGGTGCATCGACCGGGAAGATTTCTGAGCTTGCCCTGCGATAAGCAGTTGCAAAAAGAAAAAGAGTTCCATCCTATCCGGATCTGAACGAAAACGCCGTTGAAAGATGTCACTCTTTCTACACAAAAAGGCAATCAAACGCGGTATTCAATCCCTCCAGAAGTTCGTTGAGGGATATACACCGTACACGAAGGAAATGCAGTTGAATGCCCCATTTGAGGAGAATTATGAAGCGTGTCGGGACGCAATAAACAGCATAAATGGAGGCATAAAGGTCATCCAAATTAGTAAGGAGTCACTGCAGTTATTGATAGACAAACTGCACAGAGACTATGAGGAGGCCCGCAAAATTAATAAAGCGGACGCCGATAAAGACCTAGAAGAGGTCGAAAGGGAAACTAACTACACGGACTGGATAGCCAGAGCCAACGATATGGTCTGCATGATGACCACAAGGCTTGCGGAAGCGCATACTTACGCCGAGAAAATGGCGAGAAAACTGGGAATAACCAGTAATATATCCCAGACCGACTCAACGTCGGATTCTGGACGACCTGCACAAAGCAAAAGCACTGACGAGGTAATAAATCCAGCAGATGCAGTATGGCTCTCAGAGGAGAGCGAAGACAGCCAGATGTCTACAGAGGGCACCCAAATGGCGTGTCAAACTTTGAAACTCAATCAAATGAAGCTACCACGCTTCTATGGTGATGAAGAGGAATTCCCTGAATACTGGGGAATTTTCAACACGTTAGTGGATCAGAACAAAAACCTGACCACCGTAGAAAAAATGTTTTTTCTTAAAGATAGCCTCAGAGGAAGGGCTGAATTAACAGTGAAAGGTATCCAATTAGTCCCACAGAACTATATGTGGATGACTGAGGAACTCAAACGAAAATACGGTAACAAACCAATAAATCGAACCAGAATAGTGCAAAAACTGATCGATATGCTACCTGCAAGCGTCTCCGCGCAGAGCTGCATGGACAAGTATGACAAGATCCGCGTACTTGTAAATCAGATGGTATCCGCCGGCCAAGATATTCGAAAAAGCAACGATGCACTATGGACAGAGAAAATTCTGGAAAAATTTCCGCATCATATTGTGAGAAACGTACTCAAAAACATTCAACACAAAGAATCGGTCACGGTAGAGAATTTATTGAAGGAAATTGAGAAAGAAATCTCAGCAAAACTATTTGTAGATTCCCGATTGAGGAATCGGGGAAGAGAAACACCAAAACCTCAGGACTTCCACCACAATACAGATACGAGGAGCAAGATACGACAATGTATATTTTGCAGCAGAGACCATTTAGGCACGGTATGCAAAGCAACTGATGCACACGCCAAGAGAAAAGTGGTCATAGCAAAAAAACTTTGCTGGAAATGTCTAGCAGACAATCATAACAGCTTCCAGTGCTCCTGGGCAAATTGCTCAGTATGCGACCAAGCACACAATACAAGTTTATGTATCAGGACTAGAGACAATAATAGACCATATAACCCTGCTACGAGCAATCAAAATCAAAACAGGCGTACGCCTTCACAGCCAAGATTCGCGCATAATCCGTTGCGCAATAGGCCAAATGAGCCGCGGTGGAGACCTAACCAAGCGAACATTCACACCACCGACACACTGCAAAATGATGAAACGCAGCCAAAACTGAATAGTCCACGGTCCAAAGAGCAAATTGTGCTCATGACCGCGGAAGGTAATATCTGGAACAACAATACTCACCAGTACGAAAAAGTGTTGTTCTTTTTTGATACAGGAGCACAAAAAACGCTCATTAGAGAACAAACAGCGGAAAAACTTGGACTACCACGCAAAGGTGCAGAATTATGTACCATGTCCGGAATAGGCGGTCACATTGAAAAGTTCCAAAGCAACAACGTCCAAATCAAGGTTTTGACGGCATTTGGTGAAGAACTGAGTCTTGAAATTCAGACTAAACCAATCATAACAAACGGTTTTCCGTCTGTTAAACTAACAAATGACGACAAAAAGTTCTTGCAACATAATGACATTTACCTATGCAACCCCAGAGTCCAGGGAGAGATTCAAAATCCACATATATTGATCGGATTGGACTACTACTACAATTTTATGCTCAGTACGCAAAACACAACCACCTTGCCGTCCGGATTGCGCATTGCCAGAACGATATTCGGCCCGGCAATACATGGGCGAGGATGCGAGCCTAAACCAAACCTCGCTGAACCTTCAATTATCTATGGATTGACACTCTTAAATGAAAATGAACAGTCCGAAACTGCTATATTGCAAAACATGTTTGAACTTGATGGGTTAGGCATACTCGCCGACGGTGCGACAACAGACGAAGTTACATACAACTACTTTAAAGAATACTCAAAATCGATTTCCTACGAGAACGGCTACGCAACGGCTCCGTTCCCTCTACGAGACAACATCGCTGACCTCGCGGATAATTACCCCGTTGCTCAGCGTCGGCTCATCTCTTTATGCCAACAGCTACAAAAGAATAGCGAACAGAAGCAATGGTACTGCAAAATTCTTGCAGATTATATCAAAAACGATATTATCGAAGAAGTAAAACAAACTTCAGCAGAAATGCATGCTATCTACTACATGCCACATTCGGGAGTGTGGAAACCCCAGAAAGCAAAACCGCTTCGAATCGTGTTCGATGCATCATCGAAGCAAAAAGGGCAAATCTCACTAAACGAGGTTATTGCAAAGGGAGAATCGTTTACAAATAAAATCCACGACGTACTAATCACAAGTCGTTTCCCAAAAATCATTGTTTTGTGTGACATTGAAGCAGCATTCACACAAATAAGACTACCATATGCTCACAAAGATCTGTGTAGATTTTTATGGATCAAAAACACCACTGAACCACCCGTGAAGACCAACATCATACAGTACAGATTCAAAAGGCTCCCTTTTGGAATTACTGCGTCACCTAGCATTCTGAATATGGTGCTTATGAAATTTCTTGATGCAAAAAACACAACTTTATCAAAAGAGATTGCAAAAAATCTTTATGTTGACAATATCATGCTTCAAGCCGAAACAGCTGAAGAAGCGATTGCAAAATGCAAAGAAGCAAAAGAAATGTTTGCAGAAATTGGGCTGAATCTCAGAGAGTTCATTTCCAATTGCCAAGAAGTCAACAATGCTATACCCGAAAAAGATAAACTAGCGGGTAAAAAGATTAAATTTCTTGGAGTCGAATTTGACATTGAAACGGATCAATTCTCTGTTCAAACAAAATTCTCACCCGTTGAAGAACTCCGCAAAAGGGACATAGTAAGCCAGTTAAACTCAATCTATGATCCTATTGGATTAGCAGCTCCGCTGCTAATCAAATTGAAATCACTAATGCGGGAAATTTATACTCTAAACATCAATTGGAAAGATAAAGTACCAGAAGAATTCCGTAAAAAATGGCAGGCAGCATGCCAAGAAGTAAACAATGCATCGATTACCGTTCCTCGGTGCGTAATCATGCACCGCGCACCAGCTAATGACACCACATTATGGATTTTTGCGGATGCCAGTAAGATGGCTATGGCAGTGTGCGCATTTCTGAGGTGTGAACGAACCTATAAGGTCACGGGATTGATTAGCGGCAAGACGAGACTAACTCCCAAGAAAGCCGTTCAAACCATTCCGCGGCTAGAGCTAATCGCTATTGTCCTAGCCTTACGTTTAGCAACCACAATAGCAAACAATGCTCAAAATATATTCGAGAAAATCAGCATTATCAGTGATAGCGAAATCGCTCTATCTTGGATAAATTCTTCCCGCAAAATTCCAATATTTGTGGCAAATCAAGTCGACCGCATCAAAAAATTGAAGCAAAACTTAGATTCGAAAGGTTTATCAGTGAGATTTGGATATGTGCCCTCGCAATATAATCCAGCTGACGCTGGAACTCGCGGTCTGTCCACGTCCGCCATAAATAACCACAGCTGGGTCGATGGTCCAAGCTGGCTGACCGCTAAAGATCCATCACAGCTACGCTGGACAACCTCAACCTGGTTGGCAGCCATTCAAGACGAGATTGACATCAAAGACGACGGCGACGGTGCTATTAATCATAGCAACGTCGAGATTGTGTCCCCCACGCAGGATTTTACAACCAATTTTACAACCATTGACCTATCGCGATATTCAAATCTAGCGAAAGCTCTACGAGCTTTCGCTACAGCAGCAAAGCTGCTTAATAAATGGGCGCAGAATTGCAATGCAAAGCGCGGCACTAACATATGCCTACAGACCACAAGTGGTTACGACCAGTGCCCCGAGATCACTGCAAAAGACATTGAACTATGCGAAAAACAAATTATCTCTGAGATACACAAGTGTATCTCAATCTCAGACCTATCCAAAAGGTTTCAAAATCAAAAGTTCATCAGAGACACTTCTGGAATTATTCGCTTTGAATCAAGGATTCAAAACGCAAACTTGAACTACGATACCAAAAACCCGATCTTTATACCAAAAGATTCGGACTTCGCCAGACTACTGGTACATCAATACCACGTCGACAACGCTCATGCAGGAAAAGATCATACTTTGTCGCTCATTCGACAAAAATATTGGATCCCACAACCTTCTCGTACTGTAAAGAAAGTTATTGGAAAATGCACTATTTGCAAAAGATTCCAAGGTTTGCCTTATGGCGCACCTGCAATGCCACCCCTACCTCCAGATCGTGTGGTGATAACAAAAGCATTTCAAAATGTTGGAGTCGACTTTATGGGTCCTTTCGACTCAAATTTGAACGCAAAAATGTACATTTCCTTGTACACCTGTCTAACTACGAGAGCTACTCATCTTGAAGTTACCGAAAATTTGTCCACAGGGGCATTTTTGAACAGTTTTCTGCGCTTTATCGCACGGAGAGGCGTCCCACACTTAATTCGAAGTGATTGCGGAACTAATTTTAAGTTGGGTCAACTTATTATAGACAGTCTCTTCAAGGAAAATGACTTAAACGGCGCGTCAGTAATGACCTACTCAGCAAAAAACAACATTAAATGGATTTTCAACCCACCAGCATCCCCATGGATGGGTGGAGTTTGGGAACGGCTGGTTGGATCCGTCAAAAGAAGCTTTCAAAAAGCGGTTGGTCGTAAAAAACTTTCATTTGAAGAAATGACCACAATCGCGACCCAGATCGAAGCTATTATTAATACTAGACCTATTACAAAATTCAGTGGAACTGATATCGATGAAATCCCACTTCGACCGGTCGATTTTCTACAAGGGAATTTGAAATTTTCTCTTCCCACCGGTTTACGCCTAGAGGCAGACGATGAAGAATATGACCCAGAGTTAATTCAAACGGTAGCGCAAGCAAAAGAAGCGTACGAATTTTCGGAGGTTATTTCCAATAAATTTTGGGACACCTGGCACATGCAATATCTAACTTTGCTACGAGATACTCAAAAAAGACTTCTCAAACAACCGAGACACAAGAATGAGTACCCAAAAGTTGGTAAAATTGTATTATTGGAGCAAGACCTCATTCCTCGCGGATGCTGGTCATATGGAAAAGTCATAGAAATCATTACGAGCAAAGATAATGAAATACGTACGGTGAAACTATTAATGCCAAATAAAAGAATACTACAGAGACCAGTGAATAGGGTTTATCCTCTAGAAATACATAGCTCAGAGAATAACAACCGCGAATCACTCGCAGTAAGTGATCCATGCACGCCAAATGAGACGCGAGGTCAATCTCAGGTACAGAGTCCACCTCATTTACAACCATTGCGCACTGACGCAATCGATACCCGATACGGCGATAATCCGCCAACATCCACGGCGGAGCCCACAAACACGGTTGGCAGAAGAAATCCAACGCGAGCATCAAAAACACGAGCATACGATACAATTCAAAGATTTGAACAAAGTCTTGACGAACCATGTTGTTCAGGAACGTCTTCAGCATTAGTCATGCTGGCAATAATGGTAAATCTGGCAACTACAACATTTGCTGTACCAGCAAATGTTTCATGCCAATTGGGACAAGTTCAAATTCGCCCACCAAAAGAATACTACGAACTTTGTTTCAATGATCATTGCAAATCTTTCAATAGAACGGACATGCAAATTTTCAATCTGCCAAAAACACCGACAGATAAATCTACTATTGTTCAACTAAGAACTTTCGAAAAAGGTACAGCAATCTCAGAAACAAGGGTATGCGAACCACCAAAATTCTGCAATGAAGCGAAAGTGTTTACCAAACACCTGCTTGGAAATCCACACTGCTGGCCGATCGGGGCGATAATTTCAGTTGCAATTATTGTATACTGCATAATCACAACCGTAATGATTAGCGTGTGGTCGTGTCCGAAAGTGCACAGGAAAAGACGTCCAAGACCAGAAAACTCCTTCCAGACGCAGATGGAAACACATCAGGAGTTCCGGCTGATGGACTCGTTTAATCCAATCCCACTACGCACGACGATAGCGATATGCGCAGTTATGTTACTGTGCTCAAAGGAGGCTCACGCATGCCAACATGGGTACATGCGCCATACGGCTGAGCTAGTGTGCACCAACGAAAACATGTGCTCCTACGAATACGATCAAGAAGTTCTATTCAACCATGTGGACTCCGAAATTTGCATTGACATAATGCACGCCAACAAGTCTATTGGATTGATAAAAATCACCAAACGCTACATGAAAATGAAATGTGCAAAAATTTCCCACTATTTCACCAGGGAAACCGCTTACCAAATATTCCACATCACAAGATGTGCCCAAGCAGGATCGTGTACACTGCATAAATGTAATACACTAGCTCCTACGGACATAATTGACGAGTTCAACGAAACCCGAATTTATCCGGGTTATTCCACATGTGTTCCAACATGCGGGGGACTGCAATGCGGCTGTCTACTACCTATGCCTGCTTGCGCGTTTATGCGGATAACACACATCCCACTGACAGAATCAGCTTACGAAATTATCAGCTGTTTGGACTGGGAACCAGTCATAGAGCTCGAAATAGTGACTCAGATACAAGACCGGAAGAAAGTCGAAAACATCACTTTGATACCATAT
The DNA here is from genome assembly GCA_958299035.1 of Cylicocyclus nassatus. NCBI lineage: Eukaryota > Metazoa > Nematoda > Chromadorea > Rhabditida > Strongylidae > Cylicocyclus > Cylicocyclus nassatus. The sequence continues at coordinate 105,753,787 of CATQJL010000001.1, forward strand.
ACGACACAGGAAATAAGTAAAATGTCGATAACAGCGATTACACTACAAAAACCTCACTATCCTTTAATGGAGCAAAGGTTTGCGCTAGCAACAAATGAAGCATTTTCAGTACCGCACAACTATGTGCTCCCAGTACAATGTGCTTCCAAAAAAATGGCAACCGAAGAGTTCGCTAAATGCACAGACCATATGATATGCATGTGCGAAAATCCACAAGCCCCACATACGTGCCATTGCCCGGACAATGCATTTGCAAAACTGAGATTCGAGCGCTCAAACCATCTGCCGATCTCAACAAGTCTCATGGAAATTAGATTCGAGGATTTGGAATTATACACTTATACACATGAAGGAGAAACAACGCTGGCGATAAAATCATCCTTGATGCTTGATAGTGCAAGCTACATAGTTATCGAGCCATGCAAAATAACACCACAAAAGTTGGTCGGATGTTACGAGTGTACTGAAGGTTCCACACTGGATGTTGCATGTTTCGCACAAATTGAAACATGGGTAACCATACAATGTGAAACACAAGTATTCAGTATACCCTGCGACAAAAACAACAGGTTGTCGAACATAACAATGGAATTTGACCATGCAGTGATACATGAGAAATGCCACACACGGTGTGGAAATACGGAACAAGTATTTACTCTGGAAGGCACACTACACTACCATCCAGATAATACATCAAATTCAATATTTGAATCCATCGAACCCGATATCAAAAACAACTGGTCAAATCTAGTAAACGTACCAGATCTCCAGCCCTTGGTAAATACAGTTAAAAGCCACTGGAGAGCAGCTCTAGCAGCTATAGGAGGAATATCAGCAATGATAGGCATCACGTACCTATTTGGACCGGCCGCGTTGATGCTAATAGTTCGAATATTATGGACCTTAGCACTAGCAGTCGCAAAGGTCGCATGGCAGGCAATGTGCCTCGCCATCAACCTGCTCCGCGGAGCAATCAATACAGTTCGGGTCATCCGACAACACACGGAAAATCCAGCTAATTAAGCGTTGCCACCAAACATGCAATGCACCCGGTTGTAAATAATAAAAAATATCATATTAGTTTAAAAAACTCCTTTTCGGCAGCCTCAGAAATAAAGAGGCGGAGCTTAACAGTACCAGCGGCCAGGACCAGCTGGCGGTAGAGGCGGAGCCTAAGAAAAAACCATATAAAAAGACCGCATTTACAACAGGGCTATATTCACAATGCCCGAATTCAACTATCTGCTCGACGGTGATTCCACCCAAGATAGCTTCTCCATCGTGCTCAAAACCATCGAGTGCAGCGAAGAGAAGACCGCCAATCTGCTACACTCCATCCTCCAGGCAATCAACATCCAGCTGGACGCTAGATTGTCGGCCATGGAACAGACCCTCAACACCATTTTAGAGCGGAATGCCCCTAAGAAGCAATGTGTCTTCTGCATTCCGCAGGAAAACACGGATGGGCATGTTTCCGCTAGATGCAATCGCTACCCCGACCCTTTGTCTCGGGCGATCCAAGTAACCAAACTGGGGCTGTGCGAGCGGTGTCTAAAGGGATCACATCCCGAAGACTGTGGGGCAGCATGCAGTATCTGCCAGCTTCCCCACAATGCGCTCATGTGTCCGTCAAAGGCACATACACCAAAGCAACCCCACTACAAGAGGAGGAAGTCTCACCGCTCTCCTTACTAAATTTTTGCGGCCTTATTGTTCCTGCCTACTGCTCCTCCATAATCTCTGCCATCACCAGAACAACGGATATCGCCTACTGTTCCTACCGTATTCCTGCCCCTACTCCACCACAACTACACCTGCCTACTGCTCCTGCCCATTGCTCCTGCCTATTGCTCCTGCCTATTACTCCTGCCTACTGTTCCTGCTTACTGCTCCAGACACTGCACTCGGACGCAAATCGCACCAACTCCAACCACCAACGCACTCCAACGCAACTCGCACCAACCTCAACCGACGCTCCATGACGACGCATGAGGATGTACTCTATGATAGTATTTCATTTATGTCGAAATTTTTGTTGTTGTTATTGTATTGTTGCCCCCCCCCCCCCGGCCGGAGTGTTCGGCCATCTGCCCGAACCCTACCATAAATCACCCGCCATAAAAGCGGGCGGGTTCGGGGGGCCGGGGATTAGCGGGGCGACAGCCTTGCCAGTCCACAATAAAACGTTGTAAGGAACGGTTGTGTGCTCACATCGTAGCTGCCAGATATACTGGCACAGAGGCATTATCTCTTCACTTAAAAGCATTAGTGAGTGCCTATCACAAGTTGAAGCAAGAAACAGTTTTGGATCAATAGTCCACCAAATCAGAGAATTCTGTCTCAAACAGTTTAAAAGGTGGAGAAGAACACGATCACCCATTGCTTTCTGATGCAGATATTTCCACTTTCAGTGCAAAGCATCAGATATCATGCATTCTCTGACTAAGAGACGCGAGTACGCTTTGCGTACGTTTGATTATATAACAAGTTCATGTGTGCGTTTTAACACATTTTGTTAACTTACCATTAGGAAATCGTAAAAAAAAACATCGAATTTGCGTTGTTTGACAAGCTCGAACATGTTTTTTCAAGAACCTAATAGTAAATCAACCAAAATGCGTTAGAACTCACATATGAACTTGTTAATTAAACGTACGCAAAGTGTACTCGCGTTTCTTAGTCAGAGAATGATACTTACTGAGATCTTAAAAGGCCCGTCCTCACGTGACGTGCGGACCCAGTAGAGAAGTTTCCATTGATCCCTGTCCCTCGCTTCGGACATCCACGATCTTTTTGGTTGTCGACGGTGGCTGCGTCCACGAGTTCCAGTGGCGACAATCGTATCCAGATGATTTCTCAGCTGGTCCATCCGTTCCACGAACACGTCTTCCCATCTCGTTGGTGGTCTTCCTCGGGGACGTTTGGCTTCGCGAGGAATCCACTCAGATGTTTTTAGTGTCCATCTGTCGTCTGTTCTTCTCATGATGTGACCGGCCCAACGGTGTTTTGCTTTCGCAACGTATTCCGCTGAGTCACGAAGACGGGACGTTCTTCTCATATTCGTACTGCGACGACTAGATGTTGCTTGTGTTGGGTCATCTTCAGAAGACTGCGCTCGAGCGCTCTGTGAGTGGTCCGTAAAGCTTTCGACATGGCTACAGTGTCGGCCCAAGTCCTAGATGCGTAACAGAGCACCGGGAGAACGGTTAAGTCGAACAAGTGGACGAAGCTCCGGGTCCATCAGTTGGTCAGTGGCTTCTTTCAGAGACCCGAAGGCGGCCCAGGCTGCTCTTCTTCTCCTGTCAAGTTCTTTCCTCAAGTCGTTCTCCATGTTCATCGAACGTCCGAGATACACGTAAGAAGACGTCTCCATAATTGGGATGCCTTCCAATTCCATTTCTGCATCTTCGCAAAGGGCGTTCCTCATGAACTGAATCTTCTTCCGATTTATTCGCAATCCAATCTTCTTTCCCTACTTCGTTTAGTTCCTTCAGTATCGTCTCTGCTTCAGTGATACTGCTTGAAAAGAGAACGATGTCGTCCGCAAAACGAAGGTTTGACAGGAATCTCCCATCACCTCGTATGCCTCTCTCGTCCCAGTCCAGTGACTTCATCACCCACTGCAAGGCTGCGGTGAACAGCTTCGGCGACATTGTGTCGTGTAGACGTTGTCCTCCTGCTCGCAGAAATTTGACGGAAAGATGGTATGGTCCTGGAGCCGTGGACGTCTTCATGGTCTGAATCGCCGTGCGCACTTCAGCAGGTAGAATTCGTGGTGGTACGTCTCCAGCGGGAACAACGGGCATCGGTGTTGATGAGCGGAAGAGGTTGGTGTAGAAGTTCTTCGCGATAGATTCCATCTTGTATTGGGAAGAAGTCGGTCCCGTCTTCGTTCACTAGTGCGGCCAGCGGTACATGATATTCACAGAGCTCCCTTCGGCACTTCTTGACACTTCGTCTTCCTTTGGCTGCTTCCAGTATCTTGGCTTGCCTGTACTTCCTGAGATCCTCCTGCAAAGCTGTTCTGCAAGTGGCGTTGGCTATCAGTCGCTCGAGATGGGTTGCATTCGGATCCTGCCTCAGAGATCTTCTTCTTCCGAGCAAATCCTTGGTGGTCTTCGAAATGCCTCCCAAGTTCCTCTCAGAAATCACTGAGGCGCACTTTCCGCAGGCTCGTAATCCTTTTAGACCGGTCGTAGTCGTACGCTGGGTCCTCCTCGATGGGCCAGTCACAACTTGATATGAGCTCTTTCAGCCTGTTACCGTTATAAACGACTTCCTTCCTTCACGCGGCAATGTGACAGACTTTCTTTTCCAGCCTTCGGCTGAGTCGTATCTTCCGCTCGAAGGAGGCGGTGATGGAGCCACTGCAGAAGGATGGAACACTGAGACATCGAACAAGCTCCACCTTCGGTTGGTGAGAATATGGTCAGCTTCCGCGTGAGTCGTTCCGCTGGGCGATTCCCATGTCCACCGGCGATGCGATGTTCTTCCTATGAAAATGGAATTTCCATGAAAAAGTCGTGTGGCGGAGAGAAGCCCAACAAGACGGTTGCCGTTTCGTTTCGGAACTCATATCCAAACTTCCCGATCCTATATTACTTCTATAGTGGCATCTCGACTTTCGCATTGAAGTCGTCCACAACATAATTGTGAAAGGACTTTTCGTTGCGGACGACCTCCTCCACGTCCTCGTAGAAAGAATCTAATTCTGAGTTGTCAGCTGCTGATGTTGGAGAGTAGCAGCTGATGATGCTGATGGTCTTCTGACGTGGAGGGCGTAGTCGTAGGATGGCTAGTCGAGGTGATAGGATCTCGTGCGAATCGACAAGATGGACTATAGATGGGTGGACGACAAAGCCAGCGCCTCCCAAGTTCCGTGATGCAACCTCTTCACCACGAATGATGAGTGTCCCATCACTCATCTCTCGCACGTCCTTCTTCCTGGACTTCGTTTTCTGCAGAGAGATGATTGGTACTTGATGCGCTCCGCAGCGTCGAGAAGTGCGTGAAGGACGGCGTTTGTGGAGTCTGTCCTGTGTTGTAGGTGTAGAGCATGAGGCAATCTATCTAGAACCAGTATTCATCGGGCTATCGTAGTGGGCGTCCATGAGAAGCTAAGTAAATGAGGGTAGAATCGTGGCTGATGTAGTCGCGACAGTAGGCTTGAGATGTTGACCGAGTAAGTGAGGCAGAATATTGCAAATCATTGAGACGTCATCAATTTATTCGTCGTTCAATTCTGAACGACGAAAATACGGAGTAATCATAAAGATCTGGAATCTTCTTACTGTTCATGTTGTTTCCTGTATTTTCGGGTAACATTATTGCATCCTTTGGATCGAAGTTCTGCACTTCTGGTGGCTTACGGAATCATTTTATCATCTGTTGCCGGTATGTCGCCACGTCTTCACGAGCCACAGTTGTGTGATTCTCAGATTGTTGGTTGAGACGATCAATTTCATTGCCTTCCTCATCATCGCGAAATCCTCGCTCACCATCGCTAACATCCGTTTTCCTTTTCGCAACACGTAATAAGTAGTTGAACAGACTGATTGATGTTCTCTGACAACCTGACTTTATGCGTAATTCTCGTATGTTTTTGCACATACTATCTGATACTCTAATTGAAAGTGGAAAGTGGAAATATCAGCATCAGAGAGCAACAGGTGGAGATTGCTCTTCTTCAGACTTTTTAAAGCTGGAGTATAAGTGCTTTTCCATAGCTTTTGAATACTTGATATGGAATACTTTAATTTGATCGACCATTGAATCCAAAACTGTCGGTCTTGCTTCTGCTTGTGATAAGAAAAAAGATGAATATCTAAGTTTCGAAACATTTTTGTAGCTCACTATCGATCTGATAAGTGAAATTGGACTCAAAGTTGTAAAGGCCAATTTTCTCGAGCTCGCTAGTGTCTTTGAAGCCAGCGTCCAGGCAGATCTGGATCTATGGGGCTTTTACGTGGAAAGTACTTTTGGGGCCCTAACTAAGGCACTGCCCAAGCGGCAGCTCAGGTAGTGCTGTAATGGCTGAGATATTCCCCTCGAAACTGGACCCCGCGACCGTGTTTCGCATGGGTTCATGGCGCAAAGCGTGGATCCTGGCGCGAAACTGCCATGAATCCATGCGAATACGTTCGCGGGGGCCAGTTTCGAGAGAAATATCTCAGCCATTAGAGCACTACCTGAGCTGCCGCTAGGGCAGTGCCTCAGTTAGAGCCCCAAAAGTACTTTCCACGTAAAAGCCCCATAGGTCCAGATCTGCCTGGACGCTGCCTTTGAGTGAAACGGGATTGCCTTTACAAAATTTTGTGGACGTTTTCAGTAGCAAAACTGCCATTGTAAAAAATATGGCTGCTTTTGAGCCGTTCGCTGCCTTTTGAGCGAACATTGGGATGATCCAGTTCCTGAGTGCGTAAAGAATGGCTGTCGCTAAGTGCGAGACAGCGGGTTTTTGGCGCTAAGCCCCAAGGTTGAAAAAGCTAACCTCTGTGCTGTCGCTCCTCAGACGGATGGGTGGCGCTTGTAGAGGAGTATGGTGGCTCCTGAAGCGTTACTATAACACGTAGGCTATTACAGCTTTATTGAACAGACAACATGCACCTATTCCTGCAGTGCTGGAATGCTGTAGGTTATAGGCGTCTCAAAGTAACATCACAAACATCTGGGCAATAACATACTCATGTCACAGCAGGTCGTGCTTATGATATGGCCTTTACGAGTCAGGAGTAATGATGTAAGGGAGGTGCCGACAAAGTTGGCACACTTGCAGCGTCAAGACAGTCCCCACAAACGCCGACCTCCACTCTTTCCACGATGCTGAAGAGCACATCAAGTACCACAGGAAATGAAGACCTAATAGGAAGATGTGCAACAATCGAGTGATGGCCTCTCATTCGTGGTGAAAAAGTTTTATCACGAAAATTCGGAGGCACTAACTTTACCGTCCACCCATCGTCCATCTTGTCGATTTGCATGAGATCCTATCAACTTGACTAGCCATCTTGCGACTAGAACTTCACCTCACCATCAACATCGATACTGTTACTCCTCAACATCAGCAGCTGACGATTCAGAACTAGACGCTTCCCACGAAGTCGTAGAGGAGGTCGTCCGCAACGAGGAGTACTTCAATGCGAAAACGGGATGAAAGTAGAAAAGAGCAGCGCGCCCCCCCCCCCCGAAAATGGGTCGCGAAATTTTTGAAACTTACCTATGTGGGTTATAAAAGTGTGCAAACGACTTGTTTATTTTTGTTAATAATTAAAACAATTTTTAAAATCTTTTAAAAAATCAAATTAGCCTTATAAAAAAATTTTTTTCGGGGCGTGGCTGACGCCACGCCCCCTTTTTCCAGATTTTAGGGGTTGGGGACCCGCAAAAACTTTGAGAAGTACCCCCAAAATTTTTTCGGAGTGCGTGGCTAACGCCACGCAGCTTCATTTGAAAAAATTTTTTTCCGCGCTCCTTCCCCCCGGACCGAAATCCTGCGACCGCCACTGGAAGAGAGATATGATGAAAGTTTGGATATGGGCTCCGATACGTAAACGGCACCTTCTTTATGCCGCACGACTTTTCTGAATATGGAAAAATTCCATATTCATGAAGAAAGAACAATGCTGGTGGACATGCGATGATCAAAGTTCTGACTGGCCTATCGAGGAGGAGCCAACTTGCGACTACGACCGGCCTTGCTTCTGGAAGGATCGCGAGTCTGCGGAAAGTGCACTTTAATGACTTTTGAGAAGCTTGGAGCGGCATCTTGCAGACACCAAGAAATTGTTCGAAGGAAAAAGATCTTTGAAGCAGCATCCGAATGCAACCCTTCTCGAGCGACTGATATCGAACGTCAGTTGCAGAACAGTCCGCAGGAGAATCGTCGGAGGTGCAGAAAAGCCAAAGTAATGAAGCAGCCGAAGGAACCTCTATGGATATCAAGTACCATTGACAACATTACCGAACGAAAACAAGACATTTCTTTTCCCGACATAAGAGATTCTATCGCGAAGAACTTCTAACTGCAAAGAAACTATATTTACCCTTAGATCCACTAGCCTATATATTCACGCTAATAACCCCACAGTCTGCCCTAGTTCAGGTCGATTCGCGTGTTGGGGATTGGGACTGTATGACGCGCGTCATATAGTCTCTCCCAATCCCCAACACGCCAAAATTGGTATGGCGGAAAATCCGCGTCACTAGGGTTTTGCGTTGCCGTCACATTCAGAAAAAGTGGGAAGATTGACATGTAGTACTTCTGCCAGCGTGGACATCAATCTAAGCGTGTGACGCATTCGCGCCAAAGAAGGCATCTTTAGAATGTTATACTTACATGTAGTAAACAGTTAATAAACATCCCTTATCATTTTTGTATAATCAACTTGCCTGGTCCCGTACTTACAATAAAAAACAAATTGTTTAAAGATTTCCTCTCAACCCTTATAGAGTTCAGTATGGAGTGGCTAAGTTGTCCTTAAAATAGAATCAACCATGTCTGATCTCATAGGTAGCCCAATATCGAAAAACGCTTCAGTTATCGGGCATGCTGCTGGTGCAAAAATAATAGTGATTCCTACGGCCTCTTGGGACATAAATCATGGAAGGGTTGTATGCGTGAAATGTGGGCCACACCACCACCGGCTCCGGTAGAGTCTTCGCTTCTAAACTGAAGTTAGTTTTACACAATGATGCCATAGAAGCGCTAAAGATTGAGGCAAAAAGAGGCACTAACCTTCAAACCTTGGGTACGTAGAAGACGCTTTAGTTCTACAAATGCACTAATGTTTTAACTTTTGCGATCAAGTTGAAAAAGGAGGAGACAAAAAGCAGGAGTGTCAGGCATTGGAACTTATGAGCCTGCTTCATCTCTCTATCAGCAACTAATATCAGGGCCCAGCATGAGATGTTTGTAGATTTTTGAAACACTCCTAAACCCCAAACATTTCATTTCATCGATACTAGCTATATCTATTAGTTCATAAATAAACGAGCTCGTTTCATCCAAAAGGAAATCATCTTTATAGCAATCCCGTCCAAAAACACACCAGGGGCGGTATGCATCAATCTCCCGTATTGAAAGCGAGCGATTTTTCAATAGAAATCATACATCACGGGTCGGGCGGCCAACCTGGCCGGGCGATCATTTCCTATTGAAATTATCGCCCGCTTTCATGGGAGATTGATGCATACCGCCCCAGATAGCATCCCGACCACTCTCATAAACAATCCTATCCGAACATGAATTGCCAAAGTACATATAATACCCAATTCTGTGTTTAATAATCTTGCTCTTTTTTGAAATGGAACTTTGTTTGGGCCTAGTCAGCTAGCCTTCGCCCGCAGGCTCGCTGGCAAAAAATGGGTACTACAGTTTTTAGAGGAAGCAAGGTTTCAGGATTTATTCTGTGACCTGATATGTCATTTGACAAGCTAATACCGATTTATATTTTAGACCTACAGTGTTTTGATTTGTAATTGTTTTGTTCCATGTCATTTTTATCTGCCTGAGTTTTGAAACTGGCTGGTACCCCATTAGTTCGAGTTCTTTTTTTATGGCGCACTTCAAGTGTACTTATAAATTAATAAATAAATAAACTCCTCATCATTGCAGAAATTACATCACAGATCACACTTTTTACCTGTCTATAGAAGTATGGCTGATAAACTGTAGCGAACGGTGAGTGGACGAAAGCGGAAAAACAAGCAAAATCAGATGAAACAGCAAAAGGCGAAAAATGGCCATTTCATCAAGGGCCGTTACAAAGCAGGGAAACGAAACCTCTGATTTTGGCACACATAAGGCTCGGACTTGAGTATAGATTTAAAATTTTTTAAAAATTTTGTGATAAGGGGGGAAATCACGACCTGGTATGGTCCCGCTCAACCTCAGGGCAGTTCCAAATTGCGGTGGAGCAACCTAAATTAGAGCACTTACATTCCTTTCGTTCACGTGATGTTTTCGTAAGTTTTCGGACTTTCTCTGATCGTTCTCGTAACACACCAAATTTGGAAAAGCAAATAAACAAACTAATTGTTTACCTTTTTGTGCGCCAAGTGGCTACTAATACGTTGAAAACACAAGCTCACGCACTGAACGTGTTTGTTCAGGCTGCTGCGTAAATTCTGTCCGATTTTTTTTGTTGTTCAAAATGTCATAACTTTTTTCAAAATCAACTTTTTTCCAAGATCTTAGTTTTTATGTGTTGTGCAGTTCCTTGGCTATCACACACATATTGAGACTTGCGAAAATCCTTGTTAAGGAAGAAGCAAGAACTCAGAAACTCCACAGTTTTTCTTCAGACCTGTCTTTTTTGACATGGCAATGCTCCTTATGAAAATCGTTAGGCACCTTATCAAACAATGGATAGATAGAGAAATTTTCGTAGATTATTTTGCAACATAAAAAAGCCCATAGGGTTGCGTTGCGGAGAGATTTTTTTGACCGAGCAAAAAAGAACTAGCTTCTTGATCTCGCTTCAGCACATGTGTACATACCTATTTACGAATTATGAAAATTTTATATTTGACGTGAGCGTCAAAAAGGAACTGGTGGATGGGCCCTGCTAGCTTTTGCTTTACAATAGCACCTCCAACTTTGAACTCATCGATTACTTCTCTTCGCAGAAAATTTGCTTGTAGAACATTTATACAAACCTTATACAAACATTTATACTTGATGTTCGACAATAATTTTCTAGCAAGACGTTTTCTGCATGAAATTGAGCTTCTGCATATACTAGCCTTCTACACCCTTATTCCGCAACCAATGAAGGAACTTGACTTGAAGAGCACATTGTGGAAATTTTCTCACAAGAACGTATTTCTTGGATGAGAACGTACCTCGGCCATGAGATTTTAGGTCTGAGATCTCCTTACACTAAGGAATCCAATAAAATTTGCTATGCATTAGAAAGAGCAAAAAAAGCACTTTCTAATGATACTAACAACATCGCATTAGATATGAAGTTCTCTTAGAACAGCTGCTTCAAACTTAACGCAAAAAAAATCGGGCAGACCTTATGCAGCAGCCTAATAAGTGTTGGACATTAGAGCTTTGAAGTTGTGCTTACTGATCCTTTGTCGGATTTCCGAGAATCCTCTGGAAAACTGTACGGATGCCCTTTTGCTTTCCTCTCAAAAACAGCGTGAAAGCGTCATTTGCGCTGGACCCTGCCTATCATCACAGGCAAGAGGTGATGTAGATAATTCTCAGCCAGAAGGCTCGGCTCGAGGCGGCTTCCCGAAATTGAAAAAAACCAAGTCTCCCTGGATTTCGCAAAATTTTACGAAGTTCTCTTTGACCCTTATCCGAATTATCCTCACTGACTAAGAAAGCGTCGACCAAAAAAACCTAATCTAACTTGTGTTTTCCTTTGCATTTTTTTCCGACCCACAAAATCAATATCCCCTTTGCTTTTTGTCCCAAAAACAATATCTAGTTTGCTTATAAGACACCTGTGCCGAGCCCTGGATGCCAGTTTCCCAAAATAAAAAAACTTAATTGATCCCATATGCTTTCAGAAGAAATCATCTGCAGTGATGCTGTATACATGTGTTGAGTGTGCATGTACATGTGGTGCATAGGATGTTATAAATTGCTCCGAGTTTCAAGCAACAGCGTCAGTTGGTCCCGTGATTCTCTTCGCCGAGCTATGCTGAACGCTTTAGCTACATAATTATTCGAATATTTGCGTCCCAATAAGTCCATTTAATCAGAAGAACTAGATGCACTTGTTTCACTTGGCCTTTTTCCAAAATCTTCATCGCAGCGAAAGGCCGTCTTTTGCCCCTTTTTGAGCGCGCCACAACTTGCTCATCAGACGAATTGTAAAAATGTCTTTATGTTTTACCCATCTCCGAAATGAGAACCGGTTATTGCTAGTTCTTTTGCGATTTTCATCAGTAATATGTAAGGCGATGACGGGGTTACGCCTTGCAGGAAGTGACCTCCAAGTGGCCATTCTGCCGATGTCCCGGTCTATCGCTTGGTCTGCTACTCTTTCGAGTGGTTCTCTCCGCGTTGCAATCTTTTCCGTTCTTCAAAAATCTTTGGACGATAAGTGCACTAGACAGCGAAATTCGACTCAACCACTGCATTTAAGTGTTTCAAACATCTTCCTTATTCACGACATCCGCTCCTTTCTATGTGTTACACCTTGTCAGTATTGTGACAAGAGATTGTTATGCGGCAAACTGGGGCTGCATTTTTGCTCAAAATTTTATGTTGAAAAAAATGTTGGTAGGATTTCACTTTGCGATGTGTTTTTCTTATTACACATTACGTTTTGCATTACACTTACAAAAAAAAAACAAAATTGAGAAAGTTGAATAAAAATTCAAAAGTTATGAGCTTGTAAGGATTCCCGACCAGCACGAATTTCTCTACGTAGAAAAGTAGCTTGACTAAAATCGGTAAAATGATGTTGGAGCTTCTGCCAATTTTAGCGACCGGATTATAAAAAAAGATTTGACTATTTCCAATTAGCTTGTTTTTAAAATGCCAACAACATTATTTCTCCAGACAAATGATTCAAATGATTTTGCAATATGGGACATTACTTTACTTTTTGAAATTTTGCAAGATAAACCGAAAATTCACTGACATTTTCTACCAACGATATTCTAAAAAATTCCTATTCAATTATAAACAATTCTCACTGTAACTAGCAAATTTCAACCACATACATATATAACTCTTCCTTCAAGAACGCTCCATTGTTGCGAAAGTCACTTTTCTCAGTTTTTTCCCTTACCAAAGCTATAGTTCCAACTTCAAGCTGCACGTCTTTCCAAAGCATTGTGACAGTTCCACTCCTTTTGAAGAATGAGGAAAACCAAGCATTGTTCATCAACACTCAATCCTTTCTTGGAAGTTTGTTTGCTAGCGCATGATCAAACAAATACACTATCATATATAAGGAGTTGCACGTTTCCTTTGAGCAAAGTATTCTCAATGCTTATTATGAAATTCTCTTAAATGCAAAGAATCTTTTCCATGTACACTCTGATTATTATATACTTTATAGCATGAAATTCCTCTACATTTTTCTGTGCTTGGGTGGAGCGCTAGCATGCCAGTTTAAAGGAAAGACTTACAAAAACGACGAAGAATGGGTAAGTGGTTTTGTAGTGCCCAGCAAGTATTTGAGAACTAGAATTATGACAGTGGGTAGACGCATGTTAGTTATTAAAAAGCGATACCTCACTGATTCCTTGTTTGCGACTCGAGGATGAACAATAACTACCTAGTTCCTAATTTTGAATGCTCCGAACAGAGGCATGGTTTGGCAAGGAAATAATAGAAGTAGCCAGCAAGGGTAAACGAAAACGAAAATTTTTGTGCAGGTGCAAAAAACACAGTTTTGATAGCATTTGTGTTTTTCCAGTCAAAAACTAACTGTCGATATAGTTATATAGTTTCTATATTCAGATGAAATTCTAATTCTTCAGTTTCCAACTCTAAATGACGAAGTCTTATAATTCGGTAATCTTTGATTCAACCGGCTTGGCGGCTGGAAGGCGGGGCTTTGTGACCTAAGGCCGCTTGCGCCCGCGACGCAGTCTGCGTCTCTCGCGCGCGCGTGCTCTCTGATCATTATCTAGCCTTAACTAGGTCACGAAGCTCCGCCTTCCAGCCACCGAGCCAGCTGAATCAAAGAGTACTTTGGTAGGTCAAATTGGAAGCTTGGGATCTGTAAATGGCGAAGTCCTGTAATTCGGGAAGTCATGAGAAACTCTTAGGAAAATCTTTGAGTCCGGACACTTAACGTTGGCTCGAAATTGATTCAGATTGATCTAGATCAAATAATTCTGGTTCAAATCCTAGAAACCAAAAAGGTGATGAAGCAATTTTTGAGCTTATTGGCATCATGGGAAATGGGTAGTTGTCAAAGTGTTCATTGCTCACATTGTAAAGTTCTACATCAGACAAACATAAAGCATTGAGAACATATGCGAAGTACGCAGTCTTGGGATGAGGCTCGCAAAAAGATAAGCTAAGAGGGCAGCACAACAAAACAGTGGAACCCAGATTAGAGTCTGTTGAAAAAAGAAAATTGATATTATGCTTCAGACTGAGAACGAAGCATTCAAGATGAAGTGCAAGATTGAGCCAAATGGATCATGGCGAACAGAAGTGTCAGGATGTGTGACACCCGACAAAACAGTGGTGAGCAATATTTTAAAGTCACATTATCATACATCTAGCATTAGAGCTGAACAGTTGGCTGGAGTTTGGAACTAACGGGTTATGATAAGATTGAGAACAAAGTTCGATTTGCAGGTGCCGGTCAACGAAGAAGTCGATATCGGCGATCATATCTGGGAATGCAAAATGAGCCCTGGAGGACAGATTACATTACAACAAAAGATGAACAAGCATGCCGCTTGCAACGGACATCCATTCGGTTTGTTTTATTTCGAAAAAAAAACAGCTTTCACGATTAGAGAAAGGGAGAAGGTGAGGCAACAAATTTTAGGAGTGTGGGGAAGATGGTCAAATCTTTTTTGAGAACATTTCGCAAAAAATTCTACTTTCAATCATCTCGTTGTAGTGTTCAGAAAGATCTTGTTACCTGTATTTTTTATGCAAATACTGTCTTGAAGACCATATCAGCATATTATTTGTTGATATCTTCAAACTTAAACTCTCGCCCATCAACTCAAGAATTGGTTCGACCGCAAAAAGTACGGTAACGGGCGAGAATTTGGAGCTGATTTCATCGGCAACCAGTCAATGATGTGATCTGCTGCTTGAGCTGTACCTTGCTATGCCCCTCCCCCCCCCCCCCCCCAACATCTCGGAGGAAGATCTCCAAGTACTCACAAGGGAAGGATGGTTGGTCGAAGTGGCCTTTTAAGATGAATTGTATACCATAATGAAGTGCATAAAACGTTGATTCCAAATTTCTGAAGGAGGAGTGATGAGCGTTTGAAAGAGCGCAAAATGAGTGTTTTTCTGGGATAAAACATTGGCTAAAATTTTCCCAGCGCTTGAATGAGACAGCCGGAGTGTGATATATCTCACCTTAGAGTATTTTTTATAGAGTGTTGGAAAGATTACCACTGGTCCATTTAAGCGCTAGGAATAATGTGATTATTGTTTTGATATTATTTGCATATTCAATTTTTTCTCCAATAAAGCTCATAACTTCTTATGCAGGAACGCGCCGCAGATAAGGAAGACACATTTGGAATCAGCATTTTATGCCCTACATAATGATGTACATGTCATCGCAAAAGGTCACTTCGACTGACCATCCTTCCCTTGTCAGATCTTTCCGGACACCTTCTGAGCAAAATTTTGCCTTGAGATGAGAATCATACTTTTTTTGCAGATTGCAATATCGTATTACGCAGTATAAAAACTCGCTAATATCTACGAAGTTTCCTTTTTCTGCAGTAAGCAACAAATCACCTCTGCTACGATAAACCGTAATTGATAGTGTGAAGAAGACGTTGTCATTTCACAGATTCCGCTGACCTTGAGATCAGCGGCTGTTTTTGACTATTCGTGTGATCTTGTCTGAGAAAATTTGATTTTTCTTACTTTTCTTGTCTGAACAGAACAAGTTTCAAGAAGGCGAAAAGAACCTGTTCAGATTCGGAATGGCAGGAGAAATCGTTCCAGTTCAAATGCGGAGAGAACGGTGTCTCAGAGTTTGTTGGTTGTGTTACATCTTCTGGCGCACTCATCAAGGATGGCGAAAAGAAATCGGTCAGCAGTGTTATGTTGCAACGAGTTTTCGTCGTACAATCTGTCAAAGTTTCCCTTTAGGTCGATGGATTTGAAATGGAGTGCAAGAAGCATGAAAATGGAACTGTAACACTTGGTGTGCTTGACCGAGCTGTTGACGCCAAGTGCAAAGACAATCAAGGCAAAGAGAGGGACCAAGGCAAGTTTTCTGGAGATATTATTATTAAACAAAAAAAAAAATAAATGAGAGCCGACTGTTTTTTGTAGGCGAAAAATGGGTAGAAAATCAATACTTCGAGAAAACTTGTGAGGAACGAGGACGAGTGAAAGTCAACGGATGCAGGGTATGCTACATCTGCTTCAAGCAACCCATGGTAATCTTTATCGTTGCAGGTAGATGCTGTGGACGAGTTAATTCCTATTAATGGAAGCGTATCTGCTGGAAAATTGGAATATCAGTAAGTTTACCTTTTTTGGTGTATTTTTCCGCATATTCTAATTTTTTATAGCTGCGAAGCAAAGGATGGCGCCTACAAATTCTACAGCAAAGTGAAATCAGATGAATGAAGTAATTGATATTTGCACAGATCGAAACGCTAGAAATCTCAAAATAAAAGCAATAAAGAACAATTTTCTTTTCTTCCTTGTTCTGACAGTTTCCCAGGCAACTAGAGCATGGTAAACTACTCATCAGATACGTTCAGAGTTGTTCGTGTGTCCGCACCGATGTCCGGGGTCGAAGTTAAGGATCCTGAGATTTTGAAGCTATACGGTAGCGGCCCCCTACTTAGGTGATCTTCCGAATCCTGAGGCAAAAGATGAATTTCGAAGCGAGAAAATTGCTTTAGAAGATAGAAACGGCCTAGCCGACCCCGCCTTCAACGTATATAGTCTGAAGACAAAGAGCTCGAAAGTGAGTTTCAGGTTAAATGAAAATGTCGAAATGATGATCATAATGGAGGGCGTTACGACAACTCTAGATATTAAATCCCGATTTTGGATTATGACTTAAGAACTTGGAGAATTATTTTGACTTAAGAATATTTTTTGTTTTTCGTATCACACTTGATCTCCTCTTGAAGCTAACAGAACAAGTGAGTAAGCAATAGGTAGATAAACCCGCATTTACAAGTATTCACAGCGAATTACGACACTTCGAAATGAAGCGAAGCAAAATGGGCATTAATTCCCACACAACTTGATATTATTTGCAACGTTTTTCTCTCTCTGAAATTTGTTTCTTTGCAGCGGTACTTGGGCGAATACTTAATTGAGGGCGTCCAGTACTTTACCACTTCAAAACCTCACCAACCACAATTTGGGTGAACGGTGCCTTTAAGGATCTCAACTATTGCAAAAAAAGAATGTTTCAGACAAGAAAGCACCAGATTTCCCTCTTAACCATAATTTGAGAGCGTTTTTGATAGAGAAGTACATAACTCTTCAGAAGCTTCCATTTCCAGACTCTTTGCTCTTCCTGGTACGATGTTGTTTTTGATATACAAACTATCTATGAAACGGCGAATGAAGTCGTAACTTTATTCGTAAGAAAGCATCCACGAGGAATATTTTTTACTCATTTTACGTTGTTGTTAGTCGAATTATGCAGGAAGCACCTACACACATTGAGAATGAATGGGTGAAAGCTCAGCGCAGCGCAAGGCAACGGTAACGAAACACTGCGAGAATCTGACACTTTGGTTTCGAAAATTTGCAGCTTTAGGGGAGGGAAGGGAGGAGAACGTTAAACATCAAGTGATTAGCAAGTGAACAATTTTGGTATCAATATATGAGACGAGTATCAGGTCTACTCTTCAACGCCATCTTCAAGCACTCGACTTCGTGATCCACTTCGATTATTGACTGCATTCGAAGATGCCTAAAACAATAGAATATGACAGGGGTAAGAAAATAGAGGAGGGGGGGGGGAGGTGGGAAGGAGACACTTACAGAATGTGCTAATGATCTATATGATCCGCTCCTGTTCTTCAGTCGCATCTTTTGCAAAGCATTTTCAGCAGCATCGGCTCGTTCTTCAGCATCTTCCAGGGCATGTTGCAATTGTCGATATTTTGCCAGATTCTGGGCAGCTAGGCCTTCCTAAAAGAGATAGCGCCTTACTTTACTCAAATAGAAGAAGTAAACTTCATAACTTACGGCATCTTCCACTTGTCTTTTGTAGGTTTTTATTTTTTGTTGCAATTTTTCCACTAAATCATACATTCGTTCGGAGGATTTCTTGTCTTCATCCACCTAAAACCATCTCGTTTCTCAGCTCATGAAAGCCAACTTAAAGATAAGGGTCTTACCTGGAATTGAAGCTCTCTGCATCGTCGATCCTTGTTTCGGAGATTTTTGGTAACTTCTGCGTGTCGACGATTTTCAGATTCCAGCTCGGTCTCAAGTTCGCGACACCTTAGACGAATTCATTCAGAAGGTAAACGGAAAATGATGATAGCGCAAATAAGAAATAAAAAAGAATTTTTTGGGTGTATACGGGCAACGGTTACGGGTAGTGTGGCAAAAGATGTCTATCTTATGAAGAATCGTTGTGCCTATTCAGAATGATGAGATTGAGTGAACTGCGCGGTTCTCGCAGCGAACGTGCCTTCAAATCTAGCGCCTTTAAAGGCAGTGTCCGGGCAAAAAGTCGATTTTGAGATTTTGTGCTTACTTGGGCCTATTCGCTACGCTGAATCCGAAAATGCACATTGTAGAGCGCGAGAGTGGCGAAAAACGGCTCTAACACAGGAGGGAAATGAGCAGGTGGGCGGGGTCCTCCCCACTGCGAATTCACGTTCCCGGCTTCCGGAGCGACCTTCTCGCTTCAGGTTTCAAGTCAATCATTCGTACTTGGCCGGTAGCGATGTTAGGACGGCTAGCGGAACTGAGAAAATCGCTCCGGGAGCTGGGAGCGTGAAATCGCACTGGGGAAAGCCCCGCCCACCTGCTGATTTCCCTCCTGTGTTAGAGCCCTTTTTCGCCGTTTTTGCAACTTCCAATGTGGATTTTCGGATTCAGCATGGCGAATAGGCCCGTATAAGCACAAAAGCTCAAAATCAAGTTTTTGCCCGGACACTGCCTTTAAGATTGGTGCACTCGTGCTCACGAAAAGATAAAAAGCCTCCCAAAAACGTTTTCGAAGGTCGTAACTGACACCACCCTCACTCAGAAATTTCTGTCCCTGCTATCCCAGAAAAAAAGAATTTCTTTGGATTGTCATTTTTAAGCAAATTTAGAAAAATTTCTAAAAGAGGGAGTAAAAAAACGTCTTCAAGAAGAGGAGATTTTGTGCAACAATTTGCGAGAACTTTTCACCTACCTTAAAGGACTTTGGACAAATTCTTATCGTTACCTGCGTTCCCCCCTCCTCCCCTCCCCCTTCCGTTACATCCCTTTCTATTAGAAAAGGGTCACAATTCGGGCCAACAATGTTCTTCAAGGTAATTTCATCCTTACTTAGCATCTAGCTTAGCTATTGTCCGTTTTCCTCCTTTAGACGATTGACTTTCTGATTCCTCCAGACGGGCTTGCATCTCCTGCAATGAATTACTTTTAAGCCGTTCATGGGTCCTTTAGCAATCACCTTTATCTGAGCTTCCATTCCCTTCCTGGCCCTGTCCAGACCTTGTGCATGTTCTTGCGCAGCTTTCAGCTCTTCGTTCAATTTCGCTATCTCTATGGATCCCTATATAGAGCAAATCAATAAAATTTTGGGGATTGCTCAAAAATCTGCAATAGACTTGCCTTTCTCGCTCGATCGTCGCTACTCTTCAGCTCATTCAGAGCTTCTTCCATGTCGGTTTGTAGTTGCTGTAATCAGAAGCACTGCTTCAAATTACTTATAGTTTAGAAATTGGTAATTCTACCTGGATCTCCAACTCGAGTTTCCTCTTATTGGCTGTCAGAGCTGTATTCGTAGTTGTCAACGTGGCAGCGATGTCCTTACTCTCAGCAGCTTGGAATTCAGCTTGTCGGCGAGCCCGTTCAGCCTTCAAAATTTTTGATTCCTAGTCCAGTTCCATAGATCTCACTGCTTTACCTGCTCCAAGGCATTCGACAAATCTTCTTTTTCTTGCAGTGCCATTTGAGCTCTTCGTTCTGCCATTAGCGTTTGTTCATTGGCTTCCTCACGAAGTCGTTGTTCCTCTTCTAGTTGTAGCTAAACTTTTTATGAACATACTTTTCCTAACCGTTAGGCAATACAGCTCTTCGAGAAGGACAGCCAAATCTTTGGTTTTCAAGTCTAGACCACGCCCTTTTTTGGCTCGTTCCTCCCGCGCAAAATTGGTGATCGCTATTGGTCATGAAACCAAGGATACTGTAACGATTCACCTGCAGATCTCGACTTGAGTCCTGGTATTTCTTCATGTTTCTTTGAGCGTCTACGCTGGCTTTGTTAGCATGATCTAATGCAACTTCCAATTCCTAGAAATCATGTTTCCTACAAGAAATCAAAGTAGGCAAAAAAACTTGTAAAATTTACATTGATATCGCTTTCCAGTTTCTTTTTTAACCGTAGCAGTTCTGCACGTCCACGGGATTCACTTTCCAAGGATGCTTGCATGCTTTCTAGTGCTCTTTGGTGATTTTTGCGAGTACTTTCAAATTCTTCTTCCTGAACAGAGGCAGTAAAGAAAACTAGAATCAAAAGCAAGTTGCTCTTACTTTTTCTTGCAGGCGTTTCTCGATTTCGGAACGTATCTGAGATACTTCTACTTGCGCTCTCAATACCTTAGATTCCTCTGCTTCCAATGCTGCTTCGGATTCGTCAAGGGCTTGCTGCAATAAAATAAGATTACATTGACTGATTGTGTCGTTGACGCAGACAATACATAAGTTGCGGAAAGGATCGCGGCGCGGTTTCGATTTGTCCCGCGAGAATAACAGGTAGATGCTGGAGAAAGTCTAAGCCTAAGCCTAAGCCCTATGAATTTTCTACCCAAAAAATTGGATGCACCTGAAGCTCTTCCTTCTCCAATTCCAAACGTCTTCGGATCTTTTGTAGGTCATGAACACTCTTGCCACCCTCACCAAGTTGATCCGTGATATCTTTCAGTTCCTGGGCCAAGGCCTTATTCTCACGGCGAAGTCCTTCCATCTGAACTGGCCCATTTGCTCACTAGTAACTCAAGAAAAATTGGCTAAGATTCTACCTGCTCATCCGCCTCTTCGAGTTGACTGCGCAGTTTCATGGATTCCGTGGCTGCGGCTCGAGTGTCGCGTTGGCTGGCCTCGACGTCTTGGACGAGTGCTTCGCATTTGCGTCTCCATTCATCGACAACCTTGTCAAAGCCTTTCTGCTTCTTTTCTAACGAATTTGCAATGGCATTTGCCTGAAATTGTGATTTTAGACATTGCTTGGATGATAAATTTTGTGACAATCTACCCTATCAGCGTCGACTTGAGCGTCTTCTAGTTCGCGTCCCAATCTCTGCCTCGTCTTCTCCAAAGAGACAATCTTTTGGTTAGCAGCTTCCATTTGTTCTTGCATTTCATGTATCTGAACGTGCAAACATGACTTGTAAATTCACTAAGAAGATCTGCGGTTAGCGTTGAAAATTTTAGAATGACCTTATTAGACAGCTTCCTCTTTGCTTCCTCTAACTCATCTGCTCTGTTCATACCTTCGCCTTCAAACCTTGCACGCCATTGCTGTGCTTCAGCATTTGCTTTGCTAAATTTCGAGAATTTCTTTGGTTTTACAGAGATTATGGTAGTTACCATACCTGATAAGCCGCTGCAATTCAGTCTTTGTATCTTGCTCTTCTTCCAAAGCTTCACGAAGTTGCTCGCATTCCAGCTGGTAGTTGGAAAGCTGAAAAATGCACTCTTGTTTTAAATCTTTTTTGATGGGATGGGCACACCTGCATTTGTATCTGTTGCCTCTCTCTAGCTTCTTGTTCTAATTGACGACGTCCTTCCTCTGCTTGAGCGCTGAGTTGTTGTTTTATGCGGTTGATAGCTGCCATCTGCGATTCCGCATCCTCCAGTTGCCTGGAAAATCAAAATAATCAATACACATAATGACTATTCCATCAATCGATACTGCATTCGTCAACGTACTTATTCAATTCGCTATTCTCTCCTTGAAGTTTGCTTCTGTACATAGTGAGTTCTTGTATAATTCTGGCTTGTTCGTCACTCTTCAGCGTCATGTCCGTCAGTTGAGTTTCGAGCTGTTTCGCAAGTCGCTCCACATTCTGAAAAACGAACCAATCACGCGTGCAGGTGGGCGTTCCCCTGCTCCTATTGGTGGATTACTTTGGGCGGGCGGAGCTTCAGCAAAATGATCAAATGTCAAGCTAATCTTTCCTACCTGTCTTTGCTTAGACTCAGAATCAATGGCCGAATGGAGCTCTTCAATTTCACGCTGTTGTTGTGCTTTCTCCTTTTCAAGCCTAAATATTCAGGAAATTTTTTCGGCATTATTCTAATTCCTATGCGCAGACATGATAAATTATGCGGACACTCACTTAGCCCTCATTTTTTGCATAGTATCGAGTTGATCGGTGATTTCTGCGATGCCTTCAGTATGCTTCTTACGAAGTGCAGCCATTGCTGACTCGTTGTTGATCGCTGCTTCTTCCAGGTCACGACGAAGATTGGCCAGCTTAAGAAATAATCGGTTAAAATTTTTTACCATCTTTTTAAACTATCTACCTCAGCTTCCCTCTTCTTGTTCAACTCCATCTGAGCTTGTGTAGCGCCACCAGCTTCATCCAGGCGATCGCCAAGCTCCTCCAGTTCTAGCTGCATCTCATTTCTTGATTTTTCAGCCTAAAATTCCAGGAATGATCATTCAAAGACAAAAGCACTGAATATATCAGACCTTGGCTCTGCTCTGTCGTTCAGCTTCCAATTCTTCTTCAAGTTCTTGTACGCGGGCTTGGAGTTCTTTGATTTGCCTTTGGAGTTTAGCCACAAGTGACTGTTCATCTTCAAGACGTCCAGTAAGCGAATGAATCTCAGCTTCTTTCCTGAAGTTTTTGTAGTTTAGAATTTTCCCGAAGGCAGAGCTGCAATCAAATCAACACCCACTTCTTAATGAGATTCTCTTGGTCGTGTTTCTGTCGGGTTATCTCTTCGATTGTCTCCTGGGCAATCTAAAAATCACTTATTGAATGAGGAATGAATAGCAAGGCATAACATTGCTACTGACAGTAAGCATTTATTATAGGGGCTCAAAGAATTCCAAATGTGAAATAATTTTTTTTGGATTTTTGTCGAACATTCCTAGTAAAGCTGGATTACGATAGAAATCGACATGACAATAGATGTTGTGGAGAGGATAGGTTTCACTCATTTCCAGTTTGCCGGCTACTTTCCTTAGGTAATAATTAGACGCTAAGTTCCTTTGGACCAGATTTTGTTACGCTAGTAGCAATTAAGATATATTCTACCCCACTTACCCCACTTGTTAGATGAGAAAATTTCAGACATATAAATATGTATTTTACCAACCTTGAGCTCTCCTTCGACTTTCCGCTTCAATTTCTCGGCATCTTGTCGACCGCGCTTTTCTCGCTCAAGTGCGTCTTCCACTTCGTCAAGTGTGGATTCGAGTTTCGTTTTGACTTTATTGATGTGGTTGATTTTGTCTTCCTGAGCTTGAATGTCGTCTAGAAGTTTGCGATTGACCTGAAAGTAAGATATTACTCTTGCCTTTGTTTTTTTAGGGAAAGCAAAGAATCAACCTCTTCTTGGTTCTTCCTTTCTTTGTTGATCTTGGAAATGGCTTCGTCTTGGGAAGCGATTTCATCCTGAAGTAAAAATCATTATTTTTTTCTGGAATGCGTCTTGAAGAACTTACTTGCAAGCTACGAATCTGGTGATCTTTGCTCTGTTTCTCTTGCTCTTGTTTTTTGATGGTTAGTTCCAGTTCAGATACTGTCTTCTTTAGCGCATCATTGTCTTGTTCAACCTACATAAAGATCACATGATTTTTGAACTGCTTGACTATTTTCTAACTCTTCATTAACAAAACCAGTCCCAACCTTCTTTTTAGCTTTTGTTAGAGCAGCATTGCGGTCTTCTTGGTCAGCCAGTTGATCAGCGAGGTCTGTGCTCTAAAAACAAAGTTGATCAAAATTCATTCCGTGCTGCCTTCGTTATAGGTACCTGTTTCTCTATGTCAGCTTTCTGGGCCAATAGCTTGGCACTTCTCTCTTCAATCTCAGCGTTTCCATCACGTTCTTGTTCGAGTTGGATCAGGATTTCTTGTTTTTCAGCCTAAATTCGCGATCAAGTACTTGCAAAAATCTTAGAGCCTGTTTCAACCACTATACAATTTTATAAGGCTTTCTGCTTGGGTAAGGAACTTAGACGATAAAAAATTGTTTGACTTTCCTATTCATTTCACATATTCTGTTCAAATTCTCACCTGAAGCCTGGCATTCTCTGCCTCCAACTCTTTCCGTCTACGTTCCTCCAACTGATTTGTTTCTTCAAGCTCCTTCAATCTAAAAATGACAAATTATGCTACACGAAGATTTACACAAGGAAGGGACTTACTTCTGAGCCAACGCCTCCATTTCTTCATCTTTCTTATTGCCTTTGATGAGTGGTTTAACTTGGCCATAAAGTTTGAACCATTGCCAGGTTCGAAGCGTACACCATGCACGAACATTGCGTTGAATTACGAGAAGGCCAGCTCTGCAAATTCAAAAAAATTGTATGGCAGGAAGCCAGCTGAAACTCATTCTGAGCTCTGATTTTTCAGGGACATGATTGACAAAAACTTCTTTGCTCCGTAATGATGCAGAATTAGACCCGAAAATTTTCAAAGGATAAATTATAGAGAAACCAACCTCTGTTCCTTTCTTCGAGCTACATCAGCCAGAGCCAGATAGTGTCTGCAAGCGCATTGGAATTTGGTGATAATGATCGCAAGAGCTTCATCGCGCAGCTCTTCCAAATGGGCAAGCACACCAGACTTGAAGAATACCTAGAAATCTCTTTTTCGCTTGGTTCGGGTTAAAAACCACATTGGAACTCATACTGAAAGTAAGAAAATTCTTGTTAGATTTGTTAGGAGTGGAAAAAACTAATAGATGAATAGTGCCTGTGAGCTTAGCAGAGGACTTTTGGATTTTACGGTGCCAGAGTTGTTCGTAAGTTTTACGAAAATGCGTGATTCTGGTTTGTTAAGTCAATTTACAAAAAATTTCATAAGGTTGGAATTTATTGCCCACTTCTTGTACAAAAGGTAACAGTCGGAGTTGAGCCAGTAAATAATCCCAAGGAAAAGAAACTGCAGAAGAACTAACTTACTTTGAAGGCTTCCATCCATCGTAGTCATGAAAATATGGCCTCAAACCATGCGGTGTTAGCAAACAGAAAAATGAAAGCAATCATGGAATTAGTGAAAGATAGGATTTTAAAAAGCCAGGCCATCCAAAACCTCCATGTGGGTGGGGGAACGAAAGCCGCCAGGTCCAGCCGCCTTTCGCGGCCAGCTGGTCCTTTCGCAGCGTTGTTGCATGTCGTTCCAGGACCAGCAGTCCGCGGAGGCGGCTGGACCTGGCGGCTTTCGTTCCCCCACCCCCTCCATGTGAACAATGTACCTTGGTGAGACCACACTGGAATTCTTCAACTTTGAGAGAATTGCTGTTGATGAGAGCATCAGCAATTTTTTCTCCGGCTTCTTTATCAGTCTTGGCACTCTTGACAGCTTCAGCAGCGAGAATAGCGTATCTATTTGATTATGTTAAAGCTGAACACGCCGATTCAAAATTTGATGTACCTCTGCTTGAAATCATCGTAAGGCATACGGTTGGGGAAACCTTTGCGGCAAATACGAATACCTTCCAGTACACCATTGCATGTCAATTGGTTGAGCACCAAGTTGGCTTCAATCAGGCCTAAAAAGATTTTGTATAGGTAAACTCAGCTGATCCATTTTAGGGATACAAATTTGCTCCAAACGGAACTTGGCCGTACCGAGAGGTGTAGTTTGGGCAAGGTTTCACAGAATTCTCATAAGCTCAAGCCCACTTTACCACAAGATCAATGATAATCCGAGGAATTTCTTTTAGAAAGGGAAGGGTGGGGGGGAGGGGGGGGAGCGATAGAAACTACGCCCTGCTAATAAACTTTGGGATGCACAAAATACGGGCTCGTGACCGTAAAATTTGAGAAGAGAACGTGGAGCAGCCATACCTTCGAGAGGTTTTTCGCAAAGCTAGTCTGATTTTTTGTAGAATTTGGAAAATGTTTTGATTATTTACAAATGATTACAACTCCATTTGAATTTCATAACCCATGTAGGTTACTTTCGAAAATTTTGCAACCCACTCTCGGGTGCATGAGGTATAAACTTATAAAGTGGGAAAATTTGCCTAAAAACTTTTCTACCACATTTACAACTAAAATAGTAGAGACTGCAATGTCACTCCGATTATGAACTCATTTTACGCAGTCCAAACTATTCATCATCCATCCATAATTCTTATGTAGTCCTTAAGGATGTTTTGAATTTGATACGGTCCTTTCTCTCTGCTAATCTTGTAACCCAGCTTTGGTACAATATATGTATCCAACCTTTCATTCAACCGACTTGGCGGCTGGAAGGCGGTGTTTATGACCTAATTAAGGCCTCTCGCGCCTCTCTCCCGTCTCTCCCTTGCTCTCTGATCATACTCTAGCTTTAAATAGGTCACGAAGCCACGCCTTCCAGTCGCCAAGCCAGCTGAATCAAAGGGTACGCACATAGACACATTACAGTACCCTTTTTCTTTCTACTTACCGCTCTTCTTTTGCTCATTTGGGATGATACATCTAATGAAATGTGGATGTGTCTGGTTTAGCATGTGCATCAGATTGTTCAGCGATTCACGGTACATCATTGAAACTGTCATGAATGAGGCGGACTTGCCCTAAAATTCATCCAGTTTTTTAGCACTCACTATCAGATTTGTTGGCAGCTTCTACCATACCTTTTTCTTTCCAGGAGCCTTTTTGCCTTCTTTGGCTGCTGAGGCAACTTCCTCCTGAGTGTTGTAATCGGCCCAAAGCTCCAACATTAGTTCGTTGCCTTTATTTGTTTTGAGTACACTGACAGCTGTGTCGTTTAGAGGGTCCTAAGCAGTGGAGTTGCGCGAACTATTAAGGCTGGTTAAATAAAGTCGACTGCGCTAAGTCGCCCATATCGCTGTAGGCTGAACGCACGCGAGCGTGCCTGCGACGCGGCAGCCGAGTGCTGTCGCTATGATGACTCATGCGCGCGAATGCCAATGTTAGTCCGTAAGACACACGCTCGCGAACCTTCAGCCTAGGCGATTCCGCGTAGTCAGCTATAATCGTCATACCTTGTTCTTTTCTAACCATCCCTTCACATTGTAGCGTACAGTGCCTGCATAATGGACGATGGCCAAGTGAGCTTCGGACTAAAAAGAGAAATAAGGTCAAACTGACAAGAGTCAAATGACCCACCTGTTTTCCTTTTGGTGGTCGCGGCTTTTGGAAGTTTGGATGTTTGCCAAGGTGCTGATCGTTCAATTTTGATGCGAGTGTCAAATCCGTCGCTTTTGGTACTATACACTCCTCATCCAACATCGAAATCACACCCAAAGGCTGCAAATGAAAACGCATTTTTGCAAGAATGAGTAAGATATGAATAAATTCTTCTACCTTCTCAAGTAGCTCGATACAAGCTTGTAGATCAAGTCCAAAATCGATGAATTCCCATTGGATTCCTTCACGAGAGTACTCTTCCTGTTCGAGTACGAACATATGGTGATTGAAAAATTGCTGTAGTTTCTCGTTGACGAAGTTGATCCAAAGTTGTTCGAACGAGTTGTGCTAAAGGGCAGAAAAAGTCAAGATTTGGGTTTTAAAAACGAGTACATTCTTCCAGCAAAGAAAAATCGTAAGTGAAACGCAAAAAATATTACATTATAATATAGCATCTTGCAAAATGTTATTTTAAGATGTGTTTCTGTACGGGTAGTTGGAAATTCGGGGTATTCACCAAGAAATTTTACCCTAACATCATCTTTTCAACCGCGAAGCAGCCGCAAAGAAACGACTTTTTGATTGATTTTCCCCAATTCTCCGACTATGAAGTTGGTTATCCTGTAAACCTGAGTCTCCTCCCTCCTCCCCTCTCCCATTTTGAAATTGAAATTTTTGATCTTCTGTTGTGATAGCGACAGATATCTGAGATAATGAAACTTACATCGAAAATTTCAAATCCAGCAATGTCCAACACCCCAATAAAGAACTCTCTCGCTAGGTCCTGTGCATCTAGGGTTTTGTTGCATCTGAAAACACTTTGATAGCAAACGTAAAGCTTCCCAAATTTTCCTGAATCATTGTCTATTAGGTTTAGGTATTACACTCCATATTACCGTACCTCTTGATGAGCCATGCGAACATTCGAGCGTAAAGTGCTTTGGCCAAAGCGCCAACTGCCCAGTTCACCTAGATTATTTAACGTAAAAATTTAAGAAAAATTACTAACAGTATCCGTACTTCTTCTGAGTCAGCACTTGCACCAAAAAATTTACGCCGGAAACACTGACCTGCTCCAAATTCTGTCCCTTATTGACCCATTCCGTGCCGACTTTCACTCTCGGTTTCAGCAGTGAACCGACAAATTTATCGTAGTCCACATTGAACAATTTACAAGCAAGTTCACCCTCTAAAGTCAAAATAAATTAGTGCAGAAACCAAACTTCTTCAGTATTTGATCTTACCTTTGCCATCTTCTAGTTCAGCTTGCTCTTCTCTTGGTCTCTGCTTGAATTTCAGTTCACCCATGTGCATGAGTCCTGAGACGAGATATGATATTTTGGTAACTTAACTTAGAGTTCAGCCATAAGCAGACGAAGGCAATTATGTTAGTCGGTAAGAATCCGCTGATGAAGTTAGCGTTTAGCCCGACTGGATAGTATGGACCACTATCACTGGCGCCTATTAGACCCAACTCCGCCCAGTAAAAACTATGTACAGGGGCAGCCGAGAAAAACTCGTTTAGCCGATGGACGAAAATTGTTGACGGAAAAAAGCAAAAAGAATAGACCCATTGCCCTTCCCAACTTGTTCTGCAGCTGCGAAACTTTTTTCTCATCCAAAAAAATGAACAATTCTCATTTTCTTGAGCTTTCACTCTTGTTTTCACGCCCAACTTCTTCAAAACAAGCCCCACTTTTTCACCTTGATTAAAAAAAAAAACTCACCAGCGGTGATGGCGAAGAGCTGATCTTTTTCTTTTTGTGTGAACTTCATGATGTCGAAAGCTTCCTAAACAATGTTCAAATAATAATAATATTAAAATCATATTGATTTGTACACCGATCACCGCCAGTCAAAGGCTTCAAAACTTTCCACCAAACATACTCGACATTTCCCTAGCTAAAAACAGATTTCTTCGCTACTTCAAACAAAAAACAGATCAAAAGTTAACAGCTATAGAAAGATATGTCGGGAACACCTAGTAGTCGACGGCCCTTTCCCTCACATTCCATAAGTGAGCACTTACATCCGTGAGCAGCATCTCTTCCTTGTCATTTACACCATCAATTGTGACTTCAGCTTGAGCCACAAAATGATAATCTTTGATGGGACGGGTGAGCATCAATTTTTCTGGAATGTGAGATGTCCTATTTCCAAAATAATCATACAAAAGAGTTACCTTTCAGCCCTTCGATAGCTCCCGAATACAACTGGTAAAATATATGGTAACAACGTTCTCCTGGAGCCTGCTTGATCACTCTGGACTTTTCCAATAGATCTACAAATTTCGATTTGTATGTAGAAAATGATAAGGTAATAAATAACGCACAGTGTTCGATGTCTCCTCCGGCCAGCTTTCCAGCTCTGTTGAAATGTACTCGAATGAATTTTCCAAAACGAGACGAGTTGTTATTACGCACGGTTTTTGCATTACCTAAAGGAAAAGAATAAAATAAAGAATTTGAGTTCTAGAGACTTAATTACCAAAGGCTTCAAGCACTGGATTTGTTTGCACAATTTGATCTTCCAGGGATACATTCTTCTTGTCTTTTGCGTCCTTCTTGTTGCTATAAAATCAAATTATAAGGGGAAGAAATTGTTTTTACTTACAATGTTTTTGCAATTAGAAAATGTGATAAATGTGTGCTCAGAGGATAACTATCACATTGCTAACAAAGGCAAATTGCGAAGTCCAATCTGGACCCCCCCCCCCCCCGCCGCATGACCGCGATGGTTTTGAAAATGGTCCACATGCGTTATAAACTTAGGTAAATCATGTTTTTATTCGTCAATTTATCAGGAAATGAGACCCGAAAAGTCAGCTTTGTAAATTTTCAGAATATCTTGACATTGATTAGTACGCACACATTGATTCAATCAGATTGCTGGAAGGCGGGGCTTCTCCGCCGCCTATTTCGTGAGCATGCTCTCTGATAATTTTGTAGCCTTAACTAGGTCACGGAGCCCCGCCTTCCAGCCGCCGCTTTGGTTGAAGCAAAGGATAGATGCTAATTTATAGCGCTAACTCAAAAACATGCAAAAATTAGCTTTTTCCAAGATCCAAGGAAGTCAAGTTGTCGCTTTGCCAGATTTTTTTGGAGCATTTCAATAATTTTTTGAAGAGCGGTGTTCTTACGCTCAATGATGAAGAGAACCTGTCTGCCCCTCCTCACAAAAAATCTCATGGGACCGCTATTGTCAACCTGTTGCCACTTACGTTTGCGACGCTCCAACAAGCGCTAGATACGCAATGACTTTCTTCGTGTTCTCTGTCTTTCCTGCACCCGATTCTCCAGTGATCAACATCGACTGATTCTCGTGATCTAGAAGTTATATATGAGCTCTGGCCCTCAAGATATTTTGCGTTTCTTCTCACCATTCTGCATATTCCTATAGGCTTCGTCTGAGACAGCAAAAAGATGTGGTGGCATTTCATTGCGGCGTCTTCCCTGGTACATCTGGCACACAGCCTCCGAATAAATCGGTAACCTTTTGTACGGATTAATCACGACGCAAAACAATCCGGAGTAGGTCTAAAAGTATTTTGATACACTTAATAATCTGATTTCAAGTCCATATGCTGTCTGTCTTTTGAAAAGGGTAAGCCCTGCCCACATCCGATGGAGTGGGCGGAGCGTGCACACGAAGTGCCAAATTCTTCACACTTACATAAATCATCATAGAAAAGTATCTTTGGCGAAGATTATGTAAGACTGAAGCATCGTTGAGAAACGTCAAATTTGCCATGTCCTCGGTTTTTTCGAACTTCGGCGGATTCATCTGCTGCGCCTCGTCTTTTTTAATGGTTTTCTAAACCAGAAGATCTTCCAACTGCTTATGCTGGCGCATTTTTTTACTCTGGTTGTTTAAGCTAACCTCATTTCCCTTACTAGTAACAACAGTAAGGTTGTCACCCTTGGACGACTTGATTTCGGCTGCTATAAATCCCTCTTCAGGATCGGCAATCCAGATATTTTTCTTGGAATCGAATTTCTTCGTAGTTGCTGCTAGGAGCTAAAAGAATGCAAAATAGAATTCGCGACTTATACATACGTCAGAAAAAATATCAACGCACCTGCTCTTGGGACTGCCGCAGAAATGGCCATGATGGATCGTTTTGAAAGTCCTCCACATCCATACCGAATCAAACCTCGCGTCTGAAATGAATTTGAGGTCAGCCAGGGAGATTTAGGATCAAGCTGGCATAACGGAAATTTTATGTGCGTTTGTCACACAAAGCAACCAGTGCAAAATCTGGACTCTACTAAAGCGCGGGTTTGACTCCTTCGAGTCGAGGGGGTAAGAGATCAAGATGCATGAAAAGAGAAGCGTGCCGTCCAGAACTCTTGTTACAGTAGAACTGCCAAGAATCCCGCACGGATACAGAAATCTAAAGGGTTAAGTCATATGATTTTAACGTTTTTTTACACATTTGAAGAATATTAGTAAATGCAATAACGCGCAAGCTCTACTGAGAATGTTCAATGGATCATCAGTTAGCTGAAAAGCACGTTCAGGGAAACAAAAAGCTTTAGAGTCTTCACACTCTGACAAATACTGTTTTGTATTCTATGCTCACAATTCGCCCCGCCCCATTTTGCATCTGTTCCAGATGAATTATCCAATACTGAATGAGAAACAGAAATACAAGCTGGTGTAAGGCCAGAGAGTTCGGAAAGTTATTATCCTTACAATGTTGAGTATCACAGGTGTGTTCGATGAGTGGTGACAAATTTGAGCATTTTTTCTTCTGATAATTTTGCATCGTGATAATCGTGATACAAGCGTTTGAAGATCTTGAAGGAGGAACTTCTACCGCTACCGATAAGCTCGGCCTCATTACATCATGAGATGACAAATCATTATAATGGCGTTTGCGTTGGTTTTATCGTCTGCACAGATATAACAGAGCCGCCCAGACGCCATCGCATATTGCAAAAAGTTTTTTGTTAAAACATCTGCAAGAATTGCTCGATTATCAGTCTAGAAGTCACGTCACACGGTTTAGTAAGGAAGTAATAGGGCTCGGCACAGGTAGCCTGTAAGCAAGGTGGATATCGTTTTTAGGACAAAAAGCAAAAGGAGTATCGTTTCTGAAGCCGAAAAGACACAAAAATTCGGACTTTATTTAGTCGATGTTTTGTTTGCGGCGGATTTCTTACGATTAGGACAGGGGGAAGGGAACTTCGTAAAAATTCGCGCCAAGTGGGACTTCGTTTTCTGCATTTTCCAAAAGCCGTCTAATGCCGAGCCCTGGGGAGTAATAAAATCAAGCCTACAGTTCTTAGTAAATGTGTGTAGAAAAATTGTTGAACAAAAACGAACATTAATCTCCCGCTGACGAAAGTGCAACAAAGGCTGCAGTAAAAAAATCATAAAAAGATAATCAAAAGTTGTTAGTTGCTCAATTTACGCTAAAGAGAAGCAGATGTTTTGTAATGTTGCTTTTGAAGTAGAAGTCCAATCCTGTATATGAAAATGTTCAAAAAAGCCATTAAATTTTTCGACAAATCATGCAAAATAGCATTTTCCTCTTTAGCAGTATGATCAAGGAAATGTTCTTTCAAGAATCAAGTTCTTTACCACCTAAACACATCTAGGAAGATTTACAGAAACCTTCGTTGAATATATACAGTACAGTCTTTGCTAAACCTCTAAGAACAAATGTTCAAGAGTGGTTTGAAGATGTGCCGTCGATTACCTAAGTCAACTTAAGGCTCTTGTTAAGAGATCTTTTTCATATGAATTAGCAGAAGGAGTCAGACGAAGCCAATTCTTTAGGGAAAGATTTAGCTATTTCTTGGATGGTACAAAGGTGTAAATCTAATGTTGCACTTTTAAAGAGGTGATTGTAATTACATATGTGGGAGAATTCCAGGTTCGTTAACCATTTCCCGCTTGCCCTTGTGTTATTTTCCTACCAAAAACATGAATCATGCGCTTTGTTCATATCTGATGCGTTATTTTTTGAGAAAGTAGAAAACCCGAGTAATCCAATTGGCGCAATGTAAAGATTTTAGACTTTGTCCAAAGCTTCCTGGAACATGATCTAAGTCGACACCTGGTGAGCAACTTGTACATTGCTCTATCAGATGGTAACCCGAGCAATGATTAAAAATAATTAGAAAAATTTATTTGAATGGTCTGAGTTATGGGATAGAAATTTCGAAATTGCAAAATAACCAAGTGTACTGGCTAGTAAAAATTCATTGATCAGCGAAGAAAAGCCGAATAGCTGAGCAAGCATAGCATGAAATCGGACAAAAGCCTATCGAGACAGTCATCGCCAGCGTAGAGCCGGAAAGAAATCCAGAACGCGAGCCGAGCACCGGGATTTGTTTAGCCATCGCAGAGCCCCGAGAGCGCGTCACCCCCTCGAATACCACCCCCCCCCCCCCCACCTCCTCACTTGCGACGTCACCCCTCACCTAGGTTCATTATATAGCAATCCATTCGGAACAAAGTGACATCATTCTACAGATAATTGATGAAATCCACCTCATCAATGCAATCAATATATCGATCGATAATTACTCAGCGTTCCTAACAACCGAAGAAAGATGCGCGTTGCCTGTGTATTCTTAGTAAAGCGGATGGGTTCGCTGTGTTTGCCAAGCAAGCTCCAGCTCTCACGTGGATGTACTTTGAGATTGACGATCGGCGGATAGGAGCGAAAAGTCCGTGAAAATGTGGTTTCGCAACTGTGAAAAAGTGAAACTGTTGGCATTCAAGTGCTGCGACGAACTTTTGGGTTGAGATTTCTGCGAACCCTCCAGTTCAGTCACAAAACGTAGCTTATGTGATTTTTGGAACTGTGCAGTTGTTTCAGGCACCGTTTACTGCAAATAAGTTAACCTAATGAATCTTGACGGACAAAACGGCAATGTTTTACGTCAAAATCTGAGCTTGCTGGACGCGTTCCTCTTCATCAGACTGCCTTAGATAAGTTCGCCTTTTGAAATATGTGCTTCTTTACCTTGGCTAAGTAACCTTTAATTCAACTGGATTGGCGGCTGGAAGACAAGGCTTTGTGAGCTGGTCAAGCTTAGAGGATAATTAGAGAGCACGAGCGCGAGAGTGACGCAGATTGCGTCGCGGGCGCGAGCGGATAATTAGGTCACAAAGCCCCGCCTTCCAGCCGCCATTCGTTGAATTAAAAGTTAGGTCATTTTTTGAGATTACATATCTTGGAGCTTTGTAAAAACGAGTTGAAGCTAACTCTGATCTACTTATTAGTTGCCATACGATATGATTTCAGCAATCCGAAAATACTAAAAAGTAAAGCTAGATAAGAAGCACAAAAAACTAGAATTGCAAAGTCTGAACGATCATGGACTCTTCGATTCTCCGCAGTCATATAAAACGATGTATATCAGTTATACAGTTATCAGGTGGATAACTGTATAGCTACAGTTATCCACCTGATAACTCAGGGCTTTCTTCTATGTTATGTGGATGTCTTAGGAGATTATACTTATCTCTTCTAGAATCACTTATTAAAAAAACTCAAAGCGCACCTATTAGGTTCATCGATGAGTAGATTGTTTTTTGGAATTATACTGTGAATGGGAGACAAAGAACATCAAACAAAGAACAGATCATGAACTAAAACTAGCAAAAGAAAAAACCGCTATGGTTATACTTTGTAATCAGCAAGAAGGATTAGGTTAAAAACAGCTTGATCGGGATATAGTATGATATACCAGCTTTGCTGATTTTACCTAGTTCCTAACACCAACCCTTGGACTTGCATAATGCTTCAAGTGCATAACGTGCTAAACCTTATTATACTGGGGCAGCAAAACTTTCTTAACTTAGTGCCGATAACTGGCCAGCTTGCCCCTAAATCTTTCAAGGTTCTTAGAAGTTCTCTTTTTTAACGAAAAGAACAGTTCTTTTGCACAAAGGATGTCCCAACTGAGCTTTGTAAACACCAAAAAAATCGTGAAGGGCTTTGAAACCCGAAACAAAGAAAAGGCTCTCATGAGCGCATGATGAGCTTGAGTCTACGCAAAGTACAGCTCACTTCAGATGAAGCAAATGAGACTTGTTCTGCTAGTCCAGGGTACTTTCAAGACAACAATGGGGAATGCAGGAATGCATGAACAATGACAAGTCGACGAAAGCCTGAGTTATCTCTTTGCCCGCACAGGCTTGAAGAGAGATGAACTCTCTGAGCACTGCGCTGACAAGCCGAGCTCGGACAATCGTCAGCCACTGCGTATAGTCTCAGCACTTGAGAGCCAGGCCTGACCGACAAGCGGGGCTTGACGCAGGGCTCAGCTCTGAGGGCACAGAGAGAGAGCAATGTGCAGTACAGGGATCACGACTCTCGTTTGATAGTATCTTTGGTGGAGTGTATTTTAGACTACAAATTAATGTCTATCGTCAAGTCATTCGCAACTTAATATGCGTAGTGCACAATATACACGCTAAATGACGAACTGCGAAACTGAAACCTGCTCACTTTCAGTGTTTTCTCCTTGTTCCCTCGTTTCTTTTGTTTTAGCTGGTTATATGTTAGTCCGTAAGACACATTTCTACATTTTGTTAGGCTAGAAAAAAATGTTTTACTGGAAGTTACTAGTATGGGTGCCGTCGCTAGCAGGGCTTAGTGTGTAATCTCACACATCAAGTTACAAATGACTCAAGGTTAGTATGCAGAATGTGAAAAATTCATTAAAGGCATGTTCGATAGAACAAATCAAGTTCTACAAGGTATAGCCAGGCTGCCTCATAACGTAATCACGTAGATTTGTATACAGGCATTCATATATGGATTTTTTGCATTTTTTTGCGACCAATCATTGAAAAAAGTGAGCCAAACATACTAAAAATAAGTGTCGCTTTCGTATATAAGCCGTTCCGAAAGCTCTGTCGCATCACACACTATAAAGGTGAGTGGCAATCATTGACAAAGCTTAGCTTTGTTGGCGTCCACAGTTTCCTAAAAAATTGTGCCCCTTGTAAGATCAAGGCAAAACCTAATTATTCGACCTTGTCAAAAATCATGTCTCCACCGTAAAAAATCCCGTACACTCCAATTTGCTCTACTGCCCATATTGAACACTTATATTTATCACATTCACGACAAGGCCGATTTTTTGATGACTGCCATTTTGAAAGAGCATTTCGCGATACTGAATTGAAATGCGAAATAGAAATAGAAATGCGACTTATTTATACTTCCAAATAATCAATATAAATTTTAAAAATTTTCAAAAATTCAATTTAGCCCTATAAAAAATTTCAAAGGCGTGTCTGCCGCACGACCTTTCGCTGAAATTTCGGGGTTATGGAAAATTTTAGGAAGCATACCAAAAATTTCGGAGTGCTGGCTAGTGCCACGCGCCTTCACCAGAGAAAAATTA
The DNA here is from genome assembly GCA_958299035.1 of Cylicocyclus nassatus. Classification (NCBI taxonomy): domain Eukaryota; kingdom Metazoa; phylum Nematoda; class Chromadorea; order Rhabditida; family Strongylidae; genus Cylicocyclus; species Cylicocyclus nassatus. The sequence goes on from CATQJL010000001.1 coordinate 105,790,312, forward strand.
TCGTCCCCTCCCCTCCACCCCCCCCCCCCCAAACCCTGGTACGCCATTGAGGCGATCCTATAGTGCAATTCTTCAAAAGTAGAAAAGTTTCCAGCTTTTACAAGCGTTGCTCCCCAAATATTGAATTTCGTACAAAAACCTGAAAAAATCTGTTTGCATTTTGGCCCACTTTTGTTTTTTAGTTTCTAGCCATGGAAAAATACAGTAGGTGTGATCTTCGAGTGTGCGGAGATGCGTTTTAGTCAATTAAGTAACTTTAAATTCTGGTTTCAAATTTCACGGAGATATATCTTTCTAAAATTTTCTCATGCCATCTTATAGAGCTTGCTTTACGCGGTAGCATTAGCATCGGCCATATTTTATGCGTCCAATGCATCACGCAGTTCAACAAAAGTTTCTGAGCTTCTTGAATTTCATACGTCTTGACAAAATCGTAATCAAAAGGCTCAGTGGGCAGGTTAGATGACGTGTTGCAGCATCTCCTCGTCCCCCTCAATCCAGCCAGATTTTTTCGTAGAATGTTTGGTTTTCTTAGTGAACACAAAGCCTACGCAGTAATAGCGATGATGTCGTAATGAATGATGAAAGAAAGCAAACTTTTGTTTGAAGCCGAGGTCATGATTCCAGTGAGGGTTTCCTGATTACGGACATGCTTCCTTTACCCTGAGTTCAACCCACAGGTACACTGAAATCACTTGGTAGTCATGGGTCACTTGGTCAGACCATCCATCACGAAAACAGCTTCAAAAATTTGGTCTTGTCCCATGGAATATCCCCATAAATATTTCCCCACAGCTAACATTCAAAGTTTTTTGCCAATCCGTTTTACCTAGTATTTACAGAATCGAAATGATTCAGAAGTGCCAAGCACCACGCAAAAAGCACTAGATCACATGAGACTTACTGCAGAGTTTACTTTCGTCACATAAGAATGTTAGCCGAACCTGTGTCGTTTGCATGCATGTTTCGTGAATATCTATCCGTCCGAAACACGGCATCTCAAGAGGCTTCCAGCCGCCATCACCCGACATTGCAAAGTAAACACAGAAGAGCGCTTGCAATTCGCTAACATTCTGAGCATTAGAGTCGGGATTTTCTGCACTCCTCATTCTTCACTTCATAAGCTCAGAACAAGAGGATAATAGAAAAGAAAAGCTATATCTTCATTTGGACGCCAACAAAGGAAGCATCGAAATGTATGCGCGACTTTTGGTAAACCTAGCATAGTTCTACTGTATCCTACATTACGAAAATAAAGGTAACGGTTACGATAACGTTTAGATTAGCGAACGGCCGACTAGTTTTCGTAGAGCCTGCGAGGAACTACGAGAACTTATCGCTGCATTGACACGAAAAGGTCAAAAATTGTGTCGAACGGCAATTTAAAAGAAGAGTTTACCAAGCTCCCAATCTAGCAAAAAGCAAAAGAAAAGACGGTGCTAACTCCGATTGCACATTCTTCCCTACCTATTCCTGATGTTGAAGGTTCCAGTGAGGTTTGCGGTCGTTGCGCAGTGCACACCCAGTTCGCTGAAGTTGGAGGCTAAGAATACCAAATTTCTTCGTTACTCTTCGCGTTTGACGGGTTTTTTAGGCTGTGTGGCCCAGTGGCCGCAAATCTCACTGGCCTTCCGAATCCGTCCAACGTGCCGGCCTGAGACAGCACCGTGGTGTACCGCACAGCGCTGCCGAAGCTTTCGGTAGAGATTTCAAACAATACCCGGCTGGGAACGAAGTTCGCTATATGCCTTTCCCAATGAAATGACCATGTTTTGATTGAGATTAGCTGACTGCGAAGAGGCGACGCTGCCTTGGTGTTGTCTCAAAGCCGGCACAGCTCCGATGCACGGAGCATGATCAGGAGCTCTATAGCTCCCACCAGTGTGGGTGTTCGAAAATTGAGCTCGTATATCTTTACAGCAATACCCAGAAAGTTAAATTCTCCACTGCAAAGCAGGTGCACAATTCGTGCTTCAAAGGCAGTATTCGGCCAAGATGGGGTACGTGGGATTTAGCTCCATGGGAGAGTGGATGCCCTCGGACCCTCAGACAACTCCGCGCGAAGTGCAAGATTATAACCTTGGATTAAGAGCGAGAGGTCCGCTTGGAAAATGGGAGACTTACGCCTAGGGGGAAAGCCTCTGCCATCTGTGGTTTCCTGCTTAGTGCCCAGCGACAGAGTACGTTGGGGTAGGGGACTATACGTCGCCGATAGGCTCCACCTCGCGCATACAGTGTAGTCTGTAAAGCCTGTAAGGCCTAAGGCATACCTTACGCGATTTTAGTCGCCGCGCGATTCAGGACTGCAACGACTCTCCATAGCTGGTCGTAAACGCACTTTGCTTGGGCCAGACTTGCTGTGTTTGTTACAATTTACGGAATCTACGCATCCATGCATCTGAGAGCCTCGCATGCTTAATCTCTACACATTTGGCAAATCGCCAAGTCGCGAGGATGCGGCGATTTCGCGAAATCGCGAGAGGTATGCCTTAGGCATAAGGAATGGAGCGCGCTTTGTCGCAGATGTCCTCGTACCACCTCTTTTTGGCGAAAATAGTCCTCCACCCAATCACGCCACCATAGTCAAAGATGTAGGGCCTACAACAATTCCGCATCTCAGCCTTTACGAGAGCTGCTCCAGTTCAGATTCAAGTCGAAAGCTTTGAAAAACGCCTGCTCTTGCGTTTGCAGACCCGCACCCCGACACCTACTTCGATGGGTGAATTACTAGCGCCATACCATCATTATTCTATGCAATTCAAAAACGCTTTGTACACTTTTCGGATTAAGCCGGGGGGATACGATGGTCAACGCCCACTTGTACCTGTTGAAGATTAACATCCGTTTATTACTGTTTGTGCTGTTATTATTGACTCGTGATCTCTAGGGTGATGTACTTGTATTTGCCTATGTGCAGGAAGTGAGCTTTATATAAGACGTTCCTTCTAAGATTGATTATTCGTCTCACTTGCCTCAACTTCTTGGTCATATAGTCATCTAATAAATCTATATGCACAATTGTCCCGGACCACTACAAGCACAAGTACAGCTAGAAGCAAAGACTACAACAAGTGGCGATCAAAACTATGACGAAGCGTGGATACTTACTTACTTAGATACTTAGATGGCCCGGCTTCACGTGACGTGCGGGCCCAGCTCAGAAGTTTCCATTTTTCCCTGTCCCTCGCTTCTGACATCCACGATCTTCTTGGCTGACGTCGATGGCTGCGTCCACGAGTTCCAGGTGCAAAAGTCGTATCCAGCTGATTTCTCAGCTGGTCCATCCGTTTCACGAACACGTCTGCCCATCTCGTTGGAGGTCTTCCTCGGGGACGTTTGGCTTCGCGAGGAATCCACTCCGATGTTCTTAGTGTCCATCTGTCGTCTGTTCTTCTCATTATGTGACCGGCCCATCGGTGTTTGGCTTTCGCGACGTATTCCGCTGGGTCACGAAGACGGGACATTCTTCTCATATCCGTGCTGCGAAGTCCGACTAGATGTTGCTTGCGTCGGGTCATCTTCAGAAGACTGCGCTCGAGCGCTCTGTGGGTGGTCCGTAAAGCTTTCGACGTGGCTACAGTGTCGGCCCAAGTCTCAGCTGCGTAACAGAGCGCCGGGAGAACGGTTGAGTCGAACAGGTGGGCACGAAGCTCCGGGTCCGTCAGTTGGTCGGTGGCTTCCTTCAGGGGCCCGAAGGCGGCCCAGGCTGCTCTTCTTCTCCTGTTAAGTTCTTCCCTCAAGTCGTTCTCCATGTTCATCGAACGTCCGAGATACACGTAGGAAGACGTCTCCATAATCGGGGTGCCTTCCAATTCCATTTCTGCATCTTCGCAAAGGGCGTTCTTCATGAACTGAGTCTTCTTCCGATTTATTCGCAGTCCGATCTTCTTCCCTACTTCGTTTAGTTCCTTCAGCATCGTCTCTGCTTCGGTGATACTGCTCGAGAAGAGAACGATGTCGTCCGCAAAACGAAGGTTGGACAGGAATCTCCCATCAACTCGTATGCCTCTCTCGTCCCAGTCCAGTGACTTCATCACCCACTGCAAGGCCGCGGTGAACAGCTTCGGCGAGATTGTGTCGCCTTGTCGGACCCCCTTCCCGATTGGTATGGTCAGGGGGCGATGGAATAGCTGCATCGTCGTTGTACAGTCCTTGTAGCAGTCGGCTAACGTCCTCACGTAAGCTGGGTCCACTCCTTGATCGACTAGCGCAGACAGGATGGCGTTGATTTCGACGCTGTCGAAGGCTTTCTCGTAGTCGACAAAGGTTAGGACGAGAGGCAGTCGGTACTCCCGGCAGACTTCTATGACCCTCGAAACGGTCTGGATGTGGTCCATGCAGCTGAATCCTTTGCGAAATCCAGCTTGTTCTTGGGGTTGGGCTTCATCCAGTGTCCTTGATATGCGAGCGAGGATAATCTTCGTGAAAAGCTTGTACAGCACACTCAGCAAGCATATTGGACGATAGTTCCGAAGATCCTCCCGTTCACCCTTCTTGAAGAGAAGGACGGTTCTTGACGTTCTCCACTGGTCAGGAATCTTCTCCTGCTGAAGGTAAGATGTCAAATGCGACGCTAGAATCTCGTGTAGACGGTGTCCTCCGGCTCGCAGAAGTTCGACGGAAAGATGATCTGGTCCTGGAGCCGTGGACGTCTTCATGGTCTGTATCGCGATACGCACTTCAGCAGGTAGAATTCGTGGTGGTACTTCTCCAGTGAGAACAACGGGCATCTGCACGGGTGTTGATGAGCGGAAGAGGTTGGTGTAGAAGTTCTTCGCGATAGATTCCATCTTGTATCGGGAAGAAGTCGGAGTCCCGTCTTCGTTCAGTAGTGCAGCCAGCGGTACGTGATATTCGCAGAGGTCCCTTCGGCACTTCTTGAGACTTCGTCTTCTTTCTGCTGCTTCCAGTATCTTGGCTTGCCTGTACTTCCTGAGATCCTCTTGCAAAGCTGTTCTGCAACTGGTGTTGGCAATCAGTCGCTCGAGATGAGTTGCATTCGGATCCTGCCTCAATGATCTTCTTCTTTCGAGCAATTCCTTGGTGGTCTTCGGGATGCGGTCCAAGTTCTTCTCAGAAGTCACTGAGGCGCATTCTCCGCAGGCTCGCAATCCTTTCAGAAGCCGGTCGTAGTCGTACGTTGGGTCCTCCTCGATGGGCCAGTCACAACTTGATATGAGCTCTTCCAGCCTGTTACCGTCATAAACGACTTCCTTCCTTCTCGCGGCACTATGACAGACTTTCTTTTCCAGCCTTCGGCTGAGTCGTATCTTCGCTCGAAGGAGGCGGTGATCGGAGCCACTACAGAAGGATGGAACTACAGAGACATCGAGTAAGCTCCACCTTCGGTTGGTGAGAATGTGGTCGATCTCCGCGTGGGTCGTTCCGTTGGGCGATTCCCATGTCCACCGGCGATGTTCCTTCTTCATAAAGATGGAATTTCCATGGAAAAGTCGTGCGGCGGAGAGAAGCCCAACAAGACGGTTGCCGTTTTCGTTCCGGAGCCCATATCCAAACTTCCCGATCCTATATTCCCTTTCCAGTGGCATCCCGATTTTCGCGTTGAAGTCGCCCACAACAAACTTGTAAAAGGACTTCTCGTTGCGGACGACCTCCTCCACATCTTCGTAGAAAGCATCTAGTTCTGATTCGTCAGCTGCTGATGTTGGAGAATAGCAGTTGATGATGCTGATGGTCTTCTGATGTGGAGGTCGTAGTCGTAGGATGCCTAGTCGAGGTGATAGGATCTCGTGCGAATCGACAAGATGGACGATAGATGGGTGGACGACAAAGCCGACGCCTCCCACGTTTCGTGATGGAACCTTTTCACCACGAATGATGAGGGTCCCATCACTCATCTGTCGCACGTCCTTCTTCCTGGACTTCGTTTCCTGCAGAGCAATGATGTGGTAGTTGATGTGCTCTGCAGCGTCGAGAAGAGCGTGGAGGTCGGCGTTTGTGGAGACTGTCCTGGCGTTGTAAGTGCAGAGCATGAGGCAGTCTCCATGGCGTGTCGTCCGGGCAGACGTGTCGTTTTTGTCCAATCCGAAAGGCGCCCTGAGTACCCTGACATCGTTCTTGCTACCACCCGGCGCCGTAGGCGGGATCCGATGTACAGGGTTTTTTCTAAATCTTCTTGCTGTCTGAGTAATAAAATTTGTTCCCCTACAAGAGGTGGCTTACTAGGCCTACTCTTGATTTCCACGGGGTGATCGCTGACCCCGGGCTTGGAGCGGGGAGGGACCGCCTAGCGACCAGAAGAAGCCAGACGGCGGAGAATCTGGCGCGGCCAGTTCTTAGCTAGGCATCCGGCCGAAACCGGAAACGTCGAACTCCTTCACAGCTTGGGAGGCCCTACCAGAGTATACACTCGGCTGTGCATCGCAGTTCGACACCCAGTGTCACCCCCACGCCACGATGAGGCGACCGACCATTGTGGGGGAGGTATTTGCGTATGAAAGACCACATACGACGATAACGCATGGCTCGACCACCGAAACGCGAAGGCAACCGCAAATTCGCCGCAAATGCTACGAATAAGGACCACAGTCGACGCGAATGGTTACGAAACCAGCGAATCACGAATGATGGTTTCTTCCAAACGTTTGAATTTTCGCAAAACTTTAACAAATGTAAGAGAAATGCAGATTTTCACACGACGACACCAGTATGCAAGGAAATGTTGGGATCTCAGAAAGATTTCTAGCGAATCTAGAAAAATTTCATCCCACCCTTACCGCGTGGATCAGAAGATCTACTTATTTGAAACAAATCGAACAAGGACTCCTTTGTGGAAGGGTGGCGACCACGTCGACCACGTCGACCACATCACTTGAGCAGATGTTCGCTCAGTTGATGCAGCAAAACGCTGCACTTTTAAAGTCGGACTAGGAGCAAACTGTTGCCTTTCCGAGGTCGAACCACGAGCAATCCGAGTGGACAGAACGACTCTTGAAACAGATAGACCATTCCGTTGCCGCCCCTACAACGGCGAACTCTTCAGCGCTTTTATAGCGACTGCCAATTTCGCTGCGATTCGGAGAGCGAGTGCACCTTCGAATCTGTCGCGATTCGAAGAAATGTTCCAGCATCGATGCCAAGGAAGAACCGTTGTATACTTGTGTCCGCGATAAATAACGCCACACACGCCGAGCTGAAAGGGCACCTAGTGCCGAAATCCTCACTAGAGCTCTCCTTCGCAGAGCTGACAAAAGCGCTGACGCTTTTGAAAGAAGGACGCTATTTCGACACCGATGGAACTGTCTCCACATCGTGAAAGCTCTGGATACGTAGAATTATACAAGCTCAACTCAAGAAAGGGCACCTAGTGCCGAAATCCTCAAGAAAGATGCTGGCCTACGCCAAAGCAAACGAAAGGAGATCCGCTAAAATGCTTCCTTTTCGTCATGAAATTGCCGCCCCTACGATTCACCAGTTCGTGCTCATGAGCAAGCTGGACGCCGAGGTTGATGTCTACAAGCTGCAGGACTCAGTTGCCAATTACAGCGCATGTAAATCCGTGCAGAAGGACGCTGCCTTCATTTAACACGTTTCGGACAGCGAAATCGCGCGCGGCGAAAAAGATTGCACTTTCAGCCATTGGTCAACAAAGGGGCCTTATTTAGTAGACTGTGTGCTACATCTGTAATCAGCTTGTCAGATAAGTTCCATACCCAAAGTTCTGAATGGATTCGAATTGTTTGAATTTTGTCGCTTGTGAAACAATTCTGTGCTTTTCTGAGAGATAGGAACAAGAACTCGGTTTCTTATAGTATCCAAAAGTATCTATGTTGTATACGGTACAAATCAGTATTGACTACGGTTTTTCTCTTTGATATCGAAGCAAAGGAAAGTTGCGACGTCGCACGCGTCGTTCGCGTTACTGCACTTCGTTGCAACTGTTGTTCGATTTGTGCTCATATCTCCTAAACAAATATCGGCGGCACAACTCTACAGAGTCGTTTGAAAAGTAGAAGCTTAAGCCTTCGACATGATAACCTTGGACTAAAAGAAAAGCTCCTGTAAATGTCAAAAAGATACCTCAAAGCAGGGTCCGGCCCGAAACGTGTTAATCTGTATCGCCTGCGCCCGTTTCAGGCTGAAGTCGTCGCTATCCAATAACAAATCCGCTGACTACACTTGTGAAAACGAAAGATAGGGTAGCAACTGCCCGTCAAGAAGTCAGTCCACCGTTCCATGGAGAAAGTTGTAAAGCTGAACTTATTGAACTCCCATACATAAATGTCAAGCTGGACGACTTGGACGTGAAGATGCAACTCACACCAGTGCCGACCGACAATCAACGCAGAATGTGGGGGGATTTAGAATCGCCAACCCTGAAGACCCCGCCAGCTGAATTGAGAGCTGCAAACGGGTCGGAAAGAAAAGTATTTGGAGGTCATGAAACGTCCTTCACATGCAATGGTTTTGCGTCACCAAAGACCTGTGTTTGCTAGGAATGGACATGCGCCTCGCGGCTAAATGTCCAGACATCTTCGAAGAAGAACTAAGGCGCGTTAACAAGTTCAGGGTTCACCTGGTGCTGATGAAGGATATCAGGCCTGTCTACCTGCCCAAGTAAAAGGAACCGTTTGCCGTAGAACCTCTCGTCACGCAGAGGTTGGACCATCTCGTCGCTGTTAAAGTACTCGCTGATGACCAACGTCACCGCCGACATCAGTAGAGCCGCTGCCTATCTGGACGACATTGCGGTTACCCAAGGGACTCTTGAGGAGCATGATGCAAACGCTTCAGACTATTCCAACGTCTTCAAGACTATGGAACCCATGTTCGTCTTAAAAATTGCCATTTTGCTAAACCTAGTGTAACGGGATTGGCAGTTGGGAGGCGGGGCTTCAAGGCTTAATCAAGGCTAGGGAATGATGAGAGAGCACGTGCGCGAGAGAGACGCAGACAGCGTCGCGGATGCTAGCGGTAGCCTTCTAGCCGCCAATCCCGTTATATAAAGGATAGTATTTTTCGGATTCATTTCCGACGCTGAAGGAAGACGACCCGACACCGAAAAAATTGCCGTCATCGTCCATATGCCGCCGCTTCAAGATGTAAACCAGCTCGAATCTCATCTTGTAATAGTTTCGTTCCACTCGTCTTTCGTGCCGAAGAAGCGTTCACTTCGCGGACCATGAAAGTTTTGAAGAAGAAAGAAACACCGTTTGCCTGGAGTAAGAAGTGCCACGAAGTCTTAACCAGCCTTCGCGATGTCCTAACCTCGGATCTTCTGCTGTGCGATTACAACCGCAAAAAGCCGCTCATGGTTGCGCTGACACGAGCAACTATGAAATCGGAGCCGTAATTTCTCACCGCTACTCGGACGGATCGGAGGTCGTTGCCATGCGAGCCGTACATTGGCAGCCAAAGAGAAGGACTACTTGTGAAAAGCAGGGATTGACTTTGGTTTTTGCCGTCAAGAAGGCTCACCAGTAAATCTATGGGCAAAGATTTACTCTGCTTACGGACCACCGCCCTCTGCTCACTGTATTCGGGAGCAAAAAAGGGGTGTGTCGGGCTACGCTGCCAACCGGTCACGAGATCAACACTACTTGCTTATGATTACGGCATCAAGTACTGCCCTACATCGTTTAGACGGGCCGATGCTCTCTCCCGATTGCTTTCCCGCAGGAGTGCGCCGGACGATCACGTCAGTGCTAGCGTAGCTGATGTTACCGCCACTTACGAGGTAGCAGTCAATCAGCTGCCATTCGCCGTTGAGGACTACGTTCTGCCATGGAAAGGACACGTGCTGATGGATCCACGCAAATGTCTCCAAAAAGTCTTTGGCCGGATACAGTTTTCGAAGCGTCATTGTTCAGTTACAGGAGCCAACAAAAGGAACTCTCTACTTACGACGTATACATTATCTTTGCATCCAGGAATGACATCCCGCTTCGCTGAGAAAAATTTCTCCGCATCTGCTTGATGGATACTCTGGACAGACGCTTATGAAGGTGTTCACTCGCAACTATGTCACACTGGCCTGGTATCGAAGAAGACTTCAAATACACTGTAGAAACACTGTCAGAATTGCAAGTTGCCCCAAGAACGCTGTTAAAGCTGAAATGACTCCAATGCCAATCGCTAGCCGCCCGATGGAACGCCTGCATATTGACTTCGCTAAACCGCCCTATGGGCAGATGTACCTAGTCGTCGTGGATGCGTATCCCTGCTGGCCTGAAATCGTAGAAATGCAGTTGACTACGTCATCAGTGACCGCGCAAGAACTTCTGAAGATTTTTAGTGGGTGGATTTTCGAAAACCCTTGTTTCGACAACGGCAATGAATTCTTCACCATGCAAGATTAAGCACGTTTTGAAGCCGCCATTTCACCAGCAGTCAAATGGACTCGCTGAACGCTTCGTAAAATTCTTAAAGAGAACACCTCTGAAGCTACAAGGAGGAAGAAATCTTGTAGTAGTTACTGCTTTGCTACCGCTGCACACCCTACCCGTCTTCGCCTGATAATCGTTCACCGGCCTAAACGTTCCTTGGACGAACGATTAACACTTCTCTCTCGCTTCTGGTCGACCTTCAAACTGTTGCACCAATCCACTCACACGAATCAAAACCGGCGATAGAACCCATGTACAACCGCCGACATGGGGCTAAGAAAAGAAAATATAAAGTTCACGATGCCGTCTAAGCTCGACTATTGCAATCCCTCGGAGCCAACTTTGACTCCAGGAGCGCGATCGAAGGTTGGACGCTCACTCTACAACGTCGAAGTCGAAAGATTCTTATGAGACGCTACGTCAACCAGCTGCGCCTACGTGCTGTCCCCGAAGCCGCTAACACGTTGTTGAAAGAGTTCAACCTTTTAGATGTTAGGTCCCTAGACCATCGAACGCACTTTCCGTTGATATTTGCGCTTCTCAGGACGCCAGTTTCACTGAGGGGACACCGCCAACTCCCGATACCGCCGACTCCCCATACCGCCATCGCCGGCGCGTATCCCCGATGTTTCCGCCACTCCACCGTCCCCGCCGCCAATTCACTGCCGATCGCAAGGAACACATCGACCACCACGCCGCATCGAGATGGACCCATCGCAAAAGAAGCAATTTATAGCTTGAGGAGGAATGTTGGAGAGTGACTGATTATTGTTTGTGTTGTAATCATTGGCTCGTGATCTCTGGGGATCTGTTGTTCTTTACCTATGCGCAGGAAGTGAACTATATAAGGCGCTCCTTCTGAGATTATTTATCCATCTCAGCTGCCTCCAATTCTTATTTATATCTAGTCATCTGATATTCGCGAGTGTCCCCGACCACCACAAGTACAAGTAGAAGCGAAGGATACGACACTACCTATCACTAGATAATGAGGACCCACACTGGTTACCTAATCTTGGGGTGGCTGACGTGTTTCGAGGTTCGATTGCTGACAGATTGCCGATTGCAATTCAGCGCAAATGCAGGTATAGTATTTCCTACACCATTAATTGGCTTACTGGATATTTCGTTGATATAAAACGATGATTCAGGTACCTACTTAAAGGCAGTACATCGGCAGAATGAGACCCGTGACAAAACAAGATCACAGGGTAGGAGCCCCTATATGGAACCTATCGGCCAAAGTCCGATCTTTCTCTGCCACTTCGAACCCCCGAAATTTCAAAACGAAAGCAGCGCTCATCTCCTCTCCTCTCCGAACCCGCCCACCCCATGGACGAGTGACTTCCGCGGTCAGAGCGCCAGCCGCAATGCTATAAGCATGAGGTTCCGCAACGACTCTGCGTCTTCGCCATGACGGGCTTCGCGTTCACTCGTCCACGGGGTGGGCGGGTTCGGAGAGGACAGGAGATGAGCGCTGCTTTCGCTTTGAAGTTCCGGGGGTTAGAAGTGGCAGAGAAAGATCGAACTTTGGCCCATAGGTTCCATTATGGGGCTCCTACCCTGTGACCTTGTTTTGCCACGGGTCTCATTCTGCCGACCTACTGCCTTTAAGGACTAAGGCATACCTCGTGCGATTCCTGTCGCTGCGCGATTTGGCACAACAGCGACTTTCTGTAAATCGTCGTTAAAGGCAGTAGGTCGGCAGAATGAGACCCGTGGCAAAACAAGGTCACAGGGTAGGAGCCCCCATATGGAACCTATGGGCCAAAGTTCGATCTTTCTCTGCCACTTCTAACCCCCGGAACTTCAAAGCGAAAGCAGCGCTCATCTCCTGTCCTCTCCGAACCCGCCCACCCCATGGACGAGTGAACGCGAAGCCCGCCATGGCGAAGACGCAGAGTCGTTGCGGGACCCCATGCTTATAGCATTGCGGCTGGCGCTCTGACCGCGGAAGTCACTCGTCCATAGGGTGGGCGGGTTCGGAGAGGACAGGAGATGAGCGCTGCTTTCGCTTTGAAGTTCCGGGGGTTAGAAGTGGCAGAGAAAGATCGAACTTTGGCCCATAGGTTCCATTATGGGGCTCCTACCCTGTGACCTTGTTTTGCCACGGGTCTCATTCTGCCGACCTACTGCCTTTAATGCGTTTCCTTTGGTCAGAACTTAACCCACTGCAACAACTTACACAAGCTACCCATCTATGCGTTCGCGAAGCGCGCACGATAAATTTGTAGAAATCTGGCAAATCGCCAAGTCGCGTGAAAGTGGCGATTTGGCCGAAATCGCGTGAGGTATGCCTTAGGCCTAATACCTCATGCGATTAGGCCGAATCGCCACTTTCACGCGACTTGGCGATCTGCCGATTTCTACAAATTTATCGTGCGCGCTTCTGGGACACATATTTGGGTAGCTTGTGTAAGTTTTTGCAAACGAGCAAGTTCTAACCAAAGGCAGCGCATTAAGGACAAATTACCGAGAGTCGCTGTTGTGCCGAATTGCGCAGCGACCGGAATCGCGTGACGTATGCCTTAAGGGTCGGGCATACTTCACGCGATTTCAGTCGCGACGCGACTTGGCAATATTCCAACTGTCCATAACTCACTGTAAGCACATTTTAAATGTACAGGGGATAGGGCATTTTATCAATCCACGTAGGTTATACACACTATCATGTGCGGAATGCTAGTGTTGAATATGAAGACTTCTGGCGAATTGCCAAATCGCGTCGTGACTGAAATCGCTGAAGTATACCCGGCCCTTTAGGCCTAAGGCTTAAAGGCAGCGGCTCGGCAGATTGACCTACCTCAGATTTTGACACAGATGGATAGGAGGCCCTCCAAGTGAAACAAAACAGCAACTCCGCGCCGAAAATGTGAACTCTGCAAGCCAGGGGAGCGGCCCAAGCACCCTCCCCTTCCTCCTTTCGCTCCCCTAACACCTTTTCGGACGAGTATTCTTCGCTAGACGGCGCGGGACCCCCCAAACGCTTTCCCGCATTCTGAATGCTATACAAAGCCAAAATTACAGGCGGCAGGGACTTTGTGCCAGGACCTCTTGACTTTCCTTTGAAAATTCTCGTCCGAGCTGCCTTTTGAAAATTGAAGAAAACGCCCCGAAAAAGGCCTTTTCACCCCTTTTAAAGCTCAGATTCGGGATCTACTGGTCGAGAAGGCCCAAAACATGCAAAAAGATGGAAATGCAAAATCTACCGGGACGCTGCCTTTAAGGGGCCAGACATACATCACGCGATTTCATCGTCTCGCGATTCTCCAAGCAAGACAGCTGCTACGAGTTCATTGCATGCAGATCATCTTGCATTTCGGTTGTGATAGTTTTCCGACACGACCAATCGCAACTAACTATCATAACCGAAATGCAAGATGATCAACATGCAATGAAATGTAACAGTTGTCTTATTGTGAGTATCGCGAGGCGATGAAATCGCGTGATGTATGTCTGGCCCTTAAAGGCAGCGGCTCGGCAGATTTTCGACTTGAAGTTTTTTTTTGCTTACTGGGGTAATTCGGGGCGCTGATTCCGAAGGTCTACCTTGAAGAGCGCAAAAATGGCAAAAATCACCATTTCCCGAGGCCTCCAATTTTGAATTTGGACGAGTGGAGAACTGTTACATTTCACTGCATTTTGATCATCGCATTTCGGCACGTCCCGCCATGGTCAAAGAGGCAGAATCGTTGCGTGACCCTCGCAGTTATAACTGCGGCATGCCTTCTCTGGCGGGTCAGGAAGAATCGCAAGCTCGTCCGCGCGTATTAGAATAGCTTGCGCGTACCGGGATTTTCTATGCAAGGGCAGCATGCTGTGTGCTCGGAGCTGCTCTGTTCTCATGTTTGGGGTGCAAGCAACCTTCCATGTCAGAATTTCGGGATGTTCGGTTTTGGCGAGCTGCTGCCTTTAACACATTCACGACAAGGTCGATTTTTTGACTACTGCCGTTTCGGACCAGAGCCTTTTTCGCTTTGTCAAATTTACGACCCACCCGTGGGTCGTAATGTCCGAAATGGTAGTCTTTTTGGAAGAAATTCAGAACATTTATCCGAGAATTTCCCGACAAGGGTTATCGGAGGCGCTGATTACCAAAATATGATTTATTTCCGTTTTTGGCAGTATACGGTAAGTTTACGGTAGTCATTCTGTACGAACCTAACATCATGGATTTTCGTGGAAAATGGTGTTGGGGTTATTTCACGTGCTGATCACGATTATAGTGTCCACTTTGCTCACTACATTCCCACGCTGGGACTACGGTAGCAGTACGGTAGAATTTCCTTAAAAATCAAGAAACTGATGTAAGAAGGCGGTATTAGAACTCGAGACTATCATTTTCGTAATCAGCATGCTAAAAAACCTATATACGTAAGGTTTGGGCTTCCTGGGATGAACAAGGCGAAAAATCAATAAAATCAATAAAATCGATAATTTTTGATGGGCTGACATAAGTCTCGTGCCCTCCTTGTATTTTTCGTGCATGCATACTTGATTTTGCAAAACCAGCACCACTCTGCGAAGAATTTGAGCTTAAATCTTTGCCTGCCTTATCTATGGTATACCTGCCGTAACATTACTTTACAGTATCCCGAACCTGGACCACTCTGGCTGGAGCTTCGCCAAGGTGTCCCCACTCATGTGCCAAAAGCCCGTAGAATTCCATCGTGTACTGGCAAAACTAGAGCTTCAGGAATCTTATGACCCACCGGTGGTCGTATTGTCGTGAATGTGAATGTGTTAAGGCACACTTTCCGCAATTCCGTGATCGCTATATTTACGCGAGTTGGCGATCTGCCAGATTTCTACAGATTAGCCATATACGGGTCTCAAATGTTTAGGCGCGTAGTTTCTGTAAATTGTCGCGAAAGCAACAAGTGCGGCTCAAGAAATGTGTGCTCATGGCCAATTATGACAGTCCTTGTGACAGATCGTGCTATAGTTAGAACCGAATATTCGTGTTCGAATAATTTATTCGAAATATTCGACTATTCGAATAATCGAATAGTCGAATATTCAAGGCAGTCCAATTATTCGATTATTCGAATAGTCGAATAAATGAAAAAGGCCTGTGTTCGAATAATTTCATTCGATGATTTGGAAAAATGAGTTATTCGAACATTCGTTTATTCGAGGAATTACAAAAGACGGTTCTTCGAATATTCGAATATTCGAGCCAACTTGAAAGACAGTCATTCGAATATTCGAATATTTAAGAGCATTCATTCGAACATTCGATATCAAAAGAAAACTTTAGCTGTTCTACACTAAGTAAAATAAAAGTATGTCCCCGATCGGTCAATTCACACAAATGAATTTTCAAATGACAGAATGGCTAGCAAGCTTTCCTTTTTAAGGCATGAGTCGCGAGTCATGCCAGAGCATAGTGATGACAAGCCCTTTACATAATTCATTTGGAGTGGTGAACTATCTTCTGGAAATCGCGTCTGAGAAGTTGAGACGCCTGATCACTCGCGTACCTCCAAGCTCTAAGTTGGGTGAAGAAGCAAAGCCATCATTAGGCGCCCAACGCACCACTGGTCCCCAAACAGCATGCATAAGCATGTGAAGGGCCAGCAGCCCTTTAAGGCAGCAGGTATAGGCAACATTCATTCCTTCATCTCGAGGTCTTCATTTGCCTTGCCAGCCTAATCACCGCTCGCGTGTCAGAATACCTCAAAGATACGTTGCAACGCAAGGCCAGAGCAAGGCGGTCGTGAGGACCTGAGCCGCTCGACTTGTGGCGGCAGCCTATATGTTAGTCATCATACTCAAATCAGCTGCCCTTATAGTCAGGAGGCGTAGAAAATTAATGTTAGAATTACACGCCTACATGAAGTACGCGTGTAGGCGCCTACTCGAAGTATTATTCCTCTACGAACTTTGCATCATTGCAAAGTTCGTAGAGGAATAATACTCCGAGTAGGCGTGTGGGTTGAACAATAATTATTTTGAACCTGAGTAAAAGATATGGAAGATCCCTTACAACAAAAGTACAAACCTCAAAAATGCAACTAAAACAAATTTGTGAGAATTCAATCCTACAGCAGAAACTGTGAAACTCGTGATTAACAATTCCCGACAAGTATTAGATTATCAGCTAATATACAGATATTTCCACGAGTTTTCTTTGGATTTAGATGAGCACAGAAGTATTAGATTATCCTGGAAGAATTGTCCGTTTTTTTTTTCATCGCTCACTAGAACTCACAGAACACCGATCCATGATCAACTTAGGTACGATTTGATACAGATTTTTATCTTCTTTCTTGTAGCTGTATTGTTCTCTGATCTACTCTGTCTTTGCAATGTTATCGCCAAGGCTTCCTGAGCAGCTCAGAAGTAACGCCAAATTTTTACTGAGTTTTAAAAATTTTTATCCTGATGTTTCCAAAGAGCGCTGATGAATGTCATGTAGGGCAAGCCTTTAGCTACATTGTTCCCATTTTAGATTATATGGGCCATGTTTACCAAGCTCGTTATGATTATTTGTTTGATAAAAACTGCGCCTTTTTGATTACGTTTACCACGTAAAAGTACCGAAAATTCCAAAAAGCTACTTTTCAAAGCAAATCAAACTTGCTTATGTAGCGTGAGTTTGATAAGAATCATATTTTAATTCGCAAAAGTTTCAAAAGCTTTCGTATATTTGCTGCAGTTGCGTGTTTCATGACTTTGCCAGAAATCGAGACTTCCGAAGATATAATGTTTTTGATGCTAAAAACAACAAATTAAGAGAATCTAAAATATTACCCTGTATTCCGAGAATTGCTCTGTTTGATCCATATTAGTCCTTTCCGAAACTTTGAAATGAAATTCAAAAGTAGCCTAACTTTGAGCAGATAAAATTGACGGATGGAGAATTTTGGCAATTATCAAAGAAAGCATACAAGATTGTAGTTCGGAAATGTATTCTTGAAAAAGAGAAGGTAAAGCTGCACCGAATGCTAAAACTCATTCAGGTCTTTATTGTGCGTAGTTTGATATTAATTTGAAAAAACGGACAAAACTTTCGGTACAACAGCAGAGGTTCATATATTCTATTACCGTAGGCCTTCCTCGTGCTCCTCCAGTGCTAGTCTTACAAGGGAATGGTCAGAAGTCGAAGTGGCCAATCCAAACAGGCTGCATACCGTTCGATGCAGCATAAAACGCTGATTTCAGATCAGCCTTCCGTATCTGCAGAGCGCCTATGTAGGCGAAGTTATGAGCAGCTTTACTGCGAAAAAATCGTACACAAAAATTGCGAGACTAGGCACATTATTGTTCTTTCAGCTCACCTTTGAGAACGGGCCATATTAAGAGACCTAGTTGCATGTTTAGGTCCAACACTGAGCCGATAGTGGGTCTACAAGGCCAAGTTTGGCCTTCACACGCACGATTTCTTAACAAAATTATGGCTTTGAACGCCTTATAATTTCATTCACAAAAGCGCTCTGCAGATAAAGAAAGCAGATTTAGAGTCAGCGTTTTATGCTGCATCTAACGGTATGCAGCTTGTATGGATTGCCCACTTCGATTTCTGACCATTCCCTTGTTAGAACTAGCGCAATGCTGACCATTACGATTGAATTACAAAGAACTACCTTTTTTAAAATGTTTTCCATGTTAAATCTTCAGCTTTGGGAAAAAGTTCTGTGTAGCTTCGGGAGATACTTCTGTGAGGAAAAATGAATGCGGCTTTGAAACGATTACTAAGTAAGTCTTAGTAGCCATCTTAAAAGACCATGAACATCTCGAACAACATGTGAGTGAAATTATCAGCTACAAAGATCAAATTAGCGATTAATTTTTTTGCAGAAAACCGCAACAAAGAAAAAACCAGCGTTTTTTGAGGTGTTAGATTATTCGAATTATTCGAATAGTCGAATGTACGACCAACCCCATTTATTCGAATATTCGTTCATTCGAATTTTGAAATGTAGCATTATTCGAATATTCGAATTCGAATAATCTGAAAATTACAGATCGAATAATATTCGTTCGTTCGAATATTTTTCAAAAGCCGATTATTCGAAATTCATTCGTTCGACGAAATTTTTCAGTCGTTCTAACTATAGATCATGCTACGGACTCGCGTAAGATACGCCTTAGGCTTAACGCTTTGTCTAGGGCTTTCATAAATCCGTGACTGAATTCGGCTACAGCCCTTGCGCCCAACAAACGTCACGAGAGCATAAGACTTCGGCAAAAAAATCATTATGTTGCTCACCTACTCCAAATATCCAACAACTATCTTAAGGCCAAAAAAGGTTCGAATAGAGACGAAAACTAAAAGAATATGCGGTTGCCAAAATTGCGTACACTACCCGCGTGCTGCTGGCATCGTCTCAATTTCATGAATGCCCCACCATCACTATAGCACAGCTACCTGTCAGAATCTCACAGGAAAAACAGAAGACTTCGACATATGCAATATTTTCACTTAAATTTGAGCACTAAGGAAAGAATCAATAGCATTTCTCATAAGGGGGAATCGCCATGCAATTTTGAACACAGCTCACCTTGTTCACTTTCCATTTCCCCGACTTTTTGGATGCCAATTATCTGTGAAACTGAGAAGCGCAGTATTTGCCCTCAACTACTAAACAATAAGGTTATCGATCTTGATCGCTGTCCAGTATCATAACATCTACTACAAAAATGAGATAATGAAGCTAATGAACGTAATATCCAACAAATTTATTACTAAGAGAACCAGTACAATATTCATAATTTGTATAAACTATCTTGAATGATTTTTCACCGTCATGCCATAAACCCTTTAACTTTGAGAGTTATCATAAGCAACAATAAAACGATTCTTCATCACTACTTGGAATATAAAGCAGCCAATTTCATACAATGGAATTTTTATGGAAGAGGATTCACTGACTTTTGCAGTCACTGCAATAAGTCCAAGAAAAAGAGTTTGAAAAGAAAAATTCTGTTAATTATTCAGGTCGATGACTGAGATGCTGAACACGGAAGAGATTGCACAATTCATCTACATGAGCCTCGTGACGGAATGATACTCTGCAGTAGAAAAAAATTAGAATTCGTAAGCGGAAACTAAAGACTTACCTTATGTCTGGAACATTAGTGCGGTGTATATCATTACCCAATACACCTTCTTCTTGATAATTTGGTCCAAGCCAATGGATTTTAACCTTAATGAATACAGTACGACTTATAATGGCACTTATACTGGAGCTTTAGCAAAACTAACCTTATTTTCAAATCCACTCTGCATTACACTATTTCTGGCCAACTCGCACATATCACATGAACTAAGTTTCCATACCTACAAGAATTGCTTTGAATTGAGGGACCAAAAAAATTTATTTAGGTCCAAATTTCGTTAAGAAACAAAATAACCTCTCCATTTCTATCTCAAAAAGACAATGATAGCCAAATTGTTCTTATAGAGAAAACTGATTCAACGTTATCAAATTCCATCAATCGCAACCTATCTTTACTCAATGAGAAAGAAAAACATTTCAAAAAGGAATCTACCTGGGCAGCAATGGAATACTCTTCCATGAGTGCTTCTTTAGTATAATGAAATTGCAGTGGATCATCAGTAGAAAGTGAGACATTGAGACCCTAAATGCAGATCGCTTTCGAAAAAATCAAAGAAAATTAAGTGAGAGACACCTTTTGGAGATACTCTGGTAACGGATTACGTTGGTAGCTAATAAATAAGGAATTGTTTGAGAGAGGAGACATTGCTATACCCATTTGTGTGAGATAGAATAAGTACTGTAACACGGGAACCTGAATGGAGTTGATTGGTATAGGATGGGGGCAAGGCGGTGGCAACAGACCTTCCGCAATAAAATTCCGTGTGCGATACTTTCACTGAGTAGGAAACCAGTGAGTAGATGGTTGACATGGCCGGCTTCACCGCAGTGAGGTCGTAAAGCGAAAGTGTTCATACCTCGTTCTCTGAACAAAGGCATGCAAACTGCGGATTTTGAATTAAATCAAGATTGGAGGCTGCCAATACTAGCATGATGACTGTAGACATTTTGACAGTTTCTGGGTAGGTAGGCTGGTACAACCAGCAAAAGAGGTATGGCACAAAATGGCAAACAGACAAACTGAAAGCCTTTCTCAAATGTACCTTCTAAAGGCATTTAGCGCCGTAAGATTTGCATACATGTAGAATAAGTAATAATTGTAGGGTGGATTTTCGCCATCTTTGTAATGAGGCGGAGTAGGGGTTGAACGATCGAACTGAAATGATCAATTTTTCATAAAATGCAAAAACTTCAAAGAAATTCACTTACATGAACATATTCATGTTTACTCTCGTCATCAACTGAATCTATTCCAGACACTTGTTGCAGGAAACGGTAAAGCTCTGGATGAGACGATGGATCATTCGTTGCCTGGAATATTTTTCTGGAATGATTTTTCAATAATATCGCGTACTTACCTCGAATAGTGGCGTGAATACATTATCTAACAACTCATCGAATGTTTTCACCATGTTCTTTGCCTTGTAGATATCACTAAATGCCAAGCAGTTTGATAAAATGGAAATATCAAAAACAGTGCATACTATAGTCGAGGAATTTGAATAAGCCATCTTGCATTGGGACTCCAGACATCGTGATTTATAGCCCATTTAGCAAGCTTGTCCCATTCATCCTAGAACATGATGAAGTGATTACATGGAAGTTCATCCTGACCAATCAAGCTGACCTTGCTACGACCGTAAATGGACAGACGAGGTTCGGCATGTTGATATTTTGAGTCTTCGAGATCAGACAGTACCTCCTATAAGGAATTTTGAACTTACCAAATTTTCTACATCATTGCACCTACCTTCAAAACTTCTGCGAAGTACTTTCCCTGTACATAATTGTCAGTCTTGATGAAAATCTCTCGCAAGGTGGACTCTCCCACAGGATTGTACCTAAAGTTCGCATTTGAGGAGCAAGTTATTAGAGAGAAACATGTATGAAAAACTGTGCATTTAGTTGTCAGTAAAGCATAACAACGCTGTTACTGCTCAAGCTGGGTGAAACTCCAACTCACTTTGTATTGAACTTGTCGAAGCGATGGAATGTATTTCTATCAGCGTGCACGTCCAACATATCTACAGAGAGATCGTAGGCATCGATTCCCATTTTCTTGAACACCTCCTTCATGGTAACAGGCTTGTTGTTCTGAAAATAGAGACACTTTATTTCCTTGATCAAATGACAGAAAATTAGGTTGCGGCTACATTCTCAAGTACCACGGTGTCCGCCTCAGTCTTTATCTTCTTCTTAATGAATCGAAGTAGATGTTTTTGATTCATAGATGATGCGGCATGAATGTGAGTATCAACCTAGAATTAGTAATTCGTTTGCATCACCACATTAAGAACTTACTTTTCTGATATTATAGAAATCTCGATGTGACACAGATTTCTGTTCGTGTAATTCACGAAGTTCGTTGAGAAGTACATGAAGTTGGAACTTATTTTGTAGATATGAAAGACGACGGTAGCAGAACGATTTTCTAGAGAAAAGATTTTGGAGATGCAGCTAGCTGTAAAATGCGATAAAGGCGATGCAACTCACAAGGGTCCATCGACAATCATTTGTGTTAGTCGCTCTGTATCAGTAAGAAATCTTTCCTTCGAAACATAGAATTCGGCCAACTCTGGCTTTAGCTTCCCATGTTCATCACAGACTTCGACCTATATACTTTATCAGATACTAGCTGGCATACCCGGCTCCGCCGTATGTTCCAAATAGAAGATTTTTTTTCTTAACCGATCCGAACCAAACTTGGCACACATACACTTCGGGCCCCGGCGGGTGTCACAGTCCACTTTTCTTTATCGATCGATGTCGACTTTATCGATTTTTTGCAAAATTTGAGCTAGGGGGCTGGAATTTGGCAGAGGGGTGTAATCGAGCATGCTGATCACCCCCACGGGGGTGATCTGCATGCTCGATTACCCCCCTGTGCCAAATCCCAGCCCCGTAGCTCAAACTTTGCAAAAAAATCGATAAAATCGATAAAAGTAATGCACGATTCTAAAAACTAATGTTGTATTCGTAATCAGCATGCTCGATTACCCACCTGTGCCAACTCCCAGCCTCGTAGCTCAAATTTTGCAAAAAATCGATAAAATCGATATCGATCGATGACGAAAAGTAGCCTGTGACACCCGCCGGGGCCCGAAGTGTATGTGTGCCAAGTTTGGTCCCGATCGGTTCAGAAATGGAATTTTCTATTCGGAACATACGTACAGACAGACAGACATAATATCTCCTGCGTGACGAAGGCGGTTGCCCAAATAAGTTGAAGGCTGTCGCGCACGCGGCGCGCGGGCAATTGTCAGCCATGGAGCGCGCGCACGCTCGCACCAATAACGTGGCCGGCTGGCTGTCGTGCTGCGCGCGCTCCAAATGACCGCTGACCGAGCGTGCGCGCGCTCCATGGCTGACAATTGCCCGCGCGCCGCGTGCGCGACAGCCTTCAACCTATTTGGGCAACCGCCTTCGTCACGCAGGAGATATTACATACAGACATACAGACATACAAACAGACATTCAGCTTTATATATAAGTATTTCTGTACCTCGGGTGCTGGTAACAACGACATGAAGAAAAGGATTTGGTGCAAACTGACCACTCCATCTCTTCGATGCAGAGTATATTTTGTTGAAAACGTCGGCAGTGGTGTGTTAAGTCCCCAGTGATCCTTCGGTGGCTCCGGCGGATTGAATGAAGTATTGGCAGCTGAAATATGGACGCTTTCCCTAGTACAGAGACTTTGGATTGAGCACGAAGTAGACTGAAAGAAGACCACACTTGCTGAAAAAGTGTTACGCAGGTGAGCTACACAGTGAGAGTATGCAAGTAAAGTTCTAAGTAATGAGCTCGTGAACTATGTTGCCATGCAAGTCAAAATCCTATTGGATGAATCTGCGCATAAGGGCGCTGCCAATAAAACACTCAATGAGTCAGTAGGGGAAGGATCAATCCAAGCTTGTAAACGAAATCCATAACGCGAAGAAACACCTTTACCACTGATAAAAAATGGTGCCGATGAGTCTCTTCTCAGCGTTGAGTCTGAAGCAATTGCAGAGAGATAGAAACTGTTACGATAGACAACCGATGAAGATTTTTCTGAAGAAAGATTCAAATTCGGACAGAAAATACCATTTGCAATTGATAGATGCGGGCAGAGGAACCAAAGGCTTGCGCTGCATCTGCAGAGATGTTAAAAGTGACACTTCGTGGAGGATAGCTGATAACAGTCCAAAAATTTCAGCAGAAAAAGGTAGAGAAGCAGAAAAAAAACTGTTGTAATCTGCCAAGCAAAGTTCTTGACGAGCGTCTCAAAAGGGAAATTCTTCCAAAATCGAAAACAACACCATCATCTGCAAACAAATGCGCGCCTTTGGTTCCTCCTCTAGAACACCCCTTGAAAGTCACAGTTCACTTCCGATCAAAGAAAGTATTACAGTAGAAGAGTGCAATACTCGATCAAGTTCGTGAGTGCGCCAATCTTGTCAACAGATTAACCTACA
Organism: Cylicocyclus nassatus; assembly: GCA_958299035.1. Taxonomy (NCBI): domain Eukaryota; kingdom Metazoa; phylum Nematoda; class Chromadorea; order Rhabditida; family Strongylidae; genus Cylicocyclus; species Cylicocyclus nassatus. Next base: position 105,814,180 of record CATQJL010000001.1, read on the forward strand.
TAATTCATCATCTGAAAGCGGTCGTCAGCCGGACATCGAAACGCAGGAAGCATGTAAAAGCGAATAGAAAGCGCAACTTTTACATAATGTGGATGGTAAAATCCACAAGATAGTGGATCTGTGACACTTACTTAGCTCGGTGTTTTTTCGCCGAAATTTGGGCAGGTTTCTTGGATATTCTCCGCTAAGGAAGCGTTTGGTAGTTATAGGGAATTGATTTCCGATCTTTTCCATGTAATCGTTCCTCATATGAAGTGCCTGTATCAGGTGTGATGCAGCATCCGTCAGATCCTCTAGCGGTACCTGAAACTCGTGCTCCACTGAATAGAAGCATGAGGCCGAAACATCACGTCAAATCAGAATGTGGATAATGACTGGATCATAGCAAAAAAAACATACTCCTGACAGCTCCTCGCCGGTGATTGCCATTCGTTGATAATTAACGTCGACTGCATCTCTGAAGTGAAAGATTATTGACATAGCTATAACACAAGATTCTCTTAATGCCACATACGATAGTAAACAGCAAAATTAGTTAAAACTGCAAGTAAATTAGTGCTTAGCCGAGCAAAAAAAGGACCTATTCAGAAAACCGATTCTTTGGACGAAGTTATGAATGTGAACTCGCAAATAATAGGAATAAAAACTGGGCTAAAACATCGAACACAACTTTTCTGAACTCTAATCTACAAAACAGGGTTATTTTCGAAACACTCAACCTTGAATACAAGAAATTTCCTCTTTCCGGGAGAAAAATGCGAGTCACGTGTAAAGAGATCTACACGAACTCGATATAATCCGGCTGCTGCAACATTGGTAGCCTGCCATAACGTGACATATAATTGTCTGAACTGGTAATAATATAGACGGATGCAAAGCCATAGCCTGGACTACCGTGAAAGCGTCATGCACACAGATCTAATATTATCATCAGAAGTCGTAAGAAAACGTTTACAGTTTCAGTGGGTGATTTCAACTCGCTTATTCTTTTGCGTAATCAAATTAGCGAAGCGTTGTTTTTTTTTTCAGAAAATAATGGAAGAAGTAGCAGATTGATTGTGATCCGCTAAGAAGATGATAGCGCAATGGTGATTTCAAATACCTGCAGTCACCATAACGCGATCCGGCCTACTGTCTGTTTTTGCTATAGACGATAGTAGCACACAAAGACTGTGTACATATCCGCGTCTCTCTGTTCGAGCGCTCTTTCGTTTCTCTTACCATCTGCTATCTCTCCCAAGCACAAACTATCTTGGTCGACGCAACGGAGCCCAGTCTTTGCATGTCATAAATCGCGTATATCTCTAGTAGTCGCATCGTAGCACTAGACGCACTAAAACATTGCCTGTGCAAGTTGCGCTCTCTGCACACCGGGCAACACTCTTCCGCATGCACACACGCGTACAAAAACATTGGAGATGTATTAAATGCTCCACAATGGCAGTCATGACCAGGGTTGAGCAAGAGGTCAGGCAAAGTCTTTCCAAAACGACCCCCCCCCCCCCAGTAAAAGCCCCTAAACGACCCCTCTGCTTCACCTCCAGGACCTCAGGCTGTGATAATTCGAAGAGATCAGCCGTTTTTGGGAGGTTCTTGTTTTTTGGAGGTCTGTAGGTCGACTTTCTGCGATTGCACAGCACACGCAGCTTAACGGCAAGTTTTGGATTTTGGATAGGCCTACTTTTAGAGCTATAATTCCCACAGGGGTGTATTGTTTGGCTCCAAATTTGCAGTATTGCAAGAAGAGGCTTTGAGTTCAATACTCATAGCAGAAATGGAGCGATTTTTAGATTTTGAAAACAAGTTAATCGGGTCAGGCGCAACCCCTCAAAAGCTCAGGCGGCCTGACCTTTTGTGGGGTTGCGCCTGACCCGATTAACTTTATCATTGAAGAAGCTTTTTTATTCAAGTTTTATGTGAATCGCTAGCACAACCCTCGAAGATTCCACAGTAAGTGTTTGGACTTGATTCGACTTGTTTCGGCCTTGTGGTAATCCGTGGAGTTAAAGCAGTCATGGCGAAAAACGCGCCGGTCGGAATTTTGGCATTATTTCTTACTCCACTATTTGCAAGCGATACAAAGCGCGATTATTAGCCTAGACTAGTGGGGAACAACACTTTGTTACGAGTACAAAAAAATTGACTTTTCTCACTTTTGAAAACAAGTTAATCATGTTTGAAAATCACGCTTTTTAGTTGTTGAGAAACACTAGATAATGCAGTAAATAATGGTTTGTAGGCCTCATAGAGGTAATTTGACGTGCTCGGAAATGATACCCATTTCACACAGCAAGCTTCCTTGATGAATTTATAATATGTCAAGGTAGAAGATGAAGATTTGAGTTTTGGCCTAAACTTCGATTGTGAAATCAATCAGTATGCTGTTTAAGACCGTTCATTCCTTCAGTACTGGTGAGGTCGCGATATCCACTAAACTAGCGCTTTTCTTCTTCACCTTAATCGTAGTATCTCCTCAATCGAACGAATTCGATTCCTAATCACGACCCCCCCCCTCTGTCTTACCCCAGTACGACCCCCCAGGTCGGGCGCGCCTGACCCCACGCTCAACCCTGGTCATGACCAAGATTTTACCCTCATTCAACAGAACTGGATATTTTACATACACTCAACAAAACTCAGGAACATATAAAAGCTAACATAAAAGCATGCCCGTCAAAGGCACCCAAATTTTAGGTTGGCGAAAATTCGATGCAGTAATGGTGAGGCCCTTAGCTAGTAACCGCCCTAGTCCAGCAGCAAAACTTGTATAGCCTAATAGATTTTTCGCTCAAAGCTTGCGGTGCTGAACGGTGAGATTTGCGCGTGGACGATTGGAGATGGCGGTATTATCGTGGCTATTTATTCACAGAATTTAACCGCAAAATCTGACCCAAAACCACTATATCAGGCGGAGATTCTACAAGATTGAATTCCGAGCCAGAAAAAGGCTCCAAAGGCAAGATGCAGCTCGGACGCCACGCCCATCATTTCAAATTTTCTATAATTCAGCAAGCTGGACAGCAGAGTAGCGGTAATGTCGAAAATCTGTTTTTCACTAGGAAGGATTCCCACATTTCTAGGTTATTAAGTTTACTTTTGGGCTCATTAGGTTTACACTGCTCAAGTAGATATGGTGGAGACCCCACAGCATCACCTTGCAATTTTCTTGCTTTGAGATAACCTTTTGCGGCGGGACTTGGGTAACTATACTCAAATGAGGATCTCGCTATTTTAATGCATCAAAATTTCACCAATTTCAGATCAGGCTACGGCGCCTGTAAGTCAGCCTCGAATCCAATCTCAGAAAGTTCAAACGTACGTAGAAAGAATTTTTGGACCGAGATAGCAGGAAGAAAACACTTATTAACAAAACACAAAGTAGAAAGCTTCTTGCCTGAAGGTATGCATTTCGACAAGTTGAGGACTTTTACTTCGTTCGAGTGGTTCTTCCGGCACGATGCCTGACAGCGGTGAAAGACACATGTATTCATTTTGTGATTCCAGACGAGCTCTGAAATTCAAACAGCACACTATACAGCATAGAGGGTCTAGTACAAAGTCGTGCAAAAAGGCGGACATTCACAGATAGTGGAAAATAGGTAACGACCCCAAAGAACTTAGAACCAGACTCACAGTCAATAAATTATGAGACAGCGAGACATGATATAATTAGGACGTTACTACGGAAATGTATAGATCAACACGGGAAACCCTCTAAGAAACCCTAGGTATTGACGATTTCCTAAAGTGAATCCCCCACAAACGGATGAATAAGTATGCAAACCGATTAAAAAAAGGACGACCTATCCACTGCATTTGTGCAGCCGCAGAAGGTTCTATCAGAGAAGACTGTGGTGATTTGCAAGTGCTTTGCAACGACTCAAGCTAAGCTTATACATGCGCACAACAACCATAACAATCGAAGAAAAAACCTACAAGCACGACCAACGACGCTCTCGTTTCCTAAGATGACGATTATTACCGCTATGGAACCACGTTTTGAATATAGAGAACTGGTAATGACAATACGTTATAAAACTACTATATCGACCCCAAATGAGATTTTACCTACATACCAATTTTCCAAAGTATTGTAATCAGTACCACAAAATACCCAGGTTCCAGGATATGGGGACATATGACATGTGACCATGGCTGGATCAAGGCTTATCTCGATAAGAAAGAAGTAGACGTTACATGTTTCGATTTATCGGAAGCTTTTGACCGTATAATTCATGGTAAATTGTTACATAAGCTTGAGCACTACTGTATCAGAGCGCCCTTGTTTGAGTGGTTAAAATCGTATGTGCACTCCACATGTACAGGGGTTTTCAATCTGAGTGTCACGACCGACGTGGTTCACCCTCTTGAGAACCGCCTCGCTTGGGTCTCTCAGTGGTACACTACCGCACCCGAAAACGGGAAGACCTTAGCGTATGCGGCATTGTGCCACGTGAGAGACCCATGCGACGCGGCTCTCGAGGGGGTGAACCACGTCGGCCGTGACACTCTGATTGAAAGCCCCTGTACGACGGTTCGAGTGGGATTTCGTGGACTTTTCCTTGTCAAGCGGATTCCGGACTTCCGGAGAGCGAGGCCCTTTTTGCTATTCCTAATCTATACTGCTGAGTTAACCCGAATTTTGAAAACTCATCCTGACATCCATGTGCTCATGTATGCCGACGATATCAGAATTGATGGTATATACGATAGGGATAATTAGAGAACAATTGAAGATGCCTTGCAGCGTGCCACCAATAACATGGTTGAATGGCAATAAAAGCTCTGTATTCTATGTTGGTGCTGCTGCAAGTGACGAACACTATGAGCATGCAGAAGTTTCTCTAGCCAAAATATCTATCAAAGACTTAGGTGCTGTATTACGTCCAGAAGGTTTTCACTCGTTTGCTCTACAGATGTTATCCCAATCGCGTTACCCTCGCCTCCAAGCTATGGTGAACAAATGAAATTCCTAGGCCTCAAAAGCCTTTTACATCGCAGGTTTGTGCATGATACAATACTTGCTTTCACGATTTTTAGAGGCGAAAAACTAAGTTCTTCTAGATACTGGGTGTTCAGGCCTAGGAAAGGACTACTGGGTTTAGTGTTTACTTACATCTTAATGGTAGGCGTAAACAACTAAGCTCTTTATTTAAAAAAACAATTCGCAAGCACTTCGAAATAACTCCAGTGCTTACATAAAAGTCTGTCTTCTATAGTCTCACTTTCAAACGAAGACTCAAAAAGAATTTGACTGATTTTCTTTCAAATGACTACTTCTCGTTATCGCTTGTATAGTGCTGTCGTTTACCTGCCGAGTTTTTCCTACGCTCGCTGCCTCGCATGTTGCTTGGGCCTACTCCAGTACTATGAAACTGACTAACTCTATCAATCTCCCACTTATCGCGCAGAAGGTCTCCCAGTGATAACCTTCACAAACACTATATTTGTGATTGTTGAAGCTTCAAGTCACTCTGCTTCATCACTTCGCCCAAACGAAGGTTCGGATACGGTTCGCCCCTTCCGCTGTTATTTGGGTATAGCTTGTTGGGCTTGTTCATCTTTTTGCATTATATTCTCTTATCTCGAAGTTCTGCTTTCTCTCCAGAAATTAGTTGGGCAAATTTGTCAACACATAGGGTCCCCGCAAATACAGTTGCTCAAGTGAAAGTCTAGAGCACTTTTACTTAAGTCATCTCAAAAGTTTTGTTTTTTGATCTTCTGACATTGGTGCATTTTCGAGAGAATGTCAGAGAGGGGTTGCTATAAATGGATATATAAGAAGGATTTGTAGCTGAGATTATCTAGTTCTCAGGGATCCCGCCAAACGTGCAGAAATCGCCTTATAGGAAGTTTGTATGGCTATGAAGTCGACATATGAAAACGCATTTTTGATCATTCCCTAAGCTGAAACTTGGATGCAAGGTAGTCGAGGGAGCAACCATAAAGTGCACTGTATTTAGCAGGGATATCCCATTCTTATGGGTGTGCAAGACCAGTGCAAAGAACTTGGATTTAGGAAATGAAGAGCCAAAATTTCGCAATGTCCTATATCATACCCTATAATAAAGCGTAGGGGGGACCATCCGACGTCAACAACCGGCGAAGGATGTTTGCCCAGATCTCTGAGTTAATTCTTGCACTTTCGCCCGCTTCCATACTGTTTACCGTTACGACTCAACCTAAGTGCAACCTATGGAGTCATCAATGGTATGATGTTTTGTGCCATCTTCGGTGTTCCGTCTGCTTCGGTGATGTTTATCACGACGTCAAGCTAAGTACAACCCCAATTCCGTCGCCTACAACGCTGTTGGCGGTCGATTTATTTCAACCGCTTTACATTTTGCTTCATTTGCTCAAGCAAACAAACTGCGGACAGCATCTTCAGGTTGGTGATAATACTTAACATTAATATCTGCATTACATCTCCTCAGTTCTTTCTTGATTGGTGTACCACATCATCATTGTTTTTATCACTAAACGTATCTTCACGTGCAAAACCAAAATTTACTCTCAAAATTGAATCCCCAAAACAAGCAAAATCATGCCACTCATTTTGCGTTTTCGTTCTGTGCACCATTTCATTATTGTCTTCATCACCAAACGTACCTTATGGAAAAATTTCAAAATTTACTTAAAAACCTTCCACAAGAATGGAGCAAAAGAAGCGAATGTGGCATGCTGAACGTATCTTCACATGAAAAAATCCTTGAACTTGCTGTGAAAATCGAACCTTCTTGAAAAAAAATTATACGTTAGCACATACTGGACAATAGCAAGCGCGATTGGGTTGCAATCTATCTAGCTTTGAAGCCATCCAAAAAAGGCCTATGCTTTGTGCGATTTTGTAACAAAATAAACTATGTCGGAAAGATTTCTTTGCAAATCAACATGTATTTACATATGAATCATACATCAGTATAATTGCCTAAAAAACTGCGGTAGTTGTGACATCCAGTTGGTATAGGTCTTCTTGGTTCTTTCATCTATATTTAGACAGGTCTAAATATAGATGAAAGGACCAAGAAGCGCGCAATTTATTTCATTCAGCAATTCTGCACCTAATTTGGACGAAACTGGAACGTCTTATGAAAAGGCAATAGTTGGCACCAAAATGTCATAGAAAAATATTCTGGAAGTCTTAACTGCTGTCATGTGAAATAGTACCTGAAAATTTGAGACGGACTTTTTTTGCAACACATATTGTCTAATTTCAACGCCGAAAATTTCTCCTTCGCAATGTCAAACATGCACCTGGCATACCATCTACTATTTGTAAACGTTGCATTTGTGTCAATATAAAGGAATCCATCAATGTTTCTTCCCTTTTTTCAAGTATTTCTCGATAAACTCAAAACAAAGTCTAAAAAGCAGGGGAGGTAGTAACATCGAGTGATCCGAAATTACTTGATTATTTTGTTACGCTATTTTTAGCCCTGAAAGTAGCTGAATATTTTGCGAGCAAGAAGGCATTAATTCATGAGCGTCATTTTGTACAGAATTATTGTCATGAACATCTCACTGACTGATTAATATCTCTGAGAAGCTTGCGAACTTTTTTTATTGCAATTTTTACCGCCTTACTGTCGAAAAGCTCCTTCATAAACATAAGTTGATGTAATTGTGTAACTATTGAGATTACTTGAAGTCAGATGTTGTAGTGGCATATCTGTAAGATTTGCACAAAAGAATAGGGAAATAGAGAAAGCCTTTTTTGTAATATGCCTGATCCAATGTAGAGAGAACAATATCGAAGTTTTCCAAGTACTTTTCATGAACTCCATATCGTCTATGTTAGGCAATGTGGTAATATCGGTGTCATCAAAGAAGACGGAAAGATGTAGAACTGTTTTGCCTAACATTGCATGGTTCGCAGGAAGCTAGATATCTTATCGAGAATTGTTTCAAAAAACTGTGGTAGGTTTTTTATTCTACATGGATGTATGATATTATGTATGAACTCGAACTGCTGAACACCATAAGAATACAGTGCAATTTTTCAGCTCACGTGCAAGCGCGATAAGGTCTGCTTTTCGAAAGTCTTTGATTTTATTCACTTAACATTTCAATATTGTGTAAACTTTTCAAATGCTGTCCACTAAGTGATAAAAACATGATGATGCGAAGTCTTGAAACTCTATACTGGATGCAAAAAGCTCCTTAGTAACTAAATTGTAGGTTTTAACAGAAGACTTCAACTTAGAATTTCGCATTTTTTTCAAAAGACCGAAAATTTCCGAAATACCGTAAAAAAACTCACGACGATCGTGATAGAAGTTTAAAAAGAATTACATGCTCTCTGTTTGCTATCAGTGTATCAAGTGAGCAAAAGAGATGCACAACCTCAGAATCGTATAAACGCTAACGATTTGCTTGGGTGAACGGCTGAAATTAGATATACACTCTAATAGTAGCTGTCTTAGTAGAATTTGAGTCAGAGGCTACCAAGATGAGCTGGAAATTGGGGTGGACTCAGAGGTGGGTAGAATTTCGTAAGTGTTGAACAATTTAAAAATTCCATATAGAATACGAACGGGATTTCGTATTAGAATTTTTGAAGTGGAAAGAGTTTGCGCACCTTCTAACAAAGCATATTTTGTAAGGAGGAAGGGATGTTTATTGATTTAGAAAATTTTATAATTATAAGTTGGAATGTTGGCCAGAGCCGCAGCGGTGTTCGACCATGACCGAGGACGTAGCTTCCTCAACCCAAATTTTCATTAGAACCTGATTCAAAGGGAGTGAATTGTTAAAGTAGTTCGTAGGGACAGGTGATGAAAGGGCTCTGGGTGAAAATAGTCAAGAGAGTGATAGCTGGGAAAAGCTTGCCGAGTTTGTGACGGCTACTTCGGTCAGAAAATTTCTGAATGTGAGAATTTGAGGGTATCGGAGGATTTTCCCAAAATGTGTGAATGAGCAACTTTGCAGTTACAGTTTGTCACAAGATGATCGCGCTAAAACGTCTGAAAAATCCGTGCCATATTTTTGGCGAAGAAAAGTTCCACGTTCTAACTTTGACATTCACATCTCACTCTACACATATAGCCAGTCCGAAGCGCCGCGAAGCGGCGCTTCGGACTGGTATCTATATATCTATATAGTATATGCTCATTTTTTGAAGAAATTTTGAGTCCATCTATATAGTCTTCTCTGTAACAAACTGTGACATCTTCCTGCAATAGTTATCAATGACATCTATTTTGACATTGATACGATTTTCGTTTTTCGATCTAAGGTATTATTGGAGCAAGATAGTTTAATCGAAATCGGATTCATTTTATTTTCTTAAACATAGCAGATTTTTTCCGTTTGTTTTCCAGGTTTATCAAATTTGCAGTGAAATTTCCGAAAAAGAGCTTGAGAAGTAGAAAATTCTTGAGGTTTCACGCAAAAACATGAGCTTCTTCGGAAACAGCATGTCAGAAAACCCTTACATAGAATTTTTGAAGTTTTTGTTGAAAAATTTGTGAAAACAAGTTTTAATTCAAAAAAAATCCTAGGTTTCAAGTAAAATGATTAACATATTCGGAATCAGCGTGATAGAATACCCCTACATACAAGTTTTTGCCCTAATTGGACTGATTTCACTACTGGACTTTGAATTCAAATTTCAAAGAAATTCCGGTTTCATAGGCTGCAGAATGATGAAGGAGTTACCGTGAGCAGAATCAGCTCATCTTCGTTGCAAAATGAGTGCAAATTAGCGTTGCTGCCAGTTCATGACCTCTCATGAACTCCGCTAATTAGGCGGCGGCAACCTTATTGTGTATGTAAGTTCCGTTCCCCAATGAATAATAGCAAGTCAAAAAACACCTTTTTAGGTTTTATTGACTCCTAAAGAATCACTACACATGAAAAAAGCACATAACAACTACAGTAGCGCTCTTAAAGATTTTCTAACAAAATAAAGTTTATTTAGTTCAAAAAGGATGAGTTTAGAAAAAATAGTGACCAGTTGTACTCAAGGGTGCAAAAACGAAAAAAAACTTTTGTGATGACCATAGTACAAGCAGGGGCATGAAACAAACTCCACTGAGTATACATACTGATATAATCATACATGGTCCAAACAAGCTTGAAGATAGCGGCTCGGCAGAATGACATCTTTGGGGTATCCATCGATCTCGGTTCCCCTGGATGAGTTAGGTCCAAGACTGAGCTTCGCAGCTTTGAAAGATATCAATAACCCGCTTTTCTAGGACGTAAAAAGTGCTGTTTGGGCGGGTCGCGAAAGTGGCTGCTGGAGCCAATAATCCAATTGCCGTCGAGATGGGTACGGTGTCTCCACTCACGAGCCAGTCGCGCTCTAGAGTGCAGGCATACGCCGTCCGCCCACATAGCACTTTTCATGTCTGGAAAAGCGGGTTATTGATATTTCTTGAAGCTGCACACAGTATTGGACTCATCCAGGGGAACCGAGAGCAACAAATATCCCAAAGTTGTCATTCTGCCGAGCCGCTGCCTGTAACCTTCTATTCTTAAAGGCAGCGTCCCACCAGACTGGGGTACCTGGCTCTCGTAATGATGTAATAGTAGACCCCCTATCTAAGCGATGACTGAAGTTCGGAGCGAAAAAGGGGGTCTACCAAGCATGAAATTTGCTCCGAAAGTGGGCCGAATCTTACGGTAGGGTCGGGCGAGTGCGAGGTGCATGCAAGGTAGAGACGCAGAGTGTTGCGGGTCCCTGCGCTCATGATGTGTGCGCTATACGCACTCTGGCCCTGCAAATCGATATCGCCATGTGGGCGGCGTTCGGCCCTACCGTAAGATTCGGCCCACTTTCGGAGCAAATTTCAGGCTTGGTAGACCCCCTTTTTCGCTCCGAACTTCAGTCATCGCTTAGGTAGGGGGTTTACTATCACATCATTACGAGAGCCAGATATCCCCAGTCTGGTGGGACACTGCCTTTAACACACCTGGGAGCTGGACTTGAGCTGTTGGTGGATGTTTTTTAGTTGTTTTGTTTATTACTGTTCGAATTCTGAGTATTTTCGTTCTCTTTGTTCCAAATGTGGCACGCCTTGTGCGTATCTAATGTGTACTACATCCACCGTGTCTCATTTGGAGTGAGCCCAAATCGCTGCTCGAATGTCGCGCGATCGCTTCGTTTGGGCTTGCAATGCGTTCGCAAACGTTTTCTCTGACTTATCTCACGCCTAATCGACGATTAAAGCTCGCATTTGAGTTTTTTTTTGTTTACAAATGAAAGTGCGTGGCGTTGCCCTCGCACTCGGAGATTTCAGATGGAAGTGTGGTGGCCACTGCTCGAAACAAAAGCACAAGGACTAGAGTTTTTGAAGAATTGCGACATTGTTTTAACTATTACAATTGGAAGCAAGTCGCTTGCACAATTTTATGACTCAAATAAGCAACTTCAAAAAATTCTGCAACGAAGTCGCCCTCCCCCTCCCCCTCAGTCCGCTACTGCTGACCAGAAATGTACTAGCGCACATTTTCTCAGGAAAGATGGGGTACGGATCGTCGAGAAAACATGAAGTTTGGGTGATTCAGACCATGTACTTATTAATGACTGAGTTGGATGCTCTCACAGTCGTTGTAGCATTGTAGCACACAAAGCAAAACATACCGATTCTGAATTTCCATCGTTTTCTGTTTTCGACTTTCATTCACTTCAATTGGTGTGCTTGAGATCTCATATGGCTGCCCGGTGACATGCCCGTTAAGGTTATTGCCCAAAGCATATGATGGCCGGAATGGTCCATTGTCGAACACTTCGCTATCGACAGTTTCTGGAATAAACAAAGTACTAAGCTGACCAGAATGCTCTGAAGTAAGAAGACCAAACACTGATATGGGACTTCAATACACAGACTCTTTGACGAAAACGGGCACACTCCTCAAAGGTGAATCTGTTAAGAACATATACACATCACCTTACTGTCGCCATTTGGGGCCGTGACTGGGTTAGAAACTCGCAACTTCACAACGTGCCTGCACTCTCACCACTAGCGCAGCGCAGCTAGCACCCTGTAGCCGCTTCAGGATGCGTACAGATTGCACGCGTTAGCCTGTTACAGACTTCAGTCACTGCAATTGGCACCTTTCAGCTATATAGTCGCGTGACGTGAAGCTGCGCGTTTGAGACAGGCCATATTTCTGTGATTCCTGCAATTCCTGTGATTCCTGCGGTAACGATGTATACTGCGAAAGAACGATGTATGCTGAAATTCGCAAAGCGCTCCGTAGTGCGGCACATCAGAACTCGAGGAATCACTAAAACTGCAGGAATTACAGGAGTCGCATGCATCTCCTAGAAAAGTATGGCCGGTCCCTTTGGCCGAGTTCATACTGATCCTTAAAGACAGTGCCCAGAAGTCCTCCCCAGTATGATTCACGCTCTCAGCTTCCGGAGCGGTCTTCTCGATTCCGCTAGCCACCCTGATATCGCACGTCAGGTGCAAATATAGTCCCCTCCACAGATCGTGCTACCCTTGGTCTCTCAGACCTGCCACATGTGGCTAACATGTTGGCAACGTGGCAACAACATGTTTGCAACATGCCCCAACATGTTGGCAGAACATTTTGGCCACGCCAACATGTTGCTGCATGTTACCAACGTGTTGCTGCCAACGTTGTCAATGTGTTAGTCACACGTGGCACGTCCGCGACGCCGTAAGGGTAGCACGATCTGTAAAGGGGACGATATGTGATTTGAAATCCGAACCGAGAAGATCGCTCCGAAAGCTGGGAGAGTGAATTCACATTGGGGAAGCCCCCACCCGTCTGCTGATTCCCCTCCTGCGTTAGAGTCTTTTTTCGCCGTTTTGCCCTCTCCAGTGTGGATTTCGGACTCAGCTCAGCGAATAGGCCCGGGTAAGCACAAGATCTCAAAATCAACTTCCTGCCCAAACACTGCCTTTGAAGACAGCGTCCAGGCAGATCTGGACATATGGGGATCTCACGCGGACAGTACCCTAATTTCACGCGTATAAGACGCACTTTTTCGATTTTTCAAGCGAGCCCTCAGCCGCTTCATTGTAGTCGGGAAAGAAATCCTTATACCAACGATTCTCTTAAGCAATATACAGCACGTTATAAGGTTCTTTGGTTGTAAAGTCCTTTGGCGTGTCTGGGCCGGCCGATTTTTGGAAAAAAATCCCCCGCGCCTTATACGCGTGAAATTAGGGTTTTAGGACCCTAACTAAGACACGCCCAACCGGCAGTTCAGATGGTGCTGTAATGGCTGAGATATTCGCCTCCAAACTAGACCCCGCAATCGTATTGCATAACCGTGGCGCAACACTTCATTCGCTTGGGTCCTCGCGCGAAAGCATGCAAACACGATGCAAGTCGTCCGATAAGGCGATCGCTGGGGCCAGTTTGGAGGCGTATATCTCAGCCGTTTGTGAGTCATTTGCGCTGCCGCTTGGGCCGTGCTTAGTTAGGCCCCCAAATTTACTTTCCACGTAAAATTCTGATAGGTCCAGTTTGCCTGGACGCTGTCTTCGAATTCCGGAACAGTTGCAGCACAGCGCACAATTCAAGCGCTGTGCTGGAAGTGTTCCGAAACTTACGGATCAGTATGAACTTAGCCTTACGCGTTCAGCAAGGGATGAGCGGCGCAGCGTGCGCCGCATTGCAGCTCTGGGCATGGTCGCACTCGAGCGAATCCATGAATGTCGCCAGCGACTTGGCAATTCGTCAAAGTCTGCAAATTTACCGCACGAGATTTCAAATGCATAGGCGCAAAGCTTTTGTGAGCTGATAGAACAAGTTAAGTTCCAACAAAGTGAGCTCACGGAATGTTAGAAAGGATCGCACCAATCCAGATCGCACAGCTACTGGAAACGCAGGAGTTATGACACCGATGCCCTTGATTCTGGCATATCAAGCGATTTCAGTCACGATACGATTTGGCAACACTCCAACTGTCCAACTCATTGTAAGCCATTCCAAATGTCCAGAAGGTAATAGAGCGATTTGTCAATCTGCGGAAGTAATACACATTATGCATTTGTAGTCTGCTACTGTTGCATAGATTGCCCGAAAGCGTGGCGAATGAAATCGCATGAAGTATGGGCCTTAATGAGCTGCGATGGTGCCCGCTGCAATGATGGGATCTAAACCGTAAACGTCCAGTGGTCGACAAAGCAGCGCCATCCACGGTTTAGATTTCAATCACTGCAGTCGCGATGCCGGAAAGCGGGGCTCCGAATGCGACGCCATGCACAGCGCTTCCTGGCGGACACTGAACCGGAACAGGGGCCATATGTCTCTATACGCTCCATGTGCGGACAGGCGATACGAATTTGTAACGCTTGCACAGTCGATTTCATCCCGGATTAGGCGAACATTCTAGGTAGAGCAACGCATACGCATCGCTGGAGGCTTCGCGAGCGCATAGCGCTGGCATTTTGCCAAGCAAAGACTAAGGGGAATGGAGAGACGCAGGCTTGGGTTCTCAGCACGATATGATATACTGTAGCTGCAAAACAGCGCGAACTGTTCCGGGGCGGACTCCCGCCGATTCAATTTCCGCCTAAAGCGGGCCGGAATTTACTGTAGTGTGGAGCTGCGTGCCATGTCGCAGGTGTCCGTGTGGGACCACCTTCTTTCGGTGATATATGGTTGTGGTCCTCCACCCTGAGCAAGCTGTACGCATCCTCAAACTCGTGGTTCTTTTTTCAGTCTGCGGTTCATCCCTTTACGTTCTACAGGGCTTTTCAACATAAGAGTCACAGCCTCCGCTTGCGCGGCTTCTCCAACGCGGCCGCCTCGCTCAGGCCGCGCGCGGCGTTTGCGGCGTATCGCCCGGGCTTTTGCCAAGCTTCAGTCGACGGCAGCCAGCGCCACGAACGCTGCGCGGACCTAAGCGTGGCGGCCGAGCGGGGCGGTTGTGACACTCAGGTTGTAAAGCGCTGTACATTTGGAACCAACACGGCATGCTGGGGTAGCAAAATTTAGCGACTGATTGTAGTTGATAGAATTATCGAAGTTAGTACTACTCACTATCTAGCATTGCAAGCATATTCGATATGAAACAGAAAAAAAACGGTGCGAAGTTTAGCGACGCAATCGTATGAAGAACAACACGAAGTTCCCATGCACAAAGATGTGACCGAAGCGAAGGCAAGGCAAAACGATCTTGACCTACTAGGGCGGGATCTGACTTATGCCCAACTGCATTGGTTAAAGCACAACCAATGTACAGGCTAACTCAGCTGCGGTGTCGGAGGCACCAGCAGCTCGGATCCCGCCTGCCGCCTGGCCTGGCCTGCGCCGCGTGCGCGAGCCCGTCGTCTGGTCGTATTCCCAGGCCAGAGCCTGGAAAGGACTCAAGGTAGCTTCAATCGTTAAAGGCAGCGTCCAG
Source organism: Cylicocyclus nassatus (assembly GCA_958299035.1). NCBI lineage: Eukaryota > Metazoa > Nematoda > Chromadorea > Rhabditida > Strongylidae > Cylicocyclus > Cylicocyclus nassatus. The sequence goes on from CATQJL010000001.1 coordinate 105,829,511, forward strand.
GCAAATCTGAACACATAGGGATCTCGCGTGGATAGTATTTTGGGGCGCGAATACGATCGCGGGGTCCGGGTTCGAGGGGAATATCTCAGCCGTTAAAGCACTACCTGCGCTGTCGCTTGGGCAGTGCCTTAGTTAGGGCCCCAAAAGTACTTTCCACGTACAATCCTCGTAATAGGTCCAGATCTGCCTGGACGCTGCCATTGGGCGCGGAGAGTGAGAACAGGTTCGCGAACGGAGTGCAGTTCCAGCCAGGCGGCCGTGCTATACTATCTATTTATAGTTTGAGACAAATATTTTTACACAGAAAAATCTCCTCAAAGAATCTGCAGAGCACGAGTTGGCAGCATGCAACAGGTGAGCTTACCTAAACAAGCCTGCGCTTTCAACGCTGCGTCATCTAAAATATGAATGCTAGTAAGGGGCAAACTAAATAATTTACGATAAGCAAAGGTTATCGGTTTTATGTCAAGTCGATCGGTAACGATTACTGCATAATGCTACGAAGTTGGGCTTGCACTTCGACGGTGGTCGCCGCATGTGTGCGGCGTCTCAGCTCTGGTATACTACCGACTGTGACAAGTGTGATTTATCGTCCACACCACAGTTGTTGCTACTCCTGCTCTGGGTCTCTGGTCTGCGCCACGCATGTCAAACATGTTGACAACATGCCACAGCATGCTCGCAACACATGTGTCTAATTGTAAGATACAAAGAAACGTAAGCGCAATTCAAAAATCTGCAGATAGCGGGAAACCGCGTTGCGGTCCCAGCGCGCTGATGCAATCTAGCGCCTTCAATTAGTGGTTCACTAGTATCAGGAAAGCATCTCTTCCCTCAGCATCGAACATGAAGAAGCAATAGTATCAGATTATCAGATTTCGAGAGGAAAGGGCACTCAGGGTCCCTTCATACCACGCCGGCAGCCGCCGCTAGCAGCCCGTAGCAGCCGCTTGCAGCCCGTAGCAGCCGCCAGCAGCCCGTAGCCGCCGCTGACGCTTTTGTCATAGAAGCAAAATCATCAAATTTTTACCACTTCGAGTGCGCCGCCCATCTCTCACGCTTCCTTCTTCTCGTTGCGGCTAATGTGCAGTTCCACCCTCACCATTAGAGTTATTCAAGATAAGCACCGACTAAGGATATGATTGAAACAGAACCACGCATAAATAATAACACTGCAGAAATTTGACGCATCCAAAGTCGAAATATGGTTCAACTGCGGAGAAATTGAGCACCGATGAGATAACCAATGTACGGCAACAAGATAATAACGAAATGGACGCAAATATCATATATGAGATCGAATTGTGACAACAGGTAGAAAAAAGCGCGAAAGACGGAAAGCGTGGTCGATTGCACTTGAAATAGTAAGAATTTGATGATTTTGGCTTCTATGACAAAAGCGGCCAGCGGCGGCTACGGGCTGCTGGGCTGCTGCGGGCTGCTACGGGCTGCTACGGGATGCTAGCGGCTGCTAGCGGCGGCCGCCGGCGCGGTATGAAGGCACCCTCAACCAAACCACACAGCAGAGCTGATAGTTGAGAGGACAGCTGACATATGTAAGTCTCTAGTCTTTAACATCTCAGACAATCGCAAAATACTTCCGGGGAAAAGTGAAGTTTCAAAACTTCCGGGAGGACACTCCTATTGGAGCTGCCAAGCAGGGCGCGGACGGGTAGGGCGCGGCCAGGTAGGGCGGACCCACCCATGACCTAATAGGAGCGTCCGCCCGGAAGTGTTAGAAGTTCAGTTTTCTCCGGAAGTCACGCGATTGTTTGAGACAGCAGTTCGTACATATCAGACAGAATTATTTGTAAGTATCAGAACTTCCACTTTCTGCCAGTCAAGTTCTGAGCAGCCTTTATCAAAAGAAATTTTGTGCATCAGATATCTAACAAGGAAAGGAAAGTTGGTCGAAGTGGCCTTTTGAAATGAGGTGTATACTGCCTTGTAGAGCTTGGAACGCTGATTCCAAATCTACCTTAGCTATCTGCTGTGGGCTTCTGGGCGAGGAGTTATGAAGGTTTTTGTGAGTAAAAATCTGAATGCAAAAATAGGGTAAAATCAATCGTTACCTTTCCCCAATGTTCAAATGAGGCAGCAGCGAATTGGTATATTTGAATCAAGAGTATTTGTTACACCGAGTGACCCGACTACCAAATAAGCCCTTTAAAAATTGTTACGACTGATTTTAGCCTACTCTTGTATTCAGATTTTTAACAAAAACGCTCATAACTCCTCGCCCAGAAGGCCGCAGCAGATAGCGAAGGTAGATTTGGAATCAGCGTTCAAGCCCTACAAGCCAGTATACATCTCATTTCAAAAGGCCACTTCGACCAACCTTCCTTTCCTTGTAAGTCCAAACTATATGTTTTTGGCATATAAAAACACATAAACAGCAAACTTACCCTTAGAATGAAGCGGAATTCTCCTACTTGGAGGTGATTGCTTTACTATTGACGGACATGGCCTTCAAAATTCAATTTTACAAACAGAAGAACTATTCTTCAAAAAGTCTCCGGACGATATATAGCGCGAATTCGAAAAGTAGTATCTGCTTTTCTGACGCAAGCAATGTACAGGCTTCCTAATGAAAGTGTCAGTGTTCCAGCGGTCCGGGTGCTCGCGATCGCTTTTCCTGCGGTGCATCGAGCTCGCAAACGTATCCTGTTCCCATTACCCATTCTTCACTCATTGCTAGACGTGGGAAAAGGATAACGCCGCGGAAGTCGGCGAGCGCGGCGCAAGACTCGAGCGAAGCGGTTATGAGAACCCAAACGTCTAGAGCAGAGACACATCGATATGGACAGCTTGTACCGCGACTCTGACGCATTTGATTGCAGAAAAAAGCAAGTGTTTTGCCAATCCAGTGAAAATGGGTCACCACTTTCCGTACTGTCTACTTGATAGAAATCAAGTGTACCTGATTCGTGGCAGTGTTGGCGATTTTGCTAATTCCCATTTGGCTCTATGCGACTCAACATGGCGTAGCTTAAGCTTCAGTGGCGATTTTACATAAAATCTGCTACGACTCTCGGAGATCGAATCGCTTTGTGTGTCGTCCTCCCTCACTAACAAAGGTGACAAAACGCCAGTTTTGTGCTGCTTCGGGACCGGCGCAAAAGCGCTCGTTGTGTCCGAAAAAACGGCATAAGCGGCTTCGTCCGCACAAACTTCTTCTGCTGAGACATGGTTGTTTGCCACAGTAGACGATGCCACAGTTTTGACGGGTTGAGCAATTATATCTTCCCTTTCTTTGTATTTTGATGGCACATTCTTCTTTATAAGAACAGCTTCGGCAGCATTTATTGGTGTAGAGCTCTTCACGTTGATCTTTAAACATTTGGTTTTCTGCACATTTTCTGACGCAGTCGCTGGTAATTTGCACTGACAGTTAGTGCAAGCTTCTTCAGACATTTTAAAAGGTTTTTCAGCCATAGATGTGGCTTGGCCAGGTTTATCTTTAGTCTTTTCTTCTTGTGGAACCGATAACTCTTTTGAGGTCGGCTTGTTTATAGTAGATATTTGCATGTTTTCATATAGTTTGCATAACAGTTCTTGAATTTTCACTCCAAGTCTTGAACTTCTGCCAGTATCAGTAGCTTAATTGAACCAAGTCATACCGATATTAAGAATGCAGTATAGAAAAAGAAGTTAATCCAAGTTTTCTAAAAAAATAATCCGAGCAAAATAGATTTTTGATATAACTGCGATAATAATGCAGGGGTGCTACAAAAAAGGGCTTTCGTTTTCACATCGGGGTTTTTCTCTTACAATTTTTAAATTGTTTGTGCTCATATCAATAGTGATACGTTGAGATAAAATGCAAGAAGAAACCTTTTTCTTCAGTCATACAACAAAATTGCGCACAACAAAGTTGCGCACTGTTAGGCTGAGTCCAGAGTCTAGACCCAGCCTAAGATGCTCAGACCGGCACGGCACAGATTGTATGGAAACAGGCTGGATTTCGTTTTGGGGGCGAAAAAACAAAAGGGATACGGTTTTTGTCAAAAATTGCGACGTTTTTTGGTCGTTCGTTTTTTGAGGGGTCTTTAAATTTGGGGCTGACAATGAGAGTCAAAGGAATTCGTAAAATTTCGCGAAAGTCAAGGAGACCTTCGTTTTCAAGAAGCATGAGAGCAAATTCATGCCGGGCCCTCCAGACTTGCTCATGGGCCAGCGCCGTGCCAACATACGCGTGAACGAGCCTCGTATTGATCGATCATGGCACGGCGCTGGCTCGGCACTAGCTAAACAACTCTGGTTGTAGCCCTAGAGCTTGCTCATAATGAAAGGCGGCTGGAGATGCCAGAAAGATATGAATACCAGAATCCCAAAAAAAGATAAGGCTAGCCTTTATCCTGATACTCCCCCGTTAGAAATAGAGCGCAAAGAAGAGGAGTCCAACGCGAGTAGACGTTCCAAATTGGTGCAAATTACTTAGATACTTACTTAGATACTTAGATGGCCCGGCTTCACGTGACGTGCGGGCCCCAGCTCAGAAGTTTCCATTTTTCCCTGTCCCTCGCTTCTGACATCCACGATCTTCTTGGCTGACGTCGATGGCTGCGTCCACGAGTTCCAGGTGCAAAAGTCGTATCCAGCTGATTTCTCAGCTGGTCCATCCGTTTCACGAACACGTCTGCCCATCTCGTTGGAGGTCTTCCTCGGGGACGTTTGGCTTCGCGAGGAATCCACTCCGATGTTCTTAGTGTCCATCTGTCGTCTGTTCTTCTCATTATGTGACCGGCCCATCGGTGTTTGGCTTTCGCGACGTATTCCGCTGGGTCACGAAGACGGGACATTCTTCTCATATCCGTGCTGCGAAGTCCGACTAGATGTTGCTTGCGTCGGGTCATCTTCAGAAGACTGCGCTCGAGCGCTCTGTGGGTGGTCCGTAAAGCTTTCGACGTGGCTACAGTGTCGGCCCAAGTCTCAGCTGCGTAACAGAGCGCCGGGAGAACGGTTGAGTCGAACAGGTGGGCACGAAGCTCCGGGTCCGTCAGTTGGTCGGTGGCTTCCTTCAGGGGCCCGAAGGCGGCCCAGGCTGCTCTTCTTCTCCTGTTAAGTTCTTCCCTCAAGTCGTTCTCCATGTTCATCGAACGTCCGAGATACACGTAGGAAGACGTCTCCATAATCGGGGTGCCTTCCAATTCCATTTCTGCATCTTCGCAAAGGGCGTTCTTCATGAACTGAGTCTTCTTCCGATTTATTCGCAGTCCGATCTTCTTCCCTACTTCGTTTAGTTCCTTCAGCATCGTCTCTGCTTCGGTGATACTGCTCGAGAAGAGAACGATGTCATCCGCAAAACGAAGGTTGGACAGGAATCTCCCATCAACTCGTATGCCTCTCTCGTCCCAGTCCAGTGACTTCATCACCCACTGCAAGACCGCGGTGAACAGCTTCGGCGAGATTGTGTCGCCTTGTCGGACCCCCTTCCCGATTGGTATGGTCAGGGGGCGATGGAATAGCTGCATCGTCGTTGTACAGTCCTTGTAGCAGTCGGCTAACGTCCTCACGTAAGCTGGGTCCACTCCTTGATCGACTAGCGCAGACAGGATGGCGTTGGTTTCGACGCTGTCGAAGGCTTTCTCGTAGTCGACAAAGGTTAGGACGAGAGGCAGTCGGTACTCCCGGCAGACTTCTATGACCCTCGAAACGGTCTGGATGTGGTCCATGCAGCTGAATCCTTTGCGAAATCCAGCTTGTTCTTGGGGTTGGGCTTCATCCAGTGTCCTTGATATGCGAGCGAGGATAATCTTCGTGAAAAGCTTGTACAGCACACTCAGCAAGCATATTGGACGATAGTTCCGAAGATCCTCCCGTTCACCCTTCTTGAAGAGAAGGACGGTTCTTGACGTTCTCCACTGGTCGGGAATCTTCTCCTTCTGAAGGTAAGATGTCAAATGCGACGCTAGAATCTCGTGTAGACGGTGTCTTCCGGCTCGCAGAAGTTCGACGGAAAGATGATCTGGTCCTGGAGCCGTGGACGTCTTCATGGTCTGTATCGCGATACGCACTTCAGCAGGTAGAATTCGTGGTGGTACTTCTCCAGTGGGAACAACGGGCATCTGCACGGGTGTTGATGAGCGGAAGAGGTTGGTGTAGAAGTTCTTCGCGATAATTTCCATCTTGTATCGGGAAGAAGTCGGAGTCCCGTCTTCGTTCAGTAGTGCAGCCAGCGGTACGTGATATTCGCAGAGGTCCCTTCGACACTTCTTGAGACTTCGTCTTCTTTCTGCTGCTTCCAGTATCTTGGCTTGCCTGTACTTCCTGAGATCCTCTTGCAAAGCTGTTCTGCAACTGGTGTTGACAATCAGTCGCTCGAGATGAGTTGCATTCGGATCCTGCCTCAATGATCTTCTTCTTTCGAGCAATTCCTTGGTGGTCTTCGAGATGCGGTCCAAGTTCTTCTCAGAAGTCACTGAGGCGCATTCTCCGCAGGCTCGCAATCCTTTCAGAAGCCGGTCGTAGTCGTACGTTGGGTCCTCCTCGATGGGCCAGTCACAACTTGATATGAGCTCTTCCAGCCTGTTACCGTCATAAACGACTTCCTTCCTTCTCGCGGCACTATGACAGACTTTCTTTTCCAGCCTTCGGCTGAGTCGTATCTTCGCTCGAAGGAGGCGGTGATCGGAGCCACTACAGAAGGATGGAACTACAGAGACATCGAGTAAGCTCCACCTTCGGTTGGTGAGAATGTGGTCGATCTCCGCGTGGGTCGTTCCGTTGGGCGATTCCCATGTCCACCGGCGATGTTCCTTCTTCATAAAGATGGAATTTCCATGGAAAAGTCGTGCGGCGGAGAGAAGCCCAACAAGACGGTTGCCGTTTTCGTTCCGGAGCCCATATCCAAACTTCCCGATCCTATATTCCCTTTCCAGTGGCATCCCGATTTTCGCGTTGAAGTCGCCCACAACAAACTTGTAAAAGGACTTCTCGTTGCGGACGACCTCCTCCACATCTTCGTAGAAAGCATCTAGTTCTGATTCGTCAGCTGCTGATGTTGGAGAATAGCAGTTGATGATGCTGATGGTCTTCTGATGTGGAGGTCGTAGTCGTAGGATGCCTAGTCGAGGTGATAGGATCTCGTGCGAATCGACAAGATGGACGATAGATGGGTGGACGACAAAGCCGACGCCTCCCACGTTTCGTGATGGAACCTTTTCACCACGAATGATGAGGGTCCCATCACTCATCTGTCGCACGTCCTTCTTCCTGGACTTCGTTTCCTGCAGAGCAATGATGTGGTAGTTGATGTGCTCTGCAGCGTCGAGAAGAGCGTGGAGGTCGGCGTTTGTGGAGACTGTCCTGGCGTTGTAAGTGCAGAGCATGAGGCAGTCTCCATGGCGTGTCGTCCGGGCAGACGTGTCGTTTTTGTCCAATCCGAAAGGCGCCCTGAGTACCCTGACATCGTTCTTGCTACCACCCGGCGCCGTAGGCGGGATCCGATGTACAGGGTTTTTTCTAAATCTTCTTGCTGTCTGAGTAATAAAATTTGTTCCCCTACAAGAGGTGGCTTACTAGGCCTACTCTTGATTTCCACGGGGTGATCGCTGACCCCGGGCTTGGAGCGGGGAGGGACCGCCTAGCGACCAGAAGAAGCCAGACGGCGGAGAATCTGGCGCGGCCAGTTCTTAGCTAGGCATCCGGCCGAAACCGGAAACGTCGAACTCCTTCACAGCTTGGGAGGCCCTACCAGAGTATTCACTCGGCTGTGCATCGCAGTTCGACACCCAGTGTCACCCCCACGCCACGATGAGGCGACCGACCATTGTGGTGCAAATTGGTTGCTTCAAAACAAAGTAGGAGAAATTGCGCATTGTGGGTCCCTCCATTATTCTATACGTTTGATTCTGTTGTTTTAGAGTTATAGTTAGTAAGAAGGTTACAACACTGCTCTGTGTCACGAAGAGAAGAACTTACTCAGCGAACAGTTTTTGATTGATTCTAGTGGGTCCAGAGGTTTTGATTTCGCTTCGCCGTCAACTGAGGCGGCTTGTGGATCACTTGTATGTTGTTCCTCTTCTTCTTCAGTAGGATTGAAAAAGTTCACGCCGTTCAACGATGTCGGCATATCTGGAATCGTACAGAAAGTTTATCATACAAACATTAACTTCGAGTATGCCAAAGACAGCACTCCACTGATATGAGATTAGTAATGGATGTGCTGAATGATATCGGGATAGCAAATACCAGGAAATATGAGGCATTATCAAAATTCTTCCATATGTCCAGCAAGAAAAAAGCATTAAAACCGGGATTCCGGAGGAGTGCTCACGCGCCGAAAGTGTGACAGTTGTCGTAAAGTTTTCAGAAATCTTGAAAAAAAAACATTGTTTAAGGTTCTTGTTCATTAACAAAACGACAACCGCATCAATCAGTTTAATTTCATGAGGAAATTATTGCTTTCTGGCCATTGCTGGAGTCAGGCTAGACACATTACTTCGCTCATAACACGACACGAAATTCTTGAACCAAACGACAATATGGAGGAGAGTTGAGTCATTGCAGTCTGATGTTTTCGAAGGTCTGGTAGCCAAAAAAAGAAGGCGGAATGCTCTAAGAGTTGCGCAGTTGTTAAGGAAATGCATTCATAGAGACTGTAATGCTGTAATACTCCTAAAGAAGTGTTGCTTTGCAGCTCTACCAAAATTTCCACAAATTCTGGAAAGAGTACGAGTAAAGAAAATTGCTTTGGTGAATCTATGGAACTTGTTACAGAGTGGCATCAAATTAGGCAATTATAGAAAGAGATCTAGGGTTGCTTTGCTTGATCAAAGAGCACGCTCTTTTTTATTCTCACAACCAAAATGACCCGTCTATGGAAGGGCCCTTGCCTTGAAGCTATTCTCGCACAATCTCAAAAAATTATGGCAGTTCGTAATTAACGCCAGTATGGAAAAAGAGGGGATGGACACACGCCTCTACCAATGTCCAATTTTGGGCTGCGCAACAGACATGGAGGGGCAATTTCCACATTGGGGCAGGAGGTAAGTGCTCGGATGGGGTTATGATTGTGAGAAACTTGTTGAGATTAACCCCGAGTGATGCAGATATTTAATGTGCCGACCAGCGATTCTCGCAGAACGGAAAAAAGAAGGCTCAAGAGGAGAGGTAATAAAGAGTGTGCTGGACAGCATACGTCCTTCTGGCAAAGCGTAAGGTTTTATATGGGAATGGCACTATACACTTCTTGCCTATCTTTGCATGCGCATCAAATCGCAAAGCAGTAACCATTACCATGGTTGACCTCAAGAACAAGAAAAATCTTTGTGGAATCTGAAGATGATAGAAGTTTTTTTCTGACCTCGAACTAACGAACGCAAACGAGCTAACAACGTTTGATTTTATTCTGCTACTCAAATATCCCCACTTCCGAAAATATCCAATGCTTAGTAAGAGGTTCAAAAAAGATAATGCAACTTTTACATTGTATAACAATTCATTGCAACTTCACGATTACTTTTTAAATCCGAAAACAGATGAAAGCTCATTAGATATCGCTAAAAAGACTAGCCCCAATGCAACTTACAGGAGCGCTATCTTACAGTGAGAAGTCCGGGGTAAGCTTTGAGATTGAAAAAAAATAATAAAATGCCATATCGGATCGTTGGGAAATTTCCACCTTTGAAATATTCCCCATTTAAAAGTGTGATTACAGTGAAGGGTAGAATGCATAAAACCATGTTAAATATGGAATTTAAGGAACATTTAATTTGAGGAAAACTTTTCTATTCTAAACGTTTTGTTTTCACAAAAAAAATTGTCCACAATATGCAGCGGTAGACAAAAAGCGTACAAATAAAAACTTGTGTTTAATTATGTGGGGGCGTCTGGACACTGCAATTGTCAGGTCTTTCCTTAACTCGATCAAAATACTTTTTACAAAAGTGACATGCGCTGCTTCGAGCATCTTCCGGAGCGATCTCGCTTTGATGTTTATGTTCCGCCCCTGTGGTTCACATAAAGAGCTAATTTAACACTTATCATGGAATCTTAAGACACCAGATTTCCCAGGGCACCGGAAATACTGCAGCACACTAGAGGGTTTAGAGCCGGCGGTAATGTAGAGGAATATGAAGGCAAAAAATAGAAAAAAATCATGTATCAAAAATGTGCGCACTTTGGCTCTTTTTGTAAAGCTGGGATTGCAAACACATTATGGCCCCTTAAATAGACTAACATTCGCGAGTACATTTGTTGGAGAGGGTATGTCAATAAGATAATTTCTATGTATAATATTGAGATGCATGTAAGGTAGCTATGGGGAAAGAGCGTGATTCATCAAGTAAATTTTGATAGGTACTCAAACAATAGCGACCTTCAAGTGACTTTCAGTCGGACAGAATGGTTTGCTTTCCCTTGCAAGTAAATTGCATGAGACTGTTACGAATCGTATCTTGTTTGCTCGCGAACTCTACTTTGTTGGTTCGTTATTTCAATGAAACAAAGAGAGAAGAGCCGCTGAATCATGTGCTAACATTTGGTGCCGACATTTGCAAGAAAATAATCTCTTCTTGCTGTAAACATCAAAGCCACCGAAAGAATTTGAAAACAGGCGCGTCGTCAAAAAATATCTCGATACAGCACAATGTTGTGCAGAGGATATTTATAACCAAGACAGAGAGATACATTTCTGACAAAGTACGTTTACACACTTTTAGCGATGATTCACAGACAGGATTGGTCTATAGTGATGCAATTTGGGCATGATGTTACGTAGTAAGGCGATTTTAGATGATGGAGGGATTACCGCAAACAACAGAAAACTTTGAAAATAATCGCGTAAGCGTATTTTTCGTGGGCAGCATCAATGATCGCACGATAGGCGAGACGCACGATTTCTCGCTAAAGTCAACAATGGCACCTTTGTGGGCAGGAAAAGGCGCTGATAAGCTCTAAGTTTTCAAAGCGCAAAGCTATCATTGCTCCTATGGGGGCTGATAGGAATTTTAACGATTATGAGTGCTATTAAAACTGCAATAAAGGAAGGAGCTCTTGTTACAATGGGGAAGAGACAGCTTCGGACTATTTTAATGGAGAAAGATAAAGCAGCAGATGCTGGAAGCCACAAGCTATTATTTAGACAAAACCACCTTATAGGGCCAGCCAGTAACATCACAGCAATTATAGAACTGTTGGATAAATAGCTAACGTAGCAATCCTAGTGATAAGAAACTTTGAATTACTAGAGTAGAGGGGAAGTGGCAAGATTTGAGCAAGCCAGATCATATTTTCTAAACCTGGAATTGACAGAAAAATTTCGCAAATTTCTCCTTTGGCAAAACATAAGTAAATTAAACTCACTAAATCGACGATGGAACATAGCGAAACAGATGCTAGGTCTTTCCTCAAGAGTTGTAAGAATCGAAGTGAAGCAAACATGGCAAATACGGATTCTCCAGGATTAGGCTTTGCTGACGGCTTTCGGTCACGAGAAACGGATTTGCGCAAAATCTATATCCCGCTGATGTGTATCAAGTAAAGTTGAGGGCCATTACGGATGCAAATTCGAAGTGCAGGAAAAAATTGTCGAGGTTTATGAGCCAGGAGAAAGCAAAATAACTTTTACCAATACTGGAGATCCCTTACACGGTACATCATCACCACTGATTTGAGAAAAAACAAAACCACTGTTTTCCAGTTTGTTTCTAATGGCAAAACCCAAAAAAAATCATTGCATTTCGCTCCACAAGCAATAAAAGTTGGAGAATCCACAAACGAACACTTTTGTTACTTTAGTGGTCTCAGGCAAGCGTTGTATGAGGAATTTCTGCCAGCAACCACGATGTGCAGCGATGTCCGAGTGGTTAAGGAGATTGACTCGAAATCAATTGGGCTCTGCCCGCGCAGGTTCGAATCCTGCTCGCTGCGAACGTTTTGCGATGAGAGGAAATTTGAATTGACGTCATCCTGCGGAACCAAAGGAGAAAGTAAATAATTAGAACAGCACTAAAAGTATTTGTGGCGTAAAAAATATCCACATCAATAGAAAGTTCGTTTTCAAAATTGCACTGAGTTTTTCTAGAACTATAGTCCTACTTGGTGGTCAGTTTGAGTTTCGATTTTGAGTCTCAAAACCATTCGAAAGAAAATCTCATGCAAAAAAGAAAAACTCTCTGAAACGGATGAGTCAATATTAATTCCACTCACACCGACCGACCAGCACGGCCAACGCAGAGATAAATAAAGTACACCACCACTGGAATCCAAAGGTTGAAATGAACTTTACTAACGCCCACTGATAAAGATGCTTTTGTGTGTAACTGAAATCACGTTCTCAGGTTCCTCTACCAAAAAGCATCGTCTTCACTCACTCGTAACAAAAAACTGAGATGCTTTCAAGCACTTCTCCGCCTACTCTTTAGCTGGTAAAGACCGTACGTCATCTCAACGTAAATGTCTCTGATGTATGTGTACATTAGGCCGTCTGCAGACAATGAAGAAGATATGAAGAATCAGAACAGGTACAAATCAAACAGAGCTGGTTTACACTTGTGTAAACGCTCGCAAGGCATATAGAAATTGTCTGGCAAAGCTCGTTCAACCGAAATCTGACATTATCAGATGTGGAAAAAAAAGCTGCTTCAGGAGGTACCGAGAAAAAATCTTAACCGGTCCTTTGCAAATAAAAATAATTGCCTTGTTGAATCTAATGAAATACGAAGCCCTCTAAAAGCGTCTTTAGTTAGATGTATCGGCCTGATCTGATCAGATGATGCATAATATTTTTGCTCAATCACCGAGACCTAACTTTTACGGAAGAAGGGGTACTTTGGTGGCTGCAACGAGAGGTCTGTGACAAGGATTTTTACCAACAAATGTACTCTTTGTTATACGCTCTTAAGAAAAGCATACGCTACATGTAACAAGAGTTGCTTCTTCTGCTCTGATCTATAGTATACAGTGGCGGACCGATGGGGTTCCCCTCTCTCCCAATCCTGAGAACGGGGAATTTTTAAAAGCTACTTACCCTAGAATCCGTACAATAAGTCCGGACTTATCTGCATTTCGACGCGAAAAATCGATGAAAAAACGCCCTCTGCGCCGCCAAAAGTCTACCAGATAAGTCCTCCTAAATCCACTATCAGATAAGTCCGCAGCAGATAAGTTCGCCTATCCTGAGCATGAGAAAGCGGACCTATCTTCAGGACTCTTGGCGGCGCGAGGTTGTCAAGCAAGCGGACTTAACTGTTAGTTCCTTTGCGGACTTATCTGATAGGGCGGACTTATCTGATAGGCGGACTTATTGTACGGATTTTAGGGTACACGAAATTTGAATTTGTCTTGTAAAAAAATTTGCGCAGAGGCGTGGCTTCCGCCACTGTATAATATAATTTGTGAAAATTTGGGGTTATGGATCCGAAAATCTTGAAGAATAGAAAATTTTCGAAGTGCGTGGAGGCCACGCACCTCCATTCGAAAAAAATTCTTGTCCCACCCCCCCCCCCCCTCCCACCAATGGAAATCCTTGGACCGACACTGGGTTACCCAGTCTGGGTACTATACAACAGTAGAAAAAAGGCTTATAACAGTGTACATTATGCCACTCAAGCTGCCTAAGTTGGCAAAAATTTTTGCGAACAGCGCAAACCGCATATGAAATTGTCGTGTTTGACTCGATAACGTAATTTTGTAAAGGTGATCAAAACTGTAGTGGAGTGGGAAATTATTCAATACTTCCGGATGGTGATAGTACTCTAGACTACCGAAAAAGCTCATTAGAGGCTGTGCCCGGGTAGATCTGGGTGTCTGCTTATATAAAAACTAATCAGGTACCCCTTACTAAGACCGAGTAAATGCTTCTGAGATTCTAGAGTTGAATTGCACGAAATTACAAGTTCTGCCGCTAAGGCAATGGCTCAAAAACCTGAAAAGTAACCACAAGCAAACCACAGACATTCAAATTTGGAAATGCATTAAGAATACCGTATGCCCTACAGAGATGTATTCATCATGTGAGCACTTTCCTATCCTATAAAGTATCGTGTCTTAAGTGCATGCAGAAGGAATTGACGGCAAGATGGAAGCCAACACATGAATTAATGCGAAGACATCGCATGTTCAACATCCGTTATAAACGAAAACATCAGCAATGAACGAAAAGTTTAATGCTATATGTGAGATACAGGATGCTGAGCACGACATCGCTGTAACAACCTTCACATCAGTGACTATTCTTAAATCCTACAACACGAAGTACACAGCACTTTCAGAGGGAATTGGTTCGACGGATGTTCGCCTCAGACATTCGTGGATGTTTTATAGCCACACATCTTTTGCAGAGTGCAAATGCAGAGATGTTTGCAGAGAATTTGCGCCGACGACGTTTTTTTCACCGACCTCAGTACATACACAAAGAGCGTTTCGACTAATGTGCTACATTATTCGTTAAAAGTGTTTGGGTAATTTGAGCACCTAACATTCTTATGTGAAAAAATGAGTGAGGAGTCACAAGCCACTCACCAAAAGACAGCTCGTATGATTCATTTGAGGTAGAGAAATCAATTACGAAAACTTGCCCAAAACCGTAATCTGCGCGCCGTTCAGCGTCCTCTAATATGGTACTGGGGAGTTTTTGCAATTTCATTTCCCAGCCAAAAATACACTTTGTAAGCTGCTGCTTAGGCAACGGCTTAGTTAAGCTTCCCAGTCTGCAGAATTTATACCCCAATTTATCGCTCTCAAAAAGCTATCCAGATGTAATTTGTAAAGCTGAAGGCTGAGAAATGAGCAATACAATGAATGGAAAAGTGCAATGCGGCATAAATCTGGTAACAGTTGCAGAAGTGCCACAAGCTCAAAAAAAAGATCCTTTGCAAAGAGTTGCACAGCTTGCAGGAGGCTCACTAGTTTTTTACTACCGAGATAAAAGGTTGCGCAAAAGGTAAGACGAAACCAGAACGACAAGCGAGGCCGTTACATCACAGAACATTAGAGGTCACATTCGCAAAATGCTTGGCTTTTAGATGTTTACATAAATTAACTTAAATTATGATAAATGGCTTTGGTGGTTGCATGGGCTCTTTCTCGTAAAAAGAATAGAGGAGAGACGGAGATGGGAGTGCAGAAAGGGCAATAACGTCAGTGTTCTTTCTCAGAAGTGCAAAAAACGAAATGAAATTTGTAACCTCGGATACATGCACTTACGCTCAAAATTATTTTTTTATGCTTGAAATTATTTTTTTATCAAGTTACTCTCACTGTCTACCATTTTCTATTCATACGCCTATTACCATATGATTATTTACTACCTTAGAACAGTGTTATGTTTATGTCTTTGGTATTTACTATTGTTAACATTTATTATTGTCATTGTCATTCTTCTTCACTTCAGGAAGATTATTTATGTGAATTTGGCTAAAGGTTTTCTTTCCTTAGTGAGCCTCAATATAAAAACCATACCAGCAAATTATCTAGCTTCGAAAATTTGATGCTATAAATATTTGCTTGAAAAGGTGCGAGAGGAGATGTGGGGCAAGACCAGGGCAAAAACTTGATAATACAGTTGGCTATTTCAAACTATTACAAGTGAATATCTAGCTACTTGCTACTCATTTTACTGCAAAGTTCTACATGATAAGCAAGCTAATTAATAAAGAAGAGGTGGTACAAAGAAACTACCAGCTGCAGAGCTTCATAGTGTGACCACTTTGAAAAATAGAAGCTGCAGATGTATGGGAAAACAGAGAAGTAGAAAGAGCGAATCTGCAATTTGTTTAAACAGAATAGCTCCAAAAAACGTGGCAATCGACAGAGATCTGTACGAATACAATATAAATCATGCAAAAGCCCCAAGAGACCTTCCTTTGCAAAAAAACGGAATTTCAAGTCCTTTTCATGACTAATGCTGGATGAACAAGAACTTATGAGCTAAATCGCGACAGTCCACATGATTCTATTGATATTGCAACACACTCCACTATATCTGTCTCGTATCCTATTTGTTCAGCGACAGAATGCAAACATTAGTGGCAGAGAACTTTGCGAAATACAGGAAAAAATTCTAAACCGTGAAAATTGCATGGATATTAGCGGACAGCTGACAAATCATCGTCTCATAAATCAGGGTTTTTCAAGACGTGGTTGTATCACAAGCGAATGACCTTCAATGAGCGATTTGCGTAAGGCAAGCGGAACGGTACACGATTAGAAAAAGGAGTCTAGACGATTGTTGTCGGAGATATCGTGGCAATAGCTGCAAAAGGCAAAAAGAAGATAAATTTGGGTCATTATTTTTAGTGAAGGAAGCACTGGATAAAAAGGCGAGACAATTGTTCTGGTATAATTGTAGGGATGAAACGATATGCAGTGTGGACCATGTTCAGAAAGAGCTGAGAAACACCCAGACATAGGGCTACCACGGCTGGATCGATATTAGCACGCACCCTAGGAGCGCTGGCTACTATGCCACCGTGCCTCGGCGGCCTCGCATCAACAGCTGATCGCTGAAATTTGCTAGCAAACACTTTAATCGATGGCTTACAGCACTATACTAGGCGAACAAGTGCACTTATGAAACGCACAGAGCTATTCATCACTTTTAGCGAGTCTCACAAAGTAGTGTTTGAAGTTTTGGCGCTCTCAAAGGAAAAGCTGATTATTAGATGTACAACGAAAATGTTTGGTGCCAGCTTCTTTATTCGTAGAGGACGTTGGACCGAAAAAGTTCAGCTTGGACGGAGTACTGGTAGAGCCGATGACGTGCAGAGATACATAATTTGTGGCAAATGTCCGCGCGAAGGGGCGACGTCATGCAATTAATATCTGCTTACTCCATTCCTGTTCTGTTCGCTCCGTCGTTTCTACAAGATTCTGCAGTATAATCCTCCTTCCGACCAGTAGTCTTTTAGGCAGTGAAAACAGAGGTCAAAATACCCTATTTTCAAGTGTATAAGCCGCAATTTTTCAAATTTTCTCATGAGCTGCTCAGTCGCTTCATTGTGTATCGAAAAGCGATCCTTATGCCGCACAATTCTTTCAGACGATACGCAGCAGGGGTGTAGGGACCTTTGGTTGCAAGGTCCTTTGATGTGTTCCGACTGGTCGATGTAAGCTAGGCCCGCGGCTTATAACCTGAAAATAGGGTAGATCCTTCTTAGATTTTGGTACCATTAGATAGCAAACCCCCAAAGTACACAATAGCTCCAGTCCCACTTTCCAATTCGTGGTCTAAGGGAAGGATACTTGGATGCCGCGGCCATTCCTAATGGTTTGTATACCAGAAAATGCGCCTTCGAATGCAGATTCTGAATCTGTGCTCGAAATCTGCGAAACGATCTTTTGAAGAAAGTTATGAACTTTTTTCCTTGAAAAATTTAGCCTACTTTTGGATAGTAAAAATCACCAGATTTGATCCAGCCTACCGTTTGATGCTACTGAAGAAAATTTTAAACGTAGTAATATTTATTTAGACTATCTGGATCATACTCAGCGTTTGGAAAGAATAGAAAATTTTTTTATTGATGATTTTGACCCTTTGCAGGAAGGCAATTTTTTTAATGAAAAAAATCATAACTCCATTCAAATTATCGTTTCGCAGATATGAAAGACAGTCTACGAACCAGCATTCAAAAGCGCATTTTTTGGTATACAAATCATTATGAATGGCTACGGCATCCAAGTATCCTTCTCCTGTAAGACCTGAATTCTTGCGTCAAATTTATACCAATGACGCCCAACAATGCAAGTGGTGGGCCCAGCGGAGACTTATTGTTAGAGCAGGACTTTACGACTTAGGCCAAGTGGGTGGGAATGAGGCTATAGTACTTGTAGGGTCTACTATCTAACAGTACCAAAATCTACAAGGTTCCATTGGTGGTCCGCCGCCTTAAATCGCAGTCAGTGCGGCGGTGCAGTCCCAGCTTCTAATAGGAGCTCTCTGCTCACAACTGAAGAACTTGTGCCTGCAGTATCCTTCAAATAAGTGTGAAATGGGTCATGTCAGTGTGCTAGAGCCGCCTCCGCGGATTCTTGGTCCCCAAAGAACGTGCCACCGTAGTCTGCCCCAATCCCAACCAGGCCAGAATTGGCATGGCGGGAGTCCGCGCCGCTAGGGTTTCGCGGCCACGCCCACGGCCTGCTTTTCTGCCCTCTCTCCAAACCTTTTGCTCTCTCGGACAGCTCACATATGCAGCGCAACAGCCAGCGCTGCGAGCGCGCAAATTTACGCCGACGTTGGCCTGATCACGATTGGAGCAGACTGCAAAAGCTTTCTGTCGCGCAAGTGCGCCGTACCTTCCCTTAGCCCTGCTGGACGAAGGTTCGGAAACCATAAAAGCTAAGCGGTTGTCAAAGCGGTATGTGGATGGTTTTACTGTTGTGATCCCCGCATGTGCTCCATGAGTGTCGGAACTGTATGCGCGACCACTAGATCGCCATCGTCCGGCAGTAGATCCTGTGTCTAGCCTAGTATTCTCTGTACTTCAAACGCTCCCGTGACAAGCAACTGTCGCTGTGATGTGGTTGGATGTGGAAGCTACAGTCAGGGCCCGGCACAGATCGTCTGGAAGCAGGCTGGAGCAAAAAGCAAAGTAGATATTTTTTTGAGTCGGGGCCGAGCACCAAGAATAAGCGCCATTTAGTCGAACGCAAGCTTTTCGGACAGGTCACACGATTGACATGCTCTGTCGTGTATGGCGAAAAATGCGCGCGATTTAAAAGCAACGCTAAAATAAACAAATTGCTTGTTTACAGCGACATAGAGGCATATGACACCAAAATCGAACTGCATACATAGAAAATTATCTGCAAAAGAGTTATGCAAAAAGATTTGAAAACTTATGTGAAGTAGTACCTTTTTCAAAATTAGTCCATCTCTAGACGGTCACCAGACGATCTGAAATCGTCTAGAGCATACATTTCTGTCACTTCACATAAGTTTTGGAATTCTATACTAGCTGGCTTACCCGGCTCCGCCGTATGTTCCGAATAGAAAATTCCATTTCTTAACCGATCCGGACCAAACTTGGCACACATACACTTCGGGCCCCGGCGGGTATCACAGTCCACTTTTCGTTCGATCGATGTCGATTTTATCGATTTTTTGCAAAATTTGAGCTAGTTGGCTGGAATTTCGCAGAGGGGTGTAATCGAGCATGCTGATCACCCCCACGGGGGTGATCAGCATGCTCGATTACCCCCCTGTGCCAACTCCCAGCCCTGTAGCTCCAATTTTCCGAAAAATCGATAAAATCCATATCGATCGATGACGAAAAATAGCCTATGACACCCGCCGGGGCGCAAAGTGTATGTGTGCCAAGTTTGGTCCCGATCGGTTCAGAAATAGAATTTTCTATTCGGAACATACGTACAGACAGAAATACATACATACATACATACAGACAGACAGACAAACAAACAGACATTCAGCTTTATATATAAGATGAACGGATTTCTCGGTCAAAAATCTATCCCTGAGCATAAAAAATTTCATATCACTGCCCTTCCTTTGTTTTTGCCTCGATTTCTTCATAAATCCCAATGCCAAACTCTTGTGCATGCGTAGTATTCAGCTCCAACCCGAAACCCCACTCTACGTTTTTTCTTTCACACTGGTAAGGCCCGTATGCACGTACATCCCCGCGGGGAAGGGAGGGGATCTGAGAGGGGAAGCGCCACATCTCACTGCTCTAGATATCTTTCTTCTTTCTTGTCTATCGTGCTTATGAGGTTTCTCATACCCTTATATCTGCGCATAATGGATGCCAGGTTATTGGTATACAAGATTAGATATTCACAATTTCTTCCGATCCCCTGGGGATCCCCAGGGGATCATCTCTCATTTTCAAAGTCGTTTATCTTTCTGAAAAATGCCTGAAGATATACTAGGATACTGCTGAGCATGTTTTCGACAGAAGAAATTGAATCTGAAGATTTTGATTTTTTCGATAATCCCTGGCTCGCGAGCAGCGGTTCATCGAAGATTTTGATATCTTGAGATTTCACTCATTTCTACCATAAATATGTTTAGCAGTGCTGTAGTATATCCACAGTACAATTTTAGAACATTTTCATCGAGTTTTCAGAAAGATAAATAACTTTGAAAATGTGAGGTGATCCCCTGGGGATCCCCAGGGGATCAGACGAAATAGTGAATATCTAATCTTGTATGGCAGTAACCTGGCATCCATTATGCGCAAGTATCAGTGTATGAGAACCTTCTAAACCAAGACAGAGAAAGAAGAAGAAAGATACATAGATTAGCGAGATATGACGCCTCCCCTCTCAGATCCCCTCATCCCCTCCCCTCCCCGCGGGGATGTACGTGCATACGGGCCTAAATCTTTCTTGTTTTCGTCTTTCCCTAAGTGGGTAGGTCAAAGGGGACTTCTTATAACTTCAAAGTCAGAGGAGACTTCGTTTTCAGAGTCCCTTTAAACCGACTCGTGCCCGGCTCTGGCTACAGTCTAGGAACTCCGCTTAAAGCCAGCACGGACTAGGCTGGGGGTTTTGGGATCTCATGTCGTGCAAAATTAGACGCCTGACGTATACACCAGCCAGTGGCGTACCCAGGATTTCGACTCGAGGGAGGGGGCGACAAAAAATTTTTTCCAATGACACCGAAAAATTTTATGGTATGCTCCCTATAATTTTCGTGGGCTCAGGACCGCGAAATTTCAAAAAAGGGGGCGTGGCGCCCCCTTTTTCTAAATTTGCTCCCGACAGCCACTCCCCCGAAAAATTTTTTTATAAGGCTAAATTTTAATTTTTAAAAAATTCTAGAAATTTCGCGGGCACATTTAGTGGAACCGGAAGCGAGAAAAATGCTTTGGAAATCGGAAGAGTTACGCCAGGATCGGAAACCACGCCCATCGAGGGATAAATCGATAAGCTAAAGTGCGTATATCGCACACAGTCAAGATGTTGGGTCTGTCGGGACGCAGCTAAGCTCCGCCTGCTGCTCTCCCGTGAGCTGCCCGAGAAGGTCAGATAGGAGCCAGTGACCCCCTACGACCGCGCCCCGTAAGGCTGCCTAGTCAGTCTTCCCCCTTTCCCTTTCCCCTTTTGTATATAGTTTGTATAATAAAGATTATAGTAAGACTAATGTAACCCGCTACACATCAGGTAAAGGGAGTCGACGCCTTTATCCTGACATGGAGGTCCCAGGGAAGATTTCTTTTTTTTAGAATTCTACAATTTTTTCTCATCTTCACTTTTGATATGGGTTTCAAAAAAAAAATTTTACCCCCCCCTCCCACTTCTACAATTCGATCGATCGCTACGGATGTCACCAACGAACAATTGTGTGTGAGTGTTTTTGTTATGTTGCACAAGTATATTAGCTGTGTGAGTGAAATATCTAATCTCTGTGTGAGTCAAATATTTAACCTTTTCAGAAAGAAAAAAAAATTATTGAATAAAATAAAATAAAAATTATTTATACAGTCCTGCGAACAGTCCCATTTTGTCAATTTCTTTCTTTCGTAAAGCGCTCGCATTTTCCGTGATTCCGTGAATCCGTGAATCCGTGAATTTGAAAAGCGCATTTAGCAGCCGTGATCCGTGATGCCGTGATCCGTGATCCGTGAATCCGTGATCCGTGATCCGTGAATCCGTGAAACCGTGATTCCGTGAATTTTTGTTAACTTTCTTATTTTTTTCCTTTTTTTTTCAATAATTAGACAATGGACTTGTTCGCAATCGCTAGCTTATTCAAATCTGCAGTATTAGACCCAGAAAGATAAATCTGCTGGCCCACTGCAGATAACTTCTGCTGGGAAGTGTCGACCAATCGTAATGCTTCGGACTCTCAGGCAATTTAGCAAAACCCAGTGCTACTGTCCGTGCGCGGTGACCCCCTTTGGCTAAAAAGCAACGCGGCGGCCCTCGTAAGTTGTAAGCATGTGACCCGCGACAAATATTTTTATTTGAGCGAATGACCTCTCAGCCCGAACGCGCAAGCTCGCGTCTGCTTTGTGTCGCGATAAGCCTTGGAACAGGATTAATAATTGTGTAACCTAATCCCTTATGGTTATGATATACGGCCAGTAACAACAGTTGCGCGATTTGACCCCTTAGCGTCTGTTCTTATACAACTTTTACGGCCAACAACAACAGTTGTGCCCGATAAGCCCGCTGCCGTATGTCTTACGCAACTTATATTATCGTAATATTTACTTTCCGCTGTCGAATAACAGAACATGCAAAGTTCATATTTTTTTCAAACATTTAGGAACAATAATATGTACCGTTCAGCAAGAATGGTACACCCTGAATGCCAAAAAAAAGATCGACAACTTCAGTAATGTTCCGCGCCTCACAGATAACATTAGCACTCAAATCATTCTTAGTGCAGGATCGTACTTTTGAAGATTTACCGCGTTTTGCTGCAATTTCCCATCCATTGAACAAACTTCGCATAAAACATGCAGCTTTTCTTTGGAGCAAGGAGTAAGAAATAGCATTCCAAGCATTAAAACATGCCCTAGTGGATGCGCTTGTTTTAGTGCTTCCTATTCTAGGAAAACCCTATATCATCCACACCGATGCATCAACCATCGGTCACGGCGCGTGCCTCCTACAAGTCAATCCGGAGACTGGTAGTGAAACTTTTGATCGCACATCGCAGCCGCCGTCTAAAAAGGCATGAGAGGAACTACGCAACTTTTGACTTAAATTTTCTACGGTTGCCAATAGTTCCACAATGTTGATAACTGATCATGCTAGCAAATCGATCATGCAAAGATCAGATCTCATGTCATTTAAATTCAAGAGCAGATACTCATCGTCTTTTTCAAGTTACTCAAGTACATTGATAGCCTCATTTTTGAGGAACAGTCACCATGTATCAAAAATAAGATGACAATCATTGCTGCTCTTGAAAAAAAAAATCCAGTAGTCTTTGTCCTTCGAATCTATAGTCACAATAATGCGCTTCCATATTGTACCCAAATAACTGCGTTTTAATATTTGCAAATGCAAAAACAGCGGGTCTTGCTTTATAAATGCAATTAATTCTGTTGGATACTCTGCCATACGCATTAATTTTTAGACGCTTGAACTTGAAATTTTCGAATTAGCTCACACTTTGGAGGACACATTCAAAATCAACATCTGAGTTATTTATCTAACATCCTCGCTTCTAGCATTCATACTCGCTAAGCTATACTTATTTGTAGTGATATATTATCAAATTCATATTGTTAAAATTCATCGGTCTTTTGATTGAGACTTAGATGGTAATTAAAAAAAAAGGCGCAATCGAGTTTGCTCCAAGGTTGGAAATGTCAAATAAGAAAATAATAAGATTATTATCACATTTGCGGTAGCACCTTTTCCTCAGAGATAGTATTGGTATACTTTCCAGCTCAAAAAGCCAAAAAAAATTCTTAAAAAAAAATTTCGAATTCAGCGTTCTTTGATCAGTGGATAAGTGGAAAAGTCTTCGAATGATTAAAAGTTTGGGAGCGATTTTCTTTAGTTTCTGTAGATGCTAATGCTCTTAATCACGTTTTTTTTTGTTTCAGCTACGTTTACTTAATAATATCCCGAGCTTTCAATCAATTTCGAACACTCTTCAACTCAAACAGCACGAACATTCCTTTGATGAGGAACACCTGATGCCAATTTCGAATTGAAATTTTCTTGAATTGCCTGAAAAAAAAAGAAAACAGGAAAAGAAAAAAAATCGCTAGGTTATCCATTTCAATTTCAAATCACTCTGACGCCATGCATTTAAAATATTGCAACTCTATGCATCAGCTACACTGTGCTTGCATACACATTTGCTTATAACTGGCAATTTTCCAGCTTTGTTGTAAATCCGAAAAAAAAAACTAAATTTTTTTCACGATCAACTTTTAGGGTTTTGCTTCACAAAGTTTCTAAAATACAAAATTAATATCAGAACCAGCATCCAACTTCATCTTCTTTGAGAAGAAATTAGGACAGCACTGCTTCAACTTTGCACTATTCATTAGTATTTAGTAACTTTGGTTGTGTTTATCTACTTTCGAAGGAAAAAAAGGCTAGCTTCTATGAGGCTGAACAAATTGAGAACATCGCGCTTTCTTTTTTCTTTTTGATCTACATCAGAAATTTCAAGCAGTTTTTGGTATACGCAAAATGCGGTTGTGACACAGCAGACAAGCATTTTTTTCCCTTTCAGTAGTTTTCAGATCATTCCCCAACACTTAGTATGTTCACATAGTGTTTGGCGTAATGTGAAGTAGAATTGTTTTCAGACGGTTGTTTTCAGATTTCTGCTGACGGTTCTGAAATTGGAAGAGATAAAGTTTCTTACAAAGTTGGAACTCTTCGAAAAAAAATTTCTTCAAAAAAAATTGCTAAAAGTTTTTTCTCTCATCATAAAAATGTATTCAAGAAGAAACTACTATTCAAATTAGCCTTCATACCAGAACAGACCAAACTTTTCGCTCAAGAAAGTACCATCCCACATGAAAATCAAATCTTCAAGTTTCCTTTCCTCAAATTCCGGCTCGATATTGATTATGTAATATCTAAACCAATCTAAAACTCAAGAATGCTGTTAAAAAAAACATTTTTTTGCATGGGTTATCTGTATTTCCACATATACCTTCTAAAAGAAAAGTCAAGCATCTTAGTCTTCAAATTGAACCTCACGAAAAATATAAATTAGTACAACAAATTTAATAGCAAACTTTCTTTTTTTTCAATTTTTTCAAACATTCATTAATGCATGAACGATCTCAGTCGAAAAGAACTCTGGACTGTAAAATCACAAAAACTCACATTTTGACAGTAAGATTTCTAACTTAAAATCATTTTTTTCATAAGAGCTACGTATTTTTCAATCATCCACTACTTCAGAAATTTGTCATTCATCAGAGCAACCTCTAATTCTTTTGCAGAGCCTTCATAAAAAAAGAATATTCCGAAAACATTATTTTTAAACTGAGAAGAAAGACATTTTCAGAGAAAACAAAACATTAAACTTAGTTTGCATTTTTTTTTGAACATCGTCATGAAAAAAAATTTTTTTTTGGAGGATGATGTGAAATGTGCACCTTTCTGGTCTGGTTCCCTTTCAGCAAAAAGACAAACTTTTTAATTCAATCTATGAAAGTTAAAAAAAAAAGCAGATCCCAAGATTCCGCAATCAATTTTCAAATAAGCTTCTTAAATTCTGCAAAAAAAAAAATTTTGATATCAATCTTATCACAAACATTTTCAGGTGCCTTACAATATGAGCTACTGAAAAATCCAAGACTATCAGTTCCACTTTGATTGCTCAATTCAAATGCATCTTTTTACACCACAAATATCGTCGTTATATACCAAGTGATAAAATACACTTTATTTTGCAGATCGGACTACTTTTGAGAGTGTGAGCAAGGCTAGCATAATTTACTGCTTTCGCACCCCTGAATTCAACGACAGTAACGAACAGCTCGGCCAAGCTCAGTTTCTGCATGTTAAGAAAATTCAATAGGTAGTAGCGTTGGTAGTTTAACCAAAAAGACTATGTTTCTGGACGAACGTTTTTTTTTGAGATTTCGAGTTGTTCCATGACGTGATTTTTTCATTGATTGTGCGCAAATCTGATAAAAAAAATTCTTTTACAAAATGCGTTCATCGTTCTGTTTGCATTTTTTTGAGTTTAACAACCCGAAAGAGCAAAAAGTTTTTTTCTAAGTAATTCACGTCGGCTCATTGCCTCAGCATTTCTGGATAAGATCTGTGAGCACACACTCAAATAAAGAAGAAGCTCGCAAATGGTTGTAAAACATGCATCGATTGTAATAGTTCATTGAAAACCGCGCTCATGAGCTCATGACTTTGATTCGAAGTAATGGACACACTATTGGTAAGAACAATGGAAAATAGCAGTTTCTCCAGTTTTGTGCAATTGCACAAACCAAGTCTGCATTACGTTGTTAAACGTAGCTATTCAGAACTACATTTAAGAATATTTTTAGAGAATATTACTTGTAGCTGAATGGAGATTGTTTTCAGAGAACAACTCTCTTTTAACCGAAACGCTTCACAGAAGAAATAACTTGCTGTTTGCCAAAAAGAAAAAATCCTCAGTGCTTCTGAACATGTTGAGGTATCCAGATTGATATTCTGATCGGAAGCAATGACCGCATTTTTTTTTGAAAGGTGATCAGCCGAAGCTAACAATAAGCAATGAAGGCATAGTTTTTGTCACAGTGAAATTCATTCTTGGGAATGAAAAAGAAACTGTTTAGGACGTTTCACTTCACCCAGTCCTGTTTTCTCCTAGAAAACGATGGTAATGATTCCTTTACAGATTTCACCAGAATTCAGGAACATCATTCCATAGAGTTTTCTATACTGGATCTGGATTTGAAGAAACACAGATAGCTTTCATAAATTACAAATTAGTCGTGAATTACCACACATGATGTTAGGATCATTTCCGCTGAATTTTACTTATAACTCAAAAGTTACATATCGTAGTTTCTGCAGTGGAAACGTTCTATTCGTATAATTTACTGTGCCAAAATGTACTGTTAATTCATTTTGTATAGTTTGGTTTGCATTTTCATGTTGTCTATGTCGAAAATGGGCTAATGCTTCCAAAAACGCACTATTTCAAAAAAAAAATTCAAAAAAGGAAACATCAGAACATGAACGACATCATGTTTGTTTTGTTCACGAATGTAGTCTTGATTTGATCGCAAGACTGCAAGACAATTTTATGCAACTCAGTTTGGAAAAAATCCGACTATCAGAGTTTTATTTTTTTTCTGCTGTCGGAATATTTCTCAACGTGAGTTTGTTTACACCTATTTTGCCGCACCGCTGCGTTTATCTATCAGCATGAATTTCTTTGAACCGGCAGTTCAAAGAATGGAAAAAATAAATTTCGTACTAGGCAGCGAAAAAAAAATTTTTCCCATTTCTCTAACACTCAAAATTTGCCACTATGTTGAATTAAACACAGTTTGTTGTGCTCAATTTTGCATCTAATTCTTCCTTTCCGTGTTCTAATCGATCGCATTATTTATATGCTGTATAACCATATGTCACTCGGTTCAAATTATACAATGTCTTATTATATTACACTTCCTAAAATCCCACATGTCGCTTAACTATTTCATGTAAAATATAACTTCAGAATTACTATGTCATCCAATATCGCCCAATACTTTGTTATCTATGTAATTTCTGCTCACCACGCTATTTTTTTCATTAACATGTTCTACAACAAGTGCCCTTCCAACCCATAACTTCCTCGTATCAACATTTGAATACCGTTCACACTGTACTTCTATAAAATCTCCACGCCAACTATTCCCCTTTGTCAATTCCGGGATACAATACGCCTGTTCACTTCCTACAACTACATGTTACTGCCTCTCCCAAGCAGTCCCCGACGTCACATCGTTCATTCCGTATATCTCTCGCTTGAGGACAAGCTCACTCTGTACCCCTAGGATGAGGTGAAGGTCGCTGTTTGGTTATCCAATCCGCCTAAACCAACTCCTCTACTCAATCAATCTGAAGATAATGTACCGAAATCGAAGTTCTCTATGGTCTCGCCGTAACACGTGTACTCTTTACACACGTAACTCGGAAGACGTTCAACAACAGCCGAACAAGCTCGAGGACGAGCTTTCTGAAGGAATGGAGATGTCGGGACGCAGTTAAGCTCCGCCTGCTGCTCTCCCGTGAGCTGCCCGAGAAGGTCAGATAGGAGCCAGTGACCCCCTACGACCGCGCCCCGTAAGGCTGCCTAGTCAGTCTTCCCCCTTTCCCTTTCCCCTTTTGTATATAGTTTGTATAATAAAGATTATAGTAAGACTAATGTAACCCGCTACACATCAGGTAAAGGGAGTCGACGCCTTTATCCTGACAGGTCCCACCACGACTCTGCGTCCTAACCTCAGCGGCAAGCGCCCAAATTCAAAACCAGGGGCCTTTGATAGCCCGATTTTGACATTTTCGAACTCTGCAAGCCGCACTTTCGGAATCATGGGAAGGGTAAGCCCAGGTAAGTAAAAAAATTTTGTTAATTTTGCTTGCTTTTGACGTTGCTTTCATTATGGTGTGCTTACGGTGCTGAGATTAAGCGACCAAATCGCGCGTGAAGAAATAGCTATGCCTGTACCTTGCCACCTGCGCGCAAAATGCTGGCATCACTGGCGTGTTTGCTCAAGGGCCGGTCATACCGGTCAGCGATCCATCGCCGCGATGGATGATCGTCGCGACTGGGTGAAAACTAGCGACGAAAACGCGCGACGGATCGCTGATCGCTCGAATAAGGGGGCATACCACCACGGCGATGTGTGCATTCTCACACTACGTCACATCGTCACTCACACGTCACTGACTCGCCTGCAAACTCCAAGTAACTTTTCCATGTGTCGGCTAGATCCACATTTGGGACACGGAGAGCTCTCTTGTACAAATCCTTGATTACTTTTATCTGCTTCTCATTTGTTTCGTCAAAAACTGCCCTCTCAAAAAGTTTCTCCAAGCTCACGCTCCGCTCCAGCAGAGCGCTCGTTTCTGAGAAACAAATTTTGTACCAGCATATACTTCTCATATAAAAGTCATGAATATCTGACAATCACTGAATCCAGTGCAGATTAGCCGCGGAATATGTACAACTAGCTCCTGAGAGTTCACAAACAAAAGTTATGCCCGTGATGAGGACACTGAGGTAATGAAGAACACAAAGAAACGTTATAATGGTTAATAGTAGAGCCGTACCACGAAACACACATCAATTGAAAACCAGATAGCTGGCAAATTTGGGAAGTGTGCAAGGCATTTAGCGTGAGTGACAATTGCTGATAAATCAAAAGGCTTCCATTTCACGGATAACCAAGCACTTTAGCAAAACTAAAATGGTTTCCAATCCCCAGACACGAGACCAGCTTAAGAAAGTAAAGAACAATCATAAAACTTTCCTGGAAAGAGATCCCAATCCTAGCGATCCATCGCGTCGCGCATTTGAAATGAGCGACGCGAATTCGCTAGGATGAGCGACGATCGCGACGATTTCGCTCAAATCGGTATGGCCGGGTAGAAAACGGCCCGCGATGCATCGCGCCGGACAGCCAGCAGAGATACGCAGTTATCTCCGGCCTTGTAACACTTGTCCTTTGGGAAAGTTAGCGACGCGATGGATCGCTGACCGGTATGACCGGCCCTTCACGCGCAGATTTGACTGCTCAATCACGGCACCGCAAGCACACAAAAGACCCAAATGTATTTGCTTTGTTGAAAATTCAGATCCAGATATCGAGATAAGCTTGTAACATAATAGTGTCAGCCAACAAAAAAAACTACACTTTCCCAGTGAACGTACATCCATAGTATGATTGAAATGTAGCACTAGAACCGGTGTAACGTTCTCGGACGGACCCAATATTTTGCACAAGATGTTGAACAAACCGATTGGTCAAGATTACTTGCTTCGTAATCATCAAGAACGCTAACTTACAATACCCTAGTACTACTGAAAGGAAACGCTCCTAGCGTCTTCGTTGCCTAAAATCAATCATTTACCACTAGTAGACTTTATAGTCTTACTAGCTGGCATACCCGGCCCACTCGGACCGTGGTTCTGAACACCCGATGCCACGAAGGATACAAAATCGTTCCCAAAGCGTCCAACATACGCTTCTCGAATTTCCAATCTCCTGTTGTTCTTCAGCTTCCGGCAAGTTCTTCCTTTCTTCTTTCATGCACCCGCTCCAGATCTGCGCTTCCCGTTCTCCCCTGACTCCTGCGTTGACTTGTCCTTCATCATGACTGCATTGCTTTGCAATACCGCATTCTGCTACCGCGGAATAAAAATGGGCTTCTCCACCCGTGTTTACATGAATATCGGAGAATGCTCAGTCATAACATGATGAGCTTCCATTTCCATAGATTTGAGTTAACAGATCAATAAATCGATAGTGTTACGCACTAACCGGGATCGCTAGTGCGAGTACGGATGTTTAGGTAGATAAAGAGAGTAATAGTAGAATTTATTAGAAGAATAGAAATAGTGACAAACAATACAACAACTAAAACAACAGCCGGGCGGCCTTATTTATAGCGGCCACGGTACAAAGTACATAGTCAAGATCAACATTCAATAATCATTGCCTATAGCGTATAGGCACCACGGCATCCATCCTTGACAATGGAAGTACCCAGCGCAATCCAATGAAAAAAAGCCTAAAAGCGTCTTCGGAGTCGAAAACATCTGTGTGCAAACTTTCAGCCCAATCGGTTGAGCGGCACGCGTTTCCTTAACGCCCATACCCTCCAAACAGGCAATTTTTGAGTTTTATATATAGTATAGAGATTAAGTTAAGATGACATGGGTTAACATTTGTTGAGACTCTTTGTCCGATACCCTTGAATTCAAACGCTAATACCAGAGTCACATAAGGTGACAGATGGCAAAACGAATATTGACAAGCGCGACTCTGCGTTTAGGAATTAATAAAAATCTTCCCATCGCTAAAAGCGTCATTTTCTGCAGCGATAACATGTCGGCTTTTTCGCAAAAGGACAAGAATTGCGGGCTGGCTCTAAATAATAGTTCTTAGAATGTGTTGCGTATTATTAATCGGAAAAACCAAGCAAAGCAATGATTTGCTATTGATTTAATGTGACAAACAGTACTTAGCACTCCTTTAGAGCGGACGAATTCCGACAATAATAACTTTGTGTTGGCCAAGGCGAACACTTTGGCATACGCATACCGTGATTCAAGGAAGTACGGTATGTACAGTCACTTAGATCCGCTCAATATAGTACGCTTGCGGCCGAGAAAATGCGGTAAAATCTGCGGCAGTAGTGGCGGCATATTGCACGGCTGGCGTTATCGCTAGCTATTTGTTTACGCGAAAACAGGCTCGTAAGCCACTATATTAAACAGGAAATCTACTCGACTGTAAGCCTGCTTTACACCGCTCTAGCACGATTCCCTCGAGAAAAAAATAAATATCGTCGTCTCTCCGGCATACGTGGGGCGGAGCTTTTGCGGACATTTGAACACGTTGGTGAACTTATCAAGCCTCTACTTCAAAGCATGGTTCTTTGTACTCTCTAACCTGCCACGTTTATATGCTGTTGTCACACGTGGCAGGGTTGGTAGCGAGAGATCACAAAAAACAATGCCTCGTAGTAGAGGGCTAACAAGTTCACCAACGTGTTGAATTGCCCGCAAAAGCTCCGCCCAACGTACACCGGGGAGACGACAATACCATTGTTTTTACCCTAACTTCGCGAGTAGGACGCGGGGGATTGTTTTCTGAAGTTGAACAGCACAGACACGCCGAAGAACTTCGCAACCAAAAACTATATACACTGCATATGGTTGAGATCATCGTGCGGTATAAATCTGGTTTTCCGAAATACAGCAACGCGGCTGAGCGGCTTGCTCAAAAAACCGGAAAAGGTGCCCCCTGTACTCGTGAAATAGGGTAACTGTGCAGAACGCAAGCATGCGATTAGTACACTATAAGCGATAATCGCCTAGTCTTTGTGATATGGTGATTTCGTGCACTTGAAGGCCGCGTAAGGTATTAGCCTTGGACTGTCTTGTTCGAAAGACAGGGAAGATTACTAGGGTCCGGCGCTGATGCAGCCATCTTACATCTGGCCAGGGTTCGGCACGGGGTGGCAAAAATGCAAAAAACGAAGTTCTCCTTGGTTTCTCAAAATTTCGCGAAATACTCTTCGAGTCTATACCCCAGACTTAACTTTTCAAAAAACGAAACATCGACTAAAAACGTAACCCCTAAGTTACGGTTTTCGGCGAGAAAAACGATATCCCCTTTGTTTTTTGTCCCAAAAACGATGTCCAGCTTGCTTATAAACCATCTATGCCGAGCCCTGCATCTGGCTGAATGCTCTACCAAATTGTCTCCAACCAAATTCAGTTTATGCACCTTCCCACCCAGAACAATTTGTTTGCCTTTGCAAAAATAGCTTTAATGCGTCTCCACACAGCTCCTTCCTGAAGAAGCTGGAAAACACTTAGAACCGCGTTACACTAACATCCCCATCGGGGAGCCAGACATTTGGATTTCACGCTGTTTACCTATCATTAAGTGTTCCCACCATCCTTCACTATGAACATATTGAACAAAAGCGAAAAGCACAAGCCGCATTTTCCAGCCTTTTGTATGATCCCCTGATGATCCCCGACGGCAGACTGTCCTTTCTTAAATGTCACTTTCCTTTCTTTACAGTTAGTGAAAACATTCCAAAGTTGCACTGATTATCTAACTCAGTAGTGCTAAGCATATTGCTGATGAGAACAAATGAGTTTCTGAAATATCGAAATTTTCGATAAACACCAAATTTCCATCTGTGGTTCATCAAATTTCATAACTCCAAAACATCATTTGTTCTTATAGCAACATGCATGCAGCAGTTAATAACTCTCTTGTAATGAAGTTCGTTCTTCGAGAAGCTTTGGTACCATTTTGTAGAGCTGGCTTCAACTTAGATATATGTTATGGAGCGGATTACCGACTGCTCTCCACTACTGTAGAATTACGGTAGTTGGAGAGGGTTTTGAGCCATGAAAAGCCATATTTTGCTTCGGAAAGGAAACAGAGCAACCTGAAATCTTTCACATTGGGCTGATTAGAGTTGGTGATTCTAAATGTCAAGGGCGCAACTTATCATAATGCTTCATAAAGAATTACGCGAGAGAAGCATTTGCGGCCATTTTTTCCAATATTCCTAAGAAGTGCGGTTACACCATTTAGAAAGCTTCGCAATCTTGTGCGTAGTTGAGTATTAAGCTCAGCGTCCATTTAAAACCAATTACAAAAGTTTTCACACTTTTTTGAAAAATTTTTGAAACGGCAGCTTTTTTCATATTAACAACATATGTTTAAAAGTTCTACCTTGATCCTACAGTAATGAAGAGAGGTCGGGGCTTTGCTATATACTCTAAATTGAAGCTAGCTCTACAAAATGGTACCTAGAGCTTCTCGGAAGACTTCATTACAAGATAGTTAATATCTGCTGCATGACAAGGGCGGTTGCCCAAATAGGTTGAAGGCTGTTGCGCACGCGGCGCGCGGGCAATTGTCAACCACAGGGCGCGTACGCTTGGTCAGCGGTCATCCACTGGAGCGTGCGCGCGCTCTGTGGCTGACAAGTGCCCGCGCGCCGCGTGCGCAACAGCCTTCAACCTATTCACCGCCTTCGTCATGCAGCAGATATTATCAACAATCAAACAGTACGCACTTTCTTGGGACACCCTGTGGAGAAGAAGGCGTATATTTCCTATGGCAAGTGCAAGTTTAAGACTTGTTTATTTGGATATGAATGACATAAATACATATCTTATATACCTCAAACCTGCGTCGAATGGGAAAGTTTTTATTCATTCTTATGTGACTTAGCACTTTCTTTGTATAACGCGCTCCTTAGTGAGCTCCAATATGAGATAGTAATATAGTTACTTAACGGGCTCTGTTTATATATTCGATGGGATGTCTATGCAGAATACAATGGGATCCTGTATGTCCTAAACGGCATTCGTGTTATCTTTGAGTTTGGTACCTCTCTTCATTTGGAATTCTGATTATACATCAGCAAATAAAACAAGCTATCGTTGTATAAGATTTTCTTTATGCCGAAACCAGGTTGTTTGGTGGAACTTTATTGACTCAACGTTTCGAACAATTCGTCTTCGTCGGGAGTCTGAAAAGGATCGTAGCATTCGCATTCGTATTTTACTACACCGCCAAACGTCTCGTCAACGCTGCACGTCTAGACCTCCCCTAGTGCAATGTACTGGAAAGCTAAACCAGAGTGTTCACCTTCAGTCCACCATAAGACCAGTAGCCCGCACAACTGTGACGGACGCAACTGAGTTTATACTCAGTGTGTCAAACTATGTCAAGCTATCCTTTTTCGATTGCACCAATGCTGGATCCTAATGTATGGATCGATTTCGGTTATCTCCGTAACATTGCCTTCAATTTTGAATGTTCCAGATCTATCCAGTATTGCGGGTCCATTCAGCGGTCGTTCCGACTAAGTTCAAAATTTGAATTGAGCTCAACTTTGCAGTTCTGACTCATGAGGTTCTTTATCAAATATATAATCTACTAGCTGGCTTCCCCCAGTTCAGCCCGGGCCTTGTTCCGTTCACCTGCACTGCAGCCCCCCCCCCCCCTATATATTATGGATGACTTACCCTGGGACATCCGCTTCAAACCGCATCCTCGTGATCCTGTGGTGAAAATGAGCTTCACCGCCCTCCTTTCACGATTATGGGAAAATGCTTGATTCAACATGATAAGCCTTCAGTTCCTTAGAAAAACGTAAACAAATCAATAAATCCATAGAAGGACCCAACGAATCGCCGCAAAAAGTAGCCTATCATCTGCGCAGGGGTCGAAAACGTATGTGTGCAAAGTTTCAGCGGAATCGGTTGAGCGGTGCGCGTTTCTATAGCGCACATAGCCTCCAAACTCACAATTTTGAGTTTTATATATATATTAGGTGGGTGCAAAAGTTCTGTCGTTTCATTTTCAAAAATTTGTAACTTCGCCAAATTTCAACGGATTTGCTTGCTTGTAATTTTATTAGAAAGAATAAGTCTTTCGCTTTCAAGCGCTGTTTTGCGGAGCTTCTGCTTCACATTGGGTGCGGAGATAAAAATGGAAAACTAAGACCATGTAAACTTTGACCATTTTAAGTTAGGTCACCAAAAATCTGGAATGCTGTAGAAAAATCTGAAATCGTCAGTACATATGTTTTTTGGCCTACTCTTTGCAAATATGAAAAGATTGTGCTTTTGGACGTTTCTGTGAGAAGTTATGATTTTCGCGAAAATTCACAAATTAGTTGATTTTGGCGTTTTCCATGGTAAACTCGATATTCATAACTTCTCACAGAGACGTCCAAACAGCACAATCTTTTCACAGATGCAAAGGGTAGGTCAAAAAACATATGTACCGACGATTTCAGATTTTTCTGCAGCATTCCAGATTTTTGGTGACCTAACTTAAAATGGTCAAAGTTTGCATGGTCTTAGTTTTCCATTTTTATCTCTGCACTCAGTGCGAAACAGAAGCTCCGCAAAACAGCGCTTGAAAGCGGAAGACCTATTCTTTCTAATAAAATTACAAGCAAGCAAATCCGTTGAAATCTGGCGAAGTTACAAATTTTTGAAAATGAAACGACAGAACTTTTGCACCCACCTAATATATATATAGACTAGCTGCGGTCCCCGGTCCCGCCCGGGCCGAGGGTCCAGAATGGCCCAGCATAGGGTGTGCTTCAAGATGTATACTTACCAGTCCTCCACTTTCTTCAGTTCACATCTTCTGTGACTCTCCTGCTTCACCTCCTTGTCAGTTCCAGCGCTCGTGTAGTATCCGTGGTGAATAGTCTTCTTTCTTGACCGGCTCGCTTCATGACACCGCATGCTCCTCACCGCAAAGTGTAAATGATCTCTACCACCCCTTACTACTTAAGTTGGAGAAATGAATGGTATAGCCTTCATTTTCCTAGATTTTAGTAAACAAAATCAATAAATCGATAGAAGGACCCAGCGAATTGTCGAAAAAAGTAGCCTATCTGATGCGCCGTGTCTCATTTATAGGGAAACAAAATTCAGCCTCTTTGGTTCACATACAAAGGAGTCTATAAGCCACAAACATCCTAACAAACACGGTACAGTGTTTGAGTTTTATATATATACCAGTGCGTCACCTCCGCTTCGCGGAAGGTTCGCACTGGCTTCCTATCCGTATGCCTTTCTCATGTTTGCATGAGAATGGCTTTGAAACTCACCACGCGATGATGAGCATCACAAATGAATCGTAAACAACTGTTCATCCATGAAGCATCTCCATGTAAGATCGGTAATTTTGAGGAAAAAAACTTTGTTGCAAGGAAACAAATGCGAATTTGAACAGATTACTGAGTTTATTTTAGTTTGGTAATCGTCATAAGGATAATAGTCACCTTGGGCTACACTTCAGTACAAAAATCTTTTCAGTTTTTTCAAATAAAACCTTGCCGAATCGACTATCTACGCGTTCATCACTTTTTGGCGCTGTTTTCGCAAAAAAGCAACCTTTTTG
The DNA here is from genome assembly GCA_958299035.1 of Cylicocyclus nassatus. Lineage (NCBI taxonomy): Eukaryota > Metazoa > Nematoda > Chromadorea > Rhabditida > Strongylidae > Cylicocyclus > Cylicocyclus nassatus. The sequence continues at coordinate 105,865,531 of CATQJL010000001.1, forward strand.
AGCATTTTTGGGCTAGAATTCATGGCGCGCAGAGTTACTTGTCAAGCAAATCACAACTTTGCAAAAAGTCGAATTAGCGACCCAGTATTGCGTGCCAAAAGGCGCATGGACCCGTTTGACGCGCAAATTTTGAGGGACCCGCTTATCGAAGCGGCTCGTCCTTGCGCATGGTGGGCCTACACGCTGGCACGGTATGTTATGCAAAATTGCAGCCCGATAGCTCAGCTGCAGCTTCCTCTATGAATTTCGTGACAGACAGATTTTCACACAGACACACAGACACACAAAAAAACAGACGGCCTTAGCGCGTTATTATAGTAGGATAGATTATCGCATTGTTGAACGGTTTACCGTTACAAAGAGTTTTTTCTTTTACTCCAGTTGATTGTAACCACCCGAATTCTAAACAGGAGCATGTTGGGAAAAGGTACAAGAAGATCAGCATTCGCATTCTACAATTATGCCTTTGGTATATATCAAGCAATGGTTTAAGAAAATCGATAACTACTCCACGCAAATAGGTAGCTAGTCACTAACAGATTAACTCGTCGATGTAACACTAACAAAGTTAACAAAGCTAAGTTGGTTTTTCAACAACTTAACACTAACTCACTTACTGAACTTGCTGATTATGATTGGATGATCTGCACCTTGTTACTGCATGTTTTTCATGCTACCACGAGAGACTAGATGCAAAAAACCAACTAGAAACATATCATTCGATAAAGCGAAGCTCCTAAGATATCCTTGAAAACATTCGCACGATAGTTTTTAGGTTAGTTAAGCTGAAAATGTAGTATTGAAACCACTGAAGAGTCAATATCACCCCTCTCAAACTTATACCTAATCTCCGCATGAGAGTTTAAATGAAACATACCGTATTTCTCTCGTAGCCAAAAATTAAAAAAAAGAGAACCGGAATGCTGCAAAGCAGTGTTGGCCAGCTCCAACGTCCACGTTGACGTATCAGCTCCAAAGTCGCCGTGGTGAGACGCCTTCTCGTACTTCTTAGACTCTGAGCCCTTGGCACAATTGTGGAGATGTTGTACGAACTGTTCGTACTCTTCGTCGATGTTGTCCATCACGGTATCTCGCCCTGAGCCGGATATCGAAGAAAAAAGATCCCAATTGATGGTCTTCATGGGACGGTTTTTCCTGAACTCGACAGCTCTCCCCATTCCGCTGGAAACAGAACTTGGCGAGTTAAGAGGAGATAGTCTGATCCCGTGTAAAACTTCGGAACACATCAACGTCCGTCAGGCAGTACCTTCTGTTAACGATGATGTGGTCGATCTCGTTATGGTACTCTGCACCAGGCGATTCCCAGTTCTGGCGTCGGGAAGGGGGATTTTGGAATTGTGAGTTTCCATGGATAGTCCTCGTCGTCATAATAAACTCGGACAGTCTCTCCCCTTTCGTCGTTCCACTGTAAACCATGGGTTACGATGTGAAGTTCCACAGTCGACCTTCTAACTCTGATCTTCGCGTTGAAGTCACCGACGATGACCTCGTAAAAGGTGTGATCTTTTCTGTAAAACTTCCCCAAGTTCATATAAAATGCCTCGAGTTCGTCCTAGTCGTAGCTGGAAGTTGGGCCGCATGCAATGAAGACGAAGGTAGGGATTGATGTGAATTGTTCTGAGGAAACCATGTTCATGACCAAACTCGTGTTGACAAGGACTTCATTCCAGCTACTCCTCCAAGTCGCATGTTCCTAAGAACACAGTTCTTGTGCAGTCTCAAATGTGGCATTCAGCGGATGGTGCCTCCTTGTCTCGGTCCCGATGACGTCGTACTCGGTCTTCCTTGATCATCATGAGGTCTTCGATAGATGCGTCCGATGCCAGCGTCCTTGCGTTGTAAGTGCAGGTCTCATCATTGTCCGTCTCGTTTTCGGCAGCCTAGATCTCCTTTCAAACCTTGTCCCCACTGTCGCTGCCTTACCAGCGGCTCTGCTAAGACTAAAGGAGCTTTCCATATTTTTCTGTGTCGAACAATTATTTTACTTTGCAGCGAAGGCCGAAACAGGCAAAAGCATTGGTTTTATCACCTTCTTTTTCTAGCTGAATGAAATTCGTGCTAATCCACAGCAGACGTGAGAATAACGTAGACACGATAATCCGAAAATTTCACGAAAATATTTTCTTTGATTAGCACAAATTTTGCTCAGCTAGAAGGGAATATCATAAAACCATATTTTTTTGACTGTTGCAATCTCCTCTGTAGAATTTTTGAAGATGTCAAAAATCGCAAGACTGGTATAATCGTTCATTTGCGTCTGACTCGCGAACTTTCTCGTTTCAATTGATGGAGCTTCCAATTCTCAAATTTCCTCATACTAATTTGTACGCCACTTCCCTCCCCCAGCTCCCCTTGAACAGTCGGCTGTTCTGTGGCTCTGGCATATATCTTAGAAGAAGGATAGAAGAATCCAGAGAAGGATAGGAGAGAAGCATCCGGTGGAAGAAGCCGTGGCTGGCCCACCGTATGGCATCCATTGAAGTCAAGAAGAGCAGGATCCAGAGACGCCGAGAGCAGATTTAAGTATGTTTTTTGAATATCCGTTCGTTGTCATCTGAGGAAAGACTGACAGCGCTTGAGGAAGAATTGAAATTGATAAAATTTGATTTCGTTGGCCTTTGCGAAACACACAGCAGCGGCAACTTTCATGCAAAGCGCATGTCTTCTAAATTACATTTACAACAGCGGGCGAACGGAAGGAGAAGTTACTTGCAGGGGAGTTGGGGCACTTGTAAATGAGCGATTACATCGGCATTGCGCAGGCCTAAAGTTCCTCTCCGACCGTTTACTACAAATTCATTTCGTTCTGCACGGGAAATCGTTACGAGTAACTGTAGCATACGCCCCCTGGCAAGAGGAAGAGTACGAAGAATTTCTCGATGAGCTCCACATCGCGATATCACAAGGGCGTTATGTACACGACATTTTGATTGGCGATTTCAACGCACGTGTAGGAGGAGAAAGAATGCGATCTGAGTTTGTGGGTCAGCAATGCTACGGATCACGAAACAGCAAAGGGCAAGCGTTAGTAGAATTTGCGGAATCGGAAAGGTTTTATAAAATGAATACCTTTTTCCAAAAGCCTGAAAGGAGACGGTGGACTTGGCGCTCTCCTAGTGGAAGTGTTTTCGAAAAATCGACTATGTATTGACGCGCCAACCACGGGTCATAACTAATGTTGCTGTTCTGAATAGGTTTAACGCGGGGAGCGACCACCGTTTTATTCGAGCCGATGTGAATCTTCGCACGACACGCTTCCATCTCCGTTCTCATAGTGCTACTGTAAAGGAATGCTTTCTGGCCTAATACAAAAATAATTTGAATTTACATTGAGGTGCAAAAAAGTTATAGATTGTGAGAATGATTCTTAGAAAAACTGGCAAGGAGCTTCCGAACCGACCTAAAATTTTAGTTTTCGAGCTATTTTCGAACCCTAAACAGAGTGGTGTTCGTACAACTGAACCAAATCACCAATGATTGGTATATTTCAGTATGAAGAAGGCAGGCTGAAATGTAAGTGAAAACATTTGTGTTGGCAAAGTGTGGCTATGGGCCTGTGTAGGTCTGACAACAATGTAGGTCTTGCATAACTTCTTTTTGCAGGAAAGACAATGCTTGTATTATCTGAGAGAGCATCACATCTGCTAGGGCCTCCTAAACGTTTGACTGGATTACCGCGGGCCGTCGGTACCTTTGTTGTCGTTAGGATAACCGGCTATGGTTTGGCAAAACTTTTTCACAGCGGGATAATATGTTCTTTGCCTTCATTCATTAGAAATAATGGAGTGAGCAGTCAGTTTTCGTTTTTTAGTCTCGCTTAAGGTTTCCCTGCTGGGTGGATTGACTGGGCACTTTTCTGTCGACTTTTGCTGACAATAATTTATTGTTCGAAAGCTACTAGGATTTCTTAGTTTTCTCTATTACTCCTGGTAGCTGGATTTAGTAGTATCAAGTACCCTAATTTCACGCGTATAAGGCGCGGGGTAATTTTTTCCAAAATCGACCAGCCCAGACACGCCAAAGGACTTTACAACCAAAGGACCCTATAACGTGCTGTCTATTGCTTGAGAGAATCGTGCGATGTAAGCATTTCTTTCCGGAATGAAGTGAAGCGGCTGAGCGGCTCGCTTGAAAATTCGAAAAAGTGCGCCTTATAAAGTGCGTGAAATTGAGGTAAAACGGATTGTTACCATTGATCGTTTCTATGTTACTTGAAGAGCTACATCTGCTTATTAACATATCATGAGACCTATGAAAGGTAATGTCTAGCGGAATTACTGTACATGGATATTTTATGCGGAATTTGATTGGAAAGGCAGAATTGGTATATTCAGCAGGCTACATCTCATATGTTCCAATCGCGACAAGAGAATTTACCCTAATTTCACGCGTACAAGGCGCACCTTTTTTGATTTTTTGAGCGAGCTCCCCAGCCGCTTCACTATTTCGAAATGGATCTTTATGCCGCACGATTCTCAGGCGCTATGCAGCGCAGTATAGGATCCTTTGATCACGAAGTCCGTTGACGTGTGTGGGCTGGGCGATTTTAGAAGAAATTCCCCCGCGCCTTGTACATGTGAAATTAGGGTAAACTGGACTTCAGCCCTTACTGTACTTGTAAACGATGATTGATCAGTTCAGGAGTACGAAACCGGGTAATTGAAGAGATATAAAAGCTGTTGCTTGAGCCGTAAAAACATAACATGACCAACCCGTACCCAGAACGAGTCGTTTTACGGAAAGTGGCTCTAATGTTTTAAACATCACGTGCATATAGCACGCGTTTGTTTCAAATCTTACCAAACGCGGCTACAGCTCTGAGTTCCGCTAAAGCTGCTCGTAACACCGTCACAGCCAAGTTGCTGTTTTCTATTGCGCTACAGGAACGGAATCCTTAAAGGCAGCGTCCAGGCAGATCAGGAACTATGGGGATTTTACGTGGAAAGTACTTTTGGGGCCCTAACTGAGGCACTGCCCAAGCGTCAGTTCAGGTAGTGCTCTAACGGCTGAAATATTCCCCTGAAAACTGGCCCCCGCGATCGTATTTGCATGAATTCATGGCAGTTTCGCGCCAGGATCCACGCTTTACGCTATGAATCCATGCGGAATACGATCGCGGGGTCCAGTTTCGAGGGGAATATCTCAGCAGTTAGAGCACTACCTCAGCTGCCGCTTGGGCAGTGGCTTAGTTAAGACCCCAAAATGTATACACGTGAGATCCCCATGTGTCCAGACCTGCCTGGCTGCCTTTGAATCTCTCTCAGAAGCGGATAGGACCCCTCCGGCGGAGGAATGGCAGGGCCGCAGAGTTTCCTCAGCGGGGTGTCTGCCACTCCTGCTCCGGAGCCCTCCCATTTCTGCTCCGGAGACCTCCCATTTCTGCTCCGGAAACCTCCCATTTTCTGCTCCGGATACCTCCCATTTTCTTTCCCGGATACCTCCCATTTTCTGCTCCGGAGCCCTCCCATTTCTGCTCCGGAGCCCTCCCATTTTGTGCCCCGGAGCCCTCCCATTTTGTGCCCCGGAGCCCTCCCATTTTGTGCTCCGGAGACCTCCCATTTGTGCTCCGGACCCCTCCGATTTTCTGCTCCGCGGCTCTTCCAAATCTGGCGGACTCGCAGCGGGCAAATTTCTCCGGCGCGGCTCTGCCAAATCTGGCGTACCTCCGGAGCAGAAATGGCGTACCTTTGCAACAGGGCCGGAGAAGGGTCCCACTTGCCTGCCAGTGATGTCACCGCGACCTACAAAAAGGGACCGCCCAATCGCCCCGCTCTCATTGGTCAACTGGGTCCGGCGCGACTCTGGCAGATTCCGACTGTCCGGCAGAGGGGTCCGGTCGATTGTCTGAGCTAATCATAGTCTTTGTCAGACAAAGCATCTTCATCGCTTGTAAGAATCTAGGCTTCAGAATGCGGCTCACATTGGAAGCTCACCGCTAAAAAACCGAGTAAGATGTATGACTCACTTGTGGAATCACAGTTTCTTCGGGGATGTGAGCTCAATTGGCCACTCAGCCATAAAAGACAGCAACTTACTGCGCATAGTTTTTTCTCTCCCTTATCGGCATTCTCTTAATAGCGATAATTTCTCTGTGTCTCCTCTGCAGAAAATTGATGACAGAACAAAAAAAGTTGTAATGAGGGCTTACGGGTTCCTTGTGTCACTTCCATCCTAGTGGATGAGCCTAGATCTCATTGTCAGATACAGCTTGAACTTTTCCATACCTTCATGTTCCCCAAATTCTGGCTTGTAGTGCATGCTTTGACCCTGAATATTAGCAGCATACAACGTAAGTCTAATGGCTAAAGCATTGAAATACCAATGGCGTCGCAATGATTTCCTTCGGCTGAGGAGGGGTGAGGTGCGAAAAAAGTTCTTCTAGGGGTGTCATAGTTTCTGCCGTGCCCTTCTAAAACTTTATTGGAAATTGAGATATACAAGATTTCACAGGCATTATTGAAATGGTCAGTGTTCAAATTATTTGTGTAGCTCTTTACCACTTCTAACATTTTGGGACCATTTCTAGGTAGAGATGAAAGGCGCACCATATTTCGCCCACAGTCAGATATAAGCCGATAGATCTGACTATAGATATAATGCTCTTGCGGTGTCGACATTTGCCGGCAACATTTGCGCGTGAACAACGCTGTAATGCCTACGAACGGTGCGCGCAAAGTGGTCGTAGAGCTCACAATCAAGTTCTGCGCATCATGACAATGTGCTTACGCGCAAATGTTGTCGCCAGATGCGGCACCGCAAGAAAACTATAATTATATTCACCGTTAAAAACTATTAGTTTATATACGTATAGCCTTCCTTTTGCCTTCCACTAACTAGCTGCACGAGACTGAGTCCATCTTTAGCCATGTAAGGATTCCCAACAAATTTCCAGACGCGTTCTTTTCCGCATAGAGACCAATAATCTTCGAAAATATTTCTGTCTCTTTCAGGGAAAAGCTAGCGAGCGAAGATTCTCATGATAGTTTGTATGAGATGTTATGCTAAACCAATGTTTACATGAGCGATTAATATATGGAGAGAGAAGGCTTGACATGCCGTTGCCGTTTAGATAAACATTAAACTCGACAGCTATGGGACTATTTTTCCGGCAGTCAACCGTTCTTCTTCTGCCAGCGATGTCCGTTAATGATGAGCATTTCATCGAAAGGATTATGGCAGTCTGTCAGCCTTGGTTAGTCCTCAGGCGACTATAGCTTTCGCTACGTAGAAATTGGTGCATGAAAGCTCGGCCTTTTCTACACACGTCCATAATCGAACGATTGGCAACGGACGCGATAAGTGACACTGATATCAGCTGCTGCTCCGAAGATGGGGTGTACAACGCCCACCATCTGGGGAAAAACGCAGTCGCCGTGGCAAGCATCGCGCCGTCGTCGCATACGGATGCGATTCACTGCTCGCATCGCGGTCATCGCCGTCGTCACATTCCTCGCAGGCTGCTGCGCGATTCAACGACTCATCGCAAAACACGAGCAGCTGTGAGATTTTGTTTGCAAATTTTATGTTTTATTCACTTCTTTCACATTGACTATCCTGACTCATCTCTCGACTTGCATTCTTGGTAGAATATGGAAGTGCTTTTTATTCCCCAGCTAGTAGATTGAATCTGCAGAGCTGCAGCAAATTGCGAAACCCATCACTTTTGAAAAAGCTCTTAAGTATTAGTCACCAAAAGCCGTAGTCAGTGTTGGGATTATGTAGATCGCGCTATGAATTAGGTGTTAAACATTTTTCAAATTAAAGCAAACAAAAATACACAAAATGATTCAAGTAAGCCCCATACGCAGAGGGACATTTCCATTAATGGTTCATAAATTTCACGCTGCATACCTAGAATTCAATTCAGAAGCATTCGTGTATGATAAGGTCAACTGCAACTTTCGATAGTTATGTCCACAAAATAAAATTTTTGGATTATCGCTTACGCTGAGTCATATGAGGTGTGATTTTGGAAGAACTTGTTTGCGATATCTTTTGCAAAATTTTTATTCAAAAAAATACTTTTACTACTAGAAGTACTTGTATCGCAAATTCATTAGTTTAGACGATGGAAGATTGGCTGTAAAGTCATAATCCGATTCAACAGAAAAAAAGCATAACTTCTCTTTAGTGGCACCATACAAGCAATCCTGCTTATATTCTTGATATGATTATGTTCTGTAAGGAAAATTTGGTATTTCAGCAAACTGGAGTAAAATAGACAATTTCCTTAGTCTCTCTCTACTATTGATCTTGTATTGACACTCTCGTCAAACACAAAACAGATGGTTTTCTCAAGTGAAAAAATGGGTAATGTTCCATCTCGTTGACCGTAAACAACAAACTAATCTTCTGATTCAAACCACATTTTCTTCCATCACATGTATGTAAAATCTCTTTGCTCTGTGAAACCCCTACAGCATTACTTCCTGTCCTGAAGCTTGTTGAAATTATTGCATTGGCATTTTTCCAAATGACTGCATTTGAAGAGCACAACGTACCTCCTTATATCAGTAGCGTACCCAGGATTTTTGCCGAGTGGGGGAGGGGGGGGGGGGGGGGGGGGAGAGGGGTACTAAAATTTTTTTCGAATAAAGGTACGTGGCGCACTACGAACTGGCGAACTATGCACTCCGAAAATTTTCATATGTTTCCGAAAATTTCTGAGGGCCCATGACTTCTAAAATCTAGAAAAAGGGGCAGCCACGCCTTAAACATTTTTACGAGGTTAATTTGAATCTCCATTTATGAAAATTTTAATTACTAGAAAGTGTAAAGACTTCTAAAATCTAGAAAAAGGGGCAGCCACTCCTTAAACATTTTTACGAGGTTAATTTGAATCTCCATTTATGAAAATTTTAATTACTAGAAAGTGTAAAGACTTCTAAAATCTAGAAAAAAGGGGCAGCCACGTCTTAAACATTTTTACGAGGTTAGAATTTCCATTTATGAAAATTTTAATTATTAGAAGGTGTAAACAACTCACTTGCACTTCCGTAACTCATGTATGTACGTTTCAAAGAGTTTTGCGACCCATTCTCGAGGAGCCGGGGGAGGGGGAGTCTCGATACGCCATTGCCTTACATATATTTTCATTGAATAATATTTGATCCAATTTCATTCGAAAAAAAAACCCCTACATAACCCCTACACTTATTCGCTAAAGCTGACGCACTGTCTTTTCAGTCTGCCCCTGCACTTTCTGATGGAGTTGGGATAAATGCAGCAAAAATTGTACATTCCAAAAATAAAGCCTATTTACTCTCATAAATGGAAATCAAACAGCAGTGTGTCCCAATTGCGAAAACTTTCTCATGAATTCTTATCTTTTTACTCAAAATATATGTCCTTCACCTTTTGTTTGAAGCGCACCGAATAAATTTGGTAAAAAATGCATCTTTACAGCTCAAAGATTCTTTGTTGAATTTGTGCTGTCGCTCGCTCATTGTCAATAAACATACTCGGAATATTTAATTGCAATTTCGCGTTCCCAATGCACAGCAAATTTTTGCATAAGCTAGTACTTCTTTGAGATTTTGTCTCTATAATTCCCCATAGGTTTCTTGAAACCTTTCATGCTGCTAAGGTAACATGCTTACACATTATGGCATGATAGATAAAAGGCGATAGCCAAGCGTGAAAAATTTCTACCCAGACTATGTAGAGGGTTTTCTCAAACTCAAACAATTTCGGCGCTAGGTGTCATATTATATCACTGCAAGCACATAACATCAGACCACCTGCCCAGCAAATTAACTACTCATTTCCAACACTTTTGTTCAACAAAAAGTTATCTGCGCAAACTTTGTAATGATCAAAATTATAATATCAACTGTAAAGCGATAAGAACACTTCTTTCATAAGAGCCAACCAGAATAAGACTACTTTTGTAAACATTAGATATTCATTGCCAAAATCTTTTTAATTGAGTCGATAAGGTCGTTTTTAGAGTCGCTTTTTTTCTTAAAGCAATACGCGTAGTCTCATCGATATTCGTCAAAAGGCTATCGGTATATCCTAGTGGGCCTTGGGTTTTGGTTCGCCTATACGTTCACCGTTTATCTTAAAGTGTTGGGCAAGGGGTATTATATTTTATTAGGCTGTTCAAGTTTTTTCTTTTTCCTTGTTTGATGAACCCTGAGCATAAGTGAAAAAATGAGCATGAAAATTTGAGCAAAGAGCCAGAAGAAAATGCATATAAAGCTGTTGAAGTTAAGTTTTGACACCAAGTAATTGTGATTTTGACTGCCCTAACTCCAGCTCTAAAACGGCACGCTAAACTATGTGCAGAACATCGAACTGAGCAGGGTCCGGCACGAAGGTGGTCTTTGCCTCTGCTACCTTCGATTTTTACGAATTCCTGCCTGATCGCCAGCTGCGTGGGTGCGTCGGGGCCTTGTTAGGGACTGCTTTGAATTCCTTGGGAACAGTCATTCCAACATATCAATACGAGGTGTTGGTAGATGATGGAGGGAAAAGAGAATGATTTGACTACGAATTTATGACGAAAGCAACATGAATTAATCACTGAACATCTTCTAAGAAAAAGTATGGTGGACGTAATAATTTTTTCTGACGTCACCCCTTCTCAAAGTTTTGTCAAAGAAAAATGAAAAATTCTCCGCTCTTTGTTTCTGAAATTTGCGCCATAACATCGCTCAGACCGGACAATGAAGAGCGTAAGACTCAGCAGCGCTTCGCGGACTGCTGCTCAGACAGTCGAAGGGATACCTCCGCGGGGCAAATGCCGGGGGTCTGTCACTTCATTGCTACGGAGCCCTCCCACGTTCACGCGTTTTGGTGCTCCGGGGCTCCTCCAAATCTGACACACCCCCGGAGCAGAGATTTGCGAGCACCAGAAAGGGGTCCCATTCTTTCTTCTCGTGACGTTACGGTGACGTCACAAGAAGGCGAATAGGACCCCTCCCCGGTGCTCGCAAATCTCTGTTCCGACAGTGCGCCAGATTTGGAGGAGCCTCGGAGCACCAAAACGCGTGAAATGAGAGGGCTCCGGAGCAATGAAGTGGCAGACTTCCGGTGTCTCCCGGAGGTATCCCTTCGACTGTCTGAGTGGTCCTCATTCAGCATATGCGAGAAGAAGACATTCTTCATAGAAGAAGGCTTATTGACAGTTTCCCTACTGTTGCTGCTAAAAACTCCTCTACAGTTCGACAGTGCGACAATGAAGATACTTTTGTTGCAAGTTCCCATAGTGAGGATAGAAGGGGGGAGGGGGGGGGGGGGGAATGGACACGCAGTACAAGACTCGCCTGTATCTCAAGGCTGACTGCACACGGATCTGAACTGTAAGCAGCGTCGTCTCGGTAAGATCGATGACGTGGCATAGAATTAGAGTCATTCACTTTCACTGTACTGTGCGCGTTACATCGCTTATCAGTGCCCTTCTTCCGCATAATCTTCGCTTGAAGAGAACAGGGTAGATAAGGGCACAACTCCTGAAACTCGGGAAGATAGAGGTCACGTTACTCGTGCCTCACTCCAGCGCATCCTTGGGCGTACCATTCGCAACCTCAGAATACGTTCATAATTTCGTTTTGACGACACTGATGGGAAAACTTCAAACTTAAAGTAATATTGAAGAATAAGTGATGTTCAGCTCCATGCAATCGTGAAAATGTGTCCGTACGCGCATTCTTTTCCTCCTCGTTATTACTGTTCAAACCCACTTGCTGCGTCCCAGACAGCTGCTGCGTAGTTCTACAGCCATTTACTCCGTAGAAATTTGTTGAACATATCTTTCATGGATACATGAAGCTACAGTCCTCATTCTTTATTTCTGTTTCATGTTCTACGTTTCTCATCACAAAGAGAAGCGACATGAGAGAATGAACGGGTAAGCAATGTTATAGAAAGAAAAAATGTACTGAAAACGCCCAAAATGTACAAGAAGCGTTTGGTACAGTCGAGTAGATTTCCCGCGCAATATAGTGTATCTACTACACAGTGGCGTACCCAGGATTTCGGCTCGGGGAGGGGGGGCGACAAATTTTTTTTTTCTAGACAAGGTGCGTGGCGTCAGCCACGCGCTCCGAAAATTTTTTTGGGATGTTTCCCAAAATTTTTCTGGGCCCCTGACCCCAAAATTTCAGAAGAAGGGAGCGTGGCGGCAGCCACGCCCCCAAAAAATTATTTTCACAAGGCTAATTTTGGTTTTTAAAAAATTTGAAAAATTATTTTAATTAATTACAAGTAAAAACAAGTCCTCTGCACATTTTTATAATACATTTAAGTAACTTTCAAAAATTTCGCGACCCATTATCGAGCTACTCGTTCACGCCCAAGTTTTTCTCAATATAATGTGCTTACACCTGCGGTGTAAGCACATTATATTGAGCGGAAATGTTATATATCCTAATGTAAGAAATACGGGTGTAAGCATTGCGCAGCGCTTTCTGGAACTTACATCATGTCGAGTAGACCCCCTGAGCCAAGTTTCAGCGAAATTTCTGATTTTGGCCCCTTACCGTATACCCACAGTAACCCCCAAAAATGGGCTATCGCTAGAAATAAACATGATATTCGGCGACAGTGGTTCGAATAACCCCATGCACCGAGTTTGGGCAGATTTCACGACAAACAAATTTTGGGGCCCGAATCGAATAGCGCTGACGGTTCAATCATCAAACTGCTCCAAATTCAAACGCTCTGCAAATCACCTACCCCACCAATTTCAAATATTTGTGGCATAATTTTCTTCCTGGGGTAGGTTAGAAATCCACATCTTTGCCAGGAATGCAACCATAAAGCCCTCGCACTCGTCATTCCCACCGCTCTTCAGGTGGCATAGGTCCAAACACTTCCTAAACAGGTATTTCATGAAAGAGGCACTCACAGGGGTTATCAAATGAAGTGTCGCTTGTTCCAGCATCTTCACTCCCGCCCTGGACTCTGCGTCTCTTCTGCGGAACATACTGTCTAAGTACTTTCCCAGGGCGAGCTGGGAAAGGCGGAGCCTTAATTGATTGGGAGTGACTAGGGTGCATTTCCGCAGAAGAGACGCAGAGTCCAGCGCGGGAGTGAAGATTCTGGGGCAAGCGACACTTCGTTTGATAAGCCCTGTAAACGCGTTATGCTCATTCAAGTATTCTCGGAAAGTAAAAGCTTTCAAATCATCCTATTATGGGAGAAACAACATGTGAGAAACTGGTAGCTGCGAACGCACTCATAAGAGACATTGACAAAATCATATGTATCAGAATTAAAGATGCAACTCATTCATCGATCATCCTATATTTTGCAGAGAGTTTCCCGTACAACTTGCGAAGAAGAAGCTCAACGATCCCCTGAACTTCACTGAAGTCAACGAGCATGTTTACGCGTTGTATGCCATAAGCGATGGACGCAATGGAAACATGGGCTCGAATCGCGTGCGTGTGTTAGTTGTCGCTTGGAAGAACACCAAGTCTGATTACAAATGCCGATTTCCCGGAGGAACTATAGTCGATGCGGAGAAACCGTACGAAATGGCGGAAAACCATGCGATGCCGTTTGGAACTTACTTTATAAACTGCAAAATTCCGAAAAATGAGACTGTCGGGAGTTTTGTCAAGGTGAGAGTTTGTAAATACTCTGAATATTCTGTACGGGTGAAACAGGGGAACGCGAAGTGGTGAACAAACGTGCACAAGATAACCTGAAGCACCGCCCACTAACACAGCACTACAGAGTGTTGTTTACGTCAAGATCCAATGTGTGGTGCGGAAGACGAAGATGCCGAAAATGCCAACGACGTGAATTGAGGGGGGGGACCCCAGGTAGCTTGCGTTTTGCACGTAGTGGCATCCTCCGCTTACTAGGCACCCCACTCCCATTTTTTGCTGTCGAAAACGCTGCAGAGGACTTTCGGTAGCGTAAAATCTGGAAAAATCTCCTCTTGTACCATTCATCAACAGCTTTTCTAATCAACTTCGAAAAAGTCCTGTAGGCACCGTCCTTCCCAAACTGAAAATTCCGAAGTTCCATGCTATATGTTAGCGGGGTCATTAACTAAAAAGTTGGCCAACTCCCGCTGCAAAACATGAATCTTGGGGCGAAAAATCGCCCGAAAAGGTAAAAGCGACACAGTCATTTGGGTGGTCTGTGCATAACAAGCTCGAAAGTGGCTTCGCGCAGGTAATAGAAGTGCCTAAAATCTAATAATCATAATCAGGGGCGGATTTACGACATTTCTAGATACTGTAGAGCTGGACTTCAATCTTTTTATCTTCAAGTCACCCACGCGAATGGGCGGAGCCACCTGGGCCCTTCTACATTCTAAAGCGATTTTCTTTGGAATGAATTCATCTTTTACAGCGGGACTTGGCGATTATTAGTTAGGTGCCCCCTGTTATAAGTACACATGAAATTTCACCAACCTCAATTTGAGTGGACGGCGCCCTCAATAAAGTTTGGTTCTGCATCAATATCTCAACTGTTGCAGTTTACGCAAGGAAATTCCACATGGGTCGATGCTCCAGTGATATACAACATTCCGAAAAAATACAAAATAAAGAACTACGAACATAAGCTGACCATATGCCTACCGTATTTTTTCGGTGACCTATATACTACGGAATTACTCGTCGAGGTTTGACTTTTGAAATGAATTTGCGCAATTCCAAATGCTTTTGTAGTTTATGGAACTCAACCGAATCCTTGGCGTCGATCATGTTGTTGTCTACATAAACGAAACGGAAGCTTTTACTCATCTTTCAGAAGCGATTGCGTTCTACAAAAAATCAAAGTACAATAACAATTTTCCTCTTAATTTACAACAATTTGAGAGAATTCAGTTTCCTAGAGGTGATCCATCTTCCTATACCTCTGAGGGATGATCAGATATGGTATCATGGACAGCTCGTTGCAGTTACAGGTGATGTTTGGTCAGGTTAAGCCTGTAAAGGCTGCTGCATGACGAAGGCGCAAAAGCAGTATTAGTTGAGCTGCGCGCGCGTATCCTCACTGTTGTAAATCCTGCGCCCCATGCGCTCTGCGGTTAAAGAAACCGCATTCGCACTCAATACTGCACCTTCGTCATGCAGCAGCCTATACTTTGGTTTGATCCCAGGCGAAGGCGGATGCCCTTATCGAAGCGCATGCGAGCGCGGTCTGAGGACAGAAACAGATGTAAGCCTCTGCAAATCGCTCCAAAGTGAGAAAACAGCAAAATACTTCCGGGAAAACCAAACATAAAACTTCCGAGGGACACTCCCATTGGAGCTGCCAGATGGGGAGCGGTCAGGTAGGACGGGGGTCCGCCCTGGAAGTTTTAGAAGTTCAGTTTTCTCCGGAAGTATTTTGCGGATTGCCTGAGGCTCTAGGCGGCGTTTGTGCCCGCTTCAAGACATTAGCAGTCCGCCTTTGCTCGAGACTAGATCGCTACAGCACAACAATTCTCTCAACTACTTTGTTTGCAAAAGTTGAAATCTCTTTTTAGACTGCTTATATCGCAACATGGGCGTGTCGCGTTTCGTCGCCTTCCAAGATCTGGACGAGTTTCTTATTCCGCAGAAGCCGGAACTTCTGCCGCGAACGGCGCCGTTACTAATGTTAATGGAAACGTTGCTGGTTGACGATATCGCTTCCATTCGTGTTCCAACGCAATACATGCACTGGAAGTAAGTCTTAGACGCGAAGCTTAATGACCTAAGCGAGCATATAGACTGCATGACGAAGGCGCAATATCCTTGGACGCGAACGCAGCTTTACTAGCCGCATGAGAAGCAGGGTCTACAACGATGAAACGCGAGCGCGCCGCGTTCGCGACCGCTCAACTAATACTGCTTCTGCGCCTTCGTCGTGCACTAGCCTTTACTTGTAAGATTTCAGATCGTTTGGTGAGCTAATGACCTTGCGGAATACCATGAGACAATCTTCCATTGACAGCGGCCTAACTAAATGTGTTTTGCGACCAGAGATGATATTCGAACAGGTGGGTTATTGTTTCTCAGCTGACCATAGAAACAGCTTACTAACATAGCTGAAAATTCACACAACATAGCTAACAGCTGCGGTAGGTACATGCGTGGCGGCAACCGCTTCTTAGTTGCGGTATGGGGAACATTTGCTCGCAATTATTGAATTTCTAGTGCGCCGGTAGCGCATTAACTATGAACTGTATGGTCGTAGATTATTTCTATCAAACTTTGCGCTCGGAATAAAACACTGACTATAGTTAACGTAGCTGGTTTTGCTTGCCGCTTCTAGACGGCTTATAAAGTAACGATTTGCGATAAGTTCTTTTACGCGAGTGTCATGGCTCCAGCGGCATGGAGGCATTCACCTGGTTCGCGGACTTACTTTCTGGCCATTTTCCCAGCCTTCAGTCGCTGCTCAGTGCCAAAAGAGTGTGTCAACGAACGTAGCGCAAGGCCTGAGCGAAGCGTCCGCGAGAACGCAAGGCGCTGGCTCTGTCACTCTCATTGAGACGACCTTAATTACCCTGGAAAGGAAGTCAACATTGTCCATTACAGGGAATTCACCACACCAGTCGTGTGATACAGGACCACTACAACGCTACCAATGGAGACGAGAATGTAATACGTCTTTACCATTTCAAAATGAAAGGCGGAAGCCAGGAAGACATGCGTATTGTGAGAGATTACGGAGACAGGCTGACGCAAAAATACAGAGAAGTTATGGCTAAATTATCGTTGTAGCAATAGGCTATCGATTGATTTATGTAAGCAATATGTGATTGACGACGGGTTCAGTGGTTGTGCCTTTGATTCTAAATAAATTTATTTATCACATAGATTTCTGAAAAACAAAAAAAAAAGAACAAGAACGCATAGTGTGCAATACACTTCAAAAATGAGTGATTTAATAAGAATTTAATTATCAATGAAAAGTTGATATGGAAGGAAAGACAAGTTATTTCGCCGCCTGCGCCCATACGGACTGTGCAGTAAGATGCACGTTTTGTGGCAGATGTCCACAAACTGTGCGTCTCACCTAACGCAAGTGTGAAAGTGATGACAGCAAAAAAAAAGAAGAAAAAAGGCCACATACAAAGTGCAAACACAAATTTTAATTACCTAGTTAACTCTAAAACATTATAAATTAATTATCAAAGCTTAGTTTTTTCCTTGTATAGACATCGGCAATAAGCAAACAAATTTCTACGACTAGAACAACGACCACCACCAGGTCTTATCATAGGCGGGTAGATTATAGAATAGCTTGATCTCCGATCAAATCGATATTGAACAGTGATGTCTAGGATCTTGGCAGTCGTACTCTTTGCGCTGCACTTTTGGTAGATGTACTCGAACTGACACAAAAAAAACATTAACATGCTGCGTGCATAAAATAGACTCACTTGTGACGGTTTTGCCTTCTGGTCTCGTAAGTCGGCTTTACTCCTTAATCTGAGGCGAACCATTTCGTTTGGTACTCGTATATCTGCCTGAGAATACGAATAGATACAAACAAGTTACAGTTTTCGCGTTTTTGTTCGTGTCAGTGCAGTCTTGCGATAATTCTAAATCTTATGAATTTTTGGAAGCGTTGGGGAAGCGCAGATATATTGAGAAGGCGGAGAAATTGCTAAGAGCGTCTTGAGAGCAATTAACTTTAAGATTAGTGATGAAAAGTATGCATCGGCTCTATGCTATATTAGGTTGTTACAAAAGTTCTGCAACACAATGAAGAAATTTCGAAACCTCAGAAAATTCCCTCATTTCCGAGTTGAGTGGAATGTTGTGGATTTTGGCATAAACATGTCACACATAAATCCAATTTCCGGGTTTTGCTGGAATCTTTTTTTTCGAACTAAGTCTGTCAGATTTTTTTAGAGAGCTTAAACCTCCGAACTGCCCCCATATTCTTCTGTTACTCCCGAAAGTCTCTTTAGAATCCAAAATTATTGAAAATAAGAATGAGAGAATTTTCGAAAAGATGATAAAATGGAGGTCAATGTGCCGTTTAAAAATTGCCTTGATGACAGCAACTTATGTCCGTACAGACGATCAGAGAAAAACGAAGAAACTAAAACAGATCTTATGTACATAACAACATGTAACTAGTTATCCTTCAATGTGATAAAAGCCTATCGAGGCTCTTTTGGGCAGCATCTAATACAGTTGTGACAGTGGAATGTGAAAAATTTCGGCGAATTCGCCAAATTCGCCGAATTCGCCAAATTCGCCGATGTCGCCGAATTCGCCGATGTCGCCGACTTTGCGTCTTTTCGTCATAACTCCCTTCGTTTTCAATGGATTTCAAATTTGAAGGCAGATTTGGATTCAGCTCGCCGAGACGAATCTTTTCGTATATTGAACTGCTGTAATCGGCTCGGTCACGGTTAGTGCATGGTAGGAATCCGTTGCATCCTGTGGTGGTGTCTTCTAGAGTGTGTATTTCGGCGCATAATGTAGGCAAAGGTTTAAGATAAAGAGCGTTTGATGGAAAAGTTTCTGCAGAATGTTTCCAGCAGAAAACTATATCTTTTTTATAGTGGAAAAAAGAGAAAGGAGTACGTGAACCTAGTAAATATGCATGAACCACTTACCGTCAAACAAACATAACTATACAGTAACATTACGATTAGCAAAACGGTTATAATCTTTGTAATCAGCATGTCTTGTTGCTTATGTGAGCAAAGTGACACACCGCATGACTCTGTGATATTCTGCTTCCAGCAAAACTTCACTTTTTTCTGCAGACGCCTCTTTGCAACGCTGTGGGCCAGCCCCTTTCACACTTAAAAGATTCCGGTAAGGCGAATCGGAAAGAGTTGTTTCCGTAGATAATCCAGCGGTGAAAAGTAGACGGAAACATGCTTTATAAAGCGCGAAAAGAGATGGTGAATTCTGCAGAAATCACGCGCCTTTAAATTCTACTCGCCATAACTTCCTCCGGGATAAGTATATTCTGAATCCGAAAACGGTGCTGTGCTCAGCTCATCAAGGCGAATCTTTTGGTTTACAGCATGTCCTTGATATTTCGATTTCAGTATTCTTGAATCTTTCTGAGGACGTCTTTTCGCGAAGGTGTAAAGCAGCGAGTATTGTCCCCAGTACATTCCAGCAAGGATGATTCGACAGCACTTTTTCTGTAGATTATAATGTGCTAAATAGTAGCCGCAGGTTTCTTTTCAAAGGGAATAGAACGGCTGGTGAATTGTGGAAAAATCTTGTCGTCCCAAATTCTACTCGCCATATCCGCAGGATACGAAGCTATCTTGCTAAGCAGATGTGATTATCGTAATCAGCAGGTCGGATAACCTCCATGAGCAAGTTTTCCGAGATGTCCGGGTTATTTCATTTTTTCTCGTTTTACGCTCTGGAAGCTCGCCGATGGATTTTGGTCAAAATGTTGATGCTCTTGAATTGTAAGGAAACTTCGCTTACAGAGGTTTTCGAACACGCTCTTTACGAAAATCGTGGTCTTTGAGGATTACAGTGTCTTTTTGGAGAGATACGGTGAGGTAACTGTAACTGCACCACGAAAGTGCGTAACTTTGCCCGCACTTCTCGCGTATCTCTCAGAAACCTTGCTTGCTTGCTTTTCTAAGTCAAAGTGAATAGGAACTGAGCTATCGAATGGTGCATGAATCGGGCTCCAGTCTATAAAATTCGCCGAGTTAAGAGCCTACGAAAACACGTCCTCATGAAATTTGCACAAAATGTAAAGATCGCGTACTTTGTTGAAATTCCGTCGTGAGTAGTTGCATGACTAATTGCAAATGTTATGTCTACCCCGCCCGCGTTTCATAAAACCACTCACGGTGGAATTTCAACAAAGTACGCGATCTTTACATTTTGTGCAAATTTCATGAGGACGTGTTTTCGTAGGCTCGTAACTCGGCGAATTTTATAGACTGGAGCGCGATTCATGCACCATTTGATAGCTCAGTAACTATTCACTCTGACTTAGAAAAGCAAGCAAGCAAGGTTTCTGAGGCAGGGTTCATACTGAGCCGCACAAAGCGGCACAGTTCCAGCACAGCGCTCGAACTGTGCTCGAACTGCGCCGGAAGTGTGCTGCATGCGCAGTTGGAGTATTTTGACCGTTTGTGACGGATTTTCTTCTAGGTGTCTCTCATTTCGGGCCTTATTCCTCCACCCCGTTTTTCCTTTTAATGAGTGGAACTCCGAGCGCAAAGCGGGGTTGAGGAATAGGCGCTGTTCTGCTTTGTGTGTCCGATTATGCGTGTTGTTCCGCTCGTTAATGTCTTTTCGTTTTATTCTTACATAAAGTACTCCATTTATTTCCAGGAGGCCGTTGCAATGTTTTCGCAGGCTCTTCTTGAAGGAGAGCAAAAACAGTGCAGAAGAGCAGGAAATTCCATCAATCTGTTGACCACTATTGGGCTCCTAGCCCCTTTTCGTTTTCATTTTATTGTTTTTCGTTCTTTGTTTTACCAGTACTCTGCGTTGATACCACTGCTT